>CM029637.1:14858680-16091585 GCA_017311315.1 Dendrocalamus latiflorus | reverse complement strand
CAAACCATTGAAGAAACGAGTTTGCCCAATGAATATTTATGGAACTATAGCTCATGAACTATTATTGGTCATTCAATCCACTGGTGCTAGCATCCACTGTGGTTCCCTCAATATCTCTTCTGACCCATTGATGCCTAATATTTGAATTATTGAACAAATCTCCAAGGTGTGTGACATGGAATGGCTCGTTTTCTACATCATCTTCCCATTCCTCACAACCTGTGTCATATGTATCTCTTGGTTTCATCTTCATTACCACAGACCACCCAGGATTTTTTTTGGTCTTCAATATAAAACACCTGGTCAGCTTGGTTAGGAAAAATGTATGGTTCATGACCAATCTTTTCTCCTGTATGTATCAGGTGTGAGAAATTGACAAGTGTGTACCCATACTTGTCCTTTTTTATTCCTCTTTTAGAAAGTACATCAACCCATTCACATTTGAAAAGTACGACAGAAAAATTCCCAGAGTAGTTCAGCTCAATAATATCAATTATTCTCCCATAGTAAGTCACATCACCTAAAACTGGTGTGGCATCACTTGCACTGGCATAACTTGATGTTTTTGCAGTTAGGACTACACCACTGTTTTGTGTCACCCCATCCAACCGTTTGGGCCTAAAACGGAAACCTCGACTATTGAAAGCACGATACCTTTTTGCCGCCTCAACTGGGCCACGAGCTAGCCATCTAATGTCATCTTTAACACCGTCAATGCCATTTTCCCTCTCTAACTTCATTATCTGTACATTTATTCAAGTTTAGTTTTATACTTTAGTTTTAGATTTAAAGTATATTGAGATAAGGTACTTACATGACATCGAAACCACTGATGGAACTTCTCATTTTGGATTTTCTCAACATCTCTATGGCTGGCTCGACGTCCCTTATTTTTTTCAATCATCTCTTTAGCATGAGCTCTGCAATAGACCTTGTAAGAAAATTTGTGCAAAAAAAATTATGTTTTTGTGTTTGAGACATTACCTAAGGTATGGATTGACATCAGAACAATTGAATAACACATATCTATGTGCTTGTACTTTAGCCAAACCTCTTATGACATAACTACTTGGCTTCCCAAGTGGTTTCCCAGGATGAGGAAAAAGAGTTGATGCCTGTCTAGTAGAACATCCGAGTGTTTCATCATTATCATCGTTATGCGAAAGCCTATTAGACAAGGTCTCAAAACCATCAAGAAATGTTGAACAAAATGCCATAGCCTCTTTTGCCAAAACCGATTCAGCAATGGAGCCCTCCGGACGAGCTTTGTTTCTCACATTTGACTTCAAATCACCAAGATACCTACACAGAATAGTATACGGATAAAACATTAAATAATCATGGAAATAGAAGGTAGAAAATATGACACTTCATTTCTTAAGGAAAACATACCTTTCCACAAAATACATTGATCGATTACAGACAGGACCACCTATTTTTACCTCTGTTGCTAAGTGAAGAACTAGATGCACCATAATAGTAAAAAACCCTGGCGGGAATATCATCTCCATCCGACATAACGTCATGATAATTCGCTCCTCTAGCTTCTCAAGTTCATCCATGTGGAGAACTTTTGCATTTAGTTCTCTAAAATACCCGCATAGATCAAATAAGACAGATGTAACTTCATCTGGGAGAAGACCTCTCAATGCAAGTGGCATAAGTTGTTGCATTAGTATGTGGCAGTCATGACTTTTTAAGCCTGAAATTTTTGCTTGAGCAACATTTACACATCTAGAGATGTTACTGGAATAACCATCTGGAACTTTTATGTCATGAAGGACTTTACAGAACTGTTGCTTTTCCTCTTTTGACATGTTATACAAAGCAGGAGGCAAGTAATACTTATCATTAGCCTTTTTTGTGGATGTAGATCTGGCCTAATGTTCATTTCTTGCAAGTCTTTCCTTGCCTGTAGATTGTCCTTTGATTTGCCCTCCATTTCTAAAAGTGTCCCAAATATATTTTCACAAACATTCTTCTCTATATGCATAAAGTCAAGATTGTGTCGTAGCAAATTATACTTCCAATGAGACAAACAAAACATACCACTAATACCCTTCCATGTTTTGGACTTCTCAAAGTCATCAATTGATTTTATCTTTTCCAAAAGGGATACTCCAGAAAAGGAAACAGGTTTTGACCGATGCTCTTCAGTTCCATCAAATGAATTGGCATCATATCGGAACTCATGGCCATCAGGTAGAAATCGTCGGTGTCCCATGAAACATTGCTTGTAGCCATGCTTCAAGCGTATGGAACTTGTTTCATCTTCACAAGACAGACAACCCAACTGGCCCATAACACTGAACTGTGCCAATATCCCCGTCCCAGGGTAGTCACTCACAGTATACAATGATGTAGCATGAAGTTGAAATCGCTCTTCTTTAGATGCGTCATATGTAGGCATACCAGACTCAAATAACTCATTTAGCTCATCATAAACTAGCTGCATAAATGTATGAAAGTTCTTTCCAGGGTAACCAGGAATTATTAGAGTGAGCATAAGAGAGGAAGCTTTCATGCATAACCATGGAGGAAGGTTGTATGGTACTAAGACAACTGGCCAACAACTATAGGTAGAATTACACTTCCCATATGGGTTAAAACCATCGGTTGCTATTCCAAACCTCATGTTTCGAGAATCTGATGCTATGTGAGGATAGTAGGAATCAGTGATTTTCCAGACCTCTGAATCAGCAGGATGGCGCAAGGCCCCATCCTTTGTACGCTCTTCATCATGCCATCTAGTTAACTTGGCTGTTTCTTTGCCTTTTAAGCCTAGGTTTGATTGGAAAGTAGCGCAATACCTTTTTTGGGGTTGCCTTTCTTCTTTGCTTCTTTGTCAATGATGTGTTGTCTGCCTTATTTTTCCACCTTGATGCTCCACATTTTGAACAGAAGTCATTATCTTTCTTGTCTTTCCAATAGAGCTGACAATCATTGGGGCATACATGAATTTTCTCATATCTAAGACCAAGCTTTGCAATGATCTTCTGAGCCTCCATAAATGTTTTAGGTATATTTGAACCATTTGGGAGAGCCAACTGTAAAATTTGAAGCAGATCATTAATTGATTTATTGCTCCACTTGTTGGTAGACTTCACATGGAACAATAGGACTAGAAAAGAAAGTTTTGATAGCTCACATCCTTCCCATAAAGGTTCATCAGCATCTCTAAGCAAATCAAAGAAAGCTTGTGTTTCTGCATCTGGTCCATCTTTTGGAAAACCTGACACATCAGGTTCAGTTGTGTGATGTTCATTACCTACATATCCGAAGGCTTCGTGGACTACATGGCGCATATTACTGTTTAAACTCGGATGCACTGGCAGTGAATCTTTGTTAGCAGAGATATATGATGCTGTTTCCCCATGGCAACCCCATGTAGTATATCCACGCAGCATTCCATTACACACTAAGTGCTCATACACTGTTTCTTGCGTATGTAACGGCCTATTGACACATTTGACACAAGGACATCGAATCTTCGAATCTGATCGTTTCCCACTGTAGGCAAACTTGAGAAAACCCTCTACCCCGGCTATGTAGCCATCACTTGGTCTTTCAGATTGCAATAGCCTCTTAATAGCACTTAAGTCCATTAATTCACTAAAAACAAGAAATACTATTATTGCATTAGTAATGTGGTACTTCAATATCTAGAATAGAAAGTTGTGAACTACATAAATGAGCTCTAAAATTACCAAATGATAATAGAACCTATGAGTTGAAAGTGGAGAAATTCATTACCATTGTTCTGATCACTTTAGCTATCTTAATAAACACATTACCATTGTGCTATCATCGACATGTTTATAAATAACAAGTGCAGCCATTAACTACCTAGTGGTTCTGCAGGCTCCGCGGGATGCAGCAACCAGAACTCCACAACCAAATAAATAGGAAAGGTTCATTAAGAAGATCCTAAAAGTGTCATCGAAGTAATTTCAGCCAACAAACAATATGCGAGCAATTCTGCTACATGTAAGGTGTAAGCCACATCATTACCATCTTCATTCAAAAAGAAATGACAGACTGATGAGTGTCTGACTACACATTGTTTTAATTCGTAAAAAAACCTTGATATGCACACTGGTCAACAAAGAACTATGCTTAGTTCATTATTATTATACAGAAGAAATCAAAAAGTTCATGTAGCCAACACAGAAGAGCTCTAAAATTACCAGAATTTTATGCTTTGAATATTGAGACATTGTGGGACATCTTGTTGCTCTTGTAAGAAAGGCACTAACGTAGGAATTACATCAACAAGCTTAGCATCAGAAGCCTAAGAGTCCGTCTTACAATCCTGCCGTTGCCCACAGTCCAGATCCCAGTCCCCGGCGATATGGGGAGCAAACCTGAAATATTGTCAGCCTGAAATTGAAACACACACAAAGCAATCACTCAAAGAAATTCTTGAAATAGGAATAGTATATTGTATTCTGTGGATTAAGAGTCAGACTAAAGGAGCCCAAATTCAATTTGCATCTATGGAATGTCATGCTCATCAAACCCATACGGCGTACCGGCAGTCGTCTTAGATTTCTTTATATCTAAGAGCATAAGCATCGTAACACAATCCTGTAAAAAATAATGTATACATATGACTTGATGTTCCAGTTGAACAGCTTGGTTGGATATCGTAAATGCCTTCTGAAACAATTGGATAAGTAGGTTCCTTTCATAAAGCATGGGAAAATGACCTCTGCATTTCTATAGGGCCACTTCTTTTAGAATTCTGTTGGCCATAGAGTATAGATTGCATAGTTTTAAGAGCATATATTTCGTCTGTGGACTTATTCATGGGCAACAATTGGTTATAGGTCTTTCTATTTCCTAGAGCCTGTTCTTTATGTTAGCCTTTTTTTGAGGTATAAAACACATATACACATCTGCATGCCTTAATTCAGAGTTGTCAAGGGAAAATGGGCAATCAAATGTTGCTGTGCCTTCTGACTTAAGGCATGCACGATCTGTTGCTTTTTTTAATTCTCATATCGGAACTTCATAACTTGATGCCATCAGTTAAGATGATTATTTTCTTGTATAGGAAGTTCATAACGATGCCTAAGCAATAGTTTCATCATCCATCACAGCAATAGTTTCATCATCCATCACAAATTAAGTTTTGCTTAATAGCTGCAACAATGCAACCTGATTAATAGTTTCATCAATCAGCAGTAAGATACTAAGATCAATCAATCCATGAGTAAATTTCATCAATCAATAGTAAGATCAGCAACTAATCCACAAGAATCATCACTAACTTACAGCAAACGGCGGCCGGCGGAGGCGGGCGGAGCAGGCCGAGGCGGGCGGAGGCGGAGGTAGGCGGCCGGCGGATGCGAGCGGAGGCGGGCGGAGCAGGCGGCTGGCAGAGGCGGAGGTAGGCGGCCGGCGGAGGCGGGCGGAGCAGGCGGAGGCGAAGGCAGACGGCCGGCGGAGGCGGGCGGAGGAGGCGGCCAGCGGAGGCGGAGGCAAGCGGCCAGCGGAGGAGGCGGAGGCGGGTGGATCCGGCAGGGGCGGGCGGAGCAGGCGGAGCCGCGGAGGCGGAGGCGGGCGGAGCAGGCGGAGCCGCGGAGGCGGAGGCGGGCGGAGCGGGCGGAGCAGGCGGAGCCGCGGAGGCGGAGGCGGGCGGAGCAGGCGGAGCCGCGGAGGCAGAGGCGGGCGGAGCAGGCGGAGGCGCTCGCGCAGACCGGCAGGCGGCAGACGCGCAGTGGAGAACTGGAGAGTGGAGATGGCCAGATGGGGGTCTGCGCGTCTGCGGCGGCCGGCGCCCGGGCCAAACCTAAAGCCTAAAGGCTTCATCGGCGCTCGACGGTTGGATGGCATGGGGTGGGTGAGATGGACGGCTGGATCGCGCATGAGTTGGAATGGGCTTGGGCTTCTAGTATTATGGGCTAAACTCCCGGATATCCGGTTTCGTATTTTTATTTTTAAGTAAAAATCCTAATTTTAATAAAATTTATTTAGAACTTTTTATAACATATATTTTTAAATACTAAAAGATTGAATATAAGCCATTGGATCTAAAATGGATGGATGTGATGATGGACTGCAGAGAGCAGTTATGGAGGCCAACGTTAGAGGATCCTATTCTGCACTCAGCAGAGTAAGCTAGGGTTCCAGTTCCAGGTATTGAGCCGCGCTACTGCTTGGGCCGCGCGGGCGCGGAGAGCCGTAGACAGTGGTGGCCGTAGCCGGAGAGCCCAGATTTTCGTTGAAAAAGGCAGCCTAAAATACTCATAATCTGACCGATATACTTGTTCCAACTTAATTTCCCTGCACGAAACTCATGCATCTATTGGACTAGGTTACCTTTGAAGAAAAGACCACAACTCTTATGAAGCCTTGGCAAAAATTCAGAAATCCCAACTTTCTCCTTCTCTTCCTGTGTTATTTTTTTCTCCTCTCTTTCTTCTCCTGTCACAGGGGCCGGCAATACCTATGGATTGCAGTCCTCCACTCCTTCCTTCATCGGCACAGCCCCTCCTCGCGGGCCGTGCCGAACACCTTCATCTCCCGATTGCAATCTACGTCGCAGCTAGGGCAGCAACTAGACGACCGGGCGTTAGGTCATTGCGGACGGCCACTTGCGCTCACAACCAACAAGTCAAAAGCAACAAGGTAATTCAACTTTAGGGATGAAAACGATGAGATGGAGGCCAAATCACTTTCACTTTCACATAGTTTTCCCAAAAACGAAATCGCTACGATATTTCAAAAATGAATACGGTGTCGGTATTCCGGTAATTTCGAAAGGACAGTAACCGATCAAAAAGCACATCGATAACTATCGAAAATCATGGAGATGATATTTAAGAAACGATAAACACGTTAAACTGTAGAACACGACAAGTCATACAACTTGACCTATCGCACATGACACTTACGAATCTGAGATATCCGCGGTCGCATCATGATTATTATCACACAGCTTGTTGCTGTTACCTTGTAATGGTCCAACAAACTATAACTTACTTTTTAAGACCAATCCATTGCCTGCTGAGAAGTGATTTAACTGTTACATTATTAAGTAATCTCGATCTATAATTTGTACGCAGGAACATGAATATACTAATGGAGATCTTTATTCCAATACATTTGAGTGTGATTTTTGCCTTAGGTTTTGTCTTCTTGGGTGACTAATGAGTAATGACCACTTTTATCTTGATTTGACTAAAATGGCTGTGACTGCTGATTGCTGAAGTCATGTTTCTATGTCCAACATACGACCTAGTAATTCACATTTCACCAAAAATGAACATGAATAATTGGGTATTTCAAATATCACAGTTTATACAAGGCAACATTAAAAAAGACACTATTCAATCCAAAGAAAAAAAGGTATGTTTTGTACCAGCGTTGTCCAAACGATGTCGATGAAGAACAATGGATTGCCTTAGTAAAATATTGGAAGTCAAAAGAAGGAAAGGTAGGAAAAGGGTACCATTATTTATGCTATTTAGCATTTTTTACTCTAATTATTTATTATATCCTCAATTTTTATGTATATATTGGTTAATTCTTTTGTTAATTTACTTTCTTGTAGGCCCTTAGTGAGAAGAACAAATTAAGTCGTGCAATGAAGAAGACAACACATACAGCTGGTACAAAGAGTTATGCTCGTTGGTCTGAAGACTTGGTGAGTCATCTTACATTGTTTAAAAAATTTATGTATGTTTTCCTTTCCTTTTCTTTTATTGATATTGTTTTCAGAGACAAGCTGACCCTGAAAAAAAGCGGCCACATAGAGCAAAGGTTTACTTAGCAACTCACAGAAAAAAGGGAAATGGGACAAATGAGACTATGGTATGATACATACACATGAGATTTTGGCAAATATGAAGCCTTTTAGTTTGTTTAATGTATGAATGTCTTAATTATAGGTTCAGTTGGAAAATCTCCTGGACACGCAACCAGAATTAGCACAAAATAGCGAGCGAAGAGTTGCATGGGAAGGTGATGCATTACATCAAGTATTGGGAGAAGAGAAAGCTGGACAAGTACATGGCATGGGATTGCTTCCAATTCCGAAACAAGTCTATGGTCGAACAACACGTCATTTCAAGGACATTGATGTAGTTACACTAGATGGATCATCATCTGATGTAGAGACTCACATGTTGGAGGAAATAAGGCAACTCAAGGAGCATTCTAAAATGCAAGACAAAGTGATTGAAGAATTAAAAAGCAATCAGAGGCACCATGAGAATGAGGAGCCAACAATGGTAGCAATGTCTATTTTAATTTGTAACTATATTATATTGAAATGTTACTCAATCTCTTTATCTTTTCTAGGTGAATTGCACAGCAAGTGATCATGGTAATTCTCAAAAACAAGGAATGCATTTTAACATAAAGGTATTTCCTTTATTTTCATGTTTTCATCTAATTTAGTATCTCTTGACTTTAATATTGTTTGAAATTTTCAGAGAGTTCAATGTGTTGCACCAAATCAGAAGGAGGTATTGCTTAAGCAGTCGAACGAATTGGTAAAATGTCTTGCTTGTGAAATTAGTACTTCTTTACCTACAAAGATTTTTTTAATAACTAATGCTATCCCCCTTTCTGATCTTTACTGGGATAAAGAAAGATGTGAATCTGAATATAGTGATGATGATAAACTATATATTGTCTAGTGAAAAGGTTATCAATTGGTCTCTGTCTTTATGAATAATAATATACTCTTCATTCATTATACGTCAATATTATTGCCCGGTGATTATGATTTAATGATTTTCTATTGGAACTAGTGCCAAGGTCATGCAGATGACAAGGAAATATCAATTGAGGAAGCAGAAGCATCATCCCCACATGGCTCTGCTATAGATTCTAGACAAATAGAGCTACACCTTTTCAATGAACCATTGAATAAGATATATTTTACTTGCAATGTCAAATTTATTCAAGATAAGTATTACATAACTTTGTAAAAATGTATAAATACAATTATCTTTCTCTTCATTTCAGTTTGATTCTTATCCAAGGATTTCTGGCGAAGGTAGAATAACAAAGAAACAAAAGGTATATAAGAATCAAATGTTTCCATTTATTATAGTAATATTTGTGCCATATATTATTACATACCTCATTTTACATGTGTAAGGATCATCAGGATGTGGCTCGCGACAAGGCTACGTGCCAGAAGCGTCCAAAACATATGCAAGATCATCCAATGAAGGTATATAGATATGATATCACTTGTTCTAGTAGCTGCATTATCTTGATACTAGTGGACACGCACGTGTGTATCAAAAAAAACTTTATACACAATAGGGGGATTGCTTACATATTAATAATTTATTAAATAGTTTTCCACGAGAAAAAAGATTTAGCCAAACAACTACTAAGAAGATACAATAATACCCGTGCCTACATACTTAAGATCGTATATTAGTAATGCTTAATGTTATTTTAGTTCAAATAAATATGACCGCAACCAATAATACCCGTGCCTACACTCAGTTCATCAGCAGCAATCATTTCAGCTTTTGCTTTGTCTATCTTTTCTTGGCAAGAGCATATTTTTTTGCTGATAATCTGCTATGTCATATGCAAAAGGATCATGAAATTAAGATGGTCATAATGTTCTATCTCTGAAGTTTATTGCTGCACAGTAGGTTTTAGGTGCTATCAAACAGTTTATTGTTAATGTTATCCTTATTAGTTCTGCAATATGAAGTGTTGATTCCATTTTCATAAAGATATAGGCCGCACTTACTCTTAGCAACATGTGCCGCTATCTTGATATATACAACAAATGCTTGCTGGTCGCTAAGTGATTATGTCAAATTAATGCAGGTTGGTTCCACAGTGAAACTCATGACTGCCAAATATCCAAATAAGGAAATTGTGGCATATGCAACTATTATTAGCACTAATCCAAAAGCAAATGTTGGTGGAGTTGAGACAGGAAAACAATTCTACAAAGTGCGTATCAATCATCCCGTTGAAAAAGATGAGCCATTAGTGAGGCCTATGCCTACCTACAACAACATTGGTGACGCCCATGCCAAAGGAGTACCAATTGCTTGGCCTTCGATATTTGTATGTTTGAACTAGCTTTCTAAACTTTACTTTACTGTGGTGAACATGGATAGAATAATACTTAATGTTACAACTTGCTACCTATTTGCAAGTTCAAATGATCAATGGCTGAATTCCTATATATCGATGCGTACAAGAATGGATGAAGAAGTGATGGATTTTAAGAATATTAGATATTGCATTTTTGTTTCTAGTAGTATGGACTTGTACTCTTCACTACTATGTCTGTTTACTCTCTAGAGTCATATCATTGTGTACATATACTATCACTTCATCTGAGCAAGTACTATGTTTGAAACCTTTCTATTATCTGTGGATCTTTATATGATTATTGAAACTTATAGATTATGTGATTCTGCAATGTGTCATGTTTACTATGAAAAATCAATAATAACACTATATGCCACATACAAAGGTAAAATAAATATTTTTTTTCCAAATTTCAAAGTGTTACAATAGGTACAACATGCGTTACAAACCATATGTTCCTTTGTTCCAAACTATATGCTCTACAAAAATGAGGAAGTGTTACTAGAGCTAAAAAACAGTGTTACAGTAGAGAATCACTGTAACACTAGACAAATGTTCCAGTATATAAGTAAATGTGTTACAGTTTAGTAACACTTTTTTGGATGTAAAAGAACACATATATGGTGTTCCAATAGACCAGTATATAGTAACATGGGCAATTGGAACACATAAAAAATGTGTTACGAGGAGAGCTAGTAACACTTTCTTTAACCTATAGTAACACATGTTGGTGTTGCTATATCCCTGTTGTGTAGTAGTGTTGACCTAATTATTAGCATATTACTTTGTACAGTTTTATGGTGTTATTAAATTTCAGTAGTCTTAGACTCTGTTCATATTAGCTTCTGCTTAGAGAAGTCAGAAGTTGATATGAATATCTGACTTGTCGAAGCGACTTCTCCGCTTCTCTCGCTTCCGTCTCCCATATGCATTTCTCCCAACTTTTTTATCATTCGCCCTCTCCTTTTAAAAGCTACTTCTTTCAGTAGCTACTATTCATTTACAATCAAAAGCCATTAATAGAAACTAATACCAATGCCCCCTTAGAAATGTGACTTTTGTTGTTAGTTTTTATAAGCCAATATAAGTATATGTTAAAAAATATAAGTTGTACTTTATTTGTTCTTCTTTATTTCATTGCACTGCTAGTGTAAGAGGTAAAAAAAAAGAAAGAATACATAAAAAACTGGCGCAACAACAAGATCAAAATGACACAGCAACAACAGATAATAAAAAAACAAGAGTAAAGTCCATCACCGGTCCTTAAACTTTTTATGCTGTGTCATCCCGGTCCATAGACTTTTAAAGTGTGTCATCCCGGTCCTTAAACTTTCAAAGTGTGGCAATTTCTTTTGAAAGTCTATGGACCGGGATGACACAGCATAAAAAGTTCACTGCTACAACTACATAAGATATTGCCACACTTTGAAAGTTTAAGGACCGGGATGACACACTTTAAAAGTCTATAGACCGGGATGACACAGCATAAAAAGTTTAAGGACCGGTAATGGACTTTACTCAAAAAACAACATAGATCAGACTTGCAACCATCACAGCCGACCACTGTCACGATGCAGACCAGTTTGAGAAAGAGTGAATTGTCCGCATTAAGAGAAAAAAAACGTTGGAAGCCATCAAAAACAAAGTCCAGTTGGGGGTGAAATATTCAAACTGCAGTAGAAATTAAAGATCATTTCCCAGGCCAAATCAAACACAGTAATCTGGGCGATAACTTTATAGGTGGCCTCAAGTAGATCTTCCCCTGCTTCGGCTAGAGCACCCATGATTACTTCTAGGACATCTGCTGCTAAAACCTTGCTCCAGTATTCCAGCTTTATGTTTATACTTTTTCGATTTTCTTTTGTCTTGCAACAGTTTTGCAATGTGTGCTGCACACCTTGCTTTTCCTCATATGGTCTTCCCACCATTCTAGCTGCTCACCTTTTAAGCAAGTGTTATATATATTTCATTTATGTAATAGAAAATTCATAAATAGATGTTGTGAATGTTTAGAGGAGGAGATACTGACACGTTTTCTCTTCAAATGATACTCCTTTCCCTACCACCCCACCTTCCTCACGTTGACTTAACAGAGGTGAGCACTTCTGCTTACCAACCCTTTCTTGTTACCACATTCTGATGATGATTGCACCTATTTTATTGTCTGTTTGATCGTTTCTCTTATGCGGTTGACTAATTCCTCTCCCTAGAACACTATTATAGATCGAACGGAACCAAACATCTGAATTTAACGGAACAAATGGACCAGTACCTGTCACCTAACTTCTTTTTTCGCCATCGTTTGTCCTTGATGAACATATCTGCAAAGTCGTAGCATTTCTTGTTCTTGCACAAGTTCCACAACAACCATCAGTTCCACTGCACATTTTACTTTTTTCCCTTTTCTAGATTTTTTTACCTTAGATGAAGTACTATTTACTTTCAAAGATGACAAAACAAGCGCATGTGATGATGATGAGGAACCTCCTTTCTCGGTCACTCCAGCATCTTCTTCATGCCTCATCATATATAGGTGAGCACTTGTGCTTACTAACCCAAACATTCTTGGCTACATTCCATACATCATATTTTGACAATATGTGTTTGCTACATTCTATTTTTTGCCAACTATCAATATGAGAGGCACATGAAATCGGGTCGGGTGTGAGTGGGTGGGTGTTGGGAAAGAGAGAGAAAGGGGCAAGATAACACGGTTAAATTCATTTATGTGACAAAAGTTTGATTAATAGGTAATGTGAATCTTTAGGGAACCTCCTTTCTCTGCCACACAAGCATCTTTTTCGTCCCTCGTCAATGGACTTTCCAGCAAATTACTCGGCTCAGAATTGACCATTTTGTTTTCCATCTCTCTTATCTCCCGCTACAAGTGACCCACGCCATCTCTCTCTATCGACCTAAATCTGCCATGTCCACAACTCGCCACGTCATGCCCGCGCGGGGCACCTGACACGTTGTCAACTCCTTCCTCACTTCGACTTTAATGTAGGTGAGCACTTCTACCGGTTGACCCTAATAACTTTCCTGTGTACACTCTGTACTTCACATTTTGACGATATGTGTTTGCTACATCTTGCCTGCCAACTGTTAATACGGGAGTGTGAAGGGCACATCGAGTAGGGTCAGAGTGTGGGTGGGTGGGTCATGGGTGGGTATTGGGAAAGATAGAGAAGGGGGCAAGACAATGCATCTGATTTCGTTAATGTGTCAAAATTTTGATAAATTGATATTGCTAATGTTTAGGGAAACCTCCTTTCTCTACCACTCTAGCATCTTTTTCATCCCTCGGCTAAGAACATTCCAAGAAATTATTCGGCCAAGAATTGACAGATTTCTTATTCAACTCTCTCCATCTTGTTTTGGCCTATTCTAAAGTGATGTGACTTTTGGCTAAATGATATTATAGCGACTATTAGCTTTTTTAAAAGTATTTAATGAAAAATAAAAATAATAATAAATATTGTTATATCCACACATAATAAAAAAAGGAAAAGTTTAAAAAACTAACATATTTTAAATAATTTATCTCTCTTGTTTTATCTCCGACCAAGGGTGTGGAACCAACGGGGGCACAACTGAGGCGCTGGCCATCAAAGAAGCTCCTAGAGACCCCAGTACGGATGTCAGCCCGGAGGACGAAGGTAGTTGCAGCCAGCACTAGAAGTTCCAAGTGCGGCGACTCACACCCACTGCCATGTAATTATCCACTAGATAGAGACCCATGTGTTGCAACGGAGTCATAAAAATGGTGAGATAGAACTTACTGTTTGTCTAACTTCACACATCAAACAAGTAAAACTAGAAATTATCTTCTCACTTCTGTTGGCTAGAGCTAGTAGAAGAAGAACTTCTCTGATGTACAACATCTTACTCAGAAAAGCCTGAGGTAAATCCTACAACCAGATAGCAGCATACAGTAAAGGATTTCTCAGTTTGTTATGAGTTGAAAGTATATTAATAGAACAATATTTTGTAAAACAACATATTCATCAATGGAACAACAACCATTCAAAAACTTTACAGTACCATTGTATATTCAACCAAATTACAAGTCAACTACTTCACAGGGGCAATTCAATAGATGACAAGATATAGTGAAAAAAGAAAGACAATAAGCATTTAAATCATTAACTCAGGTGATGTACTCCTACTTCATACCATGGCACTAGAGCTTCTTAGAGCACCAACCATAGAAGTAGCATAAAATGCATTAGTGTGTGCATGTGGAAAAATCAAAACTTGAACCAGCTAGCATGTCCAAGAATCACAGTTTATACAAAATAAATTTATCAGATATTGTCAAAGAGACAAAAAATGAGAAAGAGGGTCAGTATTGCAATGCTTCCGGTTTTAATCTTCATATCATATAGATATTTAAGGAAAAACATACTTCATAAACTAAATGATGCTCTAAACATAATAAAATGTAATCCCAAATAAGCTATGTATTAGTTGGTTCAAGTTATTCAAGCATTAAATCAGTGTCTTAACACAAAACAGAAGAAAGCAACCTGAATTGTGCAGACCATTCCATGGCACATACCAATTCCCTAATACTACAGTTCTAACTGAAAGAAATACACACGGCAACAAAAGGTGGAGTAGGACTGTGTGAAAACGTGGCATTAGCTAACAAAGCCCAATTCAACCACTATTTCATGCAACTACCAAATTGACCAGTTGATTACACCAGTGTAGTACAGAATCCTACAGAATGAATCAGAAGAATAGAACTTACTTGATACTGGCTGACAAGCTTGGTCATAACCTCTATGGCCACGTCAAATGAGAAGGACACCTTCATTGGCCACACAAGAATGAAACAGCATGTGAGCACATGTATGCACAACTAATCCCTCGAAGTACACTTTTACGAGCTTATAAAGAATCGATGGGTGCATTGTTCGCACCTACAGGGAGTTGAACGCAAATGTGAGAAGTGGGTGCACAGTGAGTGCAGCCGCCCGACATCTCCAAGAGCATCCGGTGCGAACCTACAATGTTGTCGCTTCTCTTAGCGTAAGGCAAGCGTGAAACAAAGCAAAGGAAGGTGCATATGTACCCAGCTTAGAAGGCTTCATAGGATTCTGTGGTTGCGCTCGTGGAGGGGGACCCTATCGTCCGCAGGCGCCTTCTCGAACTAGGCGAGAAGGAACATGAGCATGGCGGGCACGTGCACAAGGAGCTCGCGTGTGAACCTACATCATGCAGTGGCATCAAACCCCGTGTTGCTACTTTGGTCCTGCTTCACCTCCTCAGGGAACACGGTGAGCAGCTCTAGCATAGTGGGGTTGGGTAGGTGCCGCATCCGAACGAAGACCCCGTCCACGCTCCCTCGATGCGGAGCACGAGCGCCGCGAGGGCCAAGCAGATCTACATGAGCAGCCACAGGGGTCCTAGGCAGAACCGCGCTTGGCTAGGAGGAGCACATCGAGGAGCAGCGCACCGAGGTGGAGGAGCGGCACATCGAGGAGTGGCGTGTCGGGGTGGGGGAGCGGTGCACCGGGAGACTGATCTTTTGGCAAAGCATCTGGGTAACGAAGAAGAGGAGGTCAGTAGGCCAGGCGGGATCCGGGGATGCGAGCAGCGAGGTCGCCAGCGCCCATGCCTACGGCGAGCGCTAGCGCTGCAGGGCGAGGAGCCATTGGTTGGCGGCTAGGTGGGTGGAGGGGTGTGTGCTGTGGTTGAGCGCATGTACGGCCATAGCAAGCCGCGCCTGGACGTCCGACACCTCGGCGGCATCCATCGCGGTGGTAGGTGGAGCGGGGAGGTGGGTGGATTCAGGTGGGGAGGCGATGGGACAGAGGGGATTGGGCCGAGTGGCACGAACGGACGAGTGGGAAGGCGATTTTTCACTCTTCTTTTCTTTTCCCGGAGTGAGCCGGTTGTTTGAGTGCCTGCAACATTGGAAAGTAAGCGACAGAGAGAGGAGGGTGGCCAGAATGCACGAGGAGATGGGGGAAGTGGAGGGAATTGGCATTTTGATCCTGAGAGAGAGAGGAGGAGAGAGACAAATGGTCCAGATCAAATTGGATGGTTGTAGAGAGGGGAGAGGAGAACGCAACGACGACCACCAACTCCTCTTTATATGATAGTAAAGATTTTGGCCTAGAGAGAGGTGCTTTTACTATTCGCCCTTTACTTGAAGCTCCTACACGCCAGTGATCATCATTCCCTGACAAGATGAGATCTTCTCTGAACTAGTATCATTCTTCTTTTATGCACAAAGCAGATGAGAAGAGGGTGAAACAAAAATAAAATGGAAATAAGCCCAAAAGTAATATAATGCACAACATCTGGAAATGGTTCCTTAGAAAGTTAATGTGCTTGAACTCCACTGATAGCTAGCTATGGAGTAGATAAACAGCTTTAGTTTATGGATTATTTTGGTTTTTGATTTATTTAAACCAGAAGCCACTTGAACATGTCAGATTCTAATTTTGGCTTATTTTGATTTTTTTTTTGGTTTTTACTTTTATTTTTCCCTTTATTCATTTGCATTGTCTGTGACGATATAACGGCTTTTACTTTTTTTCCCTATTTTTTCTTTTTTTTAGAAAAGCTAACAACCACTACATGCAATTTCAGCCATAAGCCAAAAGCTACATCCAAAAGTTTAAGTCATAAGCCGGTTGGAGCAGGATCCAATTTTATACATATTAAAAATATCAATTTCACACACTCTCACCTCCAAAAAAAAGTAGTAATCAACATCCATATTCATGTATACTCGAATTAAGATCCTGAGTGGGAATAAATCAATTATTAAGGATAAAGAGTAGATATAAGTCACATGCGAGTGCTTACCCATCAACTTGTGAGAGCATCCACAACGCCCCTAGGGTGGATAGTAGCCCGGTGGTGCCATGTCGGAGGCGAGCTTCGATGGAGGAGATAGTGTAAGGGGGTGGCTTACAGTGGTGGCAGACAAGCTTGGCAGAGCTGTGGGTGCCCGAGGAGAGGGAGCAAGTGGTTCGGGGAAGAGAGAAAGCTCAAGGAGGGAGGGAAAGTAGTACCTCGGTGAATCGGCGATGACGTCGTGGGGCACTCCTGGGTGGTGGCTACGAGTGGCGGGGCAGCATGAAGAGCCTCAAGATGCTTTGCCCCTGCTCTCGACCACCTTCGCTGGTGGCCCCAGCGGGTTCTCCCTGCGGGGGTTCTCGCCACGCGGGGTGGAGATGCTGTCACCAAGCATGCTGGACTTCCCATCGCTGGCGCTAGGGAGCCCCGTGATGCCGCTGCCGCCGCTGCCGAGGTTGGAGGAGGGGATTCATGCTCCTCCAGCTTGTCCGTCATGGCGCAGCCCCACAGCGTCGCATCCTCAAAGGCCACCACACTTGCCGTGGACGAATCGAGATCGGAGGCGGTCGCGGCCACCGGCCCCGTCCTAGCAGCGAAGGTCTTGCGAGCAGCCCAGGCCACACAGTCACGGGATTGGACAGCGCTGATGCAGGAAGGAAAGGGGAGAGAAGGAGTGCGATGGGAGACTATGGTGGGGAAGGTGAGCTAAAAAAAAGTAGAAAGCTGAGCTACATAATTGAAGCTACCACTTTAAGTCAACATGCACTATGGGAGAATTTTTTATGTGGTGGTTTGAGTTGATGTGATGATATTCTCTCTCATGAGACCACCACCTTGTGGTAGCCTCCACTGTGGATGCTCTGATGACCCTTGCCGTGGTGGGCTGGTAGCCATACGGTCTCCTTCGTCACCTTTGTGTCCACTGTCTCAGGATACAAGCCAACAGCGCCTACACCATCTCTCCCTATCAAGCTAAATCTACCACGTCATACCTATGCCAGGGACCTGACATGCTGCCAACTCTTCACTCACCAGTTTCTTTAACACTCCATTACCTCCCTTCCCCAAATTTTGAAGCTCTGCTCCTGAGGAGAAATTTTATTGTGTAACCTTACACACACGTGGCACGTATGTACTGTATCATGCACTGTAGCATAGAGAAAACACTATAGCATGAATTGTAGCGCAGAGGAAAAACACTGTAGCAAATGTTTTTCTTAGTTCCCGTTGCTTTTCCTGTTGCTGCAGTGCTGCTATATAGTGCTTAACAGTGTTTTGCCACAGTGATCTTTGCCATGTGTTGGTCTCGATTGGGTCGTTACACAAGTCGATCTGTGTAATAGTTACACAATAAAATTTCTCGCTCATGAGAAGATGTGAATCCTTAAAGAAGGAAATGCTAACACTCCATTATCTTCTTCTAATGAAACTCATTTCGACCCTAACTTTCTTGTCTACCCTCTGTACTTCATGTTTTGACTTTGTGTTTACTACTTACTATTATGTGCCAACTGTAAATATGAGGGTGTGAAGTGTCGAGTTTGGGTGGGTGTATTGTGATATCTAAAAGGCACATCTAAGGGTTGTTCGTATTAACTTCTGTTTCTGACTTTTGTTTGGAAAAGTTAGAAGTCAATATGAACATACGGCTTTCTGAAGTGACTTCCCCACTCCTCACGTCTCCTGAAAATAAACTTTGAAGAGCTTGTTCTCCCTCATTGTAGCTCCAAATTTGATGAAACTTGTTTCTAAATTTTTTAAATTCGAGATCTATCTATTGGTACTAGTTTTGTTTAATTTAGAGTTCATTTAAATTTTATTTAGTATTTATTTGCTATTGCTTGTTTGTGGTTTGCTTTCCAGTACATTCTTCCGAGTAGAGTTCAAGGACGTGAATGAGCCCCAGATTGAAGTAGCACAAGATCATCAAGACCAACAAGTTTTTGACCTAGGTGAGTCAATATTTTGATCATTATGAACTTATATTTCATGTGAATTATGTCCATTAAACTAGCAAAATTGCATGCTTTATTCCCTATGCAAATGTTTGTAACTTGTAAGGTAGCTACACACCCACTTGTCGATCTAGTATTATGTTTATGCCGTCCTTGATACTTGAAATCCACAAACCTTGTCACCCTAGGTAATATTATATATTAACTTGGACAACTATAAGTCATATTTAAAGGCTATGCTAAGCCTTGTTCAGTCTAGGGTACTAGTTTGCCCTGATCATCAATCCTTAAACATGAAAACTAGTTTTGGAACAATCACGAGATGTAAGTGACTAGTAATTTGTGACAACTTAATTTTTGCTTCTCACAACCCTAAAACATGCTATGCCTATCTAGGCGGATGGTAAGAAAGGTTGGTGCCCATGTGGCACGAGAAATTGTAGTTTTTGGTATGAACTGCCCAGACAAATTTAGGACTTAATCCTGTGATTACCTCTTTCTGTAAAATAGTACAATCACAAGTCTACAAAATGCAACTGGGTGAAGTAGGATTACTAGATCTCAGAGTCATTCCATCGGTGGGGGAGTGGAGTAGTGCATGCGCGGACCAACATCTGGTATGAATGGGACACCTTTTAAGGTGACATGTGTACGCCACTACACTAGATCTGTGGAAATGTCGTAGTCCAGCTGGTCTAGTGATTGGGGTATAACTTTCTACACAACTTATGAGACCTACTACCCATCGGATAAGCTCATATTGGGTGGACCGGCAATGGGGCAAGGTAGCTATGAAAAGCTATGTGACAATCCCTCGATCTACATGACCAAGGAATCATGTAGGGCTATCGGGTTGATTGTCTCTTGTAGGTAAAGATGTACAGTCTTTGTAGAGTATAAACTGTTCGAACAGCTGTGCCCACGGTCAAGGGTAGGCATGGTAACTTTCTTGAGTTAATTCTATTTCAGAAACCTTTTCTAGGTGGGACGAAAACTGTCGGGCGAATGTACACCCTATTTTGGCTTTTTCCTGAAGAGAAGTACTCCGGTGTTGTTAATAAGGTAAATGTAACCTAATGATCAAAATCTAACATAGGTAGATAGAATCATGTAACAGGTGGATGGAACCTACACCGCTATAAATATTATACAATTTCAATATCTTTAAACCATGTTTGCTCTAAGTAATAGAGATTTTTAATAGTGGTAATTAGAAGTGTCGTTTTAAGCAAATAAAAGAACCGAAGCCATCATTGTTTAGTCTTGCATCAATAATTATGTGCATTCTATGTGTTACCTTGCGGAGCACGATTATGTGTGTTCACCCTTGCTCTCAACTCCAGCCCCCCCCCCCCCCCCAACGTCTGTGAATTAGGGTCACTATGTCTACTACGAGGACTAGGGCGATGATGATGGTGGAAACTAGAGTAGCTATTAGTAGCCTAGCATCTCACCTTAGTCTAGCTGACGGGGCTGACTTTTAGATGGTTTGAATATTAGTCAGGTCTCTGGCTAATATCAGAGGCACCTGAGTTGTCCCAGTCGCTTGTCTGTGACGAGATGTGCCCTACCACTTTTACCTCCGCTATCACTTCCGCATTTTATGTAATGTAAATATTTGACCTAACGACCTTATCGTAAATTCGACCCAATATGGTCTATTTAAAACTCTGATATTGTAATATTAATGCAATGGTATTGTAATTGTCATGTATGAAATAATCCAGCAATATATCTGTAAGCACTATTTGCTGATTCAGGGAATAATATAATACTTTCACATAGAGTTCCGGATTAGCTAAATCTGGATCCGACCAAAACCTAGAAAAAAATTGTCGAAACAAGTCCTGAGATGCGTACTGCAGATTCTAGTAGCAATTTTATTCTGTCGTCTTATCAAGTGTCGTGCCACTTCGTCATGTCTATCTCCATGCACAGTTCCTTGCAAGCATCACGTCGTCATGTCTACAGGTAGGGACGAACCGAAAACGCTGTCCTTTGCCTTCAAAGCCTACGGAAAGAACGACACATAGGCCACACATTGAGAACATGAACATTGACAAGCCGACCAAACAATTTGTGTGCATGCGAGAAGTTGTTCTTGATTTGCTTACTTCTTTCTCCCAATTGGTGCACAAGGTAATGGACAGAAGCAATAGCATCTGCACGACGAGTCCGCAAATTATTCCGAACCACAGTCCCTACAAGTTCAGACCCGTATTTCTGAGAGGCTTCTTCAACTCAAATGAGAAATACAAGTAAAATCGAACTTTTTATGAAAATAGAACTTTTTATGTGAGGTAGCAGAATACCATTCCACCGAGATGGTAGACAAAGGCAAAACAGAACGCCGCTGGAATGCCGACAAGGTAGTACGCACTGAGATTAACACAAGCACCAATCTTCTGCCAGCCACAGCCCCTAGCAATACCTGGGGAAAAAATATCAGGTATCCCCCATTGCCAGTCAGTATCTTGTCAATAATGTTCGCTCAAAACGATCCGTATTGCTCATCATATACAAGGAGATGTAGTCCTAAAAAGAAATATAAGGAGACAACAACAAAACAAAAGGTGGGAAAAAAATCAGAAAATAGGCTCGAAGTACATGCCATTTTTGCTTTGTTCGAAGTATCATCTACATTCAGTGTTAACAATTTCGGTTCGGGAAAAATTCAGAGGGTAGCGAATTTTGGTTTGGATTTCGTTAAATTTTTGGTAATTCGAATTTGAATTTTGATGAAACTTTACAATTTTTAGAAAAAGGTTATCAAATATGGTAGAGACAAACTAGATATTAATTAGATATAGATGAAACTTGCTATAATATCTGAACTTCTGAAGTTCATCTTAAGATTTGAATTTGAATTTGAACTCAAATTTCGGATGGGACCGAAATTACCACAATTTTTGCTACCCATGTCTATATTTACCCGAAAGAACACCCTGCAGGCCATCCAAAAAGAATGACACGGCAAGAATTGGCATCATTCTGGAAATGTATTCCACCACTTCCTCCTCGTTGCTGTATGCATACCCCCATATATTGCGCGCCAAAATCGAAACAAGTCCAACTGATACGCCCACAACGAGACCCAGAACCATGACTACACGGGTAGCCAGACAGGCAGCGTGCGGTCGCCCTGCACCAAGCTCGTTTGAAACTCGGGTGCTGCAAAGGCAAGAAAAAGGGTATCATTGCCCCAAGAACTATATGATCAATATGGGCATGGTAAAAGTTTATGGGTTTGATCGATTTGTAGTCTCACCTTACGGCTATAGCAAGCCCAGAAGGGATCGTGAATGTTAAGGCACCCGTGTTTAGGCTGCAGGAAATTCAACACTTTGTATCAGGAAAGGGCAAACAGAATGTGATGTTCGCCCTGAAAGTGTAACTCACCAAATGGACAATGCCGATGCCTCGAGCTTAGGATTTGGGAGAAGTCCGGAAAGAAGTACTAGGAGCTCAAATGACCACCACTCCAAGCTGTGTACATGTAGGATCCAATTCAATTGGAGATGGAACATGAAAATTTCTACCGGCAATTAGAGGGACTCAACTCACCAAACCATCAGAGCAGATGGAACGGCAAGCCTCAAGAAGCTAAGGATGTCGCGAAGCGCCTCCTTTGAGAACCCTGTCCAAGTGCTCTTACAGGATTGTGAGAGCCTGACGTAGAGAGCCAGGACGGACACATGGGTCAGGTACGAGATTGCATTGCCCAAGGCAGCACCCTTGTAGCCCAGGCCAAGCTTGTACACCAGCAACCAGCACACAAACACATGGTTCAGCGCCGTGACGCCTGAGCTCAGCATCACCGGGAGGACGATGTTCTGCGTCTGCAGGAACCGGCAATAGCACTGCAGCGGCCCGTACACAAACAGTGCTGGAATCATCCACCGGATGTAGCTCCCTGCCCCCATGGCAATCTCCGGGTCCTGGCCGAAGATTATAAGAATCTCGCCGGTGTACACCCAGATCACCGCCACCACAACGCTCACCAGAGTGAGCACAAGCATTGCCCTCTGCTTGTAGATGCCGAGACGATTGTACTGTTTTGCTCCGTAGGCTTGCCCACACAGTGTGTCCAAGCTGCACGCCATGCCAACCTGAAATGAACAGATACAAGACAAAGGATTCAAGTTGCTGTTAAAACTTCAGTTAATAGTTCAGGAGGTCCAACAAATGAAATGGATGCGTGCAGGTAATGTACCAACAAGCTGAAGCCGGTGACACCAGCAAAGGAGGTGGCGATGGAGGCACTGGAGAGGGCGAGCTCGCCGAGGTGACCGACAAACATGACAGAGATCATCAGGACGGCTTTCTGCAGGAGCCGTGCGGCGATGAGAGGCCCGGCAAGGTACAGCTGCTTTCTGACCTCACTCACCACCAATCCCTCTCCTACCCCTTCTGTCTTCTCAATGTTGCCTCCAACAAGGGGCTCCTCCATGCTTACCATCATACTTGAAAACTTCACACTCTGCTTCTGAACAAGGTAGGTGTTTATAAGTGAAGTGAAGTGGATATGTGGAACAATATATCAGTCAAGTTCATCAATATTAAAAAAGGCCTGCAACTTGGAGGCCAATTTCCATCAGGGAACCGAGAGGAAGCACAGGCAGTAGCTTGACAGCCAAGTCTAACATTCCTCGACAATCACGAGAACAAGTACTTGGTATCATCCGGCAGAGTGATTAGGACTGCGAAGATTAAGAACGCTTCAGGGCAATTTGCAATCACAATAGAACAAGTACTTAGTCTCATCTGGCAGAGTGATTAAGACGGTTTGGAATGTTGCAGTGAAGTGCACCAACGATACCCATAGGAGAGACAAAGGAGGTAGCTTGACAGCCAAGTTGAGCACTATCATGCTCAGTTTGCCGTGCTAGTTTGTATCATGCTCAGCTTGCCATGCTAGTTTGGTTTCAGTTCACTATCTTTGAAATTTTTTAGTAGAACTAGTACTGAGAGAACTCTGCATGACAGCCAGTGGGTTTAGTGATTGCTCGATGAAGAATTTGGTCAACTAAAATACTTATGTGACAATTTGTGATGATGAGTTAGACTATAAGCTGAGTTATTATCTTTTCATATTGATTCTTACTTGGCATGTTTTCGGTCAGTAAATCATATATCTAAACGTCTCTGTTAGATCAATTTACTTGGAGTAACTAGCTTTGATATCTGTCAGTAGTTCAGTATTAAGTGTATTGCTGTTTGTCTTCAGATTTCAGTAAGGTAATTTAGAGCTCAAAGTCTAACTAATTAGAGAAATTATCACATAAATTCATGATCATATAAGATCCTAGTGGTGAGGAAGCTCTCCTGTTAGTAGGTGCAACCCGATACCTGAGAGTAAATCAATTGAAGCAATCTATGCATTATGCAGATCAGTCTAGCCCACTTATTTGCTCTGTTAAGCATAATTTCATGTTTTTATGACTTGAGTAGTCCATCTAAAATATGCTACTGAAATTATGCTATATTGTGCTTAAATACTTCTGGATTAATCTAAAAATACTATTGCAGTGAAGTGCACCAACGAAACCCATAGGAGAGACAAAGGAGGTAGCTTGGCAGCCAAGTTGAACACAACTGACATGATAGCCTATCCGGACGAACAGGAGTGCATGCGACAGTTAAGAATAAAGAATACATGGCCGATCTGGACAAGCATGCCATTTTCCGTATGTTTCTTATCGATTTAAGTGCAACTAGCTAGATTTCTACTACTATTCAAAATGTCGAAAGCTACAAGCATAAACATATAAAGATTTATACCCTTAGGTAACAAATTCAATCAGAAACTACATATTGCCTACTTGTTCTTAGTAGGGGGGCGTTTAGTCACTGGATACCAGGACAAAAAAGGTCAACTTCAGACTGTCTGAAAATGTTGGAATTAGCTGGTGTAGACTTGATCAACCTGTTTCTTGCTGCACATGTGGAGACTTCCATTTTTTCCCCCTGTCAGTAGTTTTCTATTCTCTCTCTCATGTCTGACTCTTGACCCCTCACGTGCTATGACCAATTTCATGTTGCATATAAAAAGGGCATTTTCCCAAGATCCAACGCCATTAACGAATGAATTAAGGGGCCCTTGGTTACGAACTGCGAAGGTACCAAGAATGGGTGCTCGAACGCATTGGAGTAAAGTGGAAAGATTTTTAAACAACCCTGTTTTATACTCAGAGCAAAAGATCCTAAGATGTCAATAAAATTCATGCATAGCATAATTTATTATGGAACCATCTAACCAGATGGTTAGTGTTGGTGTGAAGGTGTTGCATGCTATTATATACTCTTATAAGGACTACCTTGCATAACTAATGAATAAAATGAGTGCAGCACAACTTCCCCCAAACTTAAGTTGCTATCGGAGCCTCCATCCCAACCCTAACCCTAACTCATACCTCACTACCGCCGTTGTCACCATCGCCGCACTGCCGAGCCTCCCTCCAGTAGTCGTCACAGGGACACTAGGCAACAGCCGTGTCGCCGGGAGCATATTGCAAGTATTTTTTGAATTTGTTGCAACAACTTTTTCAAACTATTTTGTGTGGTATTTCATCTTGTTGCAATGCGTCTTCTCAGATGTTGTAGCAAGAGAAATTTGTTACAGTTGGGTTGTGAATTTGTTGCATAAGGATTCCTTTTTGTTGTAGTGGGTTTGCTAGATTGGTGCATCATTTTTCTTGTAATGGGATATTGCAATCGTGGGGAATTTTGTTACATGTTCATCATATTGATGTTGTGTCTCACTGTAAATTTATTACATATTCAATTGTTTGTTTCATGTAATCGATCTACCACGTCGACACAATGAGGAACGATGTTCTAGGGTTTTACCTACAAGCCAAATATTCGAGGGAACCATCGAAACCGGTAGTGCTTCACTATTTCCTTTCGATATGCTCCCTGGAACGTCACGTGAGCCCCCCACATCACACCCTGCGTGCTCCTCGGCAACTCTTGCACGAGGTGACGCGGTTAGTTTCCAGGAACATCAAATCTCTCAGTGAGGAATGCCTAGAGATGGCAAGAAATGGCCGCGAACACGCTCTGAATGCATCCTGATGTCTCACGCGCAGCGCGGACCCTGGCCACACCCAACCTAACACGACAAGCTCTGGCCATGACCGACATGGTGCGGCTATGTCCCGGCCACACGTTGGCACGACATGGTCACGTCCTAACCCAGCGTGCGCGAACATGCTCACCTTGATGTGGTCCTACAAAAGTTCGATGGCAGTCAATCCTTCTCCATGACACATAGCAGCATAAGAGAGCTCTAGGGTGGCCCAGCGCCCTCTTGATCTCCCTTTTATGGGGGCTGAACCGAGACTAGCTTGAGCACGGCGTGCATGCCGAGACTGACTCGGCGTCACTGAATCCACATTACAGAAAGAATCATCATAAATGGTTCAAAACCGTCATCATAGATGGTTTCTGAACCGTTTGAGTTTATGTTTTAGTAATAATAGGTGGTTATCACATACGACTCCCAAACTGTCTGTGATAAGTTAAAACACAGACGGTTTTTTCAGAAAAATCATCTGTGATATTCCGCTATCACAGACGATTTTTAATATTAACCGTCTATGATATAGTACATATCACAGACGGTTGTTTTTGATAACTGTCTGTGATAGCAGAATATCATAGACGGTTTGTTTTAAAAACTGTTTGTGATATCTATATATCACAGATGGTTTGGAACACCATTACCTCTTTATTCACCGGTCTCTTTGACACTCCATTACCTCCCTTCCTCAAATTCCGAAGCTTTGTTTGTGAGGAGAAATTTTGTTGTGTATGTATCATGCACTGTAGCACAGAGAAAACACTATAGCATGCACTGTAGCAACATTGTAGCAAATGTTTTTTTAGTTCCTGTTGCTTTTCCTGTTACTGCAGTGCTGCTGTACAGTGATTAACAGTGTTTTGCTATAGTGATCTTTGCCATGTGTTGGTCTCGATTGGGTTGTGTTCACAAGCTGATCTGTGTAACAGTTACACAATAAAATTTCTCGCTCCTGAGAGGTTGTGAATCCTCGAAGGAGGAAACGCTAACGCTCCATTATCTTCAAATGAAACTCACTTCGACCCTAACTTTCTTGTCTACCCTCTATACTTCATGTTTTGACTTTGTGTTTGCTACTTACTATTATGTGCTAACTATACATATGAGGGTGTGAAGTCTTGAGTCTGGGTGGATGTACCGTGATATCTAAAGGGCACATCTAAGGACTGTTTGTATTAACTTCTGTTTCTAACTTTTATTTGGAGAAACTAGAAGTCAATATGAACATCTAGCTTTCTGAAGTGACTTATGCATTTCTCTCGCTCTCGTTTAGCTCCAGAGATAAAGTGGGAGTCACGGATATATCACGCACCCCACTCCTCTCACTCCATCTCGTGAGACTTCACCGATAGCAACATCTTCACCGACGGCTCCAGCGACCGCAACATCTGCTTCCCTGCTGTATCCACTTCACCGAGCCTAAATTCCTCCCCTGCTTCCTCTCCATCTAGGTTTAATTCTTCCTCTGCTTCCTCTTAATTGTGCACTGTGATGATGAATTGTGGATTATTTTCTGAGATCTGTGATGGTGCATGTACTCACTGAGATGACATTGTTCCCTGTTCTGTTATTGTGATATATGTGGATGTGAACTGTGATTTTGATTTGCGGATCATGATGGATTTGGATACTGGTTCAGCTCATGTAATTTTGCAATCTCTGTGTTAGTCATTTAGTGTTTATTAGTCTTCTATGTTAGTACTTGTTGATTGTGATTTTGTTTAGCTTTGTTAAGTGGTTATATGTGTTAGATTGATTAGCATTATGTGATGTTAGGTTAGTGACTGTGTGCGTGTTCGTGATCAGTTCTCGTGTAGGCTTTGCCCTATGTTTAGTGTAGTTGTCTTTGATAAATTTGTATCTGTGTTGGTTGTGTTCACGAATTAGCTAGCCGGCGGCCGTTTTCTCCCTTCGTGCTGTCTCGACCTCCCCTTTGCTTCTAGACTCTCTCTTTTCTTCTCTCTGCGGTCTGTCGATAGTTAGGTCGAGCGTTCGTAGCTGTGTTTTGTGTTGTTGTCTGTCGCCGTTGTCTAGTTAGCCGTCGACTGTCTACCCCCTATTTCTTTCTAGACTCCCCCAAGTGCTTCTCAACTTCCTAATTCTGTCTAGCGGTCGATAGTTAGGTTGTCGGTCGGTAGTCGCGTTCGTTTGTGTTGTCGTACGACGTCCATTCATACGGTCATTCGTTCCGTCGTCTTTCGATTGTTTAGTTCGTTCGTCGTTTCGTCTCTGCGAGTTAGAATTCGTTCAGTAGTTTAGTTTTCTCCCCCGTTTCGTTTGACCTAGCTTTAGCTGAGCACCGGTAGCCTCAGTCTAGTCCCTATGGAGAACACGACACTCGCCACTATTTCAGTGGCAACCCGTGCACTTGCGGGTGTGCTATTTTTGCACGATCACTTTTCACATAAAATGATGAGTTTTAAAATATTTCTTGACTTCGGTGAGTCAAGAAAGTCTATGAAATATTTGATAAAATAAAATCTAAAACTTGGTTTAGACTTAGGCAAATGATTTGGTGGTAGGTGCTTGCTGGCACACGTTGTTGTTCAGTGACACAACGTTGCTGCCTACCACAAGGGGTAAGTGGGAAGTGTCTGAGTCAATTAAGAACCGGTCTATGAGCTACTACTACTACAAAGCCATATCGTACCACCATAAGTCAGCTATGGGACAGATCTGACTAATTAATTTGTGAAGTTTCAACTTTAGTTTCGCTATAGGATGAATGTAAGCGTAGCATAGGCCACATGAAGTCTCACACGGTACAAGAGGGGGTCCCATCTTGTGGGTTCATGCTGTGATGAAACCTTAGCGACGATGTAACTAAGTTGGTGACTTAGGGCCTGTTTGGTTCATGACCAGAAGTTGACTAGCCACAAGTTAGGCATGTCATAATTTTTAGGTAGCTGTTTGGTTCACTGACGTAACTGTGGCATGCCACACTTTCTTAGCACCCGGCCCCATACGTCATAGACTCAGTTTCTTGCCAAACTTTGCCACAAGTGTGGCTTCGATTTTGTTAGCCACATTTTCTGTGGCAGCCACATATTGCCTAAGCTTAGGCATGGTAAACTTAGGCACCAACCAAACAGGCCCTTAACATTGTAAAGGGTTTGTCATGAACTCTCCACCGCACACCTAAAGAAGTGTGCCAATCACGTGGCAATATGAGAGAATATGTCTTGTGGGTAAAGTTGTAACACCTTTCTAGAGTAACTAAACTATCTTGAATAGTCGTGTCAACGGTCGTAGGCATGCTGAGTAAAATTTTTCATAGATTAAACTTTAGTTTTCAAAAACTGGTTTTAATGGTAATGTTGGAATCGTTTTGGAGAAAAATGGTGCAAGTAGATTACCCATGGATAGGTTTGTATTGGGTGGGTGCCTGCACTAACTGTATTATTTTATTTAAAAGTATTGTTTCTTTTTATTGTATTAAATTCAGCTTTTGTATCTAATTACAGTTTTTTACTTCAATATTGCTTTATGCACAAATAACCTTATTATGCCTTTCTTTGATGATATCCATACATGCATCAAATCTGTTATTTCTCCTGGTGTAACTTGTAGAGTACTTTATGTGCTCACCTTGCTTAAATTCTATTGCCAGAGTATGACTACATTGACTATGGTGAGGAACACAACAAGTAGGCCATGTCTTACAATTATTCACCTGTGGGTAAGGATGCAAACGGATCGAATACGGACAGATAATATCTCTACCATATTTGTTTTCATTTTTTTTCTCAGATGCGGATACGAATATGGATACCTCGGATATGAATATAAATACGAATAATATCGAATACAGATACAGAGCAAATATGAATCAAAACGACTACGGTCACGAATATTTATTGGAACATGAAAACCCTTAAACTATACATCTAAAATCAATGAAAACACATAAATAGTTTATCTTGTCAAAACATTAATAAAATCTAAACAAGCATAAGTATTTTTATCTATAATAGTCATACCATTGTACAGATTTTAAATCTTCAAATAGCAATTAATTTTTTCTAAAGCCCTAAATAATTCTTAATGGATTTCAACCATTTACATGTGACTAATAAATTAATTAAGAATTTAAATTTGCATCAGAATGATTTAAACGGCAGTACATCAATTTAATTAGTACAAATTTTAATCTACCGACAATACTAAATTTATTTTTAATAAACATAAACATTTGCTAGTGGACTGGTGGCAAGGGAGATGTGGGAGGCTGGCTTGGGTTGGGCAATGTTGGAATGAAATCTCGGATATCCAGATCCGTATAATCCGGATAATCCGTATTCGTATTCGCCGGATATCAGGCCTACTGTATTCGTATTCATTTCCGACAAACAAATCCGCATTTGTTTCCGATCCGAGAATTATCCGAAGAAAATCCGATCCGACACAATCCGTATTCGTTTTCATCCGGACCAGTTGGAAACTATCCGATCCGTCTTTATGGGCAGGCTTGTTGGGCTGTTGTACTTTATTTACCTTTCTTTATGGGCAGGCTTGTTGGGCTGTCGTACTTTATTTACCTTCCGTTGTTTTACGCTTATGTTTTGTTTATGCGCTGTAATGATGTAAACTTGGCCATAAGGTCCGTACTCTTTTTCTCATAATAAAGTTCATCACTATGTATGATATGTATTTCTGTTAACTCTATGTGCACTAGTTTTTTTTTTTGAACTGTACGGTTGATATAAAGAATCTGAGGATATCGTTCCTGAATCCGATAGAGAGCTCTGATACCATTTCCGTGCACATGTAGAACAACCTTCTTATACTTCTCTGTGCACATGTAGGACAAGACACGCACAACCATGACGAAGATGTATCAAGTAACCAATTCCCATTGTCCTAAAGGCTAACAAGATGTTTTTTTCCAGAGAGGGAGACTGTTCTCGCTCCAAATAACTTCAGTTTTTAACTTGTTCTGATTTATTAAACTAGAAGTCGCTTAAAATGCGTTGACGTTTAAATTTGGCTTTTTGGAATTTTCTGTCTTTTTTGCTTATTCTTTTCCCTTATTATTTTCACTGTTCATGATGATATAACCTTTTTACTTTTTTTCTCATTTTTCTCAAAAAAATAACAAAGCTACTTGGAGCATGCCTTTAACCATTCAGGACTGGTCAGTCTCGTAACTCCTATGACCATGGGCTGAGTCAGCTCCTTGAGAGCCCATCCGTGGGCCGGCCCATTCGAGAATTCTAGTCGTAGCTGCAGTGCCAGCCATGGGCTGCGCTCGGTCATCCGTGGGTCAAGCAAGATTCCACGTAGTATTGCTCGTCTTCTCAACGTAATCTGATCTGATCTGAAAATATCCTCTGATAAGTAAGGATCTAATTTTCTTACATTGAAGATCTTAGACAAACAACGAATGTCACAATCAAATCTTTGGGTCATCTTTCTCGCCATCGACTACATATCTTATAGCAGTGTCTTAATTACCGACGAACACAAGTAGTAGAAAGTAGATAGTCATACGATCTCCGTTGATATGTAGGACCTACATCTCGGTAGTTATGTTATTCGTCGGAAGAAAATCAAAGGTAATTTATTTGCAGCTATCCCAACCTAGTGTCAATTTCTGGTGTAGGTGTCACCATCGTCGTCCAAGTGAGTGGTCCAATAAAACCCATCATGGGCAAATAATATCCGGGTAAGAACTTGTCGGAGAAGAACAAAAGTGATAATTTAATCTAGGAAGAAAAACATAAGAAATTAATAAAAATCCAAAGTTAATTATGGAGAAATCAACACGATCCCCACCCACTCAATGCTGACAAGAAGCAGGAGAAGAGGACCATAGAATGGACCTATCTTATTTTTACAGTCCGATGGCTATTGGCTGCTAAGAATAGTTAGGATTTTTAGAAGAAGATGACATTCATTTGATGAGAAATAAAAAGAAATATCGAGAATTCGCGTGGCAAAAGCTGAAGCAGCTACTTTCGACTGACAATTTGCATAAGTTGTTTGTTTTCGGTAATCGACGAAGATTGCACTCTTTGGTGGAATCGTTAAGTCTAATCAGGCAGGCTCTCTTAAGCATCCATCGATTGATGATTTGGTGGCTATGCTGTGTTCAGTCACTAGTCACTGCTTGAAGATTGGGCATCCAAAAAAACCCTACACTTTTGGATGCATCTACTGTACTTTTTTGGATGCATCTACTGTACTTTTTGAGAGGAGAGAGTACATGGAGTAGGCACCAGGAAATAGCCCGTGCTACCTTTACATTACCTACATATAAAAGTTATATGTAAAATACCCAAAAAAAATTAGAGATACAGGGGAGGATATATTCGACGCCCATCTGAAATTTTAAGACCAAACTCGATTTCATATCTGAAATTTTAAGACCAAACTCGATTTCATTTGGGAGACACGAAAAGTACAAATTCTATATAAATAACTATTTTTCACTGTCCATCACTATTCATTCTCTTTCGAGAGAGATTAGATGTGATCTTGAAATTGTACATGGATGTAGAATACGTCCTAGGCTAAATCTTTGAACTTTTTTTAGAAATTTTTAAAAAAATTTATACGTAGGTAACACCATAAAAAGAATAGCATATGATATTTTCTCAAGTACATAAATCTCACACACGTGTGTTTGTTACGCATGTGAGATTAAACATGATGCATCGCGTCATATGTATTGTGCAGATGAGACAAATGAGACAATGGCGAGCAAAGACACAGCGTGTGGCAGTAATGAAAACTTGAATAAATCCAACGGATCAATCAATCATGCAAGCCAAGAGGAGGTCAAGTACTCTATTTTTTAAATGTTCATCCTTCCCCAATTCCTAGTGGGATCACGGCCATAACATGACAACAATCATATAATATCGTCACATTCACATCCATGTTTCAATAAAAGAAGCAGAAAAATCACATTCACATGGACGGCAACTGGCAAGCAAAGCAAACGAACGTCGCTGCCAACGATAGGGGAGGGAGGCACAGATCTGAGTCCGACACTTCTTTTTTCCTTGGCATTGCTTTCACCCCGTACCTAATACACACCCCCTCTAATTTCAACCGGTGGAATAATAATTTCTACTAATATAAAAAGGTAATTTGCCCGTTCACCTCTCCCACCGTCAGTCTTCTCTTTTATGCGCGGACACTTGGGTCCATATCGTCAGCCCCAAACTGCTCTATTACTCGTTCTTAATAGCTTCAACATATTTCCACTTTTTGCACTATTAACACATAGCGAGGCAGCAACTTCCTTCAATTTGTTCTCTCTCCTTGGAGCCACCGCTATTCCTTCCTCCCCATGCGCCACCATGTTGCTGCTGCACTAGGACGGTGAAGAAGAGGAGAGGCGGAGCGGTACTCAGCGACGAAGAAGAGGAGCACACCGGTGCAAACGATGAGGCATTGGTGTATACCTCTGAGGACGATGACGGAACGAAAGTTTACACCGTTGAGGTTGATGACCGAGACGTGAAGTACACCTGCACGGACGATGAACAGGAAGACAGAGTACATCAACTTAGACGAGGTGTACACCACTTGAGATAGGGGAGAACCGTGAAGCTTGTAGGGTCAGGCAATGTAGATCCCGAGCGGTGATCTCGGCAACGACAGATCTGACCGTGCCAACCTCACAGACGACCGATTTGACGGCGGCGACTTCGGAGACGGTGGATCTGGCATGCCAATGTTGGGGACACCGGATCCAGCGGTTGTGAGCTAAGTCACCCCCAGATCGGTACCCTAAGCCAAGGAAGACAACGGACCCAATGGTTCGCTTGTTGCGCCGCTACCCGCCTCCGTCCGTGGTGCCACCACCTTGCCGTCAGGCGCCGTGCCACCATCCACCGTGCTACAACTAACCATTGTGCACCACCAGTAGAGGGGAGAGAGAAAGGTGAGAACGATGTGGAGAATGATGAGAGAGGGGGTTAAATAAATAGATATATAAGTGCAACATACTGAATTGTTTTTGCCCTTTGTTTAGGATTGCAAAATGATATTTCATAATAGAATGCAAATATGTATAGCCACTTCACAGTTGTTCTACTTGTTTTATTTGCCATTTTGCATGTCATATCATTTTTCATATCAGCGGTGTATTTTAGCTGAATTGGAAAAGATGAGCTCGTATTTATAGTTGTACAAAACAATGCATTTATACTTGCATTTTAAAAATATTGTTATGGATGAGAATTAATCCAGTTCTCTATCGAGAGCTTCCTTCACATGCTCCCATACTATCTCAAATCTCACTCTTTTAATATTCATTATATGATTTGGGTCACGTTTGATGTTATGTATCGCCTTCTTTTGGAACTCCTTGCAACGCACATGCATCTTACTAGTAATCATAATGTCTCCTTGTGTTTTTGTCTGCTACTAATCCACTTTCTGAACCTTCTTTTGCTATTGCAGATTTGTTCTTTTAGACTACGACTTATGACTTTTGTCTAGTTTTTTAAGATGATAGTGGAGACGCCAATACAGACGGTGCACACGGTTTTGGGTTCAGGAAACCGTTTAAAGAATCTACTTTAAAAAATCGACCTATTTATTTTGACTTTTGGAGAAATCAAAAACCAAAAGTCAGAAAGAGCTAGACTACAACTTAACTTCTGTAGTGATATAATCTAGGCCTTGGGTTTTTTATTTGGCAGTCATTCGGAATACCGATAGGGCTGTAAAAAAAGCTCGAGACTCGTGAGCTACTCGGGTTTGGTTCGTCTTAGATTTGACTCGAGTTCGGCTCGAATTATAAACGAGCCAAGCTCAAGCTTGAGCTGAAGCTCGCGAGCTTATCGAGCTCGAGCTCGAAAAGCTCGAGTAGGCTCGTTCATTATTGCTAAGCATGACTCTTTAAAGTGTATACACATGTATTTCAATTTTTTATCAATTGTATTGTCCAAATCACACCGGGCTTATAAATAAGACAATGGTTTAAGCCTAAGAACAAGATAGACTGCAGTTGGCTAAGCTTATGGTAGATAAAAAGCTAAAGACTTGTGAATTGCTCGTGTTTCGCTCGTCTCAAGTTCGACTCGAGATTGGCTCGAAAGATAAATGAGTCAAGCTTGAGCCTAACTCTAGGCTCGGGTGATTCTGAGGCTCGGTTCGAGTTCGGTTCGATTCTCTAACAAACTCAAGTTTGAGGCAGTGAGCTCTCGGCTCATTTACAGCCTAAATACCGAGGGCCCAAATTGAAAAATGCCAAGATCCGGATCGGAGCGCCAAGCACTTGGTTTTGTTCCAAAACCTGTAGCAATTACCTCCAACTCTCCCCATTGTTAGTGCCCAGCGATTCGTCTCGCCTCCCCAACCCATCTCATCACCTGTAGGCTATAGCCCCGGCGAGGCCAGGCCATCTCGCCGGCGGCCGCCGTCCGCATCTCCTTCGCCTGCTAATCCTACGCCCCCTCCTCGGGCGCCGCCGCTGACGGCCCACCACCCGGCTTCTTCTCCCACGCCGGCTTCTTCTCCCACGCCGGCCGGTGGACGACGACTCCGGCGAGATGAAGAGCTCGGTGTCGGAGCGCAGCTTCATCATTGAGAGCGACGACGACGGCGAGCCCCAAGCCGCCCGCCGCAACCAGGACGGCGGCGAGGAGGAGGAGGACGACGGGTCCTCCTCGGACGCGTCGTCCTGCGCCACCCCCCCACGCCGCGACAGCCGCCCAAGCTCCTACATCCAACAATGGCCGCAGAGCTACAGGTGCATGAACTGAACAGTTTCCTCTCTCTCTCTCTCTCTCTAGTCTGTTTTGTTTGCTCCATATATATGTACAACAAGGAAATTTGCTCTCTGCTTTCTGGGCCTAGGCTTACTAGAAATTAGGACTACTTAGTAACAGAATACAATTGTGTTGTGCCATCAAAAATCAAATTTCGATCATTCACTCTCTGCAAGGCAATTGCCCATTTTCTAACGGCAAGACGTGCTTGGAGTAGTTCTCATGGAGACTGGACCCTTAGAAGTCTTTTCATCTTCAAAAGCATCTGCTTCTTTTTTCCCCCCGCAGCAGATAGATGATGATTCATTCCTACTGTTCGGCATCCTGTTTGGTTTATACGATGATGAAACAACCACGATGTAGCAGAACTTTTTTTTATCAACTAAGGCCATTCTCAGGGAAGAGTTTTCATGGCGTTGTTTCCAAGACTGCCACATCATGTAAAATGAAATGAAATATAGATGAAACATCCATCCTCAATGCATAGTTTCATTCTATTGTTTCATAGACATTTAATTTCATGACTCATATAGAGTTGGTAATCGTGCCAAGAGAGTTTCATCTAGATGAAACTCACTTCTTCTCTCTCTTCTTAAAAATGTTGCCATATCATCAAAAATGCCTATATGGCAGCCTATTAAATGCAGATGAAACTCCCACTGAGACTGGCCTAAGAACACTAGAAAGACCAATGAGGGTCAATTGACATTTTTTTCCTTGTGTGTTTTGATCGGTGTCTGTTCGTTTCCCACTGCTGTAATACTGCGGCATTTGAGATTACGGCGACCTTTAGCGGGTCGCGGTGGCTCGATGCCAAAAAGGAAGGTCGGGGTCCACAATCATATGATTGTGGTTGTGATTGCCATGTTCATTTAATCATTTATGGGAGCAGTCTCAGTCAAATAGAGCAGTACTCTTTCAAGACATTCCGGACGCATCTCCTTTCTGAAAGCCAAGTTGTTGTTCATTCCGTTTCGTATTTGCAGCATCTTTGGATTGATATGGTATTGATGTGGCAACCAATCCTCAAAGTGGAAAAGTTCGAATGGTGTTTGGCAATGGCAACATTTGATGCCATCTTTCTTAATTACCTTAATCCTTCCAAATACTTGTTCTTGTCTCCTAACAACAATGTTCAAGAAGGCGTTAGGCACTAGGCGGAAATAAACAATCGTGTATATATATTTGCTGTTTAGATGAAGAAAATTGTTACCTTGAGGCTTGAGCAATAATGATCAGTGTTACCGGGACTCGAACATGGGTGTCGGAGTCCGACTCGGATTCAGGTGTCCGATTCGGCAAATTTTAGAAATTAAGATTCTAGGATTCGCCTAATATATATATTTAGGGAAGTCTAGATTGAAAGAAATCTATTGAAAAAAGTCTATTCGTAGTTTTTAAAGCCCTGACGAATAAATCACAAAAAATTAACCCAATTCTAACCCCTTCCCATCCCACCCGAGCCCACTGCTCTGCTCCCTCCGCAGTCCGCGCAGTCTACACCGCCCTCTGCGCTGCTCCCTCCGCACCGCCCCCTCCGCGCCGCCCCATCCCTGCTGCTCCCTCCCCGCCACCCCTTCCGTGCCACCCCCTCCGCGTGCCTCCCCCGCCGCCTGACGTCTCCCTCACCGGCGGCCATGGGAGCGGTGGTGGCGAGATCTGGCGCGGGGAGTCTGGATCCAACGGCGGCGGCCACAGGAGCTGCGGCGAAAGGATCTGGCACGGGGAGTCCGGATCCAGTGGCCGCGGCCACGGGAGCAGCGGCGGCCGGATCTGGCGCGGGGAGTCTGGATCTGACGGTGACGGCCATGGGAGAGGCGGATGGGCGGGGGGGGGGGGGGAGATGTCCCCTCTGCCGGAGGGGAGGGGAGGCAGAGAAGATGGCGGACGGTCAGAGGGAAGATGGTGATGCGGAATCTGGCGAGTCGACGGCGGCGGCGACGACCTCGTGTGTGGTAACTCTTTTCCCCTCTCTCGGTTTATATACTCCCTCCTCTATTCCTTGGCGTCATGCGGCCACCCGCCATCGCACCCGCCCGGCCATTCGCCGCGCCTAGGCCGCCTGGCCCCGCCTTGGACCGCCTTGGTCCCGCCTTGGACCGCCTCTCCGCCCAGCCACCCGATTAGTGGCCAAGGCCGGGTGGCACCCTGCCGCCCAGGCCGCCTTCTTGAACAGTGCCCAACAAATGGCGTGTCCTTATCGGAAGGAGAAACAATAGCTGGAGATATAATCAGATAATCCATGGTGGCCAATCCAGCTCAAACTTGTGGACCATCAGCTGTCATATCTTATTTGCTCTATTTTTTCCTCATGCCCTGTTGTCAAATGCAACATCAAAATATTTCCTTTTCAATTGAACAAGATTGAGTTGTTCGTAGAATTTTTATTTGAAAAATTAGTTCGATGTGACATTTTTAAAGAGTAAATTGCACTTTACACCGGATAACTTGTTGCTTGTTTCACTTTGCACCAGGGTTAATCCATACTTTCATTTTGCACCAAAGTAGGTCAAATAAAATTTCACTTTGTACTAGCCAATCAATTCCAGTCTTAAACAAGGCAATCAAATTGAAGAAATAGAACAATCAAAATTGTGTATACTGACTTGTCATTATGTAGAGCTAGTTTAAGCCAGACAAGGTTAGGCTATTGCAAAGTGAATTTTTATTTGGTCCACCCTAGTGCAAAGTGAAAGTATAGGTTAACCTCGGTGCAAAATGAAATAAGCGATAAGTTACCTGGTGCAAAGTGCAATTTACTCTTTTTTTAATGCTGGCCTTAACGAATTTGTTGAGATTAATATAAAGACATGTTCTCTCTCAACTTAAAAATAACAGTGTGCTTCCATGGCATTGTTCATAAAATGGAAACAAATTTTATGGTAGTTATTATTCCCTCCTTTCCTTAATAAATGTCATTCTAGGATTTTGCGCAACAACTAAGGGTTACGTACAAAAGACCATATTACCCTACTTCACTATGTCACTGTTAGTCTAATCCATAGTAGTAAATAACTTTGAAAATCGTGATGGACAATGAATAGGAGTGCTATACAATGGAAAAAAAATGGTGCAAATTTACTTTGAAATTATGGAGTGACATGTATTTTGGAACAAAATTTGAAAACTAGAATGGCATATGTATTTGGGAACAGGGGGAGTAGTTAGTTAGCTAAATGGTCTGAAAAGTGTAGAAATGTTCTCAATGTTTTTTAAAGTTGTGTGCTTGGCTCTGGAAAATCAGATGTTGACAAAATTGTCTCGAAAAAAGAAAAACAAACACTCAACTACCACCTCACAGTAATAGAGTGCGCCCCCCTTAGCACACACCTAGAAAGACGGAGGCCTGAGATAAATCCGTGACCTCACAAAATTCCTATTGAAACGCACTCGCGTGTACGTAAATTTATTCCTTATGTTACAATGGTCAAATGTCACCGCATGACAGCAACATGATAGTTGCTAACACGCACGGTGATGAAGAGGCATGGAATGCATGGGCTGATGAGCATGAACTCCTGTATGGCTGTATGAATCTGTACTTTTCTTAGATGATCGCAATTCACAACATCAAACCAATAATTGTGTATAAAAATTTCTTGAGATGATTGCATTGGCACATGGCTGTTGAAAACATTCAGTGCCAATATTCAATCAACTATCTTCCAGACTGCAGAAATAGTAGAGATTGAAATGAATTTAAGCAACGCAACCACTTGTTCATCCTTATCGGATTAGTATGCTGGACAAGGTTTAACAAACTCTTTATTATATTTAGTATTTGATCCTTCTACATGTTTGTTTAGTTCTCCTAAAAGATGATAGGGGATGTAGCAAGTAGTTTGTATACTACTAACCTCTGCTTGTCTCAGTTTAATAACATACATTTCTCTCTCTCTTCTTTTAACAGGCAATCAATTGACATTTATAGTAGCGTGCAGTCGCCCAATCTGAGTTTCTTGGGGACCCCAACTCTAAGCAGATTGTCCAACTCTTTTCTCAACAACTCTTTTCGGGGCAAAACCCCTGAAATCCTCTCAAATCTTGTCAAGCCACTGCTACGCCCAACTACAAGTGATGAGCAGCAGCAGCAACACCATGAAGATATCCGAAAGAGTTCCCAGTACCTTCTGCCCTCAAGAAAACCATCTTTGCATCAGATCCCTGAGGATCAGAAACCATTGGTAGTTGGTCATGAGGTGTCTCCTTATCAGCAATGCTCTTACACCCAGGGAGTGATGAACGGTATGCACCTACAGCAGGTCTATGAATTTTCAAGATATGTGCTTTCCTTTTCTGAAGGGGAAAATAAATACTACAGTCATGTTAGGTCTCAATTATTAAATCAATCAAGAGACTTAACTATAAATTGCATTAAAGCATGGGAAATAGGCCCCTTAATTGTTACCACCACATTATATTCCTGTGATATGTATCATTGATTGCTGAATATCAGAATTACTGAACCTAGACACATTACCAACAGATCAATGTCCAAGTTCACCCATGCTTCATCTAGACATTTTTAGTCGCTGAGCTAATAATCTCGTAACTGTGGGTTCTCATACATAGTTTACACTAGTCCAAATAACAAGAGAATGGTTTTCAAAGGATCGAGATTGAGATCACACTGTTCTAGTTGGCACTTGTTTCAAACTAGTTGTATTTGCTTTGCATTTTTGCCATTTTGTTTCATATAGCAGTATAACACAAAAGCATGGCCCAAACCATTACTTAGTTCTTCAATGAGATGTGGTTAAGGAGCTACATTCGTTTTGATCATCTCTACTTAATTTGTTTAGCACTTAGCAGTTTGGGGACAAAGCATCAAGTACAACAAATGATGAACAATGTTTCCTCGATTATGTCACATCAGAAGTCCACCAATTCGACTTTTCTTCTTGTTCTCCATATGATAGGGATATCAGTATATCACATGGCTGACGAGTCAGCATTACCATGTGAGTCTGTGACAGCGGTCACACGGAAAATAGATCTGCACTCCACAGGCTGTAGTTTTGCTTGAGGACAAACCATATCTTTAAAACAAATTATGTGATGCAGACGTAAGAATATATCAGCAGTTTGTTTTTCTTTTTCTTAACCCAGTAGTTAACTGTGAAGCTTTAACATGTGTAGTTTATTTCAGTTTTGTTTATAATATGTCACAAGCAGTAGAACTTTTATTTTGAAGGTGAACTTATATTTCGAAATTGCTATAGTAATGTTTATTGAGCTTGAATCATTAAAAAATATTTATTGAACATGCAAATGACTTCTACATCATGGATAAGTCTTGGGACTCTTGATGGTAAAACACTCTTGCTAGTAATCAGTACTTATATGTTGTCTTCAGGAATAAATGTTCTATGTGGTGTGGGAATCCTATCAACGCCTTATGCCATTAAACAAGGGGGCTGGCTTGGACTGGTGATACTCTGTTTATTTGCTCTGCTCTCATGGTACACCGGTGTGCTCCTGCGCCGTTGCCTGGACAGCAAGGAGGGTCTTGAGACATACCCAGACATTGGTCATGCTGCCTTTGGCACCGCTGGTCGAATAGCCATTTCGGTAAAATTTCCTCCAGATGATTACATGTTCAACTGTTCTTCAGTTTGTGCATGTTTCACTGTGATGTGCAATGCTGTTGTGCTAACTTACTTTTTTCCTTGTTTGTGGCTTCACTATCTGCAGATAATCCTGTATGTGGAACTGTATGTAAGTACTTGTTACCAACCAATCGCTTCATAAGAGCCCTTACATTCAATCAGAATTGCTAGGCCCAGGCAATGTATTAGAGCAATTGGCAAGTTGGCAACGACCACTCGCATATCCTAAACAAAACACAGAAGCACACACATGGCTCTGATATTTACAGGGCCACCACACTATAAGTTCACAACTCCAATGCACACAGGAGCTCACGCATACATTGGCACTGGCACATATGCTTGATATTATGTTGAAACTGCTACTCTTACAAAGCATCTGTATCAACCACTTGATGCTGGAACTTTTACTGTGAGATGGTTACACATAACATCTCTGACGTACTAATTGATCCTAATGTTTTGTCACAGGCCTGTTGCATTGAATATTTGATACTGGAGAGTGACAATTTATCAAAGTTATTCCCCAACATACACTTGTCCGCTGGGAGCTTGACAATGAACTCTCATGTGTTCTTTGCAATCTTGACCACTATCATTGTCATGCCAACCACTTGGCTCCGTGACCCCAGCTGTTTGAGCTATCTTTCAGGTTTGCATTTGCTTGTTGCTTCAGTTTTAATCTTGCTGGACCGAGGTTTATTTAAACAACTTACATATTTTTTTTAAAACAGGAACATGTGTGTATGCTCTGCATGTATTTCATCTGTACCCTGTACTGTATGTATGTATGTATCATGCATCAATACTTATGGTGCTGTTGTGTTTGCAGCTGGAGGCGTCATTGCATCAATCCTTGTAGTCATCTGCCTGTTCTGGGTTGGGGTTGTTGATCATGTTGGCTTTGAGAACAAAGGGACTGCTCTAAACCTCCCTGGAATTCCCATTGCAATTGGATTGTATGGTTACTGCTACTCAGGCCACGGAGTGTTCCCAAACATCTATTCTTCTCTGAAGAATCGCAACCAGTTCCCTTCAATTCTTTTCACTTGGTAATTAGCAACTTTGGAACAACCCTTATATAGTTAATATTCCATAAACTTTTGGGAAATGCACGCACTGACATTCAGTTCATGTTTTTTTCATAAGCATTGGGTTGTCTACCGTTTTGTTCGCTAGTGCTGCAGTGATGGGATATAAAATGTTTGGTGAATCCACAGAGTCCCAGTTCACACTCAACTTACCAGAAAATTTGGTGGTTTCGAAGATAGCCGTTTGGACTACGGTAATTGTTGTCTAAACTATTTCAAATTTCCTTTTTCTGTACTATGCAATACAATTATAAAAGGGGTACGAACCCTGTATGTCTATTACATGGGATAATCATGTAATGACAAAAATGTGTGGCTCTGTTCCTTTCCATGTAAATTAGCACAAGTTTTAAGCATATACAACTTACAGTTGTACCACGATAAAGACTAGCCGAAGCTGGTGTTATTTGAATCTTTCATCTGATTGGAGTAGTTCTCTTCTATAATTACTTTGGTACTTTCATACTTAATCCTGTTGATAATAGCTAGGTCTTAAATTTTGCTGCAGGTGGCAAATCCAATAACCAAATATCCTTGGTGCATCAGTTATTTTCTTGAAAAGTGATTAATCTCAAAACGAAACATAGAGGAATTGTGCTCATGTAGCTGTTCGCACAATAAATTCAGCACAAGTTTCAAAGCAACTATAGTTGCCTGGATCAAAACAAGGATGTACTAGAAATTGGTTTATTCTCAGCTGAGCATCTTGTAAGCTGCTCTAAAATTCACGCTGATTATTTATTTTTGAGTACATGCTCTATGACGTTCGCAAACTATTGTCAATATTGTTCTTCTACAATGTCCTTAACAAATAATCACATATGCATTAACCATAACCCCATTGGCTATGAGTTTGGAAGAGTTGCTGCCACGAAATCAGCAGAAGTACTCGAACATAATCATTCTTAGATCAGTTCTGGTGGTCTCAACCCTCTTCGTTGCTCTATCTGTTCCATTCTTTGGTAAGTTCGTTTCATTAGAATACTGGTCATCCACATCTTGAATAGTAGCATAAGATTCAATCATGCTGGCCACCATTCATCAACCTCTGTTTTTTGAGCTTTGACAGGACTTGTGATGGCTCTGGTTGGTTCTTTACTCACCATGCTTGTGGTAAGTTTTTCCTGTTTACCTCAGATGTTAATGATTCCTTAGTCATTAATTGTTTGAGGCTAAAATATGTTTTCATTGCAGACCTACATTCTACCTTGTGCCTGCTTTTTGGCCATCCTTAAGAGAAAAGTGACTTGGCATCAGGTACGAAAATATGGAAATATTTCCAATGCTGCACTCGTTTATGATTAATTAAGTAGAAAGGTTAAGTAGCTTTATTTTCATGATAGCCCAAGTAAAATAAGCATAAATATGATGGTTATATGAGTATAGGTTTTAACGAAAACTAGTAATTTACAGATTGTGGCTTGCTCATTCATCATCGTCGTAGGGGTTTGCTGCGCCTGCGTGGGAACATACTCATCCCTCTCCCGGATAATCCAGAACTACACCTGAGAGGCTGAGTGCTGCTTAAATTTTTTTTGCTATATGATATAGCTCGATGGCTCGCATTATTTGTATGCATATGAGCAAAGCATATACCAATACCAAAATTTTGCCCAGCAATTAAGTCAAAACTGATCGATGATGTATAATTAATTTGAATTTCTTGTTTAATTTGTGGCAACTCGATGATATCCTATATTTATACATGTATGGTTGTGTGTTGATGGATCAACGGTAGGCCGTACATACCCGATTTAGTAAGGTTAAATTTGATTGTACCATGCATTGCTAATAACTAGCCGATATGCAATCGCGCGCGCAGTCTAGTTGTAGCACCCTCAATTTTCAATTTCCAACTAAAAATATTTATTTTAACCATTATTGAATTTTTTATCCTTTCTCTGGATTTCCTGGAAATCCTAAAAGCTTTTCTAATTTTTCCGAGCTCACAAAACATTTTTCAAGAATAATATAAATCTGCTAAAATTTTAAAATATTTCACTTGAATTCTGAATATCCTAAGGTGCATGTTTGCTTTTTTTCCAGGAATTTTAGAGGTGATTTTATATTTTTCGGAGTTTAAAACAGGTTTCTGGAATATCTTAAAATCGAAAATCCATTTAAAATCCCTAGCTCCTTACTAGGCCGTAAGAAAGACACGGCCCAGACCTCTCCTCGCTTCTGGCCCATATGCTAGCCTTCCGCCATCTTCTTCTTCGCCAACTCCATTCGCCTCGGTCGCCGCCTCATTTTCAACAGCTTACTTTCCCAAACCTACTCTAAAATTTAATTTTCCGAAAGCTGTATTTGCAACCTATTTTCAAAAACTTATTCTCCAAAACGAAACCTTGTCATTTTACTTTGAAGGCCCATTTTCAAAAGGAGTATTTTCTTGTAGAACTGAAGATGGTAACAGAGAGAGGTGAATGATGCCTCAAAATTTTCCTCTAAATATTCACCAGTTATTTACTTCAATAGCTACATAGTTATGAAGATTAGGATGATCACCACAAAAACTAGTGAACCAAGACATTGAAAACCTAAGAAAATCAGCAAAAAAATGGAACTACCGCCACTGAACTTACGGTGCTACTGCTTGCTACAGTAAATACGGTACTACTGCTACAGTAATTATGGTACTACCGTAGCTACAGTAAAATCAGAGAGAATAGTATTTTTAGCACAGTTTTAAAAACCAAAGTTGATGAAACTTTTGATCTGTAGTTCCAAATGACATGAAAATTTGTAGGGATCTTCTCTAAGATATCAAGAACCTATTCCAACAAACGATCGTAAAAAGGATGGCCAAAGTTGAGACTTTTGTCAGTTTGAAGGAATGTTGCACCGAAATCGATCAAAAACCAAAATCAGTGAATACGACTTGCTCGTGAGTGGATGATGACCAAGATAGATCTAGATGTATTTTCATTTGTTACAGCAAGTTAGAACACTAAAGAACTCATGTCAAAAACTCTCGGATCATGAAATGGAACAAAGAGGCCAAATTCAAGCAAAATTGGATTTTTTTATAAACTTGCTATCAAAGTGCCTAGATGGGTAGAAATAGATTTCCAGAGATTACCTTCATCTCTTACACGTCCTTGGCACAACAAGATCAAGAGGAGAGAACAAAACCAGCCGAAAAAAGAGCACATCAATCAAAACACGAGAGACTCAAGGAGATGCACAACGATTGATGTATTGCTTACTTGAGAAGAAAAGTGTTACAGTCACTCCACCTTAGAGGACAAAGAGCACACAAGATACACAACTCTCAAACCGTAACCCTAGACGTGAGGCACAAGAGAGATGGGTTGGATGATGAGAGACCATGTGGAGGTGACCAAATGTTTGTGATGAGTAATTGACACTTGGTTTAGAAAGATTGAGTTTGGTTTGGGTGCTTCTTGCATAGTTGTAGCCATGTTTGAGCGGTCGGAAGACCTTTACGATCATATTGGGTGTGGTCATAGGTCACTAGGATGGTGTACGACCACTTAGGATGTGGTCGAAAGGTATCTTCAAGGTTTACGACCACTCTGGCCATGGTCGAAGACCACCAGGACTGTCTACGACCACGTTGTGTTGTTTACGACCACTCTGGCCGTGGTCGAGCGCACTTACGACCACGTTGGTCGTGGTCGGAAGTCGTAAGTCGAAGCCACGACCGCTACGGTCAGAAGTCGGCGCTCAAAGTTACGACCATGTTGAGGAGTCAGCGGCTTACTACCACGTTGTAGCGAGAAGCGGTCGGATGCCAAGACTTCGATCGCTGTAGTCGGAAGTCGGCAGACTTCGACTTCAACCACATGGGTAGTCGGCAGTCTTCGACCACGTTGAGAGGCACTCGAACGTGGTCAGATTGACTTGGGCTAGGTCGGTTGTGGTCGTAGCTGGTCGGACGCGGTCGGACAAGCCTCGGTTGCGGTCGGAAGTGGTTGTTTTGCACGCGTAAGCGGTCGGAAGCTCCTGAGAGTCTTAAATGTGGTCGTAGGTCACTTGTAATTGGTTGTATGACCTCCAGGAGCGGTCGTTTCAGCTGGGAATCGGTCGTAGATCTTGTGCATTTAATGGTTTGACATTCTGACCGATCGTAATGCAGTTACGACTTTGTGGAATGTGCTTTGAGTCCTTTTTCTGCTGCAAATGGATGTTACCCTCGTCTAGTGCGGTGCTATGTGATGTTTTGTTGTCTGTGATGGTTGCAGGATCTTGAGGCTAGTCGTGGCGAGGCATGGATGACCGGACTAAGCACAGGCGGTGATGACGTTCGTGAGCAGTCGGGAGATGCCGAAGACGATGAGGCGTTCAAGGTGGTTGCAAGTCTTGGACAGCAAGAAGAGGAGGAAGCTTCCGGGAAGGCAGCGGAGTGGCATTTTGGAAAAATGCGGAAAGCTGCAAAGGGAAGCTGTGTCTCTGCAAAAGCACAAGAGTGGTTGGCGTTAACGGGCAAAGCAGTTGCTGTTGGTGTTGGCGGATAAAGCACTGGAGTCCGTTTTGCTAGTGGGTAAAGCAATGGTAAAACCCAGTGTTAGGTGGGGTTAACGGGTTCTCCCCCAGTATCTAGTATCTATAAATAGAGGAGTAGAACTCGAGAGCACGTTTGAGGTTTTCAGCAAGTCACTCGGGTCTTTTTCTCTATTTATTTTGTGTGCATTCTCGGGAAGGAGCAAGTGTGCTCATGTATCTCTCAGTTGGAGTGGCTGTAGAAACCTCCATGATCAATCATTCATCTCTGTTCCTCTATTTCAAGGTTTGTCTCTGTATGTTATTTTGGATGATTTGCTCGCTTTCTGGTCCATCTTCTCCTCATCTCCTCCTGATTGAAATTGTTTTGTTTTGAGGTGTTTTCTCTTGCTCTGAACTGGGATTCATACTCAAGGCCACCTTGGCCAGTTACCTCCCGAGAGCAAGGTTTTTTGATTGGTATTTTGACCAAGTGGTCGTGCGTCCCCAAAGATACTCTGTTTCGAAGTCTCGGCTGCTCTAAAACTGCTTCGGTCGCTTTGACCACAGCAGGAAGTCGTTCGACTACACAGTAAGGTATCGCCTGCTCTAGGTTTTGGCCAACCCCATCATTCTTGCTTAGTCTCAGTTGGCTTTGTCTCGGTTTCCAGTGAGCATTCATCTTCTGCCTTCGTAGCTTCTGTAGCTATTGGAGAAGAAGTTGGTGAGAATACTTGGGGAGTTTTGAAGGCACCATTCACCCCCTCTGTTGCCATTTCGATCCTACAATTGGTATCAGAGCCGGTAAGCTCTTCTAGATAGATCTTAACCGGTCTGTGAGCCATGGCAACGGATAAGTATTCCACCAAGCCCCCGATCTTCGATGGAATCGACTATCCCTTCTGAAAGAGTTGGATGGAGACCTACATACAGGTTCAGGGCTATGCCATCTGGAGAAAGGTGAAGACACGCTATGTTGTTCCTGCCGATGAGAACATCAATGTGGCAAACATGGCCGATGTTGAGGCGACTGCTAAGGCGAGGAACATCATAATTCAAGGTCTTAGCAGAAGCGAATTCGATCGCATCTCTCATCTCACGTCGGCCTTCGATATTTGGGTGACCCTCGAAGCTTACCATGAGGGAACCACTCAAATTAAGACGGTACGACAGGACCAGTTCAAGCGAGATTACAACAAGTTTGAAATGCTCGCTGGTGAGTCCTTGGATGAGTGTTTTGTGAGGTTTCACAAAATTCTGAGCAACCTCCGAGCGGTCGGTCTCACGTACCCCGACTCAGACAACGCTCAACAGATGCTTTTTGCTCTTGATTTGCGTGTTTGGGAGATGAAGGTGACCACCATCAAAGACACGACCGATCTTTCGACCCTGACACTTGACGCGCTGTATTCACGCCTCAAGACTCATGAGATTGACATTGTCTCTCGCAGGTCGAAATCACAGTCGATGGCATTGGTCACCGATCCCAGTCCTGCTTCTGGTGTTTTCTCTGATAATGCTACTGGTTTCTCCCTAGCTGCTCTTTGTGAAGTAACCGATGATCAATTAGAGTAGCTACCAGAGAACCAATTAGCCCTTCTAGCCAGAAAGTTCTCCTATGCATACAAGAGAGTGAGGGACAGAAAGAGAGGAGGGCTCGTAATCTGCTACGAGTGTGGTGGCCCTAACCACATTCAGGCTAATTGCCCCAAACTGGAAAAGGGCAAGGACGACTACGGCGGTGTGAGAAAGAACGACTACGCCAACAAGAACCGCAACAAGAAACCCCAGCTCACGCCCAAGGCAAAGAGAAGAAGTTCCGCAACTTGGCAAAGCCAAGAAGCTCTTTCACCGCGTCCTCACTGCCTTCGACGACATCGACTTCAGCGAGGTGGAGGGGTGGAGTGACGACGACGGCAAGGATGATCAAGACCCCAAGGACGGCGACGACTTCATCGGCATGTGCTTCATGGCCCACGAGGACGACGTCAGCGACAGCGAGCTCTACAGCGACTCCGACGAGGTATGTCCCTCCTATGACCAGCTCAATGATGCATCTTTGAAGCTAGGAAAATTTTATGCTAGATCTAGAGCTAGGGTTGTTGATCTTGATAAGGAAGTAGAGAGACTTTCAGGGGAGCTTACTTCACTTATATCTGCTCCCTCCCGTGACGAATGTGATGTATGTTCTGCCTTGCTTGGAGATATGGAGAAACTAAGGACATCTCATGATAGTGTGACTTCTGAGCTAGACTTGCTTAAGGTGGAGAATGTTAGTCTGTTAGCTGAATTAGAGATGACTAGAACTGCTGCTCTTTCATCTACTATTGAGACTACGTCTTGCACCTCATGTGAGGATAAGGACAATGCTTTTAGAGGTCTTTACACTATGCTTTTTGATCTACCTGAAATATGTGAAAGCTACAATAACTTGAAAATGAACCTAAAGAAGGCAGATCATAAAATTGTTGAATTGCATGCTTCCTTGCTAGAGCCCATCGTTTCTTGCACCAATTGTCCCAAATTAACTGCTGAACTTGAATCTGTCTCAAAACAGTTTCAAGAAATGATTGACCACAACAACAAATTGGCTCAGTATGCGACTAAGGACCCTGCTAGCTCACCATGCAACAGTTGTGAAAAACTAAAACTTGAACTCGTTGCTTTGGATGATAAATGTGTGAAGCTAACTAAGGACTTACTAGAGAAGCCACAATCTTGTTGTTAGGTGTGTGCTGAGGACCAAATGGCTAGAAGTAGGATTGTCCCTCCTGGTTCTTGTGAAGACCTCAAAGTTGAGGCGGCTGTGCGTGCACATGCCATCCTTTCTTCTGCTGTTGGTTCCTCTTCCTCTCCTTCTGTTGTCTCTTCTTCCCCCTGCTCTTCTTGCACCTCTCTCTTTTAGGAATGTCAGTATCTTATGAACACTCTTGAGAGATTTGTTGGAGGCAAGAAGAAGCTGAATCTTATTCTAGACCAATCCAAGATTTGCAAATTCAATCAAGGTCTAAGATATGATTTTTTGAGGATGTTAGGAAGCATCCACCTGCTGTTCTCAGACCCATAGCAGCAGGTGTGATTGAGGTCAAGCCCAGAACCAAAAAGGTTGAGTTCAAGTCTGTGGGCTTTGTCCAAAGGATTTCTGACAGTAAGATGGTTTCACCTGTTGCTTCGACCTCTCAGAAGGTGAAGCTCCATCATGCTACTTCTACCTCTCAGAAGGTGAAGTATCACTGTACCTTCTGTCAGAAGGATGGACACATGATCAAGAGATGCTTCAGGCACGCTAAGATCGCGCGGAGAGACCGTGTTCAGGCTCTTAGGCATATTCAGGGTCAGCCCTAGACCTTGAGTGCACCTAAGACCAACACGAGATCTAGGGTTGATCAGCTTGATGTGTTTAGGCAGCATCGAGGACTTGGCTTTTTCTGAGTTTTCTGATTTTCGTCCTCGATATGCCTCTGGTCGTGATATCCGCCATCCTGAGGGTAGATCTCGTTTCTCCCGTTGAGACAGCTACCCGCGGCGAGATCACCATGTTGCTGGTGCTCCGACTCGCTCTTCCATAGCAGTCAAGCCCAACAACAGCTTCAGGTCTGCTCATAGATCTTCTGGATTTCTGAGCGACGGAGAGCGTAGGGTAGTTAGAGGTCAGTCGTGTGTGACTACTTCTTTTGCTCGTCATGTGACTCAGTATTGGGTGCTAAAATCTCTTTTGATTTATCTCAGTACTGAGCCATCCCTCTCTTGTTGACTCAGGTTCGCCGGGCAGGGAAGAGAGAGGTTTGGCTTGTACACTCCGGCTATTCTCGCCACACGACCGGAGACTTCCGTTGGTTCTCTTCCCTAGTCCGAGATCCAGGTGATGAGACGATCACCTTCGGAGATGCCTCATCTGGACGCGTCATCGCTAGAGGTACCGTGCGCGTTAATGATTCTTTCATTTTAAAAGATGTTGCCTTAGTAAGTAAGCTACAATACAATTTGCTCTCAGTTTCCCAGCTTACCGATGACGGTTTCGAGGTGAGCTTTAAGAAAAATGCTTGCAAAATTCTTGATTCTTCGGGGAGTCTGGTTTGCGGGATTTCTAGATATGGGAGGATCTTTTGCGCTGATTTTGTTGAGTCTTCTGGTGATCCTCTCAGGTGTTTAGTTGCTTCTGAGTCCCATGACCTCACTTTCTGGCATAGGAGACTTGGTCATATTGGATTTGACCATTTGACTCGAGTTAGCGGCCACGATCTCATTCGTGGTTTGCCTAAACTCAAGATGGTCAAGATCTAGTTTGCGCTCCTTGCCGGCACGGCAAGATGGTTGCCGCTTCTCATCCTCCGGTCACAGTGACTATGACCGATGCAACAGGACAGCTGCTCCATATGGACACAGTTGGTTCAGCTCGAGTGCAGTCAGCAGGAGGGAAGTGGTACATTCTTGTTGTGGTCGATCACTTCTCGAGGTACTCCTGGATGTTTTTCTTAGCCTCGAAGGATGAGACATTTACCCATTTTCGGGGCTTTTTAGTAGGCTTTCTGTTGAGCTCCCAGGTGCCTTATGAGCGATCCGCAGTGACAATGGTATGGAGTTCAAGAATTCCTACTTTGAGAGGTTTTGCAATGAGACATGTGTAGAGCACCAGTTCTCTTCTCCGCACGTCCCACAACAAAATGGCGTCGTGGAGAGGAAGAACCGTACCTTGGTCGAGATGGCCAGGATAATGCTTGATGAGTACTCTCCACCTAGCAAGTTTTAGGCTGAGGCAATTGTCACCGTGTGTCATGTTTCAAACAGAGTTTTTCTGATGGCACACTTGCATCACACTTCTTATGAGTTGAGATATGGGCGAAAGCCCAGTGTCTCTTATTTTCGCGTGTTTGGTTGCAAGTGTTTTATTCTAAAGTCTGGGGACCTACATAAGTTCGAGTCATGATCTTGTGATGGATTTTTCTGGGTTACTCGACTTCTTCGTGAGCATAAAGGGTCTGGAATTGCGAGTCTAGTAAAATGGTAGAAACCTGTGAGATGACTTTCGATGAGGCCAGTTCGGGGACTAGGCCCGATATCTTAGGTTCTGTAGAGCAGTCCGAGACTATCTTTCTGGATGACGAGGAGGATGGAGATGAAGGTTGCTTACCTGATCCAGTTCCTCCTCCCCTTGAGGTATCTGCTTCCTCCACTGCACCTCGAGGAGATCAGCCCATGCCTTCCACATCTTCTGGAGTTAGTGGCTCTGCTTCTACCTCGTCAGTTCATGAGGTAGAGGCCACTTCTTCATCTCATCCAGGACTTCCCTGTCATATCCAAAAAGATCATCCTTCAGAGTAGATGATAGGAGATCTCTTTGAGCGCGTCACACGCTCAAAGTCTGGCATGTCTCACTTCTGTCTCCACTCTGCCCTTGTTGCCTCGTTTGAGTCCAAGGATGTTAGTCATGCTTTTTCTGATGAGTCTTGGGTCAATGCCATGCATGAGGAGTTGAAAACTTTGAGAGAAACAAGGTCTGGTCACTTGTTGAGCCCCCTAGAGGTCATAATGTCATAGGTACCAAATGGGTGTTTAAAAACAAGCAGAGTGAGGATGGGGTAGTCATTCGAAACAATGCTAGATTGGTAGCTTAAGGTTTCTCCCAGGTTGAGGGTTTAGATTTTGAGGAGACCTTTGCCCCTGTAGCTAGGCTAAAGGTCATTAGTATCTTGCTTGCATTCGCAGCGTCTAAGGGCTTCAAACTTTACCAGATGGATGTCAAGAGTGCCTTCCTCAATGGGTTTATTGAGGAAGAGGTCTATGTTAGATAGCCTCCAGGTTTCGAGAACCCCAAATACCCAACCATGTCTACAAGCTTTCCAAAGCCCTGTATGGACTTAAGCAAGCCCCTAGAGTTTGGTATGAGAGGCTTAAGTCCTATCTGTTGAGTCATAGGTTTGAGATTGGTAAGGTAGACAAGACCTTGTTCACTCGCAGGCATGACAATGACCTTCTACTCGTCCAGATTTATGTGGATGACATCATTTTTGGCGGCTCTTCTCATGCTCTTGTTTCTCAGTTCTCTGATGTCATGAGCACGGTGTTTGAGATGAGCATGATGGACGAGTAGAACTTTTTCCTTGGCTTCCAGATCAAGCAGACTCGGGAGGGTATTTTCTTGCATTAGGGCAAGTACACTCGTGACCTCCTGAGACGCTTTGACATGAGTGATGGCAAGCTGGTGTCAACTCCGATGGCGTCATCAGCTATACTTGAGATGAGGATGGTGAGCCAGTTGATCAGAAGGAGTATCGCAACATGATTGGCTCTCTCTTGTACCTCACTGCCTCGAGACTGGACATACACTTCTCTGTGTGTCTGTGTGCTCGATTTCAGGCTTCTCCTTGCGTATCTCACCGCCAGGAGGTGAAGCGCATCTTTCGGTACCTTCGAGCTATCATTGACTATGTTATCTGATACTCTTCTTTTTCCTGTCTTTCCCGCAGAGCCTACTCCGATGCAGACTTTGCTAGCTGTAGGATAGATAGGAAGAGAACCTCTGGTACTTGCCAATTCATTAGCACATCTCTTGTCTCCTGATCCTCAAGGAAACAATCCAGTGTTGCACAGTCCACCGCAGAGGCCGAGTATGTTGCTGCTGCCAGTTGCTGCGGCCAAGTCCTTTGGATGGCTTCGACCCTACGGGACTTTGCATTAGTTATAGACAGTGTTCCACTCATTTGTGATAACACTTCTGCCATCAATATTGCCAAGAACCCAGTGCAGCACTCCTAAACCAAGCATATTGATATCAGATATCACTTTCTTAGAGACCATGTGGAGCAGGGTGACATAGTGCTCCAGTTTGTGGAGAGTGACCACCAGTTGGCTGATATCTTTACCAAGCCTTTGGATAGCTCTAGGTTTTCAGCCTTGCGGGGAGAGCTTGGGGTGGTTTGTCCTTATGGACTGTTGTGAGGGGGAGCTTTATGCATCATGCTTTATCCTGTTTATTATGCTCTTGCTCCTTTCTGTTGCATTGCATGCAGGTGCATCTGGGTTAGTCCTTCTAGCATAGATTAGAGTGGTTCTCTCGTCTAGTTGCTTAGACTTCTTCCTCTCATTTTGTGATTCTAGGATTATGCTTATTAGCTGTCTCTTTTCTCACTAGGTTGAGTTCACTCACTTCTTATAGGTTCTAGCAAGGGTTGGGCCACCCTTGGGTAGACAGGGAATGTGTTTATTCCCTAGTGTGTTAGCAGATCAGCTGATAGTTCTAGTGTCATATGGGGTAGATGAGAGTCAGTCTCAACCATAGTATCTTCTATATCTTATCTATGCTTTAAGGATTGCCGTTTCTATTTTCTTGCCAGCTTCTCGTTTTTATTGCTTTGGTTCAGGGGAAGTTCATTTGGGATTTTCTAGATCTTAATGTTGACATAACTCAACTTGAATTGAAAGTGCATCATATGTTGAGGGGGAGCTGGATTTTCGTGCATTTCATTTCAGCATTCTGCATTGTAATATAACTACATAGAGCCTTGATTATTATCCTTTTATGACATGTTTACAATGCATTACATCTTGCCATAATCTGTGCTTACTTGCTAGATTTATCATAACTTTATATGTGTAGTCCAGTCTTTGCCATGATAAGTTGATTAAAAATGCACAACTTGGATTAAATCATGTCATGTTAGTTCTTGAGACTAGTCTATCTTTAGTTATCCATTTATGAATCGTGCCATGTCAAATAGGCTGAGTTGAGTCTTTAATCTTTATTGAGCTTTAAATTGAGCTATGCTAGTTTCTTTATGAAGCGTGATTTATTATTAACTCTTTGTTCTTGAACTAAATTCAGCACAAGCAAAAAGATCTCTTTTGTGCGAAAGAATTGATCTCACCAATTCTTTCTCATGAGAGTGCTTGCCATTGCACTAGGCATGAACTCAGGGGGAGCTTTGGTTGACCAAGATCATCTTCTTAAGCTTCTAGCTTGAAATGGTCGCATAAGGCTTGAAATCTAGCACATGACTAACCAAAAATCTGGTTGGAAACAACCATGAGATTTTATAAGGAAAAGCATGTCAATTATTGTAAATTTGCTTAATTACACAAAGACCATGTACTTGAACAAATGTCTCATTCTTGAACTTGTTGCACTCTAAAATGATTTAATACTAGCTTCTTGGTTCCACTTAGAATATTGACATGGTTTGCATCATCTTTGGATACATCTAGCTAGACTATAATCTTGAATGACTTGACATGCTAAGCAATTCATCTAATTTTTAGATTATGACTTCCTTGGTTTAGCTTGTCTATACATGAATTATCATGATCTAGATAGCATTCTTTTGGTTATGGCTTGGTGTAATACTTAAATGTCATTTTGGATAATCTTCATGGCTCCAAATGCTTAAAATGAAAAAACTATAGTCAATTCAATCAAATTAGACTCCATTTTCTTCCTTGCCTCTTGATGATTTTATTGCCAAAAGAGGGAGAATAATGAAAAAAAAGCATAAAAAGAGGATTTTCTTCATCATGGTCGTTATTCCCTCTGTTACCTTCTTCTAGACCATGTGTGACTTTCTCGGCTAAAACACAATAACAAACTCATCTTTATGCTTTTTCTGTGTTTGTCAATATACTCATCAAGAGGGAGATCGAGAGACTATGTGGAGGTGACCACATGTTTGTGATGAGTAATTGACACTTGGTTTAGAAAGATTGAGTTTGGTTTGATTGCTTCCTGCATAGTCGTAGCCATGTTTGAGCGGTCGGAAGACCTTTACGATCATATTGGGTGTGGTCGTAGGTCATTGGGATGGTGTACGACCACTTAGGCTGTGGTTGAAAGGTAGCAGCAAGGTTTACGACCACTCTGGCCGTGGTCGAAGACCATCAGGACTATCTACGACCACGTTGTGCTGTTTACGACCACTCTAGCCGTGGTCGAGCGCACTTACGACCACGTTGGTCATGGTCGGAAGTCGTAAGTCGAAGCCATGACCGCTGCGGTCGGAAGTCGGCGCTCGAAGTTATGACCACATTGAGGAGTCAGCGGCTTACTACCACGTTGTGGCGAGAAGTGGTCGGATGCCAAGACTTCGACCGCTGTGGTCGGAAGTCGGCAGACTTCGACTTCGACCACATGGGTAGTCGGCAGTCTTCGACCACGATGAGAGGCAGTCGAACATGGTCAGATTGACTCGGGCTCGGTCGATTGTGGTCGTAGCTGGTCGGATGCGGTCGAACAAGCCTCGGTTGCAGTCGGAAGTGGTTGTTTTGCACGCGTAAGCGGTTGGAAGCTCCCGAGAGTCTTGAATGTGGTCGTAGGTCACTTGTAATCGGTCATATAACATCCAGGAGCGGTCGTTTCAGCTGGGAATCGGTCGTAGATCTTGTGCATTTAATGGTTTGACATTCCGACCGATCGTAATGCATTTACGACTTTGTGGAATGTGCTTTGAGTCCTTTTTCTGGTGCAAATGGATGTTGCCCTTGTCTAGTGTGGTGCTATGTGATGTTTTGTTGTCTATGATGGTTGCAGGATCTTGAGGCTAGTCATGGTGAGGCATGGATGACCGGACTAAGCACAGGCGGTGCTGAGGTTGGTGAGCAGTCGGGAGATGCTGAAGACGATGTGGCATTCAAGGTGGCTGCAAGTCTTGGACAGCAAGAAGAGGTGGAAGCTTTCGGGAAGGTAGCGGAGTGGCATTTTGGAAAAATGCGAAAAACTGTGTCTCTGCAAAAGCACGAGTGGTTGGCGTTAACGGGCAAAGCAGTTGCCGTTGGTGTTGGCGAATAAAGCACTAGAGTCTGTTTTGCTAGTGGGTAAAGCAATGGTAAAACCCGGTGTTAGGTGGGGTTAACGGGTTCTCCCCCGGTATCTGGTGACTATAAATAGAGGAGTAGAACTCGAGAGCACGCTTGAGGTTTTCGGCAAGTCACTCGGGTCTTTTTCTCTGTTTATTTTGTGTGCGTTCTCGGGAAGTTGCAAGTGTGCTCATGTATCTCTCAGTTGGAGTGGCTGTAGAAACCTCCATGATCAATTATTCATCTCTGTTCCTCTATTTCAAGTTTTGTCTCTGTATGATATTTTGGATGATTTGATCGCTTTCTGGTCCATCTTCTCCTCATCTCCTCCTGATTGAAATTGTTTTGTTTTGAGGTGTTTTCTCTTGCTCTGAACTGGGATTCATACTCAAGGCCACCTTGGCCAGTTACCTCCCGAGAGCAAGGTTTTTTGATCGGTATTTTGACCAAGTGGTCGTGCGCCCCCAAAGATACTCTGTTTCGACTTCGACTACATCGTCTCTCGTGGTCTCGGCAGAGAGTATTTGATTTCTTGGTAATTTCTCTTCTAGAGGATGTTGGCTTTTGGTGTTTGAAGTTTCTTGACAAACGGAACCGAGAATCAAAAGTTATTCGGAAATCAGGTCTGGTTGTTGAGCGTTTCCATCTTCCTCTGTTTTGGTTTTGAGTATGCTGTTCTTCTCGGTTGAAGTAGAGAAGCTTCGATCGCCCTGTGATTACATGACTTGAGGCTGTTCTGCTGTCGTGTTTAGAGTCTCTTGGCTATTTGACTCGAGACTATAAAGTTATTCGCCTTTCAGTCATGCCGGTCGTGCGCACTCTCTCTGTTCTCGGTCGTTACTGAGTTCTTTCTTTTGTCGGTCGGCATTTCACTGTGAAGTCTCGGCTGCTCTGAAACTGCTTCGGTCGCTTCGACCACAGTAGGAAGTCATTCGACTACAGAGTAAGGTATCGACTACTCTGGGTTTCGGCCGACCCCACCATTCTTGCTTAGTCTCAATTGGCTTTGTCTTGGTTTCCTGTGAGCATTCATCTTTTGCCTTCGTAGCTTCTGTAGCTATTGGAGAAGAAGTTGGTGAGAATACTTGGGGAGTTTTGAAGGCACCATTCACCCCCTCTGTTGCCATTTCGATCCTATAGATGATTAACCACATGTCTCTATCCTAACCCCTTTTATAGATGGGCTAGCAAGCCACATCCATCTCTTAGTGGATACTATCCACTTAGCACAATAGAGGACCGTTAAACCCACACACATGGATTTTACTCACATGTTCAGTTATGCACCGCTAAATCCTTAGCCTTGATCTGTCTTGATCAAACCAGGTCCACCTTGACCTAAACCGCTCTTCCAAGCATCACTAATGCACCACGATTTTGATCTAAGGTAGTTTTCAGTATTTTTGTCAAACTACCAAAATACCGTTTGTTGACCCAGCCATCACCATCCATTGCAAGCAACCACCATGCTTGCCATGTGTAGGTGCACCATTAGCTTGCCACGCATCGTCTTGTCTCTCCTGTCCTAGTTTCACCAAACCACGGCTCACTTGGATCGTCTAAGCCACATGGTGCAAGCCCGCCATTCGAATTCGCCTTCAACATTTTCGTCTTTCTTATGCTGTACTTGAGGTCATCGTCTCACCCTGTATTCTTAATCGTTCTGGGCCTCGACTTCTCTATGAGCCTAGCTCTGATCCTCGCCATTGACCACAATTGATTCCAAGCGATCCTGCATATCCAAAGACAAAAGAAATAATTTTCAGGCATAAGTTCTTCATAATTTGACCCACATTAGGCATAACATAGCTCATGCAATATAAAACCATTCACCATACTCACCAAAACCCAATCCTCAACTCAAAATCCACAAATGAGAAATCTGCCCGAAAATCCCCATCTAGCCAGTCTGACCGCCAACAGCCGGCTGGTTAGACCGCCGGCCCCAACTAATCAGACTGCTTCACCCAGGCGATCTGACTACCAACCGGTCAAACTGGTCCAAATGAATGCAAATCAATTTTCTGACTTTCTCAATTGTAATGGTTCATCACAATAGAAACCAAGATGTTCTCATATGGTCCTTCATTTCTAAACTTACTTTCAAAATGTGATTCCAAACTCGCTTCCAAAGCCTATTTTCAGAAGTAAATTCAGAAACCTGTTTCTAGCTTGTTTATTTTTTATGTTGACAATTTTTAGCATATTGTTGTTTTTTCCTTAGCAGCGTTAAATCACCTTTCATCAGCTTTCTATTATATATACAATGTATAATGAAGCAAGGAAGCTCCTCGCAAAACTTCAGACTTGTGTTGACAGGGAAGCCAATTTTCTAACTGCAATACTGCATGCGCTACGAGCCTACGAGTACATGCTACGTGGATGTGTGTGTGTTCGATTAATTCATGCATTTATTAAAGAAAATTAATTGCACATTAGTGCTTCTGGTAGTCATATACATATGATATACTCACAAATAGATCTAAGAAAAGAGATGGACATCCTAGATTGAAACTTGATTCCATTAATTCTTCAGAGTTTGCAGGCTGATCAGTAGAAATATGGTCCATGGATATGCATGACATGCATATCGATTTGGCTGGCGACATACAATAACAATTAGGTATCACCCGGATGTTTTCTTCCTAACTATCATACAGATTTAAAACCGTTGGATTAGAAATCCAACTGCATCTTTTTTTGGAGGGAGATTTTTTTGGAGGAGAGGGAGATTTTTTTTGGAAGGGGTGAGGGAGAATTCATGGCCATTGGATCTCTAATCCAATAGTCACAAATTTGGATGATAGTTAGGAAGAAAACATCCGGATAATATTTATCAATACCTAACAATTAATGGCATAAACTAAACATTGTGACGGTAAACTGCTAGCACGCCGGTCGATGTATCTAGCTAGGCGATGGACGGCTCGCATTCGATCAGATGTTTGCCTGCCTCGGGACGTACTTGCGGAGCCAGATCTGGCGGTGTCCGATGGTGATCTTGACGAGGCGCTCGCCGTTGAGCACGAGCCTCACCAACGCCTCGGTCCTGAAGACGATCCGCCCGTACAACGGCGAGGTGCCCCCCGCAGTATCCTCCATCAGCACGCGCACAACGCAGTCGCCCCACTTCCTGCAGCAGACGCGTTGCCAATCACCATATGCGTATAGATTCGTGTGCGCGTACGCAGCTAGGGTTTAATCTGTTGGATATGCATGCGATGCGATGCGACCCAGGCTACATAAGATACGTGCATATACTCACTGGCTGAAGTAGTCGAATATCTCCCCTGCGTCGATGGGCATCCCCTTGGAGAAGGTGACGAACATGGACCGGCAGTCCTCCGGCACGGCGACGGGACGGCAGTTGTACGGCGCCGACAGCGCGGGTGGGTTGCCGACGAGGCCCGTCTGGTAGCGGCGCAGCAGCAGGTGCAGGCGGTCGTCGAAGATGATGGCGCCGACGCCGTCGAGGATGCCGGCGACGCCGCACACGACGAGGTCCTGAAGGCGAAGAAGCGGGGGTCGACGCAGCCGACGCCCCGGCAGAGCGCGGAGATGAGCGGGATGGCGGGCAGCACGGGGTCCTGCTCGCGCAGGCACTCGAGGATGGAGCCGGCCTCCGCCACGACGAGGTTGACGGCTGTGGGGCTGAGGCCCGGCACGTGGCGGATGACCGGCACGTCCCACTGTTCGAGCCAGGCCAGCAGCGCCACCGCGTTCCGCGCCTGCTCGGGGTTGCCGCCGACGCCGATGAAGCGCTCGTAGGCGGCGCGGGCGCTGCTGTAGAGGTAAAGTACGTCGCGGACGGTGAGGGCCATGGGAATGGAATGGAATGGGAGCCGACACAAGACGAGATCTAGAGGTAGAGCGAGCTAGGTATGGTCAGCCATTGCGTGTGTTGTATTGTTGTGTGCCAGGAGGGAGCTTAGGTAATTGTAATGTGATCGAGCGAGACCGGCTCGACGCATTCGTGCGCCTCTGGTCCAAATCCTCGTTTCTTTCCTCTTTCTTACATGGTTCCGTTCATATCTGTATAGCATATTACACCTGGTGTCGATCGAGACTTAAAACCCCTCCTAATCCAAGTATCCAACTACATGCATGGATGTGGATGTGCACTCATTAATTCATTCACGCATATATGGTTGGTTATCTTTTCATGGCAATAGTTGTTAAGTATTGTGCTGCCCATTCCTAGTGTATTTAACTCTCTAATCTTTTTCTTGATTATTACAATTAATTAACACTTATATCCAAGCCCGTCCTTACCTGCATAAACAAGCTAGTGTTCACATGTACTATGCATGCATACACCGTAATTCCATATACACAGAGCACCGCGTTCAAATTCGATTGCACAATGGTGCAAACAAAATCCAATTTAAAAACTTGTTAAATGCTAGCTACCTTGTGCAAGAACATACACTGCCATATTGTGCAACATCTTAATTGGCTACATACATCACTCAAATATACGGTCAGAAATAATTGTGGTTCGATAGTTCGCGATCGAGCACGTGCTAGCTAGCTCAAGATAGACGGCAAGAGTTTGTGTCCTTTTTATTCGCATTCTCACCGGCCTTACCATGTTCATTCTAACATATCATCGGAGAATTTTTTTTGCACCACCGGATTCCTTTTTTTTGTTTTGCAAATATAGCACTAGGGATGTTTTTTTTTAAAACGTAATTGGCCTTCTCTCAACCGCGGAACCATCGGCGGCCGATGCATTGCAATTTGCAGTCCCGCGGCCGGAGGGCACGGAGCAGCGTCACCTCCCCCGGCGTACGCATGGAACGGCTGGGCCCACTCGGGATTTGCAGTCGGGGAGCGTTGAAAAGGCCGGCCGCAGGCCGCACTGTCCGAGCGCGGGGTCAGACCTTGGCCCGCGTGCGCAATTTCGGCCGACACAAAATTTTAATTATTTGGCCCCACATTACCATTTTTGGAGGAAAATACATTTAAATATATTTTTGTAGAAATTTTTAAATTTAACAAATGAGCTCGAAAAAGAATAATATTTTGTGGAGCCTTCTGATACAACGTGCTTGCTTGTGTAATTTTTCTGTAATTTGAACCGTTCTGAATTTTTGTCAAAAAATTATTTATGTGTACTTTTGTAGGAATTTTTTAATATGAAAAAACGAGGTCCAAACATTACGAATTTTTTTAAAGTCCTTCCGCGGCCCCCTTGCACTAGCAAGTTTAACATATGGTGAAGAATATTTTCACAGGTTAGGAGAAAACTTGCTCATAGGATTTTGTTTTCCACAATGCTACTACAAGGGTACACAGCGACACATGCACCTGGACCATATAGGAATGCACGTATTTTGGAGAAAGGAATAGCTTGGCGAGTAGGATAGCGGGCTACTACAGAATGGCCTGATCTACTGCGTTGACCGCAGCCATTTGCCCTTCCTCCCATGGTCGGCGTTGTAGTCCTCACCGGCCACCCTTGCCTTGGCCACTAGTTCAAGCTCCTCCTCGTAAGCCTCATGCTTCCTGTACCTGCATGCCTCCAGATGAGCTTGTGTTTCCCATTAGATATGCTCACTTCGATCCTCATTGCGTCGTCGCTCCTCTCTCCTCTCATATACCATCTCAGCATCCCACTCATAGTCTAGACGCCATTGGTTGTACAGGTGGATCTCCCGGTCGATCCATTTACAGTACACGTATAGCGGATTCAGAGACTATGGGAAGAGGGGTGAGCTTCTTAGTGCATGCAATAGAAGAGAACTGATAGGGGAATATGTTGTAACCCATCTTTACCGGCTGTCGGTAGCAGGCCGTGTCTCAATGCCGGTCGGGATTGTCCCCAGTGCAGTTACCACAACCCCAGTAACGTATGCCCAAGCTCAACCACTCTTGCATGCGTCCCTGCACCAGCAGAGGAGGCGTCTCTCCCATGCGCGGGTCTTGCCGTGAAAGCTCCGTGGAAATGTTAAGGTGTGGGTTGGGGTTGGAGGTACGGGGGGATTCACTTCGGGAGGTGGCCTCCTGCCACGCTCCGTTTGTTCGTCCCAGGCTACACCAGCCCTTACGAGTTGGGTGATCTCCTCCTATTGCTTCTCCATATTAGCGATGTAGAGTTGCAGTCGTAGTACAGGAAAACTCACTACGGAAGGGGTGGTGCTTATAGGCTAAGCCGACGTGGTGTATACATTACAAGTCCAATTCCATTTTGGCAAATTCACGTCCATGAGGCAGCGACACGCCGGACGATTCATGGACCAGCGTAGCATCACGTCGCTGCACAAAGCTGACATATTTGGTCTTGTCACTGCGTAAGGCTGTCTCATTTGGTCTTATCAGTGAGCAAAGCATCCTCGTTGGGTCATGTCATGGTGCAAAGCTGCCCCGTCGGGTTAGGACGCCGCACAAAAGCTGCCTCTTTTGTTTTAGTGTAACTTCAACTATCTATAGTCACTCATACTGACTATTATCTGTCTTCTATTATGGATGTGAAAAGACCATTCTACCCTCACAAAATGCTTGCTTGCTGGTGCTAAAGAAGTGGTCATTTGGCGACAAAGGAGTAGATAGTTCAGCCTACAAAATGGAGCCATTCCTCAAGCACTTCCCCTGCATCATTCTCATTCCACTCCTCAAGCATTTCTCTCCATTTTCTCTACCTTGGCCTTGCTTCTCCCTCTCCCAGGCATCGAGATGAGCCAAGTGAGCATCTCTTCATCAGCACCCGTAGTGTTGTGCCCGAAATGCAACACGCTTGTTAAATGTAAGATCTCACAGAAGGACACGAATCCTAGATGCCACTACTACAAGTGCTCCTTTCACTCGGTGAAGCAGTTTTGTTTGGGTTGCTTCCAATCATTCTGTAGATGTCAAGAAACATTTTTTTGTTTATTGAATTGTAGGCTAGCCTAGGGAGTTGCTAATTTTGGGTGTGGAAAGAAGAAATGAGCACTACGCACTGCATTGTTCCAGAGGGGAAAGCTATGATGGGGGCATGGAAATGGTGGGGATGAGTTATTATTTTGATAGATTGGAGAGCAAGATGAACTTAATGTTGTGTGTTGTTTTCTTTCTTGTGTTGGTCATTATCTTCAAGGTGTAGTGCTATGAGTGTTTGTTGTGATTCATGTTGTTACCTGCAATGCTCTGTACGATCTACATTTGTGTAATGCATATCCATGCCTGTTAAAAGATGTTATGGTTTTTCTGTTTCATAAAGATAAAAATGGATGGCTAGATCGTGCACCAAGGGATGACTGGATCGTACACATCTAAAGTGCAATTTTGTTGATGCATTTTCGTGTCCGTGAGGTTGTGGGCCCGAGGAGGTATCATGCACCAATGTTGGGTCACGTCGGTGTGGAAAGTTGATTCAATGGGTCACGTCGCTATAGAAAGCTGTGTCGTTGGGTCACGTCGCTGCGCAAAGGTGACTTATTGGGCCACATCACTGCATAAAGCTACCTCACTGAGATAGAGATAGGGTGGTTATTGCTTCAGTCAAGATTGCATTTTATCATGGCTCTTTCACTAAATATGTTATTTACATGAAATGATGTCATTTTATGTAGCCTGTAGTAATGTTTGGATTTGACAAAAAAAGTAGCAGTGTACAAATTATTTTTGAGAGACATATGATTCATGTGCAAGGTATACTTGAATTTAAATTGTATTTTATGTGACAGAGACATGAAGGTTGATTATTTTTCCTCTAACTTCAATGTTATTTACACAAGGTGGTGTATTCCAATTATGTCTTTTTGGTTGGCAAAACAATTTGAGGAGCATATTCCAATTAGAAGGATGTTATTTACACAAGGTAGCATCAATATGCATTATATAGACATACATCGTACAAAGTAGTGTAGGTAACAATGCAACGCTACCAAAGACAGTATACATGAACTCATGGTGCATCCGGCCACCGCTTCCTCAGATGGCGTAGGTGATCCTCAGATAAGGTGAACCTGGCAGGGAAGTAGTGTGCATCTCAGAACTCGTAATGCGAGGGTTGCGTTGGAAGCAGGGTTGCAGACAACTCCATGTAGGGGTACGACGGAGGGCCGAGAATAGAGCTTAGCTAATCGATCGTAGAGGGGTCCACATCCTATTCAGAAGGTATAGCTAGGTTAGGGTAGATGTTATGACATTTGTAGAGCATACTACTATTGTAAGGCACATACCTGGGGAGTCGAAAGTGCAGATGATGGACCCTAGTCTTGATGTTCGAGTTGCTCTGTCTAGACCTATAGATTTTGTGCGATGCATTAGTGTGGCGTAATGGAGACACATGTTGTGTTAAGTACATTACAGTTCACTGGTGTATGCGGTTGTGTGGACGACGATCCTCTAGGCTAATTGTTGTTGTACTATTGCATGGTGTATCCTTGGTATGTCTGGGCGAACCACTCATCACGCTCACGTAGGTTGGACTGAACACCATGTATGAACATGGGCAATGCATCCTCTGGGCATGGGGCGAGTTAGAGTTTCTGTCAAGAGTCAACCCCTATCGACTCAAGGAGGATGTCTGGTCCCACGTCTCCCTCCGTGACAACGACGGCTATAGCAAACTACTGTCACCTCATAAATTCTACAAGAAAAATGGTAGTCAGACATATGTTGCAATTGAGTGCATGAACAAATAACTAGCAACTGCCGTACCACTTGGCCAATGTGCATGGAGGATGAGAGACCATAGCTAGGATGACTATCAGAGTGCAACGGATGGGCAGAGGAAGGTGCGAAGGCTGTTGGGGGTGGAGGTTGTCCTCGGTGTTCACCTTAGTGTACAACAACGTCGCTGTGCTGAACACAACTCTTGACCCTCATTCCCGCCATCACGTCATCATAGATGGTGTGCATGGAGTCTAGGAGGCAAATCGACGGTGTTTGTCCTCCCACACCATAGAGCATTAGCCGCCTCGGTATGGATACAATGAAGGTAGTCGTACTGCAAGGGAACCAAGATTGAGTTAGACACGTGTTGGCATGGAAGCAAGTTGCGAAAAATATTTTACCGTCTCGTCCTGGCATTTCGCCTGGTGTCAGTCAGGACCTGCTCATACAATGGCCTCATGTGTGACGTCCTCTAGATGCTGTGGTGCTGGCCCTGTTAGCCTACACCTTGTGCGCGGGATGTACCATCGTCAGCTCGGGACGACAGTACTTGAATGCTTCAATGGTCTAGCAGAAGGCCCAAAAGACTTTGTCAGGAACAAATCAATTAGGCCCCTTGGTAGGATGCGCCTGCTCCTACCTGTTAATGTATGGGCCGGGATTCGATTATGCAATTTGATGGAGCATTCTTGGGACTAGGTCGTAGGTCGTACATATGCTGTAGAACCTTCTGTTTCACCCACCATGCCTTGTGGTAGCTAACTGGGAACCTGACCGTATTGGCAACATCTACCAATAGAAGCTTCGATGAAACATAAACATATATCATGATGAGGTGGCTTATCAAACTCGCAATATACGACGACGTCACATTGCGTTGCCTGTGAAGTGGCTCAATAAGCACGCATGGGTGATCCTTTAGCACAGTTATCCAGAAGTCTATGCCCACACCCCTGGACCGCTGTGCGCGAACCTTGCCAAGACAAGATTCATCCATACACTTCACGATGTAGGTGTCTGGGTTTAACCTTCGCACCCGATATGTCCGACTGATGCTGACGACATATCTGGCACTGGCCTGTTGGGCAGCGCTCTAGTTAGGGAAGTGCTGCCATAAGAGAAGGATGTCTTCGTTGAACCCCCATTGTGCCCCCTCTAGCTATGACAAGACCAGAGATGCCGCTGCGATGTCGTTCAGTCTAGACGAGACATAAGCAATATTGGTGGTGACAACATCACCTACCACACCCCCTATAGTAGCATCTCCATCTTCCTTGCCTCTAGAACTAGCCGTCTCCACATCCACCTCCTCGCTTTCCACCTCTCCCACCTGGTCAGCAATGTATTTGTGGCAATCAATATGGGCTGCTCACCATCTCCTCACGCCTTTGTTTGGCTCAAAACCTACGGTACACCTCTAGGGTCTTGCCAGTGTCTGCTCCAACCCTAGCATCTACATCATCACTAGAGCCCAACTCAGGCACTTCATCAGTAGGAGCACCCCTGGAAGCACCCGCGCTGGATGATTCCATCCTTTCCCAAACTGAGCATACACCATCGGCCTAGCATATATTGTAGTGGCAGGGTTGCATACAACCTCCATGTAATTGGCCCATGACATGTCACTCGTTACCTTCACAAGTTGCCAAAAGGTCTCCCCTGCAGCACCCAACATCAAGGCATACAACGCCTCGATGCGTAGCTTCTTCCTTGCAGCGATCCAATCAAACGCACAACACACGCATTGAAAGCATCTAGGCCCCTAAAAATAGTTTTGGTAATTAATGAATTTATGTGAATATGGGACTAATGTGTTTAATGAGTGTTTTATAAGGATAAATCCTTAAGTGGATAATAAGACGCATGTCAAGGATCAATGTAAAGATCAAAAATGGCTCAAGACAAAGGTATACTTAGAATAGGATCCCTTTTTATTTTTACCGGTCTTAGGAGAAAAGGTGGAAGAACGGATTATATGTTAAATTCGTACCATAAAGAGGGATCATGGCAAGTAGCTTGATAGCATAATTATTATGCCATTTGGATCAAATTAGGATCATGCATTCATTAAAAATCTATTTTAAAAGTCAAATCTGTGCTCTGTCTGGAAAACTGGAAGTACCGGAGTTTTAACATCGGAACTACCGCAGAGCGGAAGTTTCGCAATCAAGAATGGTACTTCCGGCGCCTGGAAACTCCGAAAATCCGAGCGGAGCCTTTTTTCCAGAGAGCACCCCCAGAGTGCTCGGTGCTCTGTCCAGACAACCGGAAGTACCGGTGTGCAAATTGTGGTACTTCCGATTGCTGGAAGGTCTGGCCATAGAGCGGAGCCTTTTTTCCTGAGAGCACCCTCCGGGTGAGTTTTAAAATTTGCAGGATCCGAAAGTACCGGTGGTTTAACACTGGAACTACCGTTGGAAGTGGTAGTTCCGCTGTATGAAGTGGTACTTTCGGAGCACGGAAGCTCCGGTGGCAAGGGCGGAACCTTTTTTTCTAGAGAGCACCAAGTTTTGGTTCCGGCCCAAGCGGTACTACCGCACCGACTTCTCGGAACTACCGTGGAGCAGAAGTACCAGATTTATAATGGTGGTAGTGCCGCGCTGACTTTCAAACGGTTAGTTCAGAGGTTATGATATATCCGTTCTGCCGCGCCAGAGCCGGAGCGGAAGTACCGGCCATTGGCCTACGGTACTTCCGCTCGCCTCGAATTTTTTGAAATTTCTTTCAAACGGCTAGTTTTGGTTGGTGAGGGTATAAATACCCATACCATTGCTCAAGGACAGATGTTAGAGACCCCATTGAATATCTTTGAGTAGTGAGCATTCACTCCACACCTCTTTTTCTCCTTGTGCATTCAATTGAGGTGGTTGGGGCAAATAGTGCATTGCATTGAATAGTTTGATCCTTTGGCACTTGTTTGCAATCAAGTGAAGCCCGTGGTTTATTACTCTTGGTGCTTGCTGGCACCTGGACGATTGGGTGGAGGTTGATCGGTGATCTTCTCAAAGAAGTTTGTGAGAAGGCCCGGTGTTCGTGTGAAGGTTGGAGCTCACCTACCCGGAGAGGGGAAGAGCTACCACTAGTGGATTGGAGATGTTTCGGCTTAATTCATGGAGCCGGTCCAATTCGTTTGGGCTAACCTCAACATGGATTAAGGGAAACCGGCAAGTTTCCGAACACCATGGTAAAACATCGAGTGTACTTGTTTCCACTTTTATTCCTTCTAGCTCTTATTTGTTACTCTTATTGTGATCATTTATTTGAGATAGAGCTAGTATTGATTCTCTACTTGACTAGAATTGTGTATGTATTAAGTGCTTCACTCTCTTGTCGTATTAAATTGTACAGAATTAATTAAAAGATAAGAAAATTTAAAAACATCCTATTCACCCCCCTCTAGTCGGTTACCCTTGATCCTACAAGTAGTATAAGAGCTTGATCTCTCATTATTAGACTTAACCATCTAGAGAGAAAGGATGGCTAGCGAGGGGTTTGCTATAGAAATGGCACCTTTCTTTGATGGATCAAATTATGCTTATTAGAAAATTAGAATGTCTATTTATCTTAAAGCCATGAGTCCGAATATTTGGAAAATCATAAATGAGGGTTATGTCATGCCTCTTGATCCATTGCACCTTACGGAACAAGACGGGTGTAACGCTCATTTAGATGCCCAAGCCATGAATGCATTATTTGGAGCTTTAAATGCGGACGAGTTCAATAGGGTGAGCAATTTGAAAACAGCTCATGCTATTTGGACAAGACAACCCTTTCCGAAATTCATGAAGGGACGTCCACGGTTAAAGAAGTCAAATTGCATAGGCTTCGGATCACATATGAGACATTCACAATGTTGCCCCATGAGGACATAAATGAGATGTACTCACGACTCAACAACATTGTGAATGAACTCAAAGGCCTCGGTACTAACCTTTCCGACATTGATGTTGTAAGGAAAATGCTTAGGGCATTCCTGGAAAAGTATGAGATGTAGGTGACTCTCTTCCTCAACTCACCCGAGTTGACAAGAATGACACCGACGCAACTCTTGGGCAACCTCATCACGAATGAGTTGTACAACAAAGACAAGGAGGAGCTCTTGGAGCAATCCTCCTCCAAGGGCAAGAAGATTACCGCTTTCAAGGCTAAGGTGGTGGTAAGCGAGGAGTCCGAAGACGATGAGGAGGACTCCGAGGAGGAGTTGGCTCTTCTAGTAAAAAGAATGAACAAATTCATGAAGAGGCGCTCAAACCAAAGCGTAAATCATGACAAAGCAAAAAGGGGGTACTCCTGCACCAACAAGCGCTATAGCAACATTCGTTGCTATGAGTGTGATGAGAAGGGGCACATCACCACTCAATGCTCCACCAAAAGGGATGACAAGGAGAAGTCATCCAAAAAGAAGAGTTATCATGGAAAAAAGAAGCTTTTCAAGAAGCTTCACAAGGGTGGCAAGAATGAAGCCCACATTGGAGAGTGGTGGGATTCCGACAAGGAGTACTCTGACTCTGACTCAAGTGAAGACGAGTCTCCCAAGAAAAAGGGGCTCGTTGGCATCGCTATCAAGGAGCCTCCATCACTCTTCTCTACTCCGACATGCCTCATGGCAAAAGGAGAGAAGCTAAAAATGTTTGATGATGATGAACCTTCATATGATGATCTCATGGACATGCTTATAGAATTAAAAGAATTTCTTGGAAAAAAGTCAAAATTTAAGGTCTTGAAGAGATAACACATATCTCTACAAGAATCTTATGAGAGCTAAAGGAAGCTTATGACTTGCTTATCCAAGAAAATCAAAAGAAATCTTGCACTAGCATTGACATTACTTGTGACATTCTAAATGAAATGCCTAGTGTAGAAATATCAAGATCTAGCATATCTACTTCTTGTGATGATTTACTTGCTATGCCATGCCCATCAAATATAGATTCTAAGAGTGCATTAGCTATGACTCATGATGATATACTTGTTAATGAAAATAAAAATTTAAAGGAACAAGTAGTCAAATTGAACAAAAGTTTAGAAAGAGCATTCAAGGGGAAGGCTACCCTTGATAAGTTGTTGAGTGATCTAAGGTTCTTATTCAACAAAGAAGGTCTTGGGTACATTCCCAAAAGAGGTAAGAAACCGACATACAAGCCCACAAGATTTGTGAGGGAAAATGGTAAGTATTTTACAAAATGCCAGGAAATAGGACATGAACAACAAAATTGTCCTAAGAGTAAAATTCAACCCATTGGTTTATATGATTCATGTTACATGCTCAAAAAATCTAAAAATAGAAATGTTATTGCTCATTTTATTGGCACCTCGATTTTGGATGCTAAAAAGAATGCTATTTGGGTACCCAAAGCCTTGGTTACTAACCTCCGAGGACTCAAACAAATTAGGGTACCTAAAAGAACTTGATTTCTTTTGTAGGTGAACTACAAAACCGGTGGACGACATTGGGTGCTTGATAGTAGGTGCACTCAACACATGACCGGAGACCAGAAGATATTTATTACATTTGAAAGCGGAAGCAATGAAAGAATCATATTTGGGGACAATAGCAAAGGAAAGGTACTTGGATTGGGTAAAATTGCTATCTCAAATGACCTTCAAATTTCAAATGTATCTCTAGTAGAAACATTAAACTTTAATTTGCTATCTGTTGCTCAATTATGTGATTTAGGCTTAACTTGCTCCTTTTCTAAAGAAAATGTAACTATTTAAAAAGAAAATGAAAATAAACTTGTTTTCAAAGGTTTTAGATTTGGAAATATTTATTTAGTAGATTTCTCTTTTAGTGAGTCTTGCTTGAAAACTTGTTTAATGGCAAAAACATCTTTAGGTTGGTTATGGCATAGAAGGCTAGGTCATGTGGGCATGGTTCAACTCAAAAAGCTTTTCAAACATGACTTAGTTGTTGGCTTGAAAGATATGAAGTTTGAGAAAAATAGATTTTGTAGTGCTTGCCAAGCCGGTATGCAAGTTGCAAACTCTCATCCTTCTAAAAGTATCATGTCAACATCTAGGCCACTGGAACTTTTGCACATGGATATGTTTGGGCCAACAACCTATAAGAGCATCGGTGGGAATAGTTATTGTTTAGTTATTGTAGATGATTACTCGAGATATACATGGGTATTCTTCTTAAATGATAAAAGCGAAGCCTCCGGCATTTTCAAAAGTTTATCAAAAAGGGCCTAAAATGAATTTGATTTCAAAATAAATAAAATTAGAAGTGACAATGGTTCTGAGTTCAAACACTAAAATTGAAGATTTTTGTGATGAACTTGGAATAAAGCATGAATTTTTCACTACCTACACTCTGGAGCAAAATGGAGTTGTAGAAAGGAAAAATTGAACATTAATTGAAATGGTTTACGACCACGAGGAACTTTACGACCATGAAGTCGTTTACGACCACGAAGAACTTTACGACCATGAAGTCGTTTACGATCACGTTACCGTTTACGACCACAGAGAATGGCTTACGACTACACAGAAGACTTACGACTACGCAGAAGACTTACGACTACGCAGAAGCTAACGACCACGTTGAATTGAGCGACTGAAACCGAGAGCTGCTACAGGTCTTACGACCACGTAGTCGAGCACATGACTACGATCACTCAGTCGAGATTACGACTACGTAGTCGAACCTACTACTTCGACCACACAGAGCAATCTACGACTACGACCACACGGGCGGCTACGACTGCACAGCGGCTACGACTACTCAGGCAGACCTACGACCATGAAGTCGTTTACGACCACATGATCGAACTTACCGGTGGCTTTACGACTTACGACTATGGCTCTACAACGTAGTCGTAGAACCTTACGACCACACGGATCTACGACACACGGATCTACGACCATGGATGGCGGCGGGATCTGGTCGGCGGTGACTAGGGACGGTGGCGGGACTCACCGGCGACGGCAGATCGGCGAAGGCGAAACGACGGCGAGGACGACACGACCTCGGGCTCCGGCACGACCACGGCAGCGGCTACGCGTACGACCACGGCTTGCGGCTCAACTCGGAGGCGAGGCTTGACTTGGGACGAGGGAGACACCAGGGGTTCGTGCCCTTTTATACCCGGTCGTAGAGGTGTCCTGGTCGGCCACGAGTACGAGTCCGGGTGGGATACGACCTGAGAGTCCTACTCGTATACGAGTACGACTTGCTAAAAGCGGGCGGCTGCGATGCGGGGGCAGGGTTCTGGATGGCTGACACGCAGCGGGGGTGGAAGCGGTTGCGGCTCGATCGACTGGTTTTTCTTTTTCTTTTTCTTTTGCCAGAAATTCAATTAAATCATTTTGAGCTCTAGAAAATAGCAAATAAATCCAGAAAAATCACATAAAATGCCAGAAAAACTCTTGAGGCTCAGGGAACTCAAATAAAATACTTTTGGCACAATTTAATGTTTAACTTAATCATATTAAATCCTTTTAATTCATAAAAATTCCATTCAAGCTTTAATTAATTCCAGAAAAATTCAAATGGTGAATTTTATTTCGAAAGCTTCAAAAAGGCTCTGAAATTCAGGATGTTACAAACCTTCCCCCCTTAAACGGAATCTCGACCCCGAGATTCTGGCTCTCTAAGGAATAGGTTTGGAAACTCCGCTCTAAGATCCTTCTCGCTCTCCCAGGTTGCTTCCTCCTCGGAATGGTTGCTCCATTGAACCTTGCAAAAGCGAACTGTCCTTCTTCTGGTTACACGCACTGCCACTTCCAAAATTTTTATAGGATGTTCTTTATAAGACAGATCCTCCTGAAGATCCACCGCCTCTACGGGCACTGCTTCCTCTGGCACTCTCAAGCACTTCTTTAGTTGAGATACATGGAAAACATCATGGATCCCGCTCAAGGTGTTTGATAATTCCAGCTGGTATGCAACCTCTCCTTTGCGCTTTAAAATTTTAAATGGCCCCACATACCTTGGCGCTAGCTTTCCCTTCATTTGAAATCTCTTAACACCTTTGAAGGGTGTGATCCTGAGATACACATAGTCATTTGGCTCAAAACTTAAATCTCTTCGACGAGTATCAGCATAACTCTTCTGTCTGGCTTGGGCTGCCTTTAGCCTTTCTTGAATCAAATGCATTTTCTCTTCTGCTTCCTGAAGACATTCTGGCCCGAAGATTTGACTCTCCCCCGTCTCTTTCCAATTGAGAGGGGTTCTACATTTTCTGCCATACAGGGCTTCAAACGGTGACATTTGTAGACTAGTTTGGTAACTGTTATTGTAGGAGAACTCCGCAAAAGGTAAACAACTATCCGATTTAGCTCCGTGATCCAATACACAAGCTCTTAACATATCCTCCAGGATTTGATTCACACGCTCCGTCTGACCATCAGTTTGCAGATGATATGCTGTACTGAAGTTCAAGTGAGTACCCATTGCCTCGTGAAAGCTATTCCAAAATCGTGAAGTAAACTGCGACCCACGATCCGATACTATCCTCTTGGGCACCCCATGAAGACTCACAATCCTGGACTTGTATAACTCGGCCAATTTATCACCAGAATAAGTTGTTTTGACCGGAAGAAAGTGAGCGACCTTCGTTAATCGATCCACAATTACCCATATTGAGTCGTAGCCCTCTTTAGTCTTGGGTAAGCCTGTAATAAAGTCCATTCCCACATCTTCCCACTTCCATTCAGGAATCTTCAAGGGTTGCAGCAAACCTGCTGGTCTTTGATGTTCAGCCTTCACTCTTTGGCACACATCGCAAAGTGATACATACTCGGCTATCTCGCGCTTCATACCTGGCCACCAATATTTGTCTTTAATATCCTGGTACATCTTGGTACTGCCGGGATGGATTGAATATAAGGACTCATGCGCTTCCTTAAGTAATAACTTCTTCAGTTCCCTCTTGTTTGGTACGCACAAACGCGTCTTATACCACATGATTCCCTGATCGTCCTCCACAAAGCCGGGTGCTTTGCCTTCCTTTAAACCTTCTTTGATTCTCTGGATATTTTCATCCCTTGGTTGCTCGTGACGAATCTGACTATCCAGGGTCGGCTGCAAGTCCAAGGTAGCTAACATCCCTTCCTCAACCAACTCCAAACTAAGCTTCTGAAATTCCTCGTGTAGAGCTGGTTGGTTTTCCTTGACCATCACTGTATTGCAATACACCTTTCTACTCAACGCGTCTGCCACGAGTACGAGTCCGGGTGGGATACGACCTGAGAGTCCTACTCGTATACAAGTACGACTTGCTAAAAGCGGGCGGCTGCGATGCGGGGGTGGGGTTCTGGATGGCTGACACGCGGCGGGGGTGGAAGCGGTTGCGGCTCGACCGACTAGTTTTTCTTTTTCTTTTTCTTTTTCCAGAAATTCAATTAAATCATTTTGAGCTCTAGAAAATAGCAAATAAATCCAGAAAAATCACATAAAATGCCAGAAAAACTCTTGAGGCTCAGGGAACTCAAATAAAATACTTTTGGCACAATTTAATGTTTAACTTAATCATATTAAATCCTTTTAATTCATAAAAATTCCATTTAAGCTTTAATTAATTCCAGAAAAATTCAAATGGTGAATTTTATTTCGAAAGCTTCAAAATGGCTCTGAAATTCAGGATGTTACAGGTATCCCCATGTTTGTGATGAGTAATTGACCCGTGTTCTGGAAAGTTTGAGTTTAGTTTGGTTGGTTCGCGCCAAGTCAGTGCATGGCGCAGTTCGGTTCATTTGGACCTGGTCGAACGCGGTCGGAGGTATTTAGGATGCTGGTTCTTTTTCTCGATCGGTCGTTCGGGCTATTTCATACATGAGTATGCTTTATTGATGCTAATGTTGTTTATGCTGTTTTGTGCGGTGCTATGTGACGGTTTGCTGGTCTATGTGGCTGCAGAACTTTGGAGCTAGGTCATGGTGAGGCGTGGGAGGACCGAGACTAGGCACAGGAGGTGTTGAGGTCTAGATGGTTGGAGACGCCAAAGATGATCGAGGCTGGTGAGGTGGTTGCGAGCCAGGAGACGAGGAACTAGAGCTGGAGCTGCCGGAGGTGGACACGACGGGCAACGACGAGTGGACCGGGACTAGGCTCAGGGAGGAGTCAGAGGTCTAGATGGTCGGATGCCGGTTGTGGTCGTGTGCAGCGGAGCGAACCGGGACTAGACTCAGGGAGGAGTCAAGGTCCAAACGGTCAGGGTGCCGATTGCGGGAAGCTTCCAGGAAGGTGCTTGAGGGGAAATTTGGAGAATTGACTCAAGCATGAGTGGAGTGGCTGGTTCCCTCCAATTTGGTTGGTTTGACTTTTTGCCTCATATGTGGGAGAGGTTGGAAGTGAGGTTTGGCCTGCACTTCTTGAATTTCTCCTTTGAGGAGGTGAGCTCCTCTATTTAGTGGGGATGAGTCCTGGAGAGAAAAAGTAAGCAGTTGTGTTGTGTTCTCCTGCGTGTGTGTTTGCTCAGTGTGTTGGTCTGTAGGGAGTTGGCAAACACTTCTTGTATTCAATTGCGTATAGGTCTGTATGGAATGGGATAGACACTCAATCATGTAATCATTCATCGAAATGAATCTATTTTGAGAAGTCCTGAGTTTGAGCTATTATGATTTCCTTGCTGTTCTTTTGGTTTTTTTTGTATTTGCTCTAGCCTCAGTTTTGCTCCTTCTTCACTTCGGTTGATTGAAGTGTTTTTGTAGTAGCTGCGAAATCTTTGTTGCTCTGTGATGGGAAATCCTCAAGACCATTTGGGCACTCTATTTCCAAGAGCAAAAGGATGAATCTATCACTTATTTCCTTTTTCTGCTATGCGCTAGAACTTCTTCTGTTCTCAGGAAAACTAGGGTTTGAAGTCAGGGGACCCTTGCTCTTTTGGTTTTCTAGATGGAATCTTGTTTTTGGAGTGTGGTTCTTGCTTCTAAGATTATTTCCCTATTGTTTTCAAAGTTCCTTGAGCAAAGAATCCAAGAATCATGAGATACTTTAGATTTTGTGCTTTCTCGCTGAATCTTCTTGACAAAAACAACATTCACTGTTTTCCAACCAATCTGAGTTTGCATTTTTTTCTCTTGAGGTCCTCTTGCTATTTAATTTAAAGTCCCATCCATTCGGCATGAAGAAAACATCAAATAGGCATAAACTTCACAGTGTTCATCTCTGCCTAGTATTCTCTGTATCGACAACAATCATTTTTGCAGTTTTCGGCCAGCAAACTGAATCTGTTAGTACTGCTCTTTGTCAGGGTGCAGTTTCTCCATTTTCGGCTTTTCTTTAGTCCTAACTGTGTCGGCAAATCTCAGTTATTAGCACTCTGTCCTCTTCGGCTCTTTTACTGTCCTCTCTTTTCAGCAGATTTCAATTACCGTGCAGCAATCTCTGTCCTCTCTTTATGTGAAGGTGTTGTGTTTAAATTCAGTTTGAGTCTGTAGTTGGTTCAGTTTTCAGTCTTTTTCTGCTCAGTTTGTCAGTTTGCTGCAGCCTCTATTTTCGTCATGATTCTACTGCAGGTTCAGTTCGGCCAAATCAGTTTCTTTGGACTGCATTCTTCCCTGTGCAGTCAGTTTTCTTTGTGATCTGTTTTTCAGTTTGTGTGCAGTTTCGGTTGGCTGCAGCCTCTGTTTTCATATTGAACTTCCTTGTTTCGATCTGCAGGAATCAACATACAAAAATGAAAGTTTCTGTTTTTGGTCAGAATGGTAGCCAAAGTTCAGTTCCCTGTGTTTGTTCTTGTCTGATTTCTGTTTGTATTTATCGGTTCAGTTTTTGGCTACTTCTTCAGTTCTCCTTTCGGCTGCTGTCTCAGCCTTCTCATCTCAGTCATGTGGCTGCTGGTTTCCGTCTGGTTCTTTTGATTTCTGTGTTTGCCGTATTGTCTATTTTCAGTTTGGTCAGTTTTTGTCGCTTGCTCTTAGATCTGTTTCAACGATATCTATTTTCTGTCTGTTCATTATATCGGTCTAGTTTTGCCTCTTCCTTGAGTTTCTTTGGTCAATTCGGCAAAATTATTTTCTCCTCTTCTAGTGAGCGTCAAACATCTTGGTTCATAGCTCTCATAGCTATCAGAGGAGAAGTTGTGTGTGAATACTTGGGGGCGATTTTTGAAGGCACCATTAACCCCCATCTGTTGCCATTTCCGATCCTACATATTTATTTAACGCATTCGGAGCCATGAAGATTATCCAAAACGATTCTTTGAGTACTGCACGAAGCCGTAACACAATAGAACGCTATCTTGATCATGACCATGCGTGTATACCAAGTTAAACCAAATAAATCATAATATGAGAATTAGTCGAATTTTCCTAGCATGTCAGGTAATCCAAGATTAGAGTCTAGCTAAAGATATCCAAAGATGATGTCAATACTCTAAGTGGAACCAAGAAGCTAGTATTGAGTCAGTTTAGAGTGCTACAAGTTCAAGAATGAATCATTTATTTAAGTACTTAGTCTTTGTGTGCTTAAGCAAATTTAGTACTAGTGACATGTTTTTCCTTTTAAAAACGCATGGTTGTTTCCAACCAAAATTTTTATTTAGTCATGTGCTAGATCTCAAGCCTTATGCGACCACTCCAAGCTAGAAGCTTAAGAAAATGATCTTGGTCAACCAAACCTCCCCCTGAGTTAATGCTTAGTGCAATGGCAAGCAGTCTCATGAGAAAGAATTGGTGAGATCAGTTTTTTCGCACAAAAGAGATCTTTTTGTTTTTACTGAAATTAGTTCAAGAACAAGGGGTTAATAATAACTTATGCTTCATAAAGGAACTAGCATAGCTCAATCTAAAACTCAATAAAGATTCAAGACTCAACTCAGCCTATTTGACATAGCATGAATCATAAAATGATAACTAAAGACAGACTAGTCTCAAGAGCTAACATGACATGATTTAATTCAAGTTGTGCATTTTTAATCAACCTATCATGGCAAAGACTAGACTATACATATAAAGTCATGATAAATCTAGCAATTTAATATAGATTATGGCAAGATGTAAAGCAGTTGTTTTATGTCATAAGAGGATAATAATCAAGGCTCCATGTAGTTATATTACAATGCAGAATGATATGAAATGCAAGAAAATCCAGCTCCCCCTCTGTATGTGACATACTTTTAGTTTAAGTTGAGTTATGTCAACATTAAGTTCTAGCAAATCTCAAAAAAACTCCGCCTGAACCAAAGCAATAAAAAGGAGAAGCTGGCAAGAAAATCAGAAAAGGCAGTCCTTGAAATAGATAAGATATAGATAATACTATGGCTCAGACTGACTCTCATCTACCCCATATGACGCTAGGACTATCAGCTGGTCTTCTAACACACTAGAGAGTAAACACATTCCCTGTCTACCCAAGGGTGGCCCAACCATCGCCAGACCTATAAGAAGTGAGTGAATTCAACCTAGTGAGAAGAGAGATAGCTAATAAGCAGCAACCTAGAGTCACAAGATGAGAGAAAGCACTCTAAGCAACTGAGAAAGAGAACCACTCTAGTCTATGCTAGAAGGACTAATCATGTTGTGGTACTCCTTCTGATCAACTGGCTCGCCATCCTCATCTGGACCGAGTGAAGTTGATGATGCCATTGGAGTTGACCCCAACTTGCCAGCACTCATGTCAAAGCGTCTCAGGAGGTCATGAGTGTACTTGCCCTAATGCAAGAAAGTACCCTCCCGAGTTTGCTTGATCCGGAATCCAAGGAAGAAGCTCAACTCGCCCATCATGCTCATCTCAAACTCTATGCTCATGACATCAGAGAACTGGGAAACAAGAGCATGAGAGGAGCCACCAAAGTTGATGTTATCCACATAAATCTGGACCAGTAGAAGGTCATTGCCATGCCTGCGAATGAACAAGGTCTTGTCTACCTTACCCATCTCAAACCTATGACCCAACGGATAAGACTTAAGCCTCATACCAAGCTCTAGGGGCTTGCTTAAGTCCATACAGGGCTTTGGAAAGCTTGTAGACATGGTTTGGGTATTTGGGGTTTTCGAAACCTAGAGGCTGCCTAACATAGACTTCTTTCTCAATATACCCATTGAGGAAGACACTCTTGACATCCATCTGGTAAAGCTTGAAGCCCTTAGACGCTGCAAATGCAAGCAAGATCCTAATGACCTCTAGCCTAGCTACAGGGGCAAAGGTCTCCTCAAAATCTAAACCCTCAACCTGGGAGAAGCCTTGAGCTACCAATATAGCCTTGTTTTGAAAGACTACCCCATCCTCATTCTGCTTGTTTTTGAACACCCACTTGGTACCTATGACATTATGACCTCTAGGGGGCTCAACAAGCGACCAAACCTTGTTCCTCTCAAAGTTCTCTAAGTTCTCATGCATGGCATTGACCCAAGACTCATCAGAAAGAGCATGACTAACATCCTTGGGCTTGAAAGAGGCAACGAAGGTAGAGTGGAGATAGAAGTGAGACAGGCCGGACTTTGAGCGTGTGACGCGCTCAAAGAGATCTCCTATCATTTGCTCTGATGGATGATGATTTAGGATATGTCGGGGAGGTCCTGGATGAGAAGAAGAAGTGGCCTCTACCTCATGGGCTGTCGAGGTAGGATCAGAGCTACTAGCTATAGAAGATGTGGAAGGAATGGGCTGATCTCCTCGAGGTGCGATGGAAGAAGCAGGCACCTCAAGGGGAGGCGAAACTGGATCAGGTAAGCAACCTTCATCTCCATCCTCCTAATCATCCACAAAGATGGTCTCGAACTGCTATACAGAACCTGAGATATCGGGCCTAGTCCTCGGACTGGCCTCATCGAATGTCACCTCACAGGTCTCTACCATTTTGCTAGACTCGCAGTTCCAGACCCTATACGCCCGCGAAGAAGACGAGTAACCTAGAAAAATCCCATCACAAGATCGTGACTCGAACTTATCTAGGTTCCCAGACTTTAGAATAAAACACTTGCAACCAGATACGCAAAAATGAGAGACACTGGGCTTCCGCCCATATCTCAACTCATAAGAAGTGTGATGCAAGTGTGCCCTCAGAAACACTCTGTTTGAAACATGGCACGCGGTGGATATGGCCTCAGCCTAAAACTTCCTAGGTGTAGAGTACTCATCAAGTATCATCCTGGCCATCTCGACCAAGGTACGGTTCTTCCTCTACACGACACTATTTTGCTGGGGGACATGCAGAGAAGAGAACTGATGCTCTACACCTGTCTCATCGCAGAATTATCAAAGTAGGAATACTTGAACTCCGTACCATTGTCACTGTGAATCACTCGTAAGGCACCTGGGAGCTCAACAAAAAGCCTACTAAAGAGGCCCCAAAAATGACTGAACGTCTCATCCTTCGAGGCTAAGAAGAACACCCAAGAGAACCTCGAGAAGTCATCGACCACGACAAGAACGTACCACTTCCCTCCTACTGACTGCACTCTAGCTGGACCAACTGTGTCCATGTGAAGAAGCTATCCTAGTGCATCAGTCATAGTCACAGTGACTGGAGGATGAGAAGCAGCAACCATCTTGCCATGTCGGTAGGGAGCACAAACTATATCTTTGACCATCTTGAGTTTGGGCAGGCCACGAATGAGATCATGGCTGCTAACTCGAGTCAAATGATCAAAGCCGATGTGACTAAGTCTCTTATGCCAGAAGGAGAGATCACGGGACTCTGAAGCAACTAAACACCTGAGGGGATCACTAGAAGACTCAACAAAATCAGCATGAATGATCCTCCCATATCTAGAGATCCCGCAAACCAGACTCCCCGAAGAATCAAGAATTTTGCAAGCATTTTTCTTGAAACTTACCTCGAAATTGTCATCGGTAAGCTGAGAAATAGAAAGCAAGTTATATTGCAGTTTACTCACTATGACAACATCTTTAAGAATAAAAGAGTCATTGATCCGCACTGTACCTTTAGCGATGACTTGCCCAGATGAGGCATCTCGGAAAATGATTGTCTCATCACCTGGAGCTCGGACTAGGGAAGAGAACCAATGGGAGTCTCCGGTCATGTGTCGAGAACAGCTGGAGTCCACAAGCCATACCTCTCTCTTCCCATCCCGGCGAACCTGAGTCAACAAGAGAGGGATGGCTCAGTACTGGGATAAATCAAAAGAGATTTTGGAACCCAATACTGAGTCACACGACGAGCAGAAGAAGTAGTCACACACGACTGACCTCTAACTACCCTACGCTCTCCATCGCTCAGAAAGCCAGAAGGTCTATGAGCAGACATGAAGCTGTTACTGGGCTTGACTGCTATGGAAGAGCGAGTCGGAGCACCAGCAACATGCTGATCTTGCCGCGGGTAGCTATCTCGACGGGAAAAATGAGATTTACCCTCAGGACGGCGGATATCATGACCAGATGCAAATCGAGGGCGAAAATAATAGAAATCAGAAAAACCAAGTCCTCTACTCTACCTAAACACATCAGCATGATCAACCCTAGATCTCGTGTTGGTCATAGGTGCACTCAAAGTTTGGGGCTGACCCTGAATGTGCCTAGGAGCGCGAACACGATCTCTCCATGTGATCTTGGCGCGCTTGAAGCATCTATCGATCCTGTGTCCATCCTTCTGACAGACTCTGGGAGATCGAAGCGACAGGTGTTATCACCTTATTGTCAGAGATCCCTTGGATAAAGCCCGCAGATTTGAACTCAATCTTTTTAGATTTGGACTTGACCTCGATCACACCTATTTCTATGGGTCTGAGAACAGCAGGTGGATGCTTCCTAACATCCTCAAGAAAATCGTATCCCAGACCTTGATTGAACTTGTCTAGAATCAGATTCAGCTTCTTCTTGCCTCCTACAAATCTCTGAAGAGTGTTCATAAGATACTGACACTCCTGAAAGAGAGAGGTGCAAGAAGGGCAGGGGAAGAAGAGACAGCAGAAGGAGAGGAAGAGAAACTAACAACAGAAGAACGAATAGCATGTGCATGTCTCTCCTTATGCACAGCCGCCTCAACTTTGAGGGCTTCGCAAGATACAAGAGGGACAGTCCTACTTCTAGCTATTTGGTCCTCGTGCCTAAGCATCTCTACCATCTCTTTAGACATCTCCCCCACCATAGCACTCACATCACAACCAGATTATAGCTTCTCTAAAAGGTCCTTAGTTAGCTTCACACATTTTTCATTCAATGCAACGAGTTCTAATTTTAGTATTTCACAATTATTGCATGTTGAGCTAACAGGGTCCTTAGTCGCATATTGAGCCATGTTGTTGTTGTGGTCAATCATTTCTTGAAACTGTTTTGAGACAGATTCATGTTCAGCAGTCAATTTGGGGCAATTTATATAGGAGGCAATGGCTCTAGCAAGAAAGCTTGTAATTCAGCAATTTTATGATCTGCGTTCTTTAAGTTCATTTTCAAGTTATTGTAGCTTTCACATGTTTCAGGCAGATCAAAAAGCATAGTGTAAAGACCTCTAAAAGCATTGTCCTTATCCTCATATGAGGTGCAAGAAATAGTCTCAACAGTAGATGAAAGAGAAGCTACCCTAGTCATCTCTAGTTCAGCAAGCGGGCTAACATTCTCCACCTTAAGCATGTCGAGCTCAGAAGTCACACTGTCATGAGAGGTCCTTACTCCTTAGCTTCTCCATATCTCCAAGCAAAGAAGAACATACATCACATTCGTCACGGGAGGGAGCAGATTTAAGTGAAGTAAACTCCCATGACAAGCTCTCTACTTCCTTCTCTAGATCACAAACCCTAGCTCTAGATCTAGCATAAAATTTCCCTAGCTTGAGAAAAGCATCATTGAGCTGATCGTAGGAGGGACCTACCTCATCGGAGTTGGTGTAGAGATCGTTGTCGCTGACATCGGTCTTATTGGCCATGAAACACATGTCGATGAAGTCGTCGCCGTCCTTGGGGTCTTGATCATCCTTGTCGTCGTCATCACTCCATCCTTCCATGTCGCTGAAGTTGATGTCATCGAAGGCGGTGAGGACGCGGTGGAAAAGCTTCTTGGCTTTGCCAAGGTTGCGGTACTTCTTCTCTTTGCCTTGGACATGAGCTGGGGGCTTCTTTTTGCGGTTCTTGTTGATGTAGTTGTTCTTGCTCACACAGTCGTAGTCGTTCTTGCCCTTCTCCAGCTTGGGGCAATTTGCCCGAATGTGGTTGGGGCCACCACACTCAAAGCAAATCACCAGCCTACTCCTCTTTCTGTCCCTCACTCTCTTGTATGCATGGGAGAACTTTCTGGCTAGGAGGGCTAATTGATTTTCTGGGATCTGTTCAATCTGATCGTCACTTATCTCACAAAGGGCAGCAAGAGAAAAACCAGAGATAACATCAGAAGGAACTCCAGAAGTCGTACTGGGATAGTGACCAGGGTCATCGACTACGACTTTGACTTGCGAGAGACTATGTCAATCTCGTGAGTCTTATGGCGTGAGTACAATGCGTCAAGACTCAAGGTTGAAAGATCGGTCGTGTCCTTGATGGTGGTCACCTTCATCTCCCAAACCCGCAAATCCAAGGCCAAAAGCATCTGTCGAGCGTTGTCCAAGTCGGGGTACGTGAGACCGATGGCTCGGAGGTTGCTCAAAATTTTGTGAAACCTCGCAAAACACTCATCAAGTTACTCTCTAGAGAGAATTTCAAACTTGTTGTAATCTCTCTTGTACTGGTCCTGTTGTACCGTCTTAATTTGAGTAGTCCCCTCATGGTAAGTATCGAGGGTCACCCAAATATCGAAGGCCGACGTGAGATGAGAGATGCGATCGAATTCGCTTCAGCTCAGACCTTGGATTATGATGTTCCTAGCCTTAGCATTCGCCTCAACATCCGGCATGTTTGCCACTGTGATGTTCTCATCGGCAGGAACCACATATCGGGTCTTGACCTTTCTACAGATGGCATAGCCCTGAGCCTGTATGTAGGTCTCCATCCTACTCTTCCAGAAGGGATAGTCGATCCCATCAAAGATAGGGGGCTTGGTGGAATACTTGTCTATCGCCATGGCTCAACAGACCGGTTAAGATCTACGAGGAAGAGCTAACCGGCTCTGATACCACTTGTAGGACCGAAATGACAACAGAGGGGGAGTTAATGGTGCCTTCAAACCACCCCAAGTATTCACACAAACTTCTTCTCCGATAGCTATAACAGCTATGAAGAAAGAAGATCAATGCTCACCTGAAACCAAAAATAGCACAAACAGAAAAGAAAAAACGAGGCAAGAAAAATGAAGTAGGCAACCGAAAGCAAGTAATGAAGCAAGTTTGACCGCAAGAGAGATAGCGGTCTGACTGCCGAGGTACTACCGGTTTGACCGCACCAACGCAGTCGGTCGGACCGCAATAGGTAGACCGGTCTGACCGCCAAGCAAAACCGGTCTGACCGCCAATGAGAGAGCGATCTGACCGCCGTATTGAATTCGGTTTGATTGGAAACAAAGACTATTTCAATTTCGGTTTTGCATTTTAGTTTCAGTAGACTGGAAAACGGACGGCACAGAGATTACCATACTGGCAAAACAAATACTGAGCAGGAGACAAGAAGTAGCACAAAAGCAACTGACAAAGGACTGAACAGATCAGATACTACAAACCAAAAATAGCAAAACAAAAGAGAAAAGCAAAACTGAAAAGGCAGTCTGGCAGCCTAAAGGAGTACACGTAATAGCCGATCGAAAACTGAGTGCACAGACTGATTGCCGAAAGCAAAACAAAGATCAAGTGAATCGGTTGGAAATCCTCTCTAGGGACCAAGTCAATCTGAGAGACACATCAGTTTGAGACAGAGAACTCAATTTCCAACTCATAATTGATCAAAATGCTTGGTTGAGAGCACACTGCAGAGCAACTGAAAACTGATAAAACAGAAATTACTCCAATACCGAATAGACGATGAGACCAAATTCCAAAAGCTTGTGATCCTTGAATCTTTTGATCATGAGACTTTTGATCACAACAAGGAAGAGACCTCAGATCGAGAAAACACAGATCTTAAAGCAACTTTTTGCCAAGACATCAAGAAATCAATATTCCTCTGCCAACGAAAACAGTGAACCCTGGAAAACAGAGGAACTTGCTACTCATAACCAAAAATCTGATTTATGCAAAATTTGAGATTCTAGGATCTTTTGGTCATGGAATTTTGAACCCAGCTAGAACTCATCCTCTGAAACGAGTAAGTACAAAGACAACGAGACTCCTCTGCTCCGATGAACAGAAAACCCTAGAAAAGGTGTAAACAGAGGAAGTCTGAAGCGAGCAATCTTTCAGAGAGAAATGAAATCTTTGCTCTCGGGAATAAATTAGCCATTAGGCTTTGAGGAGATTCCCAGTTCAAAGCAAAGTAATTCTGCAGTTACTCGAACAAAGATTCAATTCAGAACGAAAGGAACAGAGAAGAACAAAGAAACCGCAAGCAAATCAATCAAAACACCACAGAACAACAGAACTCGAAATAGATGCAAAGAGATGAATGGTTGCATTAACAAAGAGTTTTACAACCATTCCATACATCTTCTCACATTCTGAGCAACTCACGCAGAAAAGAAGACAAAGCACAACTCCACTCTGCCCAACAACTGCTCACACAGAAAATGGGACAATAGCAAAACTCATAAATGCACCAGGGAACAACCCTCCTATTTATAGCCTCAAATTACCGGGTTTACAATTTGCTTTACCCATTAGCTCCAATAACTCAGCACTTTACCCATTAACTCCAACCGAATCCGCTTCCTCAAGCCTGAGTCAATTTTACCAAATTGCCTCTCACGCTTCTTCCTGGAAGCTTTCTCCTCTTGTCTTGCTGTCCAAGCCTTGCAACCACCTTGAATCATTGTCGTCTTTGGCATATCCCGATCACTTCGACCTCAGCACCGCCTGTGCCTAGTCCGGCCATTCCATGCCTCGCCACGACTTAGCCTCAAAGTCCTGCAACCATCACAGACAAGAAAACATCACATAGCACCGCTCGAAATACTGTAATCATACATTTGCATCAGAAAAAGGCACTTAAGCACGAAATAACCCTGCGATCGGTCGAAATAGTAAAATAAGCATCCTACGCATGTCCGACCGTGTTCGACCAAGTACGACCGCAGCTGACTGCGATACGCTCCGACTTGGCAGGAAACACACAAATCAAACTCAAACTTTCTAAAAGAAATGTCAATTACTCATCACACTCATGGGGTCACCTCCACATGGTCTCTCAGGTGGAAAGACCCAAGGAGCACAACGTAATTGGGACAAAATGGGTCTTCTGAAACAAACAAGATGAAAATGGAGTTGTGGTAAGGAATAAGGCAAGGCTAGTTGCTCAAGGCTGTACTCAAGTTGAGGGTTTGGATTATGATGAAACATTTACACCCGTAGCTAGACTTGAGTTAATTAGAATTTTACTTGCCTTTGCATATAGCTTTGACATTAAATTATTTCAAATGGATGTTAAAAGTGTTTTTTCTAAATGGAACAATCTCCGAACTAGTTTATGTTAAACAACCTCTGGGGTTCAAAAATTCAAAATATCCTAATCATGTATATAAGCTCTCAAAGGCGCTATATGGTTTAAAACAAGCTCCTAGAGCATGGTATGAGCGCCATCGAGATTTTCTTGTCTCAAAAGGTTTTAAGATTGGAAAAATATATACAACTTTATTCGCAAAAATCATTGATGATGATTTCTTTGTATGCCAAATTTATATTGATGATATTATATTTGAATCCACTAACCAAGATTTTTGCAAAGAATTTGGTGAAATGATGTCAAGGGAATTTGAGATGTCAATGATAGGAGAATTAAGCTATTTCCTTGGACTTCAAATCAAACAACTTAAAGATGGGACATTCATAGGCCAAACAAAGTACGTGAAAGATTTCTTCAAGAAGTTTGGCATGGAAGATGCAAAACCCATAAAGACGCCTATGGCAACAAACGGGCATCTAGACCTTGATGAAGGAGGTAAGTCGGTAGATACAAAGCTTTATAGATCTATGATTGATAGTTTACTTTATCTTACCGCATATAGGCCCGATACCATGTTTAGTATGTGCATGTGTGCTCGCTTTCAAGCTTCTCCAAAAGAGTGTAATTTAAAAGCCATAAAAAGAATTTTAAGATATTTAAATCATTCTTATAACATAAGGCTTTGGTATCCCAAAGGTGCTAAATTTGAATTAATTGGATATTCGGATTCCGATTATGCAGGTTGTAAAGTGGATAGAAAAAACACCTCGGGAAGTTGTCAATTTTTAGGAAGATCTTTAGTATCTTGGTTCCCTAAGAAACAAAATTCCGTAGCACTATTAACCACTGAAGCCGAATATGTTTCCATCGGAAGTTGTTGTGCTCAATTACTATGGATGAGGCAAACCTTGATGGATTATGGAATTAATTTTGATAAAGTGTCTCTTTTGTGTGACAATAATAGTGCAGTCAAAATTTCTAATAATCCGGTCCAACACTTAAGAACCAAGCATATAGATATTCGCCACCATTTCTTGAGGGACCATGTAGGCAAAGGAGATATTTGCATTAGCCACATCGAACTAAAGACCAATTAGCGGATATCTTCACCAAGCCTTTAGATGAAAGCCATTTTTGCAAGTTAAGGAATGAATTAAATGTCATAGATTATTCCAACATTGCATAAATTTACAGCACATCCATTTTATGCTCACTTGGAGTAGCTTGAGAGTTTTTGTGGAAAAGTTTTTTGTTTTTAATCAAATGCAAAAATATTTAAAGCTATTATTTTGGTATATCTAATGCATAATGATCCTTAATGATTTTAGTTGAGTGCAAAAACTAGGGATCATTTGCATCTAATCTTATTCCAATCCCTTCTCTTCAAGTTCCAGAATAATCGGAACTACTGCTGTCGTTTTTGCGGTACTTCCATCGACCGGAACTACCGATAATGTTTGCGGTACTTCTGTTTCTAGGAACTACCGACAGCAGAGCTGCGATACTTCCGTATTTGACTCCAAAAATTAGTAACCGGTGAATTTCTGGGGTTTTTCCTCGTAGAACCCCCTCCTCCTCTGGTTATTCCGCAGCTCCAGCCGCTCGTGCTCGTACGCTCCTCCCTCTCTCCTCTCCTCTCCACTCCAAAACCACCGTCTTGAATCTCCAAATCGACCGGGGTTTTTCGCTGTTCTTTGAGATTCTCCACTCCCTAAGGGTTCAACTCCTCCGATCCTCAAGGTAATCCGGATCAAATCCCATTCTTTGTTCTCATTCTTGAACCCTAGGTCTTAAATAGATTTGATCAAAATGTGAATGATTTTTAGCGGTTGATCTAGGGCAAATAGTTAGTTTTGGTGTCTTATGGTGCTTAAGCACATATTCCATGGATTCAATCCAAGAAAACACCAAGATTTTACCTGCATTGCAATTGCCCTAGAATCGGTCAGGGAGAGCGGAGCTACCACTCGACAGGTGCGGTACTATCGCAGAGCTGTACTACTGGCCCCTGAACGGTGGTACTTCCGATTTCCCTGATAAAACAACAACTCCATTCCATTCTCCTTCAATCCTGTTTGACCTATCCCCTCTTGGCTCAGCATCATTTCTCCTTGCTCTTAGATGCCTAAGACAAGGAATGCTGGCCGCAGGCTCTATTATTCTTTAGCAGCTTCTGAAGAATCCTCAGATACTCCAGCTCTCCCTTCTGCAGCTCCTTCCACTTCTGAGGTAGCCCAGAAGGCTGAGCAGGACAAGGGAAAGGGACCAGCTCCAGACTCAGATTCAGAGATAGAATCTGAGCAGCCAGTCAGTTCTCCAATGGAGGAATCAGAAGAAGACTTGGCTGACAGGGAGGATCCTCAGATTGACCTAAGGAAGATATCAGCTGAAGAGTATGCCAGGTTGAGGCATAGGAACCAGTTTGAGCTGCCTTGCAACTCCATCAATCCTCGGTTCCACACAAAGTTTCAAGAGCATGTGTATGAGTAGCTCTATGGAAAATCACACCTCTTTGCTGACCATAAGTATGTCAATTGGGATCACTTAGACTCAATTGACAAGTATGATGGCACCTACAGACTCTTCTAGAGGGCTGGAATTCAGAACCTGGTGGCACTTAAGTCAGACTATAATGAGGATATCATCAGATAGTTTTATGCCACCGTCTACATCTCGCCTGACTTTCAGCACCTGACTTGGGTGTGCCAGAAGCTAGAGGCCAACAGGCATGATTTTGAGCTAGCTCTGAGGACGGAGTCCAGTGCCCATGAGAAGTTTTATGACAAGCCAGCTCTTGAGCTTCCAGCTATCTCCGAGTATTATGATTATACCTAGAGATTCATTCCAGGAAAATTGGTTGGCTTGCTCCCCATCCCTAGCTTGGTCAATCGCATAATCAACCACACCATCTTTCCTAAAAGTGGAAACTTTGATGCTATTCACAGTCATGCATGGAATCTCATTCACTATGTCATGGAAGGTCGCAAATTTGACGTGGTGGATTTGATCATCAGGGAGATCACCTCTTCCAAGAACGATAGGATCAAGCGCATAAATTATGCTCCTTACATTATGGCCTTGATCAAAAGGAAGACTGAGTTTAGAGGCAGACTGGGTGGAGTGCACAAGCCTTACAAGCCGAGGGCAGATCCTCCTATTCCTCCTTCTGCTCGCCCTCAGTAGGCAGATCCACCACCAGTAGCAGCAGGAGCAGCAGTAGTAGCAACACGGCATGAGGAGGCAGGCCAAGCCTCACTCTCCCAGATCTACTCAACTATTCTCCAGCTGTGTGACTCTCAGGCCGAGGGGTTTGCTTCTTTCTCTTCTAGGATGGATTCCCTAGATGAGAGGATGACTTCCATTGATGGGCCTGGGCTCAATCTCCGTCTCCTGTTCGCTACACTCGATGCCACCGACGTGATCCTTCTCCTCCAGCACCCTAGGAGTAGCCATTTTCGGTATTTGATGCCAAAGGGGGAGAAGTCTGGAAGATGGGCTAGGATGGGCTAGACGGGCTAAAATATTTATTTATATTCTCTATGTGATGTCTTTTGAGCTGTAATGAACATTGACTTTGGATGTAATGACATTTGTGCTTAATGCTTGCTTAATGATTATGCTATGATAAATTTATGTTGCATGCATCTAGTTCCTTCTTGTGATGAAATTATCTTTATTTTATTCTATGCACATGTTTAGGGGGAGTTTCTCCTCACTTTGACTTTAAAAAGAGATAATTCACCAAAAGGCTAAAATGAAATTTTATTGCAAGAATTATTCTCATTTAAAGTCACAATGGAATATATGACTAGTTCTCCAAACAAGTGGTATATTCAAAACTTCATTTCTCACATAAAACTTGTGCTATCATCAATTACCAAAAAAAGGGAGATTGAAAGCATCTAGGCCCCTAAAAATGGTTTTGGTAATTAATGAATTTATGTGAATATGGGACTAATGAGTTTAATGAGTGTTTTATAAGGATAAGTCCTTAAGTGGATAACAAGACGCAAGTCAAGGATCAATTTGAAGATCAAAAATGGCTCAAGACAAAGGTATACTTAGAATATGTTCCCTTTTTATTTTTACTGGTCTTAGGAGAAAAGGTGGAAGACCAGATTATAGGTTAAATATCGTACCATAAAGAGGGATCATGGCAAGTAGCTTGATAGCATAATTATTGTGCCATTTGGATCAAATTAGGATCATGCATTCATTAAAAATATGTTTTAAAAGTCAAATCTGTGCTCTGTCTGGAAAACCAGAAGTACCGGAGTTTTAATGTCGGAACTACCGCAGAGCGGAAGTTCCGCAGTCAAGAACGTTACTTCCGGCGCTCGGAAGCTCTGAAAATCCGAGCGGAGCCTTTTTCCCAGAGAGCACCCCCGGAGTGCTCGGTGCTCTGTTCGAACAACCGGAAGTACTGGCGTGCAAATTGTGGTACTTCCGCTTGCCGGAAGGTCCGGCCTCAGAGCAGAGCCTTTTTTTGCAGAGATCACCCTCTAGGTGAGTTTTAAGATTTGCGGGATCCGGAAGAACCGGTGGTTTAACGTCAAAACTATCATTGGAAGCGGTAGTTCCGCTGTATGAAGCAGTACTTCCGGAGCATGGAAGCTCCAGAGGCAAGGGCGGGACCTTTTTCTAGAGAGCACTAAGTTTTGGTTCCGGCCCAAGCTGTACTACCGTGCCGACTTCCCAGAACTACCGCGGAGAGGAAGTACAGGATTTATAATGGTGGTAGTACCACACCGACTTTCAAATGACTAGTTCAAAGCTTCTGACATAGCCGTTCTGCCAGGCCAGAGCCGGAGCGGAAGTACCGGCCATTGGCCTGCGGTACTTGCGCTCGCCCTGAATTTTCTGGAATTTCTTTCAAACAACTAGTTTTGGTTGGTGAGGGTACAAATACCCGTACCACTGCTCAAGGACAGATGTTAGAGACCCCATTGAACATCTTTGAGCATTCACTCCACACATCTTTTTCTCCTTGTGCATTCAATTGAGGTGGTTGGGGCAAATAGTGCATTGCATTGAATAGTTTAATCCTTTGGCACTTGTTTGCAATCAAGTGAAGCCCGTGGTTTATTACTCTTAGTGCTTGCCGGCATTTGGACGATTGGATGGAGGTTGATTGGTGATCTTCTCAAAGAAGTTTGTGAGAAGGCCCGGTGTTCGTGTGAAGGTTGGAGCTCATCTACCCGGAACGAGGAAGAGCTACCACTAGTGGATTGGAGGTGCTTCGGCTTAATTCGTGGATCCGGTCCAATTCATTTGGGCTAACCTCAACATGGATTAGGGGAAACCGGTAAGTTTCCGAACACCACGGTAAATCATTGAGTGTACTTGTTTCCTCTTTTATTCCTTCTAGCTCTTATTTGTTACTCTTATTGTGATCATTTATTTGAGATAGAGCTAGTATTGATTCTCTACTAGACTAGAATTGTGTAGGTATTAAGTGCTTCACTCTCTTGTTGTATTAAATTATAGAGAATTAATTAAAAGATAAAAAATTTAAAACCTGCTATTCACCCCCCCTCTAGTAGGTTATCCTTGATTCTACACGCACCTCTGTAGCTTCAATAGGCCTATGTTCTTCAGACCCAGCACCCGAATCATGGTCCGGTAACAACTAGATAGGTCTGCCCCGTATGATCCATTGTGTACAAGACAATCCCTATAAAACACAAACAGATTTTCAATGTCCAATATGGCGTACCTCAAACCAGTGCATACAAAATCCAATTAATACATGGCACACACCAATCGTACCATCGAACAACTTGTATCACACATCACATGGCGCAATTGCAAATTATTCAAACAATTACTTTACTAAATTATTAATTTCACTACTGACTAATATTTAATTGTACAGTTGAACTTCTTTTCAGACATGATGCAACTCTTAGCTTGCTTTGCTTACACAAGCACTAAGGATTAAATGCAACAGATATTTTATGTACTCTTGCTTATTATATTGCATACCTGACATTAAATTAAATTATATTCATCCTCGTCTGGATTGTTATATACAGTTATATTTCACTACATTATTAACTACATGTACAGTTAAGATTTAATTAATTATGCCATGTGAATGTCAGTGATTTCAACGTTAATAGGGCCTCCAATTGGCATACGAATTTCTAAGGGAAGTTTTCATTACTTTTACATCCGTATGACTTCTGTTTCCATCTAAATCATCCTCCAACAAATATTGCTAACTAATATGCATAGTTTAATTCCAAGCTTGATAGCGTGTTAATTAGTTCATTTATTCTAACTAGCCATTACTTACCCTAAGTAACCCTCATTGCTACTAACATTTACAGAAACTATATTTTGCGATCCTTTACAGCAAACATGTATTTCATATTAAATATAGTGACATATCAACTATTTACCTTATTCCTAACTCAAATGTCATTCCTAAGTGGTACCACTCAGTTGCATGCATTTTGACTACTGCACACCACTTTTATTGGGGAAACAAATGTCTGCTAACACAAAGACTACCACCTAATACATACTTACATATTTCACGCTGTGTGGGTTCTTTTCTTATGCAATAGTACTTTTGCAAACTACATTTGTCGAAACTATCCATACTCTAACACCAATTAGTTTCTGCTGCTTTCAAAAACAAAAGGGGGAACAACCTTCTTAACTTCCTAAACAAATTTACATTCACATACGCATGTTGCTAACCACGTCAGGACAAGGTCATATGCCCCCAATCAAATGAAATACTATATCACAAATAATCTTGGAACAAGCTGAATAACATGATCTTAAACAACACCATTAATCATGCTGCTACTACTCTACCCTTCTTTTACTGCTACTGTTTCGCACTAACAACCTACCACGCAGCTAATTACATGCTAATTGCATTGCTACAACTATACTGCAAGTGCAATAAAATTACCTATTCTTGATGCTCGTAGGCCTATCTACAACTTTCGTAACTACACCACTTTCAAACTCCAAACGAAGCAGCATAAACATCTCTTGCTCTCTCAGTTTGCTGGAGTTCCTCTGGCTGGACCAAGGAAATACTTCACAATGTCAGCCTCATGTGCTCATGAGCCATTTATTGCCCAATGACGTGCAGTGCACAAACAGGGCCAGGGATACGCGAGGAGGAGGAGCTGACGTGTGACAGCAAATGCAGCAGGCTCAGGTGGGCCAAAATAATGCGTAGTAGTGGGAATAAACTGCCTAGCGATGGCGGACGGGTAGTGTAGGAATCACGGCATCCTTTTCCATGCTCGAACAACACGGGCTCCTTCCTTTTCCGCACTTCGACAGCACGGTTCCCGCCTGGCCATCTCCATGCTGCCCCACCGCAGCTCCTGGGTGGGCTCGGCCGTTCAACGTGTGCACGCTGGGAGAGGCTAAAGCCTGCACTCCCCGGTCATTGCTCCACGCCCCCGTCCATGGGACTACCACGCGTTGGCCGTTGGTGGCTCCGCAGTCGAGAGGGGGCCAATTGCGTAAAAAAAAACCCTCCCCGGTGCCATATCTACAAAAAAAGGGGGGGGGGGGGGACTCTGGTGGCCAAATGGGAAAAAAATCATCATCGGATGGATAACATCTCATCTTAATTTGTCACTACAATGCATTCCATGTATCCACGTAGCACACAGGAAGAACGGCTAATTGAGAGAATTAAGAATTGTTAGTGATATGCCCTAGAGGCAATCCTAGAGATGATTGTATCACTTCTATATTTATGATCTTTTGAATAATATGTTATTTTGTCTCTTGAATAAATATCTTTCATATTGATCAATAAGTATGTGACTTGTTTATGAAACTCTTTAGTCATGTTTTGATGTTATTTTAAATTATCCCTTATGTTATGTCATTATATGGAACAATTATAATTTACAGGTTAGCACATGTATTGATTGATGATCATGTTTCACATATCATGGAGATAGAATATCAATTCAATAATGTAGACATGTGTTAGAGAACATAATGTTGGATTGACCTATCATGAGACAGTACAGGAATTATTATATTCTTAAGTGTCATCAATTGGTCTCATACATAGTGTATGTTGGGTCCTTATACCTGAGATCATCACAGTTTTCTACATGTGTAATAGTTTACTTAGGAGTTACCAAATACTACTATGTAACTAGGTGGTCATAAAGGTAGATTTTGGGCCCCTCAATGTGGTTGGATTAAGGAAGTGCATGACCATGCCGAATGTGGTTGAGGAGTCAATTACAACTGAGTAATCTATTATAGGTTCAAGTGAAGGATCGAGATATCAAAGGATAGCATGTTTCTCGCCTTGAGTTCGATCTGGTATTATAAGGTAAATGGATCAGTCTATAAGCAATATATAGGTTCATCAGATATGATCTTTATGTATATTTGAGAGTTGTTATTTCCTACTAGGGACTGCTACCGACTTATGGAACAGAAAGGAGTTTTCGGCCTACGGCCATATATACATGAACCTACAGGGTCACACACTTAATGGGTTGGAAAATGATAAGGGTTAGGATGATAGACTCCAAGTGGGATACTATCTCTACTCGTATTGAATCCGGTTGGAAGTTCTCCGGATAGGATATGATCTCTACTCGTATTGGATAAAAATTCAGCCTAAGACTTTCCGAGTTGGATATGATGTCTGATTGTATCAGATAAGGATCTGATTAGAGGCTATATAAAGGAAGGTACGGGGGATGAGAGATGTATCCCAAGACACACCGATCAAAACCCTAACCACCACCTCTCATAACCCCTACCGTGCGCTCTAGTGCTAGCACACTGACGCATGGCGTTACATCCCTGGACGTGTGGACCTCAGTAGAGGTGCTGCTGTGACTATGGCACTGATCAGGACGATCGTGAGAAGGATATGGTTGACCAAAGGACGATCAACTACTTCCACTACACTGACGCACGTTTCATTGAACCGGCCACTTCAACTCTACTTTCGATGTACTATGCGTCTAGTGGTAATGATCTATAATCTCTTACTCACATAGCTTCCTAGTTTATGTCATAAAAAATTTTAATCTGCGCTAGTATAGCCTATCCGTATCCCAACAGTGCTATCAGAGCCATCCTGTGTAGTATTTGATCTGGATTGGCTGCATATAGTTGTTATGTAGTGGTAGTAGACTAGATCTATTACTAGTCTAATATGACAGTTTAGATCGGTTCATGTTAATGTATTGGTTTAGACACTGGTTGATAAAATCAATCAATTTCTATGGTAGTAGATGGGTTCATAGGATGTATGAATTGGTAGCACCCAGTTGTTATTCTTTCTGAAAATCTTCTGTGCCGACCAATGTGATTGATCAATGGAAAATTGGACTGATAAGATTGGTTCAGAATTGGGTTAATGTGATTAATCTGATCAAATTTTCAATGGTGATTTAGTGAATAGGATTTATGTCCCAAAAAAATTTTCCAAGGGCGCTGCCCCTTCGATCCCCGCCCACTAACCGGCTAGCGGGACCATCGTGCTACATAATTGTACTACATATTATAAGTGTTATGTGTTCATACCACGCGATAGAATTAGATTCTACACATAACTTATTTTGACAGGGTTGTGTGAATCGTATGGCCCATTGTGTATGTGATGCATGTATGAGTTTTTCATGGCATGTGCATCATGCTGATTTATAGCCATGGGCTACATATTATTGTATAATGGCCTATGTGTCAATTTGTGATGCTTGATATTTTCATATGTAATTCATTGTCAGCTGTTAGGAGTGATAACTAAGTAGATAAATGTGGTAATCTCAAGCATTGATGGCTAAATGGATAGAAAGTGTGGTGATGGAGATTGCCGTGCTAAGGGCCATATCTCATGGTATAATGTGATTAACTGTGAATGTTTTTATATTCCTGTTATACTATTATTCATATTATTATTTATCCTAGGTGTTTTTAACTTGATAGAATAGTATCACTCTACTAAATTTAAGTAAAACTTGATGCCCTCCCAATAGTTGCACCTATTAAGATTTAGATCACTAACTGGTAGGTCTACCAAAGTAGGCTGCCATTAATTATCTCAATAAGACAGCATAAGTGTTGGACACTTGATGCGTAATATTGGTTTAACTTGACTAGACTATCAAAATAGTTTTAGGCCTAGAGGCATAGTGTTGAGGCTAGGATTTATAGATGTCACTCAACAAATAAGAGTTACATGTGATGTAATTACCAAGATGTTGCTTACCTACATCGCTATGTTTCTAGCAGTGATGCCAAATCTCACTAGGACTTAGTAAAATATGGATCTTACCTCACTATATGTTATTAGAGGATACATGATTTTTAAATATATAGTGGGAGTACTTTTGTTAGATTGTTTAATGGAAGATTTCACATAAACATAGTGCTAATTTTTTTGCATATACTTTTTATGTTGTAAACAATACCACTATCTACTTCTTTCACACCTAGTTTTAACATGAGATCTATTCTTGAGAAAGAAAAGCTAAATGGAACAAACTTCATTGACTGGTATCACAACTTGAGAATTGTTCCCAAGCAAGAAAAGCAAAAAATATGTTCTAGAGATTCTATATCCAGATGAAACATCTGAAGATGCTACTCGTGATCAAAAGAATGAGCATGAGAAACATGCAATGGCTTACTTGAAGTTAGCTATCTCATGCTTGCCACCATGAACTCTGACCTTCAGAAGCAATACAAGAACATGGATGACTATAATATGATTGTGGGTCTCAAAGACATGTTTGAAAACTAGGCAAGGATTAAAAGGTACAACACCTCTAAGTCATTGTTTGCATGCAAGGTAGCCGAAAGAAGTCTGATCAGCCCTCATGTGATCAAGATGATTGGTTACATTGAGAGTTTGAAAAAGCTTAGTTTTCCCCTTAGCCAAGAGTTAGCTACTGATGTGATTATCCAGTCACTCCCTTCGAGGTTTGAGCCAGTCATTTTGAGCTTTCATATGAATGGTATGGAGAAGTCAATAACCGAGTTGCATGGGATGCTCAAGCCAGCAGAGGAGAGCATTAAGATAAGCTATAATTATATGATGATGGTTTAGAAAACTGTCAACTTCAAAAAAAATGAAGTCTAAGGCTTTGGTCAAAAGAAAGGGTAAATGCAAAACTCAAGATGAGATATCGAGTATCAAAACTAAGCTTCAGAAGTTGAAGATGGGCGCTGCACCTGATACTATTTGCTACCATTGTCAAGGGACTAGACATTAGAAGAGGAACTATAAGAAGTACTTGTCAAAACTGGAAAAAAAGGGAAGTAGGACTCCTACTTCAGGTATAAATGTTATATAAATAAATCTTGTTACTTCTCATATTGGTTCTTGGGTATTTGATACTAGATCGGTTGCTCATATTTGCAATTCGATATGGGAACTGATAAGGAGTAGTAGTTTAGCAAGGGGCAAGGTTGATCTTCACGTGGGAAATGGAGCAAGAGATGCTGCATTGGCTGTTGGTACTTTACTATTATCTTTACCCTCAGGATTAGTTTTGGAATTGAATAATTATTATTGTGTTCCTGCCTTAAGCAAAAATATTATTTCTGCTTCATATTTGGGAGCAGAAGGTTATGAGTTTAGAATAAAGAACAATTGTTGTTCAATTTATTTGAATAATATGCTTTATGGTCATGCTTCATTGATGAATGTATTATATGTTTTAAATCTTGAGGGTGTGCCTGCTTATAATATTAATGCTAAGAAGCTTCGGCCTAATTATTTGAATACCACTTATGTTTAGCATTGTTGTTTGGGTCACATAAATGAGAAGCGCTTGGTGAAGCTTTATAAAGATGGACTTTTAAACTCATTTGATTTTAAATCATTTGAAATATGCAAGTCTTGTTTATTGGCAAAATGACTCAGGCACCTTTCATTGGTCTAGGTGAGAAGGCAAATGACTTGTTGGCCTTAGTACATTTAGATGTATGTGAACCAATGAGCTCAATGGCCAGAGGTGATTTTCAGTATTCATAACTTTTACTGATGACTTTAGTAGATATGGTTACATCTACCTAACGAGGCACAAATTTGAATCCTTTGAAAAGTTCAAGGAATTTTAGAATAAGGTACAAAATCAACTTGGTAAGACAATTAAATCCCTGTGATCAGATTGTCGAGGTGAATATTTGAGCCATGAGTTTGGTGATCATCTAAAACAATATGGAATTATTCCATAGCTAATTCTGTAGGGAACATCTTAATGGAATGGGATGCCTGAATGATTGAATCAGGCCTTGTTAGACATGGTTCGGTCCATGATGAGCCAATCTGATCGACCATTGTCTTTTTGGAGGAATGCTCTAGAAACAGCTACGTCGCATTAAATAGGGTTCCATCAAAAACCGTAGAGAAGACACCATATGAGATATAGACTGGAAAGCGTCTTGGGTTGTCTTTTCTCAAAATATGGGGATATGAAGTATTTGTACAACGTTTGACATCTAACAAGCTTACACCTAAATATTATAAATGCTTTTTTGTGGGGTATCCTAAAGAAACTAAAGGATATTACTTTTTATAAAAGGGATGAGAACAAAGTATTTGTTGCTTGAAATAGTGACTTTTTTGGAGAAAGAGTTTATCCCAAAATGAGTTAGTGGGAGAATGGTGAGACTCGAAGAAGTTTGAGAGCCATTAGAAAATATTTCAACTTCCACTGAACCTCTACAGTGTGTACAAAATGTTGTAGAACCTGTGGAAGAGGCACCAGCCTCACGTAGGTCTAAAAGGCCAAGTCAATTGTCGATAACATGTCAACATGATATTTTATTGTTAGACAATGATGAGCCTAAGACTTATAAGGAAGCGATGATGGACCTGGACTCTCAGAAATGGCTTAAAGCTATAAGATCCAAAATAAAATCTATATATGATAATCAAGTTTAGAACTTGGTTGATCCACCCGATGGTGTAAAAACAATTGAGTGCAAGTAGGTTTTCAAGAAAAAGATAGATATGGATGAAAATATTCATATCCATAAGATGGTGGCGAAGGGTTTCAAACAAATTAAAGGTGTTAACTATGATGAAACTTTCTTGTATGTCGCTATGCTTAAGTTTGTTCGGATCATTTTAGCTATTGGTACATATTTTGATTATGAGATATGGCTGATGGATGTCAAAATAGCTTTCCTAAATGAAAACCTAATTGAGAATGTGTACAAACACAACCTGAGGATTTTAGCGATCCCCAAAATGCCAAAAAGATATGCATACTTCATAGATCTATCTATGGACTGAAGCAAGTTTCTTAGAGTTGGAACATTCATTTTGATGAGGTAGTAAAAGGGTTTAGCTTCATCAAGAATGAAGAAGAGACTTGTATTTACAAAAAGGCTAGTGGGAGCATACTTATTTTTCTGGTCCTATATGTAAATGACATATTATTGATCGAAAATAATATTCCTATGCTTGAATATGTCAAGTCTTTATTAAAAAATAGTTTCTCTATGAAAGACTTAGGAGAGGTAGCATACATTATAGGCATGAAGACCTATAGAGATCGAACTAAAAGGCTAATTGGATTAAGCCAAGATACGTAAATTGAAAGATACGTACATTGATAAAGTGTTGAAGGGGTACAACATGTAGGATTCCAAGAAAGGTTTCTTGCCTATGTCACATGGTATTAGTCTTAGAAAGACTCAGTGTCCTTTGACACCTGATGAGCGAGACCAAATGAGTAAGATTCCATATGATTCTACCTTTTGGTCTATCATGTATGCTATGCTTTGTACACACCTAGATATGTCATATGCTCTAAGTGTTATGAGCATATATCAGTCAGATCCATGTGAAGGTCACTAGATAGCTACAAAGAATATCTTGAAATACTTGAGAAGAACTGAGGATGTATTACTTGTTTATGGAGGTGAGGAAGAACTAGTCGTAAATGGTTACACTGATGCTAACTTCCAAACCAATAGAGATGATTTTCAATCACGGTCTAGGCTTGTGTTATGCCCTAATGGAGTAGTGAGCTCGAAAAGTTCAAGCAAGAGACGTTTGCTAGTTATACAATGGAGGCTGAGTATATTGCGGCCTCCAAAGCTGCAAAGGAGGCTATTTAGATTAATAAGTTCATATTTGAGCTAGGTATGGTCTCTAGTGCTTCTAGTCCAATGGATCTGTATTGTGACAATAGTGGAGCCATTACGCAAGCCAAGGAGCTTAGATCGCATAAAAAATCCAAGCACATTGAAACCCTTAACGGGTCAGAACAATAAGGGTCCAAGTGATAGACTCCGAGTGGGATATGATCTCTACTCGTATTGGATCCAGTTGGAGGTTCTCTGAGTGGGATGCGATCTCTACTCATATTGGATAAAGATCTAGCTTGAGGCTTTCTGAGTTAGATACGATATCTAATCATATTAGATAAGGATCCAATTGGAGGCTATACAAAGGGAGGTGCGGGGCTTGAGGGATGTATCCTAAGAAACACCCATCGAAACCCTAGTCGCTACCTCTTATAACCTCTTCCGTGCGTGCTGGTGCTAGCACACCGATGCACAACGTTTCATCTCTAGATGTGTAGACCTCGGTTGTAGTCTAGGTTTGTGTTATGTCTTAATGGAGGAGTAGTGAGCTAGAAAAGTTCTAAGTAAGAGACGTTTACTGATTCTACAATGGAGGTTGAGTATATTACAACCTCTGAAGCTACAAAGGACACCGTTTAGATTAATAAGTTCATATTTGAGCTAGGTATGGTCTCTACGGCTTCTAGTCCAATGAATTTCTATTGTGATAATAGTGGAGCCATTACGCAAGCCAAGAAGCCTAGATCGTATCAAAAATCCAAGCACATTGAAACCCTCGGGTCGGAATGATAAGGGTCCGAATGATAGACTCTGAGTGGGCTATGATCTCTACTCGTATTGGATCCGATTGGAGGTTCTTTAAGTGGGATGCGATCTCTACTCGTATTGGATAAAGATCCAGCTTGAGGCTTTCTGAGTTAGATACGATATCTGATCGTATTAGATAAGAATTCAATTGGAGGCAATATAAAGGGAGGTGCGGGGCCTGAGGGATGTATCCTAAGAAACACACATCGAAACCCTAGTCGCCACCTCTTATAACCTCTGCCGTGTGCGCTGGTGCTAACACACCAACACATAGCATTTCATCTCTAGATGTGTAGACCTCGGTAGGGGCGTAGACGAGCGTAAGGGGGAGACAGTTGGCTAAAGGATGATCGACTACTTCCACTACACTAACGCACGCTTTGTTGAACCAGCCACTTTAACTCTACTTCCGGCACTATGCGTCTAGTGGCAATAATCTATGATCTCTTACTCGCATTGCTTCCTAGTATATATGGTAGAAAATTTGAATCTGAGCTAGTGTAGCCTACCCGTATCCCAACAAGAACATCTCTTCTTAGTGTATAATACTTCATACCCAACGAACTTCAATCAACGTGTATAGAGTTCCATTCGATTTATAGACCAATGATTTATCACAAATATATTGTCTTGCTCTTAACCTTCTTAAAAGGAAGGTGCTAGCCCACGCTATAGCAGTTTCATAGGGTTTCATAAGGTTTTAGGTTTTACAATGTTTCTTGTTTTAGATTGGGTTTTAGGTTTCACAATTTTTCATGATTCAAGTTTCATGAGGTTTCAGTTTTCATAAGGTTTTGCCTTTCGTGAAAATGTTGTAAAGAGGTTTCGGTGCATTTTGTGAAAATTTTCATGCATATTTCAAGAAGTTTTAGCAAAAAGTTTCAAACAAGTTTTAATAGGTTTCAAGAAGTTTTGAAAGGTGGTTTTAGGTTTTGAGCAAGTTTCAGTGTGTTTCGTGAGAGTTTAATTCAGGTTTCAACACATTTCAAGAAGTTCCATAAAATAGTTTGAAACAAGTTTTAACATGTTTCAGAAAAGTTTATTCAAGTTTTAGAAAGATTTCATGGGGTTTCACACTTTAGCAGACTTTCACCGAAAGTTTTCAAAAATAGAACGAAATCAAACAAGTTACCAGCATGTTTGCAGGCGCTCCTACCCAGGCTAACTGCTGCGTAGGCACAACTCCATGGCGTCACGAACTGCATCAACACCTCTGGCCGGCCGTGAGCTGCAATCCGTGCCACCACCTCCGACCGTGCTATCTCTAACTCATGCGACGAGCCACACCACCGCCTGCTCCTCCAATGGCGAGCCATTGTTGCTCCTCTGGCCGTACCGCCTCCACCTCCGAGGGACAAGCCGCACTGCCTCCTCCAACAGCGCTATGGATTGGTGGTGGCGTGGTTTTAGGTGACGACGCTGCCATCTGATGCTAGGGGAGTGGGAGTTGAGGGGAGGCTACCGGAGTCAATGGATGTAGGCAATGCCGCCGCTTGGGTCAGAGAGAGAGAGGAGTAGAGCACTGGCATACCTAGAATCAAAATTTAAGGAGGGCTAATGAGACTTGCTCACCGGTTTACCAAATATCGAGTTGCCAGCCTACGATAGCTTGCCGTATTGCAATGAAAGATAGGAAAATGCTATTGTAGCTATAACGTGCTATCTTGGAACTCCCATGCAATCCATAGATCCTAAACAAGTCATAGGAAAGAGCAAAATTACTCACAATTCTATCAACACCTCCTATTAGTAATGGATGGCTTCCAAGATCGTCAATTTTAAGTATTGCAACACCTTTCATTAGTAACTGCAAACAATAGAACTATCACATATCACATTTCGTTCAACTGTGGCAGGCCGGGCCAGGCTGGACCCTGCCAGGGTTTAATCTTTCGGGGGCATTTTTTTTCGTCCACAGGCGAAACCAACGAAATAGCGAAATTTCGTTTATTTCGTCCAAATTTCGGACGAAAAAATTCAAATTTTTAACGAAATTTAACCAAAATTTGAATAAAATTTGACCAAATTTTAAATAGTACCAAATCCGGCCGAATTTTAACCGAATAGTAGGTATTTCGCTGGGGACGAAAGGGGCGAAATTTCGTATTAATACGAAATTTCGGACGAAATTGAGAACCCTGGACCCTGCAGTACAGGCCTTTCATGCACGCACGGTACGAGAGCTAGCTAGCTTCCAACGTGTTGGGTGCTGCTTTGTTTGCTTGCTTGCTTTCATTGTCTGACTCAGACAAATTAAGCTAGCAATGTTATCCACCAGGGAAACAATACTGAGTAGTATTAAATGGTGGTGATCGGGCGCTTACAGCTGTTAAGAGGTATACTTCCTAGATTATGTTGTAGTTGAGATCATGTTTAACTCCTAATCTGTATAGCAAACATTGTAGGGTATTGATAAACATCATCCGGATGTTTTCTTCTTAACTATCATCCAGATTTGTGACCATTAGATTAGAGATCCAACGGCTATAAATTCTTCCCCACCCCCTCCAAAAAAAAATCTCCCCCTCCTCAAAAAATAATCTCCCCCCTCCAAAAAAAAGGGCCGTTGGATCTCTAATCCAACGGTCTCAAAACTGGATGATAGTTAGAAAGAAAACATCCGGATGATGGCTATACACACTAGTATTTCTTATCCGGTAAGATACCGGCAATAAATATACCTGGTAAGCTGCCTCGGTTCAGAGTGCGCGATACCTCATCAACCAGTCTACATCTTCGTATTCTGTAACAGCTTACCAGAATGAACTTTCAAGGCTCATTTCCACAAGCATCTCTTCCTTCTTGAAGGCATTACACGTTATTAATTTGACACGTAATCCCTGTTTAAGGCTATTTTAATGAACCAGTGAAACTAGTTAGCTTGCCTCATGTTACGCCGCCTGTGCATACGTACGAGAAAAGCGTAGGTTCATCGGGGTGGGCCGGTGCGAGCAGGGCAGTGCACGGGGGTGGCGGCCGGCGCCAGCCCTACTTGACGCCCCGATGGGTCCGCCCTGGAGCAGACTGCAGTATTTTGAGGGAGTTGGTTCATGTACGTGTGTTGATGTGATAATTCGCAGGGATCTGATCCAATGGTGATAACGTGTTTCGTCAGATGAGAAGAAAACTCTATAGCGTCTTCTAGCTTTTCTCTTCTTAAAAATCAAGGAAGTTCATGGCTTCGCAATTTTTCTAAACTCCAACTAAGGTTTTTCATAAGAGAATAATTATATTGCCGTAGGTGCATACCCATCTACAGTCCTTTTTCCGAAATAGAGGCTATTCCAATTTAGATGAATTTTTGACACATATGATATTGTTTGAATTCAAATTTATAAAAATAGCAGTATACGTACGGTATTAGCAAAAATGACCTTTTTGCCGCCCAGTCACCTGGCGGTGACGCCGTGCAGCTGACACGTCTCACCTACCGCCCGGCCACCGTGTGGCCAAGGCCTGCCGCCTGGCCATGGGGCTCCAGGTGACCTGCCACCCGGTGGCCAGACTCCAAGCGATTAGCACCATAATTAATTGGTTTAATTACATGATTAGAAAATTTAACACGCACTGAATTTGTAGATATAGCAAATGAGCACAAAAAATTACGGAATTTTTTATGGAGCTTCCCAACGCAGTGTGGTTCATTGTGCAATTTGCTTGTAATTTTTTTCAATTATAAATTTTACTCAAAAATTTATTTATGTAAACTATTTGTAGGAATTTCTGAATATAGGAAATGAGATGGAAAATTATAACAGTGGACTTAATGGTATAATTTTTTATTTATTACACAAGGAGTACATATAATAGTACAAAAACGCATTGCACGGGATGCAATATGGCTCACTCATCTGAGCCACTACTATCTCCTCGCCGCATCTGCCTCTACGTGTGTGGCCTTGTCTTCCAGTGTTGAGCATGTCTCGTGGAGTACGCCAGCCGGTCTGGAGCTTGCGGGTCAGTTCAGAGGAGGTATGGAGACCATTCCGTTTGTTGAGTGGCCAGTGGTGGTGCAATAGGCTAAGGTACACCATACAGTGTCTGGTGGTAAGCATCGATGTGCTCCTACTAAGACATGCTAAATTGGGGGCTGCCAGAGATGAAGTCATGAATGAGGGACTCTAGGAATACCCTAGCCTTCACCGTACGGTTGGAAGCGATGCTGAAAGAGCTCTGCCTATGGAAGTCTCTAAACCCTGCGTATGGTGTGAACAATGAGCTTTATCCTATATACGTTGCAAACCCTAGCGCTGTGTATCACTCCCTGGAAGCAATCGGAAGGCCTGTGTCATCATCGGTGGACTGGCCATCACCCCCACGTTGAATTGAAGGCTGTAATATGGAACGATGTTAGTCACAATAAACATTATAGATGTAGAATACGAATCTCATACCTCCTGGATGTGCAACGAAGATGACTGATGGAGAGCGGTAGTCTGTGTAGAGTTTGAGGAGGGTAGAACTGATGCTTCTCGATGATAGACCTATGATGGGAGAACGTCACGATGTTAGTGGAACGTAAGGCATAATAGAAAAACAAAATATAGGTTTGTATGTAAGTTACCTCCTCATCGATCTGGCCCGTGGATCATCAATGGCTAGTACAATGATGCCGGCCAGACTCAGTAGGTCATGATGGCCGACCAGACTCACTAGGTCATGATGACCTGGTGGGTGAGCACGGTGCCCCCACTGGGTGGTCAATGCGCGTGGCGTGGTCCATCGATCAGCCGTAGCTCAGATTGTCCATTATTTTTTTGGCCTATGATAAGATATACTTGAAAATTTTGTGCAAGGTTAGTGGTGTGTTTGGGCTACTCCAACTAAAGTGACATACAAAACAGATTTAGTAATGACAAGAATGAATTTCATAAATGGAACAATCAAAATTTGCAACTATCATACAGTGTCATGGCACCGCGAAGCGCTATGGCGATCAATCGAGCGTAGTAGACTGTCTTTGTGCGTGACCTACTGCGGGAGATCTGGTGGAGGAACGGTGAGTCTGCCACATGACTGGGGTACATACCACTGTAGGTACTCATTGCAAGTCCAAACATCATACAGACACTGCTCCATTACGACATCTAGCTGCGCCCTGTCCGTCCATGCCATCATCCACTTCTACTGCAGTGGCTACCAATCCGTCGTCCACCCTCGATTGCCTGCATTTTTGGAATCATCGATGTTACAGAAGAAGGCATACAAAGTCTAAATATTACTCGGATGGAGTTTGACTCACTGGTGTACGGCTCGCAGTAGGAACTTACTGTTCGGAGGGGGCACGACCTGATACAAACCGACTATCACATTACGCACTAAGGCGTGTAAGCCTCCACCATGAATGAGAACATCAGATGGCAGGTCGTTGCCAATAGCTCCGTGTCCTACAGGCATTGCACGGACAACCCATGCAGCGCTACACTCATCATGAACTCTGGAGTCCATGGAGCCCAAATGATGTCGCTGTCGTGGAATGATTCAAACTCGTTGTGCCACAACAAGTAGCACCTCGATAGTCTATACTTGGTCCAGCGCAGACGGGCATCAATCCACCGGAAGCTCATAGTGAGCCCGTCTATCTAGTCAACGAACTCGTTGAACGGGTGCACTGGTCTCATGATGGCCAGACGTCTGACAGGGAAGTGCTCCCAACTCCACAGCTATAGGAGTACGTAGTAGATGGCCAAGTTGGGGGAACCAGCGGTGCCACACTGGCAAGCGTCACACAACCCCCAATATGTGGTGCACAGGATGGCTGATCCCCAACTATACAGAGGCATCGCCCCAACCTCCGTGTCAACTAAAGACTCGGTGAGGCGGATAAACTTGGGGTTACAAATATCACCGTGTGTGGCTGGAAATATGCTCCAACCAAAGAGCTCAATAAGGTACGTGACGAGGTGCATCCTAACGACCTCGATATGTGCATCCTACAGGCACACACTGAAATGCTTTAGACAAGTACGGGGGACGCCACGAGCACCCTTCGGGACAACCAGGCCAAACCGATACATCAGCCTGTCCCTCCAGTCCGCCCGTGTAGGGGCTGGAACAAGTGCGTCACTTCAGAGAGGGAGACCGGTCAAGAATGAAACATCCTAGAGAGTGACCGTCATCTCACCCCCACTGAAAGTGGAATGTGTGTGTCTCGAGCCTCCACCTATCCACCAGTACCGCGAACAGGCTACCGTTGAGGGTGAACTGGTGTCTGATGGAGACCAGCCTTGCAAATAGCAACAAGCTTGTTGCCCACAGGATTGAGACATAGCAATTTTCCAGCTCCCAATGATCCCTCCCTCCCCGCAACTTGAAAGGCAAAGGGCCATCTGCATCACCCATCATCCATGAGTGGCACTGGTGGTTTCTATCGTACAACGTGGTAGCACGGCTACAGGAGGTGATCGTAGCAGCCAGAACGTGGTCGTAAAGATCCTAGAGCAATCGTAAAGGCTGTAACAGCTTATGATGCCATTTTACGCCTACATGAGCTCGTCAACAAGGAGCAACTATCATTCCTGCATCTGCTTTGCTGCAGCCCTGGGACGATAACAAAACTTGCCTGCATCTTGCCAGAGACATGCTTGGACCTTGATCCTGAATTGGACAACATTATCCTCAAAATAATTGCCAAGGCAGCTTCCTACAGTCCCAATAAAGAAGTTTTCGGAGATGATCAATATGCCATACCTGTGTTGATTGCAAGGGCATTGCTTGTCGCAATCGTTACGACTGCTCCCAAGGTCTTACGACTACTCTATAGTCGTTACGACCACCTCTGTGACGTTACGACCGCTCTATCGGTTTTACGACCACGTTGACCTCCGCTGCGGTGGCCTTCCTTCGACCACGATCACCATAATCGTAGCTTCCTATGACCACGCAATGATTCTTCCAGTCACTATTCACTGTGGTCGTAACACCTTTACGACCACGTTCACTTCTTCACAACGTGGTCGTAACACCCTACAACCACGTTCACTTCTTCACAACGTGGTCGTAACACCCTACGACCGCGTTCACTTCTTCATGGCCGTGGTCATAGCACCTTACGACCACGTTCAATCCTTCTTTGCTATGGTCGTAGCTCTTTACGACCACACCTTCCTGCTGTGTGGTCATGATCATAATGTTTTACGATCACATCTGCGATCCTTCACTTGCTGTGGTCGTAAGTCGTTTACAACCACGTCTTACGAGTACATAGCGAAGTCGATACTCGATAGTATCCAAGAGCCAAATCGCTCCGTCTTCTTCTCTTTATTTTTTTCTCCTTTTTTCTCGTTTTTTCTTGGTTACATTGCTTTGCCTTTTATACCCTGCTCTTACAAGTTCTACGACTACGACTATGACTCCAACTCGGGTTCGACTACGACTTGTACTCGAGTTCGACTATGACACGAACTCGTATACTACCATGACCAAAACTTGTACACGACTTCTAAACAAGATTACTTCCAACATTCTCTCCCTAATCTTGTTGAGTGACTTCAATCATGCCGATTTGCCTCCACATCTCTAAGAACTTTATCCGACCAAGCAGCTTAGTTAGTATGTCGGCTTTCTGTTCATCTGAATTGGTGTACTCGATAGCGATTCTCCCTTCTTCAACAAAGTCTCTGATAAAATGATATCTTGTATCTATATGTTTGCTTCTATCATGAAGAACCGGATTTTTGCTCAACGATATAGCTGATTTGTTGTCTTCCTTGAGTACAACCTTCATGACTTCCATTGCTGACAATTCTCCTAACAGATGAGCAAGCTAGATTCCCTTGCATCATGTTGCGCTCGCTGCTATATACTCTGCTTTGCAAGATGACAACGCCACCACTCTTTGCTTCTGAGATTGCCAACTAACTGAACTCTCTCCCAGCACATACATTATTCCTGTCGTGCTTTTCTGATCATCAACATCTCCTGCCATATCACTGTCACTGTAGCCCATCTGCTGCAATATCTTTCCACCTCCTCTCCTGTACTGGACGCCAAAGAACATAGTGCCCTTTATATATCACAGAATGTGTTTAACAGCCATGAAATGTTCATGAGTTGGCTTCTCCATGAACCGACTCACATACCTGATTGCAAATGCAATGTTTGGATGGGTATGAACTAGATAACGCAAGCTCTCGACTATACTCTTGTACTGCACGGTGTCGACTGGAGAGCTGAAACTTGTCTTGCTTAGCTTCAGGCGATTCTCCATTGGAACTGGACACGGGTTGCACTCTCCCATGCCGCACTTCTCCAGTATATTTAGAGCATATGCAGATTGACAAAGTGAGATACCGCCTTGCCTCTGTTTCACTTCAATGCCGAGGTAGTAACTTAGGAATCCCAAATCAGTCATTTTGAATAGCTTCAGCATCTCTTCTTTAAACTTCACAAATTCCCTCAGATTTGTTCTGGTGATTATCAAGTCATCCACATAAACACCCACAATCAACCTCACATTCTCATCACCTCTTGTATACACAGCATGATCGATTTTAGTCCGTTTGAAACCAAGTGATGTGAGACTTTTGTTAAGCTTCATATTCCAAGCCCGTGGCGCTTGTTTGAGCCCATATAACGCTTTGTTTAGTTTCAACACCTTTCTGGCTTGTGCTTTGATCTGGAACCCTGGTGGTTGAGTTACATATACCTCCTCTTCGATGTCTCCATTCAGGAATGCTGTTTTCACATCCATGTGGTGAATTTCCCATCAACCATGAGCTGCCAAGGCGATGAGAACACGGATCGTCTCCATATGAGCCACCGGTGCAAACACTTCTTCATAATCCACACCATGTTTTTGGACATAGCCTTTAGCCGCAAGTCGTGCCTCATGTTTCACAACCTCTCCTTGAGAATTCTTTTTAACTTTGAAAACCCACTTCAAATCAATAGCTCGATAATCCTTCGGTAAATCAGTGAGTTTCCATGTGTTATTTTCTTCAATTGATCTCATCTCTTCTTGCATAGCAGCCCTCCAATGCTCATCATCCTTAGCTTCTTCATACCTCTCAGGTTCTTCGGCTGTGGTATAAAGCAACACCTCATCAGTCTTCATTAGTTCTGTTTGCGCATAAATCTCTCTAATACTTCTCATCTTCGGTATTTTATCAACCGATTCTTCCTCTATTGAGCTCTCAATTTCAAGTGATGCCTCATGAGCTTCTCCTGTAGTTGCTTCTGCACCTGATGGGCTTATTCTTTGAGGTCAACTAGGATTTGCATCTTCCCAGTCTGTGTTGTCGACTCCTTGTGCACCTTCTATTTCCTCACCAAAAGTAACCCAATCCTGCATATTTCTTTCTATGTCTTGATGTTCTTGCCACTCCCAATGTTTGTCTTCTTGAAACACAACATCTCTACTCACATGAAGCCTTTTTCCAACCAGGTCATATAGCCTGTACGCCTTGCTGCCTGGTTCAGAGCCAAGATAGATCATCTTCTTGCTCCTGTCATCCAACTTCTTCAAATGATTGTTGTTCATTGTGGTCATAACACCTTTACGACCACATTCACTTCTTCACAACGTGGTCGTAACACCCTACGACCACATTCACTTCTTTACGGTCGTGGTTGTAGCACCTTACGATCATGTTCAATCCTTCTCTGTTGTGGTCGTAACTCTTTACAACCACGCTTTCCTGCTATGTGGTCGTGGTCGTAATGCTTTACAATCACATCTGTGATCCTTCACTTGCTGTGGTCGTAAGTTGTTTACGACCACGTCTTATGAGCACACAACGAAGTCGATACTTTATAGTTTCCCATAGCCAAATCGCTCTGTCTTTTCTTCTCTTTATTTCTTTTTCCTCCTTTTTCTCACACTCTTCCTGGTTACACGACTCCACCCTTATATGCCCAACTCTAAGACTTCTACTCGGGTACGACTATGAGTACAACTCGGTTACGACTACGACTCGTATTCGACTTTGACTACAAAGCGGACTTCTTTCTTGACTACAATAAGATTACTCCCAACATTCTCTCCCTAATCTTGTTGTGTGTTTTCGATCATTCCAATCTTCTTCCTCATCTCCAAGAATCTTATCCGACCAAGCGACTTAGTCAGTATATCAGCCTTCTGATCATCTGTATTGGTGTACTCAATAGTGATTCTTCCTTCTTCAATACAATCTCTAATAAAGTGATATCTTGTACCATATGTTTGCTTCTATCATGAAGAACCGGATTTTTGCTTAATGATATAGCTGATTTGTTGTCTACTCTGAGTACAACCTTCATGGCTTCCTTTTCCAGCAATTCTCCTAACAGTCGAACAAGCCAGACTTCCTAACAAGACAGTGCGCTTGCTGTGATATACTCTGCTTCGCAAGAAGACAATGCCACTACTCTTTACTTCTGAGATTGCCAACTAACCAGACTATCTCCCAGCATGTATATCACCCCTGTTGTGCTTTTTCGATCATCAACATCTCCTGACATATCACTGTCACTGTAGCCAACAGCTGCAATTTCTCCACACCTCCTCTCCTATACTTAACGCTAGAGCTCAGAGTGCCCTTTATATATCTCAGAATGTGTTTAATGGCAGTCAAATGTTCATGAGTTGGCTTCTCCATGAACCGACTCACATACCCGACTGCAAATGCAATGTTTGGACAGGTGTGAACCAGATACTGTAAGCTCCCTACTGTGCTCCCATACTGTGTGGCATCAACTGGAGATCCAAGGCTTGATTTGCTTAGCTTCAAGCGATTCTCCATTGGAACTTGACACGGGTTGCACTATCTCATGTCGCACTTCTCCAGTATTTTCAAAGCATATGTAGATTGACAAAGTGAGATGCCATCATTGGTCTGCTTCACTTCAATGCCGAGGTAGTAACTCAGGAGTCCCAAATCAGTCATTTTGAATAGCTTCATCATCTCTTCTTTAAACTTCACAATCTTCCTCGGATTTGTTCAAGTGATTATCAAGTCGTCCACATAAACACCCACAATTAACCTCACATTCTCATCACCTCTTGTATACACGGCATGATCAGTTTTACTCTGCTTGAAACCGAGTGATGTGAGACTTTTATCAAGTTTCATATTCCAAGCCCGTGGCGCTTGTTTAAGTCAACACAATGCTTTATTCAATTTCAACACTTTCTTAGCTTGAGCTTTAATTTGAAAACCTGGTGGTTGAGTTACATATACCTCCTCTTCGATGTCTCCATTCAGGAACGCTGTTTTCACATCCATGTGATGAATTTCCCATCCACCATGAGCTACCAAGGCGATGAGGCCACGAATTGTTTCCATACGAGCCACCGGTGCAAATTGTAGGACCCAGATTTTTACCATCCGGCCTCCTCTGTGATTCCACCGCACTATTCCCTTGATCAGTAGATTGTACTCACAGATTACAGTTCTGAACATCAAAGTACATATCATGCGGAAACAGAAATATAATAGTAGACTTACTCACGGGCTGATTAGGCCGAAATTAATAAAATACAGCAGCGGAAACGAAGCACACAGGTGGGGCCCTCAGGACGTGCCCACAGGCAGCCAACTGAGGGTTCGCGACCTAGCCCTTGACATCTTCATCTTCTTTGCCATCATGACCAAGAGTATTATTGAAGCATAGCGATCTAGCTCCTGATTCTAGATTTGTTGTGAGAGCGAGAGTGAGCACAAACCATCATGCTCCGCGAGCCAATACATAGGATGCAAATAATTTAATATGCACAGCTAGTCAAAGGAGAGGCTCGGGTTATTTTATTTGCCATAAATTGCCTTTTTGTATTATTTTTATTATTTAATCATGGTGTTATTATTGCTACCTAAAAACTCCAAACAGCGAGTGTCATCATTTATTTAATCCACGATCATACACTTATTGCTGCCTAAGACTCCAAACAGAGAGTGTCATCATTTATGTAATCCACCAATCATACACTCATTGCTGCTTAAGCCTCCAAACAGCGAGTGTCGTCATTTATGTAACCCACGATCATACACTCTCTATTTTGTCACCTATCATATTATTAATCCAGCCATGGGTGTCTGATTCTACATAAATCCTAACTTCCACCATAAATTTGTAAATCAACCTCAGATGGCCATATATTCCCAATCTCTGATCCACTATATGCCAATCTGTTAACTCTACAATCCAATGATAATCCAATATTTTTACTTTGGATCCACCAATCCAACAATTCCCATATTGCATTGTCTAAAAATTCTTATTAATCAAATTGGGGTTACCCACTCTCATATGAATCTAAATCCTTGCCACAAATTTATAGATCCAATCTCCAGTACATTACTTACCAATTTGATCAGTTCCTCCTTCTAATGAAAATTTAGTATCCTTTATTTTAGATCCACCAATATCTTTGTGTTTAAAATTTCTAACAATCCAATCTTGTAGTTGCTATTCATCAACTATTCACTTCCGACTTCTAGTGGCTATCCAACATAATTATTTTTAAATACACCGATATCATTCGTATCAGGACTTTCTAACAATTCGATCCCTTTCTGTTTTTGATCCAAAACCACAATTTGCTTTTCCAGTAACCAATCTTATTTTCCATTATCTATCTCTAATTAATTCACTAGTATTCATCCACCAAGAATATTATTAATCAAGTTTATATTCCAATAGTTGTTATCATATCCACAAATTTCTAAAAACTCCATTGACTCATCTAGTGATCGATCATATTGTATTATCCCCTTTTATTGTCAACATCTCCCAAGAATTTTTACTATTGATCAGTGTCATAATCCAGCAATTACTTTTGCACTTCCTTATTCTCCAAAATCATTTAATTCATCCATCTAGCCAATCTATTCATTTAGGCTCCAGCAAGTTATTTTCTCGGAGTTCACACTATCATTTCCCTTTTGATAATCGACACGAAATCCACCAACATTTTTACGTGTTTACCACAAACATCCATTTTCTTTACTTAAGACTCTATTTATTCCTCCTTACATTTTATTTTGTAAGAAAAGAAGTATTATCATTATTTTGAAATATGATACATAGAAATTTTCGGAGACCTAGCAGTTTGAACTTAAAACATAATGCGTAAAAAGTGCAATAATAATAGCGACCCAGATTCCATCCACTGTTACATGGTCTCTGCACCATATGCTAGACCTTCAGCGTTATAGCCGCTTACATTATCACTGGGGCGACACCCAATGCAACACAAATCAGGGCCTTCCACTGCCCTCCACTTTTCCATTTCCACCCACATAGTTTTTGAAATAGAACTATATCTGGTTAAGTTCCCATGCCCACCCTTGACTGTGGGCACAGCTATTCGAATAGTTTTGACCCTGCAGAGTTTGCACACTTTACCCACAAGAGACAGTTCACTCGTTGCCCCACACGATTCCTTAGCCGTGCAGTTGAGCCAGCCATCACAGTAACCGTTCAAAGTACCTCGCCCCTTCCATCATCTCACCCCTATGAGCTTGGCCTGCTTGCGGCAGGTCTCATAGGTTGTGCGGGATGTTCCCCTCCTATGCGCATAACAGCTGTCTACCCACACTGCTAGCACGCCGCAGAAGAACTTCACCCTCCGCGGGTGCCCCATTCAAGCCCGCCACCCAAACAGCCACTTGCACTACCTCACCTCCTCCACCAATGATGATGATTTTTAGGGTTCGATAAATTTACTAAGCCAAGTTGTACTTTACAGACTTGTGGTTGTACTTGTTTTACACAGGAGGTCATGACAAGATTCAGTCCTTAGGGTTATCTGGGCGGTTCTACCACTAACCACACTCTTGTGCACCGCTGCACCATGCCCTCGAACCATCCGCCCAGATAAATAAGCAATTTGAGGCTTTTGGGGAGCATAAAATAATCATACCAAAATATACCAGTCATTACCACCATGACTGCCCACACTAGTGTCTCATGATTAAAAGTGATGATGATGCTGGGAGCATTTCAGCGCCCCCGAGTATCTAAGTAGTGCTAAGCATGGTGTATAATTACGGACTTATTTTTTTGAAAGGTTATCATTATAATTTTGCTAGGGTGACAAGGTTCACATATTCAAATATTCCAAAGGAGGTGTAATATTAATCAAGTTAAATAATGAGCATATAACTAGAATCTTGAATTAAGCACGTATTTGCATATAAAATAACAGCATGCAATTTGATAATTTAAACAAAAGTAATTTGTAAAAAATGTAGGTTCAACATGATCAAAGTATTGACTCGCCTTGCATGGTTTACCACGGTCTTGAGCTCACTCAGGACTCTCCCATTTGTTGGTCTTGAGCTTTTGGTCTTTTTCTTCACCTCAATCTTGATTTCGCTTGATCCATTGAATCTCCACGACTTCCAATTTCTAATTACGTGCTAAGCAACTAAATCCAAATAGATGCAAATAACTAAAAAATTCCAAGTAAATCCAATTGAACTTGATTAATTTTTATTATGATTAAATAGGTGATTTGGGACAAGGTTGATTGGACGCGGAGTATTTTCGGTGTCATAGTGGTTGGAGTGAGGTGGGGAATGGTGGGGAAACTTGTCAAAATGGAGATCAAAGGATGGGTCATAATAAAGGTATATTCATGAGATTATTTTTGTTTAGTGATCGGAGATAACTAGGTACAGCTGATGGCAGAATACGAGGACTCGATCTTTTTGTTAATAGCTTTTTTTTGTATTTATCAAGGAAGTTCCATAAGTTAGGTTAAACCTATAATTCAGTGTACGAGTTTAGCTAATCATTATTTTTGTCGAGCGTTAATCTTCAGGGCATATGTTATATATCCGATGTATATAATTTTTAGCTTAACGAATTTAATCTTAGGGTCCGGTTTTATAGCATTTTGTGGTACAATGTTTTATGCACCCTTAGATATTATTAGGCATAGTTTAATTTAAGTTAGGATCTATTTATACGGGTCCTAGCTTGTTATATTCAATCATGCTCAACTAATTCTAAAGTTAAGATTTAATTAATAGCACATTATCATTTTGTCTATACTTTGGTTATTATTAGGCTTAGCTTTAGATTTTAATTTAAAATTATTTATCTGGGCAAAGCTTGCTTTTCAGGGTCACATTTCAATATTTGCTATTTAGCAAAAATTTACCACTAAGATTTATTTCATGGTGACATGATAAATGTTAGGGCATATATGTATATATATTATAATTAAGAATAATCTTTATTTACTAAATCATCATTTCATGAGAGCCTAAATCTACACAATATTCCTAATCAATATCTCACTATGCCTTTAATTAGTAATTAAGTTTTAAAATAAAGGTTAAAGGCACATTAGTTACTAACATGTAATAATTAATCCATGATTAGATATTTATTAAGCTCATTTATATCCTAATAAATTTTTGTACCTTTTATGGATTTATTTTTTATTTTTCCTGATTTTTCTTAGTTGGAATGGATTAATGAAAATCAACAAACAAGAAAAACGAAAAGGGTGCGCCGGCGGCACGCTCTGTTAGCCAAGTGGGCCGAAGGCCTGGGCTAACAAAACAGGGGCAGGAAATATGAAGAGGTAGCAGGTGGGCCGAAGCTCGAAATAGAGGAGGCCGGCGCTCGGTGCTGGCATTGCCGGCGGCGGACGGTGTCTGGGGAGGCGGTAGTAGTTGGCAAAATGGGTTGCGGGGAAGGTGAGGAAACCAGTGGAGGGGGTGGCGCGGCTCAGGACGGCGCTAGGAGGGGTCGGCGGCGCTGAGAGCGGCCGGCGGCGAGGGTGGAAAGGGGACGGCAGCGCCGGCATGGAGGAGGGGGCAAGGTAGGAGGGGCACGAGCTGGAGGAGGAGGGGTAAACCTTACCGTGTGGTTGGCCGAGCCGGAGGAGTGCCGAGATGAGCCGGTGGCGGAAACCACGGGCGACGCGAGGAGGATCGTGGCGCCGGCGACCTGGGGCGAAAGGCAGCTCCGGCTGGAGGTTGGGGGAGCTTCGGGCCATCATGATGTTGCTCTCCGCGCAAGGAATTGAGGAGAGATTGCCCGGGGAGGAGGTGGTGCTGGTGGAGGCGGCGACGGCCGGCAATGGGGAAGGAGGCGCGGGTGAGCTGGAGCCGAGCACGGGGCAAGGAGGAATGAAAGGGAGGTGCAGGGAAGTAATGGGAGGCCTGGGCTATTTATAGGCGCGGGTGCTGTGGGGGAACTGTAGCCGATGACCCAGGAGCAGCGCGCAGTGGGGGCGGCGGCATGGCGCGTCGTGCGGGGCGGGGGGAATGGCGACGCGACATGCGATGTGAGGGCGACGCGAGCGCAGGCTGGTGATGGGTGGATAGGAGCAGCGACGTGCGCGAGGGGACATGAGCTGTTGGCGCCAGAAGAGGCGGGGCCGGCGTGGGCGCTAGGACTGGTCGGGCGAAGACAGAGCAGGGGAGAGACAGAGGAAGAGGACAGCAAGGAGGAGGGAGAAGAGAGGGGAGGATGCGCTGGGCCCAGCTGCAACAAAGGAGTAAAAGAAAGAGGGAAGGGGGGAGAGAGGAAAAAAAGAAAAGGGGGCCCACATGTAAGAGAGAGGGAAGAGAATGGGTAGAAAAAGGAAAAAGAAAGGCTCAAGCATTAATTTGAACTTTGAGCTTTTATTTTAAATTTCAATTTGCATTGAGATTAATTTTTAGAGTTTTGCTTGATATTCAAAACTTGAATTTTTATTTAAGCTTTGTATTTAATTTTAGATTTTTCAATTCAAGTTTTGGGTCAATATCTAAATACAAAAGCTAACATTCCTCTATTTTTTATTCTCATTTTATTTTGTGTTGATTAAATTTTTTAGTATTAAATTCTTGGGTTTTGCTTGCTAATTGAATTAAAAGGAAGGATTTTTGGTTTAACCATTTAGAGATATACTCCAATATTTCTTTCGGATTTATTTTATTGGCTCGAATTTGAATTCGAGATTTTAGTATTTTGAATTCATGATCTATAATGCCATTTTTCATTTTTATTATTTACATGATTATTATTTGCACTTGGGATTATTTCTGGTTACTAACTTGCATGCCACAAAACTTAAAAAGATTTCAAATAAATATTCAAAACAAATTTGAATGCTAGTAAAATGTAAGAAAAGTTTTGAAAAATTCATATTTCTAAATAATTGAAATTTAGGACGTTACAAACCTACCCCCTTAAATGAATCTCGACCCCGAGATTCCGGTTGAGCAGAAAGGAGCAGGGTTAAACTGGCTATCAGTAGGTTACAGATTTTTTACTTGTCGTGACGGCCTATGTCCTAGGGAGCAGATGGCTCCAGGGGTGCAGATACGACGATGGATACATTTATATGGTGGTCTTTTGTCCTTATCGTCATAAGATTTCTGGTCTTGCAAATCCTCTTATATTGGTCTTGATTGGTCTCGGTCCAAAATGACTATTCTTCATGGCAGTTTTCCAGCATCCTTGTCTATCCTTGCTACCCCCCTTAAAAATGGATATCACTAGTCATTATTCGTCTCTTCTAGTTCCGGGCATGATGGGTCCTATGGCGATTTGGTGACTCATCAGTTGTACTTTTGGCTGCCATGGTCAGCAACAGGTTCAGGGGCAATCTTTGGGGCAATGGTCTTGTCCTTTGCAACGGAAACATGTGACGTTGCTCACGGGACATTCACCAGGTTGGTGGCTTTCTCTACGGTTGGAGTAGTTCACAGAGCATTGGTATGCGCAATGTCTTTTCTCTTCACAACGCTGATGTACCCTTTGTCATTGTGTTTAATTGGCGGCGATTTGATCTATGGGTCCTCCGGGTAGGTAAGGAGAGAATGTTAGCAGGGCAGAGTCTCGAGTCTTGGTCTTTGGCGATCTATCATTTTGCTTCGGTAAATTTGAATGGGTTTGTAGCAAACGGGGCGAGAGGGAATAACATGAGGTAAGGATTGAGTCGCGGGGATAAGGTAATTTAACCTATGTTAATTTTAAAAGAGCACACCGAGAGAGTTGGGCTGATACAAAACCACACAAGTCTTCATAATCCACACAATGTTTTTGAACATAGCCTTTAGCCACTAGAAGTGCTTTATACATTACCACCTCTCCCTGAGAATTCTTTTTAACTTTGTAAACCCACTTCAAACCAATAGCTCAGTGACCTTTAGGTAAATCAGTGAGTTTCCATGTGTTATTATCTCCAATTGACTTCATTTCTTCTTGCATAGCCACTCTCCAATGCTCATCATTTTGGCTTCTTCATAACTCTCAGGTTCTTCAGCCGTGGTATAAAGTAACATCTCATCAGCCTGCACAGGCTCTGTTTGTCCATATATCTCACTAATACTTCTCATCTTCAGTATTCTACCAATTGATCCTTCCTCATCAGAGGTTTGGTTTATTTGTTCAGGTGACACCTCATGAATTTCTGCTCCTGATGAACTTGTAGTTTGGGATGAACTCGGATTTGCACCTTCCCAGTCTGTGTTGTCGTCCCCTTGTGCTCCTTTTGTTCCCTCATCAAACATAACCCAATTCTGCATGTTTCTTTCTATGTCTTGATGTTCTTGCCACTCCCAATGTTTGTCTTCTTGAAACACAACATCCCTACTCACATGAAGCCTTTTTCCAACCGGGTCATATAGCCTATACGCCTTGCTGCCTGGTTCAGAGCCAAGATAGATCATCTTCTTGCTTCTGTCATCCAACTTCTTCAAATGATTGTTTGGTTTCACGTGTGCTAAGCAACCAAATAGCTTCAACTGCATTACATTTAGTTTTCTCCCTATCCAGAGTTCATATGGAGTAACTCCATCAAGCGCTTTTGTGGTGGCACGGTTGAGGAAATACACCGAATGCCTCACTGCCTCTGCCCAAAATCTCCCGAGCAAAAACTTGCTCTTTAACAAACTTTGTGTTGTAGCCATCACGGTTCTATTTCTTCTCTCCACAACTCCATTTTGTTGAGGCGAGTACGGAGCTGTAAAGTACGTTGCTATGCCTTTATCTTCACAGACCGAGTTGAATTCTTTTGATAGAAATTCTCCCCCTCGATCTGATCTGAGAGACCATGTGGAGGTGACCCCATGTGTGTGATGAGTAATTGACTCGTGTTCTGGAAAGTTTGAGTTTGATTTGGGTTGTTCATGCTTGAGTACCTTCTTCTGATGCAAATGTATGGTTACAGTATTTCGAGCGGTGCTATGTGATGTTTTTCTTGTCTGTGATGGTTGCAGGACTTTGAGGCGGAGTCGTGGCGAGGCATTAGATGGCTGGAGTAGGCACAGGCAGTGCTGAGGTCAAAGCGGTCGGGAGATGCCAAAGACGTAATGGCCGAATTTTTCACACTCGAAGCATTGGACGTGTGACTTGTCTTGCAGCTTGTCACCACCACCTCGACCAGGTCTTTCTCCACGTCCTCCTCTTCCACCTCTCCCAGACTGGAAGCCTTGGCCTCTCTGGCCATGCACACATCCACGACCAGAGAGTGAGCCTCGTCCAGAGGATGAGCCACGACCATAAGATGAGCCACGACCACCCCTTGTTGACAAGTCTACATAATTTGGCTTGCTTCGGTTCCTAGTGTCCTCCTTTGCGAGCAACACTTGTTCGTTGCGTGTTTGGTACCCTTTCAAGAGCTGCTCATGTGCCTTGAGCAACCCAGTTTCCTCTTCTATCTTCATCTTCGCGAGATCTTGGGAATACATGAGTGTAGTCACTGCATGAAGGACCTTCTTTGGCAAGACTCTCAAGTATTTCTTCATAGCCATCTCGTCTTTGAGTTTGTCGCCAAGAGATTTGATCTCGTTGATGACTTCATTGAATTTTCCAGAGAACTCTTCCACCGTTTGGTTCTCTCCCATCTTCATTGCCTCGAATTCGCTCCTTAGAGTTTGGAGTCGAACATCCTTAACTTTGTTTATGCCTTCATGCATTGTTTGAAGTGCAGCCCAAGCCTCTCGTGCTGTCTCTTTGCCGATCAATTGCCGCATCATTGAATCAGGGACAGCTTGGTATATTACCGCCAACGCCGTCTGATCCAATCAATCGTCAATTTCCTTGTCTTTCCCCTTCAGATCAACTGCGCCCCAGACTCCCTGAGCACGCATATGGGCCTTCATCTTCATGGCCCAGACCGGATAGTTATCTAGGGTGAGAAGAGGATACTGTAGTGACACGGAGCTCTCCTTGGACTTCGAAGCCTCTCCCATAGCTCTGATACCAATTGTCGCAATCTTTACGACTGCTCCCAAGGCCTTACGACCACTCTATAGTCGTTGCAACCACCTTCTATGACACTACGACCGCTCTGCCGATTTTACGACCACGTTGACCTCCGCTACGTTGGCCTTCCTTCAACCACAATCACCGTAGTCGTAGCTTCCTATGACCACGTAGTGATTGTGCCAATTACTATTCACTGTGTGTGGTCGTAACACCTTTACAACCACGTTCACTTCTTCACAACGTGGTCGTAACACCCTACGACCACGTTCACTTCTTCACAACGCGATCGTAACACCCTACAACCACGTTCACTTCTTCACGGCCGTGGTCATAGCACCTTACGACCACATTCAATCCCTCTCTGCTGTGGTCGTAGCTCTTTACGACCACATCTTCCTGCTGTGTGGCCGTGATCGTAATGCTTTACGATCACGTCTGCGATCCTTCACTTACCGTAGTCATAAGTCTTTTATGACCACGTCTTACGAGTACACAAAGAAGTCGATACTCGATAGTTTCCTAGTGCCAAATCGCTCTGTCTTTTCTTCTCTTTATTTTTTTCTCCTTTTTCTTGCTTTTTTTGTTACATTGCTTTGCCTTTTATACCCTGCTCTTACAAGTTCTACGACTACGACTATGACTCCAACTCGGGTTCGACTACGACTCGTACTCGAGTTCGATTATGACACAAACTCGTATATGACCATGACCAAAACTTGTACATGACTTCTAAACAAGATTACTTCCAACATTGCTAGGGCCAGTGCCCACAAGAGTCAAGTGTGCTCAAATCCTTGGGCTAATGGCTGACAACTACTACAACAAGATCAAGATTGGTGAGCTTGGAGGCTTTGCTGCGCTGATGGAGTTGCTTTTGGTCGGAGACATAGATGTCAAGAAGACAGTAGCAATGGCACTTGCCAGTCTCTAAGGGGCCCAGGAGAACTGGAGCGGATTTGTCAGAGAGGGCGTGGCAGATGCTGCCATATCTTTTATGCGGCAGGATGGGCTAGTGGATAAGGCCCGCAGCAGCTTGTTGCAAGCTGAGGGCTTTGAGCTGGCCATGGTGCAGATTATCGAGAAGCTGAAGTCATTTAGCGACGATAATGAGCACCTCTGGAGTACCTTTATCCGACGAAAACCAGGCCGAGGGCGTGGCGACTCTCCTCCTGCTGCATCTGCCTCAAAAAAAGGCTTGGGAGACATCATCATCATCAGAGGGGAGTATGCAAGGGCCTGCCGACAATGGTTTGGCAGGGCATACCAAGAAAGATGTTGAGACTATCGTTTCATGGATGCAGAAGAAGTCTTACTACCCCCGGACATAAAGATACAGAGATTGATCATTGTCAGGCCAACTCGTGTGAAGAACCAAGAGGAGGGTAACTGACTGAATGTAGCTAGAAGCAATAGCTGAGTCTGGACATGACTGTAGCTCAGTTCAAGATAATTAGTGATTCTGAACTTCTGGATGTCAAACTAATGAATGATAGTATTTGAATGTCATTGTTATAGCTTTTCAGTTGTCGAGGGAGTGCCTTCTTTATAGCTGAAATATAGTGCTGTTCAGTTTTCTCATTATACAGTCATGAGAAGTTCAGGACATTCAGGTTTGTGGCTCTCGAGTTATACAATGTGTGGCAGATTTGGAGACTGGTTCTTGTCATAGGCCTACATGGCTACATGGTTGTCGCATAAACCTAAGCTAAAAACAGGGAGAGATTGTGGGCATTATGAAACTTTTTTCCCCATTTTCATATCAGACGAAGGATAATGATTTGAGTAGAGCCTATGAATTGTGAGATTACTCACTTTGCCATTTTAGTCATACTAACGTCGAATATCAGGGGTTGAACAGAGTTGTATTGAAGTGTTTTCATTTGTAAGAATATATCTTAGAATGCTACAAGAAGAACACCAATAGGCGGCGTAGTTTCGCAAGCAAAGCATCTGCAAATGTTTAATTATCTCCGTTTCCTGCCAAGGCAGCTAAGATGTATAAAAATTTATGCCCTTTCTAACAAATTTGTGCGATTGCATTGCACTTAGGCTGGGCATTGCCATGGTTAGGTGATCATATCAATATCTAGTTTGCCTTCAAGAAAAGAAATAAATTTCTGGGGATTTAGCCAAGCAATGAATTTGAACTCATTTTGACATTGGACGCATAAGTAAAAAGATCTAAAAATGGAAGGAAAAAAAGAATGAGGATGGATCGAAAATAGCAGCGTTGATAAGGGAAGACTAGCTGGCTTAATTTGAGAAAAGACCCGCCGTTTGAAAAGATTCATGTGAATATGTGATTAAGCTCACACGAATAAATTTTCACGATGCTTGCACGCTGGCCATTTTTTAAGGGGTAGTAGGTTATCATAGTAATCCTTAAACAGCTTTACAACCAAGAAAGTCATATGATCTGATTATGAAAAATTCACAATAAAGTCACCCAATTACTCCCTCTAGTTAAAAGGATAGTCGTTTGGATAATCAAACGGTTCCTAAAATACATCTTTGACCACTCATTTCTATTATTATATATGTATAATACTTACTAAATTTATAATTGTATAAAAATACTTTTCGAGACAAATCTATTTATATCATTTTTATTTGCTCATTCCAAATATTAAGTTGAAAAGATATTAATAGTCAAATTTTATAATGTTTGACTGTACACTACCTAAAACGATTTCTTTTTGTGACGAGTGAGCGAGCAACCAAGAGGTCACGGGTTTGCATCCTAAAACATCCATGGCATCCTGGCCGTTGTTTATCAAGTGCGACTTGCTTGTGAGCCTGTGAGGTCAAGGTTCATATGTACTTAGATACAAGAATGAGCCCACTACCAAGTGCGTAACGTACGTGTTCCTTGGTTCGTGTGCCGTGTACGTAATTACCACCCCTGTATATATACTGAACAAAATAGGCGATTGATCGACTCATATACGCCGTGCCGGCCATGTAGGTCGTATAGGTGTGTCGAGCTAGTGTTGTGGTACCCTGGGGACGTACTTGCGCGCCCACAGGTGCCGCCCGTTGACGACCAGCTTCACCAGGCGCCGCCCGCCGAGCACCGCCGCCGCCACGGCCGCGCGGCGGAACACGATCCGGCCGTACGTCGGCGGCTCCCACGGCGGCGTCTTCTCCATCATTACCCTCTCCACGCAGTTGCCCCACCTCCTGTAGATAGACATCATGCTAGTTATAAAGGATGCGCGTGCGTGTGTGTGTCTATATATATATATATATATATATATATATATATATATATATATATATATATATATATATATATATATATATATATATATATATATATATATATATATATATATATATATATATATATATATATATATATATATATATATATATATAGGAAAATTACGTAATGCACCATGGTGCCTAGGCACCAACATCCGATACACGTGAATGATTGATAATTTTTTTGAGTTTGGGTATGAAAATGTTGTATACCCTTGATATATTTATGGTAAGTTAGTTTTGAACTCAGTTCAAACTAGTTTGAACTACTTTTGAGTTCAATGCAACTACAGTGAGTATATACCATAAAAATAGTTCAAACTAATTAAACTGAAGTTGAATTTAAATTTTTCTTGTATTCATTCATCTTTACGGTGTATTTACTATACATTTAAACTAAAAAAGTTACAAAAAATTCAAAAAAAATTAGATGTACTTCGTAGTTTACTCTATCTATATATAAAATTTTAAGTTCAAATTCATTCTATGTTAAGAGTATCAAAAAAGAAAAATTTTTTAATAAAAACTAAGATTTCAAATTTATCAAAATTTTCTCTTTTTTATACTCTTAACATAGAATGAATTTAAACTTGAAATTGTTTACATAAATAAAATAAACCATGAGCTATATTAAAAAATTAGAATTTTTATGGTTTTTTTGTTTGAGTGCACCTCAAGGGAGTCTCTCTCTATATATATAGTCACCTTTTCGATCCACTGTTGAATCCTTTCGTCCAATTTTTTCTAACTAAAAGGTGACTAGCTGTTAGAAAAAATTGCAACTTATATAGATAGCCGTGCATTGCATCAAGGAGATAGCTTTTTTTTACGGCAGGCAATTTTTTTGTAACTGCTAGTCACCTTTTCCACTGTTGAATCATATAATTTTACACCTAGCTTGCTTCAAAATATAAGCTGTGAGCACAAATTGGACTCCGGGGAATAATCAACGAGCTAGAGAAAGTGTCTTATTTAGCTAGAGATGGCCTTAGTCTTCTCCATAATTTTACAGCTTGCTTCAAAATATAAGGTGTCAGCTCCTTGTGATCCATCATTAGTAGAGTCATTTCCATTGGTTTGCCTTATTTATCTTTTTATCTCTCTTCAGCATTTCGGGGTAACAATTCACACTACTTCAAGACACTTACAACATCCTTAAGAAAAAGAAAAGAGTAAAATGCACCATAAATACAACAACTTGTAAACTTTTGGCAAATAGACTGCAAAAGGTAATCGTCAGCCTATTTCACAGAAACCAGTATGGATTCATAAAATCAAGAACTAAGGACTGTCTTGCCTGGGCCTTCGAATATATTCACCAATGTCAGTAGAGCAAAAAAGACATATTAGTACTTAAGTCGGACTTTGAAAAGGCTTTGACACAATAGAACATGCTGCCATCATGGCAATGATGAACGAAAAAGGCCTTCCTAGCAAATGGATCTCTTGGATAACCTGCATTCTTTTCTCAACTCACTCTTCTGTTCTCACGAATGGGATTCCTAGAAACTCCTTTTGGTGCAAAATAGGAGTGAGGCAAGATGACCCGCTCTCACCGCTCTTGTTTGTGCTAGGGGCGGACCTCCTACAGTCAATAATTAATAAGGCGGCAAGAAGGAACCTTCTCAAGCATCCGATTCCACCTCTAGGTAATGAGGGCTTCCCAATGGTTCAGTATGCGGATGATACCCTTATCATTCTTCCGACTTACTCTAGACAACTTTTTTGTTTAAGAGGCCTACTCCAAACTTTCGCAATGTCCACCAGACTAAAAGTTAACCTTCACAAATCACTCATAACTCCAATTAATGTTTCTCCGAACAAAATGGCCAACCTTGCAGGAGTGTTTGAATGCAAAATTGAAACTTTGTCATTTACTTACTTAGGTCTCCTAGTCGGAACTACAAGAGCAAAGGTAAAGGATTTCCTTCCCTTGGTGGATAGAATTAAGAGGCGTCTGGCCAGCACAACGAGCTTTCTGTCCTATGGCGGAAGACATTAGTTGTCAGCACGGTCCTTTCCCTTCAGCCGATTTATCACATGTGCATGCTTAGAATGCCAAAAAGGGTGATAGACCATATTGACCGAGCATGGCGACATTGCCCCTGGAGAGGATCCAGAGACCTTCACTTACGTTGCAATTCCTTGCCTTCATGGGACAAATTGTGTAGGCCAAAAACAGAGGAGGTCTTGGAGTCTTGAACCTTTGGATCTTCAATGAGGGCCTACTCATAAAGCATCTACAGAAGTTCTATGGGAGAAGTGACATTCCATGGGTTAAACTCCTTTGGCACAAATACTATGCCTCACATGTCAAATGGTGTGGATCATTCTGGTGGAGAGATGTACTAAAAACATCACGTAGTTTTGTGGCACTGCAACAGGGAAGGTTGGGAACAGACAAGATATTCTTTTCTTGAAAGAATGATGGGATGATTTCTACTTTGTACAAAATACCCAAGATTATACTCTTTCACCCTCAATCAGGACATCTCGGTCAAGAATTATATGAACTCAACGGAATCTCATGCCCTTTATCAGCTGCCTCTCTCGGAGGAAGCTTACCAAGAACTTCACTAATGGAGTTGCACTCAGACAACATATTCTCGACTAGTGGACTTACTTCTGGGGAAGCTCCTTGTACTCGTGAAAATGGTACACTCACCAGTTCAGCTTATCGAGCATCTCTCTGACTTTCCCTTTTATTTGGAAGGGCAGATGTATGACGAAGCTCAAGGTTTTTGCTTAGCTTCTTATGATGGAAAGTCTAAACACAAAAGACATGCTAAGGAAGAAGAACTTCAACATGAACGGTGAAAATTTTTGTGTGCTCTGCGATGAACAGAGGGTTGAGACCCTTACTCACCTCTTCTTTGAGTGCTCTTTTGCTTTGCATTGCTGGGATACGATTGGGATGCACTGGGATCCAGAGATGGATATACTAGTAAGTGCTCAGCACAAAATCAATCTACTCAAGGCATCTCTTCATGGAGAAGTTCATCGTCACTGCATAGCACATTTGGAAACTTCAGAATGAGCATATCTTTTAGCAACAATATCTTACTTTCAATGTCTAAAAGGTAAGACTTAGACTGAGGCTTTACTTATCTTGAATAGACTCAAACCGGATTCTCGTCAACTTCTTTCTGCTTGGATTCGGTCTATCTAATCTCTCTTCCCGTTCTCTCCTTCCTGCCCCCACTACTACAAAAGAGGCTATACTGGACGGCTACATCATAGATGGTTATTAATACAAACCGTCTGTGATGTCTTTTATTATCACAGATGGTTTATACTAACAACCGTAGACATCACAGACGGTTCCTATTAATAATCGTCTATGAAAATATCACAAACAGTTGTTAGTATAAACCGTCTGTGATAATGAAAGATATCACAGATTGTTCATATTAATTACTATCTATGATAATTCACAAATGTTTATTTATAAGAACTGTCTGTGATATGTGCATTATCATAGATGGTTTGTATAACAAACCGTCTCTGATAATGCCACGACACCGATCCGTGGCATCTCCCCTAAGATTCTGATCTCACCCGTCCATTCTCTCCGCATCGAACGGCAGGCACCGATTCCTCCCACCTCTCGCCTCTATTAATTACTCCCCCTCTCCCTTTTACTCCAAGATACGTGAGTTCTACCGGTTGCTCCTAACTAGCTAGTTCATCCACTCCTAGCTTGTTCCTCGATGACGCTGACTACCGCTGTGAGCTAGCGCCTCCGTTGTGACACCGCGGTCCACTGCACAACACACTCTTGTCGTAAGTGTTGTAAGAGTGTCTTATGCAGTGTCACTGTCATGACACAAAGGTGACACTACCGCCGCCTCTTCTTCACTGCAAGGCACCATAGAAGCAGCTAGCAACCAAGAACATCCAACTCGCACGCTGCTAGGATTGGGAGATGTGTTATTGCCATGTTTAAGAGTTGGGTTCATACGATTAAGAGATGTGTTCTTGCTATGTTCTTGCTGTGTTAGATGGATAACCTGCTCATTATCTTATGATGCTGTAATGGTGGATTCTAATAGAATGTGCTACTGTGTTTGCTGCTGTATTTGCTTGTTTTCAAATGGCATAGCTAACATTTCTTAAAGCTAGCCAAAAAACAGAAAATTTTAGGCATAGTATGAACCATCACAGACGGTTTTTTGGTATAAGCTATCTATAAACAACTATCACAGACGGTTCTATATTACAACCATCTGTAATACTCACCCATCACGGACGGATGGTAGCTAGAACCATTTGTGATGTTAGAGTATCATAGACGGTTTTTACTTCGAGCCATCTGTGATGTTAGAGTATCACAGACAGTTCTAATTACAAATCGTCTGTGTTGTATTTATCACAGATGGCTCACAACCCATCTATGATAACTTCTAATTATCACTGACCCATAAATTTAGACGGTTCAGAAAACCGTATGTGATGATAGTTCTAAACTGTATGTGATAACCTTTTTCATAGTAGTGTTATGATGGAAAGTCTGAACACAAAAGACATGCTAAGAAAGAAGAACTTCAACATGGACGGTGATAATTTTTGTGTGCTCTGCGATGAACAGAGAGTTGAGACCCTTACTCACCTCTTCTTTAAGTGCTCTTTTGCTTTGCATTGCTGGGATATGATTGGGATGCAGTGAGATCTAGAGATGGATATACCAGTAAGGGTGCTTAGCAAAAAAATCAATCTACTCGAGGCATCTCTTCATCGAGAAGTTCATCATGACTACATAGCACATTTGGAAACTTCAAAATGAACACATCTTTCCGTAGCAATATCTTACTTTCAATGACTGGAAGGTAAGACTTAGACTGGACGCTTTACATCTCTTGAATAGACTCAAACCGGATTCTCGCCAACTGCTTTCTGCTTGGATTCGGTCTATCTAGTCTCTCTCTTCCTTTTCTCTCCTTCCTGCCCCTTCTCCTCTCTTGTACATTATTACCTATTTATTATAGCACAATAGGAGTCTCTCCAACTGTTTTCCCTCAAAAAAAAACTTGTAAGGTGAGTGCAAGCAGGTCACACAACTATAAATTTGCTCATTTATATTACTGATTTTGTTTAAGTGATACAACGAGGTACAAAAGAGACCCAGTGTGCTCGAGATCGTGTTGTTCATGCATGCAGTTGCCTCCTCCTCTGGCAAAGCCCCGGTTGTTTTTTAACAATTGCTAACAAAGCGAGATCACTTTTCAATAATTTCTCACAGAACAAGATTATTTCTAGTCAATGTTTTCAGCGAAGGCTGGTTGTGTTCTCAAAAACTATGTATCTTGGCTAGGTGTAGCTCCAGAGTTTATTGTATCAGTGCTTATGAATGATTGTAATGTGAGTTTGCTTGGTTATTAAAACAGCTAGCTTTTCTCAAAAAGTTGTAGTGAGAAGAACTTCCAGTGGATTTACTAATCGCTTGATTGATTCTAGTAGAGTTTCAGTAGCATTTTACTGTCCCTTGATTGATTCCCCGCACCACCATCACCCACGTGGTATGTGCCTACACCACCACCACCCCTACGCCCTCTCCGCCCACAACCGTCCCAGTGCGCCCTCTCTCCCCACCACCGTCACCCCCAGCACTATATCCCCCTACCACCATCGCCCCCATGCCTCTCCATCTTGCATGTCTCCCCTCAAAGCCCCACAACTCACTGTATGTAGGCTATGCTGCTCCTGGTGGTTGAAGCAAAGGTGCTGCCATCCATGTACACCGGTTAGATCGTTCGACCCTCCTCCAGGGGGCACGTTCGAAGTGCCTGTCACCTTTTTGTGAAAATGGGGAATGGTTTGGGCCTAACTATTGGAGAGGATAAAAGACGCGGGGAGGGGGCTCTTTGCAATTTTCCTCACGCCAAGCCTAATACACACAACCTTGAGCTACGATGAAAGCATAGCTAGCTCCACGTCAATGCCAAATATGCCACCATGTCTCATTTTGTACCTCGTTATATCACATAAACAAAATTAGTGATGTAAACGAGCAAATTATAATTATGTAACCTACTTACACCCACCTTACAAGTTGTCATACCTATGATGCACTTGACTCAAAAGAAAAACATAGAACATTAGTAGAGTAATTGTAATGCCCCATGTTCCAAATTTGGCTTAGGCCTAACCCCACACGGGATAAACCACACTCATATCAACTCGCTTGTTCTTTCATCCTCGCTACGTGCAAAATGGTTAACTAGAGTGGAACTAATCCTCTCACACTCTCATATACACTCATGGGCCACAATGGGCCTAATCTCAAGTAGGCTAGGATATCCTCCCTCTCCCCCTCTGAAAGGATCCGACATCCTCGTGAGCCTATACCCACACTAGGGCAAATAACTAGGACCTCCCCTTTTGACATACGTTCATACGTCTAGTCCGGCACATATGTCATGTTGTGTATCCACTCATACAAACCCACATGTGCCATATGTCCACGCCCCTGACCCACACATACGTGTAACCTTGAGGGTCGGCTATGATACCACTAAAATAACAAATCATATAATTTTTAACCATTTTGGATTGTGGTTGTAAATGAACTATTTGGTGAGCATGGTGGCTTTGAGGTTAGGATGGTGGTAATAGTGATTGCAATGTAAGGCTAATGCCATAGGTATATTTAAAATTTTCATTTCCACTATAAAATACCACTGTTAGGTTTCTTCATAGCCTTAACATGCTTGTGGGCCAAGGCCCGCAAGTGTGTGGCAGCTGTCACTCCTAGGCCATGTTCTGAGATGTGATAGTCATTTCCCCTATTATTCGGTTAGCCTTATTGCCTTCTTCTTCTTTGTGTCTAGTTATAATATGCCACATAAACTAAATAAATGCATTTCAACCTAATAAAATTAAGTTTGATCTCCATTGACTCACATATGGTCACATAACCAGCAAGCTAGAGAAATTGGCCTATATGTACTATATTATTGAAACAAAGAAAAACAGTGCCGCTTAATCAGATATATTAATGTTGTTATAATTATATGAGAAATACTCCATTAAAAAATAGTCATTTTGAACTACGTGCAATGAAACATTAAAAACTTTGCTCGTCAATATCTTTTTGAATATTTAGATTAAACTCATCAAAATGATATATGTAGATTTGTCTTGAAAAATACTTTTATAATTTTATAATTTTATTAGGTTTTATAAATATGTTACAATAGAAATAAGTGTCACATTGCATTTTGATGATAATGTTGTTTTTATGACCGAAGAGAGTACAAAGATTCTAGTTGTATTTGTTATACAACTCTATTTTCATATAAAAGCATATTGATTACATTATCTAGCAGCGCCGTTACCCGAGATATTTGGCCAGTTCATCTCAATGCATGGCTATGCCCGTAAGCAAGGGCGGGCCTAGCGGGTAGTCCATATAGGCCCAGGACTACCCTGCAACAGTACAATTTGGCCCAAAAAAAATCTCGTGCCCTAAGCCCCTAACCCACACTCCGGCTCCGCTGAGGCGCCGACCGCAGCCCAGCGCCCTGCGCCCATCCGCCTCCACTCCGCGCGCCTCCGGCCTCCGCGTCGGCGCCTCCGCCTCCGCCTCGTCGCCCTCCACTCCGCGCGCCTCCGCCTCCGCCTCGGTGCTGAGGGAGTTGCGGCCTGCGGGAGTGGGCGGGCTCTCGGGCAGCCTCGGCTGGCGCTGAGGGAGCTGCGGCGAGGGCCGACCGGCCGAGGGAGGGAGAGGCCGAGAGAGGGAGGAGGCGGGCTCTCGGGCGGCCGGCGGCCTCGGCTGGCGCCTGGCGCTCAGGAGCTCCGCTGAGGGAGCTGCGGCGAGGAGGGCCGAGGGAGGGAGAGGCCGAGAGAGAGGGCGAGGCGCTGAGGGAGCTGCGGCGAGGGCCGAGGGAGGGAGAGGCCGCCGAAAGAGGGACTGAGGGAGCCAGGGAGGAAATGAGGAATGGCTGTCAGTGCTGAGTGCTGCCGATTATAAAAGAAAAGGAGAAAAGAACTTTGTCAATTTGGGGTAATTTTTCTCTACTGTTTTTTATCAATTTAGTAATTTAGACTTTAGATTTTAGACTAATAATTTATTTATAGATTTTACATGCTTAATGGTTAATAGGATCATTTATTTTTTTTAGATCTACAACACACATTAGCACTGAATTGAGACTTGAGAGGCATGAAGAAGAAGAACGGAAGCATTGCATTGCTTTTTCAGAAACACGAAGCAAAAAAGATTGCATCTTGTGCTCCACCACCACCAATTTCAGCTTTAGATGAACAGTCGTCTGATCCTATTGTAGATGATAATTCTCCAATTGTAGTGGTGACTGAAGGGTCAGGTGAAGATGTAATAACACCACCTGCAGATCCAGTTGTGGATCAAGGGCCAACTCAAAATGAAGAAGAACCACCTTTGGTTTATAATGTTGATTGCCTTGAACATGATCCAGGCTTAAGGGTGCCTATTTCAAGATATGATGTCAATGATCAAGATGCGGTTAGAAGAGGATACATTCTAAAAGGTCCATGCCAACTTTGGGCCTATGATTACCCCATTAGAAAAATTTATGGTAAAGATCGCCGCTTTAGTATTATTTGGTTTCATAAGTACCCTTGGATTGAATATAGTGTTGAGAAGGATGCAGCATTTTGCTTCATATGCTATTTGTTTGGCAAAGAGAGTGGAAAGTTTGTAATGGATGGGTGGCATAATTGGAACATAGGAGCTAAAGCACTTGACAAACATTGTTGCTCAACTATTCACAAGTTTGCTCAAGACAAATACAATTTATTTGTGAAAAAGGGTACAAAAATTGATACTGTCATTGTCAAAGTGTCAGAAAAGGATCGAGTTGAGTACAAGGCTAGATTGATTTATTCACTTAGATGTTTGAGGTATCTTTTGCATCAAGGATTGGCTTCTCGTGGACATGATGAAAGTGAAGAATCTAACAATAGAGGAAACTTTCTTGAACTTTTGAAGTGGCTTGCTGGAAATAATGAAGAGGTTAGCAAGTTGGTGTTGAAAAATGCTCCAGGTAATTGCATTTTGACTTCCCCTCGCATACAGAAGCAAATTATTAGATGTTGTTCTATTGAAACCACTAGATACATAATTGAAGAACTTGGGGATGACCACTATGCAATCCTAGCTGATGAATCTAGTGATATATCATATAAAGAACAACTTGCTGTTTGCTTGCGTTATGTTGATAAACTTGGGAGGGTTTGTGAGAGGTTTCTTGGAGTAGTTCATGTCTCTGGCACCACTTCTTTGGAACTTAAAACAGCAATTCAGTCCTTGCTTACTAGTCATCACTTGACTCTTACTCAAATTCGTGGGCAAGGATATGATGGGGCTAGTAACATGAAAGGAGAGGTTAAAGGGCTGAAAACATTGATTATGAAAGAGTCTCTTTCTGCTTATTATGTGCATTGTTTTACACATCAACTTCAGTTAGTTCTTGTTGTTGTTGCCAAAGGAAATGTTGGTTGCCAAACCTTTTTTGGTCAAGTTTCACGCTTGCTGAATATAGTTGGTGTTTCTTGCAAACGTCATGATATGCTTCGAGATGTTAGAGCTCAAAAATTGAAGAAGGCACTTGACTTGGATGAAATAGAAAGTGGAAGTGGGTTAAATCAAGAGATGGGATTGGCTAGGCCCGGTGACACTCGGTTGGGTTCTCACTACAAAACTATTTTGCATATCATTGACATGTATGATACAATCCGGGAAGTACTCATAACTCTTGGAAATGATCCCACCCAAAAGGATGATTGGCCTAACATACATGCTATGGTTCTTACATTTGAGTCATTTGAGTTTATTTTCAATGCACACTTGATGCTTGTCATTCTTGGTTACACAAATGAGTTGTCTAATTCTTTGCAAAAGAGAGACCAAGATATTGTTAATGCGATGACACTTGTGGGTTTGGCAAAGAAAAGAATGCAACAGATGAGGTCTAATGGGTGGGAAGGTTTCTTAGGAAAGGTTACATCATTTTGCATCAAATATTCCATTGATGTTCCTGCAATGGATGCTAAATATGAACCTCATGGAAGATCCCATCGTTTTTACCCTGAACAAACAATTGATGACCACTATAGAAGAGAGTTATATATTGGTGTTATTGATACAGTTCATCAAGAGCTTGAGAATCGGTTTGATGAGGTTAGTATGGAGTTGCTTCTTTGTATGTCGGCATTCAACCCCTCCGATTCATTTGCCTCTTTTGATGCACAAAAAATACTTAGACTTGCAAGTTTTTATTCCAAAGACATTGCAAGCTCTGATCTCATGAAACTTGAACTCCAACTTGATACATATATTGATGATATGAGAGAGGATGATAGATTCAAAGACCTGAACAATCTTGGTGAGCTCTCTATTAAGCTTGTTGAAACAAAGAAGCATGATCTTTATGATTTGGTGTACTTGCTCTCAAATTGGTATTGATCTTACCGGTGGCAACAACAACTGTTGAAAGAGTATTCTCTGCAATGTGTCTAGTGAAGAATAAGATGAGAAATAGAATGGGTGATCAGTTATTGAATGATTGTTTGGTCACTTTTATTGAGCGTGATATCTTCTCCAATGTCAGCGATGATGACATAGTTCACACTTTCATGGCCATGAAGAAGCGGAAAGCAAAAGCCTTAAACTAGTGTTGCAATCTTCTATTTATGTAAGACCTTATATTACATTTGAACAATTTATATTATCAGTTATGCAAATTTCGAACTTATTTGTTGAATTTAAGGTATTATGAGATCTTTTAGATATATTATGTTTTTTACCGAACCGTTTACCGAATTTTTGTATTAGATTATATCAACATTGGATAATAATTTCTTAGTTAGGCATACCCTGGATTCAAATCCTGGGTCCGCCACTGCCCGTAAGCAATAACTTTAAGGTGGGGGAATAGGGCTACACCTGTAAAAATGCCTTGAGTAAAAGAGTGGGTTGTTTTGGGCTAATAGTTTATGGCTTAAATATTTAAATTCTAGCTATTTGTGAGAGGTAGTATACATAGAAAAATAATTACATATGATTTTAGCTGATACAGCTGAACTCAATAAATTTTTTACATCTTTCTGTTGATCCTACTTTAAAAAAATATATTATTTAAAAACTAGTTACTATAAACAGTACAAGCATAAATCTACTGAACTCAGCCAAATAATTTCGTAAAATATTAGGATAACCTATAAATGCATGGCTCCCAACCTATCAGTCAAAGTTCATCGCATGCGTAGAATTAATTGCTTTGAGATTTGGAGCTACGTACTCAGTGAAGTACTCATCGATCTCTTCGCGCGTTAATGGAAAGCCCTTGGAGAACGTGATGAAGAGCGAGCGGCCACCGTCGTCATCCGCAGTCACCGACGACGGCGCGCTGCCATGACGATACGGCGCGGCCAGCTCCGCCGGGAGCGCGCCGCCGTCCTCCTCGTAAAGGCGCAGCAGCGCGTACAGCCGGTCGTTAAACACGAGCGACCCGACGCCACCAAGAACCTCTGCGACGCCGCGCCGCGGAGCGTCGTCCGGGATGAGCTCGAAGAACCGGCGGCCGTCGACGGCGCACTCTGCGCCGCCGCACATGGACGAAATGAGCGGCGTCTCGGTGCCCTGTTGCGGCCAGCAGGCGCTACCGTGGATGACCGCGCGGGCCTCGGAAACGAGACGCGCGGCGTCGTCCGGGGTGCGGACCGCAGAGCGCACGCTGGCCACGGTGTCGACGCCGACGTTGTGGTGGAGCCACATAAGGAGCGCGATGGCGTCGCGGGCTGGCTTGCAGCCGACGCGGAGCGATAGAAGGCGCTCGTAGGCGGCACGGTCCACGCAGTGGAAGGCGAGGACGTCGCGCACGGTGGGCTCCATGGCCGGCTTCGAGAACGAGGGAGGGAGTGTAATGTGTCTTTGTGGTGTAAGCCTTTGGTGTAGATGCAGTATGCATGCATCGATCCCTGATTCAGTGGGTGTTTGATCACTCCATTCAGATAGATATATATAGTTTTAGAATACGTACAGTTAAATTTAAAAAATATGAATTACTAATGTATACGGAAGTGTTTAGTTATATTGTCACACGTAAATTACATGTCTACATTTCTCGTTAAATGTACTTTCTTAATTACATTATACTTTAAAAAAATTATCAACATATAATTCAAAACGTAATGGGCAAAACTACGTACCGGATCATGTCGATTCTAAAATAACTGGTAGAATACAATGGAGACAGCATTGTGGTCTAGTGCCCTTTTCAAAAAAAAAAAGTATAGTCTGGTGGGAGATAGGGAGTCCTTTCCCTGTGCAATTTAGATAGCGCATACAGAAACTAGTTACCCCTATTGGTTCGGTTTGAGCTTCTGACTTCTGGCTTATTTTTTACTATTCATAAATTTCGTCTTTTTCTGAACTTTTGACTTTTTGTTGAGTTTTTTTGCCAGTTCTTTTTTTTCCCGTATTCGTTCCCGTATTCGTTTGTATTATACATATTGGGCTAACATATTTTTAAATTTAATTATGCTAAATAAGCCTCTGTCAGCTACAGTGTTTTTTTCAGTCAGCTATAAGCCATGAGCTTTTAAGCCCAACTGATCACCAGCGATTAAAATTCCTTGTTTTATGGCAATGAGATTTCTTGTACTTTATCCTAAATCAATCATTTTTGGACTCTAGTTCGGTCCCGCGCACGACACGTGGAGACAAGGGGCGAGCGGCTTGAGGCCAGGCTGCTCAGCGTTCGTCGAACGCTCCATCACCTCCCACTCCCATGCGTTCCTCCCCCTGCTGCACTCCAACTCCCAATCTCTTCACGCGATGAGCCGCCACAGTCCGTGAGCCATCGCGCCTCCGTCGCTGCCAGGCGCCGCCGCAGCTCCACGACCGGCGCTGCCGCTGCGACCCTGTGAAGCTCGTGGATCAGACGTAGTCGAGGAAGGTTGCTTCGATGGCACCGGCGGCAAGATCGAAAAGCAGCACCATTGTGAACCTCCGGGAGCAGCGACCTCAGTGTAACGTCCCTAACTTAAATATGTGAATTAGTTAATAAGAGATTAAATAACAAGTATTATTATTGGGTCTAATGGGCTATTAGTAGGCTAATTACTTATAACCTTAACCCTAATTAGTATATAACACCCTAAATCTCTAACAATTAGGACTAAAAAATACAACAGCAGCAACAACAATATTAATAATTAACTTGGAGGTGAGAGGGCTAATGCAGCAACCCATCTAAACATTGCACATAAGGGCATGTACAACCCACAGATAGCTTGCTATCTGTATGATGATGTCACAGCACACGCAGACGGCTAAATAGACAGCGTGTACAATGGACTGCCTATTTAACTGTCTGCTAACTGTTTAATGCTTGCATGTAGCCATGATCGAGCGTGAATATTATTCATGTACACCATTGTGTTGCTTGTTGATACAAAAAGATCAAGCAAAAAATAAAATGATCATGGTTATAATATTTTTTGGAACCATCAATATTAATAATATATTTATATATTTATATATAAAATGCAAAATAAAATATAGGCATGGCAAAAAACAGACTACACTGAATGGCAGCAGAGGCAAGATCTACAACAGGTAATGTTCAGAAGATGTGGATGTTAAGCTAAACTACTGGTAAGTTGGTAACAAGTCATTGTGATGATTGATGATGCTAAACTACTAGCCAAAATAAAGGGATCTGCGGCGCCGGCGCTTGGAATCGACGGCTCGTACAAGGCGTGGCGAAGGTGTCTATTGGCGTGGGAGCACGAGCCGGGGTCGTCCTTTCACGAGACGACGACCTCGCTGTCTCTTGCACCCGGCGGGGTTCTTTTTGCAAAGTTGACAGCATGGAGATGACGCCGAAACGCGCGTTGTACATGCCCTAAGAAAGAGTTGTACTTAGATTCCCCTAGTGATGCCCCTCTCTTGAAATCATCTAGATTATTAAATTTTGATTTTGGTAATTAATAACAATATTTGAAAATTAACGACAATGTTGAATATGGGACTAACACGTGTACTTGAGATGTGCTAAAAGGTTTAGTCCCGAGTTATCAATGACAACACAACCATGGCATGCAAAGAGCTATGAAGGGTCGACATGGCTCACGATAAAGGTGAAAACTTACCTTAGGTTCCCTTTTAATTTTGATGGTCTTAGAGTTTGGAGAAAAGATCGGATTGATAGGATAGACGTCGTACTATGAAGGAGAATCGTGTCTAGTAGCTTGAGAAGTTTCTTTGTGCCATCTTGATCAATAAATAATTATACATGCATCTAAATTGTTTTTAGAAACAACTGTCACAACAATCGGTAGTACCGACTTGTACCTGTAGTACTACCAGTCGGCGATAGTACCATCATTATGGATCGGAACTACCAGCCAACAATAGTACCCGACACGTTTTTCCGGATAGCATGTTTTCGGGATACTTCGGAATTTTGAGAAATTGGTAGTATCGGCTGACCCATGTGGTTAATTTTGGGAAATTGGTAGTATCGGCTAATTAAACTTATTAGATGACAGAATTAAATTATGGGGTCGACTAAAAAGATATAGGTAATTTTTGTACATTTTAGAAGTGGTGTCATTTACTATGTTTACTGTTATAGAAAAATAGTTATGAAATTGTGAAGTCTGCTATCCAAAATCGTTTCATATTAACCTTCAGGATTGAAAATGAGGGCCTAGATGACCTAATCAAGAAATTGCATAACTAGTAAAAGATAGAAATCTTTATGTAGATTCTATAAAATATTTTTTAATATGGATGGGTTCCTAGATTATGAATTATGCTTGTTTGAATGTTTGGACAATATTATCGGTAAATCAGGGAGAAGGGAGAGAGGCGAGAGGCGTGTTTAAGCGTATAAGTGCATGATCTTATTTGCATGTTATGGATGTATATTGAGGTGTTATACCATGATTATTATCAGGTTCTATTGCTTCGCTTCGGTGATTGATCACCAGTCATCGCATCTTTCTTCATGGTTAAGGTAAATGCATGGTAAAATGGTAAACATGTTTTTTGCCCTTGTTATTTTATATTTGTAAATTATTTACTATGCTAATTTTATGGTTACTCTTGCTTACTAGGATGCCTATATGATAATGAATTAAATGGTGATAATGAGATATGCTAAATGTTAAGAGAACCATTACATTTAAATAATGTGCATTCATGATAAAAAGATGTGGCATGTGTGGGCCTCTATGACCTATTTGTGTAGGCATGAAATACCTATTTTGGTAGATACCTCCACAAGATGGAGTGAACGAGAGGGTGATACATTAGTTGATGTTTATCTAACTATACCAGTATAAGCTATATGATGTGCATTATAAGCATGTAGTATAGATAATATGATGAGCAAATGAGCAGTGTAGATTTGCATTGCATCAATGAAGGAAAAAAATGATGATGAGATATGTGGGGATGATATCTTGATGCTTATGATTATGTTTATGTTTATTGTTTTATTATATATTTACCAAGTCTTGGACCTATCCTTACTTTGTTGTTGTTTTAGGTGAATGTTGAAGGTGACATGAATGGGGCAGGAGTAACACATTCATTTTATGTGCAACCAATAATTCATATACCACTTTTAGTTGTCATTTTCATACTTAATGATATGCTTAGATAGTTAGCATTAATAATGGTTATTGATGGTAGAATTTAGTCATATGCGGATAATGTGTTTTATAGCCATTGATGATCTAAGACGGTTGTTTATCTTTATATTGGTGTTAGTTGTCTATGTTAGCCTGTTAGGTAATGCTTATGGGCGCATGGTTCCGGGCGTTCTTGGGCGCGAGGTCGGGGGCGCTCTTGGGTGCAAGGTCAGGAGCTTTCTTAGGCGTGTGGTTCCAAACTTACATCTGTGTTGCTTAATTTTATTCTTAGTGTGAATCTCTTATAGTGTAAATTGTTAATCCTATGTGGATTATCTTTTGTGAGTAGTATATCGAGGAAAGGTGTTACTAAAATCTCGTAATAGCGGTTTTAAATTTGGAGTGAAAGTGGATGGCAGTAGTATTCTAGGCTTGTGTTTAGGGCTATAAAAAAGCTCAAGACTCATGAGCTGCTCGAGGTAGACTCGCTCTAGGCTTAATTCGAGCTTGCCTCGAATTCTAAACGAGCCAAACTCGAGTTTGATCCTGAGCTTCAACGAGCCAAGCTCGAATAGCTCATTAGGGTTCGATTCGAATTTGAATATTGATACATGTTAACTCTTACCAAGCTTACTTGAGTCGAGCTTGAGCTCAAGCTTTTCTTTTGGTAAAAAATTGTGCATGCTAAATTGTTTTGGCTGTTATCGAGTTTACTCGAGGTTGAGCTTTTCTTATTGCTGAAAATTAGTACGTGTTGAATTGTTTTGACTGTTGTTGAACTTACTCGAGTCAAGCTCGCGTCTAAGTCTAGACTCGGACCTCGACTCAGACTCACTACCAACAAAAGTAGACCGGTAAACAAGCAGAATTCAAATAAATTTGGTCTTTTAAGCTCGAGCTTCAGTAGAAACTTAAGCTTAAAAGACTAGATTCGTTTGAGTTTTGCTTGTTTACCGGCCTACTTTTGTTGGTCTGGAGTGTTACACTTACCTTTCTCTTCGTCACTAGCTTGAGTAGTTCTAGTGCTAGTAGATGGCCATATATAGGAGTACTGATATGCAATTCACTTCTCTCCGGTGCATTCAAGAGTACATGTTCCGAAGAACTTTGAGAATTGCAGGGAATTAAGGAGCGCATGCTGCAACGGTTAATTAGGGAAATGAGAAGTGCATGCATGCAATAGTTAAGTAGGGGCGTAAGTGGCAGATTAAGCCTAGTTCAACCCAATCGACAAGTCCACAACTTCTCTTGAACTTTCGGAATTAGCTCCAAACGACTACTTTTCATGACCGGAGGGAACATGTCAGTATCGCTATTTTGCATATGTCCATTGGTTTCAAAAGAGGCCGATAGGTGAAAGTAGTTAGGCAATTTAGTTGAAGTAGTTGTCGCTCGCAGAGAATTTTATCTTTTTTCTATGAATTCTGCTCTTAAACTTGCATGTTTGTATTGTTTGAAAGTTATGAAAACCATCTAAAGCTTGTCTTCAATGTGTTAGCTTTCCGAACAACGGGCCTGTTTGGCAACGGCTGCGGCTTTTGACTGAAATTTTTGAATTTTGGCTGTTTACGGTACAGATTACGGAGAGAGATACTCACTTGCGATTTTGACTGGTACAGATGTTGGGCTTTTAACATGTACATCGTTTAACTTGTAGACCCCGTCTTGAGAAAATACTCCGTTTGAAAGTTAGGTACTATAGCAAAAGACTAAAAGCGGCCAGCTTCAGAAGAAAAGAACAGGCCTAACTTTACGTGAGCACGTAGCAACTTTTAATTGAATTGTGTAAACTTTCAACCATCCACCACGTTCCAAACTCACGAATGCCCATACATTAGCATTTCCTTTTGGTGTTGCTCATTTGGGCTGAAAAAAGAGGTTTATAGCTGAAATTTCGCTGTAATTGGTTGAAATTACACTGTAAACTGATAGTGGCTTATTTGGCATAATTAAATTTAAAAATAGAAAAAATAAGTTAGCCAATCAAAAATAATACAAACAAATATAAGAAAAAAGAACTGGCAAAAAAACTCAAAAAGTTGCCAAAAAGCCAGAAAAAGGTGAAATTTAGCAATAGTGAAAAATAAGTCAGAACCTCAAGCCAAATTGAGCGAGACCTTTATCAGGCCATTAGGTTCGTATTTGCTGACCCCTTAAGATAATTGTATTAACAACCATTCCCATCTAAAAAATGAATTGAAAATTCCATTAGGTTCGTTTTTTTTTAAAAAAAAAGAAACATTAGGGCCGTGTGTGCTTGGAGATAGTGGGGAACACCCAACGACGCTAGTTTGTGCATGGACATGCAGCTGCGTGCAATGAAAAACCGATGTCTAAGAAAAAGTTGAGAATAGATCTTGTAGTGGTGCGTCACCACATGCCTGAGCAAGCCATCGGATCAAGAATCAACGGGCCCAGATCGAGCACATCTTACCGGTGCCTTTTCTCTTCTAAATTCTAGTAGACATACACACCAATCTTACATTGTTGATTCCCATCATGGTTCCCGAGTCGATTACCTCACGATTATTTTGATAAAACACATTTCGCTCGTACGATCTGGTCAATCAATTTAGAGCAACTAGTTTTAGAGCTGTCATTTGAAAGAACATCTGTCCATGTTGAAAAAAACTAGTAACTTAATTAAGAATCGACATGCTCAAGTGGTTCATGCCACGTTGATATGATGCCGTAATCGACATGCTCAAGTGGTTCATGCCACGTTGATATGATGCCGTACCCTTCCATCTGGTTAGATAGAGATGGCAAATACAAATTGGAATACATAGAAAATCTGATACAAGTGTACCTGACAAGTAACACACCAGGATAGCCTAGCATTTTGCTAGTATCCGTTTAGCACAAACAAATCATACAAGGGTGCATGCAAAAGCAACTCCATATATCCTGCACACGAAAACTTCATAAATCCTGCCTATAGTTCCATAAAGTAAGGTTTTGCTAGATAATTGCTGCCCCAATTAAAAGGTCACACGATACATGTGAAAATAACGAGTCACTGAGCTATTGCTCCTTGACCGAAGGTATTAGCAGCATACATTTACAGCCGAATATCGTCAACTATATTTACAGAGGAAAAGAACATAGTGCTCCCTGAGCTGAAGAAATGTCAAGTCTTTGCCTAATTAAACTTTTAGAGCAAATATTTCTGTGAAAAGCATATAATTCTGCCTGTATATATCTCCATAATTGTCATTGTGCTAAATCAGTATCGGTATAAGTAAATATGCGATGCATGCTGACTTGAGATCCCAAAAGTTTTGGTATAAGTTAGATGTTCAACAAGAGTGACTAGCTAACGATCCTGGAGTTCACATTCTCCTCTCAGAGAAGCCGGGTCGGGTTGTGTGTTCCCCATATCTCTAGTCTTGTGCAGAAGAAAAGTTCCTGCAACAATTGTCACAAACCCACATAGCTCGGTTGCTATCTGTGTTGCATTTTGAGAGTCCCAGTCCTGCAATGGAATGTAGGAACCATCAAATGATTGTCTCTCCACAAAGTAACATTTAACAATGAATGTAAGTGCCATCAAATAATAGAAGATGAAGAATGGAATATCAATATCATGCATAATTCAAACACTAGTTCTTCAAACCATAGAGATAAATACTACAGTTAATTCACTATAGGAATATTGATAATTAAATTCCTTTTATCGAAGATAAGAGCATTGTTTGATAGAAGTGGTGGGCATGAAACGATTTTCTTGGTCAACAATGTCTTATTGGACATGAGACATGCCAGCTTACAACATATGTTATACAAATGGTTTTGCACGGTGCTGGACTTCAGAATGATGCGGTAGTTTTGCAGTGAATAAAAGTCCCAAATATTGGGTTCATCGAATGGGAAAATGGCTTAGCGTAAAAATATCACATTAATGAAACTATTAAAAGAGTACATTACCTTGTACATGATCATGTTTGCAAAAATAGTAAGAATGGTGAACATCACATAATATACAGGAGAGACCACAGCTGTATTGAATGAGTCCAAGGCCTAAAATAACAGAAGAAAAGGCTGTTGATGGGAATATAGTGATATACTTGACTCATAATGTCAGCACAAAAGATGTGAACTATGGACAATGATTAGAACATGTAAAACTAAAGCAAGAACTATGGACAATGATTAGAACATGTACAACTAAAGCAAGTCACGAATTTGTGAGAGATGTTAAATGATTCTTACAGTTACAGAAGTGCTAAGCCTACTGCATAACTACATCAACATAAAATTTTTGATGTGAAATAGATAATATTTCATCAGTATAAAGTGGAGTAAAAGGGAACTTACGAAGACTTCTACACAATAATATTCTCATGCCAGTTGAAGGAAGCTTTGTGTCAAAATTACTAAGTTCTCACATTTGTTCCATCTTCAATTTATGTAAAACAAACTTCTTAAACATGCTTAAAAGTCTGCATTGAAATCTTTAGTGTAATGCAATTCCAGTTGATCTGCAGTCAGTAACAAGCACAAAGCATATAGTAGGAGTAGCATGTTGCGCTATCATTCAAAGATTTGTCATTAATTTCAGGGCGAACATTATGCCCAAAGTCAACGGCAGGGTTAGAAAACCCACCAGTAACCGGAAATACCAGCACATACCGGTAGAAAAAATACCGACCGAAAAATTTCAAATTGAAATTTGAATTTATGACTGCATAATGCAATTGGTAAGTTGGTTTAGATCTTTATTGTGCTAGATTACCTATTATTTAAGATTAATATGCATGAATAAAACCAAGCAATTTTTTATTTAATCCAAATTTAAAATTTTAAATGTAAAAGTTAGTTTCTCTAATGATATTTACATTATTTAACACTAATGAAATGCATTAAAAAGATGCATGCATTAAAAAGATTCCGTACACCTCTGCCCGGTAGACCACACCTCAGCGCAAAGTCATGTCGCGAGGTCTTCGCGCCGGGCCTCCGCGTCGGTCCTCCACGGCGCGAGGTCTTTGCGTTGAGTCTTCGCGCCGAGGCTCCACTTCGTGAGATCTCTGCGTCGAGTCTCCGCGTCGAGCCTCCACTTCGTGAGGTCTCCGCGCCGGCCCTCCATGTCGCGAGGTCTCCGCGCCGAGTCTCCACACCAGGTCTCCATGTCGCGAGGTCTCCGTGCTAAGTCTCCGTGCCAAGCCTCCACGTCGCGAGGTCTGCACGTCGAGTCTCCGCGCTGGCCCTCCACGGCGCGAGGTCCTCGCATTGAGTCTCCGCACCGAAGCTCCACTTTGCGAGGTCTCCGCGCCGTCTCCGCGTCGAGCCTCCAATTCATGAGGTCTCCACGCCGGCCCTCCGTGTCGTGAGGTCTCCGCATCGAGTCTCCGCACCGGGCCTCCGTGTCGCGAGGTCTCCTTGCTAAGTCTCTACGCAAAGCCTCCACGTCGCAAGGTCTGCGCGTTGAGTCTCCACGCCGAGACACCACATCATGAGGTCTCTGTGCTGAGTCGTTGAAAGCGTCTGACCACGTCCTAGTTGTGACCTTGTCCGACCGTCTCATGGTCGTCACCTCGTACGCCCACCTCGCGGTCGTTACATCATCAACCCACGTTGCGGTCGTGGCTCCGTCTAACCTCCTAGTGGTCATAACTTCGCCCGACCTCCACGGGACCGTAATTTTGTGAAAAATCGCACGACGGCCTCGCGCCTTGGCATACTCTACGGAGTATAAAAAATTGCACAATGGCCTCGCACATCGGCGTACACTGCAAAGTATAAAGTGTCAGGAACACAGCCGTCCCGGGCAACTCTACGGGGTATAAAAGAACCGCACAATAGCCTCGCGCCTCGGCGTACTCTGTAGAGTATAAAGCGCCGGGAACTCAGCCGTCCCGGGTAACTCTATGGAGTATAAAAGACCACGCGGTGTCCCTGCCATGCGTCTCACCAAAGAGTTCGCTGTGCTACTTCATCCGACCACATAGTGGTCGTAGACAATTCGCCGAGGCAGTCGAGCCTTCATCCGACCATCTCATGGACGTACACACCTCGTCCGACCACCTCGTGGTCATCGACATTTTGTCCGATTGCCCCACAGTCGTGACTTCATCCGACCACATAGTGGTCATGGACACTTTGTCCGACCACCTCGTGGTCGAGACTTTGTCCAACCACATAGTAGTCGTCAACACTTCATCCGACTGCCTTGCGGTCGAGACATTGTCCGACCACTATACCACATAGTGGTCATAGACGCTTCATCTGACCGCCTTGCGTTGCCTCCGTCGACCTCCGCACGGTCTTTACCGGACTTCACGCGATCTCTACCAGACTCCACATAGACGTCGCCTCCGCCAGACTTCGTCGTGCCTCCGCGCGTCTCCGCTGGACCTCGCGTTGCCTCCACCGAGCTCCGCACAGTCTTCACTGGACTTCCAAAAGGTGCAAGATGGAGCACACGCTTCATGGACTTCGTCCAGCCGCTGGCTTCGTCGGCAACCGTCCGACCACCCCGTAGTCGTGACTTCGTCCGACCACGTCCATGGTCGTGATTTCGTTCGACTGCCTCGCGGTCACGACTTCGTCCGACCACGTCCATGGTCGTGATTTCGTTCGACTGCCTCGCGGTCACAACTTCGTCCGACCACGTCCTAGTCGTGATTTTCTTTGACCACCTCGTGGCCATAACTTCGTTGGACCACATTGTGGTCGTGACTTGGCCCGGCCACTTGGTGGTCGTGCCTTCGTCTGACCACCTCGCATCCGACAATTTGGCCAACTGCCTCACGGTTGTAACTTTGTCTGACCACATCGTGATCGGGATCTCATCCGATCGCCTCGCGGTCGTCACTTCGTCCGGCCACCTCATGGTCATAGTGACTCACGGTCAAGACCTCACCGCTCGCCTTGGAAGCATCGCCTTGGCGGGGCAACACGACTTCGTCGTTTCGCCTCATAGGCATCGCCTCTACGGGACAACACACCTTCGCTGCCTGGCTTAGAGGCATCGCTTCGGCGGGGCGGCACGACTTCGCCACTTGGCTTGGAGGCATCGCTTCGACGAGGCGACACGACTTCATTGCCCGCCTTATAGGCATCGCCTCGATGGGACAGCCTGGCTTCAACGTACGACTTCGACTGCCTGCCTTGGAGGCATCGCCTCAGCAGGGCGGCACGTCTCTCAGTGGGACGGACTGGCTTCTGCGTGGGACTTCGCCGACCTCCTCGTAGGCGTCGTCTCGGAGGGATGGCACCACCCCTACTCCGCTTCCATGATTTGTTGGACTCTGCAGTTGCATTATGATCAGTGAAAGAACCCTTTTCCATGGGCTGTGAACTACCAGTTGCATCGGCTCACCAGTTGGCACCCTCGCGCTTGCTGTCGAAGGACGGAGGGCTGGGATAGGTTGTTACATCAGCTCGCCCATCGGGACCTCCGTGCTTGCTGTCGAGGGAGTCCTGTCGTAGGGGTGGCCTAACCCTCTGCGACTGGGCCTTACAACTGATCCAATATGTAATAGGCCCAATAGTATAAAGAAATGTACCAATGTACCACTACCTTATGTAATTATTAATGATTAGGATGGTAATTTTCCATCCTACCCACTCATGTATATAAACCCTCAAGAGGGGCGTGAGGGAGGGGATCACTCATTTCCCATATATCGTCTCTCTGTTGGCTCTCCTTTTCTAGTGCCTCTCTCTACTGTTTGGTCTGTAGCCACAACAGATAACCTATTAATGATTTGGAAGGGTAATATCCTAGTGTAATATATTGATTACGAAATAGTTTCTCTCCGGTTATTCCAATGCAAGACAAGAATATTGGAAGTTCCATATCATGTATGGCATTATACTTCAAAAGTTCAAATATGATGCGAGCGCTTACCTTGTTTAAGTAGTTCAGCTGCACTAAACAGCATATAATCACAACAACAATAAAGAACCAGGTCTGAATGTAGATAAATTGGTTCACTCCACTAAATGAGAGCTTTAAGGCAATAGCCACTGCTTTTACACTGATAACCTGTCCCACATATAGCACTTCATCAGAATACATACTAAATCAACTTGGTTCGAACAGATCAATTTTAGGACGATGTACTGCGAACATACCGTAAGCGACCCCATTAATGAACATATTGCAATATATGCGAGCATTTTCCTTTGTTCTGTCCGATGAACAACCCAGAAAATTAGAACAACCGCAAGAGCTACAGCCAAGCAAGAATAGACAATGAAACCTGCCAGCACAAATTATATGTACATGTCAAAATGGATTGACAGCATAAATAGTATTAGAGTTAGCTAGAAAACGTAAACAATAGCAGAAAGAATGCTTTTGCACAATGGAAAGAGTTGCACATTCCCTCAGATACTTTCTTGTTGGTGTAGCATCAGATATTTCATTTATGGAAGTATTCCCTCAGATATTTGTGTATCAAACTATCAATATAGCGTGTATGAACATATAAACATATAGAGTATTAATTTCGGTAGAATGACAGAAAAATAAGCACAAAGAATGTCTTTCCCACCAAAAAAAAAACAATGAAATCTTTCCCACCAAAAAAAAAGCAATGAAAGTGAAAGTTTTCATTTAGAAGCTGATTCCAGCAAGCAGCTTTTTTTTTGGAATAAGTCCATATAACACTTGAAAGTTTACCTAAAATTCTGTCCAGTACCTTTAACTATAAAATCAGACACTTAACCTCCCAAGTTTTATAATCCGGTTCAAATAACACCCTGATCTGGTTTCGCATAGTGATATTGTCCGCCTAGCGCGATGAGTAGGTAATTTTGCCGCATAGGATGACATGTTGGCCAAGTTGAGTCAATGACATACAGAACTCACAAAGGTTTCTCCCCCATCGAGCTCCCAGCCGTGCTTTCGTGGCTACTGCCCCTTGTAGTTCCCTCCCTCTCTGTTTCGATTGGGAGAGAAGGCCGTGTAGGCCCCACCTATTATTCACCTAAATTTGATCAACGTATCATCCTATATGGTAAAATCGCCCACTTATCGCACCACGTGGATAATACCACAAGTCAAAATTGGATCAGGATATTATTTGAACTGGATTGTAAAGTTAGGAAGTCAAATAACCGGTTTCATAGTTCGGAGTGCTAGATGGACTTTTGAGCGAAGTTGGAGATGTTATATGGACCTTTTCCTTTTTAAAACCAAGGTAGTAGCTTTGCCATCCATTAAAAGAAGGAAAAAAGTTAATAGAGCAAACAACAAAGGAACCAGCCCTAGAACGCAAAAGGGGCACTTAGTCAAAGGATAGAATTTTCCTAGAAGTTAGATAGCCCAACATATTTCAGGATGCAAAATATGAAACTCCGCTGAAAATTGCAAAATATTACTGTGTCAATTGTTTACCAAAGTGCATTTCAGACCAATCAACAACAACAATAAAGCCTTTTGTCCCTAATAAGTTAAGGTAATCTAGAAATGAAACTTCCTCAAAGTCAAAGAAATGAGAGCCTTATAATAAAACCTACAAGGCAAAAACCCTAAATCTGCATCCTACCATCTAAGCAGAGTACCTAAAACACTACCTCTAAAACCTTCTTTTTATGCCATAGTTCTGGTATGTAAATCGCTAACTTCCATATGCTCTTAGCCAAAGCTAATTATTTAGATACGTTCCAATCCATCAAGTCTCTTTTAACTGCTTCCTCTCACATTAGTTTTGGTCAACCTCAGCCTCTTCTTGCATTTTTGGTACGTCTTAAAATTCCATTACATACTGGTGCCTCAAGAGGTATCCGTTGGAGATGTCCAAACTATCTTAAGTGATATTGGACAAACTTCTCTTCAATTAGTGCTACCTCCACCCTATCACGTATATCATCATTGCGGATTTGATCCCGCCTTGTATGACCACAGATCCACCACAACATCTTCATCTCCGCTACACTTATCTTCTGTATATATTGTCCTTTAGTTGCCTAACATTCCGCTACATATAGCATCTTAAGTCTGATTGTCATTCTATAGAACTTACCCTTTAACTGCATTTCAGACCAATACTGATGGAAAATTTTTGGAATATTGCAAACTACAGTATTAAAAACACAAATCCACAATTAACATTGGTAAACTACAAAAACTGAAATGACAACTAGAACAACTATTAATGGACTTTGAGAGAAGAGCCACCTGGTTCAGTTGCAAGATGCCATATTTCGTTAACTGAATCGATCCTTCTTTCCTTTGGGGCATGCAAAACTATACCAACTGAACCGACAACACATAGTATGCAACCAACAACACCAAACATATGCAACCTCTCATTCAAAATGAAGTGTGCTAGCACTGCACTGCATGAATAAAAGAGTATTAAGGAAACATCATACTGTCAGAGTGTCATTTCATCAGAATTATTGACTAGCAAGGAAAGGTGAGTGTGAAACCTAAATATGATGCTCAGAGCTCCCAGAGGAGTAACAAGTATTGCAGGAGCAAATGCATATGCTGCAAAGTTGGCAACCTCACCCAAAATCACTGCAAAAAAGAGGGAGAGTGATAAACAATAATTTGAGCTTACATCGTATTATTACAAAATATTGATAAACCTTTGTGGTTATTGAACATGCCAAATAAAATCATTGGTACAACTACGTGCCTCTGTTCTATTTTTGACAGGAGATTATTCATTCTTTTAGTCCTTATACAGGCACTGAAGCACTATTCCATCTCTAATACCTAAAATGAATGCAGAAACTACCTTACTACACATTTATTGTAATACATTTGTATCAGACAACAGAAGGCATTTTTTTTAGTCTCTGTACTGAGAGTGCCATCGTTGTCACACCATCACATCACAGAAGAGCACATTGTAGTAGATACTTACTAGTTATCATTCCTACCCACCATAGCGGTTCATATAAGTATGAGTAGCCTCCAGAACCTGAAAAACATGAGGGCAAAATTAGTAAAATAGTTAACAAGGGATTATGGGACAAGGCAAATGTAGAAGAAAAATTGAAACATAATTGCGTGAGGAATTTGAGCATTCTTGGAAACACCTTTTATTCACTATCAAAATATATTGTTCAAATAGATCCAGGAGGGAGGAACAACCTGCTCTTACCCCAGCATCCCCAGCTTTCTTCAGCCCAATCTTCTTGATCACAAAGCTTGAACCAATAAACGCACTTGATGATGTGGCTAATGCAAAGCCCCTCACATTGTCTAGAGACATCACCATCTCTGACAGTCTGTTTGCAGTCAACTGCAGAATCCAATAATTATCCTACATAACAAAAGGATTTTCATTTAGAGCACTAGAACCTTGGGTTGCTTTTGATTTGATTTCCAGGACTATATATAGAAACAGAGAAGAACATGATCAGAATCATCACGTATGTATCCAGCAAATCTTAATTAGGATGTTATCAGTGAAAGAAGCAAATTTTAACAATAAGGTGCTAGTACAAGAACAAAAAAAGCAACCAGATACCTAAACTCCTCGAGAGTAAAATACTTCTGTTGCTTCCTTTTACGAGGAAAGTGCTGGGACAAAATGACAGCTCCCGTTCACATATAGCCCCAGAGAGCAATTCCTAGATGCAAAAAGGAAAAGTGCAAATGTCAAAGACTGCGTACATAAAGACAAACATGAAATGTCTGTTTGTACAACAAAGGAGCCAGCTGCATTGGATTGGGAGACACTAAACCATGACAAGATAAAGCAGGAGTGGATGTAGGTAAGAAATGACAACCAAATTCCAGATTGTGAAGGCCCTACTCTTAACTAGTCTAGGATTCTCAAGAAAAGATAGTCACCAAAAACTCCCCAATTAAATGAGGTTCCACATCCTGCATGAGAATGCAGCACATACAAATCGTCGGAAATACGATTTTTCTTTTCATCGGCTTTCTTAAAGCAGAGTTTGTTTCATGGGTGTTCTTGTTTCTTGGACACGAGGGGGCGGATTTAACGTAGGCCATGGGGTTCAGTTGAACCCCCAGAATTTGTGGAAAATAAAGTGCAACGGGACCTTGGGTACCAAAATCCTATGGGGCCAACTGATATTGATCAAGATCGATCTTGTGCGCTGAGAAAGAAGTACCTAACCGAACCACGGATGGATGGATTAGATCAGAATGGCACCGCGCAGCAAACAAATCCGCAACTGACTAGATGGAGAGAAAGCAAGATTTGGATTTGGTACTCACAGCCACACCAAAGAACAATCCATCCAAGCTAGGGTTCCTTACCAACAAAAGAAGCAACCAATCCAAGTCCGGATGGAGCCGCAGGACGAGACAAGCTAGACTTCGGCGGAAGTCCCGTCGCCGGCCGTGAGGTCGCCTATGATGGGGCACGAAAAAAGTGAGGAAGACAAGAACAACGAATCTGAGAACGGCAAGGGACGAATTTGGGGAGTATAATCAGAGGAGGAGGAGAAGAAGAATAGGCGAGATGAGGAGGAACCGTCGGACGCCTTCTCCTCGTTCGCTCGAACGACTCGCAGAGCCCATGCACGAAAGAGGAAGCGGGCCCAGGTTTCGATAGCCAGCTGTACCGTGAAAAAATCTCTAAGGAGGGGGAAAAAGAAAAGAAAAAGATATGGTACCATTATTACGATTTATGAGCTGTGCAGTTTGATAAAATAACAGTTGTTCGTCCCACCTTGCAAAAAAAAGGATCCTTTTAAACTATGACTTATGGTTAAAATTTTTAAATTCTGAATGGCTTGTAAGAGACAGTACGCAGAAAAAAATAGTTGCATTCGATTTTGATCGGTGCAATAAAACTTGGTATAATTTGTACTACAATCTTCCTGTAAACCTCGTCTAAAAAACGTATCATTTAAAAACTAGGTACTTGCAAGTATAAGCTAAAGCCACTTATAAGTGATGCCAAATGCACCCCCATATATTTCCTCTTTTTCCCCAAAACTATTGCTCCCTCCATTTAGTTGGTTTGGAGAGAGTCTCTAAAATATAACTGTAATCGCTGATTATTATCATTATATATTTTGTAAAACACAACAAAATTTTGATATTATAAAAGTTCTTTTCGAAATAAATCTACATATATGATTTTCATGTATCTAATCTAGCTATTTAAAAGATATCAATAGCTAAAAATTTCAGAGTTTAACTGCACACATTTCAGAACAACTTTTTTAGAGGACATTTGTATTGCCCTCTGTTGAATATGGCTGATGCTCTGGCTAAAAATAAATAATAGCGACTGAAAGAAGTGGCTTTTAGAAGGAAGAGATGAGTGATATAAAAAATGAGGGAGAGATTCATGTGCGAGACGTGAGGAGGAGGAATGGGGTACATGATGTGCCCCTGACTTATCATCGGAGCGAGAGGAGTGGAGAAACCGCTTCGAGAAACCACACGTTTATATTGACTTATGACTACTACTTGCAAACGTGTGACATTTTGCACCCTGTTGTTGGTTTTTTGGCATAATTAAATTTTAAAAAAAATAGAAATGGAAAAAATAGATTAGCCTATTATGAACAATGCAAATGAATAAAAAAAGAAAAGTCAAAAAACCCAAAAACTAAAAAAATCAAAAAAAAGATAAAATTAAAGAATACAGGCAAAAGTTCTCAACATTTTGGCTTTTCCCTGTTTGTCCTTTTCCTTCTCCTCTCCTGCGTAGCTGCTCTCCTCTCTCTTCGGGCGCGCAGGCGTGTACCATACTCTTCTTGATCCAAAGCGTAGTCTGACTTGCCCTTTTGGCTCAGCTGCTTCTGAGTCTGCTTCAAGCTCGTGCTGTAGGCTGGAGGCAAGGCGGATATGGAGGCCGAAGCCAAGGACCTCCGATCAAACTCCGATCATTTGCTCAATTGCTTCTTCGCTTGCGTGGGATGTGCATGTAAGTTGGTCGGTCAAATAAGTGGGGCATCACGCGCTTGTCGTGGGACGATCTTTGGAGAGGATCTAACTCTCGTCAATGTTCTTAACAGTTTTTAGTTTTTATCTCTTAGAAATCAGATTTTGAATAGAGTTGCTTCTCAGAATAGTTTCTATAAAGCTTTTTATAGGAGTCACTGTAGGAATCGTTTTGAACAGAGTGGTTTTTCAATGTAAGTATATCTTACTCTCTCGTAATCAGAAAAAACTAAAAGCCATAACACTTTTAAACAGAAACTTAGAGTACGGGTGCAGAGAGGAAGAGAAGATGGTGACCACACGTGATGAGAAGGAGGAGGAATAGGGGTAGTGTTCATAGTGGAGATGTGAATGGGAACTGTGAAGATGGTAGAAGGGAGCAAGACTTTGGATTGGTAAGAAAGGCTTTTCCTTAATATAAAAACAGTCAACAGTAAAGTATAGACGTAGATGGTGCAGAGAAGGAAAATCTATACGATCACCGATGCTACCGATGCAATTTATTAGAAATTTATGCAGCACACTGATTTTTCAAGAGCATGTGACAACTCATTAGTTTAACAGTGGAAATAATTCATGAAAAAGAACACACACATAGCATTATTCGTTTCTACCGTTGTAATGTAATGGTATAGGATCTAAATCCACTACCCTTGAATTGAGTGATTAACAATTTAACACCGTGACAGCCCATTGATTTGAAAGCTTTGCTTCCTTCCATGTATGTCACTAGCTCCTCGTGGCGTCAAGCTTCCTGACAACCATCCTCTGTCGTGCTACACAGTGACCAGCTTTGCATGCCTTCCCATGCCATTTGTTGCCATCTATCCTGAACTCCTTCAATTTTGCCCTACTTGTGCAACGTTGTCAGCTTGTCATGGTTTAGGAATCCACCGTTCACATATCAATCTAACTATACTTTTTTAATTTAGATTCTCTAATGTTTTTTCTTTTTGCAAATCTAGTCCATCCCGTGAATCTACCCTATGCAGGGGCGGAGATGGGCCTCGGGCCGAGGCCCAGGAAAAATAGTAATGGAATTTTTTTGTAAATATAACTCAAAAAATATTGTACAGTGTAAGGCCCGAGTCATATTGGCCGGCCCGAGACTATTCCCGGGCGGCCCGATTCCCAGCCGGCCCAACCGCGGAGCCGGCCAGCCGCGGAACGGCCTAAATGCCCGTCGCCCGACCTAACCCTAGCTTCCTGCCCCAAATCCCGCAACGGCGCATCGACGCAATGTGATTCCTCCCGAGTCTCCGCCTCCAGCCCCAATCTCGCGACGCCTCCGCGACTCTGCCACCGGCCGCCCTAGCCCCCACCTCCTCTCTGCCGTGCCCCCGTCTCCTCTCTGTCGCGAACTCGCGGAACCATCCCCCGTGGGCCGCGACCCCGCCTCCTCTCCGCGACTCCGCCCGTCCGCCGTGACGCCTCCTCTTCACCTCTCCACCGTCGCCCGCCTCCGCTTCGCCGTGGCCCCACCCCCGCCTCCTCTCCGGCTCTCCGTCAGTCTGCCGCAGCATCGTCCCGCCGCCTCCTCTCCGCCGCGACGCCGACCCCGCCTCTTCTCCGCCCGTCTGCCGCGACGCCTCCTCTTCGCCGCTCCGCCGCCACCCGCCTCCGCTCCGCCGCGGCCCCGCCTCCTCTTCGCCGCGACGCCGACCCCACCTCCTCTCCGCTGCGGCCCCCACTGCAGCACTGCTCACCGCCGTCTCTGATGGATGCTTGAACTTGGTTTGGCACTTCAGTTGCTTTCCTCTGCAATTTGCTCACGTCAATGCGTGCTATTGTCTCTTCTGATCTTGCCTTTCTTGCAGGAATGGCGCGAGCAATCTCCCCGGCGACATCTGCGATAGGTAAGACGAGAATGTCTTCTACAAGGTTAGGTTTTTGAATTGATTGAGTTTACTTTACTCGTACCTTGTCCTAGTGCTTCTTGGCTATAGGAAAATGCCAGATTAACTATAATTTGCAATTTGAATTGATTGAATTAACTGGAAGGTGGAGATTATAGTTTCTGTTAGAACAAAGAACTACTGTTAGTACTATTAGTTAGGGGATGGTTTGGACAAACTCACTAAAATACCATCTAAACCTAGAGGTTTAAGACCCGACGCTTTTCCATGACACGGCAATAAAGGATATGTTGTACTTTTGTTATGGCTCAGTATTGATACAATTCGACGTTAGTTGTAGACTTATAGCCCCATAGTTTTGGGCCCGAGGCTTCGTGAAATCCTGGCTCCGCCACTGACCCTATGTGGGGGCATTGTAGCAATCTGCCGCACATGGTAGGTTTGCGAGAGAAGCTACATTTATAAAATAAAATATTCAAAAGCTAAATTAAAAATAAATGACTAGATTGATATTTTGAAACTTTTATGGTTTTGTGGTGCCTCGAGCGGGTAAATGTCGATGACAAAGTACAAAGACCAACGACATGGCATATACACACGTTTTCTTTTGTTTAAAAATTGAACACACGTTTTTTATCTTAATGGAGGTGGCACCTTACCTTAGCAGGGCCGTGCCGTGAAATTTGGAGGCCCTGTACAAAGGTTTAAGTGAGGCCTAAATCAAAGTACTAAATATAGCCAAAATAATGTATGTATTGCAAACAGTTCTAGACTTTCATACGAAGGATTTAATTAGTACAGTACAATTAGAATTGAAAAAAAACGAATACCTGCACTGGAGTACTGGAACTGGATGACGACGAATCACAAATGGATTGGATGAGCCGGCCAACCGGTGCTCGGCGGAGACGAGACGAACACGAACTGACGAAGTCACGAAGACACGAATACAAGAGAATACGAAACGCCGTGGGCTGGTGGGGGCCTCGGGGCTCGGAGCCGAGAATACGAAGCGCCACCGCCACGCACGCGAAGTCGCCGCGCGGATACCATGAGTCATGAGAGCGGAAATAACTCACACAATAATTCTTCTCTTCCATTGGCCATACAGGCAAATATAGAGTTATGTGACAACCGGAAGGAAACAGAATAAGAGATTGAGACTTTGAGAGAGAATCCTATTCGAATCCTAGTTCTGGTTGTTGCCGTATGAAGGAAGACGTGAATCCGTTGTTGGAGTCCGTTGCCATGCATATGAGCATATCCCACGGACGTAGCCATATACAGCTACAATGCCATGCATATGTACGTATACATGTGCAGTCTTATGCACGTATACGGCAAACAGCGCACGCGCGCTCGAGCTAGGCTCTGGCGCTCTGGCCTCACACGAATACATGGACCTTCTTTTGCTGGATTGATTTTTTGGGGCCCTGTACGGCCGCACGGCCCGCACACCCATGGGCACGGCCCTGTACCTTAGCAATGTCTCGGCAACAAGTAAAGCATGGGCTGGCAGGGAATGCAGCTCAACGGTAAGGATGGATTGGCGGAAACAGATGTAGCAATATGTTTGTGCCTCGAGAGTGTAGGTCAATGATGGTCACGGTTGGTGGTGGAACAAGGTTTTGTCTGGTTTTGCTCTAGAAATGTTCTGATGTTAATACCTACATCTCTACTATTTAAATATCTACTACTTAAAAGAAAAAATTGACGGTGATAACTTACTACCATTTCAATCGATGGCTCATCTACCACCACCCTTCTACTAGAAGCCATTCGATCTAAACAATTTCATCTTAACCATCCGCTTAGTGCCTCTCCCCTCCACTTTCTCTCGCGATCTAACCGATCCTCCCCTCCTCTTTTGGCTTCAATTTCTCCACCGCGCCCTCCTGGACTCCCCTATTCTTCCTCAACCTCGCTGTCGCCTCTTCCCTCTCTCGCTCTCCCTATTTTCCTCTTTCTCTCTTCAACCAAGCGGCGCCGTCACTTGATCTGACGCCTCTGGTAGATTCCCTTGCTGTTGATGGCCTCCCCGCCTCCCCTCGGCCTCTTCCTCTCCTCTCTTAGCCGTCGCCACTTCGGGGAGGGAAGCAACGGTCCACTCCATTCCCTTCCTCCTCTTGCGCCGCCACTCCCTTTCCTTCCACAGTTTCACCCCCTACAAAACCCTAACCCTCGCGCGCATAGCTCCTCGCCACTGACATGAGCATCTCTTCCACTACCACTGACCATGGCGACCCAGATCAGCAAGAAAAAGAAGGTACGAAATCCTGACCCCTCCAGATTCCACATCTTTCAGTGATAGATGGATGTATCGATCTGACGATTTGCATTTTACCCATGTGTGTAGTTTGTGAGTGATGGCATGCTCTATGCGAAGCTGAACGAGATGCTGACACGGGAGCTGGCGGAGGATGGCTATTCCGACGTGGAGGTGCGGGTGACGGTGATGCACACGGAGATCATCATCCGGGCCACACGGACACAGAACGTGCTCAGGGAGAAGGGCCGAAGGATCAGGGAGTTCACCTCTGTCGTGCAGAATCTCTTTAACTTCCCCGAGAACAGTGACAAGCTCTACGCCAAGAAGGTCATCAACCTCAGCCTCTGTGCCATCGCCCAGGCTGAGTCGCTCCGCTACAAGCGCCTCGGAGGCCTTGCTGTCCACAAGTATGGTAATTGTCAAGCCCTACCAATTGTTTGTTGCCATGGATGCGATTAGCAGATATGTTTAGCTGTGTAGTTAGTATGTGTTGCTCTGAAGATGCATGGAGGTAGACTTTGAAAACAGTTGCTTCAATCTTCACTAAGAATTTGATATCAAATATTCTCCATTGCCTACCGGATGATGCTCTACTGGATGCAGATTATTGAACTACCCAGTCATAAATTTTTCGTTGGCGCACAATGCCATCCTGAATTCAAGTCAAGACCAGGAAAGCCATCTCCACTTTTCTTAGGTAATGCAATTCTACTTGACTAGAAGTATGCTGATGTTTATGCTCATATCATTTTCATTCTAATATCCTGATCAACTCTAAATATGTTAGTTGTTAATTAGCCTCTACTTATCAAGGTTACCATTGTTGTTAGCGATGTACCAAAGATGGTGAAGGCATTTTGTGTCAATTTCACTTTTTCAGTCATTAACATTGCAGTTCCTCATTTAGATTTATCATGGTCACCTGCATTTTCTGAATACTAATGGCTCAGTAAGCACTTCATCTGAATTAACAATGCATCTCTACTGACAGGATTAATAGTAGCAGCATCTGGACAACTAAATACTTTGCTCTAGCGCAGTTTTGTCAATTCAAATTTGACACCTAGAGGTATTAACGGTAATGTAGTTCCAAAACTGAAACTGTACCCAAATGGACATAAGAAGAAACAATTGAACATCCTGGTAAATGGATACTATGCAACTTGGTTGGGGTTTGAGGCTAGGAGGTCAGGGATAGAAGGGCTTCCTGGTCAGCTGATTTTCTGTTCTGTAATCATCTCTTTCATTTAATTAATTGTCTTGGTAATTGTACTTGTTCTCTTGTCCTTTCTTGTTCCTAAAAATTCATCATCTGCTTTAATAAGATTGTGTATTTGGTATTGTCGTTCTCACAAGTTCATATTAATAAGCCAGTGAGGTTACAAAAATTTCAAATTTCAGTTACTTTATCAAAAATGTAAAACTATTGTCACAAGGGAGAAAATAAAGACCACTCATAGATGATTGGAATGGCTGTAGTTAGTTCTATATATTTATGGTTGAGCTTCCTCACAATATGCACCATTATTTAATTATATGATTTTTTATTATTAAGAAAGTGTGGCGCAGTCCTTTGCTTCTAGTTGCACATGTGAATCAGAGGTATACTTTTTCTGCTACTATTTGTGAGGAAATTTTTATCTGTACTACTTTTTCATAGACTGTGATCATGAGAGATGTGCTATTTGCATTGTATTTGTTTTTTCGTTGCAACGCACGGACATATGACTAGTTGCTTAAAAAAGAAAATCGACATCTTATTTAGGAAAAAGTGGTATACATAATTCTTTTTTTACCTTCCGCAGTTTTGTTATTTCTGACTGCTTTCCCCCTATTTTCGTCGAAAATAATTCATGTTGCACGTATTCATTGTTCAGCTCTAAGCCATTTCATCCTATTACAGTGGCACAAACCGAGCTTATTTTGGGCCGGTCCCGTCCCGATCGATATTAATCCAAACTCATTTCTGGGTGCATCGTCGAGAAGCTACCAAACTGAATTGGAGGCAGGCTCCCCACCTTGTTTTAGTTTCCGGTGAAAATCAAACTACTCACTTCATTCTTTTTTGTTTAACCTTTTTACTTCCGTAAGATACTATTTATTATAATTTTATGTTAAAATATATTAATAAAATTATAATATGATGATAGTATTTTTAACAATAAATCTAATAATATAATTAGTTATGTATCCGTACGTTGCAACGGAACTTATTGAATATATTGATAATCATGATATAGAAGAGAATTACTTTAATCAGTTAGAAAGTGGAGAATAATAAAAAGTTAAATAAATAAAATTTAGAGGAGAATGAAGCAACAACCACCTATCTATAGGCAGACTAGAAAGCACAGGAAAACGCACGTTCCACCCGCGTCGCGTCAGATCCCTCTCGCGGCCGCCGAAAGCGCGGCGCGCGCGCACACACGAGCGAGCCGACGGTGGAGTGGAGCGCCTCGAGCAGATCGCGGATCACCTGAAAGCCGAAAACGAGCGAAAAGCACAGGGCAGCCGCACGTACTCCCTCCCCCACCCGCCGCCGTCGAATATCTCAACCCCCCAGGCCCAGCGCCCGTCAGCACACCCGCCTCGCCTCGGCTCACCCCCACTCCCGCCGCCTCTTCCACCTCGCGAATTTTGCGGGAGACGCGACGCTGCACTACTACCACAGGAGAGAAGCCTCTCTCTTCCCACCACCTCCCCTCCCTTCCAAAACCCTAACCCCTCCTCCCTTCGATGGCCACGCCGCCGCCGCCCGCCTCCGACTCGCCCGGATCGCCGCCGCCGGCGCAAGTGGTAAGCTCAACAACCCCCGATCCGTCCGCAGCCCTGCTATCTCGATCCGCCCTGACTCGATTCGTGCGTGCGGCCTTCTTCTTCCTCCAGGTGGGCAACGCCTTCGTGCAGCAGTACTACAACATCCTCCACCAGTCGCCGGATCTCGTCTACCGCTTCTACCAGGAGGCCAGCCGCCTCGGCCGCCCCTCCGGCCCCGGCGCCGACATGGACACTGTCACCACCATGGAGGTATTACGCTCGGCTGCTCCCTTCCGGCTCCCTTCGCTCAGATCTGCGCGCCTGTGGGCTTGGGGTTGGAGACATTGTGAGGGCTTTTGGGTGGTTTGTGTGCGCAGGCGATTAACGACAAGATCATGTCCATGGATGTCGCGCGGGCGGAGATCAGGGCGGTAGACGCGCAGGAGTCGCTGTGCGGCGGCGTGACCGTGCTCGTCACGGGCCACCTCACCGGGAGGGACGCCGTGCGCCGCGAGTTCGCGCAGTCCTTCTTCCTCGCGCCGCAGGAGAAGGGCTACTTCGTGCTCAACGACATATTGCGCTACTCCGGCGAGGGGGAGGCCGAGCCGTCGCCGCTGCCGCCACCGTCGCAGCAGCAGTCGGCATCGGAGGTGGACGCGGAGGTAGCCCCAGCTGCCGTCCTGGCGAATGGCACTGTCGGCGGAGCCACAGAGAGTGTGCCTCGCGAACAGGGTGTGTTGCGTTGAAACATCTTGAAAGCTGTTTTGTTCCTGTGAACCATCTGGTCAAATTGATTGCCTTTGTCTGTTTCTAGAAGCTGCGCCACAGCTGGAGCAGGATCCGGCTGAGCCAGCACATCATCCTCACGAGGAGGATCTGAGCGAGGAGGTTTATAACCCGCCGAATGATGCAGAGGTGCCTGTTATGGAGGAAACACCGGTTGCTGAGGTCATAGATGAAGTGCCAAAAAACGCAGCAGTGGCCATACCAAGTTTGGCTGCCCCTGTACCGCATGAGGAGGCCCCCAAGAAGTCATACGCTTCAATTGTAGGTTTCGGAAAGCTGTTTATTTCCATTTGTTAAATTATGTGTCTGATATTTCGAACTGTGCATATTCCAAGTCTCTTAATCTGATCACGGGAGGCAAGATATAGTTTTCAGTTCTTCATGGGGTTTTCTGCATGTGTTGGAACCTGGGAGCGAACATGTTGAAGCTTCTGAGTTCTGACTTTTGACGTGTTAATGCTTCACAAGCTGATCTCTTAAACAACAATAGTACACCACACAATCAATGTTCACGAGAGTTATTATTATTATTTGGTTGGGGAACATGAGTGTACATATGAAGATTGTTATGTCAGTTATTCTTGCTGCCATGATTGTCTATTTAATAGGATAGTGGTAGTGCCTTTGGTGGAAGAAATTTTGGAAGCTTGTTGGTGTTGTTGATGGATAGTTACATTAGCTATGCAATATGTGTGCTTTTGATACTTACCTTTTAATATAGTCACCATCATTGCATTCTTGTTCTTTTTCTAGGTCAAAGTCATGAAAGAAGTTCCACCACCAACTTCCACAGTTCCTTCCAGGCCTGCACCACTAAAACCAGAGAGGCAAGCTCCTCCTGCTCCTGCTCCGGTTGCTGATGTTCCAACTTTCAGTCCTAATCCTGAGAGCAGTAACATTCAAGGGCCGGAAGGTATTATCTAAATCCAAACTTGCATCTAAAGCCTTTTGATTTCATTATCGTCCATCTGAAATGCTTTATAATCATCTTTAAAGTTGATACACATGCGATATATGTACGGAATCTGCCCTTAAATGCCACAATCGAGCAATTAGAAGAACAGTTCAAGAGATTTGGCACTATTAAACGTGATGGCATCCAAGTTAGAAGCCACAAGGTACTTTATTTTCTTTCTCTACATGATGAGAGAGTTTTTCAGGTGAGCCTAACTTCAAAAGTTTGTCTTGGTATTTCCATTCCAAAATACAGATTCAAGGGTTCTGTTATGGCTTTGTAGAGTTTGAGGATGCCAGCTCCGTTCAAAGTGCAATAGCGGTAATTTTAATCTAACTATTAGCTCATCAGCTTGTTCTGTAATATTGAAGGATGCTTATCAATCATTTATTTTATCTAGTTACAAGCTTGTTATTAAGTTAATATATTTGATCATTGCATAATGTATGTGTAACTAAAGAGTTATTTGTAGCAAGTTTCGTTGTTTGAGAGGGTTTCCAGTAAGCTTCTTGAGAGGGATGTAGATGTATGCGGACCCATATACGCATGACCTTAGCATTCTTTCAGTTCTTGTTTTTCTTTTATGCTTGTTGCCTTGCTCATCTTTTAGCAGGCAGGAAAAAATACAAGACAATTATTGTTTCTAGCTAATTGGATTTTGAACTACAAGTATTTATGATTTGCATGCTAATTTGTTGCACAATACTATGGACAATGGCTCTTCTTTCCAAAGTACATTAGAACTAGGCCTTCTGTGTCTAGGTCTCCTGGTTTAGAGGCATCACTGAATATAAAAATAAGTTGCTTTGCTCACTTGAATGAACTCTACCACATTAGAAGATATTTTCTACATTAAGCTATAGTGGTTTTCGTCCTAGCCATCACCTTTTATTCTCTCTGTTGGTGGTAGCCCAGGCGCTGCAGAGCGACTCTTCCTATCTTCTCTGTTGGTAAATCAAGCGGTTGGAACACTAACTCTAGCTGTCAGTCGATTATTTTGGCCTTGTTGACTATGTCACGCGCCCTGCTTATATGTGACTGCTGGTCGGGTTGCTTTATGTAGTGAATACCAGGAATACCAGATACCCTTTTTCTTAATTTCCAAGTCTTAACTAAATTACTAAAAGCAAAGCAAGTTAATTGCACTCATAGGTTTGAGATTCGTGCTGCCTTGCATTTGTGGTCCAAAGGGACAAAGGGTTATGGAAAATGGAGAGCAAGAGGGAGGTATTGATTACCCCCCCCCCCCCCCCCCCCCAACTTTTTCTACCATTTTCTGTACTCACAGTAAAGACAGTAAAGCAAATTTAGTGCCGTAATTTAACCTGAAAATGTGAGAACTGGGAAGAGTGCTCAAACCTCATTCCCAATTACTTAACACAAGCATGCCTGCACTATAGGCAAATAATGTTCTTAAGCGTTCGTTACAAAGTACAAGCCCATGCAACTCAATGTGCTTCAGCAATGCATCTCGTTCCAATTCTTTGTGTCATAATAAGTTTTAGCCATGCTACTATTGTAACACTGGCATTGAAATTGTAGCTTTTACTCGGTGTCTTTACCCTATGTTGTAAATTTTGTTGATTTTTTCTTCTACACTTTTAATTGAATGTGATCTGTTGCTCAAGTTGTAGATCTGAATCAGGCAGGGTGTCTTGAGTGTTGCGTGAACTTCTTACTGACCTTAAAGCTGTCTTGTGTGTACTACTACTGGTATAATGATATTCTAAAAATGCTGTATCTGGATTTGTTTTCTTATCTAATGAATCAGCTTCTACAGCTTCTCAAATGAAACACCAAATGACAGCATTATAACCTAACAGACTAACTGTTGTTTCTTTATCTGGTAACTCTACTCTGCAGGGTTCTCCTGTTATGATCGGTGACCGGCAATGTTATGTGGAAGAAAAAAGAACTACTGGTTCACGTGGTAAGCTCATATAACTTTATCTCCGAGAGTTATTCCCCACCCTGAAACATTCTAGTGATTGTTGTGAAAATCATTAGTGTATACACATTTTGGATCTTATGAAAAATATAGATAGTTTTCTATATTCTGTTGAATCAGACAGTTATATGAGTATGTCAAATGAATGTATGACTGTGATCAACCAATTGTAATTTAATTTGCATTGATTGGATCAGTGAATTGTTTTATATAGTTTATGCTTACATTATTACGAGCATCATCTTTTATGCGAATTAGAATTCTTACAGATTGCCACTTTCTATTTTGTGCTGCTTGCCAAAATGTCTTCAACTCTGCCTACGATTTTTTTTTATTTCAGATAAAACTATGCCATTTCTGGAACAGACATGACAACAAAATATTAGAAATTATTGGAAACTAAAATGTATTTCTTGTGAAACCATGTGTACGCTACATTTTGTTGTTTCAATATGCTGTCAAATGCTTGGGCAAAAATTATGGTTGTCTCTCTGCCACCTGCTTTTGTTTTTTTCTCTTCAGTTGATACATGTCCTATTTCTGGCTTCAGGCAGTAGCAGAGGAAGGTTTGCAACGAGTAGAGGTGGTAACTTCCGAAATGAAGGTATGAGGGGCCGTGGTAATTACACTGGAGGGAGGAGCTTCGGAAGGGGTGAGTTCAACCATCGATCTGATTATGGAGGCAGAGGTGGTGGAAGGGGTGGCTCATCTCGTGGAGGTGATTTTGGCTACCAGTGGGTGGACAACTCTGGTACAGCCGTTGGTCGCGGTGATAGTGATATGCCTTAGAGATAATTATAGAGATGATTATATCACTTCTATATTTATGATCTTTTGAATAATATGTTATTTTGTTTCTTGAATAAATATCTTTTATATTGGTCGACGAGTATGTTCATGAAACTCTTTATTAATATTTTTACATTTTTAAAATTATTTATGATCTTATCATTATGTGAGAATTATAATTTATAAATTAACACATATTGATTGATGATCATGGATCATGGATACAGTGATATCAAATCAATAATGTGAACTAATGTCAGAGAATATGTTGGATTAATTCACCTTGAGGCATTGTTGAGATCATTATGTTGTTATGCCATCAATTGGTCTCAGGCAATAATAATGTATAATCATCGTAATTGAGATTATCATAGTTTTCTATATGTATAAGTTATCAAATGTCATCCCGTAACTAGATAGTTATAAATATGACTTTCGGGTATGCTATAAAACATGTGTAGGAATGTATCTGACAGATATGATATTTGTTCCTCCTACATAATTTGAGATATATCTTGGTCCCTGGTTGAATAAAGGAAGTGTATGGTCATGCCATGAGTTGTCGAGGAGTCGACCATATGAAGTTAACAACTATTAGATCGGAAAAAGATTGAATAGTTCATGGATGACACGTTTCTCATCTAAAATTTGATTATGTATCATGAGGCAAAAGGAGAATCTACAAACATGTTGTTTAGTCCGATTAGATACGAATCAGTCGTTTGGTATATTGACTTGTCGTATACTGGTCAGACATATCATAAACTGGTATGCGAACTGGTTGTATGGAGATATGGATTGGATGTAACTAGATACGACCAGTTGTTAAAGAGTTATGAATTGGGGATAGTGAATGACCAAGACCTAATTGCAGACCATATTGCACAAAGTTCATCCATTAAATCTGTGTATATTTGGAGGTCAATATGTTTTGTTAGGGACCGCTACCGACCAGTGATTCAAAAGGTATTTTTGGGTTACAACTAGGGTCCAGATGATAGACTCTGAATAGGATACGATCTCTATTCGTATTAGATAAGAATCCGGTCAGAAGCTCTATATAAAGGGGTGTATAGGGTTATGGAAGAGGGAAGGGAGATTACACCACTCGTCGAAACGCTAGCCGTCTCATTCTAAAGGCCCTACTGTGCGCGCTGGTTTTAGCACATGATGCACGACGTTCTATTCTTAAACATGTGGATTTTGATAGAGGTGTTCTGCGACTACGGCGTTGATCGGGATGATCTGAGGAGAAGACAATTGGCTCATGGAGATCGATTGCCTCTAGAGAATGATTGACTACTTCTACTACACCAACGCACGTTATGTTGAACCAGACTATTTCAACTCTTCTTTAGCTATACTGTGCCTAACGGTAATGATTCACGATCTCTTACTTACACGACTTCCTGGTTTTCACGTCAGAAATTTTAATTTGCGCTAGTTTAGTTTACCCCGAATCCCTATAGTGGTATAAGAGCCATCCTGTGTAGTATACGATCTAGATTGGTCACATATAGTCGATATGTGGTAGTAGTAGATTGAATCTGTTACTAGTCTGGTATGATAGCTTAGATTGATTCATATTAATGGATTAGTTTAGGCACAGATTGATGAGATCAATCAACTTCATCGGTAGTAGATGGGTTTACAGGAGGTTTTAATTGATAGCACCGTAGATTAGTTGCGCTTGTTCACGATAGCATTGCATAGTACCCTTATCGGTCGGGATTCCACCATCGGGGAAGATCGCGGTGCGCACCCGTATGGAGCTAATAGATCAAGTTGTTATTCTTTCTGGAAACCTCATGCGCCGATCAATATGATTGATCAATATCACGTGCTGATCAATTTGATTGATCAACGGAAAATTGGGTCAATCAGATTTGTTCAGAATTGGGTTAATATGATTAATCCGATGAAAATTTTAGGGCTTGTTTGGAACAGAGGAATTTCACAGGAATTTTGCAGGAATTTTGCAGGAAACAGTTCAATTCCCGCAGGAATTGGGAAAAATTCCCACATTCCAAACAGGGCCTTAAGGGTGATTTCATTAATAAGATCCATATCCCCTTCAAACCCTGCTAGCTAACCAACTAGCGGGACCGCCGTGCTAGGTAACCGTTGGCGTGTTATAATTATTATATTTTCATATCGCACAATGGAATTGGATTCTTTGTGTAACTTGTTTCTGCAGAGATTGATGTGAATGGTATGGCCCTTGTGTATGTGATGGTGTATGAATTTATCATGGCCTGCATGTCATGCTGAATTATAGCCATGTGCTACAATTATTGTATCATGACCTACGTGTCGACTTGCGTATTCTCATATGTAGTTCATTGCTAGCTGTTAGAAATAATAGCTAAGTTGACGAATGTGGTGACCTGAAGCATGGGTGGCTCGATGGACAGGAAGCGTGATGATGGAGATCGCTATGCTAAGAGTTATACTATCTCACAGTTTAATATGACTAGTAAGATGCTCATGCGTTGCAACAGAGTATCAAATGACGGTGATACATATTATCAAATATAATCCCAAAATAAACATTAAACATCAATTTTATCTTTTGAAAACACGCATCAAGCAAAGTACACATATACAAACTCATAAATAAATCAAATTGGAAATAGATGTTCATATTTGGTAGCTGACGTTGGTTCTTGTGCAACGTGAGCAAAAAAAAAAGATATCTAAGACATATTTCTTATATATTTTGAAATGTCTTATATATTCCGAAACCAAATATATTTCCCGAAGTAAATTTTCCAAACTAATCTTGCTATCCAACCAAATATTCATTGTTGATTGGAATTTAAATCAGTTGTATTGAGTAACTACAGGTATACATAAAAAAAGAAAAGAAAGCAAAAAAAGAAAAGAAAGCATTCAATCACTTCTATGAAAAAACATCTATAGTGCATTGTACTCTGTTAAGAAAGTAATAGCTTGAGCACATGTGTCCCTCAGAAAGGGTTCTTATTTGGCAGGTAAAGAACATGTGAATGTGTCAGAATGTGGAGAGTACAAGCATTGCTTATGATTGCTCTGATGTCGCCTCATCTGCACTGTCCTAGCGGGCAAGATATTGATCACCACTCCAGCTCAAAGCCTTCGACTAGGGTGTCTCGACCACACCTCACGACCACGGCTTCTCTTCGATCGCTTCACCGATCACACAGGTCTTCGAGCACTGACCGTCTTACTGTTGTTGCGACCGTGGCTTCGACTACGCATCAACCAGGCCTTCGACCGTGGTTTCGACCAGGTCTTCAACCACAACCAGTGCACATGTTTACTACAGCGACCACCGACTGCTACAGTAACAGGTCGCACACGTCTACTACAGCACAACGATCGTTCGACCACGGTTTTGACTGCTCCTTCGACCACGACTTTGAATGCGCCTTGTTGACCACATCACCGACCAAGGCTTGTCGACCACAGCACCTTGACTGTATCTCTGACCACACAGGTCTTCCAGCACTAACTGTCGACTATAGCTATGACCATCGACCATTGTAGCTACGACTACTGACTATCGACCAATGTAGCTACGACTACCGACCATCGACCACTGCAGCTACGACTATCAATTATCGACACTATAGCTACGACTATCGACCACTGTAGCTATGATTATCGACCATCTACTACTGCACAGTTTGACTAACGACCGTGACTGTACTCCGAGTACCAATTGAGTCACTGTGGCTTCGACCACTCTTCGACTACAGCATCGACCATGGCTTCAACCACGGCTTGTCAACCACGCCTTCGACCACGTCTTGTCGACCATGCCTTCGACTAGTCCGGAGTCACCGACCGCTCTCCGACTCTGGGTCTTCAACTCTTACACATACTCGAGCACACCGACTACGCAGTACTCGAACACACCGAGTACTCGACTATGACCACGCAGTACTCGAACACACGAAGTACTCGACTACGACCATGCAGTACTCGAACACACTAAGTACATTTGGCTACGACCATTGTGGCTATGACCACGCAGACCGAGTACTCGACTACGACCACACAGTATTTGAACACACGGATTACTCGACTACAACCACGTAGTACTCGAACACACCGAGTACATTTGGCTGTTGTATTTCAAACTATAAGAATAGAGCAATTACTTCTAATGTTTAATGCGATTCAAATGGAGATGTACTGATGTAGCAGCTACAAATAATAATGTACATGGAAAAAACATATGAATAGGCCACATGGTACTGGCATGGTTATATCTTCACAACCTATCAAAAGAGAGCGAATATTCGTGCACATCTCCATAATGTCCTATGATGCGATATGTAACCAACAGGAACAGGAGGCTAGCTCCTTTTTTGGAGATGTTTTATTTACTGCCTTTCATTTATGTTTCTACTTTTGTTAGTTAGTTTTCGCCACTATTTCAAGAAGCTTAGCTTTATTCATGTAAATGAAACATATCACTGCTATTTCAATGAAGTGATTTACTTGAATATAATGCCATAAGAAAGAAATAACAATTCAGGTATCACTAATCCAAAGAGCAATACACGTAGCCTATAGGATTTAATGCATCAGTGTGTATCACTGTCCAACAAAGGCACTGAAATCGCCAATATAAGCTTGATACTTGAAAGTTTTTAGATTCATCTAATCATGAGATTAGCAATCCATTAAATTGCAAATGAGAAAAAACTACAAGATTTCTGAGGTGATTTTTACAAGATCAGCACCAACTTCTTCCAATCCTATCCAACCCTATCACCATTAGAAGATTCCTCCTTTATCTTCAAACTGCCAACATGTAAATAAACAAGTTACTCTCAATATAAAACCAAACTAGCATGACCAGAAATGGATCATCTGCACAACTTCAAAAAATGCATATGCATTGCCACCCCTTGGGAGCCATCCAATCAAGAGTGGAACACTTCAGGTAACTGGTAAGCGAGAAAAATCACAATTCTCCCATAAAATTGAAACATTAAATTCTCCCATTCCCTACCTCTGATGGATATAAAGTGTTTATTTTCCAATTGTACAGCTCAGGAGTAGCGAGAACAGCTGTATCAGCTCAATGCCTTCCCCGTTGCGCTTCCCCACTTTTGCCGCTCGCCTCTGCATTGGTGTCACAACACACTGTCGAGATATCCCAAGCTATATGAGGAGAATGTTCATTAAAAAAAATGGAAAGAGAGAGTAGTGGGAAGTATTTACCACGTATTTTTTTTGTGGAGGAGTTGAACTGTTCGAAGAAGTGGGAGAGGAGCTGATGCTTATATTGTCTCTCTTGAGGCAACCGTCCATTGTGCACGTCGCTTCCTTTCTTCCAACTGTGTTGCAATTACATGGGAGAGTTTTGCAACCAATTTGATGCACAGCTGACCTGGCCCCCCCTTTTTTTGAAGAAGTTTGATTCCGTAATTCGCGGCAATGGTGGGGAATGGACGCATGATGGAGTAGGGCTATCGATGGGTGTCGACGAGGGAGCTGCAACTGCCACCGGGGAGTCGACAGGTGGTAGGGGGCCGACAGAGGTTTGGCTGGCATCGGATCTAGGGGAGGAGGGAGCTGTAAAGGGGCTAGATGAGGCTATGGTTTGGAGTAGGAGGCGCAACTGGAGCAAAGCCAGAGGTGGCCAGCCATCCAGCTGATGCCGGATCTAGAGGGGAGGGGGGTCGAGAGCGTAGCAGATGCAGGAGGCAGAGCGGGGGAGTGGAGGGGAATGGGGGGTTGAGGCGGGAGGCGGAGTGAAGGAGGGCCGGGGGGGGGGGGAGTGGAGAGGAGTCGAGGGTTGAGGCGGGAGGTGGAGCGGAGGAGGGCCGGGTAAGAGTGGAGGGGAGTCGGGGGTTGAGACGGGAGGTGGAGCAGAGGAGGGAGGAGAGGGGCTGATGGGTCACCACGGTCAGGGATCGCCGGAGTCACCGTCGATGGCTTCGCGGGGGGAGAGGGGAGTGAAGTTAGGGGAATGGGAATACGGGGAGTGGAGATATCGGAGGGAGTGGGGGTGCACTTGGTCTACGGGGACCGGAAAGCATGGAGGAGCAGTCCATTGGAAAGGTGCTCTTTGGTCTATGGAGCAGGTTCACTACGCTGCGTGCTTGTACGGAAGTTGGGGAGGGAGAGGAGGTGAACAAACAAACTCCCATGTTATATTAGTAGAGATTAACTATGAATGTTTTGATGTTACTGTTGTACTATTATTCTGTTATTATTTTCTTAGGTGTTTTTAACATAATAGATTAATATCCCTCTATAAACATTAAGTAAAACTTGATGCCTTTCAATCGTTGCACCTATCAAAATTTTGATCGTTAATTGGTAGGTCTATCAAAATAGGGTGTCATTAATTATTTTAATAGGATAGAGTAAGTGTTGGACATGTACAAGCATAATATTTGTTTAACTTGATTAGGCTATCAAAATGGTTTTGGGCCTAAGGGCATGATGTTGAGGCCAGGGGTATATGGATGTCACTCAACAACAAGAGTTACATGTGATGTAATTAGTAAGTGGTTACTTACCTACGTTGCTAGGTTTCTAGTAGTGATACCAAAGCTCACAAAGACTTAGAGAAATATGGATCTTGACTCACTATATGTCATTAGAGGGAATATGGTTTTTAAACATATAATAGGAGTATCTATGTTAAATTGTTTAATGACAGATTTTTACATAAACATAGTGCTCAAATTTTGCATATATGTTTTTATGTTGTAGATCATGCCACCACCTATTTTCTCCACACCCAGTTTAACTTGCGATCCATTTTTGAGAAAGAAAAACTAAATGAAACAAATTTCATTGACAGGTACTGTAACTTAATAATTGTTCTCAAGTAAGAAAAGAAGGAATATATTCTAGAGGTTCCATATCCTGATGAACCAGTTGAAAATGGTACTTGTGCTGAAAAGAATGATTATGAGAAACATTGTAATGACTCTCTTATGTTAGCCATCTCATGCTTGCCACCATGAACTGGAGCTTCTGTAACAATATGAGAACGTAGATGTCTATAATATGATTGTGGGTTTTAAGGGAATATTTGAGAACAAGGTAAGGGCTGAAGGTTATAGTACTTCTAAGTCATTGTTTACGTGTAAGTTAGCTGAAGGAAGTCCGGTCAGCTCTCATGTAATCCAAATGACTGGTCACATTGAGAGTTTAAAAAAGCTTGATTTTTCAGTTAGCCAAGAATTAGCTACTTATGTGATTCTCTAGCTACTCCCTCTGAGTTTTGAGCAAGCCATTTTGATCTTTCATATGAATATACATGGAGAAGTCAATGATCAAATTGCATACAATGCTCAAGTTAGTAGAGGAGAGCATAAAAAAGCTCTAATTATGTTTTGATGGTTTAAAAGATTACCAACTTCAAAAAGAAGAAAACTATACTAACTTCAAAAAGAAGAAAACTAAGATTTTGGGTAAAAGAAAGGGTACAGACAAAACTCAAGATGCGATCTCAAATATCAAAGCTAAGTTTCAGAAGTGCAAGATTGACACTGCACCTGACACCACATGCTACCATAACCATGGGACTAGACATTAGAAGAGGAACTGCAATAAGTACTTGGCAGAGATGAAAAAGAAGGAAAGTAAGATTTCCACTTCAGGTATAAATATTATAGAAATAAATCTTGGTACTTTTTTTTTATATTAGTTCTTAGGTATTTGATACTGAATCAGTTGTTCATATTTACAATTCTATGCAGGGGCTAATAAGGAGTTGGAGTTTGTCTAGGAGCGAGGTTGATCTTCGCTTGGGCAATGAAGAAAAAGTTGTTGTGTTGGCAACTAACACTTTACCATTATCTTTACCTTTAAGATTAGTTTTAGAATTGAATAATTGTGATATGTTTTTGCCTTAAACAAAAACAATATTTCTCCATGTTTAAGAGAAGAAGGTTACGAGTTTATAATAAAGAATAATTATTGTTCAATTTATCTGAATGATTTGTTTTATGGTCATGATCCATTAATGAATGGATTATATGTTTTAAATCTTGAGAATGTATCTGTCTATAATATTAATGCTAAGAGACTTCGGTATAATGATTTAAATCCCACTTATATTTGGCATTGCTGTTTGGGTCACATAAATGAGAAGCTCATGATGAATCTCCATAAAGATGGTCTTCTAAACTTATTTGATTTTGAGTCATTTGAAACATGCGAGTTTTGTTTACTTGGCAAAATGACTAAAGAACCTTTCACTGGTCTAAGTGAGAGGGCAAATGACTTGTTGACCCTTATACATACAGATGTATGTGGACCAATGAGCTCAACAGCCAGAGGTAGTTTTCAGTACTTAATAAATTTTCATGAAGACTTTATTAGATATGGTTACATCTACTTAATGAGGTATAAGTCTGAATACTTTAAAAAGTTAAAAGAATTTTAGAATAAAGTACTTAACGAACAGGGAAAAATAATCAAAGCCTTATGATTAGATCATGGAGGTGAATATTTGAGCCATAAGTTTAGTGATCATTTAAAGCAATGTAGAATTGTTCTACAGCTAACTCTGCTGGGGACGCCTCAATAAAAGGGGTGTCTGAACGACGAAACTGGACTTTGTTAGACATGATTTTATCTATGATAAGCCAATCTTATATGTTATTATCCTTTCAGGGTATTCTCTAGAAACAACCACGTTCACACTAAATAGAGTTCTATCAAAAGTCGTAGAGAAGACAACATATGAAATATGAACTAGAAAGCGTCCTAGGCTATCTTTTCTCAAAATATAGGGATGTGAGACATGTAAAACGTTTGATGTCTGACAAGATCATACCTAAATCAGATAAATACTTCTTCGTAGGGTATCCTAGGGAAACTAAAGGATATTAATTTTATAAAAAGGGATGAGAACGAAGTGTTTGCTACTTGAAATAGTGTTTTTTTGGAGAAAGAGTTTCTTTCAAAAGGAGTTAGTTGGAGCACAGTGCGACTCAAAGTAATTCGGGAGCCATCAAAAAATGTTTCAACTCCTACTAACCTTGACATGATGTACAAAATGTTGTAGATCATGTGGAAGAGACACTAGCTCCATGTCGATTTGAAAGGCCACATCAATTTCTTATAAGATATTGGCATAATATTTTACTATTAGACAATGATGAGTTTAACACTTATGAGGAAGCAATGATGGACTTGGACTCTAAGAAATGACTTAGAGCCATGAGATCTGAAATACAATCCAAGTATGACAATAAAGTTTGGAACCTAGTTAATCCATCTGATGTTGTAAAAACTATTGAAGGCAAGTGAATTTTTTTTTAAAAAAAATTGACATGGATGGAAATATTCATATCCGTAAGGCATGATTGATGGTGAAGGGTTTCAAATAAGTTCAAGGTGTTGAATGTGATGAAACTTTCTCACCCGTTGCTATGCTTAAGTTTGTTCAGATCATTCTAGCAATTCTTGTATATTTTGATTATAAGATATCGCATATGGATGTCAAAACAACTTTTCTGAATGGAAACTGTAAGGATGTGTACATGACACAACCTAAGGGGTTTTTCATCCGCAATATGCTAGAAAGATATGCAAGTTTTAGAGATCTATCTATGGATTGAAGTAAGCATCTCGGAGTTGGAATATTTGTTTTAATGAGGTAGTCCAAGGGTTTGGCTTCATCAAGAATGAAGATGAGCCTTGTGTTTACAAAAAGGCTAGTGAGACCGCACTTGTTTTTTTGGTTTTATATGTGGTTGATATATTATTGATTGAAATGATATTTCTATGTTGAATATGTCAAGTTTTCATTAAGAAATAGTTTATCTATGAAAAACTTAGGAGAGGTAGCATACATTTTGGGTATAAAGATCTATAGAGATAGAATTAAAAGCCTAAATAGATTAAGCTAAGATACATACATTGATACGGTGTTGAAGCAGTTCAACATGCAGGATTCTAAAAAGGGTGTAGAGACCCGAATATACAAATTCGGACTCTCCTGTGTATTCTGCACTAGTCCAGGATCACGCTAGTGCACACAGTATAAACAAAGATAAATATCATCCATATCACGATATTCTAAGGAAAAACCAAATTATATTAATAATCATCAGAGTACGACCTTATGGTCAAGCTTACAATAGACTAGCCCGAAGGGCTTAACAAAAACTAGCAGCGGAAATCCAAAAGAAAGCGCAGCAACCAATCGACACACCCACAGGCTATCGAGTGGAGAACGAAGCCTAATCCGCGAAGACGTCGAAGAACTCTCCTTCTGGAACCTCCTGCTGGTTGCACTCCTCATCCTCAACTGAGCAACATAGGCGTAAAGCCGTGAGTACATTGGTACTCAGCAAGCCGTTTGTAACAAATGATGCAATATAGTATGCAAGGCTTACCAATGGAAGGCTGAAAGGTTAATTTGCATAAAACAGCATTTGAAAATACACTAAATAGATTGAAGGCGCAATTTGAAGTAAAACAATAATAAATAGTAATCAAAGGAATTGAAGTAACCACTTATGAATCTCCCATCCATAAGCTAAACCAACCACTCATGGATCTCCCAACCAACAGTGAATTAACCATCCACTGTCCAAAACTTTTTAGAAATAACTATACCTCGTGTGAAATCACCGAGCATTGTCCATGACCGAGGACACGGCTATTCGAATAGTTTTACACTCTGCAGAGGTTGCACAACGTTACCCACAAGAGATAAATCATCTTAATAGCCATCATGCTTCCTTAGGCATGAGACCCAGATAAATTATCACAAAGCCTTTACCTCACTCCAATCTAGTTAGACATCACCCGCTAAGGTTTCACTGCTGAAGGGTTAACCACCACAGTCAGAAGCCCCCTCTTGCGCCGTATGAGGACAGTAACCCTGTTCCTCACTGTGAGCAAACCAGTACCCCTGGTACTCACTTACCAATGATGATATCTGAACTAAACCTTTGCAAGTTAATCAGCTAGGTCTATCCCATACTAGACATGTGGTAGTACGGTAAGACTCAGATCAATGGCGCACAAAGTTAAGTCCTTAATTGCACTCAGGCGAATCATCCACATCCCATGTGCCTCTCGCACCCCCTTTACTGCACGATCAATCGCCCAAGTGAAAACCAATTTTGTATAATCAACACCAATGACACTACCCATGCCATGGCAACAAGTTTTATCACCGTGGTTAACCACCACATTCAAGTATATCATTAAGTCAAGATTAATTAACCACATGCGATGATGAACCCTTTCGCAAAATAAGCAAGGCTAAGCATTCTAATCGTACCAACCCAATGTGACAAATAACATAGCATCACTAATTAAATTCCCAACCTAAGGTGACAATGGCATCAAGGTATTCCAAAATATCAAGGAGGGAAAATAACCAATTGGGACGATAACTACCAATACAAGGGTTTGAATAAAAAATAGCGATGCAAGATAATTTAAAAACAAAATATTTAAATAATAGATTGCAAACTGGGTTCAACATGATCAAAGGACACGACTTGCCTTGGCCTTGCTCAGCTGAGGTCTCTTGGTCTTCAAATCCAACTTCCGTTCCCTCGAACACGTGATCTAACGAGAGAGAAAACGAGACGAAAAGACAAACTAAATTCAAATAAAATTCAAATGAACTCCAAAAACTTCCAAACCTGGACCAAAAGGAAGAGCTCAATTTTAGATGAATTTAGGAAAAAGAATCGGGTCAATCGGAGCTAGGACGAGGGAGAACGGGCCTCTGGAAAATTGGATCTAAAGAAAATCGGGGAAAATCGGAAATTGCACTGTGCTGTGGACCGGGTGCACGGGGAGCTGGGTCTACGGTGGGCTCGGCTCACGGAACAGTACGGCTGACTGGGCTGCTGGCGCAAGCGGCTGGGCTGACGTGGCGCTTGCGTGGCAGCTGACGGGGCTGCTGACTCGGCGGCTGGCTCACGGGTGCACGGCTGACGGGTGGGCCCCGGCTGGCAGCGAGTCGGCGCACGGTAGACCGGGTCTACGGGAAGGCGAGGGGTTGCGGGGCGCGGGCGGCGGTCGATCGGACGGCTCGAGGGCGTCCACGCGGCGTGATCTGGGCCTTTGGCTCAGATCTGGATGGGCGGCGGGGATGAGGCGGCGCGGGAGGCGGGAGTCGGCCGATGGCTGACGCGTGGCGGCACGCGTCCCGAGGCGTCACGGACGGAGCGGCCGAGGCGCGGGCGCGTCCGCTGGCGGCGCGGGGCACGGGCGGCGGGGTCTGGCCGGCGGGAGGGGTGACGGCGGCGACTGGCCGGTCGGCGGCGACCGAGGCGGCGGCGGAACTCACCGGCGGCGACGAACGGCGAGCGCACAGGCGGCGAGGTCTGACCGGCGGCGAGGTTTGGCGGCGGGGACGGCTCACCGGCGGTGGCAGAGACGGCGGCAGCGGCGCTCCGGCGGAGAGAGACGACGAGAGCGGCGGCGGAGGCGGCGGCTCGGGACGGGGGAGAAGCCGAGGGGTCGGCCCCCTTAAATACACGGACGCCGAGGCGGCCGGATCGGGTACGGCGGAGAGTCCGCGGCGGAGACGGCGGCGCTCGGGCGGAGTCCGGGCCGGACACGGGGACGGGAGAGTCCCGATCGGGGACGAGGGCCCTGACAGGTGGGCCCCACCTGTCGGTGGCTCCGGGCGAGCGGGCGGCACGGATAGCGCGCGGGCGCGAGCGGGCGGCCGGGATGGGCGACGCGTGGCGCGCATCGAGCGGAGGAAGGCGGGCGCGGGCGCGGCACCGATTGGCGACGCGTGGCACGGGGCGGGAGCGCGCTGGCTGCGGGCTGGCTGGGCTGAGCGGGTTGGGTCGGCTGGTGGGTTTCGGCCCACTGGCCGGTTGGGATTTTCTGGGGTTTTTCTTTTTTCAGAAATTCAAATAAATTACTTTGAGCTCTAGAAAATAGCAAATAAATCCAGAAAAATCCAGGAAAATTCCAATAAATTCCTTGAGACACAAGGAACTCAATTAAAATAACTTTGGCAAATGTTTATGTTTATATTATTCATATTAAACCCTTTCAATTTAATAAAATTCCAATTAAGCTTTAATTAATTCCAGAAAAATTCAAATGGTGAATTTTATTTTAAAAACTTCAAAAAGGCTCTGAAAATCAGGATGTTACAAACCTCCCCCCTTAAACGGAATCTCGACCCCGAGATTCAGGCTCACTAAAAGAATAGGTTACCAGGTGCGACATTGGAGACGACGTGGTTGAGGCTCCCCCTTGCAACGCTTTGTGGTATTTGGCTTCCTTGACTTGACGATGTTCCACGGCTTGCTCCTGGGGTCTTGGCAGGGGTACTTCCAAGATTGAACGGAATTGGCGTGATTCCTTGATGCTTCTGCGGGCACGTGCGAGCGAAATGACCTTGCTCATGGCACTTGTAGCAAGTGACTGATGCTGTAGGGTTGACATTCTCCCGTTGCTGATTAATTGGCTGAGGCCCAGACAAGAGCTGGCGAGGGGCTGGTGCGGGGGTTTTGAATCCTGACTGCTGAGGGACACGGGCTGGCTGATATGTGCTGAGGCGAGTCCTTTGAGCCTGGGGCATCTGAGATCCTTGCTGCATCACCCTTCTTTTGCGGGACTCCTCTAGTTCGTGACGGCTTTCCTCAATGATCATTGCCTTATCCACCATGTTTTGGAAGCTGGTATAGTCGTTTCCCACTACTTGAACTTTCAATCCCGGGTTCAATCCTCTCTTGAACCTCTTCTGACGGGCATCATCCGTGGCGACGTCCTCTGGTGCATAGCGAGCTAGTTGGGTGAACTTATTAAGATATTCACTTACTGACATTGTCCCTTGCTGCAGCTCACGAAATTCCTCCTTCTTCATTTCGATCACCCCATCCAGGATATGGGCATGACGAAAAGCCTCTGCGAATTCAGCCCAAGTGATGTTGTCTTGATCCTCATGAGCGGCACAGTAGTTCTCCCACCATTCTGCGGCGGCTCCCTCTAGCTGGTGGGTAGCGTACAATACTTTCTCGCGATTGGTACATTGAGCAAGGTTTAGCTTCTTTTCCACTGAACGAATCCAATCATCTGCTTCCAAGGGCTCAGATGAATTGGAATAAGTTGGCGGTCTAGTCCTCATGAATTCTGCAAATCTGGATGTTGAACGATTTGGCTGAGGTGCAAAGGTTGCCTGATGCTGTTGATTCATCATATTGGTTAAATTCTGCATCATCGTATTCATGAGTTGAGTTTGAGCTGCCATGAACTGACTCAAGGTCGGGTCTAGACCCATTGGAGTTGCTTGTGGTCCCTGGGTTGCCTGGTTTGCGTTGCTGCTCTCCGGGTCTTGGTTCATCTGACTGCGTCCTGCGGTGCTCCGAGTATCAACCATTTTTACTCTGCTCTGAAAGAAAGATCACTTGCTGAGGACTGGCTTCTCAAGGCTCAGTAGGTAAGAGGGAACAGCAAAAGGTAAGCGGTAAACTCGTCTAAGGGGGATATCTAATGGTAAATCCTAAACTAAACAGACACTTAGCCGAAAGGCTAACAAAAGAAGCAATAAACTCCACAAAAAGATTTTTGACATGACTGCATCATAATGCTAAAAGCAAAACTGCAGCTCACATCACAAACAACGGCAAATAAGAAGCAAAACGTTCTACACGATGCTAAAACTATAACAGGGTTCAAATCTAGCGGCTCCTAATCTTCTCGAAAATCTCCAATCTTGTCTTAAAGCATTGGGTGCTTCCTTGATCCAAACTTCACAGCACACCTTGAAGAATTCCTTGCCAACTTTTACTTTGATCGAGGGACACTCGAGACATCTATAGACATTATAGGATAAGAAGTCAAATTAAGTTTCGAAAATAAATTCTCAGAGGAGGCAAGGAGTAAGAATCCTAAGAATGAGGTAAGAATAAAGAATTACTAGAGAATCATTTGGTTGATTTGATTTAGAAAATAAAATTTGAAAACTTGACTATTTCGACCATTCTAATTAGGGCTTCCTCCTACAGTCGATATAGCTCTGATACCATCTCTGTAGAGACCCGAATATACAAATTCGGACTCTCCTGTGTATTCTGCACTAGTCCAGGATCACGCTAGTGCACACAGTATAAACAAAGATAAATATCATCCATATCACGATATTCTAAGGAAAAACCAAATTATATTAATAATCATCAGAGTACGACCTTATGGTCAAGCTTACAATAGACTAGCCCGAAGGGCTTAACAAAAACTAGCAGCGGAAATCCAAAAGAAAGCGCAGCAACCAATCGACACACCCACAGGCTATCGAGTGGAGAACGAAGCCTAATCCGCGAAGACGTCGAAGAACTCTCCTTCTGGAACCTCCTGCTGGTTGCACTCCTCATCCTCAACTGAGCAACATAGGCGTAAAGCCGTGAGTACATTGGTACTCAGCAAGCCGTTTGTAACAAATGATGCAATATAGTATGCAAGGCTTACCAATGGAAGGCTGAAAGGTTAATTTGCATAAAACAGCATTTGAAAATACACTAAATAGATTGAAGGCGCAATTTGAAGTAAAACAATAATAAATAGTAATCAAAGGAATTGAAGTAACCACTTATGAATCTCCCATCCATAAGCTAAACCAACCACTCATGGATCTCCCAACCAACAGTGAATTAACCATCCACTGTCCAAAACTTTTTAGAAATAACTATACCTCGTGTGAAATCACCGAGCATTGTCCATGACCGAGGACACGGCTATTCGAATAGTTTTACACTCTGCAGAGGTTGCACAACGTTACCCACAAGAGATAAATCATCTTAATAGCCATCATGCTTCCTTAGGCATGAGACCCAGATAAATTATCACAAAGCCTTTACCTCACTCCAATCTAGTTAGACATCACCCGCTAAGGTTTCACTGCTGAAGGGTTAACCACCACAGTCAGAAGCCCCCTCTTGCGCCGTATGAGGACAGTAACCCTGTTCCTCACTGTGAGCAAACCAGTACCCCTGGTACTCACTTACCAATGATGATATCTGAACTAAACCTTTGCAAGTTAATCAGCTAGGTCTATCCCATACTAGACATGTGGTAGTACGGTAAGACTCAGATCAATGGCGCACAAAGTTAAGTCCTTAATTGCACTCAGGCGAATCATCCACATCCCATGTGCCTCTCGCACCCCCTTTACTGCACGATCAATCGCCCAAGTGAAAACCAATTTTGTATAATCAACACCAATGACACTACCCATGCCATGGCAACAAGTTTTATCACCGTGGTTAACCACCACATTCAAGTATATCATTAAGTCAAGATTAATTAACCACATGCGATGATGAACCCTTTCGCAAAATAAGCAAGGCTAAGCATTCTAATCGTACCAACCCAATGTGACAAATAACATAGCATCACTAATTAAATTCCCAACCTAAGGTGACAATGGCATCAAGGTATTCCAAAATATCAAGGAGGGAAAATAACCAATTGGGACGATAACTACCAATACAAGGGTTTGAATAAAAAATAGCGATGCAAGATAATTTAAAAACAAAATATTTAAATAATAGATTGCAAACTGGGTTCAACATGATCAAAGGACACGACTTGCCTTGGCCTTGCTCAGCTGAGGTCTCTTGGTCTTCAAATCCAACTTCCGTTCCCTCGAACACGTGATCTAACGAGAGAGAAAACGAGACGAAAAGACAAACTAAATTCAAATAAAATTCAAATGAACTCCAAAAACTTCCAAACCTGGACCAAAAGGAAGAGCTCAATTTTAGATGAATTTAGGAAAAAGAATCGGGTCAATCGGAGCTAGGACGAGGGAGAACGGGCCTCTGGAAAATTGGATCTAAAGAAAATCGGGGAAAATCGGAAATTGCACTGTGCTGTGGACCGGGTGCACGGGGAGCTGGGTCTACGGTGGGCTCGGCTCACGGAACAGTACGGCTGACTGGGCTGCTGGCGCAAGCGGCTGGGCTGACGTGGCGCTTGCGTGGCAGCTGACGGGGCTGCTGACTCGGCGGCTGGCTCACGGGTGCACGGCTGACGGGTGGGCCCCGGCTGGCAGCGAGTCGGCGCACGGTAGACCGGGTCTACGGGAAGGCGAGGGGTTGCGGGGCGCGGGCGGCGGTCGATCGGACGGCTCGAGGGCGTCCACGCGGCGTGATCTGGGCCTTTGGCTCAGATCTGGATGGGCGGCGGGGATGAGGCGGCGCGGGAGGCGGGAGTCGGCCGATGGCTGACGCGTGGCGGCACGCGTCCCGAGGCGTCACGGACGGAGCGGCCGAGGCGCGGGCGCGTCCGCTGGCGGCGCGGGGCACGGGCGGCGGGGTCTGGCCGGCGGGAGGGGTGACGGCGGCGACTGGCCGGTCGGCGGCGACCGAGGCGGCGGCGGAACTCACCGGCGGCGACGAACGGCGAGCGCACAGGCGGCGAGGTCTGACCGGCGGCGAGGTTTGGCGGCGGGGACGGCTCACCGGCGGTGGCAGAGACGGCGGCAGCGGCGCTCCGGCGGAGAGAGACGACGAGAGCGGCGGCGGAGGCGGCGGCTCGGGACGGGGGAGAAGCCGAGGGGTCGGCCCCCTTAAATACACGGACGCCGAGGCGGCCGGATCGGGTACGGCGGAGAGTCCGCGGCGGAGACGGCGGCGCTCGGGCGGAGTCCGGGCCGGACACGGGGACGGGAGAGTCCCGATCGGGGACGAGGGCCCTGACAGGTGGGCCCCACCTGTCGGTGGCTCCGGGCGAGCGGGCGGCACGGATAGCGCGCGGGCGCGAGCGGGCGGCCGGGATGGGCGACGCGTGGCGCGCATCGAGCGGAGGAAGGCGGGCGCGGGCGCGGCACCGATTGGCGACGCGTGGCACGGGGCGGGAGCGCGCTGGCTGCGGGCTGGCTGGGCTGAGCGGGTTGGGTCGGCTGGTGGGTTTCGGCCCACTGGCCGGTTGGGATTTTCTGGGGTTTTTCTTTTTTCAGAAATTCAAATAAATTACTTTGAGCTCTAGAAAATAGCAAATAAATCCAGAAAAATCCAGGAAAATTCCAATAAATTCCTTGAGACACAAGGAACTCAATTAAAATAACTTTGGCAAATGTTTATGTTTATATTATTCATATTAAACCCTTTCAATTTAATAAAATTCCAATTAAGCTTTAATTAATTCCAGAAAAATTCAAATGGTGAATTTTATTTTAAAAACTTCAAAAAGGCTCTGAAAATCAGGATGTTACAAAGGGTTTCTTACCTATATCACATGACATTAGTCTTAGTAAGACTCAGTGCTTATCGACACCTAATGAGCAAGATCGGATGAGTAAGATTCTATATGCTTCCGTCATGGGGTTTATCATATATGCCATACTTTGTACACGCATATATGTGCAGTATACTCTAAGTGCTATGAGAAGATATCAGTTAGATCTAAGTGAAGGTCACTGGATAGCTATAAGAACGTCCTAAAGTACTTTGTGTTTGCGAAGAACTAAGGATGTGTTCCTTGTTGATAGAGGTGAGGAAGAGCTGGTCGTAAATGGTTACATTGATGCTAACTTCCAAACCGGCAAAGATGATTTTTTATCATATCTGAGTTTGTGTTTTGTCTTAATGGAAGAATAGTGAGCTAAAAAAGTTATAAGTAAGAGACGGTTACTAATTCTACAACAGAGGCTGAGTATATTACAGCTTCTGAAGCTGCAAAGGAGGTTGTTTGGGAAAAAAAAGTTCATCTCTGAGTTAGGTATGATCTCTAGTGCTTCTAGTCTATTAGATCTCTATTATGATAATAGTGGAACTATTGCCCAAGCCAAGGAGTCTATATCATAGCGTTTTCACCCTATTCGTGTGATTGTTGATAGAGGTGATATAAAAATATGTAAAGTGCATATGAATTTAAATATTATTGATCCATTGATGAAATCTCTCCTGTAGCCAAAGCATGAGACACACGCAAGAGCTATGGTATTAAATACTTGTATGATTGACTCTAGTGCATGTGGGAGATTGTTGGTAATATACTCTAGAGTTAATCATGGAGATGATTATATCATTTCTATGTTTATGATCTTTTAAATAATATATTATTTTATCCCTTCAATAAATATTTTTCATATTAATCGATAAGTATGTAACTTGTTCATAGAACTCTTTATTCATATTTTGATATTATTCTAAATTATCCATGATCTTACATCATTATACGGGACAATTATAATTTATAGATCAAAACATATATTGATTGATGATCATGTTTCACAAATCATGTATATATGGATATCAAATCAATAATGCAGACAAATGTTAGAGAACATGGTGTTGGATTGGTTCACCTTGAGACATTGTTGAGATTGTTATATTTTTATTTGTCATCAATTGGTCTCAAGTAATGATAATGTATAATCCTTGTACTTGAGATCAGCATAGTTTTTTACATGTATAATAGTGCACTTAGGGGTTGCAAAATGCTATTTCATAAGTAGATAGTCATAAAAGTAACTTTCGGATTTACGATAAAATATGTGGAGGAATATGACTAGCTGGAATGGGATTTGTCCCTCCTGCATAATATGAGATATATTTTTGGGCTCCTCAATGTGGTCGAAAAAAAGAAGTGCATGTCTATAGCACGAGAGGTCGAGGAGTCGATCATATGAAGTTATCCATCACTATATCAGGAAAAGATTGAATAGTCTATAGATGACACGTTTCTCACCTGGAGTTCGATAATGTATCATGAGGCAAAAGAAGAATACACAAACATGTCGTGTAGTCTGACCAGATACGAACTAGTCATGTGGGTATATTGAGTGGTCGTGAGCTGGTTGGATATATCACAAACTGGTCTGCGAACTGGTCATAACCAGATACGACCAGTCATAAGGAGTTATGAAGATCATAAATGACTAAGACCTGATTGCATATCATATTACATAAGGTTCATCCAGTTTGATCTTTGTGTGTATTGCATGCACTAGCCAGTTCACCCAAAAGCTTAAAACTGATAAGGAAATATGGGTAATTCACTTATACTTCAATACTCCCCTCACGTGTAGGCTCTCTCGGTCCTAAGACGTGGAATAGAAGTGGACTGTAATTATTATTTTTAGTTATGATAACCGGGTCTTGAACTCAAGACCTCTTAGCTCTGATACCATATTGAGTTGCATGTACCAGCCAGATTACCAAAAAGCTTAAGCTGGTGAGGAAAGACGGATAATTCACTTATACTTCAACACTAACGACCGCTACCAACCACTGATTGAAAAGGTGTTTTTGGTTTACAACCAAGTATATATGAACCTATAGGGTCACACATTTAACAGGTTGAAACAATATGAGTTCAGATGATAAATTCTGAGTGGGAGACGATCTCTACTCATATTGGATAAAGATTTAATCGAGAGCTCTATATAAAGGGGTGCATAGGGTTATAGAAGAGAGAGATATTACATCACCCACTGAAACCCTAGCCATCTCCTTTCGAATACCTTGTTGTGCATGCTTGTGCTAGCGCATCAATACACATCTTCCGTTTCTAGACATGTGTACTTCGGTAGAGACGCTATTGCGACCGCGGCGCTGATCAGGACGATCCGAGCAAAAGAAAATTGGTTCGTGGAGATCAACTACCACTTGAGGATGATAGACCATTTCTACTATATCGACGTACGCTACGTTGAATTAGGCTGCTTCAAATTTTCTTCCATTGTATTGCGTGTTTAGTGGTAATGATGTATAATTTTTTACTCACATGACTTCTAAATTTTCGTAGTAGAACTTTTAATTTAAGCTTGTATAGCTTGCCCTAAATCCCTACCCGTGGTGGCCGCGAAGTGAGTTCTTGGTATGCATCAGTAGAAGTTCGATGTTTCATGGTTGTTGGAACTATCAAGATTCGCAAAATGACTGCATCATGAGTTGGGTTCATGTGAGATTATCAACGAAATCAGGTCATAAATTGGTGCTTTCCTTTTGTGGCAAGGGAAAGTAGTGGTGATATTGGTTACTAACACTACTACAAAAATACTATTAGTAGACGCCAAATCACAGACGATTTGACAAAATCATCTGTGACGTATACTATCACAGACGGTTTTAATTTGGAGACCGTCTACCATGTTGGTGTCGGAAAAAACGAGTATCACAGATGGTTCTTACCGATGAACCGTCTATGATATTGGAATATCACAGATGGTTTTTATTAAAACCCATCTGTGATAATCTGTGAATTATCACATACAATTTTTGAAAAAAACCATCTGTGTTAAGCTGATTATCACAGATGGTTTTTATTAAAAGCCGTCTTTGATAACCTGAGAATTATCACAGACGGTTTTTAATAAAAACTTATCTGTGATAATCCAGCTATATATTTATTGCGCTTCTCAGAACTGCATCTATCTTCATTTTGATCCAGATCTAGCCGGTGCTGCACCTGGAGGAGACAAGGCTTTCAAGCCAGTTAATTTGGTGGGAGGAGGCAGGAGAGATTTGAAGATTCATACGTTCCTGGTTGCCCTAGATATTGTTATTAATGAAATTGTTTTTGCATTACAATTTAGATCTAAGTTTTGGTGAGTGTTATTGAAGATGGTTTGCATCTACTTGACCATACATGATCAGTTCCCATCATGGGGGAGGCGAAATTTGTCAAAATTGTTGGTTATAAGTGGTTCATCGATTGCTGGGGAAATAGTTGTTGTGTTTATAATATGAATTAAGTTAGCAAAGCCTCAATGCATGTGGTATATATGTAGTAATAATTAATTAATTTAATTTTTAATACTCAGTTGTTATATATATGCATAACATAGGACCGAAGCTGGATGTATGCCGCGAACTATGTGATTGAAGAATACATTAATGGCGTGTTTGCTTTAACAAGAGATGCCGGGGAGGATATGTTGAATAAGGAGGGTGGAATATATGTACTGTCCATGCACTGACTGCGAGAATTTAAAGATGTTTAAGAACCGAGAGCAGATTGAAGTGCACTTGATTTGAAGGGGTTTCAAAAAGGGTTATATGTGTTGGACCAGTCATGGCGAAGTCAATGATATGCCACCGGATGACATCACCGATGAAGTGAATGATATGCCGCCGGATGATGTCGATTGTTGTTCGGATTCGGGTAGGTTGCACGATGACAATCTGGATCAGATGCTTCGCGATGTAGAAAAGAACTATGATGAGAAAGAGAGTATGTTAAATTCTGGGGCTTGATAGAGGACTCGGAGAAACCTTTGTTCACATGCTGCAGGTCAAAGTACACAAGGTTGTCTGAACTGTTAAAATTGAAGGTAAGCAACGGTTAGTCCGATAAGAGTTTCACGACGCTGCTAGGTCTTTTAGCGTACATGCTTCTGGAGGGAAATGAGTTGCCTAAAATCACGTATAAAGCCAAGAAGGTTCTTTGTCCATTGGGAATGGAAGTAGAAAGAATAAATGCATGTCCGAACGACTGTATCCTCTACTGTAAAGAGTATGCAAACATGCATGTATGTCCGGTATGCAACGCATCCCGATACAAACGTAACAATCAATCAGATGACGGCGAGGGAACAGAGATGAAGAAAGGACCTCTTACTGAGGTGGCATGGTATTTTCCTATAATTCCCCATTTGACATGGTTTTTTGCAAATCCAAAAGAGGCAAAACTGTTGCGTTGGCACTCGGAGGAGTGCAAGAAGGATGAAATGCTAAGACACTTAGCTGATTCCACCCAGTGGAGAAACATCGACAGGAGTTTTGCAGACTTCGGTGCAGAACCAAGGAATATAAGGTTTGGACTGAGTACAGATGTAATGAATCCTTTCAGTAGCATGAGCAGCCGACATAACACTTGGCTCGTGACTGTCTGCATCTATAACCTTCCTCCTTGTTTATGTATGAAGCGAAAGTATATTTTGCTGTCGATACTTATCCAAGGGCCAAAGCAACCTGGGAATGATATTGATGTGTACCTAGCACCGTTGGTGGAATATCTAAAAGTACATTAGAACAAAGGGGAACAGGTATGGGATGCATACAAACGAGAGAACTTCACTTTGCGCTCCTTATTGTTCTGCACCATAAATGATTATCCTGCCCTTGCTAACATGTCGGGCCAGAGTACAAAAGGTGCCAAAGCTTGTACTCACTGTTTAGATGGTACCGAGAGTGTGTGGCTGAAATACTCACGCAAAATCGTGTACATGCGTCACCACCGGTTCCTTCGGAGGGCTCACCCATACCGCAAGATGAAGAAACAATTTGACAGAGAGAAGGAGGACAATTCAGCTCCAAGGCATTTAAGCGAAAAAAGGTTTATAATATAGTTAAGGATTTAGATGTTGTCATCGGAAAGGGACGTAAATTGAGGGCTCATGAGAAGAATATCTGGAAGAAAAGATCAATATTTTGAGACTTACCTTATTGGGAGTACCTAGATGTTCGACACTGCATCGACATCATGTACGTAGAAAAGAATGTATATGACAGCTTGATTGGTCTCTTACTGAACATTCGTGATAAAACAAAGGACAACATCAACACACGGCTTGACTTGGCTGATATGGACATCAGACCTGAGTTAGCACCGACAAAAACAGATAATGGACGAACGTACCATCCGCCTGCGTGTTACACTCTGTCCAAGGCTGAGAAAACAAAACTGTGCTAGTGCATGCATGGTGTCAAAGTTTCGTCTGGTTACTCCGGCAACATGAAGAAACTTGTGTCGATGCAAGATTTGAAGTTAAATGGCATGAAGTCTCATGATTGTCATGTGCTGATGACACAGATGCTCCCTATTGCAATTAGAAATATTTTGTTGATCAAAGTCCAGAGACAATCATGAGGCTATGTTATTTCTTTAACACAATTGCTCAGAAGGTCATCGACCTCGAAGGACTAGATGCTCTGCCCTCTCATTGTTCACGTTGTATGGGAGATAAAAATGTGCAGGCCCGTATTCTTACGTAGCATGTACCCATTTGAGAGGTTCATGGGAATTTTCAAGTCCTATGTACAGAATCGATCTCGGCCGGAGGGCAGCATCGTTGAAGGTTATGCAAGCGAAGAGGTCATTGAGTTTTGTGTCGATTATATGGATCAGATTCAACCGATAGATGTGCCTCAATCTTGTCATGAGGGGAGGCTCAAGGGTATCGGAACTATCGGAAAGAAAGCAATCACTCCAGATATGGACGCGTATGCTCAAGCCCATTTCACGGTCTTGCAACATATGACTGAAGTGGCGCCTTATGTCGACCAGCACAAGGATGTGCTTCGGCAATATAATCCGGAGCGGCTGGATGTTTGGATCATGAGGCAACACAATAGTCGGTTCAACCAATGGTTGAAGGAGCAAATCGCTAGGAGCTCGCCAAGTGAGATGCTGACATGGTTGGCAAAAAGGCCAACATTTACAGTTGTGACATGGCAAGGATATGACATAAATGGGTACACATTCTATACACAGGTTCAGAATGTAAAGAGCACTAACCAGACAAGCGGTGTCCGCATAGATGCGCTCAGTACCGATGGGTTGAGAAACTCGTACTATGGGTTCATAGAAGAGATTTGGGAGCTCGACTACGTGGTTTTCAAGATCCCCTTATTTCGATGCCGTTGGGTGCATCTCCCACAGGTGAAGGTTGACAAGTACGGGTTGGATACAAAGACGAATCATTCGTACTCGCTAACCAAGTTGTTCAAGTTTTCTATGTAACCGATCTAGCAAAGAAGAAGCGCCATGTAGTTCTTCATGGAAAAAGGAGAATTGTCGGAGTAGAGAATGTAGTGGACGAGGACGAATACAATCAATTTGACGAGTTACCTCTTTTTGGAAATGGCATAAGGGTCAACAACGAACAACGTGACGAAACTAATTACATATGCATTGATCATCATGAAGGGCTAATTTTTAAAGGAAATAAGCAAGTGGAATGAGAATGTGTGATATATATGTGGGTATTTCCATTTATGTATATAACAATGCATGTATGTGATGTATATGTGAATTTGCATTTATGTATATAACAATGAATGTGTGTGATGTATTTGTGAATTTGCATTTATGTATATAACAATGCATGTATGTGATGTATTTGTGAATTTGCATTTATGTATATATGAAAATGTGTGATATATAGGTGAATTTTGAGAATGAGTCATACATATGTATCTCTATGTTCATTGGGCTGTTGTGAAGAAATACACTCTGTGAGGTCTTATTACAGTGCCTGCTGGTTGGTGTAGGTAATAACTCTAGTGAGTGGGAAGGAAGGGGTTTATTACAGATAGTTCTAGTTGAGAACTGTCTGTGATATAATTATCACAGACAGTTCTAAACTAGAACCCTCTGTGATATTGTCGGGACCCCGGATTTTCGAACCCGGACCCTCTGTGTATTACTGCACTAGTCCCAGATCAAAGTTAGTGCACACAGTTAAACAGAAATGAATACATTACCAGCAACGTGTTATTACAATAATTGAGAGTACTGACCGAAAGGTCTCATTATTACAAATGAGGTTTCAAGACCTCACACACACAAAACACAGCGGAAGCAGAAGATAAATCCGGCGAAGACCCATCAATACGCCACAGGCAATTGACTGGGGAAGCGTGACCTAGTTCTCCGGGAAGAATCCATCACAGCCGCAGGCGAAGCAGTAGTCGTAGTCACCTTCTTGAGCTTCGCAATCTTCTGAGGTTTATTTTTAAGTGTAGCATGTGAGTACATAAAGTACTCCGCAAGTCTTGGGAAAAATGCAATATATGCAAGGCTTGACAAAGGAAGGCTATATGGTTCTTTTGCATAAAGCAACATTTTCATTCAATTACTTCTAATTATTTTTGAAGGTCTCAATTTAATAAAGTAAATGTTGTAGCAGAAACTATCAATAATTATATAGTGAAGGTTCCATCTACCAACACTAGCTTAAACAACTTGAACAAGTTTAATATTGCGGGTTACATCCACCCTCTCTGGCTCCAACTGCCAGGATACCCTTCCGAGAGTTCCCTCCACTCTCGGAATACAAAACTTTTGATTTTAAAACAAAACCAGAAATCTACCATGTGAATGCATTCCTTGCCCGCCCTTGACCGTGGGCACGGCTATTCGAATAGTTTTACACTCTGTAGAGGTTGTACAATGTTACCCACAAGATATAAATTATCCTAAAAGTCAACACGCTTCCTTTGGCATGAGACCCAGATAAAATATCACAAAGCCTTTGCCTTACTCTAATCTAGCTAGATACCACCCGCTGAGGTTTCACCGTAGGTAGGCTAACTGCCCGAACCGAAGCCCCCTCTTGCGCCATATGAGTACAGTAAATCCCTGTCCCTCACTGTGAATAACCAGTCCATTCCTGGCACCCACTTTCCACTGGTGGCACCTAAACTAAACTATCATAAGTTAGTCAGCTAGGTCGTACCCATATAGACTTGTGGTTGTACGGTTAATGCTCAGTCTGGACAAACACAAGCGTCGGTCCTTAATTGACTAGGGTGGAACATACACATTACAAGATCTCGTGCTTACTGCACCAACCCAAACCAACCATCCACTCTAATCTAAACCCACTTCCACATTTTATTTTATTTTAAAAGAACAGTGGCAACTCCAATCACCACTAACTTTATAAAAACAAGGGTATTACAATAATTCATAATTTCTCATTTTCAAGATTTCCAGGGTACTACATAGCATGACTAAGCATTTCTACCGTTCTAATACCAACAATTAAATATATTACTCTCATTAATGAGTCAAAGGAATTTCTAGGGTTGCAAAGGTACATGGAATTCAAATTCAAGTGAGGGCATAACAAGGTTGGATATAACTAATGCCTTAAGATTTGAACTAATATTTTATATAAATAGCAATGCACATAATTTTTAAAATAATTAAAACATTTCAAAATCATAGGTTCAAGATGATCAAAGGAGACTTGCCTTCTTGAGTGCTGACTGGTTCTTCTTGCTGCGACTCGATGAAATCCTCAGCGACGGCGGAATCTACGCGCGAGAAGACAGACAAACAAAACAAATAAATTCAAAAAAAAATTAAATAAAATTCAAAAATTCAAAAATAGTCCATAAATGGATAGTTTAGGATTTTAGAAAAATTTAGAAATTTGAACGGCTCAAATCGGAGTTAAAACGAAAAAGTTATGGCTTCCGAACGATTTAAAGGAGAGAAAATGAAAAGGCTGATTTTTGGGATTTATTTTTGTACTGAAAAATGCTATTTATGACGTCAGCTATTTTGAATTTTCTGGGCGGGAAAAATAATTTGAATGACTGGTGGGCCCGGTCTACCGTGGACCGGATCCACGGACCACAAGCCTTGCCGACGTGGCACACCGGCCACATGGCGCCATGCGGGCGCGAGGTGGCGGCCACATGGGCGACCACGCGGGCGAGGCCGGCCACGCGGGCGCACGCACGGGCAGCGCGGCGAGGCGCACGGCCGGCGGCCGGCGGGAGGGGCGGCGAATGGCGGCGGCGGATGAGGGGAGGCGGCGGCACTCACCGGCGGCGGCGGTGAGGCGCCGGGAGGCGGCCGGGAAAGGGAAGAGGAGGGGCGGTGGGAGGCGGTGCCGAAGAAAGCCGTGGAATGGGGTATTTATAGGCGGGGAGAGGAGGGGGAGGCCGGCCATTTTGGAGCTCGCCGGAGTTATTGCCCCCGCAATTAGGGGACTTAAATTGAGGGGAAACGGCCGGCGGAATGACGGGAATTAATAGAGCATCCGTTTCCACGCTTTAATCGGGATTTTATGAGGGAGAAACGCGGGATTTTAAAGCTTATTTTCGGTATTAATGGTGGAGGAGAGAGAGAGTGGGAGGAGGAAGAAGGTGAGGTTGAAGAAGGATATGACATATGGGTCCCATGTGTCATAGAGAGTGAGAGTAAGTGAAGGGGTACGGGCCGTCGGATTCGCGACATGTGGCAAGTGAGTGGATGAGGGCCTTTGGATGCTTATGAAGGGGTAAGTTATAATGTGTGGCTAGGATTAAAACGTGGAGAGAGGTTGATTAAATCTGAGAACGACACATGGCGGGATAGGATTAATTTGATTTTTATTTTCGGAATAAATTTCAGCAATTACTAGAAACTTTACAAACACTTGGAAAATTAATATTTAATGTCTAAAAATTCCAGAAAAATCATAAAATATTCCTGGAATTATTTTAGACTTAGTAAAAATATTTTTAATTTCAGATTTGATATTAATAATTTTATAAAATACTTTTTAACTTTGAAATTGATTTTAAAATTTCAGAAAATTCTCAAATATTATTTAAAATTTAGGAAAGGCTAGGAAAAATATAAATTTCCCTTTTTGGCTTTAATAAAATATTTGAAATGCATTTTCTTGCTTTAAATTTTGGAAATAAAACCCAGAAAATCAAATAAAAGCCGAGTAAATTCCAATTACTTTAAAATAGTTAATTTGAATTTAAATTTTTCTAGAAAGCCAAATTTTGGGATGTTACAGATATCATAGACGGTGCTAGTTTAGAACCGTCTGTGATAATTATATCACAGACGGTTCTCAACTAGAACCGTCTGTAATAAGCCTTCCTATATATGCCCTCAAGTTAGGGTTTTGCGTGTGCACTCTGCAGTTATAGTGCTATACCAACCAGAGCACAGAGACATAACGTCGCTGCTCTTCCGATCGAGCCCGTCGCCGCCTCCGTCCCCGAGCCCGTCGCCGACCGCCTTCCCTGAGCCTGTCGCTGGTCGCCATCCCCGAGCCCGTCGTCGGCCGCCATCCCCGAGCCCATCGCCGACTGCCATCCTCGAGCCCGTCGCCGGTCGCCTTCCCCGAGCCCGTTGCCGGCAACCGAGGTGCTCAAATTCCCCTCGAAGGTTTTTCTGATTTGAGCATTTGGCAAGATCAAGAACTCAAGAGTGTTTGAGGTGTTTATCTTATGCTTGTGAGTGGTTCTTGGCCGGAACTGCTTGTGGTCTTGTGCGGCATCCCTGTACCTCGGCTTCCTTCTTGGCTTCGGTTAAGAGAGGAAGAGCGGCATTGTATCTCCGTGAACCATCTTCCCACTTGCCACAGTGGGTTGATAGGTTTTCTAGTACAGCGATTTCATCGTGCCTTACAATTTTTGGTTTCTTCAGGTGATTTCGAATATCATTGCACAATGAGTGTCTTCTCTGTTCATTCTGTGATCTGCTGTTACTAGCTGATCATTGTCAAAAGTGATGCTTGTGGGAACTGTCATATGCTCTATGAAGTAACTGGTCTTGTACTGAGATTGGATCACAAATCTTGAGCTCTAGATTAGTAGTCCTTTCGATTTTGCTAGAGTAGTCAGAATTCTGTGCAGTCTGTGATCACCTGTTTAGTAAATTAGTAGTACTTTCGGTTTTGCTAGATTAGTAGTCATGTGGTTCACGAAAATAGCTCTATGACATCAACCGAAAGTTCATGTTGTAGAGTTATTTTCAGTGATCTTTCCTGTGGCCTTACTGCTGGCTGAAAGTAGTATCTAACTGAATTTCTTAGAACTCAAGGTTTGATTCACACACAATGCATGTATGTGATGTATATGTGAATTTGCATTTATGTGTATAATAATGCATGTGTGTGATGTATTTGTGAATTTGCATTTATGTATATAACAATGCATGTGTGTGATGTATTTGTGAATTTGCATATATATATATATATATATATATATATATGTGTGTGTGTGTGTGTGTGTGTGTGTGTGTGTGTGTGTGTGTGTGTGTGTGTGAAAATGTGTGATATATAGGTGAATTTTGAGAATGAGTCATACATATGTATCTCTATGTTCATTGGGCTGTTGTAAAGAAATACACTGTGAGAGGTCTTATTACAGTGCCTGGTGGTTGGTGTAGGTAATAACTCCAGCATGTGGGAAGAGAGCTTATTACAGACGGTTCTATTTCAGAACCGTCTATGATATATATTATCACAGACGGTTCTAAAAAATAACCGTCTGTGATAATAATGATATCACAGACGGTTCTAGTTTAGAACTATTTGTGATAATGTATCACAGAAGGTTCTCAACTAGAACCGTCTGTAATAAGTCTTCCTATATATATCCTCAAATTAGGGTTTTGCGCGTGCACTGCAGTTAAGCACTATACCAACCAGATCTAGATCGCCTCTCTCCCAAACGAGCCCGTCGCCGCCTCCTCCTCGGCTCTCCCTCCTCCGCCGACCCGAGCCGTGGTGACCGGTGAACACTCCCTCCTCCTCTCCTTTCTCCTCTCCTTCCTCTGGTAGTAATATCTCCTCTCCAGCCCCTCCCTGGTCACCGTCGACCCCCGTCCACGCCGCCTCCTCGGACCTCCCCAGTCGCCGTCCACGCCGTCGCCGCCGCCTCCTCGGACCTCCCTAGTCACCGTCCATGCCGTCGCCTCCTCCTCCTCAGCCCTCCCTAGTCGCCGTCGACCTGAGCCGTGGTGAGCACTCCCTCCTCCTCCCCCCTTTGTCCTCTCCTCTCCTCTCCTTCCTCTCGTCTCCTTCAGTATTAGCAGTAGGCAGTAGTGTGAGACTACACAGTTATCGGTCAATTACTCGATATTGAAGTCTATTACTCGATACAGTTATGAGGCTATGTGTGTAGTAGTAGTAGCAGATTAGCAGTATTAGCAGCAGCAGCAATAGTACTTAGCTGCAGCAGTAGTTTTATTGAATATCAATAGTAGTAGACTCCCTACATTCCTGTCATCTTAATTTCATCTTGATTATTTATGCTATCGGTTCTGATCATGTTGTATTGTTTGTCATAATCTTTGGCGCCGTAAGTCATTAACTCATCATCATTCTACGTTGCACTTTTCTGTTATTCATCGGCTTGGTATTCTTCTAGACGGTTTTGAGTACCGTCTACACTGTGAGTTCTTTTGATTCTCTGCAAACATGTTTGCTTGTGGGCTTGATTCGTGTGCTTTGTGATGAACTAGTTGAATGCTGAGATTGATCTAACTACTAGGACTAGATTTGAGCTCTATTAGATTGTTTTCACTATCTGGTCAGAGCTGATTCCTTCAGCTGATTTGAATTGTTCACATGTACTTGAAATGCATACCATGCAGTAGCTGTTTGTAATTGCAGATCAGATTCTTTCCTTTACTATTTGTCATATAAGGCTGCATGTGCAAGTTCTGGTATATGCTGCTTGTGTCTGTTCTAGTATATGCTGTTCACTAAATTTGCAAGTTTTGACAGTGGAAACATTATTTAGAGCTTACATCTTGGTCACTAGAGTTTAGATTATCAGTGCAGAGCTTCAACATTAGCATGAGAAGGCCAAAACTTAAAATCTTGTGCAACTCTGTTCTGAGAGCAATATTAATGCAATTATTTTTGTCTTATGTTAGATTTACTCGCTCCATAAAGTAACTGGTCTTGTACAGAGATTGGATCACGAATCTTGAGCTCTAGATTAGTAGTCCTTTTGGTTTTGCTAGAGTAGTCAGAATTCTGTGCAATCTGTGATCACCTGTTTAGTAGATTAGTAGTCCTTTCGGTTTTGCTAGATTAGTAGTCCTGTGGTTCACGAAAATAGCTCTACAACATCAACCAAAAGTTCATGTTGTAGAGCTATTTTCGGTGATCTTTTCCTATGGCCTTACTGCTGTCTGAAAGTAGTATCTAACTGAATTTCTTATATCTCAAGGTTTGATTCACATTTGACTTATTCAATCAGTGAAGAGTATAAGATCGTAGTAGTGGGACAACCAAGATTAAAATCTTGTGTAACCCTACATCTGAGAGCAACTAAAACCAGTCTAACAAGCTGATTTTAGTCCTTTATGTCTGGCTACTTTTGATGGCAGCATGTTACGTTACTTCAATGATCTATGTCTCAAATCTGAATATATGCTGGTTTTAGACTATTGCATGATATGTTGTTTAGATGGCTTAATATTTCCACCTGTTTATATGTTGTTGTTAAATCTTACTATTATGAATATATAGTTGTTTCATGAATAGATGTACTTATGAATATATGTACTTTCAGGTAATTCCATGTCATTTTCATATATATATATATATATATATATATATATATATATATATATATATATATATATATATATATATATATATATATATATATATATATATATATATATATATATATATATATATGCTACATTGCGCTTTTCATATATGAGAAGGCCAACATGTCATCCGCGCATTCTTCAACATCATCGCCGGATGCGTTCGCTCCAAATCAAAACGCCAAGGAAGAGGACTATCGAAAAAGTCTGAGGGCCGATTTACCATCACAGAGGTCGATGGATCTGGGACCCCTCTCCTTCCTCGCCGAGCAGCATGCGCATTCCGAAGAATGATCGGAGTAGTTGTACGAGAACGAATTGAGATAACATTCGATTCGTGGAAGACCGTGACTGAGACTCAGAAACGTGAGTTGCTGACAGAAATTTTTGCATCGTTCGAGATCCCAGAAGAACACCATGACTCTGTACAACGACATGCCTTGCTAGCGGTGTGCAAAGCATGGAAGAACTTCAAAAGCGTGCTTGTCAAGCACTACGTGGAGAAGGATCTAACGCCTTTTCATAAGTACCCATTCCTGGAACCACAATTGGAAGAGTTTAAGACGATGAAGACGACCGAAGATTTTAGAAGTGCAAGTGCGGTGCACAAGGCCCTCCAGGCACAAAACACACTCCCCCACAGACTTGGCACAGTTGGGTATACGGGTAAAATCCCACAGTGGACGACGGAGGACAAACAGGAAATCCCGTGAGACACCGCCCCGCTATTTGCCACGATCCCGGATGAGCGCGCTCGAAATTGGATTAGAGCGAGGTCATCTACCACGTCATCGGGGGGCATCTCCTTCCGAAACCCTGCAGAACAGGAAGTGTCCCACCGTCTGGTAAGATATCGATCGAACTACGTTGCTTGTAATTACTCCACAATTTCGTAGGAAGTGAAATAACATGTCGAGCTCTTGCAGGAAGCGCTGAGTGTAGAATCTTCCCAGGGATCATTCCAGGCAACTAGGGAGAAAGATATACTCTCCGCAACCTTGGGAAACAAGGAGCACCCGGGTCGTACGAGAGGCCTTGGGCTTTATGTTCCTTGAAAACATGGTTTCTCAGATGACTCTGAATTGTATTGGAGTAGGAAGAGAACCAAGGCAGAGCGTGAGGCACGGCTACGAGAGGAGATCAAGGCATCTCTTAGAGAGGAGCTGGCTGATTACGTCAGAGATGAGATACGAAGATATACAGAAAATCAGGAGGCTGCTGCCGCCGCTCCTGTGCTAGCCAGCCCCCCAACCGTCGGAGTAGTTGCGCGTCTAGTCCTACAACGGAAAGCGAGGCCAGATTTCCTGTGGACGACATCCTGGTAATAATTATTATCTCTAGAATGCTCGATCCGTTGATAGGCCTACTGGAGTAGCTAATTTTGTATCGTTACGTATGAGCCTACGAAGTGCAAACTCCAAGTGAGATATGTCTCCGTTTCCTTGTGCGCTGCTTGGGGCCAGGCATATCCGTCTGCTTAATGGGCCATGGTGCACCGTACACCTTTAGCACCAGGCTTCAGAAAGTTCATGTGGATGGTGTGCATACCAATTTCGAGGTTGTCCCGCTACTAAAGCCCCCCAACGACGAGATCGTGACTCTAGAGCAAGCCATTAGAACATTCATCCAATGGCCCAAAAGCAACATCTACCTGGAGGCTTCTTCACATGTGGCAGGTCCACAAGGGCAGTCTGAACTAGAGCTACATGCACTGGTGCCATCTCCATAAGACCTATCTCCACCACCGCTACCTGCACCGGTGCCATCTCCACGAGTGCTATTCTCAATGAAGCAACTTGCACCGGTGCTACCTTTACAGTCGACTACCATGAAGTCGACCAGCAGTCGAGGCAGCAGGGGCAAATCAAAGAAGACCGATGATGATATCCCGTACCTGCCATTGGCCCGTAAATTCGTGCTAGGTGAGCCGATGATCGTCTCGGAAAAGCGCCTCCTAACCCTAGGACTTACTTGCCAGAGATTACACGTTTGGTATATGGAACAGGCCAATAAGCCATAGGGAGAATGGCGCTCAGGTATCATTGTTAAATTTAGGCCAGATCATTTACAGCACGAAGTTCATGATTATGTCTTCACGGTGACCTTTGAGGATTTATTTGATCTTTTCACGCTCAACGCTCTCGACGCCCCATTCGTTCGATGCTAGACGCTGTAAGTGTGTACAATCACAGTCTCCGTTCATGTAATACCGATATATGTCATATATAATTTGTTACTTTTCTGTGTATATATATATAGATACATGGTGACTAAAGGTAGATAATCCAAATCACCAATTGGTTTCATGGACCCACACTTGGTCGCCATGGATACCATCAACGAGGATGCATCCTTCGTCGAGAGGTATATTACAACAACACTGCTGGCTCACCGCGATAAGGAATTTGTTCTTATGCCCTACAATGAGCAGTTCCATTGGATTTTAATTGTAATTATACCAAAATAAAACAAAGCAATATACCTTGATTCCCTAAGTAAGAACAAAACCGACTACACAATTATCGGCCAATTACTCGGTAGGTAAGTACATTTTTTCCATACATAACTATATTGTACTATTTTTTCCTTCCGAATGACTAAGCTAACTTTTTTGAATCACGAAGGTAATTCGCCACGTACGTTGCAGAGACACGTGGCTCGACGAAAGGGGCCAAGCCCTTGCAACATGTTCGAAATTTTCGGACATTCGCTAGTACACTTTAATTAATCCTATACAACACTTGGTAGTAACGCCTCTTGAATTAACACATTCTATTTTTTTTGCAGTGCCAGCAGCAGCCGCCGGGCAACACGTGTGGATTCTACGTTTGCCACTATATGAAACTACTCCTCGATTCCTCGAAGATCACCAATCCTAAGGTTTGTCAATCTTCCCACAATTATTTCATACTTATTAGGTTATATATGTACGCACATTGATATTCCTATCGACAGGCTACGCCCATCTCTACAACTGCATTGCAACAGCCGGACCTTGCACAAATTCGAGGAGAGTGCGCGTACTTTTTGATGGCTAGAGTCATAAAAGTAGATGGAGAGTTCCACAACGTATAATGATTTTTTGTTTGGGATAAGATTGACATTGATTGTAATTGTGTATTTGTTAATGTACATTTTATTTCATTTCAATTAATTGATTTGCGAAATGGATGTTTTATATTTGTGAAATGATTGAGATGTGAATTGGATGTATACATGTACATGTTAATCTGCTTGTTTCAGAGGGTATGGCTAGCATCTCCTAAGGCTAGCCAATAAACAGAAATAGATTTAGGGGTAGAAGAGAATAGCACAAACGGTTTTTAACTAAAAACCGTATGTGATATTTATATATCACAGACGGTTTTTAGTTAAAAATCGTCTGTGATTATCAACTTCACAGGTGGTTTTTAGTTAAAAACCGTTTGTGATATTTGCACCACAGACGGTTTAAAAGCTGTCTGTGATGACCTCGTATTATTACTGACCCATAAATTCAGACGGCTCACAAAACCGTCTGTGATGACGTTTCTGAACCGTCTGTAATACGGTTTTCTGTAGTAGTGTAATTGCAGAATATTTGGTCAGCTTTTAACTTTTCTATAGTAACTAGCATTTAAACGAAGTTCAAGATGAGGTCTACTAGTTAATTATATGACATACTGTACCGATTTTATTTATATTAGCAAAAACCGCACGCGAATTTCTGTTACTCTGTAATCTCTCGTATAAACAGTCCAAAATTTACAAGTCATAGTCAAAAGTCATAAGTCTTAACTAAAAAGAACAAGTCTTTGTCTACTCAGATATAGCCCTAGTAAGTTTGTCCTTTGTCGAGCAGCTGATGTGTGTTTTTACGTTTTCTTTCCCCCTTTTCTCGGTTTAGCGTAGTTGATTCGAGGTGCCAAAGAGTTATAGTTTTTATTGACTGTTCTGGAATAAGTGATAATTTAGAGCTTGCTAAAAGTAGTGCGAGAAGTTGCTTTTTCCTGGAATCTGTCGGTGCCAGCACATCCTATGTTTCATGCTTCCTTCCGAGTCGCTCTTAACTGGTAACCATGTGCCCCTGTTTCTAATTTAGTTGTCTAATAGCAAAAGAGGATTTAATTGGGAAGAACAGATGCGAACAAGCTATTCTTTTCCGCTTTGTGCTCTTAGTGTCAGCTTTTGCTCCTTTACAGAAGTTAATTGAATTGTTCGCTTGTTGGCTGGATAGAGCTGAAACTTCAATTGAATTGTTGGCTTGCTGACTGGATCAACCTGAAAGTTCCGGTGGGTTTGAAACTTTGAATCCTACAGAAATTCTCAAATTTGTTTGAAGTGATCTATGGCTTTTGTTCTGCCCTTTACATTCAAGCGAGTGGTTGTAGCATCCAACCAGGATGCATACCAAATATAGAACGAATGGACCAGGTTTCACGTACAACTGCTTCACAAAATAATCGCACGTAACGTCGAAAAAACCATATTCTGCAAAACACAATTTGTACTATTTTACAGATATCAAACGACACATATAATATGTTTTGCAATTCACAGCTCTTGACGGTTAGACAAGCAGAAGAAATAAGAACATCACCCCAATAAACAAACGCACAAATGAATACTATCGTGTATGATTGATTGCGCTCACACACATACAAGTACTTCTGTCCAGCGTGTAGTGTAAAGAAATATAGATCTGTGCATGTCTGGTAATGGTGGCATCACCGATCAGCCTTCCATCTCAACGATGATCTTGCCGGTTGCATGGCCGTCGATGCTCTTCTCCCACGCCTTGCTTGCATCGCTCAACGGAAACCTCGAATCGATCACCGTCTTCAGCTTGCCCTCCTTCACCAACCCGACCAAGAACTCCAGATCGGCTTTGTTGGGCGACACCAGCAGCGGCACGAGGCGCTTCTTGCGCAATGTCACCATGTGCAGGACAGAGGTGAGAATGGCAGAGAAGTTCGGGGTAATGTCGATCACTTTCCCCACGCTGCTCAGCAATGGCTCAAACGTCGACCAGCCGATGCCGACGGTGCAGTGGACGACGCCGTCATACTTCCTGCCGGACGGGCTCTGCAGGCTGGCCCCCTCTGGCGTCCTGTAGTCGAGCACCTCATCTGCGCCCATACTCTTCACGAGCTCCACATTGCGCGCGCCGCAGGTGGCGGTGACGTGAAGGTTCGCCAGCTTCGCGAGCTGCACAGCGTACAGCCCGACACCACCAGAGGCAGCGGTGACCATCACGTTTGTAGGCTTGCCGGTGCCATCGAACTTGGCGCCGATGGACCTCAGCGCCTGTAGCGCGGTGCCAGCCGCAATGGGCAGTCCAGCACCTTCAGCTGCAGATACCTCAGGAGGCCTCTTGACTGTTAGATTAGTGGATGCCACAGCGTACTCTGCGAGTCCACCTCCAGACTGTTACAAGAAAGGAAAGATTACATAACTTCACCTTGAAATAAAAGAACGAACACAACATAAAAACATAAGCGGATGAGGACAGCGTGGACAATGCTGTTGAATAATGCACTACAGATATTCTAGCAATCATAAAGTCAACTTCTAACTTCTAGAAGATCATTAGTGTTGTCAAGAGTGAAGTTTATTCAGGATGAGTGAAGTGCACTTACGACAGAGCTCAACATGGCAACAACTTTATCTCCAGCTTTGAATTCATTGGCTTCAGGACCAACGTCAACAACTACTCCTGCCACATCAGTCACTGCAGAAAAAGGAAAAACAGTTATGTAGAAATTAGCAGAACTGATAATGCAATGATACGCAGCTCTCCTGCGTATTCGAGAAAAAAAAAAAAAAAAAAAGCAGAACTGACTGAGAATAGTTCTTAGCATCTAATATAAATTGATCTCATAGAGTATTTATGTGGTTATTGCCATCTTTTTATAAAGTACAGTTCTTTTCAATAAGAAATACCATGAAGAGCTGTAGCCTTACAGAAAAATGTTGGAGAAAGAGGACTGTTCCTTACCAGGTCATCTTCTTTAAGATATAAATAGCATATGGCCCTTTATGCTCTAGATTTGTCATAAGCACAAAGCAAGTGAAACTAACGCTGAAAATTTTGTTTATAGAGAGTATCGTGCTAAGTTGCTAACAATATTAAAATGCATTGCGAGCCCAAAAATAAATGAGCAAAGCAAAGTGGTGTTGACCTCCCTTGAGTGAATATCAGCATTGCAGTAAGCCAGTAATCAGTTTTTGAAGACAACGAAGATAAACAATATCGCATCAGTACAGCTCATGATTACACCCCGCACAGACATCAGATGAAAGGAAAAGAATAGGCAGCACAAGTTTATTTTTTTAAAAAAGAAGAGTAACATAACTGATGCAGTAATGCAATCAATTCTTGTTCCTTGCCAAAGTTAACACTACTTTCTAGTTTCTACAGAACAGAATTGTCAACAGGATTCACAATAACTACTATGTACAAAGAAGCTTATGAGGCCTCAATGAGGACAATTACCTGGGAAGAACGGAAATTTACGGGGCAGCAAAGGCCGAAACATCCCATTCTGTATCTTCCAGTCAACTGGATTGATGCTTGCTGCTTCCAGCTTCAACAGGACCTCGTTCTTCTTCACTGAAGGGACTGGAACTTCCACATGCTGCATTAGAGGAAGTCAAGAATTCATTGAATGGTTTATTCTCAAGGAAAAGCAAACAACAGAAAAAGAAATCTTATTGTTGACTGGTTTCTTTTCAAGAAAAGAAAATTGAAGAAATCTCGTTGTTTGGGGTCAGAATCTTGCAGTAAGGGAAATCTCTCATCTACACTAAATCAGGTTTATTTGTATTTTGAAGAGAGTTGGTCAGCGACTCTTTGACTAAATCAGAATCACATGAATCAGCCTGTCACCCGATTGACTCTTTGACCACACCGCCAGCAGATTAATTTCTTTGGTCTGAACCTTACGACTACTGCTGACTACCAAGCTTTTTATAAGCATCAGACACCAGCAGGGGCGGACCGCCCCATGTGGCGAGATATGGCCGCTGCCCGAGTTCCATCCCCCCCCCCCCCCCCCAGACCCCAGCCACCGGCGAGGAGCGAAGTAGATGAAGAACAGGAGACGGCACAGTGTTTCTTCGTTGATCTAGGCATGTGGCCTGTGGCTGTGTGGGGCTGTAGGCCGTTCCATGTTGATTTGGGCTCGATCTGGCCTGGCCAGCCTAGTACAAGAATGGACTAGAGGAACTGGGGAGGCAGGCACCGCACCATGCCCATTCCCCTCACGCTTGCTCCTCCACCAGTGTACCTACTAACCCTAGAGCGAGGCGATGACCGGAGCGGTCAGGCACGGCACGCGGCACCCAGGGCGCGGTGACCAGGGGGTGGGCTGGCAGGGCGCACGGCGGCATGCTGTTCCCACTTCCCAGTCCTGTGAGGCGAGGAGGGCTAGAGCATAGAGGCGGCAGCATTTGGGCCTTGGAAGCCTCGGGGGCACCTGGCGCAGGCGGCGCCGCAGTAGTTACCGGCAGTGGCGATTTGGTGGATGGGGGCGTGAGATGAACTGCGGCCGGTCGGTGGCAAGAGCAAGCTAGTGGGCAGCGGCGCCGCAGCACCACCGGTCCACCTCCACCACAATGTCCAAGTCTGAAAGCAAGTGCTCCTCTAAATTCTAATTTCCAGATAGATGGTTTGTCTCAAATGGAATAGTGGATGATGGTTTCTGATTTTTGCTTCAAGATTTTGAATGTTTATTTTTTATTTGCTAGAAATTGATTGCACCTAGTGCCATATACTCTTATTAGTGTGATTAAGGGATTGAATTCAGCTCTACTCTCAATTATTAGTGCGATTGCAATGTATTTTGTGTATGGATTCCTTTGCTTTTAGGTAATATACTCTTTGTCCACTCAGGAGAGTCCGCCATACCTAAAATTTTGTCCTGGTCCGCCACTGGACACTAGGTATGTTACCAATCAATTGATTAATTTGACTTTGACATGTTTCAAATAAACATGTCCTACTTGTTCGACCATAAAGAATCCCAAGAAAGGAAAGACTGTTCACTAGTGGTAATCTGGTATAAATCAGTCGAACTGGTAAACTAAATACTCACCCAGGGGTGTCCCTCCAAGGGCATGCGAGTACCAAAACTACCAACCAACCAATTAGTTGATAATCTAGCTGATTTACCAAAGACTAGTAGCACACGCACACACGATTCCGCCCCATGGATCCCCCCCCCCCCCCCCCGTTCTTCTTGAACAAAAGGAACAGAAGCGCGCGGGCTCACCTTGAGGGCGGCGGCGCCTCCGCCGTAGGCGTCGTACTGCACGGCCCGCATGTTCGCCGGCGTCGAGGCTGCTCCGGCCATGGGGAAAGAAGGCAGCAAAGCGAAGCCTTGCAAATATCGCGAGGCTAATCCTCTCCTCGTGCAGGTGCAGCCGTGCTTTCGTCCCTCTGATGCGTACCCCAAAACTACGAGCGCGCGATGATGGTTTTGACGCGTGGGGCCCACGTTGGTCAGTGAGGAGGGAGGGTGGTTCGAGAAGGTGCGTCGTGCGCGCCCTGGCCCGGCGTGGTGGGTCTGACGAGGCACGTAAGCCGAGCCCACCTGCCGTGCGTGCCAAGAACTATTTGCCGATTGTACCATGTTTTTTTTTAATTTTGACGTCCGAACGTCTATATTTATACAAATAGCCCCATGCTTAAACTCGAAAGATACGATAAATGATATATATTACCTACTATGCTAGGTAGCTTGGGGGAGGATAGCCTACAAATGATATATGCATTATTACATACGGTTCATATAAATAACCGTCTATAACAATATCACAGACGGTTGTTAATATAAACTGTTTGTGATAGTTGTAGTATAATCGATTCTCTATGAACCATCTGTGATGTAGCCATTAAGCAGGGGCAGATCTACAGTAGTTCATGGGCGTTCAGCTGAACACCCAAATTTTTTAACAAAAAACCTAGTATATACAAGGTATAATACATACACATATATATAGTTGGGCCAAATCAACTGTTTGTAGCCTAAATTATCCGGCCGGCCGACAGAAAACGCAGCAGCCTGCGTGAAGCCAGGGCCCAACCCATAGCATGCGCGCGCCCTGCTGATCCCCCGTCCCGGTCCGCCCCACCCCCGATCCCCATTTGTTCGTGCGGTCCTGCCTGCCCCTGCCCGAGCCCAGTGCGTGTGTGGCGATGGCAAACCCTAACCCTAGTGACGGCGCGACCGGCGACCGTGCCTCGCCGCCTCCGCCCTCCGGCCATCCGCTCCGCCGGCACCGCGACCGCGCCAGCGCCTCCGCCCTCCGGCAATCCGGCTAGATCTGGCCTCTGGGCTCTCTAGGCCTCCAGCTTCGTGCCCGCGCCGGCGCGCCGCAGTGCCACATGACCGGCGTTAGCGCCTCTGCCCTCCAGCCCTCCGCTCCGGCCCTCCGCACTTTTTAAGTTGGAGATTTTTTTTTTGCGTATTATACAGCCATGTTGTTATTATTTTACTTAATCAATTGTTTTGATTGCTACAGCATCGAATACCATTCTTTTCATACTACACTTCTATTACAGCATCAAATACCATTTTTTTTCCTACACTTCTATAAGTGTCATATCTTTTTCTTCATAGATTATGTTCATTTAGCATATACGGATTACTTTTTTGGCAGATGTATTCTACGGTTTGCCGTGTTGCAACAGTCCTTCACACTAGATATACTGCACCTGGATTCTGGCGTGCTGGTCTGAACCTCTTCATAGGAACAGAGAAGCTGGTAACTAATCCTTCTGAAAAGGAGCACCTGAAGACCTGCATTCTGAGGGCCCAGGAGCGTCTTGATGAAAAAGAAAATGAGGAGTCCATGCTGTAACATCCTAAAATCTGGATGTTTGAAATTTGGAGTAATTTAAAACTTTTATTTGCATCTCATTGGCATTTGAATTTTTGGCTCAAAATCTTATTTGGATTTTCCCGAATTCTGTGCTGAGCAAAATAAAAACTGGGAATAAATTTCAAATACGAATAAGAATTATGATGATAAAAGATAAGCAATAATTTTGGGGAGTTTAAAACTCTAAGAATTAAAATTAAAAAAAAATCTTAGATTCAAATCCAAGTCAGTAAATGAAACCCAAAAGAATATTTGTGTGTGTGTGTGTGTATATATATACATATATATATATATATATATATATATATATATATATATATATATATATATATATATATATATATATATATATATATATATATATATATATATATATATATATATATATATATCCCAAAATGAATAGCCCAAAAGTTGGATGCAAATCTTAAATGAAAATATAAAACTTTAAATGTCATGCAAATATTGAAATTAGTAAACCCTAATATAAAAATTTAAAATATGAATTAAGAATGAGAATTCCAATTTTCAACATTCTCCTTTTCTCTCTCTCACTTCCATGTGGGTCCCCCTACTTTTCTTTCTCCCTCTCTCTTTCCTCCTTTTCTTCCCTGCCCGCTGGGCCCTGCGCGTCCTGCCTCCCTCGCTCTTCTCCCTCCCCCACGCTCTTCCTTCTCCCCTTCCTCCTTTCTTTTCCTCCCGTTGCGCGGCCGAGCTGCCTCCACGTCCTCCCTCCCCGCGCCATCATGCGCCTGCTGCCACGCTGCCTCTCCTCTGCTCTGCTGCGCCACTCGACCCGTCCCCTCCGCCTCCGTCCTGTTCCATCGCCCTGCACCTCAGCGCGTCGAGCCCCGCGCGGCGCTCTGCCGGTGGGCCATACCCGCCGCCCGGTCCTCCGCCAGTCCCTCGTCGCCTCCGCCCGGTTCTCCGTGCCTCTCTCGCCCTCTGCGCCTACAAGAGCCCCGTTTCCTTTCCCCCTTGCCCCTCGCGCCACTCCCATCCTTCTTCCCTACCCCTTCTTCCCCATTTCCGTCCGTGCGCCGCCGCACCTCCACGTCGTTCTCGGCCCTCCGGTGACGCCACCCCTCTCCGACAGCGTCAAGGCGTGCCACTGCTATCCGTGCACATCCTCTCCGAGTTAATCGGACTCCGGTGTACCGAAGCTCGCGCAATGCCTCTCTTCTCCACCACCGGCCACTCCCGCCGCCGCCCGCGCCATTTCCTTCTCGGGTGGTCTCCCCCCAATTCCTTGCTGGGGGAGCAACTCCTCGACGCCCCGAAGTCATCCCCGCCACCGGCCGGAGCTGCCGTCCACCCCAGCTCGCCGGCACCGCGCGCCACCGCCGCCCGACCATGGCCTCCGCCGCCATTCCCTCCTCGGGGCTTCGCGGTCCGATTCCCCGTGGTGGGAGCATCCCCAAGCCGCCGTGAGACTTCCCCGACCGCCGGCCGGAGCACTTCCCCACCGAGGCGAGCCCTCCACATGAGCCGCCCACCGCCGCCCCTGGCTCCCGACGCCAGGCCGCCTCGGCCACTCGCCGGCTTCCCCGACCGCACCGGTACGTTCCCCCGGGACTCCCTCTTGCCTGTGCTCACGCTAATTGGACTCCCTTCCCCTGGGTCATCGCCGCCCCCATGGCCCTCTACGCCCGGCCGCCTCCACCGTTGCCGGCCACAGTCGCCGCCGCCCCGGCCGGAGCCGCCCCACCCGGAGCTTCGCCACCTCGGGGGCAACCCGTTTTGGGCGTCCCCCGCCCCTCCGGCCGAAGGTCGCGCCGGCGAGCCCGCCGCCTGGCCCTACGCCCGCCCCTCCTCTGTTTCCTTTCCCTTCTGGCCGAGCCCTGCTCTGCTCTTCTTTCTCTTCGGCTGAACCGTGGGCCCGACTAGGGAGCTCCTCTCCAGCCAGTGTAAGCTTCGAACTTCCCTTTTGCTCTTGATAACTACTAATCAACAATTCTTGTTCAATGAAGTAATTTGGCAAGCTGCTATCTGCATACAATAAGAAGGAGTTTATAGAATTGGTAAATTGCTAAAGGTTTAATCCTCATTAATTGCCAATAAAAGATTGTTAAACTCTGATATATGAAACTGATTAAAGTATGCTCTTAAAAATATAGATACATACACATATATAAAGGAATCCTAGAATTATAATCCAAACAATTAAGTAGGAAAATGAGAAGGCATTTGAAAGGTTTTTAATGCAGGTTCTTACAATTAAGAAGCTAAACCTTGAATAGCTACATGGCAATAAAAAGTGATAAAAAGAAGGGGTAACCCTGTTGTGCACTAAATCAACATCTTGCGTGGCTACTTTTACAAATTATCATGGACACCACAAATGTTAATGTTCAAATGAATATTTGAAGCTAATTAGAATGAGTTCACAAATTAATAAACGCTAAAGGTGTAATCCTAAATAAGTGCCAACTAAGATTTAACTTTCTTGCTTAAGATTAGAAATTTTCAAATATAATTATAGAAGCACATGATAAATCATAAGTGACAAATAATATTGGGAATGAGAATTTGATTATAAAATGTAAACAAGGTGCATGCTTTGTAAAGATTAAACTGAAGAACAAATGTAATGTTAAGGCCTATAGCTGTAGGAAAGTAGTAAATAAGGATATGTATGCAGTCCATTAGTAAACATGTTAGTAAATATTTTGCATTCACCTTAAGCCCTATTAAGAATGTAGACATCGTCATTGCCATACCACCAATCATAAAATCTGAAATGATAGCCTTGAATTAGTAGCAATGATGAAATATAATTTTATGTAACAAACTTCATCGGCCATAGAAATTTAAGATTAACGTATGACCAATGCCTAGGGGTAAAATATCACTACAGACAAAGTCCACAACACCTCCAGATCAAAAGATCACCTTAATATACAGTTACTAAAATATAATGGCCCTAGGCCATCATACATTAAAATGATCTGACCAATATATGTAAGTGCTCTGAAGTGAATGTTTAACTAATAACATGGTTAATTAAGGTCCCATAAAATGTTGTATATCAAATTACTAGTTATATGAGTTAAGCAGATAAGATCAAATTTGTATACATTGCGTATACAGTATAAGCCCGGAATATTAGCGCTCGACAAAATAATACCCAGCTAGATTTGTACTCCAACTCATAGATCTAACCGAACTCATGAAACTTCCTTGATAAGTACAAAAACAATAAAAGAGAATGTTAATAAAAGGATCGAGTCATCGTACCCTATCACCGACCTTGCTTCAGATCCCTCAAATCACCCAATAACCCATAATAAAACTAAATTGAGTTTATTTGGAGTTATTTGGATTTATTGGTTCTTTGGTTTTATTTGGATTCAGTCGTAAGCCGCGTAATTAGAAACTGAAGTCCTGAAGATTCTATGGATCAAGCGAGACCGAGATCGATGAAGACCAGGAATTAAAGATCATCGCATGAGCCAACTTTGTGCGAGCTCAAGACTGCGATAAACCGCGTCAGGCGAGTCAATACTTTGATCATGTTGAACCTATGTTTTCTGCAAATTACTTTTGTTTAAATTATCAAATTGCATGCTGTTACGTTATATGCAAATACATGTTAATTTAAGATTCTAGTTATATCCATTGTGTACTTGGTTAATATTACCCCTCCTTTGAAATATTTGAATATGGAAACATTGTCGCCCTAGCACAAATTATAGTAGTAATCTTTTGAAAATAAGTCCGTAATTATATGCCATGCGTAGTATTGTTTAGATACTCATGGGCGCGAGAGCGCCCTAGCATCACTTTTAATCCTGAGAAAAATTGGTTGGGCAGTCATGGTGGTAATGACTGATGTATGTTGGATATGGATATTTTATATTCCCCAAAAACCTCAAATTGCTTATTTATCTGGGCGGATGGTTTGGGGGTATGGTGCTGGGTGCACGAGAGTGTGGTTTGTGGTAGACCGCCCAGATAATTCTAAGGACTGAATCTTGTCATGACCTCCTGTGTAAAACAGTACAACCACAAGTCTGTAAAGTACAACTTGGCTAAGTAAACTTATCGAAACCCTGGACTCATCTCATTGGTAGGGGGGTTGAGGGGGCTACGCTATGGCAAGGGGGCCTGAAGGGACACCAGGTAGGGTGAAGTTTCCCAGCTGTCCTAACGTTGCGGGGAGGGGAGCCCGGCTGCGTTAGTGGTTGTGGGAAACATCCCGCGCACAGATGGGACCCACCGCAAGTGGGAGAAGCCCATAAAAGTGAGATGAGAAAAGGGTCTAGATACTTTGAAAAGTCACTGTGATGGTCTGCTCGACCACATGTCTAAGGAATCATGTGGGGCAATGAGTTGATTATCTCTTGTGGTGAAAGTGTACAAACTCTGCAGAGTCTAAAACTATTCGAATAGCCGTGCCCACGGTCAAGGGCGGACATGGGAACTTAACCAGATATAGTTCTATTTCAAAATGCTTTGTGGGTGGGAATGGAAAAGTGAAAGGGCGATGGACTGCCCTAGTTTGGAATTGTCCTGGGTGTCGTCCCAGCGGTAAGTTAAGCGGCTATAACGCTGAAGAATTGCTATATGGTGCAGATACCATGTAAAGGTGGATGGAATCTGAATCGCTATTAATATTGCATGTTCCTGAACATTACGCTTTTGTTCAAAATGCTAAGTCTTAGGAATTTTTATATAATTGTATTCAAAAGCACTCTTCGCAAGAATAAAATAAACCTAAGCCATTCTTTGGTTAGCCATACATGTTAAATATTGCATTCTGTGTGTTGGCTCGCTGAGCACGGGGTCGGAGTGCTCATGCTCGCTTTTGCGACAAAATTCAGAGTCAAGAGTCACATCACCGCGCCTCAGCAACAAGGTTGGACAAGATGGCAGAGAAGATGAAGATGTCAAGAACTAGGCCGCGAACCTCCAGTTGGCTGCCTGTGGGCATGTCCTGAAGGTCCCACCTGTGTGCTCCGTCCTTCCGCTGCTGCAATTTATTGATTTCGGCCTAATCGGCCCATGAAGTAAGTCTATTATTATATTTACATTTTCGCATGATATGTACTTTGATATTCAGAACTGTAACTGTGTGCACTATCTACTGATCCAGGGAATAGTGCAGTTAAACACAGTAGATTCCGGATTATAAAATCTGGGTCTGACAGCTTTGGTATCAGAGCATATCGACTGCAGGTCGTGACCTAGTTAGCCTGGCCGTTAGTGTATAACTAGAATTATTTCCTCAGTGTATATTTTCACGAATGTAAGTTATATGGCTCATTCTCATCTTTCTTAGATGATTCCCTCTCATCTATATGTTAAACTAGCCAATTTACTTCTGAAGCTTTCTCATCCCAATGTCAAAGTAAAAAAAAAAAAAAATTCAATACTCCTCTTGTAAATTGTCTATGAAAACAAGCTTGGGCCAAGAATCATGATGTTTACCCTTGAAACTTAATTGTTTTATCCTTGGAGGAAACTATCGTCTGAATATTGGGTAAATGAATTGGAGGAGCTTAAATAAATAGATTAACCAGACAGATGAATTAAGTTATTCTTGGAGAAATAGGAAATATGGAAATAGGTGCGGGAGTATAACATTGATAAGTAATATAATTCCTAACAGATGATTACGATAATGGAATAATAAGATATGATCGATTGCTAGATGAATTAATAGAGTTTTAAGAAATTGGAGATATGATAACAGCTATCAGAGTACAGGCTTGATTAATAACCTTATTCCTGGAAGATGTTCATGATAATGAATTAATTCGGAGGTTGTCACGGAAGATTTAGGCGGTTACTAGCGGAGCAACTATGATTTTGAATACAATCTTGGATTATTAGGAAGTCCTGATACACATGACACTGGTGAATATAAAAGTAATAATGTTGGATAATCATTAGAATTCAGAATTGGAGGGTAGATAGACAATAAAGATTTAGGTTAATCATTGGAGAAGCAAACTATGAATTTGGATCAAAGACACTAGACTGGATTATTAGGAGGTCACGATACGAAAGTCATCAGTGGAAAAAAAAGAAAGCTAGATCTTCTTAGGATTGGAAAGCTGATAAAATTGGCAATTGATGAACCTGAGATTGGATTTATAAAGATATGGTGGAAATTCAGGCACACATAAGGATTTGGTAACCTCGATTCGATTAATAAAATTTTTGCTGGAAAATTTATATATAGGTGGATTTAGATGTAAAGGTATTGGATTTTCATTGGATTGTAGAGTTAATAAGTTGACCAATAGTGGATCCGAGATTTTGATTATACAGTCATGGTAAAAATATGATATTTAATCCACAAATATACGATTGAAAGTCAAAGATTTATGCGAGACGTAGATAACCATGACTAGATTAATGAAATGATGAATGATACAATAGGAGGAGTATGAATGGTGGATCAAGTTGAATAAATAATCTCCTTCGCTGTTTGGAGTTTCAGACGGCAATGATATTGTGACTAAATGCTGAAGAAAGATAGCCTAAGAGCAAATTGCAAAAATGAAAGTTGAATGATCAAGGCTGTTGGATTTTAGGTCTTATGTATGAAGATTTGAGATCATACGGGAGTGAATCAAATCATTGATGGATACTGGAGAGATTAGTATACCTATAAAAAAGGGGTATTGTAAGGTTTTGTACTTTCAAAACAATTACAAGAATGAGTACAATTACCTCCCAATACTTTCCTCTCCTTTCTATGAATTTTAAAAGAAAATTTTTATTCACCTTCTCATACCCTTGCTCCGAAATTTAAGGATAGGAACGTCGAAGATGTGCATGAAGATAAGGTGGTTTCGTTTTAAATGAACTACGCGGATGAACCCTGTGCCCTCCTATGTGTGCTTTTCCGAGTAGACGTTGTACTGCTGCAAAATTCTATTCGACCCTGTGTACTGCCTTTTGCCCTCGGGCGTCCTATTTCGCAGTCACAGGAAAAGCTTGCTTTTGAAAATCTTATGTGGTTTTGTGTTAGCCCAGCCCTTTTGGGTATGTTCTTTTAAAGTTAACATGGGTTAGATCATCTTATCCCCACGACTCAATCCTTACCTCATGCTATTCCCTCTCGCCCCGTTTGCTACAACCCAGTCAAATCTACTGATGGATCGCCAAAGACCAAGACTCGAGACTCTGCCCTGCTAACACTCTCTCCTTACCCACCCAGAGGACTTATAGATCAAATCGCCGCCAACTAAACACCATGACAAGAAACGCGTCGACGACATGAATGGGAAAGACATTGTGCATACCAATGCTCCGTGAACTACTCCAACTGCGAGGAAGGCCACCCGCCAGGAGGGAGCCCACTGAGCAAGATCACCTGTTTCTGCAAAGGACCAGACCCTTGCCCTAGGAATTGCTCCTCAAATCTGTTGTTGATCAGGACAGCTAAGAATACCATAGATGAATAATGACAATTGTCATTTATTTAAGGGGGGTAGCATTAAGAGATGAAAATATCGAAGAACTACCGCGATGTATGTTTTGGGGGTGCAACAACCTGGACTCAGGGCTAATCGAACCAGTACGAGAAGATTTGAAGAACCAGAAGTCTTATAGCGATAAGGACAAAAGACCACCATATAGAAGTGTTCATTGTCACCTCTGCATTCCTAAGGCCCTCTACCCTCTAATGCGCAAACCATTACTATCTACCTCTAGCTACGAATTATACATCCATCACATGTCTAATAGACGATGCAACTATTCCATTTTCCAAGGATGTGAAGACGATGAATACAAAGAGCAAGTATCTGGAAGTCTACGACCTATCCAGGAGAACAAGGTATCTCTCTTTCCTTTTGACTTCTCCAAGTGCTAACCCTTGTTGTGCAGATTTTCATCTCTCTGTGAAGTTAAAGAACTATACGTCGAGCAGCACCCCAAACCTATTGCTAGCCCACATAACCCACCTTCATTCTTTCTGCTCTACCGGAATCTCGGGGTCGAGATTCTTTTTAAGGGGGGTAGGTTTGTAACATCCTAAAATCTGGATGTTTGAAATTTGGAGTAATTTAAAACTTTTATTTGCATCTCATTGGCATTTGAATTTTTGGCTCAAAATCTTATTTGGATTTTCCCGAATTCTGTGCTGAGCAAAATAAAAACTGGGAATAAATTTCAAATACGAATAAGAATTATGATGATAAAAGATAAGCAATAATTTTGGGGAGTTTAAAACTCTAAGAATTAAAATTAAAAAAAAAATCTTAGATTCAAATCCAAGTCAGTAAATGAAACCCAAAAGAATATTTGTGTGTGTGTGTGTGTATATATATACATATATATATATATATATATATATATATATATATATATATATATATATATATATATATATATATATATATATATATATATATATATATATCCCAAAATGAATAGCCCAAAAGTTGGATGCAAATCTTAAATGAAAATATAAAACTTTAAATGTCATGCAAATATTGAAATTAGTAAACCCTAATATAAAAATTTAAAATATGAATTAAGAATGAGAATTCCAATTTTCAACATTCTCCTTTTCTCTCTCTCACTTCCATGTGGGTCCCCCTACTTTTCTTTCTCCCTCTCTCTTTCCTCCTTTTCTTCCCTGCCCGCTGGGCCCTGCGCGTCCTGCCTCCCTCGCTCTTCTCCCTCCCCCACGCTCTTCCTTCTCCCCTTCCTCCTTTCTTTTCCTCCCGTTGCGCGGCCGAGCTGCCTCCACGTCCTCCCTCCCCGCGCCATCATGCGCCTGCTGCCACGCTGCCTCTCCTCTGCTCTGCTGCGCCACTCGACCCGTCCCCTCCGCCTCCGTCCTGTTCCATCGCCCTGCACCTCAGCGCGTCGAGCCCCGCGCGGCGCTCTGCCGGTGGGCCATACCCGCCGCCCGGTCCTCCGCCAGTCCCTCGTCGCCTCCGCCCGGTTCTCCGTGCCTCTCTCGCCCTCTGCGCCTACAAGAGCCCCGTTTCCTTTCCCCCTTGCCCCTCGCGCCACTCCCATCCTTCTTCCCTACCCCTTCTTCCCCATTTCCGTCCGTGCGCCGCCGCACCTCCACGTCGTTCTCGGCCCTCCGGTGACGCCACCCCTCTCCGACAGCGTCAAGGCGTGCCACTGCTATCCGTGCACATCCTCTCCGAGTTAATCGGACTCCGGTGTACCGAAGCTCGCGCAATGCCTCTCTTCTCCACCACCGGCCACTCCCGCCGCCGCCCGCGCCATTTCCTTCTCGGGTGGTCTCCCCCCAATTCCTTGCTGGGGGAGCAACTCCTCGACGCCCCGAAGTCATCCCCGCCACCGGCCGGAGCTGCCGTCCACCCCAGCTCGCCGGCACCGCGCGCCACCGCCGCCCGACCATGGCCTCCGCCGCCATTCCCTCCTCGGGGCTTCGCGGTCCGATTCCCCGTGGTGGGAGCATCCCCAAGCCGCCGTGAGACTTCCCCGACCGCCGGCCGGAGCACTTCCCCACCGAGGCGAGCCCTCCACATGAGCCGCCCACCGCCGCCCCTGGCTCCCGACGCCAGGCCGCCTCGGCCACTCGCCGGCTTCCCCGACCGCACCGGTACGTTCCCCCGGGACTCCCTCTTGCCTGTGCTCACGCTAATTGGACTCCCTTCCCCTGGGTCGTCGCCGCCCCCATGGCCCTCTACGCCCGGCCGCCTCCACCGTTGCCGGCCACAGTCGCCGCCGCCCCGGCCGGAGCCGCCCCACCCGGAGCTTCGCCACCTCGGGGGCAACCCGTTTTGGGCGTCCCCCGCCCCTCCGGCCGAAGGTCGCGCCGGCGAGCCCGCCGCCTGGCCCTACGCCCGCCCCTCCTCTGTTTCCTTTCCCTTCTGGCCGAGCCCTGCTCTGCTCTTCTTTCTCTTCGGCTGAACCGTGGGCCCGACTAGGGAGCTCCTCTCCAGCCAGTGTAAGCTTCGAACTTCCCTTTTGCTCTTGATAACTACTAATCAACAATTCTTGTTCAATGAAGTAATTTGGCAAGCTGCTATCTGCATACAATAAGAAGGAGTTTATAGAATTGGTAAATTGCTAAAGGTTTAATCCTCATTAATTGCCAATAAAAGATTGTTAAACTCTGATATATGAAACTGATTAAAGTATGCTCTTAAAAATATAGATACATACACATATATAAAGGAATCCTAGAATTATAATCCAAACAATTAAGTAGGAAAATGAGAAGGCATTTGAAAGGTTTTTAATGCAGGTTCTTACAATTAAGAAGCTAAACCTTGAATAGCTACATGGCAATAAAAAGTGATAAAAAGAAGGGGTAACCCTGTTGTGCACTAAATCAACATCTTGCGTGGCTACTTTTACAAATTATCATGGACACCACAAATGTTAATGTTCAAATGAATATTTGAAGCTAATTAGAATGAGTTCACAAATTAATAAACGCTAAAGGTGTAATCCTAAATAAGTGCCAACTAAGATTTAACTTTCTTGCTTAAGATTAGAAATTTTCAAATATAATTATAGAAGCACATGATAAATCATAAGTGACAAATAATATTGGGAATGAGAATTTGATTATAAAATGTAAACAAGGTGCATGCTTTGTAAAGATTAAACTGAAGAACAAATGTAATGTTAAGGCCTATAGCTGTAGGAAAGTAGTAAATAAGGATATGTATGCAGTCCATTAGTAAACATGTTAGTAAATATTTTGCATTCACCTTAAGCCCTATTAAGAATGTAGACATCGTCATTGCCATACCACCAATCATAAAATCTGAAATGATAGCCTTGAATTAGTAGCAATGATGAAATATAATTTTATGTAACAAACTTCATCGGCCATAGAAATTTAAGATTAACGTATGACCAATGCCTAGGGGTAAAATATCACTACAGACAAAGTCCACAACACCTCCAGATCAAAAGATCACCTTAATATACAGTTACTAAAATATAATGGCCCTAGGCCATCATACATTAAAATGATCTGACCAATATATGTAAGTGCTCTGAAGTGAATGTTTAACTAATAACATGGTTAATTAAGGTCCCATAAAATGTTGTATATCAAATTACTAGTTATATGAGTTAAGCAGATAAGATCAAATTTGTATACATTGCGTATACAGTATAAGCCCGGAATATTAGCGCTCGACAAAATAATACCCAGCTAGATTTGTACTCCAACTCATAGATCTAACCGAACTCATGAAACTTCCTTGATAAGTACAAAAACAATAAAAGAGAATGTTAATAAAAGGATCGAGTCATCGTACCCTATCACCGACCTTGCTTCAGATCCCTCAAATCACCCAATAACCCATAATAAAACTAAATTGAGTTTATTTGGAGTTATTTGGATTTATTGGTTCTTTGGTTTTATTTGGATTCAGTCGTAAGCCGCGTAATTAGAAACTGAAGTCCTGAAGATTCTATGGATCAAGCGAGACCGAGATCGATGAAGACCAGGAATTAAAGATCATCGCATGAGCCAACTTTGTGCGAGCTCAAGACTGCGATAAACCGCGTCAGGCGAGTCAATACTTTGATCATGTTGAACCTATGTTTTCTGCAAATTACTTTTGTTTAAATTATCAAATTGCATGCTGTTACGTTATATGCAAATACATGTTAATTTAAGATTCTAGTTATATCCATTGTGTACTTGGTTAATATTACCCCTCCTTTGAAATATTTGAATATGGAAACATTGTCGCCCTAGCACAAATTATAGTAGTAATCTTTTGAAAATAAGTCCGTAATTATATGCCATGCGTAGTATTGTTTAGATACTCATGGGCGCGAGAGCGCCCTAGCATCACTTTTAATCCTGAGAAAAATTGGTTGGGCAGTCATGGTGGTAATGACTGATGTATGTTGGATATGGATATTTTATATTCCCCAAAAACCTCAAATTGCTTATTTATCTGGGCGGATGGTTTGGGGGTATGGTGCTGGGTGCACGAGAGTGTGGTTTGTGGTAGACCGCCCAGATAATTCTAAGGACTGAATCTTGTCATGACCTCCTGTGTAAAACAGTACAACCACAAGTCTGTAAAGTACAACTTGGCTAAGTAAACTTATCGAAACCCTGGACTCATCTCATTGGTAGGGGGGTTGAGGGGGCTACGCTATGGCAAGGGGGCCTGAAGGGACACCAGGTAGGGTGAAGTTTCCCAGCTGTCCTAACGTTGCGGGGAGGGGAGCCCGGCTGCGTTAGTGGTTGTGGGAAACATCCCGCGCACAGATGGGACCCACCGCAAGTGGGAGAAGCCCATAAAAGTGAGATGAGAAAAGGGTCTAGATACTTTGAAAAGTCACTGTGATGGTCTGCTCGACCACATGTCTAAGGAATCATGTGGGGCAATGAGTTGATTATCTCTTGTGGTGAAAGTGTACAAACTCTGCAGAGTCTAAAACTATTCGAATAGCCGTGCCCACGGTCAAGGGCGGACATGGGAACTTAACCAGATATAGTTCTATTTCAAAATGCTTTGTGGGTGGGAATGGAAAAGTGAAAGGGCGATGGACTGCCCTAGTTTGGAATTGTCCTGGGTGTCGTCCCAGCGGTAAGTTAAGCGGCTATAACGCTGAAGAATTGCTATATGGTGCAGATACCATGTAAAGGTGGATGGAATCTGAATCGCTATTAATATTGCATGTTCCTGAACATTACGCTTTTGTTCAAAATGCTAAGTCTTAGGAATTTTTATATAATTGTATTCAAAAGCACTCTTCGCAAGAATAAAATAAACCTAAGCCATTCTTTGGTTAGCCATACATGTTAAATATTGCATTCTGTGTGTTGGCTCGCTGAGCACGGGGTCGGAGTGCTCATGCTCGCTTTTGCGACAAAATTCAGAGTCAAGAGTCACATCACCGCGCCTCAGCAACAAGGTTGGACAAGATGGCAGAGAAGATGAAGATGTCAAGAACTAGGCCGCGAACCTCCAGTTGGCTGCCTGTGGGCATGTCCTGAAGGTCCCACCTGTGTGCTCCGTCCTTCCGCTGCTGCAATTTATTGATTTCGGCCTAATCGGCCCATGAAGTAAGTCTATTATTATATTTACATTTTCGCATGATATGTACTTTGATATTCAGAACTGTAACTGTGTGCACTATCTACTGATCCAGGGAATAGTGCAGTTAAACACAGTAGATTCCGGATTATAAAATCTGGGTCTGACACATGCCATGCAACAGAGAAGCAGGTATATCATTAAGAATTAAAAAGATGCTGTGAAATTTAATGAACTTATCGATACTTAGCATGGATATAATAGATGAATTCTTGGAAGGCAACGCCCTTCACAGCACATTCTGTGCTAGCAATTCCTATATGAAATGAATGGTCTGGTGGTAATGGCAATAAGAACTTAAGCTTGAAATATCCACAGTTCATCTAGGTGGTAGTTATTGGGTGTATCACGGTAAATCTCTACTTCTTAAAAGGAGGAGTTCAAGGTGATGGTGCATCCTACACTTCCTTCTCTTTTCACTGCCTTTTTTGACTGTGCTCGCGCGGGCTCCACTTCAAAAGTTCCTCACCTACTACCCCTCTCTCTCTCCCACCCACCTGCTTTTTTCTAAAAAGAAAGAAAAGAAACACCCTCTCTCTCGCCCTCTCACCGGTTGGAGGCGGATGTAGGAGGAGGCGCGGCTGCGGCTGGCTCGGAGAGGAAGGGGGCGGAGGAAGGAGGAGGCGCGGCTGCGGCGGGGGAGAGGAAGGACGCGACGGCGGGGGCGGCGCCGGTTGGGGGCGGAGGAGAGGAAGGAGGCGACGGCGGGGGCGGCGCCGGTTGGGGGCGGAGGAAGGAGGCGGCACGACCTCCATCTCACCGGTTGGGACGGAGGTAGGAGGAGGCGCAGCTGCGGCGGCGGCTGGCTTGGAGAGGAAGGGGGCGGAGGAAGGAGGAGGCGCGGCTGCGGCGGGGGAGAGGAAGGAGGCGACGGCGGGGGCGGAGGAGAGGAAGGAGGCGACGGCGGGGGCGGCGCCGCTTGGGGGCGGAGGAAGGAGACTGCGCGACCTGCATCTCACCGGTTGGGGGCGGAGGTAGGAGGAGGCGCGGCTGCGGCTGGCTCAGAGAGGAAGGGGGCGGAGGAAGGAGGAGGCGCGGCTGCGGCGGGGGCGGCGCCGGTTGGGGGCGGAGGAGAGGTTGGGGGCGCCTCAGCCCGCTCTCCTCTCTTTGATCCCCCCACCTCGCGAAAATTCCGCCCGAGACGCTGCTCACCCCGGCTCCCCGCCCCCAACCCCCCACACCGCGCCGCCGCCTCCCACCTCCCACTCCTCCGCTGCGCTCCGCCCTCGCTCCTCCTCTTCCGCCTCCTCCCCCGCTCCTCCGCTCCACCGCCGTCTCCTCCTCCCCCCACCCGTCCGCTCCGCCGCTGCCTCCTCCTCCCCACCCCACCCCGCGCCGCGGCCGCCGCCTCCTCCTCCCCACCCCACGCCGCCGCCGCCTCCTCCCCCCACCCCGCGCCGCTGCCTTCTCTGCCCCCACCCCTTTGGGCCGCCGCCTACCCGTGCTGGACGACCTCGAAAACTACGGCTTCCCCGTTTTCTCCCCGGCCACCGCCGCCAGCAGCTTCGCCGATGACTTTTACCGTAGCGGCACCGACTGGTCCTCCCTGCGCGCCCCTCCTCCGCACCAACCGAAGGCGGCCTCTGGGACGAAGGCAAAGGGTAGCGGCTTGCTCGTGCAGAGGAGCTTCTTCCAGGCGTGGGGGATCGAGAAGCCGCGGTGGGAGGCGGCGGCGCATGGGGTCCGGGCTGGGGCTAGGGCTTCCTCATCATCCCCCTCTCCTTGTGGTGCTTGGTCTGGTAGGAAGCGGTGGTGGGGAGGCTCGGAGGAGGATGGGGCGGTCAGGATGCCCCTAGCTTGCCCCTTCTACAGGAAGATTCCCGGTAATGGCCGCTCCTTTTCGAAGCTGTTGCGATCCGGATCGATTTAGTGGTAGTGATGGAATTAGTATATTAGGAGTAGTGTACGCGTCTTTGCATTGAGAATATTAGGGGGTGGTAGATGTTGAATATTTGATATAATCTGCGAATTGAACGAACCTAGGTACGCTGTTCACAGTTGACGCATTTCGGTATGGAGCGGTTGAAGGGTGCTCTGCCTATTTTCTCAGCCATTTTCATCATGGTCATTACGGTTGGGTTAACCAAGAAGTGGTGCCATGGTCCTATCTATTGCACTGCGCTCACTGCTCACTTGGTGAAGATGTGCATATCAGTAGATTCTGAGTAATGCTTGTTTTCGAGTGTTTGATGATGATACCTCTAATTTTCTAGCAGTAATAGTGCTATTAATACTAACTACTAAGTATTCAAATTGGATGTTTGCAGGTATATTTATCCCTTGGATTTTGATACCGAGTATGTCATAGAGGGAGTGACAGTTACCTTGTTGGAGGCCAATCATTGCCCTGGTGCAGCTCTAATTCATTTCCGTCTTAGTGATGGAAAGACCTATCTCCACACTGGCAAAATCCATGCAATTGCACCCACTCCTCCAAAGAGAGCGCATAAATTTGCTTTACCTGGACACAACATATTGCAATCCTAAATACAAGTGAGTCTGCAACCTTGAACATTAAGCATTTCCTCTTTAATGATTTCTTTGCTAAGCTTATACCTTGTTAGGTTCCCGCCCCAGGAGGATGTTATTGATTTTGTTGTGAGTACAGCTCAAAGATATCTACAGAAGCAACCAAAAACACTCATTGTTGTTGGGGCATATAGCATTGGTAAAGAGGATGTGTATCTAGCAATTTCTCAAGCTTTAGAGGTACTATTGCCAGAGGTCTTTCTGGTCGATTTTTTTCCTAATGTTGTGCTGTCTGAAGTGGCCATACGGGTGAAGATTTGATTTATGCCATTTTCCCCCTAATGTGTGGTTGATTTTACTTTATTTTGTTAATTTGTTAATGCAAGGTTTAATTGAGACACAATTCATAGATGGCGCATATTATGGGGTAATGAATGGTGGGGTTGAATGCATAATCCGGAGGCCCAAATTAAATGGTCTCCTTGGTCAGCATACTGTCGCTCCCACACGGGCTACATTTCGCTCGACGAGGGGACCAAACTTGCCGTCGCTGTCACACAGGAGGGCTCCAGCTGCAACATTGTTGCATTCTGCTATGAGCGCTCGAGGTTGGTCTCGTCAGCTATTTTTTATCCACACATCATGTATTCTATACAATGCCCAAGAAAGTATGTTTTCTTTCAGAAGAAAAGATGAGTAAATGTTTTTTTCAGAAGAAAAGATGAGTAAGTACACTATGGTTTTGTTCGATCTATAGTATATTACTTTCAAAAGAAAAGATGAATAAGTACATTGTGGTTTGTTCGATCTATGCCCTTGTTTCTAAAGGTTGGGTATTTACATACAATTACCTCTTCCATTTTGCACATTGTTTTTGGAAATTTTGTGCAGCGATAAGGTGAATCATGTTTATTGATTGCTTTTTGACTGCGCAAGTGAGAGATAATCTAAACATTACTTCTGCTACTTCAATAGCTGCTGATTTGTTCTATATACATTTGAGACTATAGTCATACATAACGTGTAGAAAGAGTTCAAAACTGACTATCTTGGAGATTACCCTGAAGGGAAAGTTATGCGCCACATCGATGTAGCTCTTTTCTGCACACAAAGTTGTCTTCTTACAATAACTGGTCGGCTGATCCAAAATGATCTTTTACTTCTACTGCCTTCCATATTTCCCATGGTAGTACTCTCCTTCAAATAATAATTGCTCCAAAATTATTTTCACTTTCCACTATCTAATATTCTGGTGTTCCAGTAGGTAACTGATGTGGAACCTGCTACTTCAACGCATTTTGTTCTTGAAGGAGTGTTTAGTGTGTGATCGCCAGGTATAACAAGTGTAGCCTTTTGTTATGGTCCTCTGCGTTTCAGAAAAGTAGTGTGCATTTGCATTTGATCTTGTGTGAGACCTGGAATTTGAGAAATTTTGTGTTTAATTGGCCTTTGTTCTAATTTTCACCACAACTTGTATTGCAGGCTAATTTCCTAACTTTTCTTATTGGTTTATGAGAAACGGTTTGTCCATCAAAGGAGGACAGCCTTCCAATTTCTAAATAACTCGTGAGTTTCCTGGTCTTTGTCAAGTAGTTTTTTCTTCGTGAGAGTAATAACTGATTTTTTTGGATGATGGTCACATGCAAATGGCAATTTGATGCACCATTTGAGGGCACTGAAAATATGCTTTGTTTGAAATGTATTGTTTAATTTTTTTCCTTTGACCTCTACAGGTGCCCCTCATCACATATTGAGTGGTATAAATATGGTGAGCTGTGTTATCTGCACCGTCAATTACATATGCTACCACTTTTAAACCTGAATCTCTAATCGTACGATTTCTTTGGGTTGGCTATTTAGAATGAAGAAAGCTTGAGGCCTAAATTTTGTTCTTGGACACTTTGTTCTGAAGAGTATTAACTGATATCTGCTATTTTGGTATTGGTATACCTCCTTTGTGTAACAACTCAGTATGAACTGAAATGGAAATTGTTTGAGATGAACTGAAATTTTCCAATAAACTAACTTCTCTCATGGACTAAACCATCTTTGTAGGCCTGTCTTTTATTCCGTAGCAATGCATGATATTTGCTATGAACTCAGTAGATGGAAGCAAGGGAGGGAGGGGAGTTGGCTCGACATGTTATAATAGTAATACCATCGCAACGAACGGGTATGTAACTATAGTATGATAAATTTTAAAAATCCGTAGCAATGCACGGGCATTCGACTAGTATTGATAAACGTAGGAGAGTTTTGGTTGTATAAATTTTTGTGAGTGTATTTTTGTTATATGAATTGTCTATTCTTGAAAGTCTTTACCTTATACATATCTAATTTGCTAATAAGATGTTGGTGCTTTCCCCAGACTCTAGATTTCTTTTTGAAGGCCACCTTACTGTGGGACCTGAACCTCCACCTCCAGCATGGCTTATTGCCCAGAATTTAGCACGAGAATTGAGCATTTTATCTGAACCTTCTGGAGATCAAGACGGGAACAACAATAGAACAGAGTTTAGACCCGAGGAGATGACACCTGCTATAATGAACTTCTTAAACACCATATCAGCGGACATGGATCTAAAAACCGCCTTGGAAGAATCTCTGCAGGTACCCACAATTGTTTTGTAATATCTTTATATTATTTGAGATATTATCCCTAGCACAAACAATTGTATGTTAACTATTGCTAATATAGATCTTTATGTTTTGTACTGCAAAATATTTTTACAACTTTGAACACCCATTCTAAAATTCCTGCGTCCGGCCACCACTGCCATTAAGTATAGCTTTTCGGGTAGTAGTGTTTGTTAACTTGTGTTTACAGCATGCGTGTTCAAGCAGAGCTTAATTATATTCTGTAAGTTGATACTAGCACTGCTGAAAATTGACTAGTGAACCGTCCGTCTGGAAGAAGAAGAAAGTTAAGCACACCATGGTGTGATCATCGTGTTGCATATCATCTTGCATTGCATGCTTCTTAAGTTCTTATGCTTCTAGCTAGGTATAAGAACTCCGAGGCGTCTGAGCAGCATGTTACTGTCGTTCACCAAGCACAAACAACGTATGCGCGCACAACATGCCGGCAAGGAGAACTCATCTGTAATGGTTAATTTGGAAGGAAAACAGAACAAATGATCTTGACATGCATGCACACTATGGAGAGTGGAATCATACATTATGTAGAACAAAAAGGATGCCATGCACATTAGCTGGACTGTTCGATACAAATAGAAGTGTGACCGGTTAATGTATTGGAAGAGACAGGGAAGAAGAATTCCATCAAAATATATCATGTACGATAATCTTAAGTTGGTGGATGGCTAGGAGATTCTTGAACGCGGGTGTCATGCATGCACGCCCAAAGTATTTTCAAGTGGTGTTTGAGGGCCTATTGGTACATAAATAATTTGCAGCAAACTATATAATTTCCTCAAGAATTCTATGAAATTCCTGCATTTGAAACTGGACTTGAGTCCAAAGCAATGGTGTTTCATGTGCACACACGCCTCAGGTTATGTATTGCTTCGACATCAGGGTACAAGAAGCAAACACGTCGACTATCAAATATAACATATAAGAAAAAATCAAAACAGGTACAGGCCCACTCGTTTCGGCTTTGACTTCTGACTTCCGACTTATTTTTCACTATTCCTAAATTTCGTCCTTTTTCTAAATTTTTTAATTTTTTAGCTTTTTTATCGATTTTTCCCGTATTCGTTTGCATTACACGTGCTGGGTTAACCCGTTTTATCTATTTTTAAATTTTTTAATTTAATTATGTCAAATAAGCCACCATCAGCTACAGTGTAATTTCAGTCAGCTACAGTAAAATTCAACCATAAACCATAATAATTCAGCCTAACCGAGCACCACAATCTCTCATGTGCGCGTTGGATTTGTTCAGGTGGAAAAGGAGAACTAAGAAGATGAGTGAGATATGAGAATAGCTGAGTAGAAGCTACTGTAGAGACGTAGATCAAAGTCGAGCTTTCGTGTGAATCGGGTTGTCTTTCCATGAAGGTGCACTAAGGCCCGTGCATCATGTTAAGCTCATTTCATTTCCTCATGATGTGTTTTGCTTTCGTAGTTTTAGTATTACTAGCAGCATAGGCGCGGCGACACGCCGCGCCAGCCACCGTGTGCACCGAAGTAAAAGAGGCGATAATTTGTGAGGAGTTTTTTTTTAAAAAAATCGAGGGTACATGCGTATTTTCGAAAAAGTTAAAGGGTTTTTTCGTAAAAATTGAGGACCCGTATGTAATGAAATGAGGACCCGTACGCAATTTAGAAAACCGTGGGGCGCCATCCTGCAAATTGGAGGGGGTTTTTCAGAAAAATCCGCCGCAAAAAAAACCCGCCAGGACCTGTTCGCGAGAAAAAGGACCTGTTCGCGAAGAAAAAGGACCTGTACGTAAATTCCGGAAAACAGGAGGAAAACCCCTCCCCTGACCGTACAGGAATCCCCCCGCCACGCGGCGGCCAGCGCGCGGGCGGGGGACGTGGCCGAGCGGGGGGGCGGGGAATCCCCCCGCTATAATAGGGGGTAGTATTTCGAAATTTCGGCCTACAAATACCAAACATTATATAAAAGATATTCTAAACAACTACAGTTACCTTCCTACATAAAATATTTGTAACAAATGTACGACATAAATATACGGACCACCCGGGTAGCTCTATCTCATGAGTGAGCGGAATCGAGACCAGCGTGCAATGCAAGATTATGGATGCAACTTTCTTCTTCCGGACGGACGGCACACTAGTCAACGTTCAGCAGTGCTAGTATCAATATACAGAATTAAGGTCCCACTCATTCGGTTTGAGTTTTTGATTTCTATCTTATTTTTTATTATTTTTAAATTTTGTTTTTTTATGGATTTTAAGTTTTTAAAGTTTTTTTGCCGATTTTTTCTATATTCGTTTGCATTGTTCGTGATAGGCTAACCTGTTTTTTCTATTTTTAAATTTTTTAATTTAATTATGCCAAATAAGCCACCATCAGCTACAGTGTAATTTCAGCCAGCTACAGTGCAATTTCAGCCAGACCACATTTTTAGCCCAAATGAGCAGGCTGTAATTAAGCTCAGCTTGAGCATGCATGCATACTGTAAACACAAGTTAACAAAGGAAGGCAGATGCTAATTAATTAATCTCCACATCGACCCGCTTGCCCCGGCCAGCTGCCGAGCTATGGCTACTTGGTGGCAGCATGCCGAGCGGTCCTAGCTCAGTAGTTGCTTGGACCCGCCACTTGCCATAATACATACTTGGCTGTTGCGTTGGCCTGGCCACCATCCTCCTCTAGAGCTATCTCAGCGTGTCAGATGACATATATCGTCTGTCATGTCTTTCAATGCTTAGGAAGAAGGTAATTTTGTAAAAATGGGTGTTCAGGGAATAAAATTGAAAATAAAAACATGACTAAAACGCCTAATCCGTGAATAGTTCGCGTGTGAACGGGTGTAGCGTAGTGTTTCGCGTGGGGGAAGAATGAACCACTACGACGAAAAATAATTTTACAAGACCTGGTCCCTTTGTCCTCGCAGGATGTAGCAAAATACTAATCTCAGTGTTCTTTTCAATTATAGCAAGTGATTTTTGACTGTAGCATAAGTATTTATATAAATAAATTGAATATTGATAAGTTGATAAATGATTTGAAAAATACTATTTTAAGCTCAAAGCTAGACTTACTCTGTGACATGATAGTATTCTCTTGCCAAAAAGGTCAAATGTAGAAACACTAAGGCATATAATCATTAATAAAAATACATATAAAACGTTAAATAATAAAAATCGCTCTCCTGAATCTGCCCAGTAACTTGGACTTCGTTCATTTTGGCGTGCTGTAATGTTTGTTGTACCTGCTTGTTTCTGTTTCTTTTGTGGTAGGTTACTGGTAGTGGTAGCTATCCCGCTGTCCTGTTACGTCCCATCAAGCTAATTTCGAAGATAGAACAAGAAATGAAAAAGAATTGCTGCACTTTCCCTTTCATTTTAGATGTGAAGTTGGAAGGTCTGCTCATTCTCGGTAGTGCCGATTGCAATCTAGTAGTCCCTTTCAAGCTAAATATCAATGATGAAAATCTTAATCAATCAACTTGTTTTCGAGTCATGGCCTCGCATTTTTCTTTCTTTTCTTCGAAGCGCTAGTCATGTATTGCACCAATAATATATCGGTAATTTTGGCGGTCTGGAATAAACCTATTAATTTCGTGGGAAAAGCTACGGTGCTTGTTCAATGGGTGAACTCTTCTGCGGACAATATTCCTTCCGTGCTCTCTTCTATCTCTGTGAATTTGTACGTGGCGATTTGCTACTTCAGACAGGGAAGTAGTTCTTACTCATCTAATTAAAGAAAAAGTTCACCGGTTAAAAAGTGCATCTGTCTACCTAACAGAGATAGAAAATTAACAATGCTAGGATTCTAAATTGTAACAACATATATCACCCTTGAAGCTTGCAGTACTTTACTGCAGTTGTGTCAAGTGAAATTTCCCGGTGCCTCCTTTTCTTACTAGATCAGACATCGATCGTCTTGCTCGTGCAATTTGGCAGTCTCCTGCACCTCACCCTTGTAAATTGTAGCAGTAGAGAACAAGGATGAGGTTTTGTTGTTGGGATCAAGGGGGTGGGCTACACCATTGGTGATGGATCGAGATGCTTGCTCTTATATCACTCGTTATAGGTCATATCCACTTGGGAATTAATGCACAAAGCATTAGTGCGCCAACTTGTCAGCAATTTTTTGCAGTCCGGATGGAGTAACTAGTAACCCATATATAGATCATTCATGGCCGCTAGCTTTTGCAGGAGAGAAATCACAAGCCAGTCGCAAAAGAATATGGCATAGTTATATCAGGTATTGTGCTGGCACGAGTCTATAGAAAACCACCATGTCTGCGTTTTAGTTGAACATTAGCAAATAATTAGATCCAACATAAATACCATAATTCTATCAGATTATTCTGACTGTGCAAAATAATGACAGGTTGTAGCGCCAGGACTGATTTGAAATGACCCCAAAATCTCAAAATTTTTGAATTTTATTTGATTTTGCTTGAATTCAGAAACTTGCCAAATTGGAAAACCCTCTTCATTTGCCACTTTCCTTTTCTAGAAAATCTCCTGTCCTTTTTGCCTAAAGCCTTCTGCCCCAGCGCCATCTCCCTGTTTTCTTTGCCACCCAACTGTTCGCCGTTCGTGCACTCGCTCGCCAGTTCACCGCGTCTGCTATGCCACCTCGCCGATCGACCATTAATTAGCCATCATACCATCTCTAGCCACGCACCATCTTCCACTGCCACCGTTGACCACACCGCTGGCACCTCATTGCTTTCTGCCCAACACGCGTGTCGTGCCACCACTCACCCCTCTAGCTCGCGCGACTGTGCCAGTGAGGACACCGACCTCTTCTGCCACTAGCGCAACTGCCAACACTACCACTACACTGTTGAAAATGCCTCCACTACCAGCGATGCCGTCCACACTCTAGGTTTGCCATTATCGTGCTCTTCTCTTCACTGCCTTAATGGGCTATAAAGCTAAGCCGAGTTGCTTACTAGCCTTCATTCACACCGAAACACACCCCGAAGCCCTTCCCTCCCATCTCCAGCCGAGAATTGCCGCCATCACCAAAGTTCTCGTCGGTTAGCCCGAAACCCAATTCTCCCGACAGCATTGATCTCAATCCAATTAACCATGACCATAGCATCCTCATAGCACCATGAAACTATCCCTAACCTCGCTGTCCCATAACGTCACCCCTAGCCTACCAACGCCATGCACTACCATCCGGCCATGCACAGCCACCATGGCCAGCCTCGCACAAACCAAACGTAGCCAAACTGCCACCACCATTAGGACTCGTGTGCACCATAGATGCTCAAACCACTATTAGCCTGGCCAGAACCTCACTGTAGTGCCGCCGTGCCATGATCCTATGCTGACCAAGCTTCACCGCTGATAGCCATCTACAACCCTCCTCTGATCGTGCGTATACCCAAAATGGGTTGCCCAGGTTCCACTAGCCCTCACCACACCACCGCTCACCGTCGATCACCACCCCCGTCACCCAATTGCCATCATCGTTGCTCCCATCTGCTCGAGAAGCCAAGAGCACGAGCTCAAGCTGAGCATACCTCATGCTTGGCAAACCATATAGTTGGCCTACCGATTCGGCCCAAAGCCTGGCTTAGCCTAGTAGGACAACTGGGGGCCAGGCCTACTATTCACAGGCAACATTGCTCCTATCTAGCCCAAACTGTTCATAGCCAACCCCATTACTGTGCAGCCCACAAAAATCAGTACAAACACATTACTGTTCATCCAACATGACCCATTAGGAATAGTGCCAACTCAGTACTATTTATCCAACCCTTACTATTCATCCGAAACCATTAAGCATATTTATACCTTTCTCGACCATTTTGAGCCCATTTAAACCATTTTTAGCTCCGTTCAACCCACCTAGACTTCATTTAGACCCTAACCATTCAAACCCACCCATGTTTAGCTTTTTCTATATTTTACTTCTTTTATTTTATTTCCTACCTCAGATTATTTCGATCATGAACTTATTTGTTTATTTCTTTGTGATAGCACTCGGATTTGTAGGACAGTTCACCGCAAGAGTAAGTCAAGATCCAATAGACGTAGGCCCATTTCAAGAATACGGATAGGAAGGCAAATCACATATCTTTGATCATATTGTGCCCATATTATTTAATTAAGCTTTAATTTCATATATGTTAGTTACACACTTTTATTTACACAAAATAATAGTTTAGAATGACTTATGAATTAGTTAAATCCTACTACTAAAAAGGCCATGTCTTAATTTTGTAAGCCATATTCACCTTGATAAACTTGGTTATGGTTATTAATTACTATATAATTAGATATTAGTAGAATTGAGCAATCAAATGATTCATTTACTATTAAGAACATTTTAGCTTCATGCCATAAGATTTCAAAATAATACAAGGATTGAGGCTAATTGGTGGGAAGCAACTAGATAGTTGGAGCCGATGGCCTCATCTTAGGGTAGAGGCTTTGGTTTAGTTCGATGGTTCTGTGCTGTGGTGCACATGAAATGTGGGTGTTGGCCTCAATTGAAAACATTAAGGACTAGACTCTTATACTAAGTAAAGGACATAGAAATTACTCAACCAAAAGTTTAACTTGTCAAACCTGGTCTAGTATACTAGTCGATTCAATCAAATGTCTAAAGGAAAGTTAGCTTTCTAGTGTTTTAGGATAGCCCACGAAACATGGGTGAAAAGGTAGTGGGACTGGTATAGCCACTTGCCATTCTTCACAACGTTAGGTCCACACAACATCGAGTCATGATTTCTGCATTGGCCTATGGATTCTCGGCAAAAGTTGAATGATCCTGAGCCTACTGAGTAGAAGCTAGAATGGAAAGAGTAGTAAACGACCTTGTTATCTCAACTTAGTTGCATGCTAAGTTGTTATATGTATATTTCATGACATTGTGAGTTTGAGAAATCTTGTGGGTAAAACTGGGCAACTCTACAGAGTAAGACATATAGTATTCGGATATGCTATGCTTTCGGTAAACAAAAGTGTGTTTAATGGGTGAATCCAATAACAAGGCATAAGTAGTTATGTATAATCTTTAATTTGGCAATTAAGTTGGTTAAACCCCTTTTCTCTTAAGAAGATAATATTTTACATTTCATATTCATAATTGTTTACAAATAAACTTGCATCCATAAATACAATGATAAACCAATATATTCCACTCCGTTGAAATACTGGTAAGTAGATGATTAACATTCCCATGTGACTTGTTGGGTACAATTTTACTCATACTTGCTAAAATATCAATAGAAGAGATATAAGACAGTAATGAATAACCTTTTGAGGAAACCTGTGATGATCCCCTAGTTGGAGATGATTACTATTTTTAGGTCTTATCTATGCTCAGGCACGTCTGTGGATATTTTGGAAGTTCTTTTGTGATGTAATATAAACTTTGGGCTTGGATGCCCTTATGCTGTAAACTCGGCTAATATGCTGCAATCTCATGTAATAAATTTTGACTCTTAAGTTTAAAGCATGAGCAGTTTTGATGCACACTCATATTCAAAACTCTGCAATTGAACAATTGGGCAATTGTGGAGAAAACCAATACTCTTAGAAATGAGGCCTTTATAGAGTGGTATTAGAGCCAAGTTGCTTGACCACAAGATGAGACCATAAGTTGGATTAGGATTGGAAATTTCAAAATATTAATTCCAAAAATAACAACAAGGATTTCTGAAAAATATAAGTATTATTACTGTTTTCTATTCCTAATGCTATCTTATGTATCTTAGATTCAATTAAATTTAGTTTTACATTTTGTAAGTGATTTATATCCTTTCTTGTCTAATTTCAAATCATTGTTACTAAGTAGATAGTGCAATACATTTACTTAAAGCCAACACAATTGAGACAATGGGCAGCCAGACTATGGAGAGTGCAATAGTACCTATATGCAACTAATTGGCATCATCCAATATTCCACTCTAAAAGGCAATTTATTATGGGGAGATTATCTTAGTGGAAGGCCTAGGTTATCTTGATTCCCTTAAGCATCAGACCAAATACATGACGCAAATCCACAGGATACAGAATCAAAGAGAAGGACGCTATCCAAGATGTAGCTTGGAAGTGTAATATGTACCTCATAAGCGGTGTATGTACAATTTGTGTTAAATAAATAAAAGCTATGTTAAATAATCTATAATTTGTTTGCTATCAGCACCTGCATCTCATCCTCATCAAAACATCGTACCTCTCCATTCACTATAATCTTCACCTTGCTCAATCAACTCTCATCCACTATTAAAATTCTTACTCATCTATCTGACATTCCCAAAAACCATTGTGTCATGTCATGCCGTGTCGTGCCTAGGTCGGGCCAATAGTCCTGTGTCTCGGGCCAGCTGTAAGATCGAGGAGGCTGACTAAAGGAAGATAGGCAATTTTGAAATTTTTTTGTAAGCTATTTGGCTAAAACCAAGTTTATAATTCGGAAGCTAACTTAATTTGGTTTAGCACAAATAAAGCCTAAATGTACTAGATTAACCTAAGTGTACCAATACCCTAAGGCTATATCAAGATTTACAATCTTAGGATGACAAGAAATTAATTTAATTCCATGAATGTAAATTGCTTAAATGTAAATTGAGCGCAAGAAAATATACTACAATGACACGGTTCCTTTTTACTATGGTGCTTAGAGACTTGACGGTCTCTCTTAGTCCACATTGAGGTAAGCCCAAACTAATTGGACCGACTCCACGAAGTAAGCCAAACACCTCAATCTACTTGTGGTAGCTTTTTTCCGCTCCGGGTAGGTGAGCTCTAACCTTCATAATTCGTCAGGTCTTCTCACAACCTTCTTTGAGAAGATCACCGTGCACGACGCCTCCAACACCACCTAGGAGTTGGCAAACTCCAAGAGTAATAAGTCAAGCCTCTTGCTTGACTCTCTGCACAAGTTCAAGTGGATACTAAATCTTCCTCTAGATGCAATACATGCAATCTAGATCCCTTCTCCTTACTCACAAGGTGCAACACATGCACAATTGAGAGAAGAACCTTATACTATCTCAAGAGAGTGAAATAGAGTGCATCAACAATATTTCCAACTGGCCACAAGTTGGTATTTATATCTCACTCCTCAAAACTAGACGTTGGAAACAAAAATTAGAATTTCCAGAAGTATCACAGGCAAAACATAGATACTTCTGCTCCCCTTCACAATGGTCACAAAACTAGCTGTTGGGGACTACTATTGGTAGTACCGCCGTTATATGACCGGCACTTCTGCTCAGTGGTAGTACCGCTCCACACATGTCAGTATTATCGTTTCCTATAGAGAACAAATCTCCCAAAATGGTCTCTCTAACATACCGTGAGGAAATCTAGTACTTCTGGGGTCCGGTAGTATCGCTCACACAGAGCCGGTAGTACCGCAGGCTAGTTGGACCGCTCACATAGAGCTGGTAGTTCCGTCTAGAGTTAGGACCGCAGCGTACACAGCGGTAGTTCGGTTTTTCTGACAAGTACATATACTTCAACAGATCTTGCAAAATATATTTGCAAATTATAGTGTCATCCACACAAAAGATCAACCATGATTTTCAACAAGTTATAAAACATATTTACACATTGTTGGAATCATGACACAAGATATAGGTATGTGGACTTAACACATTTGTAAAACATATTTGTAAACATAAGCCACATACTATAAGGATTATGTATGAGCTTCAACCATTTGCAAATATAAGCCTCATACCACAAGGAATACGAAACATGGACTTCAAACACTTGCAAAACACCTTCGCAATATATAGTCCCATGTTACAAGGATTCAATGCATGAGCCTCAACTATTTGCAAAACACATTCGCAAATAATAGCATCATGCTACAGAGAGCTAGAGCAAATAAGGTTGACCTATCAATACATGATGAGACTCAAGCTACTAGACATAACCCCTTTTAATAGTACGACAACCTAAACTAGCAATCTGGTCTTTCAATCAAACATCAAGATCGGTAAAAGACTAGAGATGCATTTTTAGCCCTAACTAGTCATACCTTTGCCTTGAGCAACCTCTTGAAGTTTGATGATGCACATCTTCACTTCAAGTCCTTGTCATTGTCTTGATATGCATCAACCCATGATGCATGCTTCACTTGAACTCCATCATCACAAGATGGGTCTTCATATGACTTGATGATCAACTCATGATCATCTCCACTTAGATATACATCAACTCATGATGCATCCTCTTCTTGATGGCTTTCAACTCATGAAGTCATTTTTCATCTCACATCTTGACTTGATGATCTTCAACACATGAAGTCATCCTCATTGTGAAACCTAACCTATTCATCCAACTTATAAAAAATATTAGTCTATAAAACAATTGCCATCAATTACCAAAATTTCACCATTAACTCATAATAAAGGGACTAGATTCAATAATCTTCTCTTTTTAGTAATTCATGATAATATCAATAAATAGTAAGATAAAGATTGATTTACGAGTATACAACATATACACAACAATTTATACTGTAGAATAAGCTTTCAAAATAATTAACTCATTTGAATGTGAGTGTTTATCTTTGAGATTAACTGCTAGCAAAGCTTACACATACGGTTATCATTAATCATTCAATCATTGATGCATAATGAATGAACTAGATGATAATCCGATTGCAATTAATTTAATTTAAATCAATCATGAGTATATATGTGAACTACAAAAATTTTATATACTCAAAGGATATGTTTTAAAGTATAATCCTAATATGTGTTGAAAGGGAAACATGGATTAATACTAATGAAACCTCAAAACATAGAGTGAACTCCTCCTAAATTTGTGCATACAAGAATGTATAATAAAAACATATGTACATATTCAAGTTAGACTATTGGTGGAGTTCAACCTATATTTTAGATCCAAGGAATACAATAAGATATAAGAATATGACATCGACTCCGTACCTCTATGATTCTCACCTTTTCATCTAAACGAGAATAGACAATAACATAGTCAAATAAATATGTTGGTCTCACATATAGATTTATCATTTAATTATATATTTAGATGTGAGGAATGCAACAAGATATAAGACTAAGATGTCGAATGCATACATCTATGTTTTCACCTTTTCATCCAAATGAGACTAAGTAACATCCAAATCAATAAACGAGTCAGTCTCACATTTGCATTTGTCATTTATTACATTCAAATTAGACTAGGCAATATCATAGTTAATAAATAAGTTAGTCTCACAATCACAAAAACAATTTTATAGAGTTGAACCTACACCAACACGGTTAGCCCGCCCTGATGTGGCCATCCTGAGCTATGTTGTTCCATATATTGTTTTCAATCCATCAAGTACCTTAGAACAACATGAGCTCACTAAAATAGTTGAAGCTTATACAAAGAAGCTTGACATTGAGGTGAGTTCATTTCTAGCTATTTGTAATAATGTTATTAATGAGAATTTTGTACTACCTAATAGCGGGTCAATGTTTGATTTTAGGTTTGAAGGAGAATGTTCATGGAAAGATGAAGAAGATGAAATTCTTGCCCATTGCCTTTTGGCGTGCGCTACACCATGGTGGGACCAGGATGAGGTAAGGGATAAAGTGGTGCCACATGAGGAAGAAAGAATAATGTTCATGCATGGAATAATTGCTGCCCATGGAATTAATTCAGCCAACAAGAAAGGAATGTGTGTGTATATGAATGCATGGCTCCGTACATGCAGGATCAAAGGAAATGAAAGAGAGCAGCGTAGAAAAGGAAGCATGCATGCATGAGCATTGGCAAGACAAGTAAAGAAAGATCACGTTTTGGCAAAGCATGTGGTCAGCTAGTCATAGCACGTGGACAGCTAACTCTGAATTGGTTGTTTCAGCTAACTCCAAATGGGCTGCTTCTTTTCCACACGTTTTGAGTCTGAACTTGAGTAGGGAGCCGAGTCCAAGCTAGAGATGTGGTTATCTTGGCTTAGCCGCATTAGAGTAATTGAGTACAATATGGTTGCGTCCACTTATTTGGCCGAACCAAATTCTAGTCGGGTGTGTATCATGTCACATGAGTGAGTTTGAGGAGGGGAGCCCTTAAATAGTCCAACACCCCCTCATATATCCATTAGACCACTTTTGATAAAAAATAGTAGATTGCTTGCATTGCTCTTATTCTTCCAAGTGCTACCTGATCAGACTTGTGGGGGGATTGAAAGTGTTGAATCAAAATTATTCAATCTTTCCATTAGGAATTGGGAGCACAATAGATCTGCACTTTGGTGGTCGATGAAGATCAGCACTTTGCATCTTCCTTTTTATGGGAGTACCGATCCAGAGGAGTACCTTAAATGGGTACCATGCATGAATGTTGATCTTGCATTCCAGAAGCTCCTCAAAGTTAATGAAGTGATACATGCCCCCATGGAGTTTGAAGAATATGCTTATAATTGGTAGAGACATCACCCTGAAAGGTACTCTGTGAAATATTGGCATGACTTGAAGCAAATCATGAGAAAGGAGTTTGTGCCATCATCACATAACCTGAAGCAATTTAAGCAATTGAAGCATATTAAGCAAGGATCAAGATCTATCCATGATTATTGGTTTGAGCTAAGGTGTGCTCTACTTAAGGCCAATGTTAGTTTGGATGAAGGGACAAATGCAAAGAGTTACTTTAAAAGATGATTGAATTTTGATATCGCTACCACTATTCGTTCCAAAATTTCTTATTATGGTAGTATGCGAGATTTTGTGAATTGTGCCATAGAGGAGGAGAAGAGACTTAAGGAGAGGCACACACCACGGTTCAATGCAAGTCTATACTCTAGTTTTTATGCCTCTATTAGTGTGACAGATGAGAAGATAACCGAGCATAGGACTTTTTGTTTGATCAAGAAGACATGTAGCGCTGTCCCAATGCTACATACAACACTTGAGATGTATTAAACTCATGTGAGGATGAGAACCACATAGCCAGATTGAGTGAGTGTTAAAAGGAGTGAGCTGTGTGATTCCACCATATGTGAGATTGAGAGCATCCAAATTGAGTGTGAGAGTATACCAAAAGAAAAGAGAGAAGTAGAAGATAGACAAAGTGAAGTTGCATCTGAAACTAACCTATTAACATCTACTTCTAGTGTTGTTTATCATATTATGCAGGTTGATATTGAAGACAAGGAGTTGAATATTTAACAACCAACACCATTGGAAGAAAACAATGAGGAGATCATCATGATTGAAGAAGGATCCCATGGTCAGATCATGATGAATTGATATATGTAGCATCTACATCATCTGAGGAGGATGTTAACGGTAACAATATTGGTGCTGATTTGTTAGTTCATCAAGAAAAGGTTAGTAATTGTGAGAACTCTTTAAATTAAATGAAAATTCCACATCCTGAATTTGATATGCTTAATTTACATAATGTGGAGTTGGTTACTCATAAAGAAGTTCTTACTAGAATATTCCCAAATGATTATTTGTGCTATATCATGTTCGATGAACTTGTAGAACTATCTAGTGTGATTAAGAAGGTTTATGAAATTGTATGTCAAAAATCACCAGTTAGTACCTATAGCTACACATATAAGTTCAATCTTATTAGAGATTATGGTGTAGATAACAAGTTTCATGTTTATTGAATATGCATAACATGTAATAAGCTTACTGATTTGAAGTTGCATATTTTGGGCAAACCATCTTTTGTACATTGCCATGCTCACTTTGAGATGAGTTTAAATGATAGTGCCTACTGTTTGAAACATCTTTCACAAGTATAAGTAATTAGAGTAGCGTAGCTAAAGTATGAAGGCCATTAAAATTTTCTCACCCATATTTAAACAATTTGATATGGTGTTGTCCACTACTAACTTGTATACAAGCTTACAAAAGTTTAGGATGACTTTTCTCGATGTCAGGAGGAATGATGTTGTGTGCTGAATTGATATCCACTTTACATATTTCCTATGGCTATTGTTTTTATACTGCTTGTGTTGTACAAAACAAGGGGAATGTTAAGACAGATGGTAGATACATATACCATGCATATACGTTGTCCTCTTTGTTTAGTACAATTTTAGATCTTCAAAAGCTAATGACGGTTTTTTGAAGAAGGGGAGGATGATGCAGCCCTTCTTAGCTATGTTGTTCTGTATATTATTTTCAATCCATCAAGTATCTCAAAACAACATGAACTCACTAAAAGGGCTGAAGCTTATGCAAAGAAGCTTGATATTGAGGTGAGTTCGTTTCTAGCTATTCATAATAATGTTATTAATGAGAATTTTATACTAACTAATAGCAAGTCATTGTTTGATGTAAGGTTTGAAGGAGAATATTTGTGGAAAGATGAAGAAGATGAAATTCCTACCCATTGGCTTTTGGTGTGCACTGCACCATTGTGGGACGAGCGGGAGGTGAGGGAGGAAATGGTATCACGTGAGGAAGAAAGAATACTGTTCACACATAGAATAATTGTTGCCGATGGAATTAATTCAGCCAGCAAGAAAGGAATGTGTGTGAATATGCATATGTGGCTCCATACATGTAGGATTAAAGGAAAGGAAAGAGAGTAGCGCATAAAAGGAATGCATGCGTGGGAATTAAATAGCAAGATGCATGCATGCAATGCATGTGTGAAGAGAGAGACACTCAATGGAAAATTGGAGGGCTTGCATTTGGTACATGGCAACAAGCCTCCCGCAAGGAAAGCCATTGGAGGGTAATTAATGCATAGTGCGAGCCTTGTAAGAGTGCATGCAGCGTAACACATGGAAGTTGCATGCATGCAAAAGAGAAAAGAAAGCATGCGTGCGTGAGCATTAGCAAGACAAGGAAAGAAAGATCATGTTTTGGCAAAAGCACATGGCCAGCTAATCAAAGCACATGGACATCTAACTCTAAATTAGTTGTTTCAGCTAACTCTAAATTGGCTGCTTCTTTTCCACATCTTTTGAGTCCTAACTTGATTAGGGAGCCGAGTCCAAGATAAAAACATGGCTTGGCTTAGCCACATTAGAGTAATTGAGTCTCATGTGGCTATGTCCACTATTTGGCTGAACCAAATTCTGGTTGGTTGTGTATCATGTTGCATGCGTGAGTTTGAGAGGGGGAGCCCTTAAATAGTCCAGCACCCCCTCATGTATCCATTAGACCACTTTTGATAAAAATAGTAGATTGCTTGCATTACTCTTGTTGTTCCAAGTGCTGTCCAATCAAACCTGTGGGTGATTGGGAGTGTTGAATCAAGATCGTTCAACTATTCCACTGGAAATTGGGGGCATGATAGATCTTCACTTTGGTGGGCGGTGAAAATCAGCTCGTGTGTGATTTGATGAATTAAAGAGTGCTAGTCCTTGCATTGGCAAAAGGGGATCACTATGATTCATCAAGTTCTATATGAGTATCTTTGATCCTACATCGAAAAGATTGGATGACCCTGTATGATAGCCCATTTGTCCAGGTCTGCATACCACAACCATCTTATTGTGTATAAGAATGATACATCTACTATATAGGTTGTGCTGGTGTCAAATGTTTTGAACTAACCGAGCATAAAGCTTCACCCGAGTTCCTATCTGATGCTCATTTGATCAGAAGAAAGAATTATGTTTCTTATTTAAAAACGATGAGGGGCTAGTTTTTTTTATCAAGATGGCATACAACAATTACTTCTTGATTATTTCTAGCAAATCATTGGGTTGGCAAGAATTAGGGAACACACCTTCAACATGCAAGTGCTTGATATGGAACCAATGGATTTGGGTGACCTAGAGTTACCCTTTTTACAAGAGGATATATGGAAGGTGGTAAGGGATCAACCTACAGAGAAAGCACCCAATGCTGATGGGTTTTCAGGGTAGTTCTATAAATCGACATGGCCGGTTATAAATGAGGATGTGGTCATGGTGTTTCAATGGTTATACCAATTGCAAGGAAGGTTTTTTACTGGGTAAATAATGCTCTGATACCTTTTATTCCGAAGAAGCTGGACACAATCTCACCCAAAGAATTCAGGCCAATCTGTATAATTCTTAGCTTCACCCTATTTTCTAAATTGCTAGCAACCCGCCTTGCTCTGCATACGCAACTTCTTATTGAACCCAATCAGAGTGTGTTCATAAAAAGGAAGATCGATTCAACACACCTTTAAGTATGTCCAACGAGCAGCTAAGCTTTGTCAAGCAAAAAAGAAGGTGCAAATGTTGCTTAAATTGGATATAGCCAAGGCTTTCTATATTGTCTTGCAGTCTTTTCTCCTAGAAGTGTTACATCATAGGGGTTTTGGTCTGCATTGAAGGGAGTAGATATCACTGCTTCTATCATTAGCAAGTACAAAAATCTTGCTTAATGGACAAAAGGGGCTAGAGATTAAAAATGAACATGGGTTATGATAGGGGGACCCCTTATCTCCATTGTTATTCATCTTATAATGGAGGTGCACAACAAATTGTTCTAGAAAGTGTGTAATGATGGTTTGCTATAGTCAATTGGTCATAATGCTATTAAGAATAGAGCATCCTTTTATGTGGATAATGTTATGGTTTTTATTAAGACAATAGTCTTGGATTTACGTGTTATCAAGGACATCTTGGAAACTTTTGGTGCAACATCAGGTCTTCATACAAATTTGGATAAATGCGTAGCTAGTCCTATTTGCTGTTTCGATGAGGATTTACAGGTGATGACACAAATTTTGATTTGCCAGATTAAGGAGTTCCTTGTATATATTTGGAGATGTCTTGCCTACTAAATGACTATGTAAAGCTTACCTTCAGCCAATTATCGATAAGATAGTTATGAAACTACCAACATGGCAAGGAAATTTGCTCTCTTTTGGAGGATGATTAATGGTTGTAAAGTCAATCTTGTCAGCAATGCCAGTGTATCAGCTGATGGCGATGAAACTTCCAAAATGGGCATGAAAGGCCATTAACAAGAGGCAAAGAAGCTTTCTTTGGTCAGGTGATGAATCTGTGAAGGGCAGCAAATGTTTAATGCCTTGGGATAAGGTTTGTCAACCAACTGTTTTCTTTTGGCTAGGCATTCAGAATCTTCAACTTTTGGGATTTTCACTGAGGTTGCATTAGTTATGGTTGAGATACATAGACCACATAAAAACCTGGACATAATTGCATCTACAGCATAAAAAATGGTGCAAGCAATGTTTGAAGCCTCAGTTAAAGTGGGTGATGGGTGTTCAACTTTCTTTTGGACAGACAGTTGGGTGGATGGTGATTCAATCATGCTTTTTGTGCCAAATCTTTGGAACTATGTAAGCAAATGAGTGAAAGAAAGTCAGATAGTAAGAGAGGAATTACTTGATAATGCTTGGGTTATGACATAAAGGGGAGCTAGACAATTGTTGCAATTAGACAATACTTGCTATTATGGAACAAACTATCACAAGCCCATTTGTCAGAAAATAGAGAAGACAAGTGTCAGAACTAGATTTTTGAATCCGAACCCTCTGTGTATTACCGCACTAGTCCTAGATAAAAACTAGTACACATAGTCAAACAATGATTATTATATAACCAAAGAATTATTACAACAATAGAGTACCAGCATTAAGGCCACTTAGTACCAAAGAGGCTACAAAACCTCTTTGAAATACAAAACTCAAAGCGGAAGCAAAATAAAATAAACTCCAAAGATAGCTAATCAATTTTCTATAGTAATTGACTGGGAAAGCGCAGCCTAGACCTCTAGAAAGCCTTCGTCAAATCTGCATATGAAGCAGTCGTAGTCTCCTTCGGCATTTTTGTACTTTCCTAAAATGATTTGTAGACTGCAACATGAGTACATAGAGTACTCCTCAAGTCCTAGAAAAAAATGTAATTATATGTAAGGCTTAAGAAAGGAAGGATAATATAGTTCTTTTGCACAAAATAATATTTTTGTTCAATTGCCGTTATATATTTTTTCCAAGTATCAATTTGACAAAGTAATTATAATAAATAAAACTAGATTAAATTTTCTAGTGAAGGTTCTAACCACCTACACTAGTAGTAATGCTCTAACAGCTAAGATTCAAGACTACGGGTTCCATCCACTCGCATTGGCTCCATACGCCAAGACACACTCCTAAGTTCCCAAAGATTTTACTTTGAAACTAAAATCAAGGTCTACCATGTGACAACGCACATTGCTCACCCTTGATCATAGGCACAATTATTCGAATAGTTTTATATTCTGTAGAGGTACGTGTATAGTTTTATCCACAAAACATAATCATCTCATATTACCATGTGATAAGCATAATTCCTCGGGTGTCGGCGGAGAGATCGTGATAAAGCCTTTACAATGTGCCAACTCAACTAGATTCCACCCATTGAGGTTTCACCGTTGAATGGTTAAATCTACCCTGTCAGAAGCCCCTTTAGTGCTAGGTGGGACAACTATCTACCTGACACCCACTCATACCACTGGCAGATTCCAAGCAAACCCATTGAAAATTAGCTAGCCAAGTTGTACCCATATAGACTTATGGTGTACCACTACCACACATGGGATCATCATAGATGGTTCATAACCCTCATCAGAGATGATTTCTAAACCATTTGATTTATTACATTAGTGATAACAGGTGGTTATCACAGACATCTCCCAAATTGTTTGTGACAAGTCACAACACAAATGGTTTTTAAAAATAAACATCTATGATATCTGACATATCATAAAAGACTAATACAAAAAAGCTATTTATGATGGTCTACGTATCGCAGAACATTTTGGGTTACAAGCCATCTGTGATAGTTCGTTGTATAGCTAATTTTTTTAGTTTTTTGGCCAGCCTCAGGAAATGCTAGCTATACCATCTGAAAGCAAGCAAGCAGATTACAGATAAATAATAGATAAGTGAATTACATCTCAAAGTGATTTACAACTTAAAGTGAATTACAACTCAAAATCAATTACAAAAGAATGTAGGTGGGTAATAAAAGCCCCATGTGGAATGGGACACCAGATGGAGGTGACGTTGCTAGGGCTAGTGTTTGTAGAGAGTGGAGTCTGACTACGCTAACTTGTGGTAGACATCTGACACAACCTATGGAAGCAACCCCATAGGAGTGAGATGCTAGAAGGTGAGGTATTGTAAAGGCCTTGTGATAATCTCTCGATCTGCGTAACTAAGGAATCATGTAGAACCATTGGGATGATTGTCTCTTGTGGGTAAAGATGTACAGTCTCTGTAGAGTATAAACTATTCGAATAGATGTGCCCACGGTCAAGGGCGGACATGGAAATCTTCCTTGAGTTAGTTCCATTTCAAAACTTTTGAGGGTGGGAAGGAAAACTGTCAGGCGGATATAAATCTGACTTTGTAAATTTTCCTAGAGGGATGTACTCCAGTGTTGATAATAAGGTGGAAGTAACCTAGTGATCAAAAGCTAGCATAAGTGGATGGAACCATGAGATCGGTGGATGGAACCTACACTGCTATAAATATTGCACAATTTCAAACTCGTAAGAACATGTTTTTGTGAAATGCTAGGTCATGGGAAATTTTAGCTATAATTATTCCAAAAGCCGCTTTAAAGAAATAAAAGAACCCGAGCCACCGTTGTTTAACCTTGCATCGGTAATTACATGCATTTTGTGTGTTGGCTCATGGAGCACGATTGATTGTGCTCACCCTCGCTCTTAATTCCCCCTTCAGACATCATAAATCAAGGGCACTATGTCTACTATGAGGACCAGGGCGACGAAGGCGATGAAGATGGTGGAGACTAGATTAGGTTTCGGTAGTCTTGCCCCTCGCCTCAGTCCAGTCGACCAGGCTAGTCTATGGGTGTAACTGTTATCAGTCAGGTCTCTGACTGATAATAGTGGTACCTAAGTTGTTTCAGTCACTTGCCTGTGGCGAGTTGTGCCTTACCATGTTTATGTATGTTTCCGTTTCTGCTCTTTGTGTAATGTAAACATTTGGCCTGACGGGCCTATTGAAAACTCGACCTAACACGGTCTATTTGAACTCTGGTAATGTAATGGTATGGTATTTGTTGTGTATGAAATGATGCATCAATGTACCTATGAGCACTATCTACTGATCCAGGGAATAGTGCAGTGAGATCACAGAGGATTCCAGGTTCGTAAAACTTGGGGTCCGACAGGGCTGGTATCAGAGCATACAACTGTAGAAACCTTTGTTAGATTGGTCATGTTCTAAGGCCTGAGTCCTATTTTCAAAAACTATGAAAGACTTTTACAAAATATAGCGTAATACTGCTTGCTTAACTCTCTTAGTTCCCATACTCATCCAGACTTTCTTTTGTATTTTCATTTGTTCTAACATGTTGGTGTTCAAAATTTTAGATGGCCGAAGCTTCGTCAGTCAATCCGTGGGATCACTTCTCCCATGGGGAGGACGACGGAGAGTTTGTTGAGCTCCTGCGACAACTTTTGTAGTACCTAGGGTACAGCCGTCAGCCCATCTTCAGGGGCAGGAGAGCCCGCATCCAGAACTGGGACTTGTGGACCATGGAGATTTTCCTCTATGCGCGGGATGGGAATAGGGAGCTCTGCTCCCACACTATCCACGCTGAACCTCCTCGAACACACCTCTTAGATGCCATCCAGCCCATCTGTGCCAAGAGCACGAGGGTAGGCTACGACAGTCGCCTTTCTCCCATTTCTCTCGCATCCGCCAGGGGGAGTACCTTCCAGAGCGCCTCGACGCCAGGGTGGATGACCCCCAGTTGTCACACCAGATCCAGCTGACATAGGCAATGGCGATCACCTACGCCTATGCCTTGCAGGAGATTAAACAGCTGCATACTCTCCTGACTGCGAGCTTTCAGCACTCAGATGTCCTTCGCGCCCAGCTCAATCATTGCCAGATAGCTCTCCAGGCGATAGAATGCGAGAGGCTCGCTGCCAAGGCCGGGCTTGAGCGCCTGCGGTCCAGGGCAGCATACCCCTGCCTTCGCCACCATCGGTACAAACACAAGCACCACCAGAGCCAGCACCAGCTCAGTGCTAGGGCCTCGCACCATGCTCACAGCACGCAAGAGCGCGCGCCCACCGCCCAGGAACAACCCCGAAGGGCCCAGCAGGGAATGTCGTCCCTCCCGTTCTAGTTCCCCCAGTGGCAGATCAAGCCCCTCTCGATCCTGTTCTCGCTCCCGGTCTCCCAGCATCAGTCAGAGCCGCTCCTGTTCCCGCTTCCCAGGGGGCTGCATCTTCTGCAGCCGAAACCACTCCCCGAAGGAGTAGTCTATTGTAGGTTAGGCAGTAGTAGGACTAGGCAGCCCTTTTTGGTGTGCATGCACACTTTTCTCTCTAGTTGTACCCCCCTATGTACCCGGCTTAGTAGACGTTGTGTATCCGGTGTCATGAATTGATGTAGCCTATGTGCCATGTCCAGCCGTCATGTAATACCTAACCCCCCTACCGTAATGAACTATCCTAGGCTTAATTCTTTGTATTGCATTGCCTCTCTGGCTAGGGAACCCTCATATATGTCTTCTCCTTCTTCTTTAGGGCCCTAAGAAAGCTCTAGTTGTTTCCAGGTGGTTCCCAGGAAGTCTACTGCTCGTGGTACGGGTCAAGCTTCAGGGACCCTAGCTCGTGGAAGAGGTCGAGGCCATGGTCTGAACTTGCTGCCACCACCACCAGGATCCCCGACCATGGCACAAGTGATGGCACAGCAAACACAAATCCTTCATGCAATGCTCGTCAGTTAGCAAGCCGGTGCAGTTAGCTGCAACTCAAAGTTAGCTGATTTCCTGAGGACCAGAACATTGACTTTCTCCTTAGCCAATGAGCCCCTAGAAGCTGAGGATTGGCTGCATGATACCGAAAAGAAGCTCAGACTTGCCCATTGCACCGAAGATGATAAGGTGGACTTTGCCACACATCAGCTTAAGGGTGCCACGGCAGCATGGTGGGAGAACTACCTCGCTTGCCGTGGGAAAGAGAACCCCCCAGGCAATAACTCTGAAGAAGAAGAAGTGGGAGTTGAGACCCCAGTAGCTGACGCTCAGCAGGAAAAGAACAGGCAACCGAAGGGGACCATGATGAAGAAGAAGAGGAACCAATAGTAGACAAGTCCGTCATCACTTGGGCTGAATTCAAGGTTGCTTTCCGGCAAAACTTTGTGCCAACAGGTATTATGAGGATGAAGAAGAACGGGTTTCAAAACCTGAAGCAAGGAGGTATGTCCGTCACTGAGTACCTCACACGATTCAACCAACTAGCTCGCTACACCCCAATGGATGTAGCCAATCAAGAAGAGAAGATTGATCATTTCTTGGAAGGGATGAATGAAGAGATGAGAGCACAACTGATTCTGCACGACCATCCTAGCTTCCACCACTTGGTTAATAAGGCCCTCATCCTAGAAAACGAGAGGAGAATCTTAGAAGCCAGCAGGAAGAGGAGGTGGACAGTTCAAAGACCCCAGGGCAGTTCCTAGTCCAAGCCAGTGTACCAAGGCAGCCCCTCCTTCCGCCAAGTGGCAACATCAGCACCCAAAGCTCCCTTCCAAGCGCCGCGCTCCAGCGGTAGTGGGATTCAGGTGCCCCACCCCACAGGATAGTCTTTCACGGCAAACCCAGTAGCAAACCTCCACTGTTTCAACTTCGGAGCAAAAGGGCATTTCGCCAACAAATGCCCAGACCGCCAAGCTACCCAGGGAAGTTCAATCCAGGAGTCACCTCATCCCGAGTCCAGTCATCAGCACCAGGCAAAGTCTATCAGGCACCTCAAGCTTCACGAACGGCATCAACTCCAAACCATGGCCGTGTCAACCATGTTACCGCAGAAGATGCCCAAGATGCCTCTAGAGTACTTATGGGTACGTTCTCTATTAAGTCGATACCTGCACAAGTTCTGTTTGATTTGGGGCTTCGCATTCTTTTGTTTCTAGGGAGTTTGTCGAAAAGGTTAAGCTGCCAACCTTTAGACTAAAGAGACCTGTGGTGCTTAGTTCCCCACGAGGACCCCTAACCGCTACACTAGTTAGCCCTAGGGTAGAAGTCACCATGGAAGACATTGGTTTCCCAGCAGACCTTTTGGTATTGCAATCTCAGACGTTGGACATCATCCTTGGGATGGACTGGCTAGCCAAATATCAAGGAATGATAGACTGTGCTAATAGGAAGGTAGTACTCACCAAGTACCCTGGGCTAGCAATAAAAGTTAGTGTGGATCGCCTCTCCTCGGGTCGTGCAATCCATCACCTTGAAGCAAGGCCATTAGAGGAAATGCCAGTAGTACGGGATTACCCAGAAGTCTTTCCAGAAGAGTTACCAGGCATGCCACCAGATAGAGATATAAAATTTGTGATCAACCTAAAGCCGGGGACTGCCCCAATTGCTAAAAGACCATACCGAATGGCAGTAGATGAACTTGAGGAACTAAAAATTCAAATCGAAGATCTCCAAGCAAAAGGATTCATCAGACCCAGCTCATCCCCCTGGGGTTCCCCAGTACTTTTTGTTAAGAAGAAGGATGGCACCGCTAGATTGTGTGTGGACTACAGATCCCTCAATGAGGTAACCATCAAGAACAAGTATCCCTTGCTTCGAATAGACGACCTATTTGACAAATTATCTAGTGCTACCATCTTCTCTAAGATAGACTTAAGGTCATAATACCATCAGCTCAAGATCAGGGCAGAAGATATCCCTAAGATAGCTTTTACCACACGGTATGGCCTATTTGAATATACAATCATGTCATTTGGTTTGACCAATGCTCCAGCCTACTTCATGAACCTAATGAACAAAGTATTTATGGAATGCTTGGACAAATTTGTGGTCGTGTTCATAGATGACATCCTGATATACTCTAAGACCACCGAAGAGCATGAAGAGTACCTGCAGGTAGTCCTCGAGACACTCAAAGAACACCAGCTGTATGCCGAGTATAGCAAGTGTGATTTTTAGTTGCAAGAGATTAGTTTCCTTGGTCACATCATATCCTCTGGGGGAGTAGCAGTTGACCCGTCCAAAGTAGAGGCAGTTCTAGAATGGAAGCTGCCCACCTTAGTCATCGAAGTGCATAGTTTTCTGGGTCTAGCTGGATACTACAGACGCTTCATAGAAGGTTTCTCCAAGATATCCAGACCAATGACACACTTGCTCAAGAAAGAGAAGAAGTACGAGTGGATAGAGGCGTGTGAAAGGAGTTTTCAGGAATTAATGAAAAGATTGACCTCAGCCCCTGTGCTAGTCCAGCTAGATATACACAAGGATTTTGAAGTATATTGTGATGCATCACGCTAAGGCCTAGGCTGTGTGCTTATGCAAGGAGGAAAAGTTGTGGCTTATGTGTCCAGACAACTCCGTCCCCATGAGGATAATTATCCAACCCATGATTTGGAACTAGCCTCGGTGGTGCACGCTTTAAAAATTTGGCGACACTACTTGATTAGGAATCATTGTGACATTTATACAGACCATAAGTCTCAAGTACATCCTCACTCAAACCGACCTCAACCTTAGACAGAGAAGATGGCTAGAACTAATCAAGGATTATGATCTGGATGTCCACTATCACCCCGGAAAGGCTAATGTAGTAGCCGATGCCCTAAGCCACAAGCCCCACTGCAACAACCTTATGGTGCAAGAATTACAATCTGAGCTCTGCAAGGAGTTTGAGGCCCTTAACCTGGATTTAGTAGAACATGGTACCTTGGCCGCCATGGAAATACACCCAACTCTTGAGGAGCAGATTATGGTAGCCCAGAAAGGACACCTTGGCGTCTAGAGGTTCAAGCGCCTCATAGCCCAGGGAAAAGCCCCTAAGATGGTAGAAGATCAACAGGGAGTCTTATGGTATGGGAAACGTCTCTTTGTTCCCCACTAGAAGGACATCAAAGACCTGATACTCAAGGAAGCCCATAGCTCTGCTTACACTCTACATCCAGCAGCACTAAGATGTATCAAGAAATAAAGACTTTATATTGGTGGCCCCGTATGAAGAGAAATATCGCTGAGTATGTAGCCTGTTGTGATGTATGCCAGACGATCAAAGCTGAGCATTATAGACCTGCTGGACTACTTCAACCTCTGCAGATTCCCTAGTGGAAATGGGAAGAAGTGGGAATGGATTTCATAACTGGTTTGCCTGGCACCAGTCAGGATATGACTCTATATGGGTAATAGTCGATAGGTTGACTAAAGTTGCCCATTTTATCCCTGTGAAGACCACCTACAAGGGGGATAAACTAGCTGAGTTGTACATGGCCCACATTGTATGTCTACATGGTGTGCCTAAGAGGATAGTCTTAGATCGAGATTCCCAGTTCAACTCAAAATCAATTACAAAAGAATGTAGGTGGGTAATAAAAGCCCCACGTGGAATGGGACACCGGATGGAGGTGACGTTACCAGGGCTAGCGTTTGTGGAGAGTGGAGTCCGACTGCGCTAACCTGTGGTAGACATCTTGCACAACCTATGGAAGTAACCCCATAGGAGTGAGATGCTAGAGGGCGAGGTATTGTAAAGGCCTTGTGATAATCTCTCGATCTGCGTAACTAAGGAATCATGTAGAACCATCAGGATGATTGTCTCTTGTGGGTAAAGATGTACAGTCTCTGTAGAGTATAAACTATTCGAATAGATGTGCCCACGGTCAAGGGCGGACATGGAAATCTTCCTTGAGTTAGTTCCATTTCAAAACTTTTGAGGGTGGGAAGGAAAACTTCAGGCGGATATAAATCTGACTTTGTAAATTTTCCTAGAGGGATGTACTCCAGTGTTGATAATAAGGTGGAAGTAACCTAATGATCAAAAGCTAGCATAGGTGGATGGAACCATGAGATCGGTGGATGGAACCTACACCGCTATAAATATTGCACAATTTCAAACTCCTAAGAACATGTTTTTGTGAAATGCTAGGTCATGGGAAATTTTAGCTATAATTATTCCAAAAGCCGCTTTAAAGAAATAAAAGAACCCGAGCCACCGTTGTTTAACCTTGCATCGGTAATTACATGCATTTTGTGTGTTGGCTCATGGAGCACGATTGATTGTGCTCACCCTCGCTCTCAATTCCCCCTTCAGACATCATAAATCAAGGGCACTATGTCTACTATGAGGACCAGGGCGACGAAGGCGATGAAGATGGTGGAGACTAGATTAGGTTTCGGTAGTCTTGCCCCTTGCCTTAGTCCAGGTCCAGTCGACCTGGCTAGTCTATGGGTGCATCTATTATCAGTCAGGGCTCTGACTGATATCGGTGGTACCTAAGTTGTTTTAGTCACTTGCCTGTGGCGAGTTGTGCCTTACCATGTTTATGTACATTTCTGCTTCCGTTCTTTGTGTAATGTAAACATTTGGCCTAACGGCCCTATTGAAAACTCGACCCGACGTGGTCTATTTGAACTTTGGTAATGTAATGGTATGGTATTTGTCGTGTATGAAATGATGCAACAATGTACCTGTGAGCACTATCTACTGATGCAGGGAATAGTACAGTGAGATCACATAGGATTCCAGGTTCGTAAAACTTGGGGTCCGACAGTGCAAAAGGGTCAAGAGCAAGCAGTCGGACGACTTGCTGTCGAAATCTACATCCGGTAATTTAGATTGCTTTTCTTCTGGTTTAAGATTTGATTTTAGGTATCAAAAAGCGGAGGCAATCATTCATCCCCTTTGATTACGCCATACGATCCTACATTTACCTTTCCCTCTTGCCTTCCCACCCCACTCCCGAGCTGCCCTCCTCCCTCCTCACTAGCTCCATTCTCTGTTGCATCCTGCTCTTCTTTCTCTCTCCATTCTCCATCCCGGAAGCTTGGGAGGCTCTGTCGATAGGATATAGCTACTCTCAATAACTTGGGAGGCAACGGCTGCTAGGGTTCAGGTCCTTCTTTCACCTCACTCTCTTCCAAGTTGAGGCGAGAGCATCCATGGCGGTGGCCGCCTGGAAGCCAAGTCGTCGACTAGGCGATGCTGTGATAACTATGTTGGTGAGGCTCTCTCTATGGGTTCCATACGTGTTAAAATAGATCTACTAACCTGTTTACCTCTATACCTAAGTAACAGATGCTCAATACCTATGAATTTACAATCATGGTCATTGACTTGTGTTTGTCATAATCTTTTACATTTTTAATCAAGCTGGTAAAAATCGCTTCCGCTGGAGCTTCAATTATACGGATCTTTTATCCATTTGATACATGCGCCTATACTACTAATTAATTTACTCTTTTCCTTTACATATGTCTTCTGCTTATAGTAAGTGGTAGAGTATATATCTATTTGAGTTAGTAAAACTAGACCTAATGGTATAGAAATTAAATTATAACTTAAATGTGCGTTGTGCAAGATGCGTTCTCTGCTTTGTGAAGCCATTCCCAATGCCTTCGCCTCAAGTCCACAGGGTGCTGTCACGTTAAGACGGTTAGCTTGGTTCCAACCTGTCGACCTCGACGGTGATTGGTTACGACTTGGAAGAAACCTCAACAGTCGCATTGACTGACTTGGAATTTTCGATGCATTGCTACACGGGTTAGACATAGCAGACGTGCACTTCACTAGACGCCCACACGTTTGCTCTCTGCCCTGTCCCAAGCTACTGGTTTGTGCAGGCGAAAAGCACTCGTTACTCCCGACTGTAACATGTGGTAAACCATCCGATAATAGTGTCCATATCGACATGGTTGAGGACTGAAAGTGAGAGTAACATCTTATTGAAAATGTTGTCTGAGAAGATGCAGAACTAGTGGTTTGGATTCTGTTACTCCTTTATTGCTTGTATCGTTCACCAGGATTCTATGTGATCATGGAAAGTTGGAATCGTATCATTATATGGGGGAGTCAAAAGCTATTGTTTGCCACATGCGCAGATAAAACATGTTCTGAATAAGTTGTTCTTTCTTTTTCAGATACTGAAGAATACCACTGTGATCATAAGAGGGCCAAGTAGAAGTGCTAATGGAGAGAGCCAATAGTACAGAGGATGGCAGCAAGTAGTACACTTTAAGTTCGAATATGCCTACGTTGAATTGATCCCGGATCACACCATGGCTGGAACTTTATTTGGTTGGAAGTTTTCTGGTGTAGATCGTCATAAAATGTCACATGCTCTGATGTTTACGACTATATATGTTGCTCCATATCACATACTCTGATGTTTACGACTATGTTTGCTGCTCCATGGACTGTTCAGAAAATAGTTGTGGAATGGTTTAACATGTGGTATACCATTTTGTGGGCATGTACAAGTAAAGTTTTGTGACGAGCTAGGTGAACTGACTGATCGTCCATACATATGCAAGTCTCCCATGTATCAGTAGCTAGTTCTAGTCCACTCTGTTTCATTTTTCACCTTCTTTTCCAAGGCATTGCTATCTGTATCTTACGGATTTCCATGATATGGATGCAGTGATAGTTCCTCCTGCGACTATATTGATATGTGACGACGTGTGGTTCAGTAGTTTTCATTTGACAGATAGAGAGCTGAAGAAGACGACATGGAATTGGTACATCAAGTTGCCCAACTAGCAAGTCGATGCCTGGTTATGACTGGTGAGAAGAGGACGGCGATGAGCCGGGTGGCAGAGGAACTCCGGCGACTGGCGGCGCTTGTGAAACATCTCCCCTGGGCAGTACAAGTGTTAGCCCTCTCATGGTGTCGGGAAGCTCGGCGGCAGACACGTTGGAGTACGGCACGGGCTAGATATCCGGTTAATTTAGCCTTCTGTCCATACAGTGTTCTGTCACGTTAAGACGTTTAGCTTGGTTCCAACCTGTTGCCCTCAACGGTGATTGGTTACGACTTGGAAGAAACCTCACAGTCGCATTGACTGACTGGGAATTTTCGATGCATTGCTACACGGGTTAGACATAGCAGACGTTTGCTCTCTGCCCTGTCCCAAGCTACTCGTTACTCCCGACTGTAACGTGGTAAACCCGACTGTAACATGTGGTAAACCATCCGATAATAGCGTCCATATCGACTTGGTTGAGGACTGAGTGTGAGAGTAACATTTCGATATCTAAACTCCAAAGGGCTCATACTTAAAATTTCTAGCTAGCCGTTGCATGCATGTAATCATACGTAATCTGATTCCTTGCCCGATTGGATAGGGAAAAGACGCTTCTTGTATGTGCGCTCCTAACAAGCTGCGTGTTGATTGCTGTGGTGTCCGTGAATTGTCAACACTGCTTTTGTTCACCAAGACGAAAGCAGAGATTGCGTGTTCAAATAAAGAGAGCGAAAGCAGAGACGATGAAGACGAGCTGCGAGGAGACTTTTCCGAGACCCGATCGTCCAAGTCAACGATCGAGAGGCTAGCTAGCCTCTCGCACACCACGTCGCCATCTTCTTGGAAATTTCTACATGCACAGCATGCGAATCTTTACCTTTACTATTTAATAAATTTGAGTTAGTGGTTGATGCATTTTCCTTTTTCTCTTCTCAACCGTTCAATCTGAATATTAAAATCTTGACTATTTGTCTAACATTCCTCTCCCTCTCTCATATTTAACTACCCCTCCTCTCCACTTCCACCAACAGTTACCATCTCCCACCTTCTTTTCTACCCGGCCTCTTCGACGGATTTTAAAATTTTATCATACTATATATTTTAAAATTAACGGGTAGTAAAATTTGTTGAAATATGTATATAAATATATTCTATTTTTTTAAATCCGTAGCAATACACGGGTATTCAGCTAGTATATGCATGACAATTCAATTCACCAAGCTCGATCAAACACAGCACACGCGCGCAATTTTATGCGTGTTTAAATAAAATTGAGTTAGCTCATCGCATCTAAGCATATGTATCCCCCACCACGAGGCATGTTAAGATTCAGCCCACTGCTGCTACTAGTTGCTGGCAGTACGGGGAGTAAGTAATGCCAAAACAGAGACGGCCCGTCACCTCCGACGCCAAGTGTTGTGGCCGTGGTCGCTATGCCCAGAAGATGGCATCGGAGCTATGCTTGGATAATGGTGCTAACTCATTTGACGATCACACATAGTACCACTTTTAGTCATAAAAGAGTGATGTTTTATGATGTGTACAGTCAAATTTTGTAAACCTTGACTATTAGTCATCAACTCGTGCATCTGGATACGCTACATGTTTTTAAATTTTTATATTTTTAGTGTTAACAACGTGTTTGAATTCTATCAAATTATGGCAAGACCTTAAAAGAAACCCACTTATTAGTTTGAATATATCAGATTTTAAATGATACAGTTAGAAACTTTAACAATTCGGATTTTCATAATACCAATTATGAAAAATCAAATGGCTTTCCTAAATTTCAATTCAAAATTATATACTGTTAGAAAATTTGTTTTGTTGACAACCAATTTTGAAACATCTTATCTTTGTAATATACTTCAAGTAAAAGTGTGCAGGCAACTTCCAACGAGTATTTTGAAAAGTAGAATATAATTGTAAGCTAATTTTTAAACTGTACTTTTGTTATATATATTTTAGTTCTATGTCTGTATATTTGCGTACCATAGTATCACATATATAATTATCCATATTTGTGTTCTGATTAATATGTGGATATATATCTAGTTATTCCTCCAGGTTGTGTTAAATTCTATATTTATCAGATTTGTACTTTTTGTGAATTGAATTTCTATATATTCCTAAGCACTACCGTGTAGCTTGCATCTCTAATTCCTATACATATAAGTAGATGTACCAGTTATATCTACAAGATATGCGACTTTTTTCCCACAGGGTAGAAACAAATGGCCGATGGTTCTAAAAACTCTCGGTGATTACTAAATAACCGACGAGTTTTTTTATTTTACTGAGAGTTCTACCAAAATATGCCGACCATTTCCATATTTACCGATGGTGCAAAAACTCTTGGCTATTGTATTTACTGATGGTAGTTACTAAAAATTGTCGACAATAATGCATCTATTTAGCGACCAACCAAATCCAATAGAAATTACTGACGAAGAGCTATCAACTAGTATAGTTTTTGACAGTAAAGAAAATTTCTGCGGTTTTTCACTCTTGAGAAAAAAAAAGCATATGGTGAAGTTACATGTCAAGTCTCAACGGCAAGCTAGCTGGTGTATCCATGCATGACACGGCTTGTTTTGCAATTTGAGTGTATATGCATTGAATGTAGTGCTTAGATATAATAATTATGGGTAGTTTATTCACTTTTAATATCTCTTTAGTTTATCTGGCAAGATGAAATATGTCATATAAACTTAGACATAAAGAGTATGCCGTAGGTTATATCTGGTAGAAAATGTCAAGGCCCGGAATTTGCATTCCAAATCCTATGTGTTTACCGTGCTAGTCCTATGATCAGTGGCAAGCACATATATTCAACGATATTCATATCACATCCATACCCGACAAATTTAAACAAAGTAGTGTATATATGTAGCAATAGAATATAAACCTACATGGAGAAGTTTACAACACATGGGCTAACCGGCCAAACATAGCACATAACAAAAATAATTTAGAGGAAACGAAGATAAAAGAGGCATCAAAACCAGCAATTATGCCTCAACCCATCCACATGCAACTGACTAGGGCAAGACCCTAGTAACTGGTATCCTCATTGTCAAAACCTGCTATGTAAAAGTGAGAGACCATGTGGAGGTCGTCCCGTGTGTATGATGAGTAATTGATATCGATTTAGGAAAGTCGAGTTTGGTTTGGGTGGTTCGGACCGTGACATTGCGGGGTGCAATCGGGCTCGGTCGGACTTGGTCAAACCTGGTCAAAGTGCTCAGGATGCATATTCTCTTGTTTCGACATGTTTGGGCTCTATCATGGGTAAGTATGATTTGTTGATGGCATTATGCTTTCATGTATCGAGCGGTGCTATTTGATGTGTTTCTTGTTTGTGATGGCTGCAAGACGTCGAGACGGAGTCGTGGCGAGGCACGGAGGACCGGACTAGGCGCAAGTGGTGCCGAGGTCAGAACGGTTGAGGTGTGTCGAAGACGGCGTGAACTCGAGGTGGTTGCGAGTCGTGGACGACAAGGAACGCGGAAGCTTCCCGGAAGGTGCAGGAGGGGCGTTTCGGTAAAAACGCAAAGCTGCACGAGTGGAGGCCAGTTCTGTTCGGGTTTAGCGGGCGTAACGGGTTGGAGACCCGTTAGCCAAGGGCTATAAATAGGAGGGAGTGGCTGCATGCCCCCTCATGGCTTTGGGAGAGAGTTAGGGTTTGCTAGTCAAAAGAGCCTTTGGAGAGGTGTTTTGCTTTGAGGCTTTAGTTGTTGGAGAGTTGGTAGAGGCAAAGGTTTTGTCTCCATCGTAGCATCTCCTCTCTGTGTGTGTTATGTCCCCTCTCTAGCAAGCATGTATGGGTGTGTGTTCTTGAGACTAGAGGTGAGGGAGAGGATGGATTGAGCCTCTTGTAATCATTCCTCGTGTATCCAATCGGGGTATCGGGACTCCTTATAATCCTTGAATGATTGGAATGAAGATTATGAAGTTTTATCTTTCGTAGCTGCTTCTCTGTTCTTTGATCCTCTCTTGCCTGATTTTTGAGTTTTTTGAGTTTTTGCTCGTTTCTTGCTGTGGAGGTGCAAAATGGGTTGCTCTATGTTGGGATGATGCACCAAGATCATTTGATCGATTTTCCCAAGAGCTAATCACATCAATACTCAGATTTCACTTTTTGGGACTCTCTGTTCTTCAGTTGCATTCTAGGGTTTTGATGAATTTCTTGATTCCCTTGAGGAAATGGCCCGAGGTTCTTGCTGGCATGTCCTTAGATTATTGCTAACTCGATTGCAAAATCTCATGTGCAAAGGACTTGTGAATCTTGAGTACTTTGGATTTTTGTGCACCTCTCTGAAGTGTTCCAAGCATTTCTAGGGTTTGGTGTAAATCTTTGATTTCCTCCTTGAGATGGCATGAAACTTGGTTTCTAGAGTTCAGAGGCTATTAAGTAGCTATCCTCAAAGTTTCATGTGCACAGGATCAAAAATTGGAGAGAAATTTGGTTTTTGGTGTTGGCTCAGTACCTTTTCAGATTTTTGCCCAAATCTGAAATTCTTGGCTATGAGATGGATTTTCTGGTTTCTCTAGGCTCCTCTTGATATTTAACATGTTTTCCTGCTAGTCTAGGCTGTTTAGGGCAATAGGAAACCTCTGATTTCTCTGCTGCTCGAAGTATTGAGTTTTCTGTCTGAAAATCTGCCCTGTCTGCGCTCAATCCCGAAGCCCGGTCTGACCAGCTCGTTGCAAGCGGTCTGACCGGACCCGGCCGGTCAGACCGGCCCACACACGACGGTCAGACCGGTGGTGTGCAGGCGGTCAGATCGGCCGTTGCACACCGGTCAGACCGGCCAGGGGGTTTGTGCAGTTGATGCTCAATGTTTGATGAGTTTTCTTGATGCCTTGTTTTAGCAGGTATTTCCCTTGTTTTCTCCTCTAAATTTTTGAGTTGCAGAGAGTTTTATTGATCTCTTCTCTTAGCTTCTTATAGCTTTCGAAGAAGATATTCTAAGTTGAACTTTTGAGGGGTTGTTTTAAAAGTCGACATTCACCCCCCTCTCTGTCGCCATTTCGGTCCTACAAAAAGTAACCGCAATAATATGTTCAACAAGCAACTATGAGTACGAAAATCATACTCCACAAGACTATAGCAAAGTTGTATAATATACAAGCTGAGACAAAAGTAGCTGTCTAGTCTAGTTCAATTTGCAAAAGTATGCTTTTTAATTGTAATAATGAATAGTAGATTACAAATGAAAGTTGTAAGAGCATTTGAATTTGATAAGCAATCAATAATAAAGCATAAATAGCACAATTTAGAACAAGAGACTTGCTTGCCCTAGATTTTGAAATAGCGGCATTGACCTTGCCAAACCAAGCTATGCATGGATTTCTTATCCATATATTTCTCGAACTATTTTATAAAGCATAAAACTATTAAGGTGGAGGATTCACCAAGTCGTTCGTGACCATGGACACGGCTATTTAAATAGTTTAATACTCTATAGAGGTTGTATAATTTATCCATATGACAAAATATATCCCACCATATCAGACATGTCACACGATATCATTAGTACTCGATTTGAGAGTTCTTGACAAAACTTTTACATTACCGATTCTAACAACCATCACACTATGATAACTTCCTAAGATGGGAAGTGCCCTCTAGTGTCCCAAGACTCATATGGTGTGTTTGTTAACCTTCCTTCCTAACAAGGTTCCTCAAATTATGGAATCCTTCCATGCCCGCACTAGCCCAATTTCACCTACAATCTATCACTTTCGGTGACAATGCTAGAACCCGGCAACTTATTATGCTAAGGCTTTCTTATAAAGACATGTGTGGTTGTACATTGTATACTGAATCTAACTACACCATAAACTCTGTTCTTACTAACCTAGATGAGACATCCACAAACCATAGTATTATGCTAACCGCACCAGTCTCCATAATCACTTGCTCAAGTTTAAAACATGTTTTTCATTTTATTTGCTAACCAAAATAACAAAGGTAACTCCTTCTGACCATTTCTCAAATATCTCTCATTTTTAAATATTTTGACCAATTTTTGACCTAGTACATCTAGTACTGTTATGAGTATGGCTAAGCATCAACTATTTCGTTTAATCTACAAGTTCCATATTTTACCAACCGTAGATATTAATGCTGAGGTGACAACAGTAAGGGTATCAATTTTATCAAGATAGGATCAATGCAATCAATTGGTATAACTATCAACCTTACCAACATAGTGATTTTGACCGAATTTACGCCATGCATAATAATTTTGAGCATAACATACAAAATAGTGAAATATGGACGCATTCACCCGTAGCCTGGCCTTCTCCTCACCTGCGTTCCACACAGAGAAGTGGTTAGACCATGCCACGGTGGTTGAGTTCTCATTCCATCTGTACTCAGTCCAAACCTTATATTTCTTGGTTCTGCACCGAAGTCTACAAAACTCCTATCGATGATTCTCCACTGGGCAGAATCAGCAAGGTGTCTTAGCATTCCATCCTTCTTGCGCTCCTTCGAGTGCCAACGCAGCAGTTTTGCCTCCTTTGGATTTGCAAAAAACCTTTTCAAACAGGGAATTATAGGAAATTACCATGCCACCTTAGCAGGAGGTCCTTTCTTCACCTCTGTTCCCTCGCCGTCATCTGATTGATTGTTACGTTTGTATCGGGATGCGTTGTACACTGGACATACATGCATGTTTGCGTACTCTTTACGGTAGAGGATACAGTCGTTCGGACATGCATGTATTCTTTCTACTTCCATTCCCAATGGACAAAGAACCTTCTTGGCTTTATATGTGGTTTTAGGCAACTCATTTTCCTCTGGAAGCATGTCCGCTAAAAGACCTAGCAGCGCCGTGAAACTCTTGTCGGACCAACCGTTGCTTGCCTTCAATTTCAACAGTTCAAGTACGGCCGACAACCTCGTGTACTTTGACCTGCAGCACGTGAACAAAGGTTTCTCCGAGTCCTCCATCAAGCCCCGGAATTTAACATACTCTCTCTCATCATAGTTCTCTTCTACATCGCGAAGCATCTGATCCAGATTGTCATCGTGCAACCTATTCGAATCTGAACAATAATCGACATCATCCGGCAGCATGTCATTCACTTCACCGGCGATGTCATCCGACGGCATATAATTCACTTCACCGGCGATGTCATCCGGCGGCATATGATCATTGACTTCGCCATGACTGGTCCAACATGTATAACCCTTTTTGAAACCCCTCCGAATCAAGTGCGCTTCAATTTACTCTTGGTTCTTAAACATCTTTAAATTCTTGCAGCCAGTACATAGACAGTACATATATTCCACCCCCTTATTCAACATATCCTCTTCGGCAGCTCTTATAAAAGCAGACACGCCATTAATGTACTCTTCACTCACACGGTTCGCGGCATACATCTAGCTTCGGTCCTACATTATGTATATATATAACAACTTAGTATTCAAAATTAAATTAATTAATTGTTACTACATATATACCACATGCATTGAGGCTTTGCTAGCTTAATTTATATTATAAACACAACAGCTATTTCCCCAGCGATCGCTGAAGGTATATAACCAACAATTTTGACAAATTTTGCCTCCTACATGACGAGAAATGATCATGTATGATCAAGTAGATGCAAACCATCTTCAATAACACTCACCAAAACTTAGATCTAAATTGTAATGCAAAGAAAAATAAATTTCATTACTAACCATATCTAGAGCAATCAGGAAGTTATGAATCTTCAAAGCTCAATCTCTGCCTCCTCCCACCAAATTAGTTGGCCTGAAATCGCCTAGCTTGCCTCCTGAGCGAAAAAGCGCAGCATCGACTAGATCTGGATCGAAATGAAGACAGATACGGTTCTGAGCGGCGCAATAAATATGTAGCAGGATTATCATAGACGGTTTTTAATAAAAACCGTCTGTGGTAACCACTGACGGTTTTTAATAAAAATCGTCTGTGATAATCTTAGAATTATCACAGACGGTTTTTTTAATTAAAAACCGTCTATGATACTGGAATATCACAGACGGTTCATCGGTAAGAACCGTATGTGATACTCGTTTTCTCTGACGCCATCAACACAGACGGTGTCCAAATTAAAACCGTCTGTGTTAGTGTTGGTCACAGACGGTTTGACAAAACCGTCTGTGATTTGGCGTCTAGTATTAGGTTTTCTGTAGTAGTGAGTGTGTTCTTCTCATTTCCTTGATGTCAAACTTTATGATAAATTCAGATTAGGATGAAAAACAACAAGATCAACTTGTTCAAGCTTTCATGGGCCTCTTGCTCGTGTCTAGTGAACTCGTCAATCATATGCCATCTCTTACCTGGGAAAACTCAGTGTATGTTCGTCTCAGCGTTTGTGAATATGTGCAATGTTTACTACAAGGACATTCATATGTCTCATATCAAAATGGCTTTGAATAGTTAAATTGATGGTATTTATTAATCAACACTGTATCAAGTCGTATGAGTTCATCTTTACAAAAACATGTTGACACCCTTCCCAACTGAATTTATAGGAGTTTCAGCTTCAGCCAAATTAACAGTTTGTACTTATAGGTAAACCCTGTTCTGTCAAAGCCCATGATGGATATGAGAATGTATTAGTTTTAAATTGTTTTTCTCGGTTGTTTCTGCCTCTTCACCTATGTATCTTTCATTAGCTGTGTGTTACACAGCAAACAGACTACTCCAACTGTTGTTGGTATTAGTGTGGTTTACTGAACCGTGATGCCTGACTAACCATCGTGGCTCCAATTGGTATACACAGATGGACTGACCTTGATCTTTTTGGCATTTGAATTGTACTCTCGAAAGTTATTCAAAATTCACATCAAACCGATGTTTAATTTTGTTTTGTTTTTTTCATGTATTTGCACGTGCATTGTGCATGACAGCATTCATATTACGAAACTATCAACAAAACATTCACATTAAGCAAAAGTTGATAGCTATCGATTCTTGGGATTATTTGCAGTCATCACTAATCACTACTCAAGGTCAGAGTCTATTTGAAAGTGACTTCTATTAGAATAGTGTGAAACTGCTTACTGTACTTTGTACGTAGCAGTTTGTCATGGTTAAATGTTAAGGCTTTCTAAATTCTAACATCAAGTAACATGAAGCCACTCCCTCGTGCTTTCGTAATACCATCGTCATGCTCATGTCAAAAAGAAAAGTTAAAAGAAATGTTTGGACATAACCGTGTATGCAGTAACTCATCCTTTTCACTCCTGTTAATACTGCCTAGCCTTCTAGTCTTGTCATTGTGATGTGCCGATGGACTTAACTGTTTGTCTCATCATAAACCACTACTACAGAAAATCATATTACAGACGGTTCAGAAACATCATCACAGATGGTTTTATGAGCTGTCTGAATTTATGGGTCAGTAATGATACGAGGTCATTACAGACGGCTTTCGAATCGTCTGTGGTGCAAATATCACAGACAGTTTTTAACTAAAAAAGGTATGTTATAGTTGATAATCACAGACGGTTTTTAACTAAAAACCGTCTGTGCTATTCTCTTCTACCTCTAAATCTATTTCTGTTTATTGGTAGCCTCAGGAAATGCTAGCCATGCCCTTTGAAAGAAGCAGATCAATATGTACATGTATACATCCAATTCACATCTCAATTCATTTCATAAACATAAAACATCTATTTAGCAAATCAATTAATTGAAATAAAATAAAATATCTATTAACAAATACACAATTACAATCAATGTCAATCTTATCCCAAACAAAAAAATCATTGTACGTTGTGGAACTCTTCATCTGATTTTATAACTCTAGCCATCAAAAAGTACGCGCACTCTCTTCAAATTTGTGCAAGGTCGGGCTGTTGCAATGCAGTTGTAGAGATGGGCGCAGTCTGTCGATAGGAATATCAATGTGCGTACATATATAACCTGATAAGTATGAAATAATTGTGGAAAGATTGACAAACCTTAGGATTGGTGATCTTCGAGGAATCGAGTAGTAGTTTCATATGGTGGCAAACGTAGAATCCACACGTGTTGCCCGGCTACTACTGGTGGCACTGCAAAAAATAGAATGTGTTAATTCAAGAGGCATTACTACCAAGTGTTGTATAGGATTAATTAATGTGTACTAACGAATATCCGAAAATTTAGAACATGTTGCAAGGGCTTGGCCCCTTCCGTCGAGCTACGTGTCTCTGCAAAGTACGTAGCGAACGACCTTCGTAATTCAAAAAAGTTAGCGTAGTCATTTGAAAGGAAAGAAAGAGTACAATATAGTTATGTATGGAGAAAATATACTCACCTATCAAGTAATTGGGCGATAACTGTGTAGTCGGTTTTGTTCTTACTTAGGGAATAAAGGTATATTACCTTATTCCATTTTGGTATAATTACAATTAAAATCCAGTGGAACCACTGATTGTAGGGCATAAGAACAAATTCCTTATCGCGATGAGCCAGCAGTGTTGTTATAATATACCTCTCGACGAAGGATACATTCTCGTTGATGGTATCCATGGCGACCAAGCGGGGGTCCAAGAAACCAATTGGTGATTTGGATGATCTAGCTTCAGTCACCATGTATCTATATATATATACACAGAAAAACAACAAATTATATATGATAGTCTGTCATAGTGTACGTCACAGACGGTTTTGTCAAACCGTCTGTGATTTGGCGTCTACTAATAGTATTTCTGTAGTAGTGAACTTAGATATATATGCAAGCCAAAGTAATTTCACACACACAATAGTGCTATTCTGTGTGCGTGTATTTTGTGCGCAGTTTTACGCCTCGGCAAGTTATCACTGGTTATGCAAAAAGTTATCATCGTCTGTGAAGAAAGTTACCACCGGCTGTATACTGTAAGCGTTCGACAGTTACTTCACTCGCTATCGATAGTAACTTCATTCAGAAACGTCAGTAACTTCCCCGTGTATTTTACACCTATGCGCTGGTTAGTAATTATATATGTGTGTGTGTGTGCACGCGCGCTTGCGCGTGATACCCATGTTTGTAGCTCACTTGATGTTTTCATGTTTGTCTTTTTTTTCGGAGAAAGAATTATCAGTCACTCGATGGATTCCTAAATTATTTACAAAATTCATCTAATTTACCTTTTGCACAACATGACTCTTCTTCCTCTGGTGATCTTGACTATTCTTCCTCAAAGGATCTCGATGACATTGATCCAACCGAGTTCTACACGATCGAAGATTTCATTGCTGAGGGTTGATGTGGTGATCGAGAAGGTCGGCGCGAAGTTGAAGGCCAATGTTGAGCAAATAGCCAAATCATCTCATCACCGAAGTAGTACAAGGAGCTACATACAGAAGGCTCGTGAGGATGCCCATGAGAAGCTCGTGGCCAATTACTTCTCCATACATCCTCTCTGCACCAACAAAATGTTCCGTAGAAGGTTTCGAATGAGAAGACCCCTCTCCCTATGAATCATGAGTGCACTAGGTGACGGTATATACCCAGAATGGACTGTCTTCGTGAAGACAATATTGCTTCCTCAAACAGAGGACAAATTATTTGCATAGCTTCAAGAAAGGGCAAGGAAAGATGTGAGTGGGCACTTGGGGTATTGCAAGCTCGTTTTAACATCGTGTGTCGTCCAGCACAGTTCTGGCAACGGGTTGCTGTCTGCAAAATCATGGAAGCTTGCATCATTCTTCATAATATGATTGTTGAAGACGAATGAGAATTGGTCACTGCTCCTTTGGATTTGAACGAGACCCTCGGGACATCTTTTGATCTACCGCTTGAGGTAAAAAATTGCCCTAACATTTACTTCGCGGATGTGCAACAGAGAAATTTCTTTATTCATGCTCGGCCAACATATATCCAACTAAAGAGGGATTTAGTCAAGCATATTTAGCAACGCTATAGGAATAAGTAAAATGTTTAGGCCTATTTGAGTTTCCTATTTTTTTTCTTTACGTACTAGTTCCCTACTAACTCATTCCCATATTAATGTATGCGAATAAAGTCAGTAACCTATTGGGAGCAATGAACAATGGAGTAATGTGGTAGTTGGAAAGAACTGTGAACATCTGGTAACATGACTGATGACGTGAAAGTTGAACACATGAAGGCAATTAGGTATATACGGTTGAGCTTGTTTACCAATGAGATGATTGAGGTGAACCTGTTTTTAACAAAGTATTAGTACTAATACATTTAGCTGCTAATGTGGAAGACGTCAATTATGCTTGTAAACACGCTTGCAGGTTGGAACATAGTATCTGTCTTTGGTGTTTTCTTCATTGGGTAGCTACGAAATTTCAAGAGTATGCACTGCTGCCCTTCCTACATTGCGGATGCTTTGTTATACATGTAATTTCATATCCTTTTTTGTTACACAAACATTGAAAATGTTGGCTGAGATGATGCAGAACTCATGGTTTGGATTCTGTTACTCCTTTATTGCTTGTATCGTGCACCAGAAATAATTATTGATTTGGATTCTATGTGATCATGGAAAGTTGGAATCGTATCATTATATGGGGAGTCAAAAGCTATTGTTTGCCACATAGAGTTGTGGCCACTAGTGTTGTGATGCGCAGCTAAAACATGTTCTGAATTAGGTTGTTCTTTCTTTTTCAGATACTGAAGAATACCACTGTGAGCAGAAGAGGACCAAGTAGCTGTGCTAGTGGAGACTGGAGAGGGCCAATAGCACAGAGGATGGCAGCAAGTAGTACACTTTAAGCTCGAATATGCCTACGTTGAATTGATCCCGGACCACACCATGTCTGGAACTTCATTTGGTTGGTGAACTGACTGATCGTCCATACATATGCAAGTCTCCCATGTCTCAGTAGTTAGTTCTAGTCCACTGTATTTAATTTTTTCACCTTCTTTTCCAAAACATTGCTATCCGTATCTTACGGATTTCCATGATATGGGCACAGCGATAGTTCCTCTCATGACTATATTGATATGTGACGACGTGTGGTTCAGTAGTTTTCATTTGATGGGGATATTCCTACTTTCATTCACCGGTCTGTTCAAACAGTTCATTTAATGCATGTAAATTATCATACCATATAAATTATCATTATTTATTTATTTCAATCATATTCATTTTCCTCTAATCATGTATCCGAAATAAACAAAAAAAGCAACACAAATAGTCCACAAAGATGAAAATTAGAGTTGATCACATGTTTCTTTAGGTCCATGCAAGCATTAAAAGACTGTGCAATATATAAAGATAAGTAAAAAAGGCAACCCACTGTACAATCTGTCTTTAGTGTGTCTATAAGTGATATGGATAGGTACTATAGATAACAGTTGTTTATACCATTTTACATACTCTAAGTGATAAAAGAGTCATGACATCCTCAAACAATTCAAATAAGTGACATCCTCCTTCCATGATATTCCGCCTGCTGCCGGGGAGGAAGTCTCTTGCTGTAGTTGTCAGAAGTCGGCAGCAGGGAGCCAGGGACGCTCCAGCACTCCTGCCGGGGAAAATGAGAGTTTCTACCAGTGAATGCATCTAGAAGAAATGATATAGAACACACATTCTATTTCCGCCCATCTCAACTAAAAGATGCACAACGCGCGCGCGCGTACACACGAATGAATAGACCCAGGCGTAGCGTAGATGCTTAATTTGAACAAGTACAAATAGATATTTCTATGCCTATGTGAGGCCATAAGTGAAGGCCTAGAAGAAGTCCAAGTCAAGGTGGCTGGATCTGTATCGTCTTCGTCTCATACGTTTCTGGAAGCATAGATAGCACTATATACATATATCTGAAAACTATGATTCCTTGGACGCAGATTAAGGTACGTGCATCAACTGGCCAAGGACAATAGTCCAGATGGTTCACGCATCGTACATGCCTTGCCACAGATTAACTGCTTTACTATGCCTCTGCCTAGCAATCGCGGCACGCCTCACCGCCGTTGCAGCGTACTGCCAGACAAAATGCGGTGGCGTGGAGATCCCTTACCCGTTCGGCGTCGGCACTGGCTGCGCCATGGACGGCTTCGAGCTCAGCTGCCACGACACCGGGAACGGCGAGCAGAAGCCATTTTACAAAGATGTGGAACTGCTCAGCATCGCGCTGCTCCCAGCTCAGGTCAGAATGAGGATCGGCATCTCCTCTTATTGCTACGACACCACCTCTCGCATAATGGACATCGAGATGAACGGCCTGAACTTAACGGAGACGCCCTACAGATTCTCCGACACTGGCAACAAGCTCATTGTCATTGGGCGCCGCACGCTCGCTTACGTCAGCTACCAGGACGAGACGACCAGTTTAACGACCGGGTGCGTGTCCACATGCCGCCAAGGTGACCTTGCGGCTCTCACGGACGGCACCTGCTCCGGGATAGGCTGCTGCCAGAAGGCCATCCCCATGGGGCTCCAGTACTACAATGTCTCGTTCGATGAGAGATTCAACACAACAGACATCTCAAACATGAGCCGTTGCGGATATGCAGCACTCATGGAGGCGTCCAGCTTCAGGTTCTCCCCGAGCTACGTGATGAATTCATCAGCGTTCAACGACACTTACGGCGGGAAGGCACCTCTGCTGCTGGATTGGGCCATCGGAAACGAGACGTGTGATGAGGTAGCGCGCAACAAGACCGGGTACGCGTGCGTCAGCAGCAACAGCGAGTGCTTTAACTCGCCAAATGGACAAGGCTACATCTGCAACTGCTCCAAAGGATTCCAAGGCAATCCTTACCTTCGCGATGGCTGCCAAGGTGATTTTGCCTCTACTCTCCTCATATATATATATAGACAACATTAGCACAACTAGCAGAATTACCCGCACGTGGCTAAATATTATAGTATAATTGTCTTTGTTATATAACCCTAATACCTATTGTTGAAAATACAATTCTATGTGTATATAAATATGTGTGTGTATGTATATATATGTACACACACACACACACACACATATATATATATATATATATATATATATATAGGAAACCTCTTTTCTACTCCTGGGTGTAGTTACTCCCTATGTTGAATCTCACAATATAGGGAGTATCTCGCGTAACGAAGGGTATGTACGTGTAGTATACGAGTATTTAAGACCATCTAGGTAGTATGTATAATTTTTCAGAGGTGGTATGTATATTTTTTGGACATACTCCTTTTTATATGCGTATATAAAGGTATTTACAAAATACGCTAAAAACTATAGACTCTTTTGCAATTTTTTCGTGTGGTTCACATTGGAGTATCTTATAATTAGTATACGAGTATACCTAAAATGATAAAAAAGTATTTCAAGTTTATTTAGGTAGTATATTAGAGGTGGGAGTAATTACACCCGGGAGTAAAAAGTATTTTTCCTATATATATATATATATATATATATATATATATATATATATATATATATATATATATATATATATTATCAATAACACCCTTATAATTTAGCCCCATGAAAAAAGCGGTGCAGATATCCTTTTTTCTCGCGAATAATGGGAGAATTTTCAAGGTTTTCTCACCAGTACTTTGTTGGTATTTGTATAGATTGTGGCTAATTATCACTTAGCAACTAACTAGTTTAATAAACTTTCACCGTTATATATATAATAGGAGTGTCATCTGCGTTTTGCTATAGATTACTTGGATGACATTTTGTTGTTTTACAAACACTAAATTATATGTACTATCCAAAGGGTGCCATACAAAGTTGTGTTTTTTATTAAACAATGCGTACAACTTAATAAGCTTCTACTGTTAAAATCAACTAGTAGCTAGGTGTTTCACTTAAGTACCTAAGATACCAATGTTAATACTTCAAATTGAGTTCGATCTGGTGTCTGCATAACGACGTCGATGCTGCATTATGTATCAATTATAAAGAAGTATGTGAGGAGTTTTCTTTTTGCAAATTTATCAAATGAGTTGATTGGCCTGCGCAATTGTGCAGCTAGTTATTCCTTGATAATTAATTAGCTACTATAATTTCTATGTAAGAAAGTAAAAGCTATGGGGCACAATCACCTTAATTTTGTAGACCCACAAACACCTTGATTAGCGAAGATAAAAAACATGAACGCTGAGCATGCTGCGTGCAGTCTATCAACTAATCGTGTAAAAGCTTAACTCAAAAGAATTTTTTAATGTATTTGATATCTGATATCAAAATATATGTTGTATTTACTCTGCGAGGTTATAATATATAGGCTCACCAAATAAAATATGAACTTTTTCGATTAATATGTGAAATTCTAATATCTTAATTAAAGTGAACACGATAGCTTCTTTTATATCATCAACATAATACCCATGGGAGCATGGGAGAAAAAGAAGGTAGAAATATATGAGCTCACGTCATAGCTGCCAGCTAAATTAACATTGTATGTGAACTATAAAATTGTAGTACAAATTATACCAAGTTTAGCTGTATTGATCAAAATTGTATGTGATTATTTTTCTCTACATATTGCCTTTTACAAATTAGCTAAAATTTAAAAATTATAATTATAAATCATAAGTTTTAATCCAAAAGAACGATCTGACATTGGAAAAAGAGGTGTGTTGACCCTATCCGGCGTTGATTCAGTTTGTGCTTGCCTGTAGCATTGAAATGAACACAAACCAGTCGAATTAGCATTTCATTTTAGCCCTCGGAAAAGATGGATGGTTCTGTCTAGAACCACTGTGTGTTGAATTTATTTTTATTAATTTCTCAATATTGTACTTTTACATGAGCTTGTTATCTGATTGTAGATATTGACGAGTGCATGGATCGGGATAAGTACCCTTGCTATGGAACTTGTGACAATAAACCAGGCAGGTTCGATTGTTTTTGCCCTTCAGGTACGCGAGGCGATGCCTCTGTTGGACCGTGCATGAAAGAGCTAACCCAAGGAGCGCAATTGGCTATTGGTACAGACATATTCCGACTCTATATATGTTAATGCACCATTTTAACACTGTTCGTCGTTTCATGCTTAAATACATGTTTCTGTTTTTCTAGCGAAATCAATGTCATGTCTTTTCAAGCTTTCTGTACCAAAATACGTATTTCTATATTTGAAAGTACAGCTTATTTGTGATATGACTCTTAACACACCTACAAACTGTGCACTGTCCACCTAAATGATTCATATCAATAGAGTTATCATGTTTTTTTTGAAAGGTTGTTATCATCTATTTAAGCGACATGCATAGCACAACTTATAAGGGCCTTATTATTGAGCACTGTAGTATCAGTGATGTGTCCGATTTGGTAAGAGTAATTTTTCCCATTTTTATTTTTGTTTTTGCCACTAGTTTTGTCTCGCTAATGTGGGCCCAAACAGTGCAAAGGCGGCAAAAGCGAGTCGAATGCACGGCTTAGGCCCCGTTTGGCACGGCTCCACTTCACAAGTGGAGCTGTTTTTTTTACTTCACAAGTGGAGCTGGGTGAAGCTACTTTTTTCAGCTCCACCCAAGAAGCTACTTTTGTCTCAGCAGGTTTTAAGGGACTCCTTGGGTGGAGCTATTTTATTGTACCCCGTTTGGCACAAAACGGCTCCAAACAGCTCCAGGAGCCAGTGGTGGAGCTGTGCCAAACGGGGCCTTAGAGTAAGCATGATATTCCCAGTTTTTGCTAGGGTAATTGGCGATATTTTGTCGTTTCTGTAGATATAGAATATTTGCAGACAAATACTATTTTGCTTGCACTGTGTGGGTTTTTTAATTTGATTCATTTGAAAGAGTAATCAACTACTTTCTAATTTTTTGTCATCGGCTTCCTTTTGACTTGCCATCTTAATTTGTATCCTCCTTCACCCAGGAATTTGTTCCACAGCTTTGCTTGGCCTATTTATTTTCCTTGGGATGGAATGGATTAAGTATAAGCGACGAATCATTTGTCAAGATACCATGAGAAAGAGGGATGCATATTTTCATCAGCATGGAGGCCAGTTGTTAATAGATATGATGACAATAGAGAGCAACATGTCATTCAAGTTGTATGACCGTGAAAAAATCGAGCTGGCAACGAACAACTTTGACGACAGGGCGGTCATCGGAGAAGGAGGTCAGGGTACTGTCTATAAAGGGTACGATCTTGATCCGGACAACAACCCTGTTGCAATCAAGAGATGCAAGGGATTTGGTGAGAATAGGAAGATGGAATTTGGACAGGAGCTGCTGATACTTTCTCGAGTAAACCATGGCAACATCGTTAAGCTTCTCGGTTGCTGTTTGCAGTTTGAGGTTCCTGTTCTAGTGTATGAATTTGTGCCCAATAAAACCCTATACCATCTAATTCATGTGCAAAATGGGGCACACATTAGAACACTAGACATCCGCCTAAAAATTGCTGCTGAATCTGCTGAAGCACTTGCATACCTACACTCGCTGGACCACCCTATATTCCATGGAGACGTGAAGTCTTCCAACATTCTTCTTGGCGAGAATTTCAAGGCGAAGGTTTCTGATTTCGGTTGCTCAATGATTAGGCCGATGGATGATGGCCCTCTGGTGGTGAAGGGGACAATGGGCTACTTAGATCCAGAGTACCTGTTGAAGTTCCAGCTGACCGATAAGAGTGATGTCTACAGCTTCGGCGTCGTTCTTCTGGAGCTCTTAACACGTAAGAAGCCGCTATCCAAGGAGAAGGAGAGCCTCGCATCAATGTTTCAGGCGACTGCGAAGGAGGGCTGCCTTGATGAGCTTGTGGACAGAGAGATAGCTGAAGAAGACAACATGGACTTGGTACATCAAGTTGCCCAACTAGCAAGTCGATGCTTGGCTATGGCTGGTGAGAAGAGGCCGGCGATGAGCCGGGTGGCGGAGGAACTACGGCGACTGGCGAAGCTTGCGAAACAGCGCCCCTGGGCAGTAAATGGAATTGGCCCTCTCATGGTGTCGGGAAGCTCGTCGGCAGACACGTCGGAGTACGGCACATGGGGAGAAACCACTGAATACTACAGCATTAAGAGGAAGGCCACGATGAGCATTGAGTTTGCCAAATGAATTCGGAAAATACCGCATAGGTGGTGTTGTACTAGTGCCAGACTGCCGGTTTTCAGATGTGACTTACATAAATCTTTTTTTCAGATCGACTATCTTTGCTATGTCTATTCCAGATGGAAATGGTCATGTACAATAAGCCATGCAGCTAGACGTGTTTAGCGTACTGTGGTGAAAGTTAGATATTATAGCAAAAGTTAAAAACCGTCAGCTTTTGAGATAAAGAATAAACCCTTAATGTTGTGAAACTATAGTAGGTAAAGAAAAGTGATTGCAAAATAAGCATCGTACCGACTAGTACTGGTACAGCTCGTACTCGTAGTACGTGATCTGCTCGTAAAATTTCTTACTGAAATGTTAAAACACGTACGTTTCCTTGTTTCAATCGACATATTGCAATTTTTCCGTTTGATATTAACAGCTCCTCGCCCTTTATTTTTGTACGTCCGTACCCAGTAACCCTGCATCATGTTGGACGCAGGCATGTACAACGCGTCTCGGAACGCCGTCTCCATCGCGGCTTTTTTGCAGAAACCACCCTGGTTCCCCGCATTCAATCGCTGCTCGTCGCTTCGCGAGGCGACGCCGAGCGCTCGTGCTCCAAGACGATGTCGCCGGCTCGACGCGCGCTGTACGGGGGCGGCTTCGCGAGTCGACGCGCCCGCGGATCTAGCTGCGCGCGCGCGGAGATGTATTTTGCGCGCCAAATCCAGCGTCGTCTCCATATATGCCTTTCTCCCCGACGCCCTTCCTCGCCCTAGAGATGGAGCACACCGGCGTGGCACTGGCTTCGGGGCGGAAGAAGCAGGGCACGGCGGCGGCGGCGGCGGCGGTAGCTACGGGTCCAGCAGCGGCGTCCAACTCTATTGCTCGCGGGAAGGGGGATGGCGCAGCATCTATCCCCTTCGGTCGCGGCCGCGGCAACGGCGAGGCGGCGGCACCTATCCTCTTCGGTCGCGGCAACGGCGTAGAGTCATCACCGGTCCCAGTTGGTCGCGGTCCCAGTTGGTCGCGGTCCCAGTGGAAGCCCGATTTCTCCCCAATTTGGCCGTCCACCTGCTTGGGATACTGCATGGTAAGGCGCCCTAATTTCCCCAATGTGTGTATCTGTACTCTGGAGTCTGGCCGATTTGAGACCGAATTGCTGAGATCCATCAGAAATTGGGAACAATTGAAGTGATTAGCTGAGATCTTGACAATCTTGGTATTTATCTACATTGTCTTGAGCTGATTTAATCTGGTAGTTATCTACATTGTGCCGCTGTAGTACTTGAAATGTATGTTTGTGTCACATCCTGTACCAAGTTAGATAGATTCAAGTCCACCATCAGTAAACCCAATCCCATGGTATAGATCAGTTGCAGTAGCTCTTAATCATGTTTTGTACCCTAAATATGCAGTAGCTCTTGAGCTTAAGTTATCCTATATAAACTTCTTAGACCTCTCAGCTGTAGGCAAAGTAAAGTAGTACTGCTGCATATGCTGGGTACTTGTAAACCATTGTTAGTATGCATTGTGGTAAAAGAAGTCATACTGACCACTGACCAGTGGAAGACCAATGACAGATATAACAGGATATTACTTGACAGACTAATTACAGTGCATAGGCCCAGACCTCACTAAAACTTGTTAGTGCATCTAAGTGCTAATCAGATGTTATCTATTTTCCTTTTAATCTTTATGTTTGCAGATAGAACAGAATAATAAACAATGCTGTGAGTCTCACTCCAGGTCACTTCTTTAGAGAACTTATGAAACTAAACAGAGAATTGAAAATGTGCTGATATTAAATATTGTAGGAAAATTCTGGAGCATATACAATTTTCATGTCACATGCTTGACTAGGTTAAGTGATATGAACTGAAGAGTAAGAAATGTGGCAATGGTAATACTGCCATGCTATGTATCTCTGTGTATCTCTGTGATATGAACTAACTAGAACTGCCATGCTATGTATCTGTGTTGTAACTACTTCTAGATATATATGTATGCTGGGTAGTAATTTTGAATATGAAGCAAATGAACAAACTCAAGCTATAACTGATGAAAGGTGCAGAATAGATTCCCAGACCAACATTAGGTTACATGTAGGATGGCTCTGGTTTTTGCTATGATTTCCTGTATATCATGAAGCAAAATTTGAGTTGTTAACACAAACATGCAGGACAATTTGACATTGAAGCTACAATTGAATACTAGTCACAGTATTTCAATAAATTTCACATAGCCAGGCTGGGGAAATTGAACATGACAAAGGCTGAAACATTTCAGACTTCCTTACTTCCTGTTGTTATGACATCTATGCAACTGTGTTTCACACTTGTGAAGTTAATTATTCATCTATTTTTGCAGGGACAACAACCCACATCCCCCTGGTGGATTTTTGAGTTTTTTCAACAACCAGTCACAAAATTTCCATTTAGTCGGTGGTTCTTCTCATTGTGCACCTTTCAAGTCTCCAAGGCCTGTGGACATTGGAGGTTCTTCACCACCACTCGTTCCCATTGATGTGGACAGTGGGGATGAGGTCGGTAGGATTGAGAAGCGAATTCTATGGACACAAGAAGAAGATGTTAGGCTGGTGAGTCTCAGTACACAACAACATGGTTCAATAAACTTGCATCTCATTTTCGATATTATAACATTTTTCTATACAATTGCAGATGAGCTCTTGGTTGGAAAATTCAACGGATTCAACCACTGGAGCCGATAGGGGTGGTAACCAATATTGGAGTGATGTTGTTGATTCATACAACAAGACTACCCCGTCACATAGGAAAAGGAATGCAAAGCAATGCAAGGATAGATGGCACAAGATTAACAGGTGGACTGACCTTTTTGAATGTGCTTATGTGAAGGCTCGCAGAGTATTTACAAGTGGCTATTCAGATCAGATGTGGATCGATGCAGCCCACAAGTTCTATTTGGTAGACAACAAAGAGGCAAAGCTAGGACCTTTTGTGCTAATTGAGGTTTGGAAAATGTGCCGAGACGTGGCAAAGTGGAAAACATACAATGAAGAGCTGAAGAATGCACGCAAAAGGAAAGCATATCATCATGAAGGACAAGAAGAGGAAAATGATGAAAGTTTAGAAGAAATGCCAAAGCGACCAATAGGTCAAAAGGCCGCTAAAAAGGCCGCTCTTGCTGCAAAAGGCAAGTCAAAGGCATTGGATGATGGTGGAAAATCAAAGGAATCTGCAATTGATGTGGAAAAGCTTGATAAATTCAGCAAGATACAAGAAGAAGCTAATGCAAACCGCATCAAGGTGCTTGAACTGCAGCAAAAGTTGTATTCCGATAAACTTGAGACCACAAGACTTGCCCATCTAACAGCACAGGAGAACAAAGAGTCAAAGAAGCTAGAGATGGAGGGGACGAAGTTTGAGAAAGAATCAAAGATGATGGAAGCTTATAACAACCTCGTCTCACAAGATACAAGTTCAATGACCGATGAGGAAAAGGCTGAGCGAGTTGCTGCCATGAAGTGTTTTAGGAAGACGCTTTTTCCTGAAATTATCTGATGTGTGGCAGTTGGTGTTCCTGCTCTTGCTGTCCATGGAAGGTAATGACACATAGTCATCTGCAGCCACATTTTTAAATGGTCTATTTTTAAATCTGTGTGCTGTTAAATTAGCCATCTCTAAAAATAATTTTGTTCAGAATATGTGTTGGGGGCTTAGACCATGTATGTGGTTATGCTGTGATTACATGACCTGAAGATTTAGCCTTATCAGACTGCATGTATTTTTCTTCTCAATTAGCAAATCAGATCAAAATATCATTTTGTTCTAGTGTTATATCAAAGAGCCAAAATTAAAACTTAACAAGTCCCAGAGATTGTGATTACAATGCTAGATTCTTGAAGCAATTAGCTAGCCACATTAACTTTCCTCTTTGATTTTTTTAATATAAATAGCACACATAAATTTGCTGATTGTTTAGTTCAGATACAGTTAAGTTCAATTCTGAATATAATGGCCTGTTCCATTTCTTGTTGCAGTGCTTTGAAGTTGACATGGCCGGTTGAGAAGAAGTTGATGAACAAGTTATTACTACCTATGAGCTATTTGCTGCTGTTAGCAATTTATAGTGTGAACCTGTCTTTTTGTGTGTGACCTATTATGTATGCACTGGCTGTTATCTGGTTTTCATGATCGTGTGAACAAATTAAAAATGCTGCTGGTCATTTGATAAATTCTACCTGTGATGCTGTCAGGTACATAATTCTCAGTTCATAGTAGAATGTTGATCATGTGACTGAAAAAATCGATGAGCATTCTAAAAATGCTTGGTGATCATTACCTGTGATGCTATCATTGTGACTGAAAATGCTTGGTGACCATGCTGAAAACAGGTTTATGTGATCATTCTTGTCTCATGTACTGTATGCTATCACTGTGCCTGAAGAACTTTTCTTGTTCCAGTATTTTTCTGTGAATGTGTGAATATGTTGATTGTTCGAACATGACTCAGTGTGAATATGTTGATTGCTTGAACATGCATGCTAGTTGTGTGAACATTACACAAAACTGTTGCATTCATATTATGTTATATTTGATTTATGAAAGAATATTATATTACATTATATATATAATATCAATTATATTGGTGGTTCTAAAAAAATATTGCAATCATATTTAACGTATTTATGCTTGTTCTATTTTATATCAACTAGCAACACAATGGCCCATAGAAATGATATTCATGATTGATCATGGCTACGTACAAGCATTAAACAACTTGAAGACAATCAAACAGACAGCCCCTGTCTGTGGGTTGTACGAGCTGTCTGTTTAGCTGTCTGTATTGTGAATTCCAAAAACTTATAGACAAGCCCTTGTCTGTGGGTTGTACATGCCGATCCTGTCGGCCCTCTAGCTCTCCGGTTAATGAACGGGGCTTCCCTGTTCCCTTACGGTATCCCTTTCATGTTCTCTCCTTATTGCACCATTTAATTGGCACTAAGGTGAATTAGTGAGGTAATTAATTAATATAGATGATTAATTAGGCTGATAATTAAATAGTATTTTTAGCCTTTCTGTCCACACGGTGTTCTCTCACGTTAAGGCGTTTAGCTTGGTTCCAACCTGTTGTCCCTAGCTACTGGTTCGTCACAGGAGATGTAATCGGTGATGCCGTGTCCGTGATGACTACAACCAATGGTGAATCAACGACCGTCTTTAGTCATTAGTTTGTACTTTTAATTTTCTACAAATGTAGTAAAACTCACCATGAATACTAGATCTTTTTAACATGTAGCATAGAATTTGTTTTAGAGGAAGGCAGAACTTTATCAAATCACAGAAGTCGCAAGACATTTTGCACTTGGCAGGCTAGAAGTAGTCGGCCTTCGCACTTCAAAGACAACAGGTTTGCCATGCCCCATGGAGTGGGCATGGAGACGACAAAACATTTTGCCGAGCAGCGATGAATACGAGCTCAAAGTCTCATATATTTAGTGAGATTTCGGCCCATGCACAACCAATAACGTCGATCTGCTTTCCTATTCGAGAAGGAATTTCTCTTTATGCAAGGTGGGCCAGAATTTGAAAAGATCAGCTCGGCTATAGACACGAATTTTTTTGTATAAATAATCTATATTTTATTCAAAATAACAGTAATACACTCGTACAAATATTTTTTTTTACAGAAATAGACTCCAGTCGCCTAATTGTTGGACGACTGGAACCTATCGCCCAACGGCCATGTGATACGCGAGCTGTCCATGAGCCGTTGGACAATAGGTTCCAATCGCCTAATGTTTCGGCGACTGCAGCCTGTCGCCCAGCGGTTGGGTGACTACACTTGCAGTCGCTCAGCTGTGCAGCGACTGCAAACAGGCCATTCGTAGAGATAGTGTGGGAATCTATTTGTGATTTTCGTAGATTATGAATGATAGATAATCCGTTGGATTCGCAATAAGAGTTTGCGATCGTTGTATGTTGTTGTAGTGCAAAAAATTATGTGAATTTTTTTATAAGAATGATTGAAATAACAATGATCGGTAAGTACGAAGGTAAGTGATATTATGATGTAATCGGGAATTCGTATATAGAGGAGAATTAGTTTGTTAATATTGTTGGATGACTTGCTACGGGAATAATTGAATGCGAACAGACGAGAAAATTTGTTTGTCTATAGACTTCATAGTACAGTTGGGAGTAATACGGCACGTAGGGTTTGATTACATGCATAGCAAAGAGCATCATGTATGATACAATAAACCGAACTGCTCCTATGATACATATGCGCTTTTTTGGAATGGAAATAAATTCGACCTTCGAGGGAGTAGTTAGTGCGGGACAGCCCGACCTACTGCGTGAACCGGGACCATTTTCCCTTCCTTGCGAGCTCGGCATTGAACTCCTCGGTGGCCTCTTTTGCCTTGGCCGCCATTTTCCTCTTTTTCTCGCGCTCCCTCTCACAAGCCTCGCACTCCCTGTGCGTGTACGCCTCGAGATAAGCTTTCGTCTCCCGATGAATACGCTCGGTTTGCTTATCCTTGTGGTGCTCCTCCTCCCAGATCTCGTAGGACCTTTTGATGTTCCACTCCTTGAAGTTGAGAACCTACAGGTCCTCTGGGTGGATATCAAGATTGATCCATTTGCAGTAGCCACAAAGGGGTTCTGGGGACTATGGGTACATGGGAGAGATTGTTAGTGTATACTTTAAAGGAGAAAAAGTAGGGGGAACACAGTGTAACTGGTCCTTACTAGTTGTAGATAGCTGGTGGTGTCCCGACTGTGGTCGGGATAGTTATTGGAGTACTTTGTGCAACCCTAGTAACACATACATAGGCTGAGGCGGTGCTTAGACTTAAAGAATTTGCACGAGTCCCCGCATCAATATAGGGGCAGTGTCTCCCCCTCGGGCAGGTGTTGTGGCGAACGCTCGGTAGGAACATTCGGGATGAGGTTGTTGCTACGGGTGAAGTCATTGCAAGGAGCTGACCTTGTAACACGTTCGGCTTGTTCGGCCCGGGAGCAGCCCTTGCTTTTTTGTCGTGGGCAGCAGTACACCTTGCTAGGTCGCGGGTCTCCTCCCATTGCTTCATCATCTTGTCTCATTGCTTCTTCTGTCTCTTATCTATCCTGGTGTGGTGAAGCAAGCTCCAGTGTAGCGTTGGGTTTGCTTGTGTAGTGTTCTCTCTGAAAACTCTTCCACCTCCTTTTATAGGGCCTCGTGTGGCCTTCTCGCTGCATGAAGCTGCCTCATGTGGTCTTCTTGCTACATAAAGCTGCCCCGCCTGGTGTAGTTACTGTGCAAAGCTGGCCTATGTGATCTTGTCACTTTGCAAAGCTACCCAGTGTGGTCTCATCAGTATGCAAAGCTGGCCAGTCAAGTCTTCGCACTGCGCAAAGCTGCACCCTTTGGTCTTATCGCTGCATAAAGCTGGCCCATGTGGTCATGTTGTTCTGCAAAGCTAGCCCGCATGGTCTTATCGCTGTGCAAAGCTGTTTCATCTGGTGTAGTCACTGTGCAAAGTTGGACCATCTGATCTTCCCATTGTGCAAAGATGGCCCTTGTGGTCTTCTTGCTGCGCAAAGTTGGCAGGTGTCATAAAGCACGCCACGACACCCCACGAGCTATAAAATGCATGCCCGAGCCATTGGATTTGTAGGAACAATCATGTTCGCTATCGTAGAGTAAGATACCATGACAGACACTGAGGGGCCAGTCGAACATGGGTCACCAAGGGGGGACCTTCCACTCAAAAGCGGGAGGACTTCGGCGTTAACTACTTCTTGTTGCCAAATAGACGTGACGTTGACTTGGAGGCATGGATTGAAAGTCTTAAAGAGCACAACGATGACCTTCATGAGCAGATGCAGCGTGAGAGGGGCAACGAGGAGGTTATCAACATAGGAAGTTTGTACGATCCAACATGCTGTTGTGCAAACCCTAGATGCAAATGTGCATGCCACTACAACGATGGCCAGCTATGTCCGAGGCGGTCCCCTCAGTAACACACCATGTGGGTACACGAGGCTCATTCCACCTGTAGGCACCGACCTATAAGGTTGTACTGTAGTACTCTCCCGTGTTAGTCACAGTATTTTTCAATGTCATTAAGCATGTAATCGAATAGTTTGCATGTCAGTACGGTTGCCATTAATTGAGTGCACTGTTCAAGTGGTGCGGGTGTTGACACGGATCGAACAAACAAACATCGTAAAGAGAAGTACAACTAAGATCGCAACAGTATTGCGAACATTACTTAGTAAATAAGAAATGTAAGTAGTACATGAACAACAAATGTACAAGCAGCACTACCCCTAGCAACCTCCCCAGCCCCCCTCGTCACCACCCTGGCCCCTCCATCTCTGCGTCCGCGACCTCCCGTACCGTCTCGCTTGGCCGTCTTCCTCAGCGCCGGGTGTCGACGGCCCGACAAGGTAAGGCAGTCAGGAGATCGTCACACACGTCCCACAGTAGGAGGAGTGGACTACAGCGCCACCTGTGCGCCACCGGTGCACCAGTGAGGACACTCCTGGAGAGAACCTCCGGGAGTGTGGCCTAAGATGAGGAGCCCGTCGCCTGGCCGGCCTAGTCTGCAAAGTACTGGTCCGTGTTGTCCTAGCCCGGAGAGACCCCACATCCCTCATCCGTAGGTATAAGACCTGCATTGCAAATATCATTATTTGATCAGATAAAGGAATGGGAGAAAACCGAAAAGAGGCAAAGCTTACCCTCGGCTAGGACCATGGTGTGGTCAGAGCCGTCTGAAGGGACGTACGGCACGGCATATGCACCCTGCGTGGGGAAGCCGGGGAAGTATGGAGGATGGCCAAACTACTACGCTGGCGGTGTAGGGGCCGTGCCCAGGCTGATCCCCCGGCCTCGTCAGGCTGAGGTGGTGTAGGACGTGGCCATGCAGAACCCCCCACGTGGTGCCATACCGGATGGGGTGGCTTCAATGGATGCACCGTGTGTGCACTGTGTGATGGCATACAGACCTTCGGCAGCCTCCTGCACGACAACAGGGTAACGGCACATGCACCAAAGGCCTGCACATGACGCAAAGCCTGCACCACCTCCTCCTGTGTCACTTCCACACCAATGGATGTCCCATTCGCCATGGTGCGAGACTCCCTCCAAATTGCAACACCGACATTAGCCTGCAAGAAAAACATGAAAAGGTAAATACTCCTAGTGGCATTGCCAGAAGTGAACATTTACAAATTTGGTGTAACGTACCGTGACGTGAGTGTCCCATGCGAGGTGTGCGGGGTACGTGTTGTTGGTGCTGCGACATGTGCTGGGGACGGGTCAATGACATGTACCAGCTTGGTACTTGTCTAAGGCTGATACCAGTTCAGGTATTCACCGTACGTGCTGCTATCGTAGGGGGTGGCCTCCACACGGTCCTCCAACGTGCCCTCCCATTGGGCTGTCCACCCCTCCATCTTTGTCATACAGTCCGTGCCGTGTTTAACTCCCTTCCTGGAGTGCCTATAGGAGGTAGCATTTTGTTTCAGGTCGTCAAATGAATTAGTAGAAAAAGGATAGTCTTGTGAGGTGGTCACTCACGTGTGGACATTCTGTGGCACCGGTCACCCGACTGGTACTAGAACAACCTGACGTAGGTCAAACTGGCGCATCACACAATGTGCCGCGTAGTCCTCGACGAAAACGTCATACACGAGCTTCCGGCACGTCAGCCGGAAAGCCTAGTCGTGCCTACGGAGCGGGGATAGACTGTCAGGAGCGTGGCTCTGTAGTGCCGCAGGTGAGTATGGCTCCCAACACACATCATCAGTCATGAGGTGGTCCAACTGCTCCATGAAGGGTAGATATGCCTGCATAACCTGGGCATGCGTGAATTGTACCTGTAAGGAACAATAGCTATCATATATGATCATCCTTAATACGAAGGAATTAATTTCAAGTCAAACTACTTACCTGTCTATGACACCAGAGAGAACCCATCGTAGGCCGGTCGACGTCATCCCCGGGATACATCTCGGCCCTGTACGAAGTCATCTCAGCCCTGGGGTACTATGCCTTCATCTCCATGTATACTGTAATTTTCGACGAGCACGATGTTTGTGGGTTGGCTGCATGAAGTGCGGCATTTGCATGCTTCTCCCTAAAATAGCCAATTGTGTTGTGTAGAACACCTTCCACGATGGCGACGAGGGGCTAAGAATGAAGCCCCCAGAGAACCCAGTTGTACACCTCAGCGAGGTTAGTCGTCATTATAATGTACCTCATGTTGTTCGTGTCGTGCAGTAGGAACCAATTCTCAATTGGTTCTCCCTCGCTCCACTATGAGAAGCACTTGATATTCCATGAGCTCCTCCTCCTCAGACCAGCTACATTAGGCTCATCTAGTGCTATGAGGCATTCAGATTGTGCCGCCCTAGGCATGGCCGACCCCTTGTTTCTCTCGTCGACGTGCTTCCTGCTGTGCTCATCCAACAAAACCCACAAAGTGTTAAATTTTCTCTGCTGGTTCTGCATAGCCAGCCTCTTGAATAGCTTCATCAATGGTTGCTTCAAGAACAGCTTGAAGAAGTTTGCCCCTAGGTGACAAATGCACCATCTGTTCCTCATATCCAGCCAGGGGAAGGGCTCATCGGGGTCGTCTTGAAGTTTTCTTATGGCCTTCACTATCCCAGCATGGCGATGATGAATTACACACACACACCAGGACAAACGCCGACAACTCCAACCCTCACATGTCTAAGGAACCACAACCAGTTATCGCAATTCTCACTTTTCACGAGTGCAAAGGCCAGGGACATAATTTGATTATTGCCATCAATGCCAATGGGCATAAGGATCTTGCCCTTGTATTTGAGAGACCATGTGGTGGTATCCCCATGTTTGTGATGAGTAATTGACGGTTGTGTTAGAGAGTTTGAGTTTGTTTTGGGTATTCTAGGGTTGAGTGACGGTGCTATGTGACGGTCTGCTTGTCTGTGTGACTACAGGACTTCGGAGCTAGGTCATGGTGAGGCGAGGAGTACCGGGACTAGGCACAGGAGGTGTTAAGGTCCAGACGTTCGGTGATGCCGAAGATGATCGAGGCTGCTAAGGTGGTTGCGAGTCAGGAGACAAGGAACCGGAGCTGGAGCTACCGGTGATGGACACGACGGGCAACGACGAGCAGACGGGGACTAGGCTCAGGGAGGAGTCAGAGGTCCAGACGGTTGGATGTCAGTTGCGGTCGTGTGCGACGGAACAGACCAGGACTAGACTCAGGTGGAGTCAGAGGTCTCGGTCGGAGTCGGGTGGACACGACGGGCAGCGGCGAGGTGGACCGGGACTAGACTCAGGTGGAGTCGGAGGTCCAGACGATCAGGATGATGGGTGCGGTCGTGTGCAGCGAAGCGGACCGGAACTAGACTCAGGGAGGAGTCGAGGTCTAGACGGTCAAGGTACCGGTTGTGGGAAGCTTCCGGGAAGGTGCTTGAGGGAAATTTGGAGAATTGACTCAAGCATGAGTGGAGTGGCTGGTTTTCCCTCCATTTCTTGTGTTGATTTTGACCATTGCCTCATTTAGATGTGGAGCTTGGAGTGGGGAGTGGCCTGCACTTCTTGAACTTCTAATTGAGGATTGGTGTTGGGTGATAAGAGGAGGTAGAGGTGCTGCCGTCCAGGGTGTCTGTGTGCTTGAGCTGAGTAGAAGCAAGGGCAGCGTGAGTGTCCTGTGTGTGTATGCTTCTTAGTAAGCAAGCATGTAGTGTTCTTTCCTTTATCCAATTGCGTATGTGGATGTAGATCTGTTGGACCGAAATGGCGACAGAGGGGGGTGAATGTCGACCACTAAAAATTCATCCCTCTTAAGTACCCACGATGAAACCTTCTTCAATAGCTATGAAGAAAAGCTATGAAGAAAAGTTCTCAAGAAGAGTTCACTTAAGGGTACTCTTCTTCAATAGCCACAGGGCTATGAAGAAGGATCAAAGGCCTACTGGACACTGGAACACAAAGAAAACAAACATCCAAAACCAAATCACAAAACCCAGCTCGGGCGGTCTGACCGCTGGGTAAAAGTCGGTCTGACCGCTCCAAGAACGGCGGTCTGACCGCCCCTCAGAATTTCAGATAAACAGAGAGCAATTTTCAGGCAGCAAACACAAAACCCTTCACAGCATCAAAATTTATGGTTTCCCTTTGGATTTCTCTGCCCAGAAAGATAAGGATATACTCAAAATAGCCAGAGGAGCCTTAGAAACTAACAGAAACCATCTCAAAAGAGGGAAATTCAGATTGAGCCTAGAAAACTGAAAATACCGAACTGCAGAGACAAGAATTCAAATTCCCATCTAACTATTGATTCTCTGGACATGAAACTTTGCAGATAGCAACTTAATAGTCATAAGACTCTGCATGCCAAGTTTCATCTTCTCTCATGAGGGAAGACAAGGATCTTGCCAAAACCCTAGAAAATGAACACTAGAGAGAGCCACAACAGAAAACTTCAAATTGCCATCTCCTCATTGATCCCTTGGCTACGAAACTTTGGAAATAGCTAAAAGATAGGCTCTGGACCCTAGGTACCAACTTTCAGGCCATCTCAAAGAGGGAAACGAGATTTGCATCAAAACCCTAGAAATGACAGAATGAATAGGGGAGGCTCAAAAGACCAAATCTGAAATTAGACAAAGTTAGCTCTTGGGAAAAACGATCAAATGACCTTGAGGCACTATCCCATCATAGAGCAACCCATTTTGGGCCTTCCCAACAAGAATCAACAGGAAATCAAGAAACTCAAAAATTATCAAAAAGAAAGAACAAAGAATAGAGAGCCAGAGACTTGAACTAAATCAACCAAAGCATCTCATATTGATATATATGATCATAGAGATGTCCCCATACATAATTACAACCAGAGGGATGATTACAAGGTAGCTCAAACCATCTCCAACCTCTCCCAACTCAAGAACACAAGCACTCTCTGCATGCTTTCTTGGAGAGGAGACAACACAGAGAAGCTACGATAGAGACAACTACTGCTGCCCTCAACCACTCTTCAACCACTAAGGAGCAAAGGCAAAGCAACCTCCAAAGCCTCTTTTGACTCACTAAAACCCTAGCTCTCTCCCAAAGCCATGCTTGGGCATGCAGCCCCTCACATCTATTTATAGCCCTTTGCTAACGGATCTCCAACCCGTTACGCCGGCTAAACCCGAACAGAACCACCTCCACCTGTGCAGCCTTGCGAAATTCCCGTTTCGCCCCTCCTGCACCTTCCGGGAAGCTTCCACGTTCCTTGTCGTCCACGACTCGCAACCATATCGAATCTCCGTCGTCTGTGACACATCCGACCGTTCTGACCTTGACACCTCCCTGTGTCTAGTCCGGTCACCTCGTGTCTCACCACGACTCTGCTTCGACATCTTGCAGTCATCACAACCAAGAAACACATCAAATAGCACCGCTCGATACATCAAAGCATAATAAGCATCAACAGATCATACTTACTCATGATGAAGTCCAAACCTGTCAAAACATCAGAATATGCAACCTAAACCCTTTGACCAGGAATGACCAAGTCCGACCGAGTCCATTGCACCGAGCAACGACATGGTCTGAACCACACAAATCAAACTCGACTGACCTAAACCAGAGTCAATTACTCATCACTCACATGGGGTCACAACCACATGGTCTCTCAAGATCTTCTACTTGTAATCTTTCATCTCCTAATCAATATGAGAAATGTTGTGCTTGAGATGATTTTGCCTCCTGTTTTTCCTTCTCGTATTTTACTCTGACTGCTTTCTCAGTTCTTGTGATTTGGAGATGATTTTGTTGATTGGATAGTTGCAAAATGGATTGCTCTGTGATGGGAATATGTCTCAAGACCATTTGGTCAATTAGTTCCCAGAGCAAAATGATTGAATCAAAGAATCTCTCTTTTTCACTCTTGCTCAGTTTCCTCTGTTTTTGCATTTCTAGGGTTTGTAGTCAGGGGATCCCTGCCCTCTTGGTTTTCTAGGTGGGATATTGAATATGGAGTGTGGCTCTCTCTTCTGAGATCATTTCCAGATGAAATGCAAAGTTTCATAAGCATAGGATTGAAGAATCTTGAGGAATCTGAAAATTAGCCTCATTCTCAATGCAATTTTCAGATTTCTGCTCAAATCTCGATTTCTTGCTCTTTTGATGAATCCTCTTGATTCCTGAGGTCTCATTGGTGTTTAGATTATGTTCTTGATCTTTTGGCCTGAGGAGAACAGAAGCATTTCTCTAAATTCCTTGAATTAAGCCAGATTCTGTATTTGCAGTTTTTTTCAGTCAGCCACCTGCTGGTTTTTGCCCCTGTCTGCACCAGGGCCGATCAAGACCGAACCCCCCTTGGCGGTCAGACCAGACTTCCCATGGCGGTCAGACCGGCTGCCCTAGCGATCAGACCGGCTGGGCATGGGCGGTCTGGCCGGCCTTGAAGCGGCGGTCAGACCGGTGGCCAGGCTGCGGTCTGACCGGCCTGTAGTCTTCTAGCTGCTGATTTTCTCTTATCTTTGTTATCTGCTGCTTGCTTTGCTTTAGTTTTTATTGCCTTGTTTCTCTCTCAGTTAGTTTGAGTTTCCAGAGAGCATGACTCATATTCTTCATAGCTTTTGTAGCTATCGGAGATAAGGGACGTATGTGGATACTTGGGGACAAATTTTAAAAGGCACCATTCACCTCCCCTCTGTTACCATATCTGATCCTACAGTATTTGCCAATGAAAAAGATCTCGTTAACTGAGATCACAGGAAGCATATGCCTGAATGCCTCGATGCACGCATCGAAAGCTAAGAAGGCCCTCTGCAACACCACAAAACTTGATGGCCTTGTAGATGGCTTGTCCATCACAGTGATATACGTGCTCGGGTTTCTATCGTACAACACCTGAAGCATACGAGAAAGGTTGTCGTATGCCACCTTGAAAGACCCAAACCTTTTTTTCAACGCATTCTACTTCACACGCCGTGCCTTCGCTAGCTAATCTTGTACTTAAATTTCTTCTCGATAGCCACCATGATGTGCTGTAACATCCTAAAAATTTGGATCTTGGAAAATATGTAACTTTTGAAATATTTTGTAATGCATCTTCTTGACATTTGGATTTTTAGGGGTTTTTCTTTGGGTCATGGTTGAGGTTCCAACAAATAAGAAATCATGAAAATAGAACTCCGAAAGAAAGGTTAAATTAATAGAAAGTAAACCTAAAATCAAATAAGAATATGAAAAGATGATCCAAAAATTAGGGTAGGAGGACTCACTTAGAATCAGTTAGCGAAAACTTTGGAAAGGTGGAAATATGCAAGTATGGAAAATTAGATTAAATAAAGATGGCTAAAAGGGGATTAATAAAAATCTGGAATTGTGCATTGGGCCTAACTAAAAAAGGGGACTTTTCAGCTTGGCCTGAGCCAGCCCTGGGTTGGCTTTTCCCCACTCACCAGCACTCTACCGCGGTAGGGTTTCCCTTGCCGGCCTGACCACAGCAGCTTGTCTACCTGTCGTGCCCCTTTGTGACCACCGGTCGCCGGCGTGCCTCCTTTTGACCCACCGCTTGGTCGAAGAATGAAGAGACACCGCTCAGACCGTCGTGCCATAACGCTGGAGTCAACCACAGTCCACCCCTGTCAGCAATAGCACACTCACCTGCCTCGCTAGGATACTGCTCCCGCATTACCGTGCCAGTCACCGCTGACCACCCCAGCAGCTCCTTCCCATCCGTGCGGTCACCATGCCCCTTGGAGCATGCGCCCTGCTGGCCATGCGACAGCCATGCCCTGTGGCGTGTCACTTTCATGACGCGAGCTCGAATCAATCGGCCCTATAGCTATGACGAAGCCGATGCCACCCGCACGGGCATCACACGAAACTCCACGCCACCAGCCTCACTTGAAGCCTATAAAAGCCATAGAAGGACACCATCATCTTCCTCACAGTCCACTCCTCCTCCCACCACAAGGAATCGACCTCTCGTGCCCCACAGCTCTCTGGCGGCATCGTCTTTCCCAACGTCGGCCAACAAGAGGGCCGCTGATTGGAGGTGTGCCAAGCCAATTCCGCCCTGCCGGAGCTTCCTCAGAGAACCACGTCACCCTCCCCACCCTCGGTTGAAGCCTTCGCCTCCTGCATTTCACTAGCACCGTGCGCCACCTCTACCTGACACTGTCTTGTGTCACTGGATCACCACCGCCACTCCCGTGGTGCGCCAACCCCCGAGGTAGCATCCTGTCCATGCCTAGATGCTCCCTTAGCATTCAATTGGAATCTAGTGCTGTACACTACCATGTCTGCCCCTTCCCTATTTCGTCGCCACCCATGTGAGCCGCCGGCTGTTGCCCTAGCCAAATTGGCTGGCGAGGCTTTTTCTAGGGGTGGGCGCGGGTGTGAGCAATCCATTTTGCGGATGCTCATGTTTGGCCACCATCTCTACTGTCGGCGATGAGCTCCTCCCTTGCCGGCAAAGAGGGGGCGGTATACTATTCACAGCGATTAGAGATTAATCTGGTGATTAATTAAGGGCTAATGAGGTTGGTTAACCCTAAACACCCACTGACATGTGGGCCATACCTTTTAAGCCAAACAGTAACCGGTCCCACATGACAAAGAACTTGAAAAGAATAAAAACCACCGTGGGCCCCACTTGTTAGAGGGACTCTCTCTTTTTATTTTTTTGAATTAATTTAAACTGAGAATTTTAAATGGGCATAACTTCTTCATGTTAGCTCCAAATTGAGTGTAACAAAATTTTAAATTCATCTAAATTCAATATCTGTCCAATGGAGCTAAAACCATAAATTTGGAGCTCATTTGAATTTTTTGTGAGAATTTATTTGGTTTACTAATTTTTATTCAAATTTTCGAGCAAGAAAAATAGCGTACAAGGCACAAGAGGAAGAGGTAGAAACTGAAGCAAGTCACAACCAACAAGACCAAGACAATTGCAACCCAGGCGAGTCAATACTTTGATCATGTTGAACCTATGTTTTCTACGAATTATTTCTATTTTAAGTTATCTAATTGCATGTTGTTATTTCATACACAAACTTATGTTTGTTTCAAGATTCTTGTTACATGCCTATTATTGATCTTATGGGTATGATACCAACTATGTCCCCTTGGAACATTTGAGCTTTCAAGCCTTGACACCCTAGCAAAGTTATAATGGTATACTTTCGAAAATAAATCTATAATCATACTCCATGCTTAGTACTGCTTAGATACTCGGGGGCACCAAAATACCCCAAGCATCACTTTCAATCATGGTAAACTGATTTGGAGAGTCATGGATGGAAATGGCTAGTATATTTTGACATAACTATTTTATGCTCCCAAAAACCCCCCAACTTGCTTAAATATCTGGGCGGATGGTGTGGGGAGGCTGGTGCAGTGGTGCACGAGAGTGTGGTTAGTGTTCGAACTACCCAGATAACCTTAAGGACTGAATCTTGTCATGACCTCCTATGTAAGACAAGTACAACCACAAGACTGTAAAGTACAACTTGGTTTAGTAGATTTATTGGACCTTGAAAGTCATCTCATCGGTGAGGGAGAGGGGTAGTGCAAGTGGCTGTCTGTGTGATGGCTTGAATGGGACACTTGTTGAGGGTGAAGTTTGCTGCAGCGAGCTAGTCGGTGTGGGTAGTGCAGCTGGGCTAGTCGCTGGGGGTAGAACATCCCGCACAACTTATGGGATCTACCGCAAGTGAGAGAAGCCCATATGGGTGAGATGATGGATGGGGCGAGGTATTTTGAAAAGTTACTATGATGGTCTACTCAACCACATGACTAAGGAATCGTGTGGAGCAACGAGAGGATCATCTCTTGTGGGTAAAGTGTACAAACTCTGCAGAGTGAAAACTATTTGAATAGCCATGTCCACGGTCAAGGGCGAACATAGGAACTTAACCAGATATAGTTCTATTTTAAAAAACTTTGTTGGTGGGATTGGAAAAGTGGCGAGCCGTGAAAAGCCCTGATTTGTGTTGTCCTGGTTGTTACCCCAGTGATAAGGTAAACGATTATAATGCTGAAAGGTTAGCATATGGTGCAGGAGCCATGTAACGGTGGATGGAATCTGTGCTACTATTAATACTACATTCTTTTTACCCAAATATCATGTTTTAGTAAAACCTACTAGGTCTCAAGAAATTTCTATGTATAGTACTTTAAAAGCAATTTTTGGCAAGCAAAACAACCCGAACCTTTCTTTGCAAGCCCTACATGTCATTTACTTGCATATTGTGTATTGGCTCATGGAGCACGGTGGATTTATGCTCACCCTCGCATTATCAAAACTAGAAACAGGAAACCAAGACCACTGCGCTTGCGAGAACGCACTTGCCATGTATGGAGGAGCTGACGAAGGGAATTAGGACGACTTTTGCGAGTTCGTGTCCTAGATGAGTATACTTGATTGAGATGGTGTGCACATATATTATCTAGACCTAGATAATACCTGTTGCACACATTTACCCCTCAGTCGATTGCCTATGGATGTTAGTTCTACTTTTGTTTATGCTTTCCGCTACTGACTTTTATACTGTAGGTATTTGGCCTGATTGGCCCTTTTGTAAACTGTCACCCGACGTGGTGTATTTCAACTATGATATGTAATATTATGGTTCGGTATATTTAATGTGATGTATGAATTGATACAGTAATGTACCTTTGAGTACTATCTACTGATCCAGGGAATAGTGCAGTAAATCACAGAGGATTCTGGGTTGAAAAATTCGGGTCCGACAGAGCTGGTATCAAAGCATATGATGGTAGGGTAAATACCTTAGGAGGGTTACTAGATAGGGTCATAGGTCTAAATTTTTAAATTAGTAAAAAGGAATTTCTAAAAAATATAGCATATTACTTTTTTCTTACCCATCTTAGATCTGATTTTATCCTCCTCTCCTTGATATTTTAAGAAGATACTAACACTAGTGCTTTAACTTACAAATGTCCGGAGTTGTAGTTGATGGTCCGTGGAATTACTTCGCCCATGGGCAGTACGAGGGGGACTTTGCAAGCATCTTGCGCAAGTTGTTGCACTATCTGGGATACAAGGATCAGCTTATATATCAGGGACGTAAGGCCATAGAAGGAGCTAGGTAGTCTTGGATCATGGAGGTCTTCATCTATGCTCTAGATGAACATGAGCCACCCCATGTCTTCAGGAGCTTGCATGGGAGGAACACCGCAACCATTGCTCTTCAGGACGCCGCTCGCCTAGCCGCTGCTTAGCTATGAGACATCCATGAACTTGCACTACTGAAGTCTCCATTCTTCTACTACCTGTCCCGCCAGGAATGGGCCAACCACAATGAGACATTTATGCCGGTGGCATAAGATAATCCAATGCTCACACATCAGGTGCACCTCACCAGGGCCATGGGGGCTACTTATACTACAACACTCGAGGAGATCACCGACCTTCACCAGCTTCTGCTCACCAGCTACAGTCAGATGGAGACACTTCAGGATCAGCTCACCAAATGCGAGAATGCACTGGCGGAGGTAGAGAAAGAGAAGGCTGCTGCCCTTGCTGAGCTATAGCGGGCAGTAGTTGCCACCGCAATCCTCGCTCTAGTTCCCATTGCACCTACTATGGATTCTGTTCCACCTCAGCCGTGGGCCAATGGGCCTCGCACGAAACTCTCCGCTCACAAGAGCGTGCAACCCCCTAGTCCACGGGTAGCTATCGACCTTGGAGAGACCCGCTGTGGCCGTAGCCACTCTCACCCCCGCTTAGATTCCTCAGACTTCAGTGGCAGCCACTCCCACTCCCAGTCTCAAGATTATAGCCCCTCCTGCCCAGGAGCCAGCTTCATGGAGGAGTAGATAGTTTAGTATAGTGCTTGCTAAGTGTTGTATGATGATAGTGAGCACTAACCCCCTATAATAGTAGAAAGCTATGTTAGGAAACTAGTACGATAGTCGTGGATATTAAGAACCTTAAGTGTTGTTTGTAATTATGATGCTCAACCTAGCCTAAGTGCTATATATGCCGAGCTATGTGAACCCTTACCTAAGAATGATATGTGGCCAGGCATAGACCTTGTATTGTAAATTGTTTTGTCATTTATTTTACTTGGTTTGTTTTTACATACTTGTTGTGGGACAATAACCCACCTGTCTAGCATGTGTGTCTAAGTGCAAAACGATATATGTAGATGGCTACTCAGAGAGTTACCCAAGCCCAAGCTAGCACCAATCCAGACATACAGGCCAATGTTGGTGCCAACCAAGGAATGCCGCTTGTAGGCCGGGGTAGAGGCTAGAGCCAAGGAGTCGAACTTTCGCCCCCACCGGTCAACCCCACCATGGCATAGGTCATGGCTCAATAAACACAAATTCTTCATGCCATCTATGCCGGTCAGCAAGCCAATGCTAGTAGCCACAGTTCAAAGCTGGTTGACTTCTTAAGGACTCAACCCCTGACCTTCTCCTCAATAGATGAACCCCTCAAGGCCTAAGACTGGCTTTGAGATACCGAAAGGAAACTCTGACTTCCTAGATGTGCAGAGGAAGATCGGGTGGTCTTCGCCACCCACCAGCTCAAGGGAGCAGTAGCCTGGTGGGAGAACTATCTATCTGCCCGAGGCCATGAAGGTGCCATAACTGAAGACAGGAGCAGCTGCAGGAGGAAATGCAGAAGGGGAAGGGGGAGCAAGTCAAGCCAACCAAGCCCCTCACACCCGGCATGCCCATCAAGCCATCCCATCAATGGAGTTCAAGACAACCTTCAAAGCTAACTTTGTTCCTACAGGGGTGATGAGAATGAAGAAGAACGAATTCCTCACCCTAAAACAAGGGAACATGTTTGTCAACAAATACCTCACCCAGTTCAACCAACTTGCCCACTATGCTACAAAGGACGTGGTGGATGAGGAGGAAAAGATCTACAGATTCTTTGAGGGCATGAATGAGGATCCACGTGTGTAGTTAATCATTCAAGATTTCTCTAGTTTCCATCAACTGGTGAACAAAACACTGATCTTAGAGAATGAGAGGAAGAACTTAGAAGCCACCCGCAAGCACAAGCAAGTGGCACGGTGGCCCTAGGGGAGATTCATCCAAAAATTCTTCAACAACCCCTCTTTCTCAAGACCAAGTCAACCCAGAGCTCTAACCCCAGCGCCCCGTCCAAGTGGCAGCTCTTCCAGATTCCACGCCCAATAGGCTAGTCTACTGGGATGAACCTTGCTGCCAATAGGAACTACTTTGGCAGTGGCGAAAAGGGACATTTCATCAACCAATGCCCCTATAACAAGATCACGCTAGTGAGGTTCAATATAGGAACCACACCCATTTGTGGCCAAGCATCAACATCCAGCAAAGGGTACCAGACCCCTCAACCCAGCAAGACTACCTCGACTCCCAATCGTGGCCGGGTTAATCACATACCATTGAGGAAGCTCAGGAGACCATAGGAGTTCTAATGGGTATGTTTTCTGTCAAGACAATACCAGCACATACTCTCTTTGATTCTGGGGCTGCACACTCATTTATAGCAAAGAGATATGTGGATAAGCTTAGGCTACCTACCTACCCACTAAAGAAACCAGTGGTACTTAGCTCACTGCAGGGATTATCACCACAACTTTAGTACGCCCTGGGGTAGAAATCAGCATGGAAGAGTTTGGTTTCCTAGCAGACTTAATAGTATTGAACTCCCAGACCTTGGATGTTATACTAAGGATGGACTGGCTAGCAAGACATCAGGGAATAATAGACTGTGCTACTAGGAGAGTAAGCCTAACCAAGTGTCCTGGGTTGACCATAGAAGTGAAGGTGGATCGACCCTATCATTGGGGTCGTGTAGTCTATCATTTTGAGGATATACCTCTGGAAAGAATGCTGGTAGTACAAGATTACCCTAAAGTGTTTCCCGAAGAATTGCTAGGCATGCCGCAAGATAGGGACCTTGAGTTCGTCACCAACCTAAAGCCCGGTACTGCCCTGATTTCTAAAAGACCTTATAGAATGACTATTGATGAGTTAGAGGAGCTGAAGAAACAACTCCATCAACTGCAGGACAAGGTTTTCATCAGGCCCAGTTCCTCACCTTAGAGGTCTCCAGTGCTCTTTGTTAACAAGAAGGATGGCACTGCCCGGATGTGTGTGGATTACCAGTCCTTGAATGAAGTAACCATAAAAAATAAGTACCCCCTGCCTAGGATTGACAACCCATTTGACCAACTTGGGGGATCTACCATGTTCTCCAATAGAATCTTGTCATGACCTCCTGTGTAAAACAGCACAACCAGAAGTGTGCAAATTGCAACTTGGCTAAGTAAATCTATCAAAAACCCTAGACTCATCTCACCGGTAGTGGAAAGAAGTGGGTATTGCAAGGGCAAGGGGAGGCCTAAACTGACACCGAGAGGAGGGTGAAGTTCCCCAGTTGTACTAGCGTTGTGGAGAGTGGAGTCCGAATGCGCTAGTAGCCGTGGTGAACATCCCATGCAACGTGTGGGACCCACCGCAAGTGGGAGCAACCCATAGGGCGAGATGACAAAACGGGCTAGATATTTTGAAAAGTTACTATGATGATCTACTCAACCACATGACTAAGGAATCGTGTGGAGCAACGGGCAGATTATCTCTTGTGGTGAAAGTGTACAAACTCTGCAGAGTCAAAACTATTCGAATAGCCGTGCCCACGGTCAAGGGCGGACATGGGAACCTAACTAGATATAGTTGTATTTCAAAATGCCTTATGGGTGGGATTGAAAATGTAAGGGGCAGTGGAAAGCCCTAATTTGTGTTGCCCTGGGTGTCGTCCCAGTGATAAGGTAAGCGGTTATAACGCTGGAATATGGTGCGGATGCTATGAATGGTGGATGGAATCTGTATCGCTATTGTTATATTCTTATCTCATGAAACTTATGTCATGGTTCAAACTGCTAGGTCGTAGGAATTTTTTAAGTGGATTATTTCAAAAGGCAATTTATGGCAAAATAAAAATAACCCGAGCCTATCCTTGGTAAGTCATGCATGATACCTATTGCATACTGTGTATTGGCTGGCGGAGTACGGTGGATGTGTGCTCACACTCGCTTTACCAAAATCAGAAATAGGAACACAAGACCATTACACTTACGAAGATGCCCCTGCCACAGACGGAGCAAATAACGAAGGAAATTAGGACGATTCCTGCGTTTTTCGGTCCTGGACAAATTGGCTTGATGGAGATTGTGTGCACATATATTATCTAGGATTAGATAGAATATGTTGTACACATTACCCCCTTAGTTGCCTGCTTATGGACTATGGTCTTACTTTTGCTTTCGTTTCCGCTGTTGTCATTGTGATGTGAACATTTGGCCGGTTAGGCCCCTTATGTAAACTGTCACCCGACGTAGTGTATTTTAAACTTGGTCAGGTAATATTATTATTTGTTATGTTTTATGCGATGTATGAGATGATGCAGCAATGTACCTGTGGGCACTATCTACTGATCCAGAGAATAGTGCAGTAAATCATAGGAGATTCTGGATTGAAAAATGCAGGTCCGACACCAGTCGACTCCTCGCTCTCCTCTTTACCTCCTCTTGCGTAGCATGGCAACAACAGAGGAGGCCAGATAGCGGTCAGGGAAGGATGCGGCACAGGGGTGTGAGCGAGTGACAACGATGCATAGATGGGCGGCGGCTAGCGGCTTGCAGGGGAGCGGCAGCAACACTGGTGGCTGGAGGTGGCATTTGCTCATGAGGATGGCACTGGCTTCAAGTAAAGGTGGCCGAGGCGGGTCTCCAGCGTGTGGAGGGAGGCGCGACGTAGGGTAGTGACATCAGCGGTAGGGCAATGATGATGGCCAGCAGGGGAGTGGCAGTGGCTACAGGCACGATGACGACGATTGCCGCGGGCTCACGTGCATGACGCAGGTATGGGCATGGAGAGGTGGCATCGGCAACAGAGGGGAGTGGATAAGGTCAGCTGCCTCCCCCTGCTCCTCCCTTTTATGAGGTTGGCATGGACCAGGCTGGCTTGGCTTTGGGTCTAGCCCAGCCAGCCCCAATTCTATCTCTCTGGTATTACAGTTTCATAAATAAATGATCATTACAAATGTGTAAACACCAAGAATATATGGAAAATTTGGGATTAACCAGCGTAGCATCCCTTTTTTACTCTTCTAATTAGTTGGATTAAGATTCTCTTCCAGACAACTTCTGATTTTTTTGGTTTTTAGAAGCCGGTTTTTAAACGGTGTTGTTTTGTAAGGTGATTTTTATCAGCTATTTGTAGGAGTTATTGCAGGAGTCATTTTGAACAGAGTGAATTTTCAATACAAGTGTCTCTCACTTCCGTAATCTCACTCGCAATCAGCCAAAAATCATATCACTTTTGAACGGGCCTTAATTCTCACTACTTCACTTTTACAAGTACTTCAACTTTCTTCAATGTAGAAACAGGAACGATTTCCAGGTACTGAACCACAAATAAATATATTATACACAATGTACTTTGTGACATTCCCTCTGAGAAAAAATGTGCTTTCTTACAAAGGAAAAGTAGAAAAAGCTATAGCTACAATGGGATAGCCGCATTCCATCCGATCTTATGCTTTTGGACGCACGAGATTGAATAACATGTGTTGTGCTACTAACATATTTGGCCTGTCATTTATGTTGGACCGAAATGGCGACAGAGGGGGTGTGAATGTCGACTCTTTAAAATTCGTTCCCCGCAAGTACCCACTAGCAAGACTTCTCTCCAATAGCTACAAAAAGCTATGAAGAGATAAGATCATGTCTCTGGAACCTCAAAACACAGAAAGAATCACAAGGCCAAAATAGGGGACAAAGAGGCAAAAACCAAATCAACAAAAACAGCACAAGAGGAAAGGGGGCCGGTCAGACCGCTCTGCATGGGCCGGTCAGACCGCTCTGTATGGGCCGGTCTGACCGCCCTTGTGCGACCGGTCTGACCGCCTAAGTCCGGTTAGACCGCATCAAGACCGTCGGTCTGACCGCCATGCGACTTCCAGTCAGACCACCAAGACAAATCCGGTCAGACTGCCCGACAAGATTCTGGGTTGGCAGAGAACTGAAATTTCAGAAAACAAACTCGGGACTTCGCACTGCAATAAAATTTGAGACTTCCCTATGGATTTTTCTGACCAAAAAGGTGAGATAACCTTTCAAATAGCCAAGGAAACTTTTGGAACCAAGAAAGCTCAACTCAAAAACAAGAATTTGGGATTTGACCCAAAAACTGAAAGTTTCAGAGAGCACCACTAAAACTCAAATAGCCATTAAACCTCTGATCCTTTGACCATGAAAATTTGCAGAAAGATTAGCAATAGCCTCAGGACTAGAGAGTCCAAATTTCATGCCATCTCAAGAAGGGAATCAAAATCCACCTCAAACCCTAGGAACAAGAAAAGAAGAGTAGAGGAGGTGACAAAAGAAAGTCTTCGATTCATTCAGATTGCTCTTGGGAAAAATCGATCAAATGATCTTGAGACATCATCCCACCTAGAGCAACCCATTTTGCCACTCCTCAGCGAGAAACAACTCAAATCTCAAAAAGTCAAGAAATCACCCAAAAGAAGAACGAAGAACAGACAGACAAGCACGAGAGATAAAACTTCAGAAGCTTCATTCCAATCAATCAAGGATTACAAGGAGTCCCCATACGTATGTACATTCAGAGGAATGATTACATGAAGGATCAACTCATCCTCTCACTCTCTATCTCAAGAACACATGAACACAAGTGGGAAGGAGACTACGATGAAGACAAAAGAGAGGAGATACACCTCCAACACATCTCTGCCTCTCCTACTAACTCTCAATAACTAAAGCCTAAAGCCAAAACAACCACTCCAAAGGCTATTTTGACTAAAGCAAAACCCTAAAGCCACGCACTCCCACTCACAAGTGTTGCATGAACTTGAGGATCCCTCTCCTATTTATAGCCCTTGGCTAACAGGTCTCCAACCCGTTATCCCCGCTAAATCTTGAACGGAGCCGCTTTCACCTGTGCAGCTTTGCGTTTTACCGAAACGCCCCTCCTGCACCTTCCGGGAAACTTCCGCGTTCCTTGTCGTCCAAGCCTTGCAACCAGCTTGAGTCTCCGCCGTCTTCGGCACATCCCGACCGTTCTGACCTCAACGCCACCTGCGCCTAGTCCGGTCACCCCGTGCCTCGCCACGACTCCGCCTCGACGTCCTGCAGCCATCACAAACAAGAAACACATCAAATAGCACCGCTCGACACATGTAAGCATAAATAGTATCAATAAACCAAACACAGGCACGAAATTGCCCAAACGACCAAACGGGAGACATAATATGCAATAACACCGTCTAATCAACCCGACTGCGTCAAAAGCCGACCTGGCACAAAACACTCAAACCAAACTCAATCTTTGCAACATACTTGTCAGTTACTTATCATAAACATGTGGTCACCTCCACATGGTCTCTTAATTTAAGAGCTCTAATAGGCAGCACCGTCCCTCAAAAAGAACCGTCCCTCAAAAAGAAATGAAAGAAAGAAGGTCAATGCTATCAACAGGACGTGAGCGTTTCGCTCAGACGCTTGAATCGAATCCATTATGATCCAACGGTCCAATCACTCACGGGGCACACATCCATACATTGTTATGAATCACTGAGTTGAAACCAAACATTTTTCTGCCACAGTTGAAAGCAAGCTCACGCTCGAAATCCCATGGGAGGTCACAAGCGACTATCTCGATGCTTATACAAATCCCCGTCTCCAATATCTCGCTCCCTCTTCCTCTTCTTTCTCTCTCTGGGACTTGGAAATTATTCCTAAAGGAGCCAAAACAGTAGGCTGTAAATGGGTCTACAAGACAAAGCTTGACTCCCAAGGGAATGTAGAAAGATACAAAGCGCGACTTGTGGCAAAAGGATTTACGCAAAGAGAAGGGATTGATTACAATGAGACCTTTTCTCCAGTCTCATGTAAAGATTCCTTCAGAATCATAATGGCATTAGTAGCACATTATGATTTAGAGTTACATCAGATGGATGTAAAGACGGCATTTCTTAATGGGGATTTGGAGGAAAATGTTTACATGGCACAACCGAAAGGTTTTGTCGTGGAAGGAAATGAAAGAATGGGATGCCGCATAAAGAAATCGATTTATGGGTTAAAGCAAGCTTCAAGACAGTGGTACTTGAAGTTTGACAGTACAATAAGAAAATTTGGGTTTAAAGAGAATGTAGAGGACAACTGTGTTTATGCAAAGTTTAAAGATGGGAAGTTTATCTTCCTAATCCTGTATGTGGATGATATCCTACTGGCTGGTAGTGATGTCAGTCTGCTACTGGATACAAAGAAGTTTTGTCCTCAAACTTTGATATGAAAGATCTTGGTGAAGCTTCGTTCGTTCTAGGGATCGAAATTCACCGGGATAGAAACAAAGGGACATTGGGACTGTCACAAAAGGCATACATAGAGAAAGTCTTAAAGGAATTTGGTATGCATAAATGTAGTCCTTCACCTGCACCTATAGTCAAGGGCGACAGATATGGGGATTTTCAATGCCCCAGGAACCAGTACGAGCTCAATCAAATGAAATCAGTTCCATATGCTTCAGCTGTCGGAAGCTTGCAGTATGCTCAAGTGTGTACACGCCCTGACTTAGCGTTTGTTACCGGGTTACTTGGCAGATTCCAGAGCAATCCTGGAATAGAACATTGGAAATTGGTAAAGAAAGTCTTGCGTTATTTGCAAGGAACAAAAGGCCTCATGATGACATACAGAAGATCAGATTCACTCCATATAGTGGGGTATACAGATTCTGATTATGCGGGAGATGATAGAAAGTCAACATCCGGATATGTGTTCACTCTCGCTGGAGGAGCTATATCGTGGAAAAGCTCAAAGCAAACCGTCACTACATCGTCCACAATGTATGCCGAGTTTGTAGCATGTTATGAGGCTACGGGGCAGGTGAACTGGCTAAAGAAGTTCATACCCGGTTTAAAAGTGGTTGACGACATCAATAGACCACTTAAGTTGTACTGCGATAATGAACCTGCAGTAATGTATGCCCACAACAATAAGTCAAGTGGTGCTGCCAAACACATTGGCATAAAGTACTATGTTGTGAAAGACAAAGTTCGGGATCAAATTATAAGTCTTGAGCATATAAGTACCACGAAGATGTTAGCGGATCCGGTTACTAAAGGCTTACCACCCAACGTGTTCAGAGAACATGTAGCCGGCATGGGTTTAAGGGAAAGCCTATGATTCCTGGACTAAAAGATGGCCCAAAAAGATTAAAGTAACTATTTCAGAACAGAGAGGTGTATTGTAGCTGTTAAATCTATCGGCGATTGACCGTGACGATGAGACATGTTCTATGCACTAATCTGTGATGGAATGAGTAAAGTCAAAAGTAATTAAAGATAAAGCATAGATTGAGATCAAGGGGGAGAATGTTAGATTGATCTCAGCCATTTGGCCCAATGGCCAAATGGGCCCCTTGTACGCGCCCTGATCGGGGGCGCCCAGCCCTAATGGCTGGTGGGCCCCTGTCGCCAGCGCCACAATAAATAGAGGTGGGGGCTGGGGCGGCACAAATACCGAGGTTGGCCGTGCCGCCACAAGCCCTACCGACAAACCCTAGCCCGATCTGAAAGGGGGCGCTCCAGCGACGGGAACTTCCACCGCCACTTCTATCTCCCTACAGATCGCCGCCGCCAGGGAGACGCCGCCACCAGGGAGATCACGCTCCTTCTTCACCGAACGTCGCTGCCCGTGCGCAGACCTCACCGACGAACCAGCGATGGCCAGCTCCTCCTCCAATGCATCGGACGGTCGGTACCCTTAACCCTAATCCTCTTCTCTCTCGAATCAGACCTAGACACCCTCAGATCTAGACCTAGAAGATCCTAATGGGTCTAACATCCTCCTTCGTTGAGCGCTGTCGTCTGTGCATATCCTCCTTCAGTTTTTGGCTCTGCGTCCTTTTTTTAATTGTTGCAACATCCTTTGTCCATTGTTGTTCATAGTTTTTTAATGTTACAATGTGCTTTTCTGAAATTATTGTAGTATCATATTTTGCTTGGTGCAATAGATCTTTTCAGTTGTTGCAAGCATAAGTTTTCTGAGTAATTTTTCCTATTGTTGTACCAAAACATTTTGTTTGCTGCGGTACCTCATGTCATTTGTTGCAAGAGGAGTTTTTGTTTGTCCAATAAGCCATATGTTGATTTTGCCAGCACGAGTATTTATTTTGTTACGGTAATTCTAATTTTTCATTTGTTGCAAAATAAGTTTTTTGTTTGTTAATTTTTGTTGCACTCAGTGTTTTAAAATATTGCGCCATTTTGTGTCGGGTAATATTGATTGTTGAAGAGGTCACGTCGCGAAGAAGAAATGCGTGTGGGACGATGTTGTTTTTTGGCTGCGCGGGGGACGCTCGATTTTGCACGGGACTGACGAGGAGCTGTTGTTTTGTTGCGGCCGGAAAGAAGGGGATCGAACGGCTCAAGAACGCTCTCAAGAAACTAAGAAAGAAAGAGAGGCATCACTGTGGTCAAAGTGGTTATTTTCTTACACAAGATGTGCCCATACACCGATACACACACTAAAAAATTGCTCAAATTTCTCTCGAACTTTTCTATAGGGTTTCTTTAGAGAAATTTTGGTATATACGGTATTTCCCTTCAGTGAATCATATTATGTACAAAAGTGCTATTTGCGTCCTGGTAAGGATAGGGTATTACAAAACAATCAAACAAACATGAATACTCCAGTACTGCCTCTCGAATAGACTGTTATATGGGGACATTTTCAGCATAACGAGCCAAAGAAGCAACGGAAATTATAGAAGAAACCAGTGTTTTTTAAAAAAGCCACAGTCGGTGGAACTTAAATTCAATTAGGTAAATCAGTTCTTTTAAGGAAAACGATAATTAAAACAGGTTTGAATCAGTACGGTTCACTGAACCTAAATATCAGAGCATGCACGGAATCGTGTGATTGATTGGGCTAGAGCACATCGCAGGACACGATCCAGAGCCCTGTTAAGCAATGAAGGGCCAGGACTAAAATTCCCAATATCTTCCACCCCTAGTAGCTGTCAGTGGCGGAATCAGGATTTAGTTACGCCTCGGACTGAACTCTAACAACCTAAAACTAACGCCAATTTGTACCCATACCACGATATAACAACAATATATCATAATTGGTTAATTGCATTACTGATATGAAACTTGAGTTCAATACTAAACAAGTAAACATAAAGCATAATAAGAAAAACATGTCATAATATTAAAATATAAAAAATGTAACATGACAGAGATACAATTTGAATACCTAAATTACGAAGATTTCCTCTCTATCCTATCCTGTCATTTCTTCATTGATAGTTGGACATGAACCAGAACCTGTAAAGGCAACATATGAGAGTAAATCAAACATGTGTATAAATAAATACAAACAACATGAAATTTACATTTATAAGAAGCTAACTTACCACTAACACGAGATAATTCTTTCTTACGTGACCAGCGTAAAGGTCGTAAAGGTCAATATGGATAATTGGATATGAACAACGGCCTTAACAACAGAATGTTCCCCAACTAGTACAAGAATGGACAGTTTGCTGCTTCTAGCCTTAACAACACAGTGTTCCACATCTAGTAAGATAAGACGAATGCATATTTCAAACTGCATTTTTCTGACAATTACCTATGTGAGAAGAAACAGGAAACCCAAAAGGTATGTTCAACCAAACTTCTTGAAGCTGAAGCAAGATTGCAAGGATACAACTACATGGTCATATTGAATAACTTTTACTTTTACTTGGCAGTGTATAATCATGTGTAAAGAGCAAAATATTTGAAGTATGTAACAGGTGAAACAAAGCATGTCTCAGGAAAGTTATGACAAATGTAATAGTACTTGGGTGTAGCTGCAAATCTGTAACAAGATCAACTCATTCAAGAAATATAAGTACACAATGGTAAGGCAAACAGAATGTAATGGCGACACAGAGCATATTTAGGCTGCCGGAATAATTATGTGCAACAACTCACAGACAGAAGGCTAAAGTTCCTTGCTTCAGTCAAGTAGTTCTTGCTTGATTCTGAGATGACATTCTTTCTTTTCCATACATGCGATTGTGAGACCCTAACCAACAGCAGGGAACTGTTCAGTCATCTGACATCCTACCGGAATGTCATAATAGAACAAGTAGATGACAAGAACTCAGAAGTCTGAACTGCGATATATATGGATCAGTTGCTCAGCATTTTTTGAAAATGATTATTACCTTGAACTTTTTGAATCATTTTAATCTAATACAACATCAACTTGAACAACAATTTAAAACCTTGCAGTACACCACTTCAGTTCTTCCCATAATCAAATCAAATTAGAGTTTCAGTTGACATTGTCACGAATCCAAATCCACGGCTTCTTCCAGTCATTCTATCATACACAACCTGAAAAAAAAATTGGAAATCTTACGGGGCGGCAACGGGAGGCGGGAGGCGGGGCAGCGCTGGGAAGATCCGAAGAGGGGCGGTGCTGGGAGGCGGGGCGGGCCGGGAAGATCCGAAGATGGCGGCTCCGGGAGGCGGGCTGGGAAGAGGGGCGGCGCCGGGAGGCGGGGCGGGCCGAGAAGAGGGGCGGCGCCGGGACGAGGCGACGAGCGGCGGCGTCGGCGAGCTGGCTGGCTTCGGCCTTCTCTCTGCGGAGTGCGGCGCTTCGGGGGTTAGGGTTCTCAGGAGAGTGAGCAGCGTAGGCGACTGAGGCGAGGGCGAGGCCTTGCGCGAGCCGTGAAGCGATGGGCCGAGCGCGTGATGGGCCTCCGACGCGAAGAAGCAATAGGCTGACGGGCTGGCAAAATGCTATGGGCTTGGGCTACCTGAACTGAATGCTAATAATATTACCCCGGGCTGGACTACAAATACCTGAGCTATACACTGTAATTTTTTTCACTCCCCGGGCTAGAGCCCATGTTGCCATGGGCCCAATTCCGCCCCTGGTAGCTGCTATCATCTGCACAGCTTGACTGCTAGAGCGAATTTCCATCGTCATGTTCTCCCATTTCCACTCCAAGAAAACCAAGAAACAAGCTGTACGGTTCTGTTTTCATTCTACTGCATACTAAGCGCTGCTATATATTTATGTTGTAATTTGGACTGGACACAGATTAACTCACTCATAATCAGTTTCACCAACCAAGGATGGAGTACAGTATCTTTTAGTTTTACAGCAACCATGGTACAAGTGTACAAGGCATTTAACAAGAGCAAAATCAAATGGACCGACACTTCATTTTCGTTTATATGTTTTCCAAGAAATACCAGTTTACAGGAGGAGCTAATACACGATGTTTATTCCTTACATTACTACATATAAGCACAAATGCATGCGCAATGGAGTTAAGCACTCAACGAAATACAGGTTCATACTTGTAACAAAGTAATTGACAAAGATGGAACAACACAAGTACACCCTATTCAAATCCCAGTGATGATTTTCCCCGCTTCCACCCATGCTCTACGCCTTCGCGGACAGATTGCTGAAGTCATTGGCCCTGGCATCGGTAGCCGACGAAACTAGTAGGGAGGCGGAAGTCAACCAAACAACCGATGAGAAGATTTATAATACCCGTGGGAAAGAAAAGAGAAGGAAAGCTAAGGAATTGCCGTTAGAGCCTTAAAGGTTAATTTTGGGCAGGGTTGTCCGTTCACAGAGATACCTAACCGTCTGATGACCAGTTAGCATCTCTCACAACTATAGAGTCATCACTCGATGTTAAACAAACCGGAAATATGTCCAGAAGACCATGTGAAACAGTCAACAACCCAAAATACCCTTATGCAGTCACACGGTAACAGTAGAGACAACAAAGCACATCCAGGAAAGCCCCGGAGGGCACAGCACAGCACAACCCATCGAGACCGCACGGCTACAGTAAAGGACAGCAAGTCCTTCTAGAACGCATAGCATGGCCACAAGATAAAAGCCACACCCAGCCAACCGAGAAGAGAGGGGAAGCAAGGGGAAACTTTGAGCACGGCACCAGAGGACCCAGCTCACTTCGTCCTTCTCATTCAAAATCCAACCCACATAGCCAAATATCGCCGACCACCACAAGATCAGAACCAGGGCAAGCCAGCCAGGAGTAAGAAGTCGGCAAGAAGCCAAACCGCAGGCTAGTAAGCCATAGGAGGAGAAGGGTAGCACCGCACTGCCGACCAAGACAACTACAACCATCCAACAGAGGTAGGCTATGCCCCCAATTCCCCCATGATTCCATTATTTCATGCCACATAAGCAACATAGCAAAACACTAAAGCAACACCACAAAGACCATGCGCAGAAGAGAACAAAGTGGGATAGAAAGAGAGTACCGAGGAGGCCATCGCCATGGCCTAGAGAGCGCTATATGCACTTGACGAGCATCCCACCATCCCCCGACGAGTGGAGTGATCCCAAGCCCTGCCATAGCACCTCTAGCATCACCCTCGTCCAAGCCATTCAACAAAAAGTCATCACAACATATAAGCAAGAGATGCACTAAATCAAATCAAGAACTGCATGGAGATTAGGGAGAGGGAGTGAGAGTAGAGAGAGGAAGGGAACCAAGGGCCTGCACGGACACCGAAGCTGGGCAGCGGCGCATGGAGCCGGGATGGCAATAGGAGGCATAGGCGACCGGGCTAGCCGGCCTTAAGGGGTGGCGAGTAGACCATGTGGACCATGCCATGTAGCGCTGGCAACTAGGCGACCGGCGAGTGGGGAGACCAAGCCACCAGCGCCGAGCGTCGGAGGCGCGACAAGGGAAGCTTGATCCAGATCGGCATGAGGTGAGGAGAAGTTGGAGAGAGAGGAGAAATGGGGAATGAGGGAGCTAGGCAGGTCGGAAAAGAGAAAAGGAAAAGAGAAAGAGAAAGAGAAAGAAAAGAAGGAGAGGTAGGAAAAAAGAAAAGAAAGGAAGAAGAGAAGAGAAAAAGAAAGGAAAGAAGAGAAAAAGATTAAGTGTGTATGAATAAGATTTATCCGTAAACATAGACAACAGATCTCTAAATTATGGCTGTTTGAGTACCGGGACCAAAGAAAGGTGTCCGGTGAGGAGGGGACTGTTTGTGTCGGGTTGTGCGTATGGAATGGCGTCATACGTCTATATGTGCGCATATAGCTTAAATGTATTAAGGCTGGGTAATGCTTGTACAAGTGGTGGTTCGGTTTTGGTGCTGCCCACGCATTGTCTGTTAGGTTAACAGGCAAATGAATGTTAGAACGGTAGACCGTGAATGTTATGAAATATGCAATGTTTAACGTTATGATGATGGTAATGTTGATGAAATAGGGTGAGCAATGAGACTACCCTACAAATGATGACAGTGATAGAACATGTTAATGACAATTGGCATATACATTTGTATCATGTGCACTCATATTATGAGAAGATCCATCGTGCGTGGATATGTAAGACCTACCTCAGTAGCTCTCCACGGGAGTGGAGAGATCCCCGTACCGATAAGGACGGGCCCATGATAGGGTGAACATCGATGGGTGTTCACCCAGGTCATACTGATATAAGCAATGTGGTAAGCAAATGAGCATGTAGAGTAGTGTTGCATTGCACTAATTAAAAGATGGTGATGAGAATGGGAATAATGATATGGTTATGTTATTGATTATGGGGAAACATGTGGAAAAGTGACATGGCTAGATTATGGCTTATGTGTGTAGCAATGTTTATCGTTTTTAATATGTGCTTGTTGAGTCTTTGGACTTATCTTTGCTTTGTTGTTTTTTTAGGTGTATGGTGAAGACAACATGCATAGATAGGAGTAGCACACATATATTTCCACGTGCAACAGTAATTCACATATCACCTCTAGATGTCATGATCAGACTTTGATATTGGACTTTGACAACTAACAACAAGATTATGTCTTATTAGAACTACTTTATATTGTGTGGCTTATGCCTTTCTGCTTAATAGTGGATAAATTGTACAGTTTTAGAGTGGTGGTAGCATTCCGGGCTTAGGAGATAGACCAAAGTGTTACAATATTCTACAGCATCAGAGTGGTGGTAGCATTCCGGGCTTAGGGGATGGACCGGAGTGTTACAAGATTCTACAGCACCGACGAACTATGTAACACCCCAGGACCCACATTACCCTGGGATGCCACTAAAACCACTCCACAACTAGCCAATTTACAAGATAAATTAAACTGGCAACAATTACTAAACAAGATAGTATAAGCGGAAGCATAAACAACTAAGGAATAACAGGATAGTGATAACAATTCAATGTTTAAAACATCCTCCAACATTTTAATCTAAAACATGGTTCTCAAATTTAACATTATTAAGTTAATGTAAACAAAGCTATGCAAAGGTCTAGAATCCTTTCAACTTTATTACAGCATAAAAATATGATTCACGTGCATCAGTGTGGTGCCGCTCTACCCTTCCCATGCATGCTCAAAGTCCACCTGTCGGGAGGGGAAAACAAGGGTGAGATAAAATCTCAGCAAGCAAACTGTTTAACAGGCTAATTAAGGGCCTGTTTGTTTCAGCTGTAGATTCTGAGAAGTAGCTGGTGAGTATCCAGCTAGTCAGAATCTGGAGAAGCTGGATAACCCCAGCTTCTGGCTACTAGTTCATTTTCTGGATTCTGTAGCTTCTGGCTACTTAGAATCTGGATGAAAATCTGGACTGTTTGAGGGAGCTGCAGATTCTGGGAGTAGCTGCAGCTGCCAGAAGCTGAAACAAACAGGCCCTAAACTACAATAGTTTAATCATCAACCTTTAATCTTCCACAAATAACAATATTTATATCCTCAACCTCAAATCACATCAACGACGGTAAAGCATTAGCAAATAAATCTTATTTGACTACTTTAAAACCTCAACCACTACCACTACCAAAGACAATAAAGCATATGTATGTTTTACTTCAATACTTTATTATTTCTCACATCCACAATTGTTATCAACAATTACTACAAGAGAAAAGAATCTCATGCCACAATCTCAACCCTTACCATACACAAGGGACGAACCCTATTCCACGACCACATCCACAATCCTCATACCACAAATAGCTCACATGAGCCAATTTCACATCACAATTATGAAGTCGTATATTCCACATTACAACTATGAAGTTGTATATTCCACATTACAACTATGAAGTTGAATATTCCACAAAGTAACTTCACCACAATATATTGCATATGTATGCAAATGATCTTTCCACAATGCAATGCATATGAATGCTTTCACGCTATGCTCCACATCACTCTTTCCCAGCGGGATAAGAGGTTCACCGTATTATGGCAATATACGATGTTGTACCGGTACGGTCGCGGCTAGGTGCGGCGACATCCACATATGCAAATGTCATGATATGATATGGATGATATGATAATCATAAACCACATGAATTCCAACCTCAAAGAAGCATCAACATGCTCACAACATATCCACAACCACATATCCACCACATATTTGTTTTCATATTCCGCAATAGCACACTAAACAAATTTCCACATGATTACGAGCAAATTATCCAAACATATCAATTGATCAATAATTGCTACCATCACAATCACAAGTATTCACTAAGAATACTACCACTTAGACCACAATATACTCGTAAAGGTTTCTACCCCACAACTATATAGATTCACTAAAAACAATCCCGCATATCCACAATTAATCCATCAAGATCATAAGCAATTGAATTCATATAAATACTACCATCTGGACCACGTTAAGGAAACATGTAACAAAGACATAGCATCACCAATTAATATAATTAATTAATGAGAAGGTAGAATAATTAACAAGTTAAACAGTAGCACATTCGCTACGTTTACTTGCCTCAACCGTTGAAGCGAAGCAGTCACATGTGCTCAGGAGTAAAACCACCTGTCCACAAGGTATCTCTTAGCACAATGCTACAGCAAACAAAGCGCGACTTAAAGATTAAAGACGTCGCTAGAACCCCGAACCCGCACATACTCCTCTCCGCTCAACGATTCAACAATCTACCCACTGCAGCAGCGCTGCTTAATATTTTTGTATCTTTAACAATATAAAGCCAAATACAGTAAATGATATATCTCTAGATTCCTCACTTAAATGCCTTCATTTTTCATGTAGATCACATATTTTGTTTTTGATCATAGCTAGGTGTAACTTAATGCACAAAACAGAGGAGGTTCTCTGTTCTGGCAGACTGGATAGCAAGACTAAAACGTGTCCCAACAACATCACAGGGGTCCAAAAAATATAATTTTTACACAGAAGCTAGATTACTGAATTACCTACAATTTTATCAATTGCAACCAAAATCATAAAAATCATTTGCTACCCCTAAATCACACTTGAACAGTAGTCTGTCCCAATCTGCTCCCCTAACAGACAGTGGTATTCCCGACTCTGCTACGCCCAGATCCCCTGGCCAAACATTCTGAAAAAAAATCCAGAAGATGGGTTTCGAAGTCCTCTACAATTTTCCTTTTGAGAAGATCCACAGGAAAAATCGTTTCATGGGTTGAAACCACGCAAACAGACGCGCTGCGCGAATCAATCTACAGGCAGACAGCAGGTAATCTCTAATCGGGCAATCAATCTATTAATTCCCTTCAAATTCCGTGCCAAGAACCCTACTTACTCCATATAACAGAGGGTTTGGGATGGGGGGGGGGGGGAAATTACCTAGATGAGGGATCACCCCTTTTTTCATCCTCTTCTTCTTCTCCTTCCTTCTTCTCCTTCTCCTTCCTCTCCTTGGCTCCAAGGGCAGCAGCAATGGGGGCGCCAATCTCCTGGGAGGGGGCGGCCACAGGGGGAAGAAAGGGGTGGGGGTGGCGGCTGGCTTGGGAGAAGAGGGGAAAGGGCTCTAGGGCCTTGGGGGGTGCGGCCACCCCCTTAGGCCTTGGCCCAGGGCGGTCGGCCCACTCCCCAGGCATCCCACTCTGGGTTTTTAATTTAATTTTTAATTTATTTTATCCATTTTATACTGTTCTACAATTTCTATTTTTCCCTTCCCGCGATTTACCGAAAAATCGGCAACTCCGTGATTGTTTTAAAAACTTACGCCGAATCAACGATCAGGGTATTACAAACTAACCGATGAGCAGACTTACCATTTGCGTACACATGATGTCCTCCGTTAAATTTTGTAGTGTCCTGTGCTAGAATTTATCTATGGAGAAGAATTACATGTTGATACTACTTGTCTTTTGCATCAAGGAGAATTGCACAAAGCTGTCATTTCTGCTCCCAAATTATTCATTTGAACGCGTGTGCCACCAATGACAGTCTTGTTGGTTATTGATTTATTTCCATTTGCCTCATGTGCAGAGGAAGGGTTTCATGAACCTTGACAAACTACCCAAGTTACAGATATTTTTGAACAGGATGAGTTATAGATATGGAGAGGTTGTCTATACACACTACATACAAAGATGTCAAGCGTCTAACATTCATTGGAAATGATAAACCAATCCACAGGTTCTGCCAAAGCAATTGCACATTACATGATATTTGTTAAGAGTCCTTTTTATCAACGTTTTGGCAGAAGCGTATTACCTCTCTCGAGGCCACGTAAGTTTATATATTGCTGGAAAAAACGCCAAAATCAATTACACTCGATTATGCCGTGTTTGGAAGGAAGAGATTGGATTCTATCTTTTGGTTACAATTGATTCTAACTCTAACAAACTATTCTATCTCTAATCCTTATCAAACACAGCATGACATCTCAACTTTAACAGCCCCCTCAATCACATTCTTCTAAGATTGAGATTGTTTCTAAATTCTATAAGACTTCGCACTGAGAGAGATTTTGTGAATCGATCAGCAACTTGATCACCAGTTGGAATAAACTTGATTTCTAGGAGCTTCTGAGTGATTCTTTCTCTTACAAAGTGATAGTCAACCTCAATGTGTTTGCTTCTAGCATGAAACACTGGATTAGTTGAAAGGTAGGTAGATCCTATATTATCACACCACAATCTAGCCATAGAAGGACTTTGAATGTTAAGTTCTTTTAGCACAGTCTGTATCCACATGATCTCAGCTGTTGCATTTTGCTATTGCTTTATATTCTGACTCAGTGCTTGACCTTGAAACTGGGGCTGTTTTCTTGCACTCCAAGAAACAAGGTTTGGTCCTAAGAAAATAGCAAACCCTCCAGTTGACCTTCTATCATCAGAACAGCTAGCCCAATCTGCATTAGAGAAAGCACTAACCAGCATATCATTAGATTTACTCAAATGTAACCCAACTCGTGAAGTATATTTCAAATATCTCAGGATCCGCTTGACTGCCGCGCAGTGTATCGTGGTAGGTGCATGAAGGTATTGACAAACTTTATTTACTGAAAAAGATATATCAGGCCTAGTTAGAGTTAAGTATTGTAGAGCACCAACAATGCTACGATACCTGGTAGCGTCCTGCGCCACTAGTAGTTCTCCTTGTGTAACCAACTTTTCTGTCGCTGACATGGGTGTACTAACAGGCTTGCAGCTCAGCATATTTGTCCTTTTTAGAAGATCATTAAAATATTTCTCTTGTGAAAGAAGAATACCTTCTTTTGTTTTTCTGACCTCAATTCCCAAGAAATAGTGAAGATCACCAAGATCCTTCAGGGCAAACTCTGTTATAAGATCATCAAGAAAAGCTGTAGTAGCACATGTAGAAGAGCTTGCCACAATTATATCATCAACATATATGAGCATAAAGATTGTAATACTTCCTTTATTATAATAAAATAGAGATGTATCGGCCTTAGAAGTCTTAAACCCAAGATTCAGCAGTTTTTCACTCAGTCTTGCATACCAGGCTCTGGGGGCTTGTTTCAATCCATATAGACTTTTATCCAATTCACATACATAACTCTTCTTATATATATCCTCATACCCTGGTGGTTGTCTCCTAAACACATCTTCTTCTAAAACACCATGCAAGAAAGCATTTTGGACATCTAATTGTCAAAGGGACCACCCTTTTGAGAGTGCAATAGATAATACTAGTCTAATAGTTGCTACTTTAACAACTGGACTAAAGGTGTCTTCATAATCAATCCCATAACGTTGCTTAAACCCTTTAGCCACCAATATAGCTTTGTACCTTTCTATTGTTCCATCAGCCTTCCTCTTAACTTTGTAAACCCATTTACAATCAATTATGTTCATTCCTTTCTTTGGGGGGTACTAAGTGCCAGGTTTTATTTTTTATGAGTGCCTCATATTCTATATCCATAGCATTTTTCCAATGATCTGATCCTAGAGCTTCATCTACAGTCTGTGGCTCTCCTGTAGATGTACAAAATCCATACCGAATAGTACCATCAGTAATTGCCTTGGGATAAATGATGCCCTGTTGAAGTCTTGTGATAGGTCGTTGTACACCAGAGGTTGCCACAGAAGATCCGGGAGCTGTCTCCATTACTGGTGCTGCAGCTTGCGCATCCCTGGAGCTGTCGCCTGTCGTTGCATTGATTCTGACCTATGCACTGTTACTGCATGCTGGTGCGACGCGGCAGGCGACCACTGGTTCATTGCGGAAGACACAGGAGACCTGGCGCCTGACACTGCTGATCCCGGTGACTGCCGACTTGACTCTGATGACGCAGGTGATGCAGGTGCAGGCAAAACATCCTCGGGAAGAGTATTTAATACTCCGTTTGCCGCTGCGCCTGCTGATATCACATGCTCTGTTATTGCATGTGAGGCATTTTCTTCCGGATTTTCATATCCCTGCGCATTTTCTTCTGAAACAAAATGCTCCAAGTCTTGATTAGTAGCAGGATCAATGGAAACATTAACTAGTTGAGCCACATATTCACCCCCTTGATTAATAGGATTTAACAAAGTGGCTGGAAGTAGAAGGATTTCAGATTTGAGGCGGGCACCGGCATTAGGATGAAGATTGGCAAGCGGAAAAATATTTTCATCAAAGATAACACCACGAGATATGTATATCCGACCAGTTTGAATATCTAGACACTTGAACCCCTTGTGCAAATTACTATAGCCAAGAAAGGTGCATTGCTTAGAGCAAAATTGGAGCTTATGAGTGTTATAGGGGCAAAGGTTTGGCCAACAGGCACAACCAAAAACGTGGAGAGACATATAATGAGGATCCACATGAAATAAGCGCTGCAAAGGAGTTTGAAGATTAATAACTTTGCTTGGGGTTCTATTAATGAGATAAGTGGCAGCAAGGAAGGCTTCATCCCAATACTTGAGGGGCATGGATGCATGTGCAAGAAGAGCTAGACCGACTTCTACAATGGGTCTATGCTTTCTTTCAGCTGACCCATTTTGCTGATGAGTGTGGGGACAGGAAACTCGATGAGTTATGCTTATTTTGCGAAAAAGTGAGTGTAGTCTTTCATATTCGCCACCCCAGTCGGTTTGCATTTTTCTTGCTAAACAACCTTTCTACCAGTTGTTGGAATTCATGAAATTTTTGAAACACCTCAGACTTTTGTTTTAAGAGGTAAATAAATGTAAACTTGCTGTAGTCATCAATAAAGCTAACATAATATTTATTTCTACCAACAGATTCAGGGGCAGGACCCCAAACATCAGAAAAAACTAATTCCAAAGGAGAACTCGACACACTATTGGATTTATCATAAGGCAACTGATGACTCTTTGCCTGTTGACAGGCATCACAAACTGACTCTTTATTATACCCTGATACACATGGGAGGTTGTTTTGGCTAACTACTTTTTCAACAATAGACAAAGCAGGATGTCCTAAACGACTATGCCACTTGGACAAAGATGGTTTAACAGCACTGAAGACTCCTTTCTTGGACCGTACTAGGGTAGGCGAAATAGGACAAAGACCACTCTCACATCTTCCTTGCTGAAGAACTTTCTTCGTTGCCCGATCCTTAATAAAAAAAATTAGAGTGAAAATTAAGAAAGGCTTGATTGTCCCTAGCAAGTTTATGGACAGAAAGGAGGTTTTTCTTGGCTTTAGGAACATGTAAGATATTCTTGAGATGGAGATTACGATGTGGGGTATGAACAATAGTGTGGCAAACATGTTTAATGTCCATACCTGTGCCATTTGCAGCAAAGATCTGTTCTGTACCATTGTACTTCTCTCTAACTGACAATTTGTCAAGTTCACTTGTGATATGATCAGTGGCTCTGGGGTCTGTATACCAATTTGAATCTGCACCATATGAGTTTACTACACTTGCTGCTGTCTTGCTGCGTTCAGCTTCATAGCTTTCATCATAGCGATGCCAACACTCGGCTGCCGTATGATTTGGTTTGTTGCAGATTTGGCACTTGATTTTGTTGTCAGAACCTCCTCCACGACCAATAGAGAACCCGCGTCCTCCATGGCCACAGTTTCTGCGACTGTTGCTGTTGCCCCGTCCACCGCGCGGGCCATTGCTGTTTCTGCGAGCGAAGTCGCACCTGCGTCACGCCGAGTTCGCTGAGCCTTGGAAGTTTGCGCCTCTCCACCACATATCTAGACGATTCTCATAGTTCAGAAGCTGTGAAAATAACTCACTGACCGTGATGAGTTCCAATCGCCCGAGTATGCTTGAGACTAGCGAGTTATACTCGAAGTCAAGGCCTTTCAGAATGTATGAGATGAATTCATCTTCTTCGAGAGGCTTTCCTGCTGTAGCCATCTCATCGGCAAAGCTCTGCATCTTGCCGAAGTATTCTGACGCAATCATCGTGCCCTTCTGAGTTGTCACAAGGGCCATGTGGGTATTGATCACTCTTGCGCTCGTTGCAGATTTGAACATCCCCTCCAGGGTCACCCAGACTTGATGCGCCATCGTCTTGGACGCGACGTGAGCAAGGATCTCTCGTGACAAAGAGTCGAGAAGATAACTCAAGACCTGTTGATCGAGAGATACCCATCTGATGTATTCGGGATTAGTCTCTTCGACAGGTTTGTCATTGCTCTTGACGATGATCTTTCTTGGTGGTGCCGGTGTAGTTCCGTCGAGATATCCCAGCAGTTGTGCTCCTCGCAAGGGCGGGAGCACCTGTGCCTTCCAGAGCACAAAGTTGCTCCTGGTGAGCTTCTCCGTGACCTGCGGACCAAGAGGAAGCCCCAAAGAGATCGTCGGCAAGGTCGAGGATGAAGTCGTCATGGCCTCTGTCGCTGATCTGTGTTGTATCAAATCGGACGTAGGAACAGATCTTTACCGAGTTTTAGATCGATCGCTCTGATACCATATCAAGGTTTTGGCAGAAGCGTATTACCTCTCTCGAGGCCGTGTAAGTTTATATATTGCTGGACAAAACACCAAAATGAATTACAATCGGTTATGCCGTGTTTGGAAGGAAGAGATTGGATTCTATCTTTTGGTTACAATTGATTCTAACTCTAACAAACTATTCTATCTCTAATCCTTATCAAACATGGCATGACATCTCAACTTTAACACTTTTCAGCTTTTCCTCAGTTGTCATACCCGTACTGACATAGGTGAATAGGAGACAAGAGAAAACCTACAACTGAATTTTCCGTTGTCTTCCATTCCTAATAGCTACCATCATCTACAGAACTTGATAAACTGGTCATCGCAATTTTATCCCATGTAGACTGGATGAGCAACAATGTGCCTCTATCGTTGATTCTTCTGCACTGGATTGCGTAGTATTTAAGCTTGCAATGTAGATTGGAAGATTGGCTCGCACATATCACTACTACAGAAAGCCTAATACTAGACGCCAAATCACAGACGGTTTGACAAAACCGTCTGTGACCGACACTAATACAGACGATTTTAATTTGGACACCGTCTGTGTTGATGGCGTCAGAGAAAACGAGTATCACAGACGGTTCTTATCGATGAACCGTATGTGATATTCCAGTATCACAGACGGTTTTTATTTAAAACCGTCTGTGATAATCTGGATATATCACAGATGGTTTTTTATTAAAAATCGTCTGTGATAATGAAGTTATCACAGACGGTTCGTATTAAAAATCATCTGTGATATGTTTCCCGCCTTGCAATTCCCCAAAATTTCATAATTTTCCGCCTGAGTCCGAGTAGGATTTAGTTTTGAGACACCTTCAGTAAAACGGGCATAACTTTTGCATACGGTGTCCGTTTTTGACGTTCTTGTACTCGTTGGAAAGCTAACAACGAGCCCAATCCAAAAAAATAACTAGCTTGTGCCAATCGCCCTCCAGGACCCTGACAATTGGCCATCTTTGGACCTAAACCTGCGTCGCAAGTTTTTGGTTTCTGTTTTTGCCCTTTTTCTTGGTCTTTCTTTCGGAATTTGGATTTTGCTTCAACGGAAAAGTTGTAGATCTCATTGAAACCTTTTAAATGAGTATATATAAGCTATATAAAACTTGGTATTTTATCTTTTCTAACTAGTTGTTTATATTGCATCGGTATATAAAATTTTGTACTCTAATTCACAGACGGTTCTATATATATAACCGTCTGTGATATTCATTCGTCACAGACAGTTCTATATATAGAACTGTCTGTGATAATCTGACCGCTGGGCCCGTCGATCCTCCTCAACCCAATCCTAGCTAATAAAAATCCACCAATCCTTACCCCACGGATCGTAGCTCCGCCTCTCCGTCCCCGCGCCAAAAAAATTTCGCGCTCCCTCCCCTATAAATAATCATCAGAACCAAGCCTCCTTTCTGTTCTCCTTCTTGCTGTTCTCCTCCTCTTTACTGTTCTTCTTGCTGTTCTCATCCTCTTTGTTGTTCTTCTCCTCCTTGCTGTTCTCCTCCTCCTCCTTGACCCATACCATAATAGCCCCACGAAGCAGATGATGCACAAGGTAGCGCTCAATAAACGCCGACGATGGTGGGCGTCAAAGACATCCAGCTTGTGCGCTGCATCAGGGGCGAGAAGGCCTAGGCATAGAGGATGTTTGCTTTTTTCTGTTCTTGTTGTGTTAGCTAGATGGGCAACATGTTTGTTGTTTTGGGATATTGTAATGGTAGGATCTAATCTTAATAAAAATAAAATGCGTATTATGTTTCATACTATATTTGCTTGTTTTCATTTCAATTAATTGATTTGCGAAATAGATGTTTTATGTTTGTGAAATAAATTGAGATGTGAATTGGATGTATACATGTACATGTTGATCTGCTTGTTTCAGAGGGCATGACTAGCATTTCCTGAGGTTAGCCAATAAACAGAAATAGATTTAGGGGTAGAAGAGAATAGCACAAACGGTTTTTGGTTTTTTTAGTTAAAAACCGTTTGTGATTATCACATATCACAGATGGTTTTTACTTACAAACCGTCTGTGATTTTTACACGTTCGAAAACTGTCTGTGATAACCTTCGATTATCATTGACCCATAAATTCAGATGGTTCAGAAAATCGTCTGTAATGACGTTTTTGAACCGCCTGTAATACGGTTTTCTGTAGTGGTGTATACAGCTCACCAACCATCAAGTAGCTTCTCAATGACGAAAGTACGGTATCTTTAATTGTATAGCATGAATGGAAGAGCCGTGCATTGCTTTTCGCAAAAGTACAGTGAAATGAACCACAGTTTCTTTCCATTGTTTTGGTTACCGCCAAAGAAAGATCACGTTACAGAAGGAACAAATAAAGGATGTCCAATACTGCTCAACATATATAAGCAAAAGTGCACAATAATGGAATTAAAGCACTTGATGAATTACAGGTATATATGAGGTATATATGAACTTCAATACATGTAACAACGAACTTAACAAAGATGTCAGAACACAAGAACCTCCGATTCACATCTGAACGAGTCTGACCATCTTGATCGTTCAATTCTTTTCACAAGCTCTAGCACAAGCTTCATCTCATATTTCATAAATCTCAACATATAATCGCCCTTAGCTTGCTCATTTGCCACGACGAGGTCAGATTCCATGGTTTTGAGCAGCTTAATTAAAGGCGATTCAAATCACTAGACATTGATGAGCCACCAAGAGATGTCGAAATCCCATCGCCCGTGGCAGGAACGATCGATTCTGAAACGGCATGAACGTGCTAAGGTTTTTGTCCACACGGAGTTGGTGCTGTCCTCCTCCAAGGGTGAGGGATCCAGTTATTAATCATCCCACACCAGAACCTTACTTCCACCGCGAATTAATTCTCCATATCAAACGATACCATGAGATAGGCTACATAATTTAGAAAAATAAGACGACCTCGAAATGTAGCCCTTGAGGACGCATGCTAGCAGTGATGCCATGAACAACAAACAGGGAAAAAATCTCGATAATATATAGTGCAAGAAAGTGCTCAAATGAGTTCCGTCTCTGAACTCTTAACTACTTACATGTACATCATCAGTACATGAAAAACACCAGTGTCCTATTTCTGTCTGGATCTTCAGGATTGGGCTATGATTTAAGTTCCCAACCAAACCTGCTGGGCATAGCACATCCCGATCAGGGAAAACTTTTCTGGAAAAAATTTTCGCCGCCCACAGATAAATCTAAATTTGGAAATTTCATAAAATCTCAGAAAATTCATTCAAAAATTTTAAATTTTAAATCTGATTTTTTTTAGTAGAAATGGATAACAAAAAAGTGTTGGTTTTAGGGTTTGAACTCAAGAGACCTTGTGCTCACCAAACACCATCCTTATCACTAGGCCAGCTAAGTACTTATTTTGTATTAGTTAAGGAATTTAGTTAAACTCCAAATTTCAAACCGAAATTCACCGGTTTTATAGTTTTTCAGACCGGGCTGAGAAAACTGAATTCGGTGAAATTCGACCGAAATTGTTTTCTCTGATCCCATGTCGCCGGGAGGTGCAGCATGTCGAGTTCTTTTTGTGGCCGATGGTTGTTGGCTGATGGGATATTGACATTTGGTGGACCTCAACTAATGACCGTTCTGCATTACATGGTCTTAGCCAGACTCCCTTTTCTCAATAGCCCTACACGTACCAACACAGATGTACGTAGCGCTAGTGCTGATCTACAACTGAAATTCCCAAAACCTTCCATTCCTAATATATAGCTGCCATTATCTACACAACAAAAGCAATTTTCCATCTCCCATTCACACTCCAAGAAACAAGCTGTGTGCTCCTGTTGTTGATTCTAGCACGTGGGCTGAAGTGTCCGCTATTTATGCAGTAAATGAGTCTGTTCTTTTTAGCTGCGACTTATGATTTTTGGTTGAAATTTTTGAATTTTGGCTATTTACGGTACAGATTACGGAGAGACAGATACTCACTTACGATTTTGGCTGGTACAGATGTGGGCTTTTAACGTGTAGATCGTTTAACTTGTAGACCCCGTCTTGAGAAAATACTCCATTTGAAAGTTAGTTACTGTAGCAGAAGCCAAAAGCCGATTTCAAAAGCCCAAAAGAACAGACCCGTAATATATGAAAGGGTGGACAGATGCCGGTCAGAAAATGTGCGATCTCCGGTATTTATGCCTGTAATGTAGACTGGCTGCAGAATGCTTGCTCACTAACAATTCACCAACCAGCAAGCAACTTTTCAAGGGTCAAGTATGCATGTTATCTTTAATTCTACAGCAACCATGGTACAACCGTTCTAGTGTGCTTCTAACAAAAGTACAATCAAATCGACTAACAGTTTGTTTGCATTATTCTGCTTTCCAAAGAAAGACAAGAACAGATACAACATGTTTGTTGCTCTATATTGCTACAAATATGCACAAATGCACCTGATAGACCATGTGGAGGTGCCTCGTGTGTATGATGAGTAATTGACATCTGTTTTAGAAAAGTCGAGTTTGGTTTATGTGGTTCGGACCATGTCATTGCGCGGTGCAATCGGTTTCGGTCGGATCTTGTCGAACTAAGTCGAACATGCTTAAGTCGTTTATTTTTCGTTTCGATCGGTTCGGGCTTTGAGTATTTCTTCTGATATTATTGTACGGTTACAATATTTTGAGCGGTGCTATGTGATTTGTTTCTTATCTGTGGTGGCTGCAGGACATCGAGGTGGAGTCGTGGCGAGGCACGGGATGACCAGACTAGGCGCGGGCGGTGCCGAGGTCAGAACGGTCGAGGTGTGCCGAAGATGGCGATGACTCGAGGTGGCTGCGTGGCTTGGAAGGCAAGGAATGAGGAGCTTTCTGGAAGGTGCGCGATGGGCGTTTTGGTGAATACGCAAAGCTGCACTAAAGGAAGTGGATTGTGGATAAAGCGTCATGAGTTGTTGAGAGCTAATGGGTAAAGTGAGAATATAAACCCATTAGTGGAGGCTGTAAATAGAGAATGATCTCTAGTGGAGAGAAGGTGAGAGAGTGGGTGTAAGAGTTAGGGTTTTATTTGGTTCTCTCCATGAAGGAAAATGAGAGTGTGTTTTTAGAGAGATGGCTTGTAAGATGGATTAGGGTTTTAGTCTTTGTTTGATGAGAAAGAGAGAAAGAGAGAAGGTGTGAGCTTCTTTCTATGCTCTCCATGCGTATGGGGACGTTGTGAGTTGTTTGTATCTCATATGTAATCTTTCATCTCTCCGCTTATTTATCAGAGTTTGCTTCTTTGGTTCGTATTAATTCCTTTTCATTCTCTGAGATGCTCTCTTTTGTCATGTATTTGCTCAAGTGACTGCTTGCTCTTTTGCTGTCCCATGTGAATCTGAATCGTAGTCTTTTGACTAGTGAATTCATGAGAGCAGTCCATTAATTGCAGTTCTATTGCTTGCTCTTTCGGCAGCAATATTGGTTCCTTTTGGCAGTGTAGAATTTTTGTTGTTTGTCCCCTCTCGGCAGTAAATTAATTCTTAGTTTTGTTGTTCTTTTTGTTAGCTATTTCTTTTGTTTTTCAGCTGTTTTATTTAGCAGTTTGTTGGCAGCAAAGTTACTTCTCGGCTAGCAGTAAAAGTGATCTGTTTTAGCTAAGCCAGGCAATCATTTCAAGTGGAAGTTTGATCTATTTGTCTTCATTCAGGCTTCCCTTTTTAGTTGGCTTGATTACAGGAAATGCTTAATATTGGAATCTTTGCTCCCTAAATTTCTGCATGCCTTTTTACTTGAATACTTTGGGGCGATTTTTTAAAAAGCAACATTCACCCCTCCCCTCTATTGCCATTTCGATCCAACAATTGGTATCAGAGCCGGTTAGCTCTTCTTCATAGATCTTAACCGGTCTTTGGAGCCATGGCGACAGACAAGTACTCGACCAAGTCTCCGATCTTTGATGGCATCGATTATCCGTTCTGGAAAAGCCAGATGGAGACCTACATCCAGGCCCAAGGGTATGCCATCTGGAGGAAGATCAAGGTCCGATTTGTTGTTCCCGCCGATGAGAACATAAACGCTGGAAACATGCATGATGTTGAGGCAAACGCTAAGGCAAGGAACATCATAATCCAGGGCTTGAGCAGAAGCGAGTTCGATCGCATCTCTCATCTGTCATCGGCCTTCGACATCTGGGAGACCCTCGATGCATACCATGAGGGCACCACCCAGATTAAGCGAGATTATAACAAGTTTGAAATGCTCGCTGGTGAGTCCTTGGATGAGTGTTTTGCGCATTTCCACAAAATCTTGAGCAACCTCCGAGCGGTCGGTCTCACATACCCCGACTCGGACAACGCTTGCCAAATCCTTTCTGCTCTTGATTTGCATGTTTGGGAGATGAAGGTGACCACTATTAAAGACACGACCGACCTCTTGACCCTGACTCTTGATGCGTTGTACTCACGCCTTAAGACTCACGAGATTGACATAGTCTCTCGTAGGTTGAAATCGCAGTCGATGGCCTTAGTCACCGATCCGGCTTCTGGATCTTCTTCCGAGTCACTTTGTGGTTTCTCCCTTGCTGCTCTCTGTGACATAACTGATGATCAGTTAGAGCAGCTTGCGGATGAGCAGTTAGCCCTCCTAGCTCGGAGATTTTCTCATGCTTACAAGAGGAGGAGGGGCGGAAAGAGAGGAGGACCCATGATTTGCTTCGAGTGTGGTGGCCCCAAACACATTCGAGCAAACTGCTCCAAACTGGGGAAGGGCAAAGGTGACTACGGCGGTGTGAGCAAGAACGACTACATCCACAAGAACCGCAACAAAAAGCCTTCTGCTCACACCCAAGGCAAGAAGAAGTTCCGCGACCTTGGCAAAGCCAAGAAGCTCTTCCACCGCGTCCTCACCACCTTCGACGACCTCGACCTCAGCGAGGTGGAGGGGTGGAGCGACGACGATGGGACGGACGAGCAAGATCCCAAGGGCGGCGACGACTTCTCCGACATGTGCTTCATGGCCCTTGAGGGCGAAGTGAGCGACAGCGAGCTGTACTTCGACTTCGACGAGGTATCCCCCACCTACGACCAGCTTAATGATGCTTTTCTTAAGCTAGGTAGATTTCATGCTAGATCTAGAGCTAGGTGTAGCGAGTTGGAGAAGGAAGTAGAGAGTTTGTCGCGGGAGCTTACTTCACTTAGATCTGCTCCCTCCCATGACGATTGTGATGTATGTTCTGCTTTGCTGGATGACATGGAGAAGCTAAGGACCTTTCATGATAGTGTGTCCTCCGAGCTTGACATGATTAAGGTGGAGAACATTAGTCTTCTTGCTGATCTTGAGATGAGTAGGGTAGTTCCTGTTCCATCTACTACTGTTGAGACTAGTGCATGCACCTCATGTGAGGATAAGGACAACGTATTTAGAGGTCTTTATACCATGCTTCTGGATCTGCCCAAGTCTTGTGAAAATTGCAATAAGTTGAAGATGAATCTAAAACGGGCAGACCATAAAATTGCTGAACTGCAAGCTTCACTACTTGAGCCCATTACTTCATGTTTGAACTGTCCTAAGTTAACTGCTGAACTTGAATCTGTCTCAAAACAGTTTCAAGAAATGATTGACACTAATAAGAAAAAGGCTCAGTTTGCAACTAAGGACCCTGTTAGCTCACCATCATTAGTTGTGACAAACTAAAACTTGAACTCATTGCTTTGAATGAAAAATGTGTGAAGCTAGCTAAGGATCAACTAGTGAAGCCATCAACTGATTGTGATATGATTGCTGGTGTGGGGGATAAGCCCAAGGGTAAGGTTGAGACGCTTAGCGACGTGAACCAAACTGCTAGCAGTAGGACTGTCCCTTCCGAGTCGGCTGTGCGTGCACAAGCCATTCACTCTTTTGCTATTGGTTCTTCATCTGCTCCCTTACCTCCTGCTGTCTCTTCTTCTCCCAGCTCTTCTTGCACCTCTCTCTTTCAGGAGTGTCAGTACCTTATGAACACTCTCGAGAGATTTGTAGGAGGCAAGAAGAAGCTGAATCTTATTCTAGACCAGTCCAAGATTTGCAAATTTAATCAAGGTCTAGGATACGATTTCTATGAGGACATGAGGAAGCATCCACCTGCCGTGCTCAGACCCATAGCACCAGGTGTGATCGAGATTGAGCCTAGGACCGAGAAAGTCCAATTTAAGTCCGCGGGCTTTGTCCAAGTGATTTCTGACAGCAAGGTGATTGCCCCTGCTGCTTCGGCCTCTCAGAAGGCGAAGCCTCACCGTGTTACTTCTACCTCTCAGAAGGTGAAGTACCACTGCACCTTCTGTCAGAAGGATGGACACTCGATCGAGCGATGCTTCAGGCGCGCCAAGATCGCACGAAGAGACCGTGTTCGTGATCTTAGGCGTATTCAGGGTCAGCCCCAGACCTTGAGTGCACCTAAGACCAACACGAGGTCTAGGCTTGTTTCTGTTGATGGGTTTGGGCAGCATCGAGGACTTGGTTTTTCTGAGTTTTCTGGTTTTTGTCCTCATGCTCCCTTTGGTCATCACTTCCGCTGTTCTGAGGGTAGATCTCATTTCCCCCGTCGAGATGGCTACCCGCGGCATGATCAGCATGTTGCCGGTGCTCCGACTCGCTCATCCGTAGTAGTCGGACCCAGCAACAGCTTCAGGTCTGCACACAGACCTTTTGGCTTGTTGAGTGACAGAGAGCGTAGGGTAGATAGAGGTCAGTCGCGTGTGGCTACTTCTTCTACTCGACGTGTTACTCAGTATTGGGTGCCAAAATCACTCTTGATTTACCCCAGTACTGAGACTTTACTCTCTGTTTGACTCAGGTTCGCCGAGCAGGGAAGGAAAAGGTTTGGCTTGTAGACTCCGGATGTTCATGACACATGACCGGAGACTCACGTTGGTTTTCTTCCCTTGCCTGTGCTCCAGGTGATGAGACGATTACCTTCGGAGATGTTTCATCTGGGCGCGTCATCGCCAAAGGTACAGTGCGCGTTAATGATTCTTTCATTTTGAAAGATGTTGCATTGGTTAGTAAGCTGCAGTATAATTTGCTTTCAGTTTCTTAGCTTACCAATGACGGTTTCGAGGTGAGCTTTAAGAAAAACAATTGCAAAATCCTTGATTCTTCGGGTAGTCTGGTTTGCGGGATTTCTCGTTTTAGGAGGATCTTTCGTGCTGATTTTTCTGAGTCTTCTGGTGATCCTCTCCGGTGTTTGGTTGCTTCTGAGTCCCGCGACCTTTCTTTCTGGCATAGGAGACTTGGTCATATTGGATTTGACCATTTGACTCGAGTTAGCGGCCACGATCTCATTCGTGGTCTGCCGAAACTCAAGATGTTCAAAGATCTAGTTTGTGCTCCTTGCCGACACGGCAAGATGGTTGCCGCTTCCCATCCTCCGGTCATTGTTAGTATGACCGATGCACCAGGATAGCTGCTCCATATGGATACAGTTGGACCAGCTCGAGTGCAGTCAGCAGGAGGGAAGTGGTATATCCTTGTCGTTGTCGATGACTTCTCGAGGTACTCTTGGGTGTTTTTCTTAGCCTCGAAGGATGAGACGTTTACACATTTCCGAGGTCTTTTCAGTAGGTTTTCTATTGAGCTCCCGGGTGGCTTATGAGCAATCCGCAGTGACAATGGCACAGAGTTCAAGAATTCTTACTTTGACAGGTTCTGCGATGAGACAGGTGTAGAGCATCAGTTCTCCTCTTCGCACGTCCCACAGCAAAATGGCGTCATGGAGAGAAAGAACCGTACCTTGGTTGAGATGGCCAGGACGATGCTTGATGAGTATTCTACACCTAGGAAGTTTTGGGCTGAGGCTATTGCGACCGCGTGCCATGTTTCGAACAGAGTTTTTCTTCGGGCACACTTACATCGCACTTCTTATGAGCTGAGATATGGGCAAAAGCTCAGTGTCTCTCATTTTCGTGTATTTGGTTGCAAGTGTTTCATTCTGAAGTCTGGGAACCTAGATAAGTTCGAGTCACGTTCTTGTGATGGTATCTTTCTAGGTTACTCGGTTTCTTCTCGGGCGTATAGGGTCTGGAACTGCGAGTCTAGTAAGTTGGTAGAGACCTGTGAGGTGACCTTTGACGAGGCCAGTCCGGGGACTAGGCCCGATATCTTAGGTTCTTTAGAGCAGTCCGAGCCCATCTTGTGGATGATGAGGACGATGGAAATGAGGGTTGTCTACCCGATCCAGTTCCTCATCCTCCCCTTGAGGTGCTATCCTCAACTGCACTTCCCGGTGATCAGCCCATGCCTTCTGCTTCCTCTGGAGCTAGTGACTCTGTTCCTACCTCATCAGCTCTTGAGGTAGAGGTCACTTCTTCTCATCCTGGACCTCCTTGACATATCCAAAAAAACCATCCTTCTGAGCAGATTATTGGAGACCTTTTTGAGCGAGTCACCCGCTCAAGATCCGACATGTCTTATTTCTGTCTCCATTCTGCCTTTGTTGCCTCCTTTGAGCCCAATGACGTTTGTCATGCTCTTTCTGATGAGTCTTGGGTCAATGCCATGCATGAGGAGCTAGAAAATTTCGAGAGAAACAAGGTCTAGTCGCTTGTTGAGCCCCCTCGAGGTCACAATGTCATTGGGACTAAGTGGGTGTTCAAGAACATGTAGAGTGAGGATGGGGTTGTCATTCAGAACAAGGCTAGACTGGTAGCTCAGGGGTTCTCCCAGGTTGAGGGTCTAGATTTCGAGGAGACCTTTGCCCCTGTAGCTAGACTTGAAGCCATTAGAATCTTGCTTGCTTTTGCGGCTTCTAAGGGTTTCAAGCTTTACTAGATGGATGTCAAGAGTGCCTTCCTCAATGGCTTTATTGAGGAAGAAGTTTATGTGAGACAGCCTCCAGGTTTTGAGAACCCCAAATACCCAAACCATGTCTTCAACTTTCCAAAGCGTTATATGGACTTAAGCAGGCCCCTAGAGCTTGGTATGAGAGGCTTAAGTCCTACCTGTTGAGTCATGGGTTTCAAATGGGTAAGGTGGATAAGACCTTGTTCATTCGTAGGCATGGCACAGACCTTCTGCTCATCCAGATTTATGTGGATGACATCATCTTTGGCGGCTCTTCTCATGCTCTCGTTTCACAGTTCTCGGATGTCATGAGCACCGAGTTTGAGATGAGCATGATGGGTGAGTTGACCTTATTCCTTGGCTTCCAGATCAAGCAGACTCGGGAGGGTACTTTCTTGCATCAGGGCAAGTACACTCGTGACCTCCTGAGACGCTTTGACATGAGTGATGGTAAGCCTGTGTCAACTCCCATGGCGTCTACAGCTTCTCTTGACCCAGATGAGGATGGCGAGCCAGTTGATTAGAAGGAGTATCGAAGCATGATTGGCTCCCTTTTGTACCTCACTGCCTCGAGACCGGACATACACTTCGTTGTGTGTCTATGTGCTCGCTTTCAGACTTCTCCTCGCGTATCTCACCGTCAGGCAGTGAAGCGCATTCTTCGGTACCTTCGAGCTACCATTGACTATGGTATCTGGTACTCTTCCTCGTCCTGGTACTCTTCCTCGTCCTGTCTTTTCTTGAGAGCCTACTCGGACGCTGACTTTGCTGGCTGTAGGATAGATAGGAAGAGCACTTCTGGCACCTGCCAATTTATTGGCACTTCTCTCGTTTCCTGGTCTTCGAGGAAACAGTCCGATGTTGCACAGTCCACCGCAGAGGCCGAGTACGTTGCTGCTGCCAGTTGCTGCAGCCAGGTACTTTGGATGGTCTCGACCCTGCGAGATTTTGGGTTAGTTATCGACAGTGTTCCACTCTTTTGTGATAACACTTCTGCGATTAACATTGCTAAGAACCCAGTACAGCATTCTCGGACCAAGCATATTGATATTCGATATCACTTCCTTAGAGACCATGTGGAGAAGGATGACATAGTGCTCCAGTTTGTGGAGAGTGACCACCAGTTGGCTGATATATTTACCAAGCCTTGGATAGCTCTAGGTTTTCTGCTCTACGGGGAGAGCTTGGGGTGGTTTGTCCTTATGGACTGTTGTGAGGGGTAGCTTTGGGCTTTACTGCTTTATTATATTAATTATGCTCTTACTCCTTTCTGTTGCATTGCATATGGGTGCATTGGGTTTAGTCCTCCTAGCATAGATTAGAGTGCTTCTCTTGTCTAGTTGTTTAGACTTCTTACTCTTATCTTATGATTCTAGGATGCTGCTTATTAGTTGTTTCTCTTCTCACTAGGTTGAGCTCACTCACTTCTTGTAGGTTCTAGCGAGGGTTGGGCCACCCTCGGGTAGACGGGATACGTGTTTGCTCTCTAGTGTGTTAGGTGGTCACCTGATAGTCCTGGAGTCATATGGGGTAGATGAGAGTCAGTCTAAGCCATAGTATCCTCTTTATCTCATCTATGCTTTAAGGACTGCCCTTTCGGATTTTCTTTGCCAGCTTCTCTTGTTTATAGCTTTGGTTCAGGGGGAGTTCATTTAGGAGCTTCTGGAGCTTAATATTGACATAACTTAACTTGAACTAAAAGTGCATTACATGTTGAGGGGAGCTGGATTTTCTGCATTTTATTCTACATTGTAATATAACTACATGGAGCCTTGATTATTATCCCTTCATGACATGTTTACATCGCTTTACATCCTGCCATGATTTGTGATCCATTGCTAGATTGATCATGACTTCATATGTGTAGACTAATTTTTGCCATGATGAGTTAATTAAAATTGCTCAACTTAAATTAATTCATGTCATGTTAAGTCTTGAGACTAGTCTGTCTTTAGTTATCCTTTTATGATTCATGCCATGTCAAACAGGCTGAGTTGAGTTTTGAATCTTTGTTGAGCTTTAGATTGAGCTAGTTTCTTGATGAAGCATGAGTTGATACAATTTTTAAGTAAGCAAAAAGATCTCTTTTGTGCCAAAAAACTGATCTCACCAATTCTTTCTCATGAGACGGCTGCCATTGCACTAGGCATGAACTCAGGGGGAGTTTTGGATGACCAAGATCATCTTCTTAAGCTTCTTGCTTAGAGTGATCGCATAAGGCTTGAGATCTAGCACATGACCAAAATTTTGGTTGAAAACAATCATGAGATTTCAAAAGAAAAATCATATCAAATGTGCTCAATTTGTTAAAATTACAAAAACTTACAAGTACTTAAACAAATGTATCATTCTTGAACTTGTAGCACTCTAAATTGACTCAATACTAGCTTCTTGGTTCCACTTAGATTATTGACATGGCCTGCATCATCTTTGGATACCTTTAGCTAGACTAGAATCATGGATGACTTGACATGCTAAGCAATTCAATTAATTTTCAGATTATGACTTATTTGGCCTAGCTTGTCTCTATATGCATTGTCATGATCTTGATAGCATTCTTATAAGTTATGACTTAGTGTAATACTTCACGGTCATCTTGGATAATCTTCATGGCTCATCATGCTTAAAATAAATAATATTCAGCCATTTCATCCATACTTGTGACCTTATTCTCTTTTGCATCCTTGATGTGTTTATTGCCAAAAGGGGGAGAATAGCGGAGAAAAAGTCATTTGGGAACCTTCTAGAGCCTTGGAGAACAATTTGCTCTTTCTTGTGTTGCTCTAGTGTTCCTTTTGTCGACATGGTCATAAGCGTCTTTGATTTTATTTAGACCATGTTTGACTTTCTTTTATTTTCAAACAAACTCAACTTTACGCTTTTTCTGTATTTGTCAATATACTCATCAAGGGGGAGATTGATAGACCATGTGGAGGTGCCCCGTTTGTATGATGAGTAATTGACATCTGTTTTAGAAAAGTCAAGTTTGGTTTGTGTGGTTCGGACCATGTCGTTGCGCGGTGCAATCTGTTTTGGTCGGACCTTGTCGAACTAGGTCGAACGTGCTTAAGTCGTTTATTTTTCGTTTCGATCGGTTCAGGCTTTGAGTATTTCTTCTGATATTATTGTACGGTTACAATATTTCGAGCGGTGCTATGTGATTTGTTTCTTGTTTGTGATGGCTGCAGGACATCGAGGTGGAGTCGTGGCGAGGCACGGGATGACCGGACTAGGCGCGGGCGTTGCCGAGGTCAGAACGGTCGAGGTGTGCCGAAGACGGCGATGACTCGAGGTGGCTGCGTGGCTTGGAAGGCAAGGAATGAGGAAGCTTCCTGGAAGGTGCGCGAGGGGTGTTTTGGTGAATACGCAAAGCTGCACTAAAGGAAGTGGATTGTGGATAAAGCGCCATGAGTTGTTGAGAGCTAATGGGTAAAGTGAGAATGTAAACCCATTAGTGGAGGCTGTAAATAGAGGATGATCTCTAGTGGAGAGAAGGTGATAGAGTGGGTGTAAGAGTTAGGGTTTTATTTGGTTCTCTCCATGCAAGGAAAATGAGAGTGTGTTTTTAGAGAGATGGCTTGTGAGATGGATTAGGGTTTTAGTCTTTGTTTGATGAGAAAGAGAGAATGTGTGAGCTTCTTTCTATGCTCTCCATGTGTATGGGGACGCTGTGAGCTGTTTGTATCTCATATGTAATCTTTCATCTCTCTGCTTATTTATCAGAGTTTGCTTCTTTGGTTCGTGTTAATTCCTTTTCATTCTTTGAGATGCTCTCTTTTGTCATGTATTTGCTCAAGTGACTGCTTGCTCTTTTGTTGTCCCATGTGAATCTGAATCGTAGTCTTTTGACTAGTGAATTCATGAGAGCAGTCCATTAATTGCATTTCTATTTCTCCTCTCTGTTTCACTTCTGTCGGCAGACATTTCTCTTGGTTCAGTTCTTGGAAGCTGCTACTTCCTGCAGTCGGTTATGCTAGTAAAACAGCATTTGTTCAAGTATATTGAGAGCAAAGATCTAAGTAGCTGCACTTGATTGATTTTCTTTGTCTACTGATTCCTAGTCCGGTGAATTGATGCATGCGGCTGCTATTCTACATTTCTTTTTGCTGGACTCCTTTTGCTGGTTTATTGTGATCGGCTCCACTGCAGTTTACAGCAGTTTTTATAGTTTTTGGCTAGGTATAGAGGCTTCTTTACCAACAATTTCAGCAGCTACTGCAGGTGGCTGTTTGCTTTCTCTTTTTTTAGTCTTTGCTTTCCTTCCCTTCCTGTTTTTCAGTGCAGTCTGTATCTTCTGTCCAGCAGCAAAAAGAGTGTTCGACTGCTGCTTTTGTACTGAAATTGCTGCTTCTTGCGGCAGTAAAAAACAGCTCTTGGCCAGCAGCTTTCGGCAGCAATATTGGTTCCTTTTGACAGTGCAGAATTTTTGTTGTTTGTCCCTCTTGGCAGTAAATTAATTCTTAGTTTTGCTGTTCTTTTTGTTAGCTATTTCTTTTGTTTTTCAGCTGTTTTATTTAGCAGTTTGTTGGCAGCAAAGTTGCTTCTCGGCTAGCAGTAAAAGTGATCTGTTTTAGCTAAGCCAGGCAATCATTTCAAGTGGAAGTTTGATCTATTTGTCTTCATTCAGGCGTCCCTTTTTAGTTGGCTTGATTACAGGAAATGCTTAATATTGGAATCTTTGCTCCCTAAATTTGTGCATGCCTTTTTACTTGAATACTTTGGGGGCGATTTTTTAAAAAGCAACATTCACCCCTCCCCTCTGTTGCCATTTCGATCCAACAGCACCGACATTACAAAGAAGTACAGGTTTTATACTTGTAACAACGAAATTGGCAAAGATGGTACTACACAAGTACACCCCATTCACATCCCAATGGTGATCATCCCCGTTGGCGTTGGCACACCCATGCTCTTTCGCTTTCTCGGGCAAATGGTTGAAGCCAATGAATACCTCGTTCTTTTCTTTTCACCTCCCCCTGCAGTAACTCCATCTGATCCTTCGTGGTGACGGTATCACCTTTCCATTTGTTTATCGTGGTTAGCTTCAGCCTGTGAGGATAGCAGTGTGACAATGCGTCGTGGCTCTACATTCTACTAAAATCGTCGTGTTTAGCACCTGTTTTTTTGCCTTGGATTACTTGGTTTGTTTATCACAGCCGCTGGATCAGACATGCAGGTTGCCAGTTTGCAATGAACCTCACAGGGAGAATGTCACATGTCATTGCTAAAGAATGGCGATTGTAACAAATTTGATAGGAAGTAGCAAAATATTTTCAATCAAAACCAAGTTCCCAATTACTAATCCAGTGCTAGCTTGTTATTTTTTGTCCTCACTGTTTGGTTATCCGGGGACAAGCAAAAAAAAAAGGTTATTTTTCGGTCATGAACGCAACAGTGCATCGAGCTGAGCTAACAGAGATCGATTGATAAGGCAATTCATGCATACACCAGATAAAACCTCAAACTCAAATGTTGCAACTTTGCTTAGATATAGATATTTGTCTCTACTCTTCTCCACAATACAACAGAGCTAGGTACAATGTAATATTGGGTGGGTTCTTTTCGGTTGCCGTCGATGGCTTTTAGCTCTAACAAGGGAAAAATATCTTGGATTGAAAAAAAATTTCGGCAGGCAGCGAAACGACTGAAAGGGATGAAATTTTCAATAGCATTTGAATTTTGATGAAATTTAACTAAATTTTGGATGAAATTTGGTTATATTTCAAATAGGGCCAAATTCGGCCAAAATTTGACCGAATTATTTTTGTTTAGGAGGGTAATGAAGGGGGCAAAATTTCCAAAATTTTGCCCCATTTCAGACAAAATTATCAACCATGACCCTAACACGAGCACTTGTGCGAACAAACCAAATGCTAATAAACCAGTAAGTCATTTTAAAAAGACTGTTTTGATAGGTCACTTCGAAAAGACAAGGAAAAAATTGTGCCATTTATTTGTTCAGGAAAAATCATAAACCATAAGATATAAGGTGAAAAGAAGTAGACCATTAACTGCCATTCGTACATTAATTCACTGATCCATAATCATTGCCTACATCATCACTGTTGCCATCGCCTAATTGGATTGCAAGCCATCTCTATTACTATCTTCTAATGGATTCAGGCTTGAATCAGGCCTAAACCTCTTCTTGCCAATTTCTTTGTTTACATTGGTGGCATGTAATTGGGCACATAACACCCTTGGAAACCTGGTACTGCGATCGAATTCTCTTGTACAGATGTATCCGGCATATATCAGAATATAATTACTTATGAAATAATAATAGTTACAAAACTACTCAAACAATTACGATCTTTGAGAAAGAACAAACAAATAACACGTTTAGTTTTTCCGTTATTCAAAACAATATACAACTATGTCGCTTTGTTATGCTAGGTCAGATGTCAGACCTAGCTAAGCATGTATAATAGGACAACCTATGAATTATGCACAATATTTCTCTAAAGTAAATCATGTTTATATACTCCTAGCAACAGGAGTAGACAAAACTTGTTACCTGCTAAGCATTTATAGTGAAATAATTTTTGAACTTTCTATTCTCTGAACTAAATAATGAGCAGCTCCTCATTTAGTCCTTGTTATTTCATTATAATTAATTTCACACATTTTTAACTCCTCTCTCTACTTAGTAATAACCTTATATCCTGTACCTGTACAAGAAATAAAAAGGGAGACAAAAGAAATATTAGTTCCTTCGTCTAAGTTTGTAAGACGTATTTTCTCTTGGCATATAGACTAAGGAGATATTAAAAATGACTAAATTATCCATAATTATTATCTTTAAGCGCTATATTCAATGCATGTATGTATAGAATATAAAGTAAATTTAGATATTTATTAGGAGTATAGAATGAATATGGTACTGGGCTAGCCCTTTTAGCTCAGGCTTCCATGCCTCTCAAACTCTAGGACAAAGCTTTTCTTTCAGCCACCTATATGATCAATCGCCTTCCAACTCAGGTAATTGATAGCTAGTCTGATTTACTATATAGTAGCATTAATAATTATTTTTGATACTCATTTCTTATATGTGTAGCGTAGATAGACCAAAGCTGGACGTACATTGAGAACCGTGTGAGTGAAGAGTACATTAATTGCATGTCTGCTTTTAGAAGAGCGGTCGAGCTGTATATGTTGAAGAAGGGGATAGAATATATATATTGTCCATGTATTGATTGTGATAATTTAAAGATATTTAGCAACTCAGCGCAGATCGAATCTCACTTGATTCGAAGGGGTTTCAGAAAGGGGTACAGATGTTGGACCAGTCACGGTGAAGAGAAGAGTACACAGAAGGTAGTTATGACATCGTTGAGGGAGACAACGATATGCCGGTTGTGGACTGTGCTTTCGATCATGAGGATAGGTCGCAGGATGAAAATCTGGATTAGATGCTACGTGATGCAAAAGGGAACTATAGTGAGAGAGAGTTTGGTAAATTCGAGAGCTTGATAGAGGACTCGGAGAAACCTTTGTTCTTGGGTTGCAGGCCGCAATACACGAGTTTGTCATCAGTTCTAAAACTGCTAAAATTGAAGGCAAGTAATGGTTGGTCTGATAAGAGTTTCCCAGCATTGTTAGGTCTCCTAGCGGACATACTTCCAAAGAAAAATGTGTAGCCAAGAACTACCTACCAAGCCAAAAAGATTCTTTGCCCATTGCGAATGGAAGTAGAAAGAATACATGCATGTCCGAATGATTGTATCCTGTACCGTAAAGAGTATGCTAGATACATGTTTGACCAGTGTGCAAAGCATCCCGATATAAGCGTAAAAATGACCCCAATGATGAGAAAGGCATCGAGGTGAAGTAAGGATCTCCTGTTAAGCATTTATTTGCAAACTGCAAGGATGCAAGATTTATACGCTGAAACTAGGAGCAGCGTGAGAAAGACAGAATGATAAGACATGTTGCTAATTCTACCCAATGGAGGAACATCGATTGGATGTTTGTAGATTTTGGTGTGGAACCGAGGAATATAAGGTTTGGGTTGAGTACAGATGGAATGAATCCTTTTGGTAACTTGAGCAGTCAACATAGCTCCTGGTCCATGACTTTGTGTATGTACAACCTTCGTCCTTGGCTGTGTATGAAGCGGAAGTATATTTTGATGTAACTATTTATCGAAGGGCCGAAGCAACCAAGGAACGATATTGATGTGTATTTAGCACCATTGGTGGAAGATCTTGCAATACTGTGGAACAAAGGGGTACATGTATGAGATGCGGACAAACGAGAGAACTTCACTCTATGCACCATGTTGTTTTGCACCATTAATGATTTTCCTGCCCTTCGTAACCTGTCAGGGTTGAGTATAAAAGGAGCCAAAGCCTGTCCGCACTACTTAGATTATACCGAGAGTGTGTGGTTGAATAACTCGCGCAAAACTGTGTGCATGCGTCATCGTAGGTTCCTTCCAAAGTATCACCCATACCGCAAGATGAAGAAACAATTTGACGGAAAAAAAGATGTGTATGATATGGTCAAGGATATCGACGTTGTGCTGGAAAAGGTCGTAAAGTGAGGACCTATCGGAAGAACATGTGGAAGAAGATGTCAATATTTTGGGACTTGCCTTATTGGGAGTACTTAGAAGTTCGCAATTGCATCGATGTCATGCACGTAGAGAAGAATGTATGTGACAGTTTGATTGGTCTCTTACTGAACATTCCTTATAAAACAAAGGATGGTGTCAACGCAAGACGTGACTTGGTCGCTATGAACATTAGGACCGAGTTAGCATCGATAGAGACCGATAAAGGCCAGATGTACCTTCCCCTAGCTTGCTACACTTTGTCTAAGTCGGAGAGAACTCAACTGTGCCAGTCCTTACATGGTGTGAAAGTTCTATCCAGTCACTTCACTAGCTTGAAGAAACTTATTTCCATGGAACATTTGAAATTAATTGGCATGAAATCTCATGACTGTCATGTGCTAATGACACAAATGCTACCTGCTGCAATTAGAAGTATTTTGCCGAACAAGGTTCGAGTGACAATCATAAGGCTATGTTATTTTTTTAATGCAATTGCTCAGAAGGTCATTGATCTCGATGGACTAGATGCACTGCAGGCTGAGGTGGTGACAACTCGATGTCATCTAGAGATGTATTTCCCTCCATCATTTTTTGATATCATGGTCCATCTCATTATCCACCTTGTGAAAGAGATAAAGATATGTGGCCGCGTGTTTCTACGTCATATGTACCCATATATTGAAGAACACAAGGACATGCTATGCCAAGAGAATGCAAGCCAGTCAGAAGTTTGGATCACGAGACAACACAACCATCAGTTCAACGAATCATTGAAGGTGCGATTGACTAGAAGGTTGTCAAGTGAAACACTACAATGGTTGGCAAAAGGGCCAAAATTTACAATTGTGATATGGCAAGGAACGACATTAATGGCTACACATTTTATACAACAGATCAGGATAGAAAAAGCACAGTGTAGAACTCAGGTGTCCGCATAGATGCATATGATACGCATGTCAGTACCACTGGCCCAAACTCGTACTACGAGCTTGTAGAAGAGATTTGGGAGCTTAACTATGTAATTTTCAAGATTCCTCTATTTCGGTGTCGTTGGGTCCAACTCCTACGGGATGTAAAGGTCGACATGTACGATGTCACTACTGTGGACCTCGAATGTGTAGGATAGAAGACGAACCATTCATACTCGCAAGGCAAGTTGTTCAAGTACTTTATGTAACCGACCCAGCAAATAAGAAGCGCCATGTAGTTCTTCATGGAACAAGAAGGATTGTCGGAGTTGAGAATGTTGTGGATGGGGAAGAGTACAATCAATTTGATGAGTTGCCTCCATTCGGAGACGACATCAGGCTCGAGGAATAACAAGGCGATGAAGCAAGCTATATGCGTGTCAATCATCGTGAAGGGCTTTATTTAAAAGGAAATAGACAAGTGTAATAAATGATCCCACAAAGCCAGCACCTATTTGGAAATTGTTGCAATGTAATCATAATTACGAAACTCTGCATGTAATTATGCAACTATATTCCATTGTAATTGTAAATGACTCAGGAATTAAGAAATAGTTATATTTATGATTATGCTTGCGTTTTCATAATATTGCATGGCCAACATGATTTCTAGATGTAGCGGACTATCATAGACGGTTTATCAAAAGAAACCGTCTGTGATATGTCGAATATCACAGACGGTCTGTCTGTGATATAACTATCACAGACGGTTCCATAAAAGAACCGTTTGTGATAGTTTCCCTATAAATATTCGCAATAGGTTCTGCTCGTAGAGTCCTCACTCACTCTCTCCATCTCCACCGCCCCTGCTAGGTTTTGCTAGATCTAACTACTCACTTGCGCGCGACGCTGCCACTCCCTCCCGACGCCGCCGCTCCCTCCCAATGCCAGCCACCTCTCCCTCACAACGCCACCTCTCATGACGCTGCCTCTCCCTCCCATTGCCGTCGGCCACTCCCTCCTGACGTCGGCCGCCACTCCCTCTTGACGCCGGCCGCCTCAACCTCACGCCACCGCCGCTCCTTCCCAACACCGTTCCCCTCTGTCTCAATAGTTGGCTAATTTGTTTTGTTATCTTCAGTAAATGGCTAAATTGTTTTATGACCTTTAGTACTTTATGATATATGCTTCACTTGTTAGCTATAAGATCTAATACTAAAATTGAATATTCAAGCTTGAGCTCTAAATTTTTACTATTACTGTCATTTGTCAATCTTGTGGTCTGTCTCAATAGTTGGCTAAATTGTTTTATGGCCTTTAGAACTTCATGATATATGCTGCACTTGTTGGCTATAAGATCTATTTGGAATGGCATATTACTGTTCCAAAAGAACCTTGTAGTAATAATACATGCCACATAGACCTTCAAAGCGCATGAAGCAAGTGACACACTCCAGTGTATCAGGTTCAATTAACTTGATACACTGGTGTGTGTCACTTGCTTCATAGAACTTTGTTTAGGCCTATAGCTCACTGCAGTTAGTTTATTCTTAGAAGAGAGATGACGTCCACGCAGTCATCGTCGTCGTCATCTGGGTCTCACACTCCCAAGATTGGGATAACTAAGCGTGGCCGAGGAGTACCGAAAAGACCAGAGGGCCAAATAACCATCACAGTGGTCTCTTTGGATGGGGTCCCTCTACAACCGAAGAAAGCAGTGGCATCATTTCGAACTACCTACGGGATAATTGGAAGGCAACGAGTCCCCATCACCATAGCAAGCTGAAAGATTTGGCAAAAGATCTGAAAGATCAGCTATGGGAGGAAATTACAAATTCGTTTGATATCCTAGCAGAAGTACAGGGACTCGTGCAACGGCAGGCGCTCCTCGCAATGGGAAAAGCATGGAAGAATTTTAAGAGCACTCTTGTCACGCTGTACATGTCCAAGGATCTCACGCCCTTCACGAGGTATCCTTTCATGTTGTCGGAAACATAGGAGGCCCTTGTGCAGATGAAGACAACGACCGAATTTGAACAACAAAGTGCGGTGCACAAGGCTCTCCAGTCACAAAACACTCACCCTCACAGACTCGGCACTGCTGGGTACGCAGGTAAAATCCCGCAGTGGAGGATGCAGGATGAGGTCGCAATCCGATCGGAGGCCTCCTCGCCATTTGCCGGGATCGCAAATGAGCGCGCTCGAAACTGGTTAAGAGTGAGGTCATCAACCACGTTTTCGGGTGTCTCTTTCAAAAATTCGACAGATGAGGAAGTCTCCCAACACTTGGTAAGATATGTTAAACTACATAGTTATTAATACCTCTTGAACTTCATGGGTTCAAAAATAACATGATTGCCTCTTGCAGCAATCATTAACTACTGAATCTTCCCGAGGCTCCTTTCAAGAATACAGGGAGAGAGATGTACTATCACAGGCCTTACGAAACAAGCAGCACCCAGGTGGCACACGAGGCTTGGGGGTTTACATATCTTGGAGGCATGGATTTCCAAATGACTCAGAGACATATAGAAGTAGGAAGAGATCCAAGGCCTACCGCAACGAACAAATAAAACAGGAGCTTCATGCTCAACTTGAGGAACAACTATCTGCCTCACTTCAAGGAGAGATAGATTCATTGAGGGAAGAACTGAGACAAGTCCGCAACCAATCGCAACTCACCCCTGTTACTGCGGTACCCAATCCCCCACAACGTCGCAGTAGCTGTGCGTCCACACCAATTACTGAACATAGCGATGCCCACTTATCTATCGACAACATCCAGGTAATGTACGTCTTTAGAATGCTACATAGATCTCTCTGGTGGATGCCTTAGCTCATCTTATATCGTTATATAAGAGCGCATGCCTTGCATCCTCAGAACTAGGCTTGTTGGCTCTATTCCCGTTGATACTGGGCAGGGGATGGCATATCCATGGCTGTCAGGGACGTTGGTGCACGGTGTACAAGTAGAGACCGATTTCATAAAGGTTCAGGTGGACATGATTAATGATGTTTTAAGACCGTCCCTCTTGAGAAGCCCCCAAACGAAGAGATTACAACATTAGGGGATGCCGTCCACACATCCAGTGGCCCAAGAGGGACATCGCCATGGACCTGTCACATGAGCTCCGGTGACTCCACCTCCAGCTCCGGTTCTTAAGCCTATTGCATCGGCTCCCGTGCACATGCCGCTGAAAACGTATCATAAGAGAGGTTCTAAGACTCAAGCGAAGAAAACTAAGGCGCGTCCCGAGCCATAGAAGTTCATTCTAGGAGTCTTGTTGGTCCCCGAGTCACAATTACCCCGGCTTTGTCTGGTTTGCAATACATTGCATACTTGGTACATGCAGAGGTCCAACATGAAGCCAAACTAGCACCGTGGATTCACTGTGAGATATACAGAGGCACATTTCCTCCACAACTCAGGCTACTTCATCGTGACATTCAAAGACTTATTCTTACTATTCAATCTTGACGAACTCGATGCCTCACTTCTATGATGCTGGACACTGTAAGTGTACTGTACAATGAAATTCTACATTCACGTCATACCAATAAATGTCATTACTCTTCCCTTATGTATAGATACATGATCCAACAAGTCCGACGACAGCGATAACCGGTGGGTTTCCTCAACCCACACTTGGTCTCAGAGCAATCTATCAATAGAAATGCATCCTTAGTGTAAGATTACATAATGAGGGTATTGATTGCACACAGTGACAAGGAGTACATCATGGTACCCTTCAACTAAGGGTAAGTACTTCACTAGTTGCCACACAAGTTTCATTTGTACTTTATATGCAACATAAACTTTGGATTAATCACTATGGCGACACACATGACTAGGTCTCACTGGATTTTGATTGTGATTGTACCAAAGTGGAGCAAGGTAATATACCTTGATTCCCTACTTAGGAGCAACCCCGACTTTAGTCGTGTGCAAGAAGTAATTAACAGGTAAACTCATTTCCTCCATACATAACTATATTGTAATCTTTCCTTCGTTTGCAATGGCCGAGGCTAACTTTTTTGGAATCACGTAGGTCGTTTACCGCTTATGTTGCCCTAGGAGGGAGATATAATGAATCTAGTGACACGCTGCAACATAGGACGCGATTTCCGGTACCCACTACAACACAACAATCCTATATCACACTTTGTTATAATGCCTCTAGAATTGACTACCTATGTATGTAATTCTATATATTTTGCAGTGCCACCAGCAGCTACAGGGCAACATATGTGGATTCTACATTTGTCGCCATATGAACGAAATCACAGACACTAAGATGAATGATCCAGAGGTTTATCAACCTTCTAATAATTATTATTTTGTGATTATATATATGTACATATACACACACATGCTAATTAATGACTTAACATTGCTCCTAGCGACAACAGGTAGACTTCGACGAAAGTGCATATGATCTTGACAAACTCGTTACAATTCGTGGAAATCTCTCCCAATTCTTGCTAGTAGAGGTCATAAACAAGACTGGAGAGTTCCACCCCGATAATGGTGATAATTAGATGTTGAAACATTGGATTCAATTGTACAAATCACTCAATTGTGCTTAATCAAACAATTCATTCAATTTAATTCATTTGTGAAATCTATGTAACGATTGTCATGCTCTATATATATGATCTGCTGGCGTTGTTTCATTCATCTGTGTGATTTATGTAATGATTGTCCTGTGCTATATACGTGATCTTGCTTGTTTTCAGGGGGCATGGCTAACATATCCTGAGGCTAGCCAAAAAAGGGCAAATAAAATTGCTGTTGAAATAGCTATCACAGACAGTTCAGTGTTCCAAACCGTCTGTGATATATATCCCAGACAGTTTTTGTTATTAACCGTCTGTGATATGGTATATATCACAAACGGTTCAGAACACTGAACCGTCTGTGATATGAACCATATCACAGACGGTTAATAACAAAAACCATTCGTGATAGTCGAATATCACAGACGGTTTTTATAAAAAAAACCGTCTGTGATAGTCGAGTATCACAGACAAGTGCGCGCTAAGGTGCTCCCTTGACCTATCTTGGGTCGTCCGCGAAGTAGTCAGACATGTCCTCGAGGGGGTTCTCGTGCAGGGATAGCTCAACTCCCCACTGGGGTGCGAAATCTGCAGAACAAATATTGTTTATTCATGCAATATATTGATGCAAACAAACTTTAAGACACGAAATGTACCTTCGACGTGGGCCATGGCGCACGCCCAAGTGTTATACCGACCGTACCCACTTTGCCCGAACAGCTTAGGGAACAATGAATACTGCCTTAGTGCTGGTGGGTAGGGGTCCAGGATTGGCGTCAATCGCCGCCGCTTTCATCGTGTATAGTTACTTCCAGCTGGGTTTTGACTGGCACGGCACAAACGCTGGCACGACAGGCTTTGGGCCATACTTGGGCCTGGCCAGAGGTGAGGCGAACTAGCATGGCACGGCACAGCGGAGTGACTAGGCCGAACCGGTATGGTACGAAGTGGCCCGAAGCACGATGGGTCTGAGCCGGCACAGCCCAACTCCTAGATCTATTACACAGCAACTTTTTTTCCATTGACCAATTAAACTATACAGATCTATGGTCGACCCATCCTGTTTCACACATTCTTGCTAAACAAGGACTGATCTTTCTTTATATCTCTCCTTTTTTCGACGAAATATCCTCCTTTCTTTGACCCGCTTGGCATGCGAAAACTAGCATGAGCGCACACGCATTTCGCAATGCTAATTAATCAACGCCAGTTCAAGGGACTCGGTCTTCCCGATGAAAACGACAAAGCAGTGGCTACTTGTGGAGCACGGATGTACATGTATGTACAGTTCGTAGACTGAGAATTCATCAGGCTGAGACCCCCGTTCGGGAGACAAAAAACGCTGTCAAAGCGATCAGGAGCTGGACCGAGTCGATCTTGGATTGGATAGATTATTCTTTGTTAATTTGTTCCAACTTTTGAATCATGATGCATGAATCAGAAACTGTGTAGTTAGTGTAGGACCAAACAGGTAACAGAGGGTGGTGAATGGTGCCTTCAAAATTCCCCAAGTATTCACACAATCCTCTTCTCCAATAGCTATAGAGCTATGAAGTTAGGGATTGAAAGCTCACTAGAAATCGACAAATCCAATCGAAACAGAGAAGAAATAGCCGCTAACCGAGAACAGTCCAGAGCGGTCGAAAACGCTTTTGCCGTGGTCAAACCGACCGAGCGGTGGTCTGTCTGTGACAGAGTGGTCGAAAGCCAACTAGTGATTGATCAAACAACTCGGTCGAAAATAGATGGTTCACTGGTCGAAACCTCGTGGTCCTAAGCCAACAGGCGGTCGAACTCCCAACACGGTCGAAACCAGATTACCGCTCGAGACAACAACATGGTTGAAAAGGTGGTCTGTAGCACATCCGACAAAACAGAGGAGACAGTGAGGCGCAGGACCGCAAGATCCGATTTCTGAATAACTTTTCATTTACAAATCAATTGGTCATGAGACTTCAAACACAGTAAGACCACGTCCTCAGAAGATTTCACTGATCTTTAATTGAAAACTTATCAAGCCTACAGAGATCTTTCGGAAAAACACAAAGACCGCTCAAAACCATGACTTTGAAAGAAGGAAGATAATCAGATCATGCAAATGGAATTAAATGGGCCAAGAAGGCTTCGAGTATGTTCTTCCATTACCAGGCAAGTCAGATTATCCAAAGAACAACTAAGAGCAAAGACTTAAGTTAGGAACCTAAAGAGCGAAGAGATGAACAGAGAAAATACACTCAAGACATACAAGCATCAATCAAACAAAACAACTCAAATAGAAACACAAAGATGGATGATTACATTCATGGAGGTTTCTACAACCACTCCATCTAGGAGAACCAGGAGCACAAGCGCTCCGATCTCAAAACAACCCACGTAAGAAACAGAAAATAAAACCACAAAACACACACATCGTCCTGGTGCTCTACCCTCCTATATATAGCCTTCAGTAGCGGGGGGTAACCCGTTAACCCCAACTAACACCGGGTTTTACACATGCTTTACCCGTTAACACCAACAAACTCCAGTGCTTTAACAGTGACTTTACCAGAGAGCAGTTTCCTTTGTAGGCTTTGAGCACTTCTCCAAAATTCCCCTCCTGCACCTTCCCAGAAGCTTTCCATTTTCTTGCTGTCCAAACCGTGCAGCCACCTTGCAAGCCTAGTCATCTTCGGCACCTCCCGATCGTTCTGGACCTCAACACCACTTAGGTTTAGTCCTGATCTTCCACGCCTCACCATGACTTAACTCCAAAGTCATGCAAGCACCACAGACAAGAAAAACATCACATAGCACCGCTCTAGAAACTGAGATCATACATCTGCATCAGAAGAATGTATTCGGAAATCACCACAGCTGGTCGTAAACCACTTGCGACCGGTCGAAAGCACAAGACATGAAAGGTTCACAGCCTATGACCACATAGCAGGTCATTACAACCACACCAGAAGGCAGTACAACCACTTACAAGAGGCTACAACCGCCTTCCGTTGGGTTACGACCACTCTGTTGGTCTTACGACCACACAGACAGTCATTTCGACCACGTTATAGCTCCTCCGATCCTTCGACTTTGTGGTCGTACTGAAGTTTGGAGCACATTCACTTCTTCACAACGTGGTTGAAAGCCCTTTTGACCATGTTTAGCGTGGTCGAAGCGCCTTCCGACTACGTTCAATTTGTACTGCCGTGGTCGTAGCACCTCTCGACCATGTTCAGTTCCTTCAGCTGTGGTCGTATCACTCTTTGACCACGTCTTCTTCTGGTTTGCTGCGGTCGTAATGCCTTCTGACCACGTTCAAACTTCCTTTGTCATGGCTGTAAAGCCTTCCAACCACGTTTGCCGACTACCGAACATGGTCGATAACCCATCTGCTGACTTCCAACCACGTTGTAACTCTTTTGCTGACTTCCGAACATGGTCGAAAACACATTTGCTGACTTCCGACCACGTTGTGACTCGTCTGCAGACTTCCAACCATAGACAACGTGGTCGTAAACCAGTCTACCGATGTGACAACCCAGCCCATGATGGCCCATATGTGTGTGTGCACATGTGGGTGTGGGTTAGTCTCACCTTGCTAACTTAACTTGAGAAGCACTTACATATAAGCCTAGGAGTTCCAAAGGTAGCACCCCCGATTAACCGTTTTGCGCAAAGCGAGGACGAAAGTGCAAGCGGGTTGCTACATGCGCGTGGCCTATCCAGAATGGGGTTAGACCTAAGCCGGTTTGGACCCTAGGGCATTACAAATGGTATCAGAGCTAACTCTCGCGGTTACATGGGCGCGTTCGAGTCAGGGGCATGGGCATATGGCACATGGCCCGTGTGGGCCCGGAGTGGACACACGGCATGGCATATGTGCTGTCACTGAACACACGGACATGTGCCAAAAGGGGAGATCCTTATCATTTGCCCCAGTGTGGGTATGTTGGTTCGACGAGGACGTCAGGTCCTTTAAGGGGTGTGTATGTGACACCCCAGCCCATGATGGCCCATATGTGTGTGTGCACATGTGAGTGTGGGTTAGTCCCACCTTGCTAGCTTAACTTGAGAAGCACTTACATATAAACTTAGGAGTTCCAAAGGTAGCACCCCAGTTAACCGTTTTGCACGAAGCGAGGACGAAAGTGCAAGCGGGTTGCTACGTGTGCGTGGCCTATCCATAATGGGGTTAGGCCTAAGCCGGTTTGGACCCTAGGGCGTTACAGCCGACCACATACATCCGACAATGTGGTCGTAAAGGGTCTCCCGACCACTCGCTAGGACTTACGACTCGGTAGAGACAGCACAAACTTCAGAAAACCAAACTCAATCTTTCTAAAACAAGGGTCAATTACTCATCACAAATATGGGGTCACCTCCACATGGTCTCTCAATCTCTCCCTTGATGAGTATATTCACAAACACAGAAAAAAGCATGAAGATGAGTTTTTTTTGTTTTAAAAGAGAAAGTCACACATGGTCTAAAAGGAGTGACAGAGAGACTCATGACCATGTTGATAGAAGGGAAAATGGAGCAAAACCAGAAAGAGCAATTTTTCCTGAAAAGCTCTAGAAAATCCCCCTTTTATGCCTTTTTCTCCATTCTTCTCCCCCTTTTGGCAATAAAATCATCAAGATGCAAGAAAGAAAATAGAGCAAGAGTTGAATGGAGTGACTGTATTTTATTCATTTTAAGCATTAGGAGCCATGAAGATTATCCAGGATGACCCTCTAAGTATTACACTAAGCCATAACAAAAGAAAGTGCTATCTAGATCATAACAATTTATGTATAGACAATCTAAAGCCAAATAAGCCAGAATCTGAAATTTAGATGGATTGCTTAGCATGTCAAGTTATTCAAGATCAAAGTCTAGCTAGATGTATCCAAGGATGAGTCAAACCATATCAATATTCCAAGTGGAACCAAGAAGCTAACATTGAGTCAATTTAGAGTGCTATAAGTTCAAAAATGAGACATTTGTTCAAGTACTTGGCATTTTTGTAATGGATCAAATTTAGCACTTTTGGCACAATTTTTTTTTAGAAATCTATGGTTGTTTTCAACCATTTTTGTCTAATCATGTGCTAGATCTCAAGCCTTATACGACCATTCCAAGCAAGAAGCTTAATGAAATGATCTTGGTCATCCAAAACTCCTCCTGAGTTCATGCCTAGTGCAACAGCAAGCAGTCTAATGAGAAAGAATTGGTGAGATCAGTTTTCACACAAAAGAGATCTTTTTCCATTTTCTAAATTTAGTTCAAGAACAGAAAGTTGATACTAACTCATGCCTCACCAAAGAACTAGCATAGCTCAATCTAAATCTCAACATAGATTCAGGACTAAACTCAGCTTATTTGATATGGAATGAATCATAAAAGAATAACTAGAGACAGACTCATCACAATATCTAACATGACATGATTTAATTGTGGACATATACTCAGGCTATCATGACAAAGACTAGACTACACATAGAAAGTTATGATAAATCTAGCATCCTAACACAAATCATGGCAAGATGTAATGCAGTTTTATTATGTCATATAAGGATAATAATCAAGGCTCCATGTAATTATATTACAATGCACAATGCTGAAATTAAATTACATGAAATGCAAGAGAATCCAGCTTCCCCTCAGCATGTGAAGCAATTTTAGTTCAAGTTGAGTTTGTCATCATTAAGTTCCAGAAAATCTCAAATGAACTCTCACTGAACCAAAGCCATGAACAAGAGAAAGCTAGCAAACAAAGAAAAAAAGGCAGTCCTTAAAGCATAAACAAGATATACAGAGATACTATGGCTCAAACTGACTCTCATCTACCCTATATGACTCTAGGACTATCAGTTGGTCTTCTAAGACACTAGGGGGTAACACGTACCTATCTACCCAAGGGGGCCCAACCCTCGTTAGACCTATAAGAAGTGAGTGAACTCGACCTAGTGAGAAGAGACACTTCTAATAAGCAGCATCCTAGAATCATAAGATGAGAGTAAGAAGTCTAAGCAACTGAGAGAAAGAACCACTCTAGTCTATGCTAGAAAGACTAACCTGAATGCACCCGCATGAAATGCAACAGAATAAAACAGGAGCATATAAACAATGAGATACATAAAAGCAAGAAGCTCCCCCTCACAATAATCCATTAGGGTAGACCACCCCAAGCTCTCCCCGCAAGGTCGAAAACCTCAAGCTATCAAAAGGCTTGGTAAAGATATTAGCCAACTGGTGGTCACTCTCCACAAACTGGAGCACTTTGTCACCCTTCTCCACATGGTTTCTAAGAAAATGATATCTGATATCAATGTGCTTGGTCCTGGAGTGCTGCACTGGGTTCTTGGCAATGTTAATGGCAGAAGTGTTATCATAGAAAAGTGGAACACTATCTATGACTAACCCAAAGTCCTACAAGGTCGAGACCATCCAAAGCACCTGACTGCAACAACTAGCGGTTGCAACATACTCGGCCTCTATGGTGGACTGTGCAACACTGGACTGCTTCCTAGAAGACCAAGAGACAAGGGAACTGCCAATGAATTGGCAAGTGCCAAAAGTGCTCTTCCTATCTATCCTACAGCCAGCAAAGTCTGCATCGGAGAATGCTCTGAGGGAAAGATAGGAAGAGGAAGAGTTACCAGATACCATGGTCTATGGTAGCTCGAAGGTACCAGAAGATGCGCTTCACTGCCTGGCGATGAGATACGCGAGGAGAGGCTGGAATTGAGCACACCAACACACAACAAAGTGTATGTCTGGCCTCGAGGCCGTGAGGCACAAGAGGGAGCTAATCATGCTTCGGTACTCCTTTTGATCTACTAGCTCGCCATCCTCATCTGGATTGAGTGATGTTGATGACACCATTGGAGTTGACACCGGCTTTCCGTCACTCATATCAAAGCGTCTCAGGAGATCTCGAGTGTACTTGCCTTGATGCAATAATGTACTCTCCCGAGACTGTTTGATCTAAAAGCCGAGGAAGAAACTCAATTCACCCATCATGCTCATCTCAAACTCGGTGCTCATGACATCAAAAAACTGAGAGACCAGAGCATGAGATGAGCCACCAAAGATAATGTCATCCACATAAATCTGAACGAGAAGAAGGTCATTGCCATACCTGCGAATGAACAAGGTCTTGTCTACCATACCCATCTCAAACCTATGACTTAATAAATAGGACTTAAGCCTCTCATACCAAGCACTAGGGGCTTGCTTAAGTCGATACAGGGTTTTGGAAAGTTTGTAGATATGGTTTGGGTATTTGGGGTTCTCGAAACCTGGAGGCTGTCTAACATAGACCTCTTCATCAATATACCCATTGAGAAAGGCACTCTTGACATCCATCTGGTACAACTTGAAGCCCTTAGACGCTGTGAATGCAAGCAAAATCCTAATGGCCTGTAGCCTAGCTACAGGGGCTAAGGTCTCCTCAAAATCTAAACCCTCAACCTGGGAGAAACTTTGAGCTACCAGTCTAGCCTTGTTTCAAATGACTACCTCATCCTTACTCTGCTTGTTTTTGAAAACCCACTTGGTTCCTATGACATTGTGACCTCTAGGGGGCTCAACAAGCAACCAGACCTTGTTCCTTTCAAAATTTTCTAGGTCCTCATGCATGGCATTGACCCAAGACTCATCAGAAAGAGCATGATAGACATCTTTGGGCTTGAAAGAGGCGACAAAGGCAGATTGGAGACAGAAGTGCGACAAGTCGGATTTTGAGCATGTAATGCGCTCAAAAAGATCTCCTATGATCTGCTCTGAAGGATGACGATTTTGGATGTGTCGGGGAGGTCCTGAATGAGAAGTGGCCTCTACCTCATGAGCTGATGAGGTAGGAACATAGCCACTAGCTCCAGAAGATCTAGAAGGAATGGGCTGATATCCCTGAAGTGCAGTGGTAAAAGCATACTCCTCAGGGGAAGGATGGACTGGATCAGGTAAACAACCCTCATCTCTATCCTCCTCATCATCTACAAAGATGGTCTCGGACTGCACTACAGAACCTGAGATGTCTGGCCTAGTGCCAGGACTGGCCTCGTCGAAGGTCACCTCATAGGTCTCTACCATTTTACTAGTCTCGCAGTTCCAGGCCCTATAAGCCAGCGAAGAAGTCGAGTAACCCAGAAAGATACCATCACAAGATCGTGACTCAAACTTATCTAGGTTCCCAGACTTCAAGATAAAACACTTGCAACCAAACACGCGAAAATGAGAGACACTGGGCTTTTGCCCATATCTCAGCTCATAAGAAGTGCAATGCACGTGTGCCCTCAGAAAAACTCTGTTTGAAACATGGCACGTGGTGGCTATAGCCTCAGCCCAAACTTCCTAGGGATAGAGTATTCATTTAGCATCGTCCTGGCCATCTCAACCAAGGTACGGTTCTTCCTCTCCACGACGCCATTTTGCTGGGGGACGTGTAGAGAAGAGAACTGATGCTCTACACCTGTCTCATCGCAGAACTTCTCAAAGTAGGAATTCTTGAACTGCGTGCCATTGTTGCTGCAGATCGCTCGTAAGGCACCAGGGAGCTAAACAGAAAGCCTACTAAACAAACCCTGAAAATGACTGAACGTCTCTTCCTTCGAGGCTAAGAAAAACACCCAAGAAAACCTCGAGAAGTCACGACCACGACAAGAATATACCACTTTTCTCTTGCCGACTACACTCTAGCTGGACCAACTGTGTCCATGTGAAGGAGCTGTCCTAGTGCATTGGTCATAGTCATAGTGACTGGAGGATGAGAAGCAGAAACCATCTTGCGATGTCGGCAAGGAGCACAAACTAAGTCTTTGACCATCTTGAGTTTGGGTAGGCCACGTATGAGATCATGGCTGCTAACTCGAGTCAAATGATCAAAGCTAATGTGACCAAGTCTCCTATGCCAAAAGGAGAGATCACGGGACTCTGACACAACTAAGCACCTGAGAGGATCGCTAGAAGACTCAACAAAATCAGCACAAAAGATCCTCCCAAACCTAGAAATCCCGCAAACAAGACTCCCCGAGGAATCAAGAATTTTGCAAGCATTTTTCTTAAAACTTACCTCAAAATTGTCATTGGTAAGCTGAGAAACAAAAAGCAAACTATACTGCAGCTTACTTATTATGGCAACATCTTTAAGAATAAAGGAATCATTAATGCGCACAGTACCTTTTGCGATGACTCGACTAGATGAGGCGTCTCCGAAGGTGATTGACTCATCACCTGGAGCTCGGACTAGGGAAGAGAACCAACGGGAGTCTCCGGTCATGTGTCGAGAACAGCCGGAGTCAACAAGCCTAACCTCTCCCTTTGTAGCCCGACGGACCTGAGTCAACAAGAGAACAGCATCTGTGGCTCAGTACTTGGGTAAATGAGAACTGAATTGGGAACCCAGTACTGAGTCACACGATGAGCAGAAGAAGCAGTAACACCCGACTGACCTCTAACTACCCTACACTCTATGTCTCTAGAAAGCAAGAAGGTCTAAGAACAGACCTAACACTGTTGCTGGTCCGACTGCTATAGAAGAGCGAGTCTGACCAACAGCAACATGTGGATCACACCGCGGATAGCTATCTCGATGGGAGAAACGAGATCTATCCTCAAGACAGTGGATATCCTAACTAGAAGCAATTCGAGGACCAAAAACAAAAGCAGGAAAACCAAGTCCTCGATGCTGCCTAAGCACCTCAACAAAGTTTTCTACAACTCTAGACCTGGTGTTGGTCTTGGGTGCACTCAAAGTCTGGGGCTGACCCTGAATACGCCTAAGAGCGTAAACATGGTCTCTTCGCACGATCCTAGCGCGCCTGAAGCATCTCTCGATACCATGTCCATCCTTCTAACAGAAGGTACACTGATACTTCACCTTCTAGGAGGTCAAAGTAGCATGATGAGGCTTCACCTTCTGAGAGGTCAAAGCAACAGGTGGTACCACCTTACTGTCAGAGATCCATTGGACAAAGCCCGCAGATTTGAACTCAACTTTCTTGGTTCTAGGCTTGACCTCGATCACACCAGCTGTTATAGGTCTGACAACAGTAGGTGGATGCTTACTCATATCCTCTAAGAAATCATATTCTAGACCTTGATTGAACATGCAAATCTTAGATTTGTCTAGAATAAGATTCAGCTTTTTCTTGCCTCCAACAAATCTTTCAAGAGTGTTCATAAGGTACTGACACTCTTGAAAGAGAGAGGCGCAAGTGGAGCAGGGAGAAGATAAAGAAGAGACATCAAGAGGAGAAGAAGAAGATCTAGAGGCAAAAGATCGAATAGCACGTGCACATCTCTCTTTGTGCACGGCCACCTCAATCTTGAGGATTTTGCAAGATGCATAGGGGACAGTCCTAATCCTAGCCGTCAGGTTCTCGTGACTCCTCTTAAGGGTCTCTAGCATTTCCTTAGATTTCTCCCCCACTTCAGCACACAAAGAACAATCAGATTGTGGCTAATCCTTAGTTAGCTTCACACATTTATCATCCAATGCAACCAATTTAGATTTTAGTTTTTCACAGTTATTGCAAGGTGAGCTAACAAGAGCCTTAGAAGCGTATTGAGCCATTTTCTTGTTTTGGTCACACATGTCATGAAATTGTTTAGAAACAGATTCAAGTTCAGCAGTTAACTTAGGGCAATTGGCACATGAAACAATGGGCTCAAGCAAAGCAGCTTGTATTTCAGCAATTTTATTATCTGCCTTCTTTAAGTTAATCTTCAAATTATTGCAACTTTCACAAGTTTCAGGCAGATCCAGAAGCATAGTGTAAAGACCTCTAAAAGCATTGTCCTTATCCTCACATGAGGTGCAAGATATAGTCTCAACAGTACCAGATGAAATAGATGCTACTCTAGTCATCTCTATCTCAGCTAGCAAACTAACATTTTCCACCTTAAGCAAGTCAAATTCAGTAAGCACACTATCATGAGAGGTCCTTAACTTCTCCATATCATTCAGCAAAGAAGTGCAAACATCGCAATCGTCACGGGAGGGAGCAGATCTAAGTGAAGTAAGCTCCCATGACAAGCTCTCTACCTCCTTCCCTAGGTCATCACACCTAGCTCTAGATCTAGCATAAAATTTCCCTAGCTTAAGAAATGCATTGTTGAGCTGGTCGTAGGAAGGACCTACCTCATCGGAGTCGGTGTAGAGATCGTCATTGCTGATGTCAGTCTCATTGGCCATAAAGCACATGCCGATAAAGTCATCGCCGTCCTTGGTGTCCTTGTCTTGATCATCCTTGCCGTTGTCGTCGCTCCATCCTTTCATGTCGCTGAAGTTGATGTCATCGAAGGCAGAGAGGACGCGGTGGAAGAGCTTCTTGGCTTTGCCAAGGTCGTGGTACTTCTTCCCTTTGCCTTGGCCACGAGCTGAGGGCTTCTGATAGACTATGTGGAGGTGACCACATGTGTGTGATGAGTAATTGACATCCGTTTTAGAAAAGTCAAGTTTGGTTTGTGTGGTTTGGACCATGTCGTTGTACGGTGCAATTGGATTCGGTCGGATTTGGTCAAACTTGGTCGAAGTACTTAGGATGTCCATTCTCTTGATTCGACAGGTTTTGGTTGTTTCATGCTTAAGATTACTCTTAATACTATTGATGATTACATTATGTCGAGCGGTGCTATGTGATGTGTTTCTTGTCTGTGATGGCTGCAGGACGTCGAGGCGAAGTCGTGGTGAGGCATAGGTTGACCGGACTAGGCGCAGGCGGTGCCGAGGTCAGAACGGCCGAGGTGTGCCAAAGACGGCGAGGACTCGAGGTGGCTGCGAGGCTTGGAAGGCAAGGAATGAGGAAGCTTCCCGGAAGGTGCACGAGGGGTGTTTTGGTGAATACGTAAAGCTGCACTAAAGGAAGTGGATTTGGATAAAGCACAAGAATTGTTGGAGGCTTAGTGGGTAAAGAGAAAATCAAACCCATTAGTGGGAGACTATAAAAAGAGGAGTGTCTCCTGCATGTGGTATGACTTGTTAGTGGTGTTGATGGCTTGTGAGAGGGGTTGATGGTGTTGGGAGTCTCTTTTGCTTTGTGCTTTAGTAGTTGGGAGTTGGTGAGAGAGAGCAGGAGGTGTTCTGTGCTTTGGATGTTCCCTGTTTCTTGAGTTCATTCCTGAGTGAGGGTTCTTCCATTTGAAGCATGTAGTGAGAAGGTAGTGAATCTCCTTGTATCAATCGTGTATGGGGACTCCTATGTAATCCTTATGCTATTGGGAATGAATCTTTTGAAGTTTGTCTCTCGTGCTTGGCATTTCTCTGTGTGTTCGTTAGTTTTTCCTCTCACTGTCTCATTTCTTGTTTTTGATGTTTGAGTTGTTCTTTGAGCAAGGAGTAGAAAAATGGGTTGTTGTTGGATCGAAATCGACGACAGAGGGGGGTGAATGTCATTCTTTAAAATTTCCCCCAAGAGATATCAACAAAGAGAACACTCTTCTCCAATAGCTAGAGAGCTATGAAAAAGATATGCTCAAGAACACTGAAACTAGAAAATATCAGAGAAAGATTTACAAACACACTCTCAACAGAAACTGGCAGCAAAGACTCACTCAGCATGAACTGACAGGAGCGGTCAGACCGCAGCACACAGGCCGGTCAGACCGCTGTCAGGCCGCCGGTCTGACCGCCAGTCAGTGCCCGGTCTGACCACCCTAGGCCCGGTTTGACCGCCCATCTCACACCGGTTCAACCGCAGGCAGCCACCCGCTAGGGTTAGCGATCAGACCGCCATGTCCACTCCGGTCGGACCACCATTAGGAACCCAGTCTGACTGGTGCCCTGATGCTCGAGCAGACAGAGAGCCTGACTGACAAATCCTTTGGCACAGTTTTACTGAAAAAGCATATTTCAGCAAAATTGATGGCTTTATAGCCGGCGGTCTGACCGGCGGCAAATGATCAGTCAGACCGGCCTGGCTACTGCGGTCTGACCGCCCGGCACTTTGAGGTCAGACCAGCCTGCTCTGAATCAGCCCTGTTGTTTTCAGTGCCTTGCTCCCTCTTTGCCTTTTCTCTTGCCTTGTCTTTCTCTCTGTGTGTTTGAGGTTCCAGAGGCATGAACTTATCTCTTCATAGCTTTTTGTAGCTATTGGAGAGAAGTCTTGCTAGTGGGTACTTTTGAGGGGTGAATTTTAAGCGGGCACCATTCACCCCCCCCCTCTGTTGCCGATTTCGATCCAACAGCTTCTTGTTGCGGTTCTTATTGATGTAGTCATTCTTGCTCACGCCGCCGTAGTCGTTCTTGCCCTTCTCCAGCTTGGGGCAATTCGCTCGAATGTGGTTGGGGCCACCACACTCAAAACAAATTACCGGCCCTCCTCTGTTTCTCTCCCTAACCCTCTTGTAAGCATATGCAAACTTTCTGGCTAAGAGGACTAGTTCATTCTCTGGAAGCTGCTCAATTTGATCATCACTTATTTCACAGAGAGCAGCTAGAGAAAAGCCAGAAGCACCATCAGAAGATGCTCCGGAGGCAGGACTGGGATTGGTGACCAAAGCCATCGACTATGATTTCGACTTGTGAGAGACAATGTCAATCTCGTGAGTCTTGAGGCGTGAGTACAACGCATCAAGAGTCAAAGTCGAGAGGTCAGTCGTGTCTTGATGGTGGTCACTTTCATCTCCCAAACTCGTAAGTCTAAAGCAAAAAGCCCAGCTGCTCGAAGGTTGCTCAAAATCTTGTGAAACCTGGTAAAGCACTCATCTAAAGACTCACCAGTAAGCATCTCAAACTTGTTGTACTCTCGCTTGTATTGGTCCTGTCATACGGTCTTGATTTGGGTAGTGCCCTCATGGTATGCATCGAGGGTCACCTAAATATCATAGGCTGACGAAAGATGAGAAATGCGATCAAACTCATTTCTGCTAAGACTTTGGATAATGATGTTCCTTGCCCTAGCATTTGCCTCCACATCTGGCATATTCGCTGCTGTTATGTGCTCATCGGTAGGAACAACAAACCGAGTTTTCATCTTCCTCCGGATTACATAGCCCTGAGCCTGTATGTAAGACTCCATCCTACTCTTCCAGAAGGGATAGTTGATCCCATCAAAGAGAGGGGGCTTGGTGGAATACTTGTCTGTTGCCATGGCTCCAAAGACTGGTTAAGATCTATAGCAAAGAGCTAACCAGATTTGATACCACTTGTAGCATCGAACAGGCAACAGAGCGGGGTGAATGGTGATTCAAAATTCCCTAAGTATTCACACAATCCTCTTCTCCAATAGCTACAGAGCTATGAAGTTAGGGATTGAAATCTCGCTAGAAATCGAGAAATCCAACCGAAACAAAGAAGAAACAGCCACTGGCCGAGAAAAGTCCGGAGCGGTCGAAAACGCTTTTGCCGTTGTCGAACTGACTGAGCGGTGGTCTGTCTATGACAAAGTGATCGAAAGCAAACTAGTCATTGATCAAACAACTCAATCGAAAACAGATGGTTCACTGGTCGAAACCTCGTGGTCGTAAGCCAACAGGTGGTCGAACTCCCAACACGGTCGAAACTAGATTACTGCTCGAGACAACAGCGCGGTCGAAAAGGTGGTCTGTAGCGCATCTGATAAAACAGAGGAGATAGTGAGGTGCATGATCGTAAGACCCGATTTCCAAATAACTTTTGATTCACGGATCAATTGGTCATGAGACTTCAAACACAGTAGGACCACGTCCTCAAAAGATTTCTCTGTTCTTTAATTGAAAACTTATCAAGCCTACAGAGATCTTTCGGGGAAAACACAAAGACCGCTCAAAACCATGATTTTGAAAGAAAGAAAATAATCAGATCATGCAAATGGAATTGAATGGGCCAAGAAGGCTTCGAGTATGTTCTTCCATTACCAGGCAAGTCAGATTATCCAAAGAACAACTGAGAGCAAAGACTTAAGTCAGGAAGTAAAAGAGCAAAGAGATGAACAGAGAAAATACACTCAAGACATACAAGCATCAATCAGACAAAACAACTCAAATAGAAACACAGAGATGGATGATTGCATTCATGGAGGTTTCTACAGCCACTCCATCCAGGAGAACTAGGAGCACAAGCGCTCCGATCTCAAAACAACCCACGCAACAAACAAACACCATAGAACACACACACACATCGTCCTGGTGCTCTACCCTCCTATATATAGCCTTCAGTAGAGCGGGGTAACCCGTTAACCCCCAACTAACAATGGGTTTTACACATGCTTTATCCATTAACACCAACAGACTCCAGTGCTTTAACAGCGACTTTACCAGAGAGCAGTTTCCTTTGCTGGCTTTGAGCATTTCTCCAAAATGCCCCTCCTGCACCTTCCAGGAAGCTTCCCATTTCCTTGCTGTCCAAACCGTGCAGCTACCTTGCAAGCCTAGTCATCTTCGGCACCTCCTGATTGTTCTGGACCTCAACACCACCTGGGTCAATTCCCAACATCCACACCTCACCATAACTTAGCTCCAAAGTCTTGCAAGCACCATAAACAAGAAAAACATCACATAAAACCACTCTTGAAACTAAGATCACACATCTGCATCGGAAGAATGTATTCAGAAATCATCACAGCTGGTCGTAAACCACTTACGACCGGTCAAAAGCACAAGACATGAAAGGCTCACAGCCTATGACCACATAGCAGGTCGTTACGACCACCCCAGAAGCTGGTACGACTGCTTAACGTGGTCGAAAGCGCTTCCGACCACGTACAACGTGATCGAAGCCGCTTCCGACCATGTACAACGTGGTCAAAGCGCCACGTTCAGTGTGGTCGAAGCGCCTTCTGACCACATTCAATTTGTACTGCCGTGGTCGTAGCACCTCCCGACCACGTTCAGTTGCTTCAGTTGCGGTTGTATCGCTCTTCGACCACGTCTTCTGCTGGTTTGCCGTGGTCGTAACGCCTTCTGACACGTTCAAACTTCCTTTGCCGTGGTCGTAAAGCCTTTTGACCACGTTTGCCGACTTTCGAACGTGGTCGATAACTCATCTGCCGACTTCCGACCACGTTGTAACTCTTCTACCGACTTTCGAACGTGGTCGAAAACACATCTGCCGACTTCCGACCATGATGTGACTCATCTGCAGACTTGCGACCACGGACAACGTGGTCGTAAACCCATCTGCCGACCACGTACGTCAACCCCTTGATGAAAAAGGTCAGAAAATTACATGGCAACCTATAGGAATTCATGCACATGACCCACGCACTAATGAAGCAGAGAAAGAGGTCTAGAAGATCATTGACTTGCAAGCATTAGCAAACCAACTGCCTGATCACTTTAGTGATTTGAAGAGCGTGACTAAGCGCATGTGCCTGCACGCAATGCACCGGAGAGGGTTGAAATACCAAAGAAATCAAAAGGTATCCCTAATCCCATCCAGAGGTCTCAAAACAAAAGGACGAGAACTCCGGCTCCTCGAATCCCAAGAAACCGGGGACACCCGGTGAAAAAGGATAAGAATAACTTATCACAGCCGATCACTGAAGTTCCCCAGAATGATAAGGGGAGCCAATTGAGACCTGACACAAGTATGACACCTTCAGAAAAGGGCATACCGGATCTAAATATCCCCATAGAAGAAGAAATCGGCATGGATGTGTGCGCACTCATCTGTCGGAACCCGGAGTAACGACTCCTGGATCCTCTGTGTAAATCGCACTAGTCCAGGATCAGCTAGTGCACACAGTACAACAAAGATAAATACCAAGCACAAATGACTGATTATATTAAATAAAAGGTTCGGCCTTATGACCAAGTCTTACATCAACGCACATTGGCAACATAAATAAAGGAAATAACTGCGGAAGCAAACTGATAAATAGCGAAGCCCAAGCCTGCCCACAGGCAAATGACAGTAAGACGCGGCCTACTCGTCCAAGTCTTCACCGTAGTCGACGACATCTTCCTCTGTGTAGGGAGGGTGCAAGGTGAGTACAAACTTGTACTCCGCAAATCACACGGAGAATGCAACATAATGATAAAGGCTTCAATGGAAGGCTTATAGGGTTAGTTTGCATAAAACAGCATTTATGAAATACAATAAATAGATTGAAATTGCTGAATTTAATACAGTAAGTAAAACAATACTTGTAATCGAAAATAATACCGTCAGTGCAGGCTCCGACCAAACACCAACCTATCCACGGGTATCCCACTCGGACCATCTTTTCCAAAAGCTCACGTATGGACTCCATCCATCCACACGCTTTCACTGCACAACTCTGGTGAATTCCATCCATTCACCAGATTTCAATCTCTCACGGATTTCATCCATCCGCAAGGTTTTCATCTCTCGTAGATTCCATCCATCCACAAGGTTTTCAAAAACATTTTTGAAAACAAAATCTAATCCATGAAAAACTTTTACTCAGCATGCCCATGACCGTGGGCACGGCTATCCAGGATAGATTATACACTCTGCAGAGGTTGTACAGCTTTACCCACAAGACACGATCATCCCGTTGTACCACTAGATTACACACTTCCTTAAGTGTGCGGTGGGGAGTCGTGACAAGGCCTTTACAATGCAAAGCCTTCAACCTGGCCAAGCCAACTCTAAGGTTTCACCCCAGTAAGGAATCCACCAGACCAGGACCCCCTCTTGAGCCTAGACGAGACTTCTCATGGCTTAACCACGCTCTCCCAAGTGAGACTTCACATGGCACCAACCATGCTCACTTTCAACCTACAACTTGACTCAGGTTGGGACATCGCAAATTATTCAGCCAGGGCTGTCCCATACCAGCCATGTGGTAGTACGATTAGGGCTTTGCAACAGTAGCTCACAGACCGGTCCTTAATTGACTTAGGCCCAACCACATACCCTCGTGCCCGACAATCAACCACTGCGGCTCCAACCAACAGGGCATGCCTGCACCCATCAATCTAACCATGTGCCTAAGTCTAATCCAGGTTTTATATTTTGTTTTCAAAATAATTCATAAACCCTCTTGACTCACCAAAGTCAAGAGTACATACCAAAAGCTTATCATTTTATGTAAACAGGGTCATCATTTTATGTGAGAAAGATATCCCAAACCAAGATTATATCTAAGTAGGTCTAAACATTTAATATAAAATCTCCCAAGCCAATACTAATGTACCACTAGGGTTTGATCTAGGGTGACAAGCTATAATGAATTCAATAACAATGGAGAAATTAACAAGTAGGCATTAACTATATTTAAAACTGAATTGAAATACGTTGAATAAAAATATGCATGCAATATAATTTAAATCAACATAATTTTATTTTGAAAACTGGGATCAACATGATCAAGGAGTGTGACTTGCCTTGCTCTTCAACTTGGTTCAAACCTTCGTCGTCGAATTTTCCCGAATCGTCGAAGTCTACACGTGAAATAACCCGCCAAATTCAAATAAAATCAAATTAAATTCAAATTGACTTTAAATATTTGAATTGAGGCCAGAAATGTATAGAGGGGAATTTTTGATGAATTTAGAAATTTGAATGGGCCAAATCGGAGTTAGAACAAAGGAGAACGGGCTCCAGGAAAATTAAATTCAGAGAAAAAGAAAAAAGAATTTCTGGAATTACTTTTCTACTGAAAAAGGAATTTATGGTGTCAGCATTGCGTCAGCCAGGGATTTTATTTTTGGCTGAATTATTTTCCTACTGAAAAATAGGGGAAGAGGCTGACAGTGGGTCCGGTCCATGTGGACCGAGTCCACGGGCGAGGGGGATGCCGAGGTGGCAGGGTGCGCTGATGGGGACTGAGGGAGCCGAGGTGGTGCTGAGATGGCGCCATCTCACCTGCCACGCAGGCGTGGGGTGCTGACGTGGCGAGCGCCGGCGGGGAGGGGCTCGGGCCTGGCAGCGGCGGCGGCGCTTCGGTGGGTGGCTGCCGGCGGCGAGAGCGGCAATGGGGAGAGGAGAAGGAGGGGCACTCGGGGGTGGCTCGGGGCTAACCGGCGGCGAGCGGAGACGGCCGGCGGCGAGCAGGCAGAGGCGACGACGCTCGGGTGGCGGCAGGGATGCTGTTCCGGCGGCGGAGAGGAGGAGATGAGAGCGGAGGGGTGTGGGGCGAAGAAGAGCGGTGCCGGGCGGGGCTTTTATAGCGGCGGAGAGGGGCGGAGGCAGAGCGAATTGCTCGCTGAAGTGGGGCGGACGTGCGGCGGTTTCGAGCGGAAGGTGGGGGCGTGTGCGGAGAAGGCGGGGGAGGAGGTGGCGCGTGGGCGCGGGTCCTGCGGGGAAGGTGGCGCACGAGGGGGAAAACAGCTGGAAGGTGCGGGGAGGTGGTTGCGGGCGGCGGCGGCGCGGGTGGAAGAAGGGGGTAGCCGGAGGAGGAAGACGCCCCTGACAGGCGGGCCCCGCCTGTCAGCGGAAGAGGGAGGGACGGAGCGCGGGCGGACGGATGAAGATCTGACGGCCAAAAGCGGAGTGCGGGCGGACGGGCGGATTGGGCCGAGTGGGGGCAACGTGGCGGCCATCGGGAGGAGGTAGGCGGGATGGAGCGGCGGCTGGGATGGGGCGACGTGGCCGGCATCTAGCCGTCCACGTGGCGGACGGTGGGGAGGGGAGGGAAATGTATTTTTAGAATTTGATTTTGGATTTTCAGAAATGCTTGGAAATTTCATTAAGCCACAGAAAATTATGAAAATAACTCCAAAATTTCCAGAAAAATTCAGAGAACCTCCTGGAGATATGTTGGACTTAATAAAATTATTTCCAACTAATGTTGGTATTTAATTTTCATGCTTTAAAATACTTTTTAATTTCAAAATTACATTTTAAACTCCTAAAAACTCAGAAAACCCAAATAAACTCCAAATAACTCCAAATATTTAATCTGACTTAAGATTTTTATATAAACTCAAAATATCATTTTATTTAATAATATTTTTAGGTTTTTCTGAAATGCTTTTCAAATCCAGGTTTTTTCCAAAACAGAAATTTAGGGCAAATCCAAAGTTAAAATTTAGGAACAAAAATACTTATTTTAATTTTAATTTAATTTAATATATTTTTTATTTTTTATTTTAGTAAAAATCTGGGATGTTACATCATCGGAGCCGAAAAACAAAAGAGACTTACCACCGCAATTGAAAGAAGCGATGTGCAAGGAGAAGCTCCAGAAGAAGTGATCGCTCTAGAAGAAGCAAATCATGAAGAAATAGCTATAAATTATGTGCACACGGGAGAGTCCATGAATAGGACAACAACCAATATCGATATCTACTTCGCAAAGAAAATTGCCACAATCATCGATCTTGATCCCGAGCCTGCATCGCTCACTGAATGTAAAAAAAGATCGGATTGGAAAGATTGAAAGAAGGCAATAGAAAATGAATTGCTATCTCTGAACAAAAGAGAGGTGTTTGGGCCCATATGCCGCACTCCTCCCCATGTGCACCCTGTAGGGCATAAATGGGTATTTGTTCGAAAGAGAAATTAAAGAAACAAAGTAGTGAGATACAAAGCAAGGCTGGTAGCACAAGGTTTCACTCAATGTCCTAGAGTTGATTATGAAGAAACCTACTCCGCAGTCATGAGTGGAATTACCTTTAGATATTTGATCTCAATGGCAGTGAACTTGAATTTAGAAATGAAATTGATGGATGTGGTAACTGCATACCTTTGTGGAAACTTGGATTCGGAGATTTATATGAAGGTCCCTGAACGAATCCCTCTCCCAAACCAAGACAGAGCAAATACAAATCTATACAGTGTGAAGCTCAGAAGTCACTGTATGGACTGAAGCAATCTGAAAGAATGTGGTATAATCGCTTAAGCGACTTTCTCTGCAAGAAAGGCTACACGAACAATTAAGATTGTCCCTGTGTATTTATACAATGATCCCAGAATGGATTCTGTATAATCTCAGTGTTGTAGATGATCTGAATATCATCGCAACAATGGAAGACATAAAAGAAGCAAGCTCCTATCTAGAGTCAGAATTTCAAATAAAAGATTTGGGCAAGACCAAATTTTGCTTAGGCCTGCAGCTTGAGCATATCCCTGAAGGAATATTAGTACATCAGTCGGCCTACACCCAGAAGGTGTTAGAAAGGTTTGGCTTTGAGAAGGCATACCCATTGAAAGTACCGATGATCGGGAGGTCTTTACAGCAGGAAAAAGATCCTTTCCGACCTAGGGAAGAGGGGAAGGAAGTCCTGGGACCGGAATTCCCGTACTTAAGAGCAATGGGAGCACTTATGTATTTAGCAAACTGCACTAGACCGGACATTACATTTGCCGTGAATCTGTTAGCAAGGTACAGTGCAGAACCTACTAAAAGGCATTGGCAGGGTATAAATGACATCTTCTGATACCTCCAAGGAAGCAAGGACCTTGGGTTGTTCTACAGATGCCAGATACCTGTCTGACCTGCATACCGCAAGGTCACAAACAAGCTATGTATTGCTATGTGGTGGAACTGCAATTTCCTGGAAATCATCCAAGCAAAGTCTCGTAACGACTTCGACGAACCACTCAGAAATTATAGCACTGTATGAAGCTGCACGTGAATGCGCTTGGCTCTGATGAATGATTCACCACATCCAGCAGTCATGTGGAATGAACATTGTGCAAACCCCCACAATTATCTATGAAGATAATGCAACTTGCGTTGCACAAGTGCAGACGGGCTATGTGAAGAGTCATCTCACAAAGCATATCAACCCCAAGTTCTTCTATGCTCATGAATTGCAGAAGATGGACGAGATTAAGGTACTGCATACTAAGTCATGTGAAAATCTGGCAGATTTGTTCACTAAGTCACTCCCTGCATCTAGCTTTAAAAGATGCATGCGAGGAATTGGGATGATGAGACTTAGAGAAGTGCAAAATTCAGGGGGAGAATCCTCTCAAGCCCATTAGTAAATCTTCGTCATGAAGATCAAGTACCCAAAAGAATAAAGTCCTGAAAACTAAACGAAGTTGGGTGAATTATACTCTTTTTCCCTAGACGAGTTTTACTAGAGTTTCTTGACCAAGATTTTTAATGAGGCAATTTGTGCATCGCAGCATAACATGCATCATGTACTCTTTCACCAAATTTTCCCACTGGATTTTTATGGAGTTTTAACGAGGCAACGTGTCAAATGAGTGCCCAAGGGGGAATATTGAGAAATCTGGGTCTGGGCCAGGAGCCTAGGCCCATGGTGGGCACCTCATCGTAGACTATAAATAAGGAGCCGTAGCGGCATATTTTGTGCACATGCAATCAGAAATTAATAAAGAAAGACCAGAAGTTCTCTCTACCTCTCTGTGTGTTTTCAATCTATTATTGTGTGTGATTGATTCGCTTCGTTCTAAGCAGAGGAATCTATCGGACTGGTCGCCAGCGACGGTTCCTCAACACTAGTCACCGAAACTAGTTAATTTCAGGGAATGAACGAATTCTATATCTACATGACAGAATCATGTACACCGTATCATAGTTACACATCATCGATCTCTCAAAGAGAGAAAAAAACACGAGTATAACATACCCCTAACAAAATAAGGAGGAGAGGAGGGGCAGGAGGAAGAGGAAGAAGAAGAATTAGCAGCAGTTTGTACGGGGGTTGGGCCCTGATTTTGCATCACCGAGCATCTGCGTCACGATCCTGATCCAATAACGGCATCGCTGTGGCGGCGAGGACACCGAAGATTTGCACCAAGAACAGGAGCAGCAACATCATCTCCGCTGTCATCGCCATTTTTTTGTTGTCGTATAGACTAGGCTACGAGATAGAGATCGAGATCGAGATCACAGAAGGTTTGAACTACAAACCATCTGTGATATGTAATTATCACAGACAATTTGAACCACAAACCGTCTATGATATGTAATTATCGGAGACAATATATGTATATAGCAGTGCAATGTAAATAGCTAGTCTCAAAAGATAAAATAGCAAAATTCTATATGGCTTTTATATATGCTCGTTTGAAAGGTTTTGATGAGATCTACAACTTTGCAGTTGAGGCGAACCCCATATTCCGAACGGAACATCGAAAATTTTGGCAAAAACAAAAACAAAAAACTTGTGACGCAAATTTAAGGCTAAAGATGGCCAATTATGGGGTCTTGGAGGGCGACTAGCGCAAGATGGTCGGTTTTTTTGGATCGGGCTCGTCATTAGTTATCCAACAAGTACAAGAACGTCAAAAACTAACACCGTATGTAAAAGTTATGCGCATTTTACTAAAAGTGTCTCGGATTAGAATTCTACTCGGACTTGGGCGGGAGATTATGAAATTTTAGAGAGATTGCGAGGCAGAAAACATATCACATATAGTTTTTAATACAAACCGTTGGTTTGTATTACAAACCGTCTGTGAAGTATCACAGATGGTTTTAATAAAAAAACCGTCTATGATATTTCGCAATATCACAGACGGTTCTTGGTAATATGTACTTCACAAATGGTTCTCACCATGAACCGTCTATGATATTATCTCTTTATAGACAGTTTTTAGCGCTAGCAGCAATATAGATGGTCTCTAAACCTAAACTATTTATGATTATATTTAATACTGATGGTTTTAATTAATCATATATGATAAGACGTCTAATATAAACTTTTTTATAGTAGCGAGAGCATTAACGGAGGAAGAGTCTTAGAGCTTGCGTTAACGTAAGGAAATGCATGCCTCTGAATTCTGAATGCTTTCATGTCAAACAAAAAAAATGTGAAATGCGGTTATCCGTCCTACAGCCAAAATGACGTAAACAGATAACCAACATCGTAAAATTAACATGAGTGGTGAGCACAGAATAGATTACCTCGACTCTCATTACAAATATTATATCATGCATGGTTAGCTCAAACAACTCATAAACACCATGACCATGTATACACAAATCACAAGGCCGTTGCACGATGAATGCTCGGAAACCTCTTAGGTCTTGTTTGGAAATCGATAACCAGCATTGTAAAATTAACACAAGTGGTGAGCACAGGATAGGTTACCTCGACTCTCTCATTACAAATATTATATCATGCATGGTTAGCTCAAACAACTCATAAACACCATGACCATGTATACACAAATCACAAGGCCGTTGCACGATGAATGCTCGGGAACCTCAGACCTTGTTTGGAAATCCAAAATTTCCGATCTATTTCTATAGAGGTTGCGGGATTTTAGTTTAAAATCTTGACCCATCCCAAATAAGCCTTACCTGGACCAAAAACCACCTAGGAGGACGGAGGTCCGGCTACGGCTAGTTCAAAACGCTCTTGCTGGACCAATTTGCCTTCTCTCTGTTCAATCGTCGTTCTGATAGTTCGCATCACACTACAATTTAACCGAGCTAATTAAGCCGGCATTTAGCCTAAACACCACCAAAACACAAATATTTCACTTGAAGGGGGCGTTTGTAAACGCCGGTATAATGTCTACCACGGCATTTATCAAGAGGAGAAAAGCCCGTGCAGTACAATTTGAGCAGCCCTCCCAATTCCGAAACACAAATATTCCGTTGAATCGTCTGGCTCCGAACGAGACAGTCCACCTGAATGGTATACGTCTGGGTAGCACGCGCCAAGACGTGTGTTTCGCCGTGCTCGTGCACCTTTGCCCAATGGACACGGACCTGAAGGCGAGAGGGGCTGAGCGCCCGTTTTGAGTTTTGACGGCGCGCATTACGTGGAGGCCGGCGTGGCCAGCATGGGCGCGCGTTGTGGTGCACGCGCGGCCGTGAGCTAGGTGGTTGGTTCATTAGCAAAATCGTTAATAAGCGGCATATATAACGAAGCCAAAACAAGCTTTTACAGTTAAGAATGGGTTAGATTCAATTCTTCTTAGAACCTCATGCTAGTCTATTCCTCTAGAGTAGAAATGAGAGTCGGAATCTTGCGTCCAAAAGTGAAATTCCTGGTTGAAGGAGTACTATTTCTAGCCGAGCTGATAGTCTTAGACTCTCAAGAGTTGGATGTCATTCTTGGCATTAAATGGTTATCCAAGAATAGATGTTAAATAGACTGTGCTATCCGATCTATCACTCTCATCAATAGTCAGGATTGGAAATGACGACCTTTGCACCAAAGATTCTTGTAATGGAAGAGTATATCCTTAATTAACTCTAATGCATAGAAGAAGTACCAATTGTACAGGAATACCTAGATGTTTTTCCAAAAGATCTACCCGGAATACCACCGGATAGGGACATTGAGTTCATGATTGACATAGGCCCTAGTACAGCTCCCATTTCAAAAAGACTGCACTGTATGACAGCTAATGAGTTAGCCGAGCTGAAGAAGCAAATACAAAAACTGGATCACCAAGGGCTATGTGCGACCGAGTTCAACATCTTGGGGTGCACCTGTTCTCTTTATCAAGAAAAAAGATAGCAGTATGAGAATGTGTGTGGATTACATAACACTTAATGATGTCACTATCAAGAACAAATATCCGTTGCCCTGGATCGATGATCTCTATGATCAGTTGAAAGGAGCAAGTGTCTCCTCCAAGATAGACATGAGATCAGGGTATCATCAACTAAAAATCAAAGAAGAGGACATACCCAAGACTACCTTCACCACTCATTACAGCCAGTACAAGTTCACCATCAAGTCCTTCGAATTGACAAATATACCAGCCTACTTCATGAGTATAATGAACAACGTGTTCATGGAGTACCTAGATATGTTCGTAGAAATATTTGTCGATGATATTTTCATTTCTCCAATAATGAGAAAGAGCATGAAGACCACCTCATAATAATCCTGGAGAGACTTAGAGAGCACCAACTTTATACCAAGTTCAGCAAGTGTGAATTTTGGGTAAGTAAGATAGCTTTTCTTAGGCGCATTGTGATATCTAAAGGAATCATAGTAGATCCCTCCAAGGTTGAAGTAGTAACGGACTGAAAGCAAAATACGTTAGTGACTAAAGTCAGGAATTTCTTTAGACTTGCCTGGTTAATATCGACGCTTCATAACAGCATTCTTCAAGATAGCCAAGCCCATGACTCAACTCTTGAAGAATGAGAAGAAATTTGAATGGATAAAAATTTACGAGCAGAGTTTCCAGACCCTTAAGAAAAAGTTGGTGTCAGCCCCAACACTCGTTTTGCCGGATATCCGCAAAGATTTTGAGGTATTCTGCGATGTCTCTCGGCAAGGACTCGATTGTGTCCTAACGCAAAAGGGCAAGGTAGTAGCATATGCATCATGCTAGTTGAGACCTCACGAGTGCAACTACCCCTCTCATGACTTAGTAGTAGTGGTTCAAGCCCTAAAAATCTGGTGGCACTATCTTATTGGTAATTGTTGTGAAGTTTACACAGGCCATAAGAGCTTAAAGTACATCTTCACTCTGGCAGAACTCAACCTAAGGCACAAATATGGCTAGATCTAATCAAGGATTATAACCTTAAAATCCATTACCATCCAAGCAAGGCCAATGTTGTAGCGAATGCATTGAGTAGAAAGACCTAAGCGAACTATACTTTGGCAGAAGAGGTTTAGACACAACTTCAGGAGGGAGTTTCCCGTCTTAGCCTGAATCTGGTAAACTAGGGTATTCTTTCAACTCTGAAAATTCAGCCCACCTTACCAAATCTAACCAAAGAAGTTCAAAAGGTAGATGAGAATATCCAAGAGATAAAGAAGAACATGAGAAGAGGAAAAGCCACCGGTTTTAGTGAGGATGAGCATGGAACCATTTAGTTTGAGAATCATTTTGTGTACCCAATAACAAAGAGATTAAGGATATGATTCTATGGAAAACCCATGACACCCCTTACTCTATCCACCCAAGTCATACCAAGATATACCAGGAGCTTAGAGAAAGATATTGGTGGATCAATATGAAGAGAAAGATTGCTGAGTTTATCGATGCCTGCAACACCTATCAAAAGGTTAAGGCAAATCACCAGAGACCCGCTGAACTTTTGCAACCCTTGCCAATCCTAAATTGGAAGTGGAAAGAAGTTTGCATGAACTTCATCACTGGATTCCCAGAATTTAGTCTAGTTATGACTCCATCTGGGTGGAGATAGATCATCTAGCTAAGGTAGCTTATTTCATATTAGTCAAAACCACCTACTCCAGGGGCAAGCTAGCAGAGCTATACATGTCCAGAATTGTATGCCTGCATGGAGTCTCTAAGAAGATTATGTCAGATCAAGGGAGCCAGTTTACCTCCCAGTTCTAGTAGAAGCTACATGACGAGTTAGTGAGTAAGCTCAACTTTAGCACCGCTTATCACCCTTAGACCAATGGTCAGACTAAGTGAGTCAATCAAGTGTTGGAGGACATATTGATAGCTTGTGCTTTAGATTTTTGAGATAGTTGGGATAGTGCTCTATACTATATTGAGTTCTCCTACAACAACAGGTACCAGGCTAGTCTCTAGATGGCACCTTTTGAAGCATTGTTTAGGAGGAAGTGTAGAACACCATTGTTGTGGGATCGACCAAAAGAACCTCAAGACCCCAAATCCAATCTGCTCCAAGACTTTGAGAAGAAAGTCAGAAAAATCAAAGATAGATTAAAGATAGCACGGTCCTGATAGAAAAGCTATGCTGACAATCGTCGCCGAGCCTTGACTCTCGAAGCGGGTGACTTTGTTTACCTTAGGGTATCCCCAGTTAGAGGAGTCAAGAGGTTTTATACCAAGAAAAACCTTGCATCAAGGTTCATGGGACCATTCGAGATCTTGAGCCACAGAGGAGAAGTCGCCCACTAGTAGGAGTTGCCACCAACCATGACTGGAGTTGCCATAGAGCAGGCAGCACTCGAGACCTTCAAGAAGACCTTACATAAAGAGAACAACCAATCAAGATCCTGGAGACAACAGAGCACTAGATCAGGACGAAGACCATTCATTATTGTAAGATGCAATAGAGCTGCCATTAAGAGGATGAAGCTACCTGGGAACGAGAAGATGATATGAAGGCCATCCATCCCCACCTCTTTGCTAGCCCGTCCAAATCTCAAGGTCAAGAGTTTTCTTAAGGAGGGTGGGTTTTATGACATCCCAAAATTCTGGAATTAATTTAATTAGATTTTTTGGATTTTCTTTTCTTTTCTTCTATTTTAGCCTAGAGAGAGATCTAATTAAGCTTGTGTTCATTTGCAGCCAAACTGAGTTGATTTTATTTTTGTTAAGTTCCTCTTGAATTGTATAATTTTTGAGATTTTTTCGAATTTTTAGGATTCGTTTGCTAATTTCTAAGCTTATTTGAAGTTCTTAGCATTTTCTGAAAATCCCAAACAATTAAAAATCTCTCCCTCCTCCTGGGCTGACATGTGGTCAGCCTGGATTCCCTCCTCACACCACGCGTTCACCATCCGACACCTCAGCCGCCTCTCTCTCCCTTCCTCTCTCTATCACTGAAATCCAGGGCCCACCCATTTCTTCCACCTCCTGTCCCTCCCCCCTCTCTCCGTGCCATCGTCACCATCCTCGAATGGCCTCCCGCCCTTCTCATGCACGGCCGCCCCCATTCCCTTTCCTTCCCCCTCACTCTACACGCCTGCCTCCCTTTCTTTCCACCCCCTCTTTTCATGACTGCTTCGCCCTTATCCCCTCCGCAATCGCCACTAGCTCCCATGATCTCCAGCAAGCAATTCACCACTGAGCGCATCCCCCACCCCTATAACAACCCTCCCTAAGAACTGTGCTACGTACCCTACTTCCCCTACTCTCACTTCCTCTCCCGCTCCTGAGCCTTGGAGCTCACGAGCAATGCCGCCCTTCTCTCCGAGCTCTGGCCACCCTCCAGCAAATAATTGGCGCCACTCTGGCCACCCCCGTGGCTCTCCATTGCCACCTTCAAATTCCCATGCGATCATCGTCCATCCCTTCGCTGTCCACGCTCGCCACCGAAGGCCCGACTTCACCAGAGCTGAGCTACCACGTCGCCGTTCTCTTGCCACCGGCCACCACCGAGCAATCCCAAGCTCCGCACCGAGGTAAAGCAAACTCCTCGCACCTTCCTCTCCCTCTTGGGCCCTTTGTCATCTACTGTCGACCACCGCACCACTAGTGACCTTGGCTTTCATGCATTGCCCTTGGCAAGTGAGGCCATGTTGGTGCATGGGAGTAACATGGCAGCCCTAGGTGCACCACACCAGCGCACGAAGGCCACAAGGGCGCCATGCCATCCCTCACGCTCCACCTCAGCCACGCATGGTCGTGGACGTGGTCCATGAGACCTGGGCCCACATGTCGCCCTCAGTGACAAAAATTTAAATTCTTGCTGACGTCAGCATGACGCATTAATTCTAATTTTCTTTTACAAATTTAATTCAGCCGAAAGAACAAAACCCTTGCTAATGTCATAATTCCCCTTTTCCTATAGAAAATAATTCCAAAAAAATATAAATTTCTCTTTTTCTTAGAATTTAAACTTCTAAAAGTCTGTTCTCCTTCATCCTAGTTCCGATTGAGCACATTCAAAATCTTGAATTCATCTAAAACAATGATATATCCAAATCTGTCTTTGTTTCTATTTTTGGAGTTTATTTGAATTTTAGTTTGAGTTTAGCTTGTTAATTTCATATGTAAACTGCGATGATTTTGAAGAATTCTACTTCGATGACTCTTACCAATCTGTGGAGCAAGGAAAGTTACATACCTTGACCATGTTCATCTCAGTTTACAAATAAAATTATGTTGTTTTAAATTATTCTACTCCCATATCTTTATTCAATGAACTTTAATTCAGTTTTAAACTTAATTATTGCCTACTTGTTAATACCTCCGTTGATATTGATTTCCAAATATCTTGTCACCCTAGAATAAAATGTTGATTAGTACGCTAGTATTAGCTGGAATATTTCATAGAACTACTTAGACATGCTTAGACATAATTCTAGGTTTGGGATAACCTTGTCACATCAAATGATAAGTTTTAAAATGTATTCTTGACTTCGGTGAATCAAGAAGGATTATGAAATATTTGGAAAAAATAAAATATAAAACTTGGTTTATAGTTGGACAAATGGTTAGGTGGTGTGTGCTAGTATACGTTGTTGCTCGGTGGCTCAACGTGGGGCTAGGCACAAGGGATATGTGGGAAGTCTGCCTAAGTCAATTAAGGACAAATATGTGAGCAACTGTTACAAAGTCCTATCGTACTGTCACAAGGTTGGTATGGGACAGTCCAGGCTAAATAATTTATGGGTCCCAACCTAACTCTCATTATAGATTGAATGTGAGGGTAGCGTAGGTCACGAGAAGTCTCACATGGCACAAGAGGGGCCCCGATCTAGTATATTCCTTATTTTGGTGAAACCTTAATGGAGGCATGACCAGATTGATGGCTTTACTTTGTAAAGACCTTATTATGATTACTCAGTTACACACCTATGGAAGTGTGTAGTGATCAACAACATGAGTTAATCATATCTTGTGAGTAAAGTTGTAACACCTCTACAGAGTGTATAAACTATCATGGATAGCCGTGCCCACGGTTATAGGAATTCTGGGTAAAGTGTTTCATAGATGAGATTTTGATTTTCAAAACTAGTTTAAGTGGAACTATTGGAATCTTTTTGGAGAAAGATGATCCGATTGGGATACTCGTAGTTAGGTTAGTGTTAGGTCGGTACATGTGCTAAAGTTACTAATTTGTTAAAATTCCTGTTTTTACTTATTGTATTAATTTCAACAATTTTTAATCTATTTATTGTATTTCTTTAAATTGTACTTTACACTTAAATAACCCTATATGCCTTCACTTGTTAGTCAGTCATTATTACTGTATTTTTCTATATTAGTTGCGGAGTACATTTTATGTGCTCACCCTTACTAATTCTTTTGCTTAGAGAAGGACGACTTCAACTACAATGAGGATTAGGACAAGTAGGCCGCGTCTTACTGTCATTTACCTGTGGGCAGGCTTTTGGCTTCACCATTTGATTTACTTATTTTCGCTGTTATTTCCTTTACTTTTAGCCAATGAGCAAAGTTGATGTAAAACTTGGCTATAAGGCCTTACTCTTTTAATTAATAAAGTCTGTCATTTTACTTGATATGTATTGCTGTTACCACTGTGTGTACTAGCTCATCCTGGACTAGTGCGATTAAAACATAGTCCAAATATGCTTCATGCACTATGAAACAATGACCTAAGACTTCAAAACTCAACATATTACTAAATCCCACAAATATCCAAAATCCTTCTGATATCTTCAGACCAAACTGGTGTGACTGCCATCTAGTTGGACTACTTCGGTCAATCTGATCAAAGCTCGGTAACAGGGGAGCCAGTCAGACCACGACACCCATGCATGTCTGACTGCTCGGCACCCTTGGTCGAACCGCCACCCGTTGGCCTGAATCGCCTCTGTATAGCGGTCGGACCACCTCTGCAAGCATGTCTGACCGCTGTCACCTGACAACAAATCTAAAAAGTTGTAAACTTTAGTAAACCCAATTCTCAACTTGACACGATTGTTAATAGTTCAACACAAATAAACCATTGATATTCTCAACATGGTTCCACAAGCATGACCACATATACACAAGTACTCGAACCATGTTGAAAAAGGACCAAAACAAATTATTTTTAGATCTCATGGCTTTGAAAAAAGAATCTTCACCAAATCGAGTGTTGTTAAGTCGACCAATACGACCACCCACCAAGTCAAGTATCAATGTATGTATTGTCGGAAAATCGGTCATCTAGCTCAATTCTATTTTAGAAAAGCAAAGAAGTAAAAGAAATATAGGATAGAAAAATGTTTTCAACCAGTAGCTTCCCATGGTTTAACCAATGCTATTGGATCAGGTGCTCGACCAGTTTGTTCTTGTGGTCGGACTAGAGTGGTTGAATGAGATTTTCAACAAAGTGGTACTTGCAGTCGGACCAGCTTCACAACAAACCATCGACTAGTGTTCTCTGCTCGCTCAGACCAGTTAGTGGCCAGACCCATGCAACGTAGTTGGATAGGCTGTTTTTTATCAACTTTTTCAACATGGTCGGATCGACCTCGGGGATCACAAGTGGTCATGCAGCCGTCAGACCACCCCATTGATAGACGTCCTATGGTTGGACGTCCCATTATCGAACTAGAGTTTCAACCAGCTTTTACTGCTTGCTTAGGCTGGTCGGCAGTCAAATTAGCTTTGTTGAGGAGGTCATACCGCTGAGTGGTTGAATCTGTGTCTCATTATCTGTTGGGTCAAAATTTAACATAGGCAAAATCTTCACTTAAATCTTTATCATTGCCTGCTACTGCTCCTGTTCATCGAGTGTTACAGTACTGGATTCCTAAAGCATATTTGACTAACCCTAGTATTGTGAGACCGACACCTTCTGTGATTTAAGACTAGCAAACGCGGGGTGGAGAACTTGTGCTTGATGAGGTTCCAGTCTTTTACATCATTTCTTGATTAGAACACTTGATGGATTTCCACGTTCTTTGAGGGTGTCTAAGAGATTTCATCTTCAGGTTAGACCATGTGGAGAAGGTGATGTTGTCCTGTGAGTAGTCTTTTTCAAGTGGTCCTTAAGTTCCTTCTCAGATTGCTCATTTTCTCTCTTAACTATTTGATTCTTTTCTCTGTGCTCGGTTGAGGAGTGAGTTTGTTCTGTTACATCTTTTTGGGAATTATTCTGAGGGGGAGCTTGCTGTTTGAAGTGGTGTCAGGAGCTTTGTTTATTATACCTGTCATATAATTCATTAAGATCAAGCCATTGAAATTAAATGAGTAGTGGAGCTCTCTGTATCATATTCACTCATATGTTGTGTAGCTTTGGTCATAGCTGGTTATAATTAAAATTGCTACATTTGAACTAAAGCACGACATGGCAAAAGACTTTGACTAGATTGATTATTGATAGCACTTTATGATGCTCATCTAAAAGGATTAGCTTAAATGTGAATCCTATGTTAAATCTTGGCTGTGAGGCTTGTATGGTTCATATTGTAATCTTTTATGTTCACTCAGGTTGGCATGTTATAAAAAAATTGAGATTCTCCAAGTGATATCATCGAAAAGATGTATTCTTCAAACATATCATGGTCAAACAAAAAAACACAAAAAGTGCATAAATGAAAAGTAGTATGCTTCAAGTATGCCACCATCTAAAAGAAGTTTGCTTTAAGCATGTGTCACAAAAAAGAAGTATGCTACAAGCATGCCACATGCCTAAGAATCGTGTGTGGAGCAATAGGTTGTTATATGAGACTACTATCCCATCTAGATTTAATGTTTGCTTTAATTTTAGGCTTTGACTTTTTATTGTGATATCTCATTGTGCTCTTTATAGTTGGTTTAGTCTTTGATGAGATGTCTGTCATTGATCTAAATTGCTTAATTGTGCTAAAAGATTAGTTTTGATCTTGCTATATGATATATGATTTTATATGATCTAGGTAGCTCTGCTCATACTGTTGGCTTGGTCGAAATTATTAAATCAATGCAAACTGACTTGAATAATCCACAAAGCATCTGGATGTTTATTTTTCTAGTTCCCTTTTAGAATTTTTCTTGCTTTTGAGCCCTTGATGATTTCATTGCCAAAGGGGGAGAAAAGTAGAAGAAAGGGGGAGATTTGTGGCTAGAAAGAGGGAGATTTGCTCTAGAAGTTTTTCAAATTCGTTTGGTAGTGTGATCGGTCGGTTCCTCCTTTTGCAAAAATTTATCTCGGATATTCTTTCGCAAATTCTTTCGTTTGAGTGTTTTTCAATGTGTTAACGTATTCATCAGGGGGAGATTGTTAGACCATATGGATGGTCGTGATTAAAAAAGTTGATGAATGTTTGACATTTGGATTGCTTTGGAATTTATGTTTGTGAAAGTATCGGGTGATCGGTATCAGGTGATCGTAGTGGAAAATTTTGGGTTCAAGTGGTTTTGGCCATTTATGAATGGTTTTCATTATTTTCAATTGGTTTTTGCCTTCTTCATGTGTTTGGGCTGGCTTTACGAACATGGCTGTCGTTTACAACCACGCATGGCTTTACAACCACGGCTGTTGTTTATGACCATGCACGACTTTCCAACCATGACTTTATGACTACGTTTCATTTCAACCATGCACGACTTCGACAACGGCAACACGACTTCAACCATGGCAACTCGACTACGACCACGACAGATCATCCACTGAAGGTAATTATAGCTATAGTACTTTTACATAGTTGTAGCTTTAGTGCTTTTGATAGTCATGGACTTTACTGGTCGTACTCAATAGTCGTAGGATTTACTGACTGATAGTCAATGATTTTGCTATCGATAGTCGTAGATTGTACAGACTGCTCTTATAGTCGCATATTTTGTAGTCTTGTCAATAGTCATAGACCTTGTAGTCTGCTATTGTTTTCTTCGGTAGTCGAAGGCTTTACGATCGGTCACCGTATGCTTCTCAGTTGATACTCGTAGACTTCGTTGTCGAAACAAGGGCTTCACTCTTTATGATCTTTGAGTACTCATGTTAGGCCAGCAGGGTGTTTGGCAGGTGCTTGATGGAACAGTGTCGGTACCGATAGTCGGAGTGACTAGGTACTCGATGGTCAGTGAGCGATAGTCATGAGTGTTGTGGTTGGTTGTCAGACTTTACTGTGATCGCTACTCGATAGATTGTGCTTGGTGGTCGTGCTGAGTGGTTAGAAGAGTGAGTTTTGGAAAGCGATGGTTTTTGGCGGTCGTAATCAGTAATCCAAGACTATTTTCTAGATAAAGAATGAGGTGATTGGTCGTGGATGGTCTTGTTCTTGTTCTGGATGGATGGTCAAGCTGGGAAGAGCTTGTGCTGGAAAAAATGTTTCTTTGGTCTTTGCATGTGTGGGAGAGTGTGGAGACGATCACGGTCAGTGACAATGATGACCAAGATTAGGATAGGAAGATCTGAGGTCTAGATGTTTGAGGATATCACGCGTGGTGGTCGGGCTAATGCTAGAGCATGTGAAAATCGAGGATGGTGAAGCTAGACAGAGCTACGGGAGGGGATATCCTAGAGGCTTCGTCGCGTGTTGCGTCATGAGTGTTACAGATAGATTCCGTGGGCTGGAAGAGGTAGAGTTTGAATAAAACCCATGTTAAGAAAGGGTTTCGGGTCCCTTGATTTGAGGAAGAGATTAGGTGCTACGTTCGTGTTTGAATCGGGCACGCTTAGGGATGTTGGTCTATAAAAGCAAGGAAAGGCTTACGCTAACGTACTGGTTTTTAGGGCTTTCATCGAGGAAGTTTTTAGGGGTGCCATGAGGGCACTTTGTAGCCAAAAACTTGTTGTAGAAATAATAGATCAGATCTATTCCAAAAGAAGTTGATCGGCAACATGTTTTTCTAAGCATGGTTCTTCTTGTGTCTTTGGCGTCTTGCTAACAGATCTCGTTCGAGTGCGATCGAGCACACAGTTGTCTTCGACTTGTAATCATTTTAGTGAAAGCATTCGAGCGGTCGAAGTTTTCCAAGCGGTTGAGTTCTATGAGCAAGTTCGACCATGTAGAAAGGTTTTTGTTGTTGACGACTACAAGCGAAGCAGTGCGATGAGGATTCATTCAAGCGATTGTTTTTGTTGTCAATCACAAAGAGATCGAGCGAAGCGGAAGAAGCAGAGGCGATCATTCACCCCCCCCCCCCTTCTGATAGCGCCATACGGTCCTACAGTACGGGCTTAAGTAATCAGGCAGAATGTGGTATAATTGCTTAAGCGACTTTCTATGCAAGAAAGGCTACACGAACAATGAGGATTATCCCTGTGTATTTATACGACGATCTCAGATTGAATTTTATATAATCTCAGTTTATGTAGATGATCTGAATATAATCGGAATCCTGGAAGATATAAAGGAAGCAAGCTCTTACCTGGGTTCAGAGTTCGAAATGAAAATTTTGGGTAAGACCAAATATTTCCTTAGCTTACAGTTTGAGCATGTCCCTGAAGGGATATTAGTGCATTAGTTTGCATACACTCAAAAGGTGCTAGAGAAATCCGGCTTTGAAAAAATGTACCCATCAAAAGTACCGATGGTGGGAGATCTTTACAGTAAGACAAGGATCCATACTAGCCTAGAGAAGAGGGGAAGGAAGTTCTAGGACCGGAATTCCCGTATTTCAGTGTAATACAAGTACTTATGTATTTAGCAAACTGCACTAGACCGGATATTGCATTTGTCGTAAACCTATTAGTAAGGTATGGTACAGAACCTACCAAAAGGCATTGGCAGGGGATAAAGGATATCTTCCGATACCTCCAAGGAAACAAAGACTTTGGATTATTCTATAGAAAGAGCTAAAACCTAAATATGACTGGTTATGCATATGCCGGGTACCTGTCAGACCCACATACAGCTAGGTTACAAACAAGCTATGTATTTTTGTGTGGTGAAACTACAATTTCATAGAAATCGTCTAAGTAAAGTTTTGTATTGACTTCGACGAATTACTTGAAAATCATAACACTGTATGAAGCCACACAAGAATATGCTTGGTTTCGACGAATGATTCATCACAACCAACAGTTATATGGATTAAATACCATGCAAGCTCCCACAATTATCTATGAAGATAATGCAGCTTGTGTTGTACAAGTATATATGAGTTATATGAAGAGTCATCTCACAAAGCATATCAACTCCAAATTTTCTATGCTCATGAGTTACAAAAGATGAATGAAATTAAGATAGTGCATACTAAGTCGTGTGAAAATATTGCAGATTTATTCACTAAGTTACTTTCAGCATCTAATTTTGAAAGATGTATGCATGCAATTAGAATGATGAGAATTAGAGAAGTGCATAACTTTGGGGAAGATTCTTCTCGAGCTCACTATTAAAACTTGATCACAATGATCAAGTACTCAAAGAATAAATCCTATAGATTAAATCAAATTGGGTGGATTGAACTTTTTTTCCCTTGATGAGTTTTTCGAAAGTTTCTTGGTAAAGGTTTTAGTAAGACAATTCATGCAACGTAGCATGTTTCATGTACTCTTTCTTCAAATTTTTCCCACTAGATTTTTGTGGAGTTTTGATAAGATGTGAACATGTCGGATAAATGCCCAATGGGGGTGTTAGGAAATCTGGGCCTGGGCCGGCAGGCCTTATGATCGCTTGAACTGGGTTCGTCAGCGATGATTCCTCAACAATTTATACCGCCTTTGCACCGATTGGAAAGCAGAGGAGGAAGATGAGAAACCGCTAGTGTTTTGCGCATATTTGTACTAATCATCGTATTGAGTGGCTAAAAAATGCCCCGATTTCTCACCATGTGGAGTGGCATGACAGACAGAACACCATTTTCAACTCCATATTCCAAATTGGCCACTTTTGAATTGGCCTATAAGATATTTTTCCAAGAAATAGAATTGCATATGTACGCTATCATTTTATAAACATACCCAAAATGTACCTTCTCCATCCTCTTCCTCTGTGACCAATAGGACAACCTCAGCGTGCGTATATCTGCTAGTTCGAGCACAGCTTGTTGGACAGAATGTCCCGTTACATGGAATTCAGGTTTCGAATTGGCATTTGCCCACATATTTGAAATTTTTAAGAGGGTGGTATGATGTTTGCATATGGTCAAAACCCATTGATCCTAATCAAAATGACACAGAAACAGTATTTTTCACTTTTGCAGTGTTTGGTACCTATGGAGCGTTCGTATTTGCTGTTGTTGTGGTTTTTAGCTATAGCTTATGGTTTTTAGTTGAAAATAAATAGTAATAGTTGAAAGAAATAGTTTTTAGAAGTAGGGAACAAGGGGTGAAAAAAGTGAAGAAAAGATGCGAAGAAGCCATTTTGAGAAGCTGAGTGTTCGTATTGGGTTTTGGTTTTTATAAACAGAAGCCAATACGAACAGGTCCACAGGAGTTTTCACTTTTGAAGTGACGTATGTGTAAAATTCAAAATGCGCATAAGCAAGTATTCGAATCAACCCTATACTTGTAGTAATTTAAAACAGTGAGTCAAATATGTAGCTCACTATCATATTTACACCTTGATCTCTCAAATGAAGAAAACAAAACGAAATATCCCCCTAAGAAGGAGAGAAATTAAACGAAGGATAGAACTCTGGTGTCCGTCTTCAAGGTTGCTCGATCCAAATTGAATTAAGGAACAATTCGTCAGAATATATATATATATATATATATATATATATATATATATATATATATATATATATATATATATATATATATATATATATATATATACACACACAGAGAGAGAGAGAGGAAGCCTCTTTTCTACACCTGGGTGTAATTACACCATATATCGTATCTCACAATATAGGGAGTATCTCACGTAACGGAGGGTATGTACATGTAGTATACGAGTATTTAACATCATCTTGGTGGTATGAACAATTTTTCAAATGTGGTATGTACATTTTTTCGACATACTCCTTTTTATGTGCGTATATGAGGGTATTTACAAAATACGCTAAAAACTATGAACTCCTTTACAAGTTTTTCGTGTGATTCACATTGGAGTATCTTATAAATAGTATACAAATATACCTAAAGTGATAAAAGAGTATTTCAAGTTTGTTTAAGTGGTATATTAGAGGTGGGTGTAATTACACCCGGGTGTAAAAGGTATTAGGGGTGGTATATATATAGTGCTCCTTGATGTCTGGACACCATAGTTTAAAATAGGTATATATATGATGCCTCTTTTCTACTCCCAGGTGTAATTACACTCTATATCGTATCTCACAACGTCACAACGTAGACAGTATCTTGCGTAACGAAGGGTATGTACATGTAGTATACAAGTATTTAAGACCATCTAGGTGGTATGAACAATTTTTCAAAAGTGGTATGTACATTTTTTTCGACATACTTATTTTTATGTATGTATATGAAGGTATTTGTAAAATACGCTAAAACGTATAGTCTCCCTTACATTTTTTTGCGTGGTTCACATTAGAGTATCTTATAATTAGTATACTTGTATACCTAATGTGATAAAGGAATATTTTAAATTTATTTAGATGATACATTAGAGATGAGTGTAATTACATCCGAGAGTAAAAAGTATATATATACACACACATCCATCGTTGATGAACCTACTTTTGCATCTTAATTTGTCTGCTTTAAGCTTGCGGGAATCTGATCCAGTATTGAGCTACGGTTGGAAGCCAATACGCTCCGGCCCGAGCCTACTTACACCATTAGTTACTGTTTCAAACAATAATGGTTTCTAATTTTAACTTTTAGAATAAAAAGGTTGTTTGAGACGTGTTAATTTTTTAATGTAGTTTTTTAATTTTTTTCTTTTTTTTTGCATTATCTGTAGAGATATAATGATGTTTTTTTATTTTTCTTATTTATTTATTCATTTTTTAATTAAATATCCAAAAAAAACTAGCAGCCGTTACAGTGTTATTTTAGCTAAAAGCTACAGTACTTTAGAACAGGATAAAAAAACTTCCATACATTGGTTGGTCGTTGACTTGTTGCTAGTGCTTGCTCATCAATTTGGCCAGGATGTTCGTGGAAAGTTATCAGCGCGTTTGGTTCCCTGTATGGGGCCTCGACCTGTCTCTGTGCATGCAAGACACCGCGTTTGGTTGCCCTCGTCTTGGCTTTGTGCATGCAAAAAGCGTGTTTACGCCTGGCCGCGCGGAAACGAAAATTGTTTTCGTTTCTCCCTGGCCTGGCTGGCGGGAGCCAGGGAAACGAAGCCTGGGTGACTGGAGCCAGGAACCAAACGCGCTGTATGTGAATGCCGGCGGCAGACAAAGCTTGACATGAGTATGCTATGCATGCAGCCTGGTCAGACGGCACTTGTTTAGTAGTGCGTCATAGACAAGTACGGCCGCACATAAGGTCCTGAAGATTTGGCCGACATAACCTTCTACAGGTTTACTTGCGTTGTGCATTGTACACACAAGAAGCTAAAGAAGAAAAAACATTCCGCTACTGTGGAAGATTAAGGGCCTGTTCTTTTGCTCCGAAGCCGGCGGTTTTTGGTTTTTGCTACAGTATCTAACTTTCAAACAGAGTATTTTCTCAAGACGGGGTCTACAAGTTAAACGATCTACACGTTAAAAGCCTAACATCTGTACAAGCCAAAATCGCAAGCGAGTATCTGTCTCTCCGTAATCTGTACCGTAAACAGCCAAAATTCAAAAATTTCAGCCAAAAGCCATAAGCCGCAGCCGTTGCCAAACACCCCCTAAATTAGCTACCTTTACCATAATTCAACTGAAGTATTCTTGTATTTGTAGGATCGAATATAGCAATTAAAGAGAGAGTGAATGATTGTCTTCACTTTTTGGAATCTCTTAGTGCTCTATAAATGTTTCGACCGTTCGGTACTCAACTGCTTGATCGCTCAGCAGAGCTCTTCGACATAAGGAGCATCACCTCTCTGTCACCTTTGCATGTAGTCAAAAGCCTTGATAATGGTTTCAACCGCTCAACGTTCGATCACTCAACTGTCAAAAACTCCTTACCAGTCGTAAACTACGACCGCTTCAACCTTTGATCTTTTCCTGGTTTGCATGTACTCGAAATCTCCGACACTGGAAGTTGAACCTCTTGATCACCTATGCCTTCGAGAAAACAGTGCCTTTGAGTAGACATGGTCTAGTCTACTCTCCTTGCCGATACTGTTGGCGACGATTGAGTGGATGACTCGGCGTGCAATCAAGTCGACGGGGGATGCTGCCTTTCCATGCGCATCTCTGCTTGAAACAAGCACAAGTCAAAGACAATGCCTGGAAAAACACGCCGAGTCGAAGCTTGCCAACTACTGACTGTAGTCCATTATATCTTGCGACCAGTTCACTATGTCATACGATCGGTTCACTGTTCAGTATGAGCGGTTCCCTGTAGCATACGATCGATTCGCTGTAGCTACAACTAGTTCACTATAGCTACAACTAGTTTACTGTAGCTATGATTAGTTTCTCCGAAGCCTCCAGCTCCAAGGTCTTCGACCTCTTCAATTGCTCTCCGACTCCGAAGTCTTTGACTCTTCTAAAACTACATATCGAGGTCATTCTGACGTAGTCGTTCACTTGTGGTCGTTCTACCTTCCTTGACCTACCGTGGTCATCCTACCTTGGTCATCTGCCGTGGTTGACCTGCTGTGGTCTACTATCCTGAATACTCCAGCAACAAAAGTGCATCTACTAGAACTTTCACAAACGCAAATTCCAATGAAACACAAACGTCAATTATTCATTATCACTAATTGCATGACCCCCACAAGGTCTAACATATCATCGATTTGCCTGGACATCTGATTTTCTCCTCCTAGTCCCGATCCTCCTTGTCACCAACCACGATCATCTCCACGCCCACCTGCACATGCAAAGACCAAAGACCGCATAACTTCTCCACGCATCATTCACCTTTGACCTCCACGTGCTCTAGTTAAGCCCAATTACCTCGTGACATTCTCGATCACCTGGACCTTAGATTTTTCCCTCCTAGTCCCGGTCCTGCTCACACCGACCATAATGTCTCTACGCCTAACCTGCACATGCAAAGACCAAAGAACTTTTTTTCTGGCACAATTCTTCCCAACTTGATCGACATTAGTCCACACACTCAAACCACACCCTTAACCATCAACAACTACAAACTGGATCATCCACGATCTCAATTTTCATGCTTAGCAAATATCTACTTCATACCACTCAGAAAAGTCAGCCTGACTATCATACCATGCCGGTCGGATCGCTGGCCCAACACACACGAGTACTTAAGGTACTCAAAGGTCACAAGAATTGAAACACTCGAAGCATATGAGTACTAACCGTGAAACCTATGGCATCCGATCACAAATCCTACGACTACCGATTGCGAGGTCTACGACAATCAATCACAAAGTCTAAGATAACAGATCACGAAGCCTATGACTACAACAATAGATCCCGACGTCTATGACTACCGATCAAAAAGTCTACCGCTACCGATCACCAAGTACCGACTAGGTACTGTAGCACCGACAACCGACTACCGATCAGGTACTGTACCTATTGACCGGTTATTGTAGCAAAGACCATCGACCAGGTACTGAAGCTACGACCGTCGACCGGTTCACTGTAGCTCTGACCGTCTGTGGTCGTTCTGCCATGTTCGTTCAGCCATGGTCGACTTGCCGTGTTCGTTTTGCCGTTCTCGATCTGCTGTTGTCGATCTTCAGTGGTCGAACAGTCGTGGTCGAAATCTATCAATTCTGGTTTTGCACAAAAGCATCGATCGAAACTTTCACAAATGTAAATTTCAATACAACATAAATATTAATTATTTATCATCACTTAATTCACAATCGATTCGCATGGTCTAACAGCATCAAACTTCAAACAAAGGGGTTTGTAATAACAAATTCGAAGTAAGATAATATCGACTTGCAAGGTCACAATCGATGGCATTTTACTCACGAACAATCATCAGTTTGCTGATACATTCACATCACAATTGTACCAAGAAGACTATTACTTTATTTCAAGACAGTAGAATCAATAGCAAGTAGCAACGGCGTTACTGAAAGCGTGCATCACACCGATCGCGCGCGCATCCACGGGCGCGGGCGTACAGGCGGTCGATCGCCGGTGTGGTCATTCAGTGGGGGCACTGGTAAATATTCTTGCAGCCCCGGCCGGTGTACGGCCCGCCGGGCGCCGGGCACGACCGGATGCATGCCGGCCGGTTTGGGTAGAGGGCCGGCGGGGTGATGGAGCCGGCGAGGATGCGGCGGTGCACCTCCAAGTCCACCGTGAGCTCCGGCGCGACGCCGTCCTCCAGCTTCGACGCCGACATCAGCTGCCGCACCGCCGCGTCGATGCTGTAGGCCCCCGTGCCGGCGAACGATGCCTTCACGTCGCCGGCCACCGGACCGGCGAACGCTAGCGCAACGCCGAGGAGAATAAGCAGATAGACGTACGCCTTTCTGTCCATGGTCTCTCTCTCACACACACAAACACACTCTAGATGTTTGTGTTTAGCGATGCTTTGCCGCTGGGGTTGGCGCTGCGAATCCCACTAGGAGCACCAGCTTATAAATGGAGGTTTGGTATTGGGCAATTTCCATGGCCCCACTTGGATACATCCGTCGATTGATTCAAAGGGCTTCAGTATTTCCCTGCACTAGCTAGTTTTTGGTCCATGTGATCGATGGCGCACTGCACCGACACTACTGATTTTTGCCGCCAATCATGAGGCTGGCTTGTACATTCTTGCCACTCTTGTCTTACAACTACGGCTGTAAAGCACACCAATCGAAAGTTTTTGTGGTAGTTTTAAAAGCGGACCAGACCGGTGTTCCGGTCTTTTTCGGTTTAATCGTCGGTTCACTCGTTTAAGGTTCTCCGTTAACCTCCGGTTAAGCCGGCTAACCGCTGGCTCCTGCGGTTCGACGCTCGTCCGGTTTTTAAAAGTGTTGTTTTATATATATTCATACGTACTACTTAAATGATGACCGTTTATAAAGCTGTGAATTTTGTCATGATATCTCGCATGACAATGAGAATTTTGAGGCCGGACGGTGGATTCCGGCTTGCAGACTAATGGCACGTTGCATGCATGGAAACAGAGAAAAAGCCATATACATTACTGACCCTTTCTGAGCCAGCGTGCACTCAAACTTCCGTTACGTACCAAATCATTGTGAAAATTATATAAAAAAAGTTGATGTAGTCTATAGTGTGTTCAAACTCCATTTAAAATTTCAACTTTATATATATTGGGAGTTTACATTATCCTACTCCTCCGGTCACAAAAAGATATATCATTTTGGAATCAATATTGTCCCTAAAATGCAAATCTGACTACTAATATTTACTAATATGAAAATAGAAGTTAGTGATCGTCATCTATTTTCCTATAGAAAAGTACCCCTTAAAGTTAGAGATAAGTACCCGTACTACCATCCACCTACTCAGCACATCCTCTCCACACGCTTCCACCACTTCCCGTGGCTTCTATGGGATGTGGTTTCTTGATTGTCACTGAAGTTGGAGAAATTACCCACCGTGTACCAGGTATAAAAAGCGAGACTCCAAGCTCCCAACCCTATACGTCCCCACCACAGCCAATCGTAGCCATACTTGACCCGAAAATGCGCTTAGGGTTTTGTGAGCCCACGCGACCTTGGCCTCCTCCTACCGGTGCTGCCCTCGACCTCCTCCTGCTGACAAGGAGTCCCGCCTCCTCCTGTCTGTCTCCACCTCAGGTCTCCACACTCCACGCCACCAGCGACCACCTCCGCCTTCCTTGTATCCTCTACGAATATGGTTTCGACCCACTATCGCCCTCTCCTTCATCTGGTCGACATCTCGTCCACAAGTGCCACCCCACTGACTCCTATTGATGCCTCCTTCCGGCCGCCACATTGTCCACAAGTGTCAGCCCGCTTCCATTTGGATCTGGAGGCCCCCCGCCCAGCTCCTTTTGGATTGAAGGGTGTGCCACCGTTCTCTGGATCTCCAAACATCGGTATCACCTATAGACTCCGAGCCATCCTCTCCAAGCACAGCTCCACTACAATACCAAGGTAATTCTCCATCTCCTCCCCTCACTGATATTTAGATCTGCATAACATACCTTATTTTTCTTATCTGCATTGTAGATGCTACCAATGTGTGGTTGTTTTGAATTAGATGTCTCATAGTCACACGATTTGGTACCAATTTGCATTTGAATTTGATGCGGTTGGATACATACACAGTCAATAAACATTGACTAGTAAAGAGAAATAAAAACAAAAAATGTTTGTGCTACGGTTGTTTTCTTTACTCTTAGATCAGTGCTACATGAATCTTTTCAATAAACAGCTACCCTTTTCAAAGTTTTGCCTTGAGTTTTTTTAAAATGGAATTATAATGATGAAAAGGGAGTCATGGCCCTAGTGATTTCACTCCGTTGCTTAGTCGATGTAGTGTAGTTTGGTCTTGACTTCGCATGTGATTGTTGGGATGGGTTTACTTACTAAATTGTGATGGAATTGTAGGAAGAGCAGAGGAGAAGAAGACAAAGTTAGCTCAGACGCTTGCCGTTTGTCGGTCCATGGTAAAGCAGCGAAGTTGAAGATGTAGCACATACTAAGCATGATGGAAGAGGGGCGACACAGAGTAGGATAGAGCTCTGCTGGGAGCCCTGACGGAGTTGATGGTGTTTCGCAAGTGGAGCTTGGGGCGATGGATTGACATGCTAGAGTAATATGATTTTCTTTCGATTTGTGGCAATGCATGTGCATTCCGCTAGTTTCAATATGACTATAAAAACCAATAAAATTACAATATTATGAAAGCTTTTCAAGACAAATGAATATGAGTTGTCCAATTTTTGTGATCCAATGGTTCAAATTAGTTAAGATTTGTTATACTACCACCCAAACTTCTAGCAATAGAATTTTCAAAGAGATAAAATTGTAAACGAAACAAGTGGCATAAGATTAATGGCTGCCACGAAGCGTGCAGCAGAAGTCGTCCGGCCATGTCTTTACTTCCATTGCCATTCCTGCAGCTCACTGTTCTGTTTTCCTGTTCTCGATTTCGTTCAAAGAAAAGACAAGATTTGCACACCACCTTTTGTGTATGTTTCTGGTTATTACTATTGTCTTACATTCAAGAGCATGCATGCATAATTAGTATTGTAATTTGCATGTGGGTAATGAGCTGGGCGCCGGCAAGCGGAGGTGGGGACGGATGGCGACAATGGTGGCGCTCGGGTGCGCGCTGGTGATCGGTGTGATCTACGTGGGCTGGACGTTAGCGTTCAGCAGGCATTGGGTGCAGCTGTTCACAGGGGAGGCATCGGTGGTGTGGCTGGCCTCGATGGCGATGCCGATCCTGGGGCTGTGTGTGCTGGGCAACTGCCCGCAGACGATAGGGTGAGACGTGCTGTGCGACACGGTGAGGCCGTCCATCAACGCGCACATCAATCAGATCTCCTTCTACCTGGTCAGCACGCCGGTCGCGGTCACCTTGGCGTTCGGCATGCAAGTGGGGTTCAGGGGCCTTTGGAACGGCATGCTCTCGGCTCAGGCTGCCTACATCGTGCTCTTGCTTTCAGTGTCTCGATTGAGGCTAGAGGCCATCGGTATCTCAGGCCTGTTTGGTTCATGATCAGAAGTTGTTTAACCACAAGTTAGACGTGTTTTAGGTAGCTGTTTGGTTCACTGACGCAACTGTGGCATGCCACACTTTCTTAGCACCCGGCCCCACACGTCATAGACTCAGTTTCTTGCCAAACTTTGCCACAAGTGTGGCTTCGATTTTGTTAGCCACATTTTCTGTGGCAGCCACACATTGCCTAAGCTTAGGTATGGCAAGCTTAGGCAGCAACCAAACAGGCCCTCAATTTGATCTTTTTTTTGTATATATAGTTTTATAGAAAGCACTGAAAAACGAAAGTCTATAATACTTTCAGAAATCAATAGTTAAATTACTTTTCTACTATCAGTATAATGTGCTTAAAAAATCAATAAATAAACCTCGATCGCGTGCACGGACGCAGAGGGGACTGGGGAGATTGCCGTATCGATCGGTACGCTCAGCCCTTGCATTGGTACGCACTCCTGCTGTCCTGCAGCCCCGGCCGCTGTACGCCCGGCAGGACCCGATGCAGGCCTGCCTGTTGGGGTTGAGCACCGAAGACCTGACGTCACTGAGGAGCGGCGGTGCGGTTACCACCACGTCCACCAGCAGCTCCGGCGCGGCGTTGTCCTTCAGCTTCGTCGTCGACATCGGCTGTCGTGCGGTGCCAATGCCTACCTAGGCGGCCTTCGTGTCGCCGGCGACTGGGGCGGCGAGTGCAAGCACAACGCCGCCGAGCTGCAAGTGGAGCGACGCACACCTTTCTGTCCATACTCATGTACGACGTGTCCTTTGGCAACGCTCTTCCCTGTGCTGGTTAGTGCGGATCCCACTACGGGCAGTAGCACCAACTTATAAACTGTGCATGGCTTTCCCTGGACACCAAACGTTCTATGATAATCATATAGCATCTCCTAAATAAATAAATAGTATGTTTTTTTTATCTTTTTGAAGCAGTTTGTCGAAACAATCCTTTCAAAATAAATTATCATCATTTAATTCATTTATACAAACATTTATGTTAAGATAAAAAATTATCAATCATAGTTATAAGCTATCAGCTCTAATTTTAAAAGATTAGGGCTTTATTTATCAATGAAGGTTTGGTGTTGGTTGGGCAGTGGTTCGTACATCGATCGGATTGCGTTTAATTAGACGAGATTTATTTCGTGTAACTTTTGGTCCAAAGATAGCTACAAGTCTACAATCGATCGATGGGCGTACAACATCCACTAACCAATTTTCACTGCCAAATTGCCAATCATGGAGCCGACACACTTTTGGCCATTTTTTCAACCAATTTACGGCAGCCAAGCACACTGAGCTAATTTCCTGGACTACACTGAGACCATTGTTTCATTACGGGGAAACTAACTCAATAACATTGAAAAATAAATAAGACTGAAAAAGATCGAGCTTGTTGAGCACATCGCAATCACCTTGTATTATGGATAACACCGCTGTAGATAGAATGCCGTTTTATCTATACTATTAGTTAAATAATTAGTTAGTGATGGTGCATTCTCCCCTCCCCTCTCCTCCTCGCAGTCGTTTGATCTGATCACAAAATAGGACTGGACCATCCATCTCGCACCCCTCTCCTCTATCTCACAATTAAACCGCTCCCCTCCACTTCCCTTGTCAATTTTCACAATTAAACGCATCAAAGCACCTTCCCCTTTCTCGCTCGACCCGCCCACTGGCCACAACCCACCATTTCCCTCCATCCCCGTTGCTACCGCTGCTCCTCACCTGTTGCCCCGTGCTCTGCACCGACCCGTACCTCCTCGCGCTCGCATCCTACCCTACCACACCTTCCTGCGACAGCACCATCGTGCCGCTATGCCCTCCCACAATAGAGTCATCGCCACCCTTGCTGAGCCGCTCCACCACCCGTACTACACCGTCCCCATCATCGGCTACTTCTTCCCACTCACACCTGCACTCTTCGAGTTCTACCTCTCTAGGGGCAGGGGCTTGTGGCTGCACGAGCTCGCATGCCTTGCGCTCTACCACACCCTCGACTTCACCCCATACTTGCAACAGTAAAGTGATGGCCCTTCCCCGCCACTCTACTTCTCTATGTGGTGTAGTGCAAACCTAATCTGGGAGACGGCGAGGCCTCTCCAATGAGGCAATGCCACTGTTAAGCTGACCAATGAGGCAATGCCACTGTTATTAGACAACATCTGCCTCTTCCTTGCTGCTCTATTCAGTGTAGCCATGGTGGTAGTGGACGTCCCGTTGGAGGAGCCGGATGACGAAATCGGTGGCGGTGCACATCGATGTGGAAGATGACAATGGCAAGGGAGGATCTCAATGGTGACAAATCATATGCTGGTTTACGGAGGTGCATCAATCCATGCATCATGCACGCAAGGTGATTGTTTAAATGTCTCAACACCATATTCTTATCATTTGATCAACGACTTCAATGACACAATAGAGGGTCACTACTCCTAGTTTACTTTAATATATTATTGATTGATATATATATATATACATATGTATATATATATACATATGTATATATATATGTGTATATATATATGTATATGTATATATGTATAAACATATATGTATATGTATTTGCGTTTGCGTATGCGTACGCGTGCTATGTGTATGCCTCTGCGTATGTGTATGTATATGTATGTGTATGCATATGTGTGTGTCTATATATATATATATGTGTGTGTGTGTGTGTATGGGCAACATATTCTATGCACTCAACCTTTTGGTGCACTCACCGTGCACCCCAACTAAAAATGTCACAAAAACTTCTAAAAAAATTTCTACATGTATTTCATGGTTTAATCCACCTATGTATAAAATTTCAAGTTTAAATTCATTCTATGTTAAGAGCAGCGAAAAAGAGAAAATTCTGATAAATTTGAACTCTTAACCATTGTCAGATTTTCTCTTTTTTGTCACCGCTAACATATAATGAATTTGAATTTAAAATTTTATATATAGTTAAAGTAAGTTTAGAAGGTCATGTAGAAAATTTTTGTGACCTTTTTTAGTTGGGGCGCATGGTGAGTGCACCACAAACTTGAGTGCATAGGATATGTTGCCATATATATATATATATATATATATATATATATATATATATATATATATATATATATATATATATATATATATATATATATATATATATATATATATATATATATATATATATATATATATATATATATATATATATATATATATATAAGGAAAATTACGTAATGCACCATGGTGCCTAGGCACCAACATCCGATACACGTGTATGATTGATAATTTTTTTGAGTTTGGGTATGAAAATGTTTTATACCCTTGATATATTTATGGTAAGTTAGTTTTGAACTCAATTCAAACTAGTTTGAACTACTTTTGAGTTCAATGCAACTACAGTGAGTATATACCATAAAAATAGTTCAAACTAATTAAACTGAAGTTGAATTTAAATTTTTTCGGAGTTTGATATCTCAAATATACTTTTTTATGGGTATATGAAGATACCCACATCAAACGTTGCGAATCTCGAAGCAAATCAACGGGTATTGATATTGGTGCCTAAGCACCATGGTGCATGAAACACTCGTCCTATATATATATATATATATATATATATATATATATATATATATATATATATATATATATATATATATATATGTGTGTGTGTGTGTGTGTGTGTGTGTGTGTGTGTGTGTGTGTGTGTGTGTGTGTGTGTGTGTGTGTGTGTGTGTGTGTGTGTGTGTGTGTGTGTGTGTGTGTGTGTTATTTCACAAAAACTTCTGAAAAATTTCTATATGTATTTCATGGTTTACTTCACCTATGTATAAAATTTTAAGTTTAAATTCATTCTATGTTAAGAGCAGCAAAAAAGAGAAAATTCTAACAAATTTGAACTCTTAACCATTATCAAATTTTCTTTTTTTATTACCTCTAACATATAATGAATCTGAATTTAAAATTTTATACATAGTTAAAGTAAGTTTAGAAGTACATGTAGAAAATTTTTGTGACCTTTTTTAGTTGGGGCACACGGTGAGTGCCCCATAAACTTGAGTGCATAAGATATGTTGCCATATATAATGTGTATATATGTATATATATATTATTTCATAAATAGTACATAGCTAGCTACTTTAGATGAATGATTTAAGGGAATGACAATTATGTGTAAGTATTGGGCCATGCTAGCTAACTATAGAAGCATTAATCTAATTTGACACTAATTTGTTACATGCGTAATGTGATGGAACGAACTGGATGTATATTGAGAACTATGTGAGTGAAGAGTACATTGATGACATGTCTACTTTTAGAAGAGCAGCCAAGAAAGATATGTTGAAGAAGGAGATGGAATATATGTACGTACTGTCCATGTATTGATTGTGATAATATGAAGATGTTTACTAACTCAGTGCAGATCAAAACTCACTTGATTCGTAGGGGTATACATATTGGACTAGTCATGGTGAAGAGAAGATTATGCAGGACGGTAGTTATAACATCGTCAAGAGAGACAACGATATGTCAAATGTGGATTGTGCTTTCGATGAGGATAGGTCGCACGATAACAATCAAGAACAGATGCTACGTGATGCGGAATGGAACTATAGTGAGAGAGAGAGAGTTTGGTAAATTCGAGGGACTCAACGAAACCTTTGTTCTTGAGCTGCAAGCCACAATACATAAGGTTATCATCCATTCTTGAACTGCTGAAATTTAAGATAAGAAATGGTTGGTTCGACAAGAGTTTCACAGTGTTATTAGGTCTCCTAGGGAACATCCTTCTAGAGGGAAGCGTGTTGCCGAGAACCACCTACCAAACCAAGAAGGTTCTTTATCCATTGGAAATGGAAGTAGAAAGAATGCATGCATGTCCGAACGATCGTATCCTCTACTGTAAAGAGTATGCAAACTTACATGTTTGTCCGGTGTACAAAGCATCCCAATACAAGCGTAAGAATAACTCCGATGACAGCGAGGGCATTGAGGTCAAGCAAAGACCTCTTGCTAAGGTATTGTGGTATCTGCTTGTAATTCCCCATTTGAAGTGTTATTTGCAAACCAAAAAGATGCAAGATTACTACGTTGGCACTCGGAGGAGTGTAAGAAACATGAAAAGATAAGACACCCTACTGATTTTGCCCAATGGAGGTACATCAATAGGTTGTTTATAGACTTTGATACAGAACTAAAGAATATAAGTTTTGGGTTGAGTACAGATGGAATGAATCCTTTCGGTAATATCAACAGCCGACATAGCACCTGGCCTGTGAATGTATGCATGTAAAACCTTCCTCCTTGGCTATGTATGAAGTGAAAGTATATTTTGATGTCACTACTTATCCAAGGGTCAAAGTAACCTAAGAATGATATTGATGTGTACCTAGCACCATTGTTGAAAAATGTTTTGACATTGTGGAATGAAGAGGTACAGATATGAGATACGGATAAATGAGAGAACTTCACTCTGTGTGCCATGTTTTCTGCACCATCAACGATTTTTCTACCCTTGGTAACCTATCAGGGTTGAGTACAAAATGAGCCAAAGCCTGTCCACATTGCTTAGATTATACCGAATGCGTGTGGTTAAACAAATTGCGCAAAGCTATGTACATGCGTCACCGTAAGTTCCTTCCAAGATATTACACATACCGCAAGATAAAGAAACAATTTGATAAAAAAAGAGAACGACTTAGCTCCAAGGCCTTTTAGTGGAAAAGAGGACTACGATATGTCTAAGGATATTAATGTTATGCTTGGAAAGGGACATAAATTGAGGACTTGTCAGAAGAACACGTTGAAGAAGAGATCGATATTTTTAAGACTTGTCTTATTGGGAGCACTTAGAAGTTCGCGATTGTATTGACATCATGCACATAGAGAAAAATGTATGTGATAGCTTGATTGGTGTCTTACTGAATATTTGTGACAAAACAAAGGATGGTGTCAATGCACGACGTGACTTGGTCGCTATGAATATCAGGACTGAGTTTGAACCAACAGAGATCGATAAAGGCCGAACGTACCTTCCCCCAGCTTGCTATACTATCTAAGGCTGAGAGAACTGAATTGTGCTAGTACTTGCATGGTGTGAAAGTTCCATCCAGTTACTCCGCCAGCATAAAGAAACTTGTTTCTATGGAAGATTAAAAATTAATTGATATAAAATCTCATGACTGTCATGTGCTAATGATACAGTTGCTTCCTATTTCAACTAGAAGAATTTTGCTGAACAAAGTTCGAGTGACAATCATGAGGTTGTGTTGTTTCTTTAACACAATTACTTAGAAGGTCATCAATCCCGATGGACTAGATGCTCTATAGCCAAGGTGGCGATGACTCTTTGTCATCTTTATACGTATTTCCCTTCATCATTTTCTGATATCATGGTCCATCTCATTGTCCACTTTGTGAAAGAGATAAAGATATATGGCCCTGTGTATCAACATCATATGTACCCATTCGAGAGGTACATGGGAAATCTCAAGTCCTATGTACGGAATCGATCTCGGTCAGAGGGCAGCATCATCGAAGGTTATGCAACCGAAGAGGTAATTGAGTTCTATGTCAATAGGTGTGCCTCTATCTTATCACGAGAGGAGGCTAAAGAGTATCGGGACCATCGAAAGAAAAGTAATAACTTTCAATCTGAATACATACGCTCAAGCTCATTTCATGGTCTTGCAACACATGATTGAAGTGTCTCCGTATATTGACGAGCATAAGAACATGTGATGAACCATGTGGAGGTGACCACATGCGTATGATGAGTAATTGACTTTGGTTTAGGTAAGTCGAGTTTGGTTTGAGTGGTTCGGAGTCGTTGCGTGGCGCAGTCGGGCTCGATCGGACTTGGTCAAACTTGGTCGTATGGGATTAGGATGCATATTCTGATAATTTCGACAGGTTTGGACTTCGGCATGGTAAGTGATGTTATTTACGCTTTCATGTATCGAGCGGTGCTATTTGATGTGTTTCTTGTCTGTGTGGCTGCAGGATGTCGAGGCGGAGTCGTGGCGAGACACGGTGGACCGGACTAGGCGCAGGTGGCGCTGAGGTCAGAATGGTCGGGATGTGTCGAAGACGACGTGGACTCGAGGTGGTTGCCAGGCGTGCGAGGCAAGGAGCGCGAAAGCTTCCCGGAAGGTGCAGGAGGGGCGAAACGGGAATTTCGCAAGGCTGCACAAGCGGGAGCGGGCGTAACGGGGTGGAGACCCGTTAGCCGTGGGCTATAAATAGGTTGGAGGGGCTGCATGCCCTCTTGAGCACTCCAAGGGTTTTTAGGGTTTCGTTTGGTCAAAATAGGCTTTAGTAGTTGTTTTGGCTTTAGGCTTTAGTGGTTGAGGGCAGCAGGTGTGTCCCCTGAGTGCTCCTTCGATGTCTCCAATGTGTGCTCTCTGTGGTATTGTTCTTGAGTCTTGGAGAGGGAGATGGAGAGGGAGAGGATGGATTGAGGAGTATGTAATCATTCATCTTGTTCTAATGTCCATGCGTATCGGGACTCCTCTGTATCTTTTTTGATTCAATGAATGAAATATGAAGTTCCTCGTCTCGTGCTCCTCTCTGTTCTTCGTTCCTCTTTTGGCTTGATTGTTGAAATTTTGCGTTTCTTGTTGATTGCTGCTGGAGAGTGCTAAAATGGGTTGCTCCTTGATGGGATAGTACCACAAGATCATTTGATCAATTAAAATCCCAAGAGCTCATTCTAGATTTCAGTTTTTGCATTTTGAGTTGCTCTGTTCTTCTCTTTGCATTCTAGGGCTTTAGGGCAAATCTTATTTTACTCCTCAAATTGGCATGAGATTTGGTCTGAGGGATCCTATAGATATTGCTAACATATCCCTAAAATCTCATGTGTAAAAGATCACTGAGTAAGGAGTAATTTGGATTTTGTGAGCCCTCTCTGAAGTTTTTCAAGTTTTCTAGGGTTTGATCTAATTCTTGATCCCCCTTGTGAAATGTCATGAAAATTGGCTTGAAGGATGATGTGGGTATTGCTAATATATACTGAGAATTTCATGTGCAAAGGATTTGTGTAGTGTGAGCCATTTGGGTTTATTTGCTCCTCTCTGTAGTTTATCAAGTTTTCAGTTTTTTCAGTCCTTGGCTGCTCCTCTGTTCATTTTCGGTTTTTAGCAAGCTGTTGTATCTATTTCTTGCGTTCAGTTCAGTGCTTGATCCTCTTGAGTGCTTCTCCCTTTTGCAGTATAATTGCTTGTGTAGCTGCAGTGCAATCAGGCTTGGACTGAAATCAGATTGCAAGTTTTCCTGCCGATGCACCTTTTCTATTTTCAGCCTTTGAGTATTTTCTGCAGTAAACAGAGGTCTTGGCTGGGAGTGAAATTTCACTTCTGCTCACATATTACGGCCAGCAAGCATTTTGGCTGGTAAAAAAATCTCTTCAATCTCAATGCCATCAATGCCTCACTTTTATGATGCTTGAAACTGTAAGTGTGTACAATTACGGTCTACATTCATGTCATATAGATAAATGCCATAAATCCTTACTAATGTATAGACACATGATGCTATAAGCTAGATGATCCCAAGAACCGGTCGGTTTTCTCAACCCACACTTGGTCTCCGAGCAAAGCATCAACAAAAATGTGTCCTACGTCCAGGATTACACAACAAATGGACTACATGCTCACAATGACAAGGAGTGCATACTTGTACTTTACAACCAGAAGTAAATGCTTTATTCATTGCTATACTCATTGATACGTACTTCATACAAAACACGAACTTAATTTTAAGAACTATGGTGGTATACATGTGTATGTGGCACTAGATTCTGATTGTCATTGTACCAAAGTGGAACAACATAGTATACCTTGATTCCCTAAACAAGATGGAGCATGGTTTCATAATTGTGCAACAATTAATCGACGGGTAAACTTATTTCATCCATAGATAACTCTATGTACCCTTACTTTGCAATGGCTGAGGCTAACTTTTTCGAATCATGTAGGTCGTTCGAGGCATACGTTGGCAGAGGAGGGAGACACATGGAAGAGAGTGCCACACTATGATATGTGATGCAGTTTAAGGTTATATTGGATGCCTCATCATAGACGGTTTCCTAAAATCCATCAGTGTTGTAATTATCACAAACGGTTTTACAAGCGTGACCGTCTTTGTTACTAGCGATAGCTAGAACTATCTGTGATATATAATTATCACAGATAATTCTTATTCAAAACTATCTATGATGTATCATAGATAATTCGTATTAAAAACCATCTGTAATTTCTGCAATTATCACATATGATTCTTAATAAAAACTGTCTGTGATACATAACAGACAGTTCATAGTAAAAACATCTGTGATATCCTACATATCACAGACAGTTTTTATCTTCTATATATGCGGGGTGAAAATCGTCTGTGATATTAATTCTCTATATATGCATGGGCAAAAAACTAACTCACTATACTCCTGCGCACACTTAGGTTTTCTAACAACTCGTGTGCCTTCTCATCTCCCCCTTCTCCACCTCCTACACCACTGCCTCCTCCTCGGCTCCCCACTCACGGCTCCTCCTCCTGACTCCCCATCACTGCCACCTCCTCCTTGGCTCCCCATCGCACGACTCCTCCCAGTTCCCTATCACCGTCGCGTCCTCCTTGACTCTGCATCGCCATCGCCTCCTCCTCAGCTCCTTGTTGCATAGCTCCTCCTCCTAGCTCCCCATCACCGTCGTGTCCTCCTCGACTTCTCGTCGCGCGGCTTCTCCTCCCAATTCCCAGTTACCATCACTCAAGGTGTGCATTTACTTATGTGAGTGCTATGATATGTATGAATGGTTGATATGTGCATGAGTGTGATGCTTTATTTTCATAGGTGATCCAATTTAATAAACTATAATGTGGTAATTCATTTGGGATTCCATTGCTAATAAAAGGTAAGTAAAAAAGAATATTTGATATACATAGAGAATGCTACTTGAAAAATGAAATTCTACATGAATGTTACTACTGTTCCTAAACTAGAATCATAAGATTGGCCCAAAACATTAGTATAAATAGGGTTTTCTTTTTATCAAGCATGTCTTGAAGTTATAAAATTCTACAAGAAGCATACTGATGTGATTCAATTTGCAATGCTTAGATTATAGTATTAGCGTCGTGTTTCAGTTGATGCAAATGTATGTTGATACATGCATGTATGTGTTATAGTTTGTAAGGAAAATAATGTTCGTTGAAAATAGAGTGCAACCAGCACCAGAGATAACGTCCGCACAGTCTTCACTAAATGCATCTGATGACCATCATAGAGGTCCTTTGAGATCGAAGAATGGCTTCTCTTTTGACACTAAGATAGTAAACTACACAAAATAAAGTCACAATTCACAACTTACTTGTTCTTGATTTACATGGATGATGCCCACATATTTCATGGTAATACTAACATAGTCTTGCACACCACATAATTTAAATGAGTTAGAGAAAAAGTCAGATCCCATATCACCCATGACAGCAAAAACTAGTCAATCAGAGTAGTAGTTGTTTTAAAACACCCTTCTAATGAAATCTTGTAATAATAATATATGCCAAGATGAGGAAAAGAAAACCAATTATGCTAGATTCTTTGAAGTAGATTATGACTTTTTTTAAGACAGCAAACAAGCCTACTATACAGCATGAGGAGAAAAATTTTGGGCTGGAGCTTCGGGCCTGTTCTTTTCGGCTATGGCTTATTGCTGAAATTTTTGAATTTTGGCTGTTTACGGTACAGATTACGGAGAGACGGATACTCACTTACGATTTTGGTTGGTACAGATGTTGAGCTTTTAACATGTAGATTGTTTAACTTGTAGACTTCACCTTGAGAAAATAATCCGTTTGAAAGTTAGATACTATAGCAAAATTCAAAAAGCCGTCAGCTTTTGACTTAAAGAACAGTCCCTTCATTTAGAGCCAGCTTCTCCTGAAACCGGGGTGCGCCGTTCTCGGTACCTTAGCCGCATTCAGCCAACTCGGGCTGGACCGGCTGGCTCAGTTGCACCTAGAGATGGCAATGGGTACCTGATACCCGAATACCCGACGGGTTTTACCCGATAAAGAGACGGGTATGGAAAATTTTATGTACCCATGGGTACGTTATTGGGCGAAATCCTCTACCCGCCGGGTAGGCGGGTGCGGGTGTGGGTATATACTACCCATACCCGCCTACCCGCGGGTAATAAATACCCGTATTAGACAACTAGACATCCGACTCAAATGTTAATTTTATTATCTACTTGTTGTTGATTGTTTATTTGTTTGTCATATGTTGATATGGTCAGTCAAGTATGTTTATGTGATGTACTAATTTTGATCATTAGACGCTTTTGTGCTTGGCATGTATGATTAATGAATGTCTAAATTGATGATATTCTTATGTGTTGAACCAGGTATGCTTGCGGGTACGGGTTACCCGTCGGGTAGTAATACCCGCGCGGGTACGGGTATGGGTAAATTTTCCTATCCGCGTGCGGATACGAGTAACCCGATGGGTAAATTTACACCTAGCAGGTACGGGTGTAGAATGGTAATACCTGATGGTATTTACCTGTTGACATCTCTAATTGCACCCTAGCCAGTAGTCGTCAGCTCAGCAGTCAGTAGTCGCCAGTACGTTTTAGCGCTCCCACTCAGGCCATGGGTGGTGGATGGCCTCCGTCCGTCCCCGTGCCACACGAGACCCGGATTCCCGCGAGGCCACTTGCGTCTGCCTCGTGTCCTTCCTCCTCCTTGGATTCGTGCTCATCTCTATTCTACGGCAAGTGTGCTGTACTGCGCTGCGTACTGTGTGGCACGCAGCGGGACGAAAGCACTGCACGGTGCACACGGCGTGCACGTGTGCGTGCGCGAGAGCAAGGGCGACCAGGTCAAACTGGCTGCGCTGCACGAGGCGGGAGGGAGGGGAGGAAGCGCTTTTTAATTACGCGTCGTCCGTGCATACGGCGTACACTACTGTGGTACGACTAGCCAGTACTCCCTCCATTTGGCGTTTACTTGATCTTCCCGTGAGGCTCTGCCCAGGTTTTATCTTAAAAATATACTTCGTTTAAAAATTAATTATTATTAAAAAAATTAAAAAACAGCTTTTAAAAATTGAAAAGAACAGGTCTAATAATTGGGAAAAAAAGAAAATCCCATTTCACCTAGAATTAGACTTGTTTGCTGGTTAATAAGATTCAAAAAGTTTATCAATATATCTGGAGGGGTACATATTCATAATAGACATAATAGAGATTATTATACGTCAAGTAACATCAAAAGTGTGCTTTTACCATATTTTTATGATCTACCAATATTATGCTTCCCAATGGCATGAATAATCTACCATTAGTGTGTGGCTATGTGCTACCCAACTTTGGATCTGTTTATATTGGCTGTAGCTAAGGATTTTTGGCTGATAGCTTTTAGCTAAAAATGACATATGTGTTTTTTTTGTTGCAACCCAAGGTTTATGGCTACGGCTAATAGCTTTTAGTCCTAGGACGATCGCTTATGCGAATGAACCGAATGTTCGTAAGTTATTTCAAAAAGGCAATCATGATAAGCCACTTCGAAAATATGGTAGAAAAATTGTTCCATTTGTTTGTTTGAGGAAACCATAAGCCATAAGTTGAAATGAACAGGAGTGGTGAGCGGTGAGAAAAATAAGAGAGATGTGTGTGAGACAGGAGCGAGGGGAGTAGGGTGTATGATGCACCATAATGGCCTGCCTTTTCCCCGAATCGAGACGGGAGTGAGAGTAGTGGGAAAGCCGAATATTCATATTGGTTTATGGTTTCTTTAAACAGAATTAGAAGCTAATGTGAACATGTCCTTTATTTGTCATGGTAAGTTCTTGAGTTCTTGTTAATTTAATTTCCAGGATAAAGATTCTATCTACTAGGATACATTTCCATTCGACATAATACAAACACTTACTGAATCTAGAAAGGGAGCACAACAAGAACGCCACCTGACTATAGAACAGAGCGCTACAGTGACATTTACACATGGCCATTGTCTTATTAACCGCCGTCCGTACGATCAGGGAATTTAAGGGTGTGTTTGGTTGCCTGAATCTCCTTCGTTCTGGCTGGGTGGATCCGTATAATCTGATAAAGAGCCTGTTTGGTTGCCTATATGAGTGGATGCAGCCTGCATGAGCGGATGCAAAAATACGCCCTCATCCTGGATGGGTGGATACGCTCAAAATGAGCTTCACTGGCCATCCTGGATGGGTTGATACAGTGTATCTTATGCGGTCCCACGCGTCAGCCTCTCATGTTTGGTAGACTGCATCCGCTCATACAGGCAACCAAACAGCATCTCAGTTTTTTTGCATCCGCTCATGCAACCTCACCAAACATCTTCTTTTTCTGAAATACGATTCCACTCAGCCTGCATCCACTCAGACAGGATATACGATACAACCTCCATCCACGAACCAAACACACCCTAAATAGGACGTAGTGAGATGTGCTTTTCTTACTTCTTAGCTGTATGTTTCACAGCATCTTTGATATGGCCAAACCTGAAGAGAGAAAAAAGGATGTAGACCAAGATTTTCACGTAACCATTGCAATCACTACTACAGAAAGCCTAATACTAGACGGCCAATCACAGACGGTTTGACAAAACCGTCTGTGACCGACACTAACACAGACGGTTTTAATTTGGACACCGTCTGAGTTGGTGGTGTCGGAGAAAATGAGTATCACAAACGGTTCTTACCGATGAACCATCTGTGTTACAGACCGTCTGTGATAATCCCAGATTATCACAGACGGTTTTTATCACAGACGGTTTTTAATAACAAACCGTCACTACAAGAAACATGGCCTTCTATGACGAATATGTGATGACAATGGAACAATCCGTCATTAAATGCTTCCGTTTATGACGTTTTTCATTAGCCGGTCCTACTTAATGACAGAAATATATTATTCGTCATAAAGTCCAATTCAAAATCGTCATTAACTAGTTAAGCATAATGTTTGTGACAAATTTATATGACAATATATTGCTTTGTCATAGTTATTTAGTGAATAAAAAAACAAATCTTATATATTCCACGATAGCATCCACGTGCCCACTTGCCCAGTAAACCGTACCGGCTACATCGTCAAACGTGGCAGTATGGGGCCCACGTAGTGTTGAAAATATGAAAAAGAAAAACAAAATTAGCCCATTTGCCAAGTATTACATCGTGTCACCAGGAGTTGAAAATACGCAAAAAAACATACCAGCTACATCGTCTAACGTGGCAGTGTGGGGCCCACGTGTCATCAAGAGTTGAAAATATGAAAAAGAAAAACAAAATTAGCCCACTTACCAAGTATTACATCGTGTGACCAAGAGTTGAAAATACGCCAAAAAAAACATACTAGCTGCCTAAAACCCGCCGCCGCTGCCTGTGATTTCCCTGAGCCCGGCATTTCTTGCCTCCCCCCTCTGTTCTCCTCCACATCCGGCCGCCGACGAGGCCGGGCAGACTCGCCGGCGTGCCACCCGTGCACCGCCACCCTGCATCTTCCCCTCTGCCGCATCCTCCATCGACGCCACCATACTTCTTCCCGAGCGCCGCCTTCCCCTTGCAACGCCGGCCCTCCTCGCCTTCCGCCTCCCATCCTCCATCAGCGCCGCCAAACCCCAGCCGCTCCTCCGGTGCGCCGCCTCCTCCTCCACTAGCGCCCTTGTGCCCTTCTCCGTCGTCCTTCTCCTCCCTCCTCCTCCACAACCGACTCGCCGGCGCCACCACTCACCACCTCCGGCTGCCGCTCCAGATCCACAAGGCGCCGCCTCTTCCCGTGCGCCTCCCGCCGACCGCACCAACCTCGACGACCCCGATCCACTGCTCCGGCTTCTTCTACCAGGTCAGCGCGCATCACCTCTCCACCGACGCCGACTTCCCCCGCTGCTTCCCCTTCAGCGCCGCCGTCGGCCGCCGATTTCATCACCACCGACACCTTTTGATCCCCCAACGGCCAGGTCAGGTCAGTCTAGATAGCATTGGTATTTTATCGAGATAAATCAGTCGTATTTCTGAACTTCTCCCCCGGTTCTATGTCTTTCCTAACACTTACACATTCGATTTCTCTAACACCCCAACATAAAAAATTCGAAATGCCAAAATTTGGCAATAATATAATAGTTCAAAAAAAAGTCTCTAATTATTCACTTACCAAGATATCAATTACTCCTAGTAATATCCCTACCTTAATACCATTCTCTGTTCCCAAATGAAATATTCAAATGCGGATTGAGGAGATAAGAAAAGGAGAGCCATGCATTGGACCATCCAGCCAACTAAAGCCCATCTCAGGGGGCTCCATCCTGTCCAGCTGCCGTTGTTTTCGTGTGCACAGCGCTGTCGCCGGCCATCTTTGCTTGTCCACTCGGCAAACACAGGATCGTAGATAGACTGGCAAAATAATGGTACATTATAAGCATGACGCTGCCATCAGCATAAATTGTGCTTTTGGACTCTGCTGTGCAGATTCTGATGGAAATATCACAGAAACCGTACTTCAATGTACCAAAAATGTCGGAACATGTGCACTTGCAAAACTGCGTGCAAGGTAGCATGAGCTTGTTGTCTGGACAAAAATTTGGAAAGTTTGTTACTATTCTTACTGAAAAGCGGCGGAAGTGTTGGAAAACTGAAGTTTACAGTATGACTTTGGCAATAAAATTTCAGACAGTCTAGTCAAGCATGTGTTAGCTAGCCTCTTGCCTGTCATTCTACTAAGCCATTATCAATCATAGTTGAAATTTGTGATACTGGATATTATTTTAATTTTGGGAACGTTAGGGTCCTCTCTTCTGATCACTACCTATCCCCTACCTACTATCACTCAATATCTCTCTAGCCTCCTCACCATCCCCCTTCTCGACCCCGACCCCGATAGCCCTTAAGAAGTAGACGACACGCAAGTCTACGGACGGCAAGGCGCCGTGGAAGTAGCATAGAGGTCTTATCAATGCGGTTGAACTTCTACTGTCTGTTAGGATCTCTGCTTCTATGTTTTTGCCATATTTAAAACTTGGGTTCGTAGAATTAGAAAATGTGTTCTTGCCATATCCTTACTGTATTAAATGGGTAACCTGCTCGTTATCTTGTGATGCTATAATGGTGGATTCTAATCTTAATAGAAATAGAATGTGATGCTGTGTTTGCTACTGTATTTGCTTATTTTCAATGGACATAACTAACATTTCTTAAGGCTAGTCGAAAAACAGAAAAAAATAGGTATAGAATATACTATTACATACGGTTCTGTAGTATAAACCGTCTGTGAAGGACTATCATAGACGACTCGAACTAAAAATCATATGTGATACTCACAAATCACGGATGATTCTATATATGAACCATTTATAATGAGAAAGTATCACAGACGATTCTATATACCAACCGTCTGAGATTCTTGCATATCACAGACAGTTTTTACCAAGAACCGTCTGTGATAACAGATTATTACTGACGGTTCTAGTTTTGAACCGTCTGTGATAACGGACGAGCACAGACGGTTTTAGTTCCAAACCGTCTGTGATACAGTTTTCATAGACGGATCAAAAATCATCTGTGAATAATTCCTATTATCATTGACCTGTGAAGTCAAACGGTTTAAAAAATCATCTATAATGACTATTTCTATGATAGTGATTCCTATCAAAGACGTCTATTGACCGACGACCTGCTATGTTTGGCTAGCTGGTACCTTGCAGTCACCCTTTTATATATTATGATATCAAAAGCTCTAGTGCTAGATAAAGAAACCGAAAGCCAATAATGCAGCTGACGAAGACCGCAAAGGTGGCAAGATGACTAGTAGTCCCGATATCTTTACCGTCATAGAAGGCCATGTTTCTTGTAGTGAACTGATGCTTCATTTTCTAGGTTGATTTTCCATTACCCTCCACTTTTTCTTGTTCTTAATTACTACTCTGTTATTATTTTTGTTAACTAATAATTATCATTTGCACCGTGATGATGAATTGTTGATTTTGGATCTATGTTCTATGTGTATGAGAACTGATCAGTGAAAGTGTGATTGTGCTCTGTGGATGTGTAGATCAATAGATAGTAGAAGTACTATGCTGTTATATGATTTCTGTCATCCATGTTAGTTTGGTTAATTGTGATCTATTTTGGTTCTTAGCAATTATGGTGAATTGGTGCTGTGATACTTTAGATTTATAATATGTAGCATTTATCTATGTTTGTGAGTAGTTTCTGTTAGGTGGAGATTTGTGGTTCATTATCCAGTGTTAGTTGTTTGTGTATTGTGTGTCTGTGTTGCGCAAATCAGCTAGTTAGCGACCGTTCCCTCTCTCTTGTTGTCTCGACCCTCTTGTGCTTCTCGTCCTCTCTCTTTTCTCCCTTCCGCGGTCATTGATAGTTAAGTTGTGCGGCGTTCGTCGTAGTTTGGTGTTTGTGTTGTAGTGTGCCGTCGTCGTCTAGTTAGCCACCGACCGTCTTCTCCCTCATTCTCTCTCGACTCCCTCCATGCTTCTAGACTCCCCCAGTGCTTCTAGACTTCCTCTTTCTGTCTAGCGGTCGGTAATTAGTTACGTCATCGATCGGTAGTCGTGTTCGTACGCGTAGTCAGTGTCGTTAGTACGTTGTTTGTGTAGTTAGTTGTTGTGTTGTTCGTTCGGTCGTACGACGTTGCCGAGTTGGGCTTTTGTGCATGATCGAGTCCCTTTGCCTTGCGCTGTGTTTTTTTTCCTTTTCTTTTCTATCTGACCGAACTCCCCTAGAACCCTTTAGCTGCAGCCACCTCTTAATACCCGTAATAAAATTTTCCGCTGTGGACAAAGTTGTAGAACCTTAAATTCTTTTTTTACACTAAGATCACCTTCATAGACCCTGTATTTTGAGAGATATGATCGTTACAAAATGACTGTTTTTCTAGGTTGAGAATCTGGACAGTTTCAGATCAAACATGTTTTTGGCCATCTTAATGGAATGATTGCAGCTTTATATCTGAACAAAAGTTGTAGTGTTTTTCCTCATCTTTCCAGATTGGTAGATGTAAATTTTATTTGGATCAGTATATCTCCAGTTATGAATTTTTGTTAAAGCAGTTTGCTTACTGTGATTTTCCATAAAACTCATACGTTACAGAACCTTATTACAATTGTGTTAAAAAAACTTGGTACTTCTCCATATATTCAATTATTAATCATTGACCTGTATTGGAAAAGAATGTTTCCATAAATCCATTAAGTTGATGTTTTTATAGCACTATAATAATTTGCTACTTGTTGTCCTATTTCCATATGCGACAGATGGACAGGAGTTGGATCAACCGTAGACTATTTAGCAAGTCGCATCTGGAAGGGGTCAGCGAGTTCATGGATTTTGTTTCAAGGAGATTTGATAAGGATGAAGAGATACTTTTCCCATGCCGTAAGTGTTTGAATCAGATTTATGGTCATCAAGAAAAGGTGGAGGATCACTTATATATTCATGACATGGCTAGCACATATACTAGATGGATAAATCATGGAGAAGCAATGGAGATTGGAACTAAGGAAAATGCAGACCATCTAGATGAACATATTGGTTTCAATGAGGATGTTGGTATGGATGAGGACGAAGAAGATGGCACCGATGATAGAATTCCTGACATGGTAGAGGAGTTGTATGGGGCTGAAGAGGAAGGTATAGCGAAAAAAATCTTTATTTGGAGATCTATTAGAAGAGATGAAGAAGGAACTTTACCCTGGTGCAGCTCATACAAGATTTTCTTTTGTGGTGAAGTTACTTCATATCAAGTCATTTTATCGAATCAGCAATGTTGCATTCACTGCATTATTGAAGTTGTTATCATTCGCATTCCCAGATTCCTCTATTCCTGCATCTTACCAGGAAGCAAAGCAACTTATTCGTGCATTGGGACTTGGATATGATTCAATTCATGTGTGCCCAAATAATTGTGTTTTGTTTTGGAAAAAATTAGTAAAAGAGGATGTATGTCCAGTTTGTGGTGCATCAAGATGGAAAAATACAGATAGAAGGAAGAAGATTCCTCAAAAAATGTTGCGGCATTTTCCATTGATTCCAAGGTTGAAGATGATGTTTACTTCCAAAAAAATAGCAGAGGAGGCACAATGGCACCAGCTGAAGAGGAAACCAGTGGAGAATGAGCTCAGTCATCCAGCTAATGGTGAGGCTTGGAAAGAATTTGATAGAGAGTATGAGTGGTTTGCAAAAGATGCAAGGAATATTAGACTTGGCCTTGCTACGGATGGTTTCAATCCGTTTGGCAAAATGAGCTCTTCATATAGCATGTGGCCTGTTTTTCTTGTCCCTTATATATAATTTTCCTCCATGGGAGTGTATGGAGCAATCCAACTTCATGATGGGCCTACTTATCCCTGGTCCGGAATGCCCAGGAAAGGATTTTGATGTTTTCTTGGAGCCACTTATTGAGGAGTTGCTAGAGCTTTGGAAAGGTGTCCCTACTTTTGATGCACTCAGTGGAAAGAAGTTTAATCTACATGCTGCGATTATATGGTGCATTCATGATTATCCAGCTTTGAGCACATTGTCAGGTAGAGTCACAAGAGGTTATTATGCTTGTGTGCGATGTGACAAAAATCCTTGTTCCAGAAGAATAAGGAATAAGATATGTTATATTGGCCATCGACGATTCCTTGCAAAGGACCATCCCTGGAGGAAAAAGAGAAATTTTGATGGTAAGGCTGAAAATCGTGACAAGCCAGAGGAATCTAGTGTAGATGAGCTGATGGAGCAACTGGAGAGGGTCAAGGATGTTAGACCAGGAAAGCATCCTGAGAGCAAAAAGAGAAAGTGGGAAGCAGAAGGTCAATGTTGGAAGCGAAGGTCATGTTTGTGGGATTTGCCGTATTGGTCAAGTTTGAAGCTTCGACATAATCTTGATGTTATGCACATCGAAAAAAATATATGTGAGTACATTCTTGCTACATTTCTCGGCATCGTTGGGAAGACAAAGGACACTATAAATGGTAGACTTGATTTGGAAGACATGGGCATAAGGAAAAATTTACACTTGAAGCGTGATGGAAATTCGTATAGTGTTCCGCATGCCCCCTACACAATGACAAAAACTCAAAAAATTGCCTTTTGCGATTTTTTGAGAAGTGTAAAATTCCCTGATGGATATGCTTCTAACTTAGCAACATGTGTTACTGCTGATGGATGCAACCTCCAAGGATTGAAAACTCATGATTGTCATATCCTACTCCAGAGGATTTTACCTGCTGCCATTAGAGCAATCATGCATAAGGACATATATGAAGCACTTGCTGAATTAGGCAACTTCTTTCAGCAATTATGTACAAGAACTTTGAAGTTGGATGTTTTGCAAAGAATGAAATCTGAAATCCCAATTATTCTCTGCAAACTTGAGATAATATTTCCTCCTTCTTTCTTTGATGTCATGCTACACTTGACTGTTCATTTACCTGATGAGGCAATTTTTAGAGGGCCGGTACAGTATGGATGGATGTACCCAGTAGAAAGAAGGTTGTATACATTGAAACGTTTTGTGAGGAACTTGGCAAGACCTGAAGGGTCCATTGCAGAATCATATGTTGCCACTGAGTGCTTGACCATTTGCTCAAGGTACTTTGATGATGTTAATACACGACACAATCGCGAGGGTAGGAACAGGGAGCGTGTTGATTTGAGAAAAGGTGATCTATCTGTTTTCCAGCATGGAGTTGATACACTTGGAGCCCCGAAGGTTACATATGTTGAACATGATTATGATAAAATGGTTTGGTTTGTGCTAAACAATTGTCCAGAGGTTGAGCCATACATGGAGTAAGTCATCCCATATGAACTTTTAAATTTATATTATGTAACCCACTAATTATTATCGCTCATGTTTGAATTAACTATGGTCTGCAGGGTATGCAAGAAAGAGTTAGAGACTGAAGGATATCCTGATGTCGAGAGAGCCCTCGAGAAGGAATTTTCCTCTTGGTTTAAGAATCATGTGAGTTTATTTCATATTGCCCCTACCAATGTTGCTTGTATTGCTAATTCACTTATGCATTGTATTTTACTTGTACAGATTGCAAGATTACGTCACATGGAAGGAGAAGACATTAATGATGACCTATATGCATTGTCATGTGAACCGGATCTCCGAGTTCGAATTTTTTCAGCATGTCTTGTTGATGGTGTCCGATTCCACACATTTGACCGCGAAAAAAATAGAAGAACTCAGAATAGTGGAGTCATGACTGAGGGTACACATAATAGTGAAAATATTGATTTTTATGGTTGTTTGAATGAAATAATTGAGCTGCGGTATAACTCCGATTCAAGTGAGAGCCGGACAGTGGTTCTATTTCGATGTGATTGGTTTGACACACATGGCAAGCGAGTTAGAATGAAAGATGATGGATTTTTCAGAAGCATCAACCATAGCAGTTGTTGGTACAAGGATGATCCTTTTATTTTAGCAACGCAGGCAACAAAAGTATTTTACTTGGAAGACACCAAGCATAGAGACAGTTGGAGAATTGTCCAAAAATTTACACATAGACATTTGTGGAGTGTGTCTGAAAATGACAATGTTGAAAGACCCAATGGTGTGGGATTGTCATACCAAGATGATGAATGTGACGATTTTCATGTCCAACTAAATGAAGGAAATCTAGAGAATGAACATCCGGCTCTGGCCGATGAAGATTCTCTTCAAGTTGATGCAAGCGCAGTTGATAAGCTTCGTAGTCAAAGGGTAGAGGAAGTGCAAGAAAGCGAGTCAAGTGATGATGAAGATGAAACTAGATGGCAATATATCAGTGATAATGAAGGTCCAACACTGACTAGCAATGATGATGATGATAGCGATATGGAGTAGCTCTTTTCTCATGTAAGATATTGCATTTCATTAGGTTTATTATTGTTAGAGATTGCAATTCTGACTTTTACAGGAGTTGAAGATGTATGATTTTGGTGGTTCTTCATTTCTTCCTCAAGACATAGCCGCTGTCTGTTACCCTTACAGGCCTTGCTTTGTTTAACTAGTATTCATCTTATTATTCTGCTGTTTCAACAGACAAGCATATTCCTATTTGTTGAGACTGTCTAGATTCTAGAGTTCAAACTGTAGTTTTCTACTTGGTATCCGTATGGCCCATATACTGCCAAGGAATTAGGTATATATGTCTGAATCTTTCGTACAATCTTCTACAAGTGGCGTCTTGTGGATCTGAGTTTCAGATATGAACCTAGTGCTTGTGCACTGCACTGTGACTACTGTCAATCTTGCATCAGATATTACTTTTAGGTGAACATGCTTCCCACGTCCACATGAGAACTTTGAAATTGTTAATCTATCATTTTATGCATAAATAAAACGTCCATGTTTTATCAGATGTATAGTTCCCTTTGATCTGATGACTGTCATCCTTGCCATGCCCTCGAGAACTAGGTCTTGATGCAATAAGATCTTCTGTCATCATGTATATATAATGCCTTCTCTCTTCAATATTCATGATTGCGTTCTCTGTTTTTCTAGCACTAGCTCATTATGATTTTGTGAACTTTGAAATTAGAGCTCCTTTTCACTTGTTTGCTTTTGATCTACTGCCCTTCTTCTTTTGGTGTCATGAGCAATTGATCTATGTGACTATGTGATATTTGGTGTCATGAGCAATTGATCTATGTGATATTGTTGCTCCTAGTTCTGCAATTACTTTTGTCTTTTGAATGCTTCTGTCGACCTTTCAGTGAGAGAACGGAAAGGAAGAAGCTTGATGGTGGATGACTACTCTCCGTTGCGGTTATTTACTGATATATCTTGATGACATGTTTTGATTCTGCAGGTTGTTAGAACTAGTTTGATGTCATGTTTGCTGAAATAGCCTGTGGATGACATGTTTTGATTCTGCAGGTTATTTACTGAAATTTCTTCCCTGTACATGTTTACTTAAATACTGTCGAGACCCGAATATACAAATCCGGACTCTACTGTGTGTTCTGCACTAGTCCAGGATCACGCTAGTGCACACAGCGTAAACAAAGACAAATATCATCCACATCACGATACTCTAAAGGAAATCCAAATTATATTAATAACCATCAGAGTACGACCTTATGGCCAAGCTTACAATTATGAGCCTGAAGGGCTTTTAAAGAAACTAGCAGCGGAAATCCAAAATTAAGCGTAGTAGCCACTCGACATGCCCACAGGCAATCGACTGGGGAGCGAAGTCCTAATCCGTGAAGTCCTCGTAGTAGCCTCTTTCTAGCAACTCCTGCTGATCTGGTCCCTCCTCTTCAACTGAGCAACATGGGCATAAAGCCGTGAGTACATTGGTACTCAGCAAGTCGTTTGTAACAAATGAATGCAATATAATATGCAAAGCTTAACAATGGATGGCTGAAAGGTTAGTTTTGCATAAAACAGCAATTTAGAGTAAATATGATAAATAGATTGAAAAGCAAATTTAACAACAGACACTAAGTAAATAAATCAAAGGAATTGAGTAGACCACAAGTGAACTAACCATTCACTTCCCATCTCAAACCAACCAAAATTTCATAAAGACTCTACCCCTCGTGTGAAATCACCGAGCATTGTCCATGACCGAGGACACGGCTATTCGAATAGTTTTACACTCTGCAGAGGTTGCACAACTGTACCCACACGATGTGATTAGCCTCGCGCTAAGGAAATCACAACAAGGCTTTTACAATGATCCATCTCCACCTGATCCCACTCGCTAAGGATTCGCCGTCGAGTAGGGTAACCCCCTAGTCGATAATTGCCCCCTCTTGCGCCACACAACATCAGTAGTAAAACCAAAGTGGAGACTTCACAAATTATTATGCCAGGTCTATCCCATACTAGACATGTGGTTTGCACGATTAAGCTCAGATCAATGGCGCACAAAGTTAAGTCCTTAACAATTACCCAGGCGAAGCATCCACATCCCAATGTGCATCCAGCACCCCCTTTACTGCACGATCATTCGCCCAAGTGAAAGCCAAATTTGTATAACCAATGCCCATGACACTACCCATGTCATGACATACAAATTTTATAACTGTGGCTAACCACCACGTTCAAGTAAACCATTAAGTCAGGATTAATTAACCACATGTGATGATAAACCCAACGTGCTAGTGATAAGCATGGCTAAGCAATTAAACGCACAACCCATGTGACAGCTAATATTGCATCACTAAGTAATTTCCCATTCTATGGTGACAATGGAATCAGGGCAATCAAGTTATCATGGAGGGATTTAACCAATTAGGAGTATAACTACCAATTACGAGGTTTTATTAACAAATAGCCATGCATGATAATTTGAAACAAAATAATACATAATAGATTGAAAACTAGGTTCAACATGATCAAAGAATACGACTTGCCTTGGCCTTGCTCAGATGAGGGCTCTTGGTCTTCAAATCCAACTTCCGCTCCCTCGAACACGCGATCTAACGAGAGAGAAAACGAGACGAAAAGAGAAAATAAATTCAAATAAAATTCAAATGAACTCCAAAAACTTTCAAACCTGAACCAAAAGGTAGAGCTAAATTTTAGATGAATTTAGAAAAAAGAACGGGGTCAATCGGAGCTAGGACGAGGGAGAACGGGCTCTTGGAAAAATTGGATTTTCTGAAAATCGGGAAAATTGGAAAAGTGCACTGTGCTGTGGACCGGGCGCACGGGAAGCTGGGTCTACGGTGGACTCGGCTCACGGAACAGTACGGCTGACTGGGCTGCTGGCGCAAGCGGCGGGTGCTGACGTGGCGCTGACGGGGCGGACACGCATGCCCTAGGGCTAACGTGGTTTGCTGACTGGGCGGCTGACTCGGCTTGGTCCACGGGGGTACGGCTGACAAGCGGGCCCCACCGGACAGAGACTCGGTGCACGGTGGACGGAGTCTACGGGAAGGCGAAAAGTCACGGGCGGCTGGCGTCAGCGCTGACGTGCGCGTGCACGGGGCGCGAGGCGGTGCGGCCGAGGCGGCGGGGTTGCGGGCGCGTCCGCTGGCGGCGCGGGCGGCGGGGTCTGCGGCGGCGGCTGGCCGGCGACGAGGTGACGGCGGCGACTGGCCGGCGGTGACCGAGGTGGCGGGGACGGAGGACGACGGCGGCGGGGCTCACCGGCGGTGGCGAATGACGGCGCACGACGGCGGCGACGGGCGACGACCACGGCGGCGGCGAACGACGGCGGCTCGGGACGGGGAAGACGAGGGGGCGCGGCGGCTTTTATACCCGGCCGTCGAGGTGTTTGACTCGGAGACGGCGAAGGAAAACGGAAAGCGGCGGCGGCGTCCCGATCGGAGACGGGGAAGAGAGTCCCGGTCGGGAACGGCGACCCTGACAGGTGGGTCCCACCTGTCAGCGGCGAGGACGGGCGAGCGGCGAGGATGGCGCACGGGCGCGAGCGCAGGTGGCCGAGATGGTGACACGTGTCGCCCATCGGCAGGGACAAGGCGGGCGCGGCCGCGGGATGGGCTGGGCCGGCTGGTGGGTTTCGGCCCACTGGCCGGTTGGGATTTTTGGAGATTTTTCTTTTTCAGAAATTCAAATAAATTAATTTGAGCTCTAGAAAATAGCAAATAAATCCAGAAAAATCCAGAAAAATACCAATAAATTCCTTGGGACACAAGGAACTCAAATAAAATAACTTTGGCAAATGTTCATGTTCGGATTAATCATATTAAATCCTTTTAACTCATAAAAATTCATTTAAGCTTTTAATTAATTCCAGAAAAATTCAAATGGTGAATTTTATTTTAAAAGCTTCAAAAATACTCTGAAAATCAGGATGTTACAAACCTCCCCCCCTTAAACGGAATCTCGACCCCGAGATTCTGGCTCTCTAAAGAATAGGTTTGGAAACTCCGCTTTGAGATCCTCCTCGCTTTCCCAGGTTGCTTCCTCCTCTGAATGATTGCTCCACTGAACTTTGCAAAAACGAACGACCCTTCTTCTGGTGACACGCTCTGACACTTCCAAGATCTTGATGGGATGCTCTTTATAGGACAGATCCTCCTGGAGATCCACAGCCTCAATTGGCACTGCCTCCTCTGGCACTCGCAAGCACTTCTTTAATTGAGACACATGAAACACATCATGTATCCCGCTCAAGTTCTCAGGTAGCTCTAGCTGATAGGCAACTTCTCCCTTGCGCTTAAAAATCTTGAATGGCCCCACATATCTTGGTGCTAACTTTCCCTTCATTTGAAAACGCTTAACTCCTTTGAAAGGTGTGATCCTGAGATACACATAATCATTGGGCTCAAAGCTTAAATCTCTTCGGCGAGTATCAGCATAACTCTTTTGCCTGGCTTGAGCTGCTTTCAGCCTTTCTTGAATCAAGCGCACTTTTTCTTCGGCTTCTTGCAAATACTCTGGCCCAAATATCTGCCTTTCTCCTGTCTCCTTCCAATTGAGAGGGGTCCTACACTTCCGACCATACAAAGCCTCAAATGGTGACATCTGCAAACTGGCTTGGTAACTGTTGTTATAGGAGAACTCTGCGAAAGGTAGGCAATTGTCCCACTTGGCTCCGTGATCCAAAACACATGCTCTCAGCATATCCTCTAGGATCTGATTTACACGCTCTGTCTGACCATCAGTCTGTGGGTGATAGGCTGTGCTAAAATTCAGATGAGTACCCATCGCTTCGTGGAAACTACCCCAAAATCGTGAAGTGAACTGCGATCCACGATCCGACACGATCCTCTTAGGAACTCCATGGAGACTCACAATTCTGGACATATACAATTCTGCCAACTTATCTCCAGAATATGTGGTTTTGACTGGAAGGAAATGGGCTACCTTTGTCAGTCGATCCACAATTACCCATATCGAGTCATATCCTTCCTTGGTCCTAGGTAACCCGGTGATGAAGTCCATGCCCACATCTTCCCACTTCCACTCGGGAATTTTCAACGGTTGCAACAATCCTGCGGGTCTTTGATGCTCTGCTTTCACTCGCTGGCAAACATCACATAGCGCTACATACTCCGCTATTTCTCTCTTCATACCTGGCCACCAATACTTATCCTTGATATCTTGATACATCTTGGTACTGCCTGGATGAATTGAATATAATGACTCGTGTGCCTCCTTAAGCAACAATTGCTTCAACTCTTCCTTATTGGGTACGCACAATCGCTTCTTGTACCATATGATACCCTGATCATCCTCCACAAAACCTGTCGCTTTTCCTTCTTTCAATCCAACCTTGATCCGCTGGATATTTTCATCCTCTGGTTGCGCTTGACAAATCTGACTATCCAAAGTCGGCTGCAAGTCCAAGGTGGCTAACATCCCTTCTTCAACCAACTCCAAGCTGAGCTTTTGAAATTCCTCGTGCAATGCTGGTTGACTCTCCTTGACCATAACCGTGTTGCAATACACCTTCCTGCTCAACGCATCTGCCACTACGTTGGCTTTTCCTGGGTGATAGTGGATTCCAATGTCATAGTCCTTTATCAACTCCAACCATCTTCTTTGTCTTAGGTTAAGGTCCGATTGGGTGAAGATGTACTTCAAGCTCTTATGATCCGTGTAGATCTCACATCGGTTACCCATCAGGTAATGACGCCATATTTTCAAGGCATGCACAACTGCTGCTAACTCCAAATCGTGCGTAGGGTAATTCTCCTCATGTGGCCTTAACTGGCGCGATGCGTAGGCTACCACTCTTTTGTCTTGCATCAATACGCATCCTAAACCCTGGCGAGATGCGTCACAATAAATCTCAAAGTCTTTCTTGATATCTGGCAAAATTAGGACTGGCGCTGTTGTCAGACTTTCCTTTAGCTTCCGAAAGCTCTTCTCGCACTCTGGTGTCCATCCAAACTTCTTTTCCTTTTTTAATAGCTGGGTAAGAGGTCGGCCTACACTGGAGAACCCTTCTATGAATCTTCGATAGTAACCTGCCATTCCTAGGAAGCTTCTGACCTGGGTTACTGACGTGGGTGCCTTCCAGGTGAGCACATCTTGTACTTTCCCTGAGTCAACGGACACTCCCTCTGCTGTCAACACATGACCCAAAAAGGCAACTTCCTTCATCCAAAATTCACACTTGCTGAACTTAGCATACAACTTGTGCTCCCGCAATCTTTGCAATACCAATCTCAAATGCTCCTCATGCTCCTCCTCATTCTTGGAGTAGATCAGAATGTCATCAATGAACACAACGACAAACTTGTCCAAGTAATCCATGAACACCTTGTTCAACAGGTACATAAAGTAGGCTGGGGCATTGGTTAAGCCAAAGGACATCACGGTGAACTCGTATAATCCATAACGAGTTGAGAAGGCTGTCTTGGGTATGTCCTCCGGTCGAATCCTCATTTGGTGATACCCCGATCTCAAATCAATCTTGGAAAACACTCCAGCTCCTTTTAATTGATCGAACAGATCATCAATTCTGGGCAACGGGTACTTATTCTTGATAGTAACTTCATTGAGTGCTCGGTAATCCACGCACATACGCTGGCTACCATCCTTCTTCTTGACGAACAATACTGGTGCTCCCCATGGAGAGGTGCTGGGTCTAACATATCCTTTATCCAGTAACTCTTGTATCTGCTTCTTCAATTCTGCTAACTCATTGGCGGGCATTCGGTAAGGTCTCTTGGAAATTGGCGAGGTGCCTGGTGCTAACTCAATTGCAAACTCCACTTCTCTTTTTGGTGGCATCCCGGGGAGATCATCGGGAAAAACATCGGGATATTCTCTGGCAACTGGTACTTCATTTAGGGCAATCCCTTTACTTTGGCACACCATCACTTTTTCTGGTTGCTTCATGTCGGCTTCAAATCTTACTTTGCTTCCATCGGGACCGTCCAAGGTGACTGCTCGGCTTCCACATTCCAACACTGCTTGATGCTTCTTGAGCCAATCCATACCCAAAATTACGTCTAACGACTGGATATTCAGCACAACCAAATCTGCGGAGAACTCTACTCCTTGGATGGCTATCCTAACTTTGGGGCATCCTAGGTTTGTACTCATCTCAGAGCCTGGGGATTGAACCAATAAAATGGAACCAAGTGCAACGACTTCCAACTTATGCTTTAGAGCAAAACTCCGAGAAACAAACGAATGTGAAGCTCCAGAATCAAACAAAACTGTGGCAGGTACTGAATTTACTGGGAACTTACCGATCACCACATCTGGCGCTGCTTGAGCCTCCTCCATGGTGACGTGGTTCACCTGGCCACGCATCACGGTCTGCGATCCTTTGTTGGGTTGATTTGATCCTTGAGGTGCTCCGCGTCCTGACCCTGCTGCAGGGGTACGGTCTGGTGTGGCTCCCAAGTTGAAGCGAACTGGTGTCAATGCGGTATTCTGCGGGCATTTGTTGGCATAATGTCCCGTCTCATTGCATTTGAAACAAGTGACTGCTGACATGGGCTTGGTAATCCTCTGCTGTTGGCTTCCCACTGGATTTGGTTTTGGCGCTGAAGAAAACTGACGGGGAGCTGGTGCAGGAGTTTTGAATCCCGACTGCTGAGGAACTCGAGCTGGCTGAAAATTGCTGAAGCGGGCTCTCTGAGCTTGGTGCATCTGAGATCCTTGCTGCATCATTCTTCTCTTGCGAGATTCTTCCAACTCGCGACGACTTTCCTCAATGAGCATTGCTTTGTCCACCATGTTTTGGAAACTGGCATAATCATGTCCCACTACCTGAACTTTCAATCCTGGGTTCAATCCTTTCTTGAACCTCTTCTGGCGAGCATCATCTGTGGCAACATCTTCTGGAGCATAACGGGCCAATTGAGTGAACTTGTTGAGATATTCACTCACGGACATGTTCTTCTGCTGCAACTCCCGAAATTCTTCCTTCTTCATTTCGATCACCCCATCCAGGATATGGGCATGACGAAAAGCTTCTGCGAACTCAACCCAAGTGATACTCTCTGGATCCTCATGAGCGGCACAATAATTTTCCCACCACTCGGCTGCAGCACCCTCAAGCTGATGGGCTGCATACAACACCTTCTCGCGATCTGTACACTGGGCAAGGTTAAGCTTCTTTTCCACTGAGCGCAGCCAGTCATCGGCTTCTAATGGCTCAGAAGACCGTGAATAGGTAGGAGGCCTTGTTCTCATAAATTCTGCAAACTTGGACTGTTGGCGGACTGGGGGAGGCATGGCCATGTCTTGATTCTGTCGATTCATCATGGCGTTCATGTTCTGCATCATGGTGTTCATCAACTGGGTCTGGGCTGCCATGAACTGACTCAAGGTTGGATCCAGTCCAGCTGGGTTTGCATGCTGCTCCGGAGTTGCCTGACTGCCCTCAGGGTCCTGACTCATCTGACCACGTCCTGCGGAGCTCCGGGTATCAACTATCTGAAAAGAAAGATCACTTGCTTGAGGACTGGCTTCACAGGGCTTACCAGGTAAGAGGGAAAAGCAAAGATAAGTGGTAAGTTCGTCTAAGGGGGATATTCTAATGGTAAATCCTAAACTAAACAATCACTTAGCCGAAAAGCTAACAAAAGAACAAATAAATCACTTCAATAAAAGATTTGATATGACTGCAACATATTGCTTTTGAGGGCAAAACTGCAGCTCACATCACACTCAATGCAAACAAAAACCACTTCCTAACCGATGCTATCCTATGCTACGGCCTACTCTTCCGGCTCCCACTCAGGTCCGGCGAGGTACGGCGTGCGTTCTTCTTCTTCTTCTGCATCACTGTAGAACGTCCATCGGTTGCGGAACTGCATTGTAGGCGCTGTTGCTGGAATGGCAAGTCGTAGGTACTCTCGGCGATCATCTGCCATGCGTTGCCTTTCCTCCGGGCTGGGCGGCGTAGGCGAGGGCGGGGGTGTTGGCGTCCGCGGAGTGTACTCCTCAGGTTCATACTTCCTCTTGTACTCCTGGATGAGCTTGGTCATACTGATCTTGTACCGTCGACAGAGTTGAGTAACGGCCTTGCGTGCAGCTGCTTGTGCATTTGAACTTTTAAAGCTGTGGTGTACGACGTGTCCTCCAAGCTTGGTAGTGAAGTACAACCGTGTGAAATGGTATCCTCTTACTTCATCATCCATGGAACTGTAGATTGGTGTTCTTTTGAAACCAAGACTTCTTAGCAGCACTCGAAGAACTCTCCTCCATCCTCCTAACCTGCTATAGTTGCTTTGCGACATCTACAGCACGGCACAAGACAAGAGTCAGTTTAAAAACTTTCATTTTGCAGACCTTCAAGGTGAGAGGCAAGAATCCCTAAGAATAAGGTAAGAGAGTAAAGAATTTGCTAAATATCAGGTTTGGTTGTTTTGTCTTTAGAAAATAGGTTTTTGAATTCTTGAGACCACGACTATCTGACTAGGGTTTCGTCCTACAGTCGATATGGCTCTGATACCATCTCTGTCGAGACCCGAATATACAAATCCGGACTCTACTGTGTGTTCTGCACTAGTCCAGGATCACGCTAGTGCACACAGCGTAAACAAAGACAAATATCATCCACATCACGATACTCTAAAGGAAATCCAAATTATATTAATAACCATCAGAGTACGACCTTATGGCCAAGCTTACAATTATGAGCCTGAAGGGCTTTTAAAGAAACTAGCAGCGGAAATCCAAAATTAAGCGTAGTAGCCACTCGACATGCCCACAGGCAATCGACTGGGGAGCGAAGTCCTAATCCGTGAAGTCCTCGTAGTAGCCTCTTTCTAGCAACTCCTGCTGATCTGGTCCCTCCTCTTCAACTGAGCAACATGGGCATAAAGCCGTGAGTACATTGGTACTCAGCAAGTCGTTTGTAACAAATGAATGCAATATAATATGCAAAGCTTAACAATGGATGGCTGAAAGGTTAGTTTTGCATAAAACAGCAATTTAGAGTAAATATGATAAATAGATTGAAAAGCAAATTTAACAACAGACACTAAGTAAATAAATCAAAGGAATTGAGTAGACCACAAGTGAACTAACCATTCACTTCCCATCTCAAACCAACCAAAATTTCATAAAGACTCTACCCCTCGTGTGAAATCACCGAGCATTGTCCATGACCGAGGACACGGCTATTCGAATAGTTTTACACTCTGCAGAGGTTGCACAACTGTACCCACACGATGTGATTAGCCTCGCGCTAAGGAAATCACAACAAGGCTTTTACAATGATCCATCTCCACCTGATCCCACTCGCTAAGGATTCGCCGTCGAGTAGGGTAACCCCCTAGTCGATAATTGCCCCCTCTTGCGCCACACAACATCAGTAGTAAAACCAAAGTGGAGACTTCACAAATTATTATGCCAGGTCTATCCCATACTAGACATGTGGTTTGCACGATTAAGCTCAGATCAATGGCGCACAAAGTTAAGTCCTTAACAATTACCCAGGCGAAGCATCCACATCCCAATGTGCATCCAGCACCCCCTTTACTGCACGATCATTCGCCCAAGTGAAAGCCAAGTTTGTATAACCAATGCCCATGACACTACCCATGTCATGACATACAAATTTTATAACTGTGGCTAACCACCACGTTCAAGTAAACCATTAAGTCAGGATTAATTAACCACATGTGATGATAAACCCAACGTGCTAGTGATAAGCATGGCTAAGCAATTAAACGCACAACCCATGTGACAGCTAATATTGCATCACTAAGTAATTTCCCATTCTATGGTGACAATGGAATCAGGGCAATCAAGTTATCATGGAGGGATTTAACCAATTAGGAGTATAACTACCAATTACGAGGTTTTATTAACAAATAGCCATGCATGATAATTTGAAACAAAATAATACATAATAGATTGAAAACTGGGTTCAACATGATCAAAGAATACGACTTGCCTTGGCCTTGCTCAGATGAGGGCTCTTGGTCTTCAAATCCAACTTCCGCTCCCTCGAACACGCGATCTAACGAGAGAGAAAACGAGACGAAAAGAGAAAATAAATTCAAATAAAATTCAAATGAACTCCAAAAACTTTCAAACCTGAACCAAACGGTAGAGCTAAATTTTAGATGAATTTAGAAAAAAGAACGGGGTCAATCGGAGCTAGGACGAGGGAGAACGGGCTCTTGGAAAAATTGGATTTTCTGAAAATCGGGAAAATTGGAAAAGTGCACTGTGCTGTGGACCGGGCGCACGGGAAGCTGGGTCTACGGTGGACTCGGCTCACGGAACAGTACGGCTGACTGGGCTGCTGGCGCAAGCGGCGGGTGCTGACGTGGCGCTGACGGGGCGGACACGCATGCCCTAGGGCTAACGTGGTTTGCTGACTGGGCGGCTGACTCGGCTTGGTCCACGGGGGTACGGCTGACAAGCGGGCCCCACCGGACAGAGACTCGGTGCACGGTGGACGGAGTCTACGGGAAGGCGAAAAGTCACGGGCGGCTGGCGTCAGCGCTGACGTGCGCGTGCACGGGGCGCGAGGCGGTGCGGCCGAGGCGGCGGGGTTGCGGGCGCGTCCGCTGGCGGCGCGGGCGGCGGGGTCTGCGGCGGCGGCTGGCCGGCGACGAGGTGACGGCGGCGACTGGCCGGCGGTGACCGAGGTGGCGGGGACGGAGGATGACGGCGGCGGGGCTCACCGGCGGTGGCGAATGACGGCGCACGACGGCGGCGACGGGCGACGACCACGGCGGCGGCGAACGACGGCGCACGGCCAACGCGGACGACGGCGGCTCGGGACGGGGAAGACGAGGGGGCGCGGCGGCTTTTATACCCGGCCGTCGAGGTGTTTGACTCGGAGACGGCGAAGGAAAACGGAAAGCGGCGGCGGCGTCCCGATCGGAGACGGGGAAGAGAGTCCCGGTCGGGAACGGCGACCCTGACAGGTGGGTCCCACCTGTCAGCGGCGAGGACGGGCGAGCGGCGAGGATGGCGCACGGGCGCGAGCGCAGGTGGCCGAGATGGTGACACGTGTCGCCCATCGGCAGGGACAAGGCGGGCGCGGCCGCGGGATGGGCTGGGCCGGCTGGTGGGTTTCGGCCCACTGGCCGGTTGGGATTTTTGGAGATTTTTCTTTTTCAGAAATTCAAATAAATTAATTTGAGCTCTAGAAAATAGCAAATAAATCCAGAAAAATCCAGAAAAATACCAATAAATTCCTTGGGACACAAGGAACTCAAATAAAATAACTTTGGCAAATGTTCATGTTCGGATTAATCATATTAAATCCTTTTAACTCATAAAAATTCATTTAAGCTTTTAATTAATTCCAGAAAAATTCAAATGGTGAATTTTATTTTAAAAGCTTCAAAAATACTCTGAAAATCAGGATGTTACAAATACCCTGAAGTTATTTACTGAAGTTTGATTCTGCAGGTAGTGGCATTTTGGGATACAAGTCATCTACAATAGAATATAGGCTCTACTCGAACATTTCTGTCCTTCAGAAATTGCCTTTCGCTCTCTAATAACTTTCATGCCTCAAAGGTCCCCTGATTTTTCTGCTACTCCAAACCACCATTTGATGTCCTGCTGTCAAGAGAGTACACCAAAGCATGATACCTCAAATTCACCATTGATGGCTGAAACACCGGCAATGCAGACACCAAAAAGGCCACTGCCCACTCCACTTGAGAAACTAGTGGTACATGACATCTTATTCTTCTCATTCAATCATATATGTTTATGTGTTTGTGCTTATGGTGTTTAATACATACTGGGAGAGGAATTTCTCAAGTGCCATATACAATTGCATAACTAAATAACAAATGTGTTTGCTCGCATTAGCATTCCTTTTAAAACTTTACTGTGTAATGAAATACCTGATAGTTGTTATGTCATTTTAGTCTTAAAATATATGATTAGAAATGAGTCAACACAGAACTACCGGTAACTGGCAGTACCTTGGGATCTCATAACCTAAGCTGAGGCATGCTGATGGTTTAGAAAATAATGTGCTCAACTTTTCTTTCTTCAACATGCTCCAGGGATCAATAGCAGTAAGCATGTCAATATATCAGACACACTTTTGTTTTATATGTTGTCACCTGACCTCTGGAGAAAAGGATGGAGATGAACTAAAAAGGAACGCTGATGTGCAAGAAGAGGACAATATTTAATCCAGTTTGCAGAGTTAGCATGCCTAAGACAATATATGACCATGAGTAAGTTAGCAAATTTGCAACTTTCAAGAATTATATGTTACCCTCCGAATCAAAATTTACTTCTCTAGTTCATTCAAGTTTAATGTGATTAAGGTTTACATGAGACTACCTTACATATCTATCTTTACTAGTACCTAATATTTTGTATTTTCTTGAATGTTCAGAAGGATTGTATGGTTAGGGGATCTCAATTATAGGATCAACTTATCATATGAAAAAATACATGAATTCATCTCCAAGCAGGACTGGAATAGATTGTTTGAGAAAGATCAGGTAAACTTTTAGCAGAGTATTGTGATATATTCCTTCATAAGTTGTAGCTCGCCTTTTCCCCCTATGACAGCTAAAAGGAGAACTGAGGAAAGGCCGTCTATTTGATGGGTGGACTGAAGGAGTTATCAACTTTCCTCCAACATATAAGTACAAGTTGAACTCAAAGAAATACACAAGTGATGAGCCAAGATCAGGAAGGAGGTCACCTGCATGGTATGCTGTAGTCTCATAAGCATAACTGCATCTTCATAAGCTCCTAGTTTCCTTCTTCCTTTCTTTTTTCAAAATATTCTCCTTGTTAGTCCTGAAAGAGATAATTCTCCTTGTTGTTTTTACATGATTCACCTCATAGATGATTCTTTATTCATGAAGATATCAAAATTGAGGTTATGTCCATAAATCTCAAAGTTGCTGTGACGTGTGCTGACAGCAAACTTTCTCATCTACCTTTGTAGGTGTGACCGAATTCTTTCATATGGTAAGGGAATGAGGTTCTTGTCCTACAAGACAGTTGATCTCAGGCTATCTTACCGATGAACCGTCTGTGATACTTTAGTATCACAGACGGTCTGTATTAAAAACCTTCTGTGATAATCCTAGATTATCACAGACGGTTTTTAATAACAAACCATCTGTGATAAGCTGGTTATCACAGACGGTTTTTAATAAAAAAAACCGTATGTGATAATTCACAGACGGTTTTTAATTAAAAACCGTCTGTGATAATGGCAATAGGCATTTATTGCGCTGCTCAGACCGCAGCTGTCTTCATTTCGATCCAGATCTAGCCGCTGCTACGCACTCTTTCGCTCATGAGGCAAGCTAGGCGATTTCAGGCCAGTTAATTTGGTGGGAGGAGGCAGAGATTTAGCTTTGAAGATTCATGCTTTCCTGATTGCTCTAGATATGGTTAGTAATGAAATTTATTTTTTCTTTGCATGCATTACAATTTAGATCTAAGTAATTGGTGAGTGTTATTAATTGAAGATGGTTTGCAAAATTGTTGGTTATATAATAGCTGTTGTGTTTATAATATGAATTGAGCTAGCAAATTAAGCCTCAATATAATACATGTGGCCAGTATATATGTAGTAATAATTAGTTAATTTAATTTTTAATACTAAGTTGTTATATATGCACGTAACGTAGGACCGAAGCTGGATGTATGCCGCGGGCCGTGTGCGTGAAGAGAACATTAATGGCGTGTCTGCTTTTACAAGAGCTGCCGAGGAGGATATGTTGAATAAGGGGGGTGGAATATATGTACTGTCCGTGCACTGACTGCGAGAATTTAAAGATGTTTAAGAACCGACGGCAAATTGAAGCGCACTTGATTCGGAGGGGTTTCAAAAAGGGTTATACGTGTTGGACCAGTCATGGCGAAGTGAATGATCATATGACGCCGGATGACATCGCCGGTGAAGTGAATGATATGCCGCCGGATGACATCACCGGTGAAGTGAATGTCGACATGCCGCCGGATGATGTCGATTGTGATTCGGATTCGGATGGGTTGCACGATGATAATCTGGATCAGATGCTTCGCGATGTAGAAGAGAACTATGATGAGAGAGAGTATGTTAAATTCCGGGGCTTGATGGAGGACTCAGAGAAACCTTTGTTCACGTGCTGCAAGTACACGAGGTTGTCGGCCGTGCTTGAACTGTTGAAATTGAAGGCAAGCAACGGTTGGTCCGACAAGAGTTTCACGGCGCTGCTAGGTCTTTTAGCGGACATGCTTTCGGAGGGAAATGAGTTGCCTAAAACCACGTATAAAGCCAAGAAGGTTCTTTGTCCGTTGGGAATGGAAGTAGAAAGAATACATGCATGTCCGAACGACTGTATCCTCTACCGTAAAGAGTATGCAAACATGCATGTATGTCCGGTGTGCAACACATCCCGATACAAACGTAACAATCAATCAGATGATGGCGAGGGAACAGAGGCGAAGAAAGGACCTCCTGCTAAGGTGGCATGGTATTTTCCTATAATTCCCCATTTGAAAAGGTTTTTTGCAAATCCAAAGGAGGAAAAACTGCTGCGTTGGCACTCGGAGGAGTGCAAGAAGGATGGAATGCTAAGACACCTTGCTGATTCCACGCAGTGGAGAAACATCGATAGGAGTTTTGTAGACTTCGGTGTAGAACCAAGAAATATAAGGTTTGGACTGAGTACAGATGGAATGAATCCTTTCAGTAGCATGAGCAGCCGACATAGCACATGGCCCGTGACTCTCTGCATCTATAACCTTCCTCCTTGGTTGTGTATGAAGTGAAAGTATATTTTGCTGTCGATACTTATCCAAGGGCCAAAACAACCTGGGAATGATATTGATGTGTTCCTAGCACCGTTGGTGGAAGATCTAAAAGTACTATGGAACGAAGGGGTACAGGTATGGGATGCATACAAACGAGAGAACTTCACTCTGCGCTCCTTATTATTCTGCACCGTAAATGATTATCCTGCCCTTGGTAACCTATCGGGCCATAGTACAAAAGGTGCCAAGCTTGTACTCACTGTTTAGATGGTACCGAGAGTGTGTGGCTGAAACACTCACGCAAAACCGTCTACAGGCATCACCGCTAGAGATGGCAATGGGTACCCGAAACCCGAAATCCGGTGGGTTTTTACTCTATTAGGGCATGGGTCTGAGCCAGTTTCCTAACCCATGGGTCTCTTAATGGGCAAAAAGCCCAACCCATCGGGTCTGCCGGGTTCGGGTACGTTCCTATAGTACCTAAACCCGTAAACCCATGGGTAATATAAACCCGATCCATAGGAGTTATAAACCCAGGCTTCTAGCCTCCCAGGCAAACCAGTCCAGCTCATTAGCCATTTAGCCTATTAGCCATTTAGCCCATTAGCCTCCCAGGCAAGCCGCAGGAGCCCTCCACGCCGCATACGCCGCATACGCAGTAACCCTAGCTCTCAGACCCTCACCCACTCGGCCACTCCACTGTGCATTGTGGATTTGTTGTTGCTTGTTTCATGCATAGTAGCATATAAATTGAACTTATTGTTGACTTGCTATGCACAACAACGTATACATATACTAGTTGTTAAGCACTACACTGTCTGCAATCTGCACAGCTTTTGGTACCCACGGGCGACCCGTGGGTACCCGTTACCCGAGTGGGCATGGGTTTGGGCAAAAATATGGACCCGTCACGGGCATGGGTTTTTTAGCGGGCACGTCCAACTTTCATGGGCACAGGTTTGGGATAGCAAAACCCAGCGGGTTTGTGCCCGTTGCCATCTCTAGTCACCGCCTATTCTTTCGGAGGGCTCACCCATACCACATTTAGCTCCAAGGCATTTAAGGGGATACGAGGTTTATGATATGGTTAAGGATTTAGATATTGTCCTCGGAAAGGGACGTAAATTGAGGGCTCATGAGAAGAACACCTGGAAGAAGAGATCAATATTTTGGGACTTACCTTATTGGGAGTACCTAGATGTTCGACACTGCATCGACGTCATGCACGTAGAAAAGAATGTATGCGATAGCTTGATTGGTCTCTTACTGAACATTCGTGATAAAACAAAGGACGGCGTCAACGCACGGCTTGACTTGGCTGATATGGACATCAGGCCTGAGTTAGCACCGACATGCATTGATAATGGATGAACGTATCTTCCGCCTGCGTGTTACACTCTGTCCAAGGCTGAGAAAACAGAACTGTGCCAGTGCTTGCATAGTGTCAAAGTTCCGTCTGGTTACTCCGGTAACGTGAAGAAACTTGTTTCGATGCAAGATTTGAAATTAAATGGCATGAAGTCTCATGATTGTCATGTGTTAATGACACAGATGCTCCCTATTGCAATTAGAAATATTTTGCCGATCAAAGTCCGAGAGACAATCATGAGGCTATGTTATTTCTTTAACACAATTGCTCAGAAGGTCATCGATCCCGAAGGACTAGATGCTCTGCAGGACGAGGTGGTGATGACTCTATGTCACCTTGAAATGTATTTCCCTCCTTCCTTTTTCGATATCATGGTTCATCTCATTGTTCACGTTGTGTGGGAGATAAAAATGTGCGGGCCCGTATTCCTACGTAGCATGTACCCATTTGAGACGTTCATGGGAATTCTCAAGTCCTACGTACGGAATCGTTCTCGGCCGGAGGGTAGCATCGTCGAAGGTTATTATCACAGACGGTTCTAAGTTTAGAACCGTCTGTGATAGTATAACTATCAAAGACGGTTATAAACTTAGAACCGTCTGTGATAAGCCTCCCTATATATACCCTTTGGCTAGGGTTTTCCGTGTGCGCTGCAGTTATTCGATCTAGATCTAAATCCCGAGCCCGTCGTCGCCGCCGCCTCCCCGAGCCCTCGCCGGCCGCCTCCCCGAGCCCTCACTGGCCACCTCCCTGAGCCCGTCGCCGCCTTCCCGAGTTTCTTGGTAAGCTTTGTTCATTTCCCCACTGTAGTGATGTAGTCTAAAACATTATTTCCTATATGAATAATGGAAATGTTGCACTGCACAAGAAAGTGAAACTGAGGACATGTTGCACTGCACACTATGTAGCTATTTTCATGTTCTCTTACTATGTAGCTATTTTCATGATGTGTTTGTAGATTTATGCCTTTGTTTTAATGTTTGCGTCCATGCTCACCACATGCTAGTTTAGCAACCACCTAACTCAATTAATTTGTTTCCTCTTACCTCACCTCATCTATCTCATTTCTACCAATCTCTAGACTAGCTTTTCTGGTTCTTTTAAATAGGCAATATCTTCCATAAGATACTATTATCATCTCTTCCTTAACTACTCTTTTACATTAGCTTGAGCAACATGTCATTCGCGCATTCTTCAACACCATCACTGGAGGTGTCCGCTCCAACATCAAGACGCCAAGGAAGAGGGCTATCGAAGAAGCCTGAGGGCCGATTTACCATCACAGCGGTCGATGGATCTGGGGTCCCTCTCCTTCCTCACAAAGCAGTAAGCGCATTCCGAAGATTGATCGGAATAGTTGCACGAAAACGAATTGAGATCACATTCAATTTGTGGAAGAACGTGCCTAAGACTCAAAAACGTGAGCTGTGGACCGAAATTTTGGCATCGTTCGAGATCCCAGAAGAACACCAAGACGCCGTGCAACGACAAACCTTGCTAGCGGCGTGCAAAGCATGGAAGAACTTCAAGAGCACGCTTGTCAAGAAATACGTGGAGACTGACGAAACGCCTTTTCATAAATATCCATTCCTGGAACCACAATGGGAAGAGTTCAAGGTGATGAAGACGTCCGAAGATTTCAAAAGTACAAGTACGGCGCACAAGGCCCTCCAGGCAAAAAACACACATCCCCATAGACTTAGCACAGCTAGGTATGTGGGTAAAATCCCGCAGTGGAGGAAAGAGGATGAACTGGCAGCCCTGCAGGACATCGCCCCGCCATTTAGCAATATCCCGGATGACCGCGCTCGAAATTGGATTAGAGCAAGGTCATCTACAACGACATCGGAGGACGTCTCCTTTCGAAACCCTGCAGACCAGCAAGTGTCCCAGCACCTGGTAAGATATCAATCGAACTACGTAGCTTGTAATTACTCCACAACTTCGTACGAATTGAAATGACATGTCGTGCTCTTGCAGGAAGAGCTGAGTTTTGAATCTACCCTGGGATTATTCCAGCGAACAAGGGAGAATGATATGCTCTACGTGGCCTTGGGAAACAAGGAGCACCCGGGCCGTACGAGAGGCCTTAGGCTTTACGTTCCTGGGAAACATGGTTTCCAAGATGACTTCGAAATGTATCGACGTAGGAAGAGAACCAAAGCCGAGCGTGAGGAGCGGCTACGAGAAGAGATCAAGGCATCTCTTAGAGAGGAGCTAATGGGTGAGCTGGTTGATGTAGTCAGAGATGAGGTGCGGAAGCATACAGAAAGTCAGCAGGCCGCCGCACCTGTGCTAGCTAGCCCGCACAACCGTCCGAGTAGTTGCGCGTCCAATCCGACGGAAAGTGAGGCCAGATTTCCTTTGGACAGCATCCAGGTAATAATTATTATCTCTCGAATGCTTGCTCCATTGATAGGCCTATTGGAGTAGCTAATTTTGTATTGTTATGTAGGAGCCTATGAAGTGCAGGCTCCAAGTGAGATGTGCCTCCGTTCCCTTGTACGCTGCTTGGGGCCGGGCATATCAGTCTGGTATCGGGGCCATGGTGCACGGTCAACCTTTAGCGCCAGGCTACGCAAAAGTTAATGTGGATGGTGTGCATGCCAATTTCGAGGTTGTCCCGCTACCGAAGGCCCCCAACGACGAGATCGTGACTCTAGGGCAGGCTATTGGAACATTCATCCAATGGCCCAAAAGCGATATCTCCCTGGAGGCTTCTTCACCGGTGGCCGGACCAAAAGGGCAGCGCGAACCAGAGCTAAATGCACTGGTGCTATCTCCACAAGGGCAGTGCGAAGCAGAGCTACCTGCACCGGTGCTATCTCCACAGGTGCTATTCTCGCCAAAGCAACTTGCACCGTCTGTACCATTACAGTCGACTACCATAAAGTCGATCTACAGTCGAGGCAATGGCCAGGGCAAATCAAAGACGAAGGATGATGACGATATCCCGTACCTGCCATTGGCCCGCAAATTCGTGCTAGGTGAGCCGATGATATTCCCGGAAGAGCACCTCTTAACCCTAGGACTTGGTTGCCAAACATTACACGCTTGGTATATAGAACAGTCCAATAGGCCGGAGGCAGAACGACGCTCAGGTATCACTGTCAAATTCAAGCGGGAACATTTCCAGCACGAAATTCAGGAATGTGTCTTCGCGGTGACCTTTGACGATATATTCGGTCTTTTCACGCTCAACGCTCTCGACATCTCACTCGTTCGATGCTGCACGCTGTAAGTCTGTACAATCATAGTCTCTGTTCATGTAATACCGATATATATCACAATTTGTTGCTTTTCTGTGTATATATATAGATTCATGCTGACCGAAGCTAGATCATCGAAATCACCAATTGGTTTCCTGGACCCATGCTTGGTCGCTATTAATACCATTAACGAGGATGCATCCTTCGTCGAGAACTATATTACATCAACACTGCTGGCTCACCGCGATAAGGAATTTGTTCTTATGCCATACAATGAGAACTTCCATTGGATTTTAATTGTAATTATACCAAAATGGAACAAGGCTATATACCTTGATTCTCTAAGTAAGAACAAAACCAAGTACACAGCTATCGCCCAAATACTCGATAGGTAAGTACATTGTACTCTTTCTTTCCTTCCGAATGACTAATCTAACTTTTTAACGAAGGTCGTTCGCCACATACGTACAAACATGTGGCTCGATGACAGGGGCCAAGCCCTTGAAACATGTTCGCAATTTTCGGGTATTCGCTAGCTACACATTAATTAATCCTATACAACACTTAGCAGTAATGCCTTTTGATTTAACACATTCTATTTTTTGCAGTGCCACCAGCAGCAGCCGGGCAACACGTGTGGATTCTACGTGTGCCACCATATGAGACTACTCCTCGATTCCTCGAAGATCACCAATTCTAAGGTTTGTCAATCTTCCCACATTTATTTCATACTTGTCAGGTTATATATCTACGCGCGTTGATATTCCTATCGACAAGCTGCGCCCATCTCTACATCTGCATTGAAACAGCCGGACTTTGCACAAATTCGAGGAGAGTTCGCTTGGTTTTTGTGGACTAAAGTCATAATATCAGATGGAGAGTTCCACTGCGCACAATGATTTTTTATTGCTCTTATCACTCCGGAATCGATGTCTCGCGAAAGGAACGGATCCATAATCAACGAACTTGTCGGCTGCATAAGCAATACTTGAATGACAATCATGCACCATCCAGTATAGCTTATGTAGTCTGACAAGTTCGTTGATTATGGATCTGTTCCTTTCGCGAGACCTCGATTCCGGAGTGATAGAGCAATAAAAAATGCAATATTACCATCTAAGTGCAAATGCAATGTAGATCTTTTGTAATTGTGTATTTGTTAATGGATATTTTATTTCATTTCAATTAATTGATTTGCGAAATGGATGCTTTATGTTTCTGAAATGAAGTGCGATGTGAATTAGATATTTTATGTTTGTGAAATGAATTGAGATGTGAATTGGATATTTTATGTTTCTGAAATGAATTGAGATGTGAATTGTATGTATACATGTACATCTTTATCTATTTGTTTCAGAGGGCATGGCTAGCATTTTCTGAGGCTAGCCAATAAACAGAAATAGATTTAGGAGTAGAAAAGAATATCACAGATGGTTCGTAAGTAAAAACTGTCTGTGATATATCAATATCACAGACGGTTTTTAACTACAAACCGTCTGTGATATTGATATATCACAGACGGTTTTTAGTTAAAAACTGTCTGTGATATTGATATATCACAGACGTTTTTAGTTAAAAACCGCCTGTGATATTGATATATCACAGACGGTTCGACAACCGTCTGTGATAACCTTCGATTATCACTGATCCATAAATTCAGACGGTTCAGAAAACCGTCTGTGATGATGTTTTTGAATCGTCTGTGATAATTTTTTTCTGTAGTAGGGAATGCATCTACAGAACTTCCGCCATAGCCGCACAGTTAGATACAGGTGCGCATCCGGACAGGAGCACACTTAGAAATCTGGACACATGTGGACCTCTAAACACCCAAAAATTCCGTTTTTGGCCCCTAAACCAAAAAAATTCCGTTTCTGGACCCCTTCCGACCGCGCGTTTCGCGAGATGGCGCCACGTGTCCCGGCCGGCCGCGCGACCGCCCGCTCCACCGCGCGACCGCCGCCCGCCCGCGCGACCGCGCCTCCCGACCGCGCGTCCGCCCGCCGCCCGCGCGACCGCGCCGCCCGCCCGCGCGTCCGCCCGCCTGCCCGCGCCGCCCGACCGCGCGTCCGCCCGCCCGCCCGCGCGACCGCGCCGCCCACCGCGCGTCCGCCCGCCCGCCCGCGCGACCGCGCCGCCGGGACACGTGGCACCAGCTCACGAACGCGCGGTCGGGAGGGGTCCAGAAACGGAATTTTTTTTGATTTAGGGGCCAAAAGTGGAATTTCGGGTATTTAGGGGTCCAAATGTGTCCAGATTTCGCACACTTATGCATATGACATGTAATAATCTTTCCGTCATGTAATACAAGTCAAAGGTCATCATACGCACAGAACCACGTATCAAAGAAACACTAAATTTAAAAAAATTAATATAATTAAACCAGTCATACCCTATTAAATTAATACTATAACTAATCATCTACTTTTGCATTAAAACAAATGTATATAGCAAAAATATTATAATGACTATATTTAATAATTTTAATGGACTTATACCGTGTAAGATGCTTGCTTTCTAGGACAGCAAACTTATATTGTGTGCCGGAGTGAGTAGTATACCATTCTCAAGAACAAACGGTTTGTGCCATGCATGCATGTTACGACTATCAAAGATTTCCTCTGCGTACAGTGTACATGCATGAATACATGCATGAACTGATGAAAGCAACAAGGTAGCTACCGATCTGGTTATACATGTGGCCCAAAAAGGAGGCCCTTCCTAATTCCTAGTCAGGTATGGTGTAGCATTGCATAACCCTGCATGCTCGTGCCTTGAACCGCTGGCCATTCCTGCAGCAAACTGCAAACGCTTGGCAGAGAAAGCACAGTTTGGCAAACCCATCAGATCTCCTCCGCGGCGCACTGCTTCCGCCGCGTCGATGGCAGCGTACTCATCTCTCTGCAGAACACGCAACGCACATATCAGTTCAAATCTGTCCAAGTATATGCACAGTACAGACGGAGGAGTGTGGAGCAATGCGATTACGTACGTACCATGGGGCAGCTGAACACGGCAGACGAGCTCGCGGTGTCATCGAGATCGTCGTCGTCGTACCGGGGCCTCGCCTCCTCGCCTTGGGCGGCGGCGCCCCTCCTCTTCTTGCTCTTCACCTCGCTGAGACTACGGGTTGAACCCAAGCAGCCGGAGCTTGGCCCACTCGCACTACTGCGTCGACCGCTGCTGGAGTAGCAGTGGTCGCCGAGGAACTGACGCTGCTGAAGCTTGTGATCCTGCAGTTCGTCTTGCTTTTGAGGGTGCGGCGGCGGGCCGGAAGACGCGTCGGAGACCATGGAGTCCTCCTCGCCGGACTCCGCCTGCTGCAGCATCTGGCTTTGGAAGGGTTTGTGAGGGAGGGAGATGAAGAAATGATGCTGGTGGCCATTGGAATGTTCTAGGTACAGAGTCCAACCGGATTGGCACCCGCTGCTGCACTGCGAGGCGCTCTCCATGAAGGCTTCTCCGAGTTCTCACCCTATTATCGCATTGGAACTTGGAAGTGGCGTGCAAAGATGCAAAGCTAGGAGTAGCCAGAGTGTTGAGGTATATGAGGACAGTAGAGTGGGGATCTCGAGGCGAGTGGAAACGGAGGGAAATGTTTGTTTTATGGAGGTGTCCAGAGAGCATACACTGATTTTGGAGTTAGCAGTAAATTTTTTTTTGACGTTGGATCTTAGTCCAATGTTTTATATTTAGAGCATTTATATTTTTTAGAGAAGAAATAAAGGATATGTTAGATAGAGATTTAACGTCCTATATTTGTTTTTGGAGGAGGTATAAAGAATTCGTCGGATAAAGATCCAACACTTAAACATCTGATTACTTCTAACCTAAAAAAAATACTCAAATGCTTTTAACACTTCCCTTTCCCTTGTTTTATATCAGGCGCAGCTGGGCAAACCCATAAATTGGTTCCTGTCCACGGACAAGGGCGCATGCGGACGGACGTGGGAGGCGTGCACGCTAACGAGCTGTGCACGGGTAGGGCTGGAAATAAGCCGAGCCAAGACGGCTCGAGCCAGGCTCGGCCGAGCTCGCTCAAAGCTGCGGCTCGGCTCGGCTCATTTCGGAAACGAGCTACGCGAGAGGCTCGGCTCGGCTTGACTGGCTGCTCGAGCCGGCTCGCGAGTCCGAATGAGCCAAAACGGCTCGCCGCTGCCGGACCGAGCCAAAACGGCTTGCAGATGCCCATCGAGCCAAAACGGCTTGAACGAGCCAAAACGCATAACAGAGAGCAGCACAGCAGAAATAGCATAGCATACATACAGAGAACATTCAGTGCAGAAATTCACAGACAGAGAGTTAAAAAGTTTACAAACAGAGATTCACAGAAATTCACAGACAGAAATTCACAGAAATTGATAGAAATAGCATAGCATACAGAGAGCATTCAGCATAGCATACAGACAGAGAGCAATTCAGCCGCGCGCGTGGGGAAGAAGGGGTTCGGGGATGGACGGCGGCCGAGCGCGTGGGGAAGGAAGGGAATCGAGGAACGGGGGAAGGACGGCGGGCGGCGGCCGAGCGCGTGGCGGCGATCGCCGATCGGGGACGGGAAGGGTTAGGGTTAGCGCGTGCCGCTTCGCATCGCTTCGGCCGATCGGCGCATCGCATCGACTATCGACCACATCGATCGGACTGGGCTGGGCCGACTGCAGCATCACTGTAACATCCTATTTTGGATGTTTAAAAATTTGAGAAATTTAAAGCTTTTATCTGCATTTTACTGGAATTTGAATTTTGGTTCAAAATCTTATTTGGGCTTTTCTGAGTTTTGTGCGAAGCAAATAATAACTGGAAGTAATTTTCAAACGTAAAATGGCAATCATGGCTAAAATAATAATAATTCCAAAGATTAAAAAGGAACAAGAAGAAAACCAACATGTTTAAACAATAGAGAATTAAGTTTAAACATAAGATTTCCTTCTTGAAAACAATGTACATGAGGACATTGGCAACAAATAAATAGAGGTCATAGGATATTAAAAGGAGTGGTGCACAAAAATGTAAATGTATAAATAAGTAATTATAAGTAGGTGAACATGTATCAATATGCAATTGTATAGGATCAAAAGTGGCACATTTTCAAGAGTGGGAAAAATATACAAAGATTAAGTGTAGCAGGAAAAGGATCAAAAACTAATTCGTGGAAGAAGTGGTAATAAAAATAACAAGGTAATTATGCATAATCAAATGATAAAAAAATAAAAGTTTAAAAGAAAATGGGCCGGCCAGCCAGCCAAATCAGTCCAGCCAGCCAGCCGGCCCTCTTCTCCTTTCTCTCCCGCGCCAGCCCAGCCGGCCCACCCCTGCGCCCGTTCTCCTCTCTTCCCCCAGCACCGTTCGGCACCGACCGAAGCCCTGACACCGGCGCATCCCGCGGACCAGCGGTCGTCGGCGCCACTCCGCCCAGTCGCCGCGGCCCCACCGCCGTCCCGTCCACGCCCTGCCCTCATCAGCTCTGCCGCCACCGGCTCCCATCTCCTCCCCTTCAATGCCCGTCAATCCACCGGGTTGGTCGCCGCCCCATGCTCCTTCGGTCAACCGCAGTGCCCCCGGTCGCGCCGTGCTACGGGCCTGTAGGTGTCCACGCCGTGCCCACGCGGAGCTCTGCAAGGGTGACGTCGCCGAACAACGCCCCCCCAACTGCCGCGCATGGCCGCCATGGCCCCTCCTCAGCGCCAGCAAAATCCGCCGGCTATAAAGCCCACCCAAATCCCCCAAACTCCTCCCCGCACTCCCCTTTCACTCCTCCCCAGAGCAATCGGCCTCCCACCCCCTCTTTCTCGCCGGAGCCACTCTCTTCCCCAAGTCCGGCCGCCGAGCCAATCCACCAAATCGCACCGCCGTTTTGCGATTCCCCGCGTCTACACCCTCCCCGGGACGTCGTGAAGCCAACCGCACCCGCCGCCGGGCTCCTCGATCCTTCTCCGGCATCGGCGACGATCTCCTCTCTGGACCGCCGCCGCCACCGCACGCCGCCGGCCCTACTCCGGTGACCCCCGTCCGCCGCCGACCGCACCACCAGGTTCCTCGACACGTGAACATTCCATTTTGCCCGCTACCCGCACCTCCCCGGCCCCTCCTCGCCGACAAGCCCGCCGCCCTTCCCCGGCCTCGAGCTCGTCTGCCACGGCCTCTGCTACCGCATACCTTAAGAGGTAATAGCCCCCTGTGTAAGTAAGCAACACCCGAGAGAGAACTCCTGGCTATCAATGTTGCGCTAAAAATCCACCCAGGCCGCGCGCGTTCGAGCCGCCGCTCCGCCGCGCCGGGTGGGTTTTGGGCGATTATTTTTTTGGGTTGTGTACTGTAGCCAGTAGGTTCAGCCGAAACAATGTGGGTATATACTTGCTCTTTGGCAAGGATAGATAGCATGTGCCATAGAAGGTTATGTATAAATATATATACACATATCCTTATGTGTATATATGTTTATATATATATATAAATATAATGGATAACCCTTTTTTTAAATCTTTAGCAAATAAATTTAATGAGTGCTTAAACATAACTTAAAATGGCACATATAGTAGTAATAAATATCCCATTTAACTTTGTGTAATAATTCCTACAACTTCTAACTAAGGGTATTTTGGGGACCCTTGATTATGGATATTCATCATATGCTAGAAAACAATATTTGTGTATATGGACAACATAAGTGACACTTTTAGCTCTTTGTTAAATGAGAGGATTTAGTAATAGAATGATTAGGGTGATTGCTCACATAAAATAATAACACATTAAACAAAGGGTGTAGAAATCAACCATTAGCAAGATAGGCTATAAGGTATTATCAATAACCTAGGCCATGGCATCAAGACATAATTAGAGAATACATTATACTAAAATGACTAAGATTAAACTTTAGCTAATCAAAATGCACTGCTACAGACAGCCCTATCACAGACGGTTCGGAACCGTCATCACAGACGGTTCCTGAACCGTCAGTGTTTAGGTGTCAGTGATAGTTGGTGGTTATCACAGACGGTTCCCGAGCCGTCTGTGATAAAAATATTACAGACGGTCTTGATTACTAACCGTCTGTGATAGACGAGTATCACAGACGGTTGTTTATCAAAAATCGTCTGTGATAGTCTTGTATCACAGACGGTTTTTGTAAAAAAACCGTCTGTGATACAAGACTATCACAGACGATTTTTGATAAACAACCGTCTGTGATACTCGTCTATCACAGACGGTTAGTAATCAAGACCGTCTGTGATATACACAATATCACAGACGGTTTGTATTACTAACCGTTTGTGATATACACAATATCACAGACGGTCAGTAGTAAAGGCCGTCTGTGATATCAGTCACACCACAGACGGCACTCTTTGAAACCGTCTGTGATATGGTATCACAGACGGTTTTTAACAACGAACCGTCTGTGATACCAAGTTGTAGAGACCCGAATATGCAAATCCGGACTCTCCTGTGTATTCTGCACTAGTCCAGGATCACGCTAGTGCACACAGTATAAACAAAGCTGAAATATCGAACATATCACGATTTACTAAGAAAAGACTCAAATATTATTAATAATCATCAGAGTACGACCTTATGGTCAAGCTTACAATAGACTAGCCCGAAGGGCTTAACAAAAACTAGCAGCGGAAATCCAAAAGAAAGCGCAGCAGCCAATCGACACGCCCACAGGCTATCGAGTGGAGAACGAAGCCTAATCCGCGAAGTCGTCGAAGTACTCTCCTTCTGGAACCTCCTGCTGGTGATACTCCTCCTCCTCAACTGAGCAACAGGGGCATAAAGCCGTGAGTACATAGAGTACTCAGCAAGTCGTTTGTAACAAATGAATGCAATATAGTATGCAAGGCTTAACAATGGATGGCTGAAAGGTTAGTTTTGCAGAAAGCGACAATTTGAAGTAAATATCATACATAGATTGAAGAGCATCTTTAACAAAGGACGTTAAATTAATAATCAACGGAATTGAATATAACCACAAGTGAACTGACCATTCACTTCCCAGCTCAACCCAACCAGATTTCATAATGACTCTACGCCTCGTGTGAAATCACCGAGCATTGTCCATGACCGAGGACACAGCTATTCGAATAGTTTTACACTCTGCAGAGGTTGCACAACTGTACCCACACGATGTGATTAGCCTCGCGCTAAGGAAATCACAACAAGGCTTTTACAATGATCCATCTCCACCCGATCCCACTCGCTAAGGTTTCGCCTCTCACCCCCTCTTGCGCCACAACAACATCAGTAGTAAAACCAAAGTGGAGACTTCACAAATTATTATGCCAGGTCTATCCCATACTAGACATGTGGTTTGCACGATAAAGCTCAGATCAATGGCGCACAAAGTTAAGTCCTTAAGAATTACCCAGGCGAAACATCCACATCCCATGTGCCTCTCGCACCCCCTTTACTGCACGATCAATCGCCCAAGTGAAAACCAATTTTGTATAACCAACACCAATGACACTACCCATGTCTTGGTACTCAAATTTTATAACTGTGATTGACCACCACATTCAAGTATATCATTAAATCAAGATTAATTGACACATGTGATGATAACCCAACGTACTAGAATAAGCATGGCTAAGCAAAATAAGCGTACCACCCATGTGACAACTAGTATTACATCACTAAATAATTTCCCATCCTATGGTGACAATAGAATCATGGTATTCAAATTATCAAGGAGGAAATAATCAATTAGGTCATTAACTACCAATACAAGGGTTGATAATAAAATAGCGATGCATGATAATTTAAAACAAAGTAATACATAATAGATTTGAAAACTGGGTTCAACATGATCAAAGGACACGACTTGCCTTGGCCTTGCTCAGCTGAGGTCTCTTGGTCTTCAAATCCAACTTCCGTTCCCTCGAACACGCGATCTAACGAGAGAGAAAGCGAAACGAAAAGACAAAATAAAATTCAAATAAACTCCAAAAACTTTCAAACCTGAACCAAAAGGTAGAGCTCAATTTTAGATGAATTTAGGAAAAAGAATCGGGTCAATCGGAGCTAGGACGAGGGAGAACGGGGCTCTGGAAAATCTGGATCTAAAGAAAATCGGGAAAATTGGAAAAGTGCACTGTGCTGTGGACCGGGTGCACGAGAGAACGGGTCTACGGTGGACTCGGCGCACGGCACAGTACGGGCTGACTGGGCTTGCTGACGCAACTGCTGACTGGGCCCTAGGGCTGACGAGGCTCGGCTGACGTGGCTGGCTGACTCGGCGAGGGTCTACGGCTCACGGCTGGCGAGTGGGCCCGACACGGCAGTGGCTCGGTGCACGGTGGTCTGGGTGCACGGGAAGGCGAAGGGTCGCGGCTGACGCCAGCGCTGACGTGGGCGGCGCGGGGACCGAGGAGGCGCGGGGCTCACCGGCGGCGACGACGACAGCGACGACGACGGCGGCGGGAGGCGGCGAGGCTCACCGGCGACGGCGGCGAGGACGGCAGCGGGGCTCACCGGCGGCGAACGACGGCGAGCGGCGGCGGCGCACACGGGCGACGACGTCAGACGGGCGCGGCGCACGGGCGTCGGCGGCGGTGAGCGGCGGCTCGGGACGGCGAGGAAGCTCAGGGGTCAGCCGGTTTTATACCCGGCTCCCGAAGTGTCCGGATGGAAGAAGGCGGCGGAAAAACGGAAGGCGGCGGCAGCGTCCCGATCGGAGACGGGGACGAAGAGTCCGGGTTGGAGACGATTCCGACAGGTGGGCCCCACCTGTCGGTGGCGCGGGCAAGCGGGCGGCCGGGATGCGGGGGCGCGGGCGCGGAGAGCGGCAGATGACGGCCGCGTGGCGGCCATCGCACGGAGGAGAGCGGGCGCGGGCGGGGCAGGCTGGGCCGGCTGCGGGACGGGCTGGCTGGGTGGGCTGCGGCTCACCGGCCGGTTGGATTTTCTTTTTCTTTTCTTTTTCTTTTTCCAGAAATTCAATTAAATACTTTTGAGCTCTAGAAAATAGCAAATAAATCCAGAAAAATTCCAATAAATTCCTGGAGACACAAGGAACTCAAATAAAATACTTTTGGCAAATGTTAATGTTTTACTTTATCATATTAAACCACTTTAATTCATAAAAATTCCAATTAAGCTTTAATTAATCTCAGAAAAATGCAAATGGTGAATTTTATTTTAAAAGCTTCAAAAAGGCTCTGAAAATCAGGATGTTACAAACCTCCCCCCTTAAACGGAATCTCGACCCCGAGATTCAGGCTGACTAAAAGAATAGGTTACCGGGTGCGTCATTGGAGACGACGTGGTTGAGGCTTCCCCTTGTAACGCTATGAGGTATCTGGCTTCCTTGACTTGACGATGTTCCACGGCTTGCTCCTGGAGTTTTGGCAGGGGTACTATCAAGGTTGAACGGAATTGGCGTGATTCCTTGACGCTTCTGTGGGCACGTGCGAGCAAAATGACCTGGCTCATGGCACTTGTAGCAAGTGACTGATGCTGTAGGGTTGACATTCTCCCGTTGCTGATTAATTGGCTGAGGCCCAGACAAGAGCTGGCGAGGGGCTGGTGCGGGGTTCTGAATCCAGACTGCTGAGGGACACGGGCTGGCTGATATGTGCTGAGACGAGCCCTCTGAGCCTGAGGCATCTGAGATCCTTGTTGCATCACCCTTCTTTTGCGGGACTCCTCTAGTTCGTGACGGCTTTCCTCAATGAGCATCGCCTTATCCACCATGTCTTGGAAGCTGGCATAGTCGTTTCCCACTACTTGAACTTTCAATCCCGGGTTCAATCCCCTCTTGAACCTCTTTTGACGGGCATCATCCGTGGCGACGTCCTCCGGGGCATAGCGAGCTAGTTGGGTGAACTTGTTGAGATATTCACTTACTGACATACTCCCTTGCTGTAGCTCACGAAATTCCTCCTTCTTCATCTCGATCACTCCATCCAAGATATGAGTGTGTCGAAAAGCTACTATGAACTCAGCCCAAGTGATGTTGTCTTGATCCTCATGAGCGGCACAGTAGTTCTCCCACCATTCTGCGGCGGCTCCCTCTAGCTGGTGGGTAGCGTACAACACTTTCTCGCGATTGGTGCATTGAGCAAGGTTTAGCTTCTTTTCCACTGAACGAATCCAATCATCTGCTTCCAAAGGCTCAGATGAGTTAGAATAAGTTGGCGGTCTGGTCCTCATAAATTCTGCAAATCTGGATGATGGACGATTTGTCTGAGGTGCAAAGGCTGCCTGATGCTGTTGGTTCATCATATTGGTTAAATTCTGCATCATCGTATTCATGAGCTGAGTTTGAGCTGCCATGAACTGACTCAAGGTCGGATCTAGGCCCATTGGAGTTGCTTGTGGTCCCTGAGTTGCCTGGTTTGTGTTACTATCCTCTGGGTCTTGGTTCATCTGACTGCGTCTTGCTGTGTTCCGAGTGTCGACCATTTCTACTCTGCTCTGAAAGAAAGATCACTTGCTGAGAACTGACTCTTTAGGGCTCAATAGGTAAGAGGGAAAAGCAAAGGTAAGTGGTAAACTCGTCTAAGGGGGATAACTAATGGCAACCCTAAACTAAGCAAACACTTAGCCGAAAAGGCTAACAAAAGAAGCGATAAACTCCGCAAAAAGACTTTTGACATGACTGCATCATAATGCTAGAAGCAAAACTGCAGCTCACATCACACCCAACGGCAAATAAGAAGCAAAACGTTCTACACGATGCTAAAACTATAACAGGGTTCAAATCTAATGGCTCCTATTCTTCACGGAAATCTCCAATCTTGTCTTGACATATTGGGTGCTCCCTTGATCTCGACTTCCCAGCATAGCTTGAAGGATTCCATGTCAACTTTCACTTTGATTGAGGGACACTCGAGACATCTATGGACATTATAGTGATAAGAAGTCAAATTAAGTTTCGAAAACAAGTTCTCAGAGGAGACAAGGAGCAAGAATCCTAAGAATGAGGTAAGAATCAAGAATTACTAGACAATCATTTGGTTGATTTGATTTAGAAAATAAAATTTGAAAACTTGACTAATTCGATCATTCTAACTAGGGCTTCGTCCTACAGTCGATATAGCTCTGATACCATCTCTGTCGAGACCCGAATATGCAAATCCGGACTCTCCTGTGTATTCTGCACTAGTCCAGGATCACGCTAGTGCACACAGTATAAACAAAGCTGAAATATCGAACATATCACGATTTACTAAGAAAAGACTCAAATATTATTAATAATCATCAGAGTACGACCTTATGGTCAAGCTTACAATAGACTAGCCCGAAGGGCTTAACAAAAACTAGCAGCGGAAATCCAAAAGAAAGCGCAGCAGCCAATCGACACGCTCACAGGCTATCGAGTGGAGAACGAAGCCTAATCCGCGAAGTCGTCGAAGTACTCTCCTTCTGGAACCTCCTGCTGGTGATACTCCTCCTCCTCAACTGAGCAACAGGGGCATAAAGCCGTGAGTACATAGAGTACTCAGCAAGTCGTTTGTAACAAATGAATGCAATATAGTATGCAAGGCTTAACAATGGATGGCTGAAAGGTTAGTTTTGCAGAAAGCGACAATTTGAAGTAAATATCATACATAGATTGAAGAGCATCTTTAACAAAGGACGTTAAATTAATAATCAAAGGAATTGAATATAACCACAAGTGAACTGACCATTCACTTCCCAGCTCAACCCAACCAGATTTCATAATGACTCTACCCCTCGTGTGAAATCACCGAGCATTGTCCATGACCGAGGACACGGCTATTCGAATAGTTTTACACTCTGCAGAGGTTGCACAACTGTACCCACACGATGTGATTAGCCTGGCGCTAAGGAAATCACAACAAGACTTTTACAATGATCCATCTCCACCCGATCCCACTCGCTAAGGTTTCGCCTCTCACCCCCTCTTGCGCCACAACAACATCAGTAGTAAAACCAAAGTGGAGACTTCACAAATTATTATGCCAGGTCTATCCCATACTAGACATGTGGTTTGCACGATAAAGCTCAGATCAATGGCGCACAAAGTTAAGTCCTTAAGAATTACCCAGGCGAAACATCCACATCTCATGTGCCTCTCGCACCCCCTTTACTGCACGATCAATCGCCCAAGTGAAAACCAATTTTGTATAACCAACACCAATGACACTACCCATGTCTTGGTACTCAAATTTTATAACTGTGGTTGACCACCACATTCAAGTATATCATTAAATCAAGATTAATTGACACATGTGATGATAACCCAACGTACTAGAATAAGCATGGCTAAGCAAAATAAGCGTACCACCCATGTGACAACTAGTATTGCATCACTAAATAATTTCCCATCCTATGGTGACAATAGAATCATGGTATTCAAATTATCAAGGAGGAAATAATCAATTAGGTCATTAACTACCAATACAAGGGTTGATAATAAAATAGCGATGCATGATAATTTAAAACAAAGTAATACATAATAGATTTGAAAACTGGGTTCAACATGATCAAAGGACACGACTTGCCTTGGCCTTGCTCAGCTGAGGTCTCTTGGTCTTCAAATCCAACTTCCGTTCCCTCGAACACGCGATCTAACGAGAGAGAAAGCGAAACGAAAAGACAAAATAAAATTCAAATAAACTCCAAAAACTTTCAAACCTGAACCAAAAGGTAGAGCTCAATTTTAGATGAATTTAGGAAAAAGAATCGGGTCAATCGGAGCTAGGACGAGGGAGAACGGGGCTCTGGAAAATCTGGATCTAAAGAAAATCGGGAAAATTGGAAAAGTGCACTGTGCTGTGGACCGGGTGCACGGGAGAACGGGTCTACGGTGGACTCGGCGCACGGCACAGTACGGGCTGACTGGGCTTGCTGACGCAACTGCTGACTGGGCCCTAGGGCTGACGAGGCTCGGCTGACGTGGCTGGCTGACTCGGCGAGGGTCTACGGCTCACGGCTGGCGAGTGGGCCCGACACGGCAGTGGCTCGGTGCACGGTGGTCTGGGTGCACGGGAAGGCGAAGGGTCGCGGCTGACGCCAGCCCTGACGTGGGCGGCGCGGGGACCGAGGAGGCGCGGGGCTCACCGGCGGCGACGACGACAGCGACGACAACGGCGGCGGGAGGCGGCGAGGCTCACCGGCGACGGCGGCGAGGACGGCAGCGGGGCTCACCGGCGGCGAACGACGGCGAGCGGCGGCGGCGCACACGGGCGACGACGTCAGACGGGCGCGGCGCACGGGCGTCGGCGGCGGTGAGCGGCGGCGGAGGCGGCGGCTCGGGACGGCGAGGAAGCTCAGGGGTCGGCCGGTTTTATACCCGGCTCCCGAGGTGTCCGGATTGAAGAAGGCGGCGGCAGCGTCCCGATCGGAGACGAGGACGAAGAGTCCGGGTTGGAGACGATTCCGACAGGTGGGCCCCACCTGTCGGTGGTGCGGGCAAGCGGGCGGCCGGGATGCGGGGGCGCGGGCGCGGAGAGCGGCGGATGACGGCCGCGTGGCGGCCATCGCACGGAGGAGAGCGGGCGCGGGCACGGGCGCGAGCGCGGATGCGCGACGTGTGGCGCGGGCGGGGCAGGCTGGGCCGGCTGCGGGACGGGCTGGCTGGGTGGGCTGCGGCTCACCGGCCGGTTGGATTTTCTTTTTCTTTTCTTTTTCTTTTTCTTTTTCCAGAAATTCAATTAAATACTTTTGAGCTCTAGAAAATAGCAAATAAATCCAGAAAAATTCCAATAAATTCCTGGAGACACAAGGAACTCAAATAAAATACTTTTGGCAAATGTTAATGTTTTACTTTATCATATTAAACCACTTTAATTCATAAAAATTCCAATTAAGCTTTAATTAATCTCAGAAAAATGCAAATGGTGAATTTTATTTTAAAAACTTCAAAAAGGCTCTGAAAATCAGGATGTTACACAAGTGCATCATCCATTTTATTTGCTGTTTCTTGGCTAGCCTTAGGATATGCTAGCCATGCCCTCTGAAAGCAAGCAAGCAGATTACAGATAAATGACAGATATAAGTTAATTGCAACTCATAGTAAATTACAACAAAATTCGATACACAGATGAATGTAACAATATCACAATATCACATATATAGAATGAAAATTGTTACACAAAATCTGACAAATGAATTCAATTGAAGGAATTGTTTGATTTGTACAGTTGAATCCAATGTTTCAACATCTAATTATCACCATCGCCGGCGTGGAACTCTCCCCTCTTATTTATGACCTCTGCTAGCAAGAATTGGGAGATGATTGCACGAATTTCGACGAGATTGTCAAGATCATATGCACTTCCGTCGAAGTTCATCCGCTGTCGCTAGGAGCAATGTTAAGTCATTAATTAGCATGTGTGTGTAATATAATCAGAAAATAATAATTATTGGAAGGACCTGACAAACCTCTAGATTATTGATCTTAGTACCCATGATTTCCTTCATATGGCGGCAAACGTAAAATCCACATACGTTGCCCTGTAGCTGCTAGTGGCACTGCAAAAATAGAATTACATACATCGGTATTGTCAATTCTAGAGGCATTATAACAAAGTATGATATAGGATTGTTGTGTTGTAGCGGGTACCGGAAATCGCGTGTTGTGTCGTAGCGTGTCACTGGATTTTTCGTGTGTTCCTCCTTGGGCAACATATTCGGCAAACGCCCTATGTGATTCAAAAAACTTAGCCTCGGCCGTGGCAAACAAAAGAAATATTACAATAGAGTTATGTATGGAGGAAATGAGTTTACCTGTTAAGTACTTCTTGCACACGACTGAAGTCGTGGTTGCTCCTAAGGAGGGAATCAAGGTATATTACCTTACTCCACTTTGGTACAATCACAATCAAAATCCAGTGATTCCTAGTCATATGTGTAGCCATAGTGATTAATCCTAAGTTCATGCTGCATGTAAAGTACAAATGAAACATATGTGTGGCAACTAGTGAAACATATGAAACATATGGGATTATTATGGCACCAAAGCAAATAAAGTAAATCTCTAAAATTTGTCCAAATCACATGTCTACCTAAAGAAACCCAAAAAAAACTTGAAATTGGAGTTATTTGGAATTTTTGTTGGATGTTATTTGGTTTGCTGATTGCCTTGTCTTTTTATCCAAATTTTCGCGCACGTTAAAAATAGCGTACGAGGCACAGGAGGAGGAAGCCGAGGCGACAGCTCTAGAAGCTTCAGATAACCAAGACCCAACTAACTGTGACCAAGGCGAGTCAATACTTTGATCATGTTAAACTTACATTTTCTACAAATTACTTTTGTTTAAATTATCAAATTGCATGCTGTTATTTTATATGCAAATGCATGTTTAATTTAGAATTCTAGTTAAATGCCTATTATCTAAATTGATTAATATTGCCCCTCCTTTGGAATATTTGAACATGAGAACCTTGTCGCCCTAGCAAAATTATAATAGTAACCTTTTGAACATAAGTCCATAATTATATGCTATGCTTAGTTTTGCTTAGATTCCTGTGGGAGTAAAAACGTCCAAGCATCACTTTAATCATGAGCAAATGTGGTTGGGCAGTCATGGTGGTAATGACTGGTGTATGTTGGATATGGTTGTTTTATACTCCCAAAAATCTCAAATTGCTTATTTGTCTGGGCGGATGGTTCGGGGGTGTGGTGCAGGGGTGCACGAGAGTGTGGTTTGTGGTAGAACTGCCCAGATAACCCTAAGGACTGAATCTTGTCATGACCTCCTGTGTAAAACAGTACAACCACAAGCTGGCAAAGTGTAGGCAGGGTTAACTAATTTGTATGGCTCTAAGGTGGTTACGTGAAGGTGTGAACACGAGCAAAGGGATGGATGGTCTCATCCCCGCCTTTGCCCGTGACGGCTCACGGGGGACCCTTCTCGAGGGATGTGCGCATCCTACAGAAGGCAGAACCTAGTGGGCATAACCACAGTAGGACTATGCATTGTAAAGGCCCTGTGATGGTTTGCTCAACCGCACCACTAAGGAATTGTGCGGGGCAACGAGTGAACTGTCTCTTGTGGGTAAAGTGTGCAAACTCTGCAGAGTCAAAACTATTCAAATAGTCGTGCCCACGGTCAAAGGCGGACATGGGAACTTAACTAGATATAGTTCTATTTCAAAAAAAACTTTGTGGGTGGGAATGGAAAAGTGGAGGGCAGCGGAAAGCCCTGATTTGAGTTGTCCTGGGTGTCGTCCCAGTAGTAAGTTAAGCGGCTATAACGCTGAAAGATGTTATACGGTGTGATGCCATATGTATGGAAAAATTATGGTGATATTAGGCATATGGTGTGATGCCATATGTATGGAAAATAATGTTAATATTCCTTGAACATTATGTTTTGTTCCAAAGCTGCTAGGTCTCAGGAAATTTTATGTATTGTATTTCAAATAGTGGCATTTCTATTTTTACAAAATAAAATATGGGTGGAATAAACAGGGTCGTGAGGAAAGGAGATGGATGTTTGTAGTATGCACATAAAGGTATTAGTGGATTCAGATTGATCATGAATAAGAAATGATAGTGTGGGTTCTGGGAGAAATAAATTTGTAGGACCAAAATGGCGACAGGAGGGGGGTGAATGTCGCTCGCTTCAAAATCGCCCACGGGAAATCAAACACTGTTTTTCAAAAAGATGCAAAACAAAGCACCTCACAGAAAATTAAAATTAATTTTGCTGAAATTTGGAACGCATGCGACACTGAAAAAATCAGCATAAATCAGAGACCAGCCAGTAAAAAATTCAACTGAAAATATCGCTGTTTGATCTGCATGCAAAATTGTCAAAGATCAGCAAAAGAAAAAAAAAAGAAAAGGCACTTCCAGCCAAATTGCATGCTGAGAATGATGACCTCTGGACAACACGCACATACACTGTAAGCAACCAAGAGAGAGTTATCCTGAGCAATCAGCAGCAAACGAAAACTCCAGAAAAGAGCTTGTTCGGCAGAAGAAACAGCAGGAATTAAACAGAAACTAAACTGAAATTTTGGTTTTGGAGGACTGAAGACTGCCGAAAAACAAGAACTCAAACAGTAAACCGAAAGCTCCAACTAATGCCCTGAAGCAGCAGCTGAACACCCCTTTTCAGACCAAAACAGCCCAATCTAAAAGGTTGAAAACAGCTGAACAGAGCTGCAGAACAGCCAACAAAACAAAGATACAGGGACTTAACAAAAACAAGGAAATTTCTCAAAAAGAGCTGTTCTCTTTTAATCAAATGATCAAGAAGATATTCCAAATAACCCTAGGATCTTTAGAAACCAGGAAATGGACTGAAGAGCTAGAAATTCAGATTTTGCCCAAAACTGAAACTTTTTAGAGAGAGGCACAAAAACTCAAATTACTCCCCAACCTTTGATCCTTTGGCCATGAAATTTTGCAGGTATGTTAGCAATAGCCATGGGATAAACCAGGTCAAATTTCAAGTCATTTCTCCAAGGGAATCAAGATTTCACCAAAACCCTAGAAGAGGAAATACATGAACAGAGGAACTCAAAGTACCAAATCTGAAATTAAACTCAGTTTGCTCTTAGGATTGACTAGCCAAATGGCTTTTGAGCATCTCCCATGTCATAGCAACCCATTTTGGCACTCCCAAGCAACACACAACAAGAAAACGAAAATATCACAAATCCACCAAAAAGAGCATCGAAGGAACAGAGGCAAGAACAGAGAGAAACTTCAGATTTTCCATTGCAAATCACAAGCGAAATACAAAGAGATACGTCCCCATACGCATAGACATTCAAACAAGAAAGATTACAAGTTAATCTCTCCAATCTCTCCCTCTCAATCCTCAAGATCACCAAGAACCTCACATGTTTCTTAGGAGGAATACACAGGAAGGAGAGACTCTCATGAAAACTATCGAAGGAGACACAGAGCCTCTGCCCTCTCCCTGCTCTTAACCACTAAAGAGCCCTACCAACTAAAGAGCAAAAGAGAAAACCAACCTCTAAAGCCTCTTTTGACTAGAGCTAACCCTAATTCCCTCCAAAATCCATACATAGGCATGCAGCCCCTCACAAGTATTTATAGCCTACGGCTAACGGGTCTCCGCCCCGTTACGCCCGCTAAATTCAATGGAGCCCGCTCCCGCTTGTGCAGCCTTGCGAAATTCCCGATTCGCCCCTCCTGCACCTTCCGGGAAGCTTCCGCGCTCCTTGCCTCGCACGCCTCGCAATCACCTCAAGTCCACGTCGTCTTCGACACATCCCGACCGTTCTCACCTCAGAGCCACCTGCGCCTAGTCCGGTCCACCGTGTCTCGCCACGACTCCGCCTCGACGTCCTGCAGTCACACAGACAAGAAACACGTCAAATAGCACCGCTCGATACATGAAAGCGTAAATAGCATCATGCTTATCACAGATGAAGTCCAAACCTGTCAAATCAAAGAATCAGCGTCCTAATCCCATATGACCAAGTTTGACCACAGTCCGACCGAGCCCGTTGCACCACACAACGTCAAGGTCCGAACAACCCAAACCAAACTCGACTATCCTAAACCGATGTCAATTACTCATCATACACATGGGATGACCTCCACATGGTCTCTCAAAATTAGTGGGGTCCAGTTAAATAGATAGGCTAGATAAATGATATAATTGAATTTTCAGGAATTTGGAGGAATAATACAAGTATTGGATTATAATTCTTGATTAGTAATAGTCTTGGTGGATATATAATGGTGAATCGTAGAGTTGATCAATGATATTCTTGGTGGAAATATAATATTGAATCGTAGGCTTGATCAATGATATTCTTGGTGGAGTTGAATCAATAATAAAAAGGATTGGATTGTTAGAAAATCTTGATGGGAATGTTCGGTGGATTAATTAGATGATGTCACCCGCTGTTTGGAGATTATACAATAATCAATTTGGAAAGAGTATGTTTGGTGGAATATCTAAATAATGTCACACGCTGTTTGGAGTTTTAGACAGCAATAAATATAGAAGGTGTATAATCGGTGGAGTAATTGGATAATATCAGTTGCTGTTTGGAGTCTTAGACAACAACCAATACAGAAAGAATATGATCGGTGGATTGAATAGAGGATGACACATATTGTTTGGAGTTTAGAGAGCACTCAATAAAGGAAGTGTAATTTCGGTGGATTAAGTCAATTATGGCAATCGCTGTTGGGAGTCTTAGACAACAGTTAATAAAGAGCGTGAGTCTTTAGTGGATTAAGTCAATGATGTCATTTGCGGTGAGGAGTCTTTAGGTCACAAAAACAACAATATGATATAATAATAGAAATGCTACTAAACATGTTTTATGGCAAATAAAACAACCCCCGCCTCTCCTTTGATAAGCCATGCATGCTAATTATTTGCATCCTGTGTATTGGCTCGTGGAGCACGGTGGTTTGTGCTCACACTCGCTTTCCCAACAAATCCAGAATCAGGAATCAGCACATTACTCTTCAGCAGTACTTTTAGTCATGATGGCGAAGAAGATGAAGATGTCAAGGACTAGGTCGTGAATCTCCAGTTGGCTGCCTGTGGGCATGTCCTGAGGGTTCACCTGTGTGCTTCGTTTCCGTTGCTGCATTTTGTTGATTTCGGCCCAATCAGCCTGTGAATAAGTTTACTATTATATTTACGCTTCCGCATGATATGTACTTGATATTCAGAACTGTAATCTGTGAGCACTATCTACTGATCCAGGGAATAGTGCAGTAGAATCACAGAGGATTCCGGATGGTATAATCCGGGGTCTGACAATCACTGATTCACTGGGCTGACTGGGACCCGACCGAGCTCGCACGAGCCAACGAGCGGCTCGAGCTCGGCTCGTTTTTCTCACGAGCTGGACGCTGGGCTCAGCTTGCCTTGAATCAATTGCGAGCCCGAGCCGAGCCGGCTCGCAAGCCTCAAGCCAAATGTCCACCCCTATGCACGGGCGCGCGCGGACGAGAGGCAACTAGCCGGGGGGCATCTCGGCTCGGCTCGAGCTTGGGCTCGGCTCCGGTGAGGTTGAGGCCGCGACATTATTGCCAATCAGTTCACCATCTAGCGCATCAGTGGGGAGCCTGTAACGAACGGATTGGATTTACTTCCCTCGGGGTTTGTTTGTATGGTGGGCCGGGATCCCGGCCTAGTCAACTGGGAAAAAGAACCCGAGCAGGGAAAACTTTCTCGCTCTGGCCCGAGGAACATTTGGATGAGCCCAGAACTGGGAATACTTTGGCCCAATCCAGTCCAAACCACGTGGATTAAAAAGCTCATCGACGAGATGTGGAATGGCCACGCTCACTCATAGTTCTCGCGACTCGCTCCTCCTACTCCACGTATCGCAGCCGCCGACGTCATCTCCATGTGTTGCCGATGATGACGCCACCATGAACCAGCACCGCGTCACCTCCACGCAGCACCATCACCCTGTCACCACCGCCCAACGAGAGCGGATCCACGTTACTCCACACGCCAGAACTAGATCTAGTGCGTAGTGGTGACGAACTCGGTCGAGGTCGTCGACGCGTAGCCGCAGGCTTCGTCGCCAAGCCTTGTTGTCGAAGCCACACCACTCCTTGGTCCATCCATGGCCTTGTCTCCGGTCGCTGCTGTTGAAGCGGGCTTGGCTGTTGGGTCCGCTGCCATCATGGGCAGATCCCATGTAGTTTATGGATGTTCAAACGAACATTCAAAATTTTAGATGAAATATCATCTATTTAGTAGATATATTTAGCATATATATATATATATATATATTGATAATTGGTCTATATTTTTTATATTTATACTCTCAATAGATTTCAGCCCACTCAGACACCTTCCCCTCTTAATTCATGTAAAAAACTACAACTTAGTTGAAGGTTCAAGAAGATTAACTAGAGGGGGCAGGTGAATAGACAGTTTAAAATTCTTTTGGCCAAAACTGAGTTTTATACAGAATTTAAATTCAAGGTGGCAAGCGAGCTGAGGCGAGCGCCAAGCGTGGCTTAGCTGGATCGCCTACAGGCGGGGTCCTGGGAGAGGGCGTGTGGCGGCAGTTGTGCCATCAGGGCCAACAAGGCAGGTCGCGCATGTCGACAACAGCACAAGTGCATCCCTATTTTCAGGTTCCAAATCCTATATTCTCAATTCAACAAATTTTTCTAAATTATTTAAGATGTTGTTTCTACTACAAATAATTTATACTTTGGTTTTACTACTATGGACTTTTACTTTAATTCTGAACACCCATCTGTCGGTCTACGGGTCTCCTAGGGTTTAGATCTAGAGGGTTCTATACGGGTTCAAGTGATACCGAGAGGGAGAGAAGGAGACTGACCGTCGGACGTAGAGGAGGAAGGGTTGGCCATGGTGGGTTCGTCGGGAAAGGCCTGGAGGCGGCGTCTGCGGGTGGCCGGCGGTCTCCCTGGCGTCGGCGATCTGGAGAAGAGGTAGAGGCGCCGGTGGTCGTTCCCGTCGCTGGAGCGCCCCCTCAAAGATCGGATCTAGGGTTGTCGGTGGGGATGGTGGCGGCACAGTCAACCTCGTGATGCGTGCCGCCCGGCCCCCACCTCTGTATTTATGGCGCTGGCGACAGGGGCCCACCAGCCAAACGGGCTGGGCGCCCCCGATCAGGGCGCGGTCAAGGGATGGGCTTTGGCCGTTGGGCCAAAGCCCTGAGATCATTCTAACATTCTCCCCCTTGATCTCCATCTATACTTAATCTTTAATTACTTTTGACTTTACACATTCCATCACAGATTAGTGCATAGAACATGTCTCATCGTCACGGTCAATCGCCGATAGATTCAACAGTTACAATACACCTCTCTGTTCTGAAATAGTTACTTTAATCTTTGGGCCATCTTTTAGTCCAGGAATCATAGGCTTTCCCTTAAACCCATGCCGGCTACATGTTCTCTGAACACGTTGGGTGGTAAGCCTTTGGTAAGCGGATCCGCTAACATCTTTGCGGTACTTATGTGCTCAAGACTTATAATTTGATCCCGAACTTTATCTTTCACAACATAGTACTTTATGTCAATGTGTTTGGCAGCACCACTTGACTTATTGTTGTGGGCATACGTTACTGCGGGTTCATTATCGTAGTACAACTTAAGTGGTCTATTGATGTCGTCAACCACTTTTAAACCGGGTATGAACTTCTTTAGCCAGTTCACCTGCCCCGTGGCCTCATAACATGCTACAAACTCGGCATACATTGTGGACGATGTAGTGACGGTTTGCTTTGAGCTTTTCCACGATATAGCTCCTCCCGCGAGAGTGAATACATATCCGGATGTAGACTTTCTATCATCTCCCGCAAAATCAGAATCTGTATACCCCACTATATGGAGTAAATCTGATTTTCTGTATGTCATCATGAGGCCTTTTGTTCCTTGCAAATAACGCAAGACTTTCTTTATCAATTTCCAATGTTCTATTCCAGGATTGCTCTGGAATCTGCCAAGTAACCCGGTAACAAATGCTAAGTCAGGGCGTGTGCACACTTGAGCATACTGTAAGCTTCCGACAGCTGAAGCATATGGAACCGCTTTCATTTGATCGAGCTCGTACTGGTTCCTGGGGCATTGAAAATTGTAACAGCCCAGCTGTTATTTCAAAAAAAAATATATTTAATTTAATTTAAAATAAAATATTTGCTTTTGGTTGTTTAAGTTTTTAAAAATTTAATTGCCTGAATTTCTGCTTTTAAAAGGGGTTTTCTTGTGAAAATAATTTAAGCAAAAAAAAATTAAAAATTTAAATAACAATCAATTTCATTTAAAATAAAATCAAGTGTGCTTTGGTTGCTTGATTTTTTTGGAGTTTTTGAATTTATTGGATTAAATTAAAGCTTAGAAAGTAAAAATGGTTAAAATATACCTCAATTAAATCTGAAATTATTTTATTTGGTATTTTCGGTTTCCAAGGATATTTGTAGAATTTTCTTGAATTTTTTTTCGAATTTATTTTATTTTATTTGGGAGAAAATATATTATTTTAATTCCTGTTTTCTCTCTCCTCCTATTCATCTTCTTCACGAAGCGTGCATTTCTCCAGAGCAATGGCCGCCGCCATGAACACGATTTGGAGCTCTTCATTTCTCATGCATTTCTCCACCGTTTTTCGTGAAATCAATTGCATTCAACCCCTCTCATCAAACTCTTTCATTCCCCCACCGTTTCCCCTCAAATTAATGAGCCGTTTCGCGGGATTTAACCCATGTCATTCAAAGACATGGATGCTTGATCTCCCTCGGGCCTCCTCAACCCCTATAAAAGGGAGCCCCGTGAGCCTCTCGTCATCCTCACTCAACCCCGAAAATCTCAAGTCCCCACTCCCTCTCTATTGGCCGCAATCGGAGTTCTTGTTTCGTTGTTCAAGCGCCGTTTTTCGGCCTTTTGCGCCTCGTCCGGTGGAGCCCCGCCACTTTTGAGCACATCCCCGGATTCACCTCGTCGCGTTCTACGCGGTGCTTACCTCGCCTTCACCGGAACTTCGCCGGAGCACCGTCGCCACCGTGGGCCATAGCGCGTCGTCGTTCCTCGCGTCGCCACCGGCCGTCCGTGCATGCCCGACCAAAACCAAGGTGAGCATCATGTTCCTTGTGTTCTCTTCTTCGTTTCGCCGCAAACCCCACATGCTAACTCCTCTCCGTTTGCCCGGAACGCCGATGTCAACCCGATGGTCGCAAAATGTCTTCTCCACCGTGTTCCGCCACCATCCGATGTCCTTTGGCTGAGCCGTTTGCACCGTTGAGTTTGCCTCGACGCGTTCTACATCGTGCTTCCATCGCCATCACCTAAAGATCCCCCGAGTCCTCGTCAACCTTGTCAGGCCCAGAAACTAAAACTGTACCTTCACGCGTACCCACTTTTTCGGTGAGCGCTTTAATTTTTGTTCACGTCATATTGTGTCCTAGTCTCTAAGGAATTTTTCTACCTTTTTGTTTAATTTTTCGTGGAGCCAATTGTCAGGAATTGAGCTTTCCGCGAAAATGGCCGTTTTTGACTCCCGACGTCGATTCGTCGCCTCCGGTAAGCCTTAGCCCATGCCGTAATTTTTCGTAGACTTACCTCGGCATGTTTTATGCCATGCTTCCTTCCTTTTCCCCAAAAAGCCTCCACAAATTTTCGCCTCCGACACCTTGCCATGGCCGCCAATGACATCTCGTGTCCCCATCTATCCGTTGGTGTTTTTCCCAATCCGTTCACGTCATAACGTGCCAAACCATCCCATTTAGCTACCTTCCAAATGGTTTTAGATTCGCTTCACCGAGCACTAAGATATTAAGTTTTTCCTTCCTCTCTACCGTCGCCGTTCAAACGTCGATGGTATCGTCTCCGTTCCTCGTCGCCGTATCCATGTCACCACCTTCATCTCATCGCCAGGATTCCATTTTCCCCATTTGCTAGCCACCTCGCAGCCTACCGACACCATACTGTGTTCAAAAAGTAATTCTCAGATGTCGTTATCATTTCATGTGATGTCCAAAACCTCCAGATATTCGTTCTCCCTCATACAAACTCCGAATCCGTTAATTCTTTCTCCTAAATTCATCTAAGATCATTATATCTATCTCCCAGTATATATTTTATAATTTTCGGATTTTATTTGGATTTTATTTGAGTTTATTTTGTTTGGTTCTTCGCGTGTAGACTACGACGAATCCGGAGAGTTCGATTTCGACGATTCGCAACATCAAGTCTTCGAGCAAGGCAAGTTACACCTTTGATCATGTTGAACCTAATATTTTAAATTAATTATGTTGTTTTTAAATTATTATGCATGCGTAATTTTATTCAAGTCTAGTTTAAATTCAGTTTAAAAGTGTAGTTATGCCTAAATCCTTTGTACAGCCAAATTTGACTTGAATGCCATTGTACCTTGTCAACCCTAGATAAAACCTAGTTAGTACATTAGCACTAACTAGGAATTTTGTAGAAATGCTTAGCCATGCTTATACTGATTATGGTTTGGGATGATCTTTCACATAAAATGACGAACTTTAAAACTGTACTCTTGACTTTGGTGAGTCAAGGAGTGTTATGAAATATTTTGGAAACAAAATATAAAACTGGTTTAGACTTAGGCAATTGGTTAGATTGGTGGGTGCAGGCATGCCCTGTTGGTTGGAGCCGCAGTGGTTGATTGTCGTGCACAAGGGGTTTGTGGTTAGGCCTAAGTCAAGTTAAGGACCGGTCTGTGAGCTACTATTGCAAAGCCCTATCGTACTACCACAAGTCTGGTATGGGACAGACCTGGCCGAATAATTTGTGAAGTTCCAACATGATCTCGCTATAGGCTGAATGTGAGCGCGGCGTAGGCCGTGAGAAGTCTCACATGGCACAAGAGGGGGCTCCAACATGTGGATTCATGTTGTGGTGAAACCTTAGTGGCGGCGTGATTATGCTGACAACGGATCATTGTAAAGGCCTTGTCATGATCTCCTCGCCGCACACCTAAGGAAGTGTGTAACTCGCGTGGCAAACCGGGATGATCATGTCTTGTGGGTAAAGCTGTACAACCTCTGCAGAGTGTATAACCTATCCTGGATAGCCGTGCCCACGGTCATGGGCATGCTGAGTAAAAGTTTTTCATGGATTAGACTTTGTTTTTCAAAAATGGTTTCAAAAACCTTGTGGATGGATGGAATCCACGAGAGATGAAAACCTTGCGGATGGATGGAATCCGTGAGAGGTTGAAATATGGTGAATGGATGGAATTCATCAAGTTGCGCAGTGAAAGCGTGTGGATGGATGGAATCCATACGTGAGCATTTGGAAAAGATGGTCCGGGTGGGATGCCCGTGGTTAGGTTGGTGTGGGGGATGGACCTGCACTAACGGTATCTATTTTGTTTACAACATTGTTTTACTTAATGTATCAAATTCAGCTTTTGCACTTACTTATGATATTTACTTCAAAGATCGCCTTTTATGCAAATAAACCATATTATGCCTTCCTTTGATATTCCATATGCATGCATCTATTCTGTTATAACTCCTGGTGTAACTTGTGGAGTACTTTTTGTACTCATGTTGCTATATCTAACTCTTTCCAGAGGAAGCTTTCGACGACTTCGGTGAGGATTGCGACTAGGCCACGTCTTACAGTCATTCGCCTTGTGGGAAGGCTGGATGGGCTGCTGCTTTATGTATTTCTTCCGCTGTCTTCTTTTGCTATTATTGTAAACTTTGGCCATCAGGCTCATATTAGCTAAATAAAGTTTGTCATTACGCATGATAATTGTCTTTGTGATACTGTGTGCACTAGCTTTTCCTGGGATAGTGCGATTAACACAGAGGGTTCTGGAGTTGCTGCTCCGGGTCCCGACAGAGATGGTATCAGAGCAATAATGACTCTAGGACGTGTCCGTAGATAGAATAGAATGGTTGGACCTTAAGGATTTATTTTACTAACCAGTAATTTCAAAAAGGTTTTGCTTATTCTTACCTCTCAATCTATGCTACCCTTACCTCTTAATCTTTGCTTGCTCTCATCTTCCAATTCTCCCCTATCTTTATGTCATTACTTAAAAATTCATTTCTAAATCTTCCCTTGCTCAAAACAACTATAGATGGTCAGCAGTCGGGATTCATCGCCTCCGCCACTGCTTTGAAGGATCATGCTTCGTACGTCAAGAGCTGCGAAGGATCACTCCAAGACAACCATTATCCTTTTAGGTTAAGTTGTTAAGCTAGACAGTAGACGAGGTTATGCGCTGTCATTTTTCCCTTTTGTCGGCAGCCATAACTATTGTTTGCTTAATAAAAGTTTTGCTAGTTGTTTTGTTTTGGGTTGCGCAAATCGTCCGTTGTTCCCCCTTTTCCTTGAATCTCCTCTCTCCTAATCTTTGGAAGCATCAAGCTGAAGCGCCAATTGCCAACAACCTCCAGACCACGAACAGAAGGTCACAGAAGCTTGCAAAGGGACGTTTGAACCAGTTATCAGTTCAAGCCAAACAGAGTAAGATCCAAACCTAATTCTTTGCTAGCCCGTCCGAATCTCGGGGACGAGATTCTCTTTAAGGGGGGTAGTTTGTAACAGCCCAGCTGTTATTTCAAAAAAAAATATATTTAATTTAATTTAAAATAAAATATTTGCTTTTGGTTGTTTAAGTTTTTAAAAATTTAATTGCCTGAATTTCTGCTTTTAAAAGGGGTTTTCTTGTGAAAATAATTTAAGCAAAAAAAAATTAAAAATTTAAATAACAATCAATTTCATTTAAAATAAAATCAAGTGTGCTTTGGTTGCTTGATTTTTTGGAGTTTTTGAATTTATTGGATTAAATTAAAGCTTAGAAAGTAAAAATGGTTAAAATATACCTCAATTAAATCTGAAATTATTTTATTTGGTATTTTCGGTTTCCAAGGATATTTGTAGAATTTTCTTGAATTTTTTTTCGAATTTATTTTATTTTATTTGGGAGAAAATATATTATTTTAATTCCTGTTTTCTCTCTCCTCCTATTCATCTTCTTCACGAAGCGTGCATTTCTCCAGAGCAATGGCCGCCGCCATGAACACGATTTGGAGCTCTTCATTTCTCATGCATTTCTCCACCGTTTTTCGTGAAATCAATTGCATTCAACCCCTCTCATCAAACTCTTTCATTCCCCCACCGTTTCCCCTCAAATTAATGAGCCGTTTCGCGGGATTTAACCCATGTCATTCAAAGACATGGATGCTTGATCTCCCTCGGGCCTCCTCAACCCCTATAAAAGGGAGCCCCGTGAGCCTCTCGTCATCCTCACTCAACCCCGAAAATCTCAAGTCCCCACTCCCTCTCTATTGGCCGCAATCGGAGTTCTTGTTTCGTTGTTCAAGCGCCGTTTTTCGGCCTTTTGCGCCTCGTCCGGTGGAGCCCCGCCACTTTTGAGCACATCCCCGGATTCACCTCGTCGCGTTCTACGCGGTGCTTACCTCGCCTTCACCGGAACTTCGCCGGAGCACCGTCGCCACCGTGGGCCATAGCGCGTCGTCGTTCCTCGCGTCGCCACCGGCCGTCCGTGCATGCCCGACCAAAACCAAGGTGAGCATCATGTTCCTTGTGTTCTCTTCTTCGTTTCGCCGCAAACCCCACATGCTAACTCCTCTCCGTTTGCCCGGAACGCCGATGTCAACCCGATGGTCGCAAAATGTCTTCTCCACCGTGTTCCGCCACCATCCGATGTCCTTTGGCTGAGCCGTTTGCACCGTTGAGTTTGCCTCGACGCGTTCTACATCGTGCTTCCATCGCCATCACCTAAAGATCCCCCGAGTCCTCGTCAACCTTGTCAGGCCCAGAAACTAAAACTGTACCTTCACGCGTACCCACTTTTTCGGTGAGCGCTTTAATTTTTGTTCACGTCATATTGTGTCCTAGTCTCTAAGGAATTTTTCTACCTTTTTGTTTAATTTTTCGTGGAGCCAATTGTCAGGAATTGAGCTTTCCGCGAAAATGGCCGTTTTTGACTCCCGACGTCGATTCGTCGCCTCCGGTAAGCCTTAGCCCATGCCGTAATTTTTCGTAGACTTACCTCGGCATGTTTTATGCCATGCTTCCTTCCTTTTCCCCAAAAAGCCTCCACAAATTTTCGCCTCCGACACCTTGCCATGGCCGCCAATGACATCTCGTGTCCCCATCTATCCGTTGGTGTTTTTCCCAATCCGTTCACGTCATAACGTGCCAAACCATCCCATTTAGCTACCTTCCAAATGGTTTTAGATTCGCTTCACCGAGCACTAAGATATTAAGTTTTTCCTTCCTCTCTACCGTCGCCGTTCAAACGTCGATGGTATCGTCTCCGTTCCTCGTCGCCGTATCCATGTCACCACCTTCATCTCATCGCCAGGATTCCATTTTCCCCATTTGCTAGCCACCTCGCAGCCTACCGACACCATACTGTGTTCAAAAAGTAATTCTCAGATGTCGTTATCATTTCATGTGATGTCCAAAACCTCCAGATATTCGTTCTCCCTCATACAAACTCCGAATCCGTTAATTCTTTCTCCTAAATTCATCTAAGATCATTATATCTATCTCCCAGTATATATTTTATAATTTTCGGATTTTATTTGGATTTTATTTGAGTTTATTTTGTTTGGTTCTTCGCGTGTAGACTACGACGAATCCGGAGAGTTCGATTTCGACGATTCGCAACATCAAGTCTTCGAGCAAGGCAAGTTACACCTTTGATCATGTTGAACCTAATATTTTAAATTAATTATGTTGTTTTTAAATTATTATGCATGCGTAATTTTATTCAAGTCTAGTTTAAATTCAGTTTAAAAGTGTAGTTATGCCTAAATCCTTTGTACAGCCAAATTTGACTTGAATGCCATTGTACCTTGTCAACCCTAGATAAAACCTAGTTAGTACATTAGCACTAACTAGGAATTTTGTAGAAATGCTTAGCCATGCTTATACTGATTATGGTTTGGGATGATCTTTCACATAAAATGACGAACTTTAAAACTGTACTCTTGACTTTGGTGAGTCAAGGAGTGTTATGAAATATTTTGGAAACAAAATATAAAACTGGTTTAGACTTAGGCAATTGGTTAGATTGGTGGGTGCAGGCATGCCCTGTTGGTTGGAGCCGCAGTGGTTGATTGTCGTGCACAAGGGGTTTGTGGTTAGGCCTAAGTCAAGTTAAGGACCGGTCTGTGAGCTACTATTGCAAAGCCCTATCGTACTACCACAAGTCTGGTATGGGACAGACCTGGCCGAATAATTTGTGAAGTTCCAACATGATCTCGCTATAGGCTGAATGTGAGCGCGGCGTAGGCCGTGAGAAGTCTCACATGGCACAAGAGGGGGCTCCAACATGTGGATTCATGTTGTGGTGAAACCTTAGTGGCGGCGTGATTATGCTGACAACGGATCATTGTAAAGGCCTTGTCATGATCTCCTCGCCGCACACCTAAGGAAGTGTGTAACTCGCGTGGCAAACCGGGATGATCATGTCTTGTGGGTAAAGCTGTACAACCTCTGCAGAGTGTATAACCTATCCTGGATAGCCGTGCCCACGGTCATGGGCATGCTGAGTAAAAGTTTTTCATGGATTAGACTTTGTTTTTCAAAAATGGTTTCAAAAACCTTGTGGATGGATGGAATCCACGAGAGATGAAAACCTTGCGGATGGATGGAATCCGTGAGAGGTTGAAATATGGTGAATGGATGGAATTCATCAAGTTGCGCAGTGAAAGCGTGTGGATGGATGGAATCCATACGTGAGCATTTGGAAAAGATGGTCCGGGTGGGATGCCCGTGGTTAGGTTGGTGTGGGGGATGGACCTGCACTAACGGTATCTATTTTGTTTACAACATTGTTTTACTTAATGTATCAAATTCAGCTTTTGCACTTACTTATGATATTTACTTCAAAGATCGCCTTTTATGCAAATAAACCATATTATGCCTTCCTTTGATATTCCATATGCATGCATCTATTCTGTTATAACTCCTGGTGTAACTTGTGGAGTACTTTTTGTACTCATGTTGCTATATCTAACTCTTTCCAGAGGAAGCTTTCGACGACTTCGGTGAGGATTGCGACTAGGCCACGTCTTACAGTCATTCGCCTTGTGGGAAGGCTGGATGGGCTGCTGCTTTATGTATTTCTTCCGCTGTCTTCTTTTGCTATTATTGTAAACTTTGGCCATCAGGCTCATATTAGCTAAATAAAGTTTGTCATTACGCATGATAATTGTCTTTGTGATACTGTGTGCACTAGCTTTTCCTGGGATAGTGCGATTAACACAGAGGGTTCTGGAGTTGCTGCTCCGGGTCCCGACAAAAATCCCCATATCTGTCGCCCTTGACTATAGGTGCAGGTGATGGACTACATTTATGCATACCAAATTTCTTTAAGACTTTCTCTATGTATGCCTTTTGTGACAGTCCCAATACCCCTTTGTTTCTATCTCGGTGAATTTCGATCCCTAGAACGAATAAAGCTTCACCAAGATCTTTCATATCGAAGTTTGAGGACAAAAACTTCTTTGTCTCCAGTAGCAGACTGACATCACTACTAGCCAGTAGGATATCATCCACATACAGGATTAGGAAGATAAACTTCCCATCTTTAAACTTTGCATAAACACAGTTGTCCTCTACATTCTCTTTAAACCCAAATTTTCTTATTGTACTGTCAAACTTCAAGTACCACTGTCTTGAAGCTTGCTTTAACCCATAAATCGATTTCTTTAGGCGGCATCCCATTCTTTCATTTCCTTCCACAACAAAACCTTTCGGTTGTGCCATGTAAACATTTTCCTCCAAATCCCCATTAAGAAATGCCGTCTTTACATCCATCTGATGTAACTCTAAATCATAATGTGCTACTAATGCCATTATGATTCTGAAGGAATCTTTACATGAGACTGGAGAAAATGTCTCATTGTAATCAATCCCTTCTCTTTGCGTAAAGCCTTTCGCCACAAGTCGCGCTTTGTATCTTTCTACATTCCCTTGGGAGTCATGCTTTGTCTTGTAGACCCATTTACAGCCTACTGTTTTGGCTCCTTTAGGAATAATTTCCAAGTCCCAGACTTTATTAGTCTTCATGGACCTCATTTCCTCTTCCATGGCCTCAAGCCATTTTGAGGAATTTTCGCTTCTCATGGCTTCTTCAAATGAGGTGGGATCATCCTCCATTTGAAATTCCTCTGTATGATAAATCTGATAATCATCAGAAATAGCTGATCTTCTTACTCTTTGAGACCTCCTCGGGGCCTCCTCATTTGGTACATCTACTGTTTGAGGCTGCTGTTGCTCCCCCTCATCTGTGGCAATAGGTTCTATATGATCCTGAAGAACAGGTTCTTCATTCTCATTCATTGTTGCCACGGGAGGAACAATAACAGGTGCTGGCACCACAGTGTCTCGCACCGTCGGTGCAGCGACAGCAGGTAGTGTGAAGAATGGCTCTTGAATCATCGGAGTGGGCGCAAACACCCGCTTCTCTTCAAGGTCAATCTTTCGAGCTACCATGCTCCCCCTCATCAGTTCATCTTCTAAGAAGACAGCATGTCTCGTTTCTACAAACTTTGTGTATCTGTCTGGACAGTAGAAACGATAACCTTTTGACTTTTCAGGGTAGCCAATGAAATAGCAACTTACTGTTTTGGGATCAAGTTTCCCAAGGTTTGGGTTAAATACTTTAGCCTCAGCAGGACTCCCCCACACACGTAAGTGCTTTAGTGAGGGAACTCTTCCTGTCCACAACTCGTACGGTGTTTTGGGCACCGACTTACTAGGCACTCTGTTGAGAATATGAATGGCGGTTTTCAACGCCTCCATCCATAAACTCAATGGGAGTGTGGAGTAGCTCATTATACTTCGCACCATATCCATCAGGGTACGGTTGCGCCTTTCAGCTACTCCATTTTGCTGAGGTTCGCCCGGCATAGAATACTGGGCCACTATTCCATTTTCCTGTAAAAACCTCGCAAAAGGTCCAGGAACTTGTCTATATGGGGTATGTCGACCGTAGTACTCCCCCCCACGGTCAGATCGGACTATCTTAATCTTTAAATCGTGTTGGTTTTCAATTTCAGCCTTAAATATCTTGAATTTATCCAAGGCTTCATTTCTTTCTTTGATTGGATAAATATATCCATAACGGGAGTAATCATCTGTGAATGTTATGAACGAGTCATATCCATCCACACTTTTCACAGGAAAAGGACCACAAATATCTGTGTGAATAATTTGTAGAACTCCTGTGCTTCTTTTAGCGTCTTTTTTAATTTTCTTTACATATTTTCCTTTAATGCATTCTCTGCATTGTTCTAAGTCTGAGAACTCTAATGGAGGAAGAATATCATTCTTTACTAGTCTTTCTATTCTCCCCCTCGAAATATGGCCTAAACGACAGTGCCATAATTTCGACGACTCATCTAGAGTTCTCTTTCGTTTTCTGTTTACATTCGTAGACGAGGATTCAATCACTTTCTCGCACGCAACGTTCTCATTATCGCATACGACATTCACATCATCACACAATGATAACAAATAAAGCTCATTCTGTAATATGGCAATACCAACACATTCTTTATTAAACATTATTTCGCACTTGCCATTTCCAAAATTGCAATCATAACCATCTTTGTCCAAATTTGACACACTAATCAAATTCCTCTGTAAAGAGGGTACAAAAAGGACATCTCTAAGTAAAAGAGTGGAGCCATTAGCTAATTCTAATGAAAGATCGCCAACGGCTTCAACTTCAGCTTCGACTCCATTTGCAACTTTAATGCATCTTTCTTTTCTTTGCGTAGTCCTCGTCGAACGGAATCCCTGTGATGAATTAGCAACATGAACAGTTGCTCCTGAGTCAATCCACCAAGTGGATTTCGAATATTTCACATACAGGCATTCATTAATAAAGGTAATAATGTTCTCACCTTTCTTAGCCATTATCATCTTTAAGTAGTCAGGACAATCTTTCTTGTAGTGTCCCGTCTTCTTGCAGTGAAGGCACTGGTCTTTGTCTACAGCAAATTTATTCTGTTGAGGCTGATGTACAGAGTTTTTACCCTTGTTCTTTGAGAAGGGGTTACTGTTGTAATTCTTTTTCTTGTTTTCCCTCACAAAGTTGATAGCACCACCATGTGAGGATTTGATTCTTTCCTCCTCTTGCACGCACATAGCTATGCACTTTTCCATGTCCCATTTTTCGGGCTGCATATTATAGTTGACAACAAAAGTGTCAAACTCTTTTGGCAAAGAAGCAAAAACCAAATGAATAAGGAACTCATCCTTGAGAGCCAAATCCATCGGTTTCAGTTTAGATGCCAAGTTGCTCATTCTAAGAATGTGCTCTCTTATTCCGTTGCCACCGCCAGAATACCTCTCTGTTACCAGCTGCTTAATCAGCTGTGTAGCATAAGTCTTTGAAGAGCCAGTGAACTGACTCTTTATTTTATCAAGGTATTCAGTGACAGTGTCACACTCTGCAATTGAGCCCAGAATAGCAGGCTCAATTGTGTTCTTTATCACAGCCATACATTTCTTGTTGGCTGTGGTCCATTTCTTATGATCAAGGTCATAAGACATCTGTAAAGGGGCATGATCCCTCTGTCTTTTCTGCCATGCAGTGTCATCCTCATTCTGTTCCCTCACTGGCGCCAAAGGCTCAGTGGGACGTGCTGTAGTGAGGACCCAGTCCACCTCAGCCAAGATAAAAGCTAAATCTAACTTTTTCTTCCACTCTCCATAATTATCACCTTTGAGAGTGGGGATTTCTCTAATACAACTCATTAAGTTGTATCCTCCTGAAAAAATATTTCAAATACAGTGAGAACGTAACATCAAAATTATATACCTTATTTCCAACGTTGGTCAAAAATACGACATACAATTTAAATCAATTTTATCTATGCATTAAATCTACATCACCGTTGGGCAGAAATAGAAATAATGCATAAATCATGAATTAAAAATTTATAATACTGTTATTATCAACGTTGGTCAGAAAATAACAATATCATAAATCTCTGGAAATTATCTCTATTTTTTCAAAATTAAATTCTCCTGTTGGTTCGAATTTAGTAATGAAAATCAATTAACATTAACTTTTGCAGCGGAAACTTTAATTAAAATAATTCATTATTCAGAAGCATTATAACTGTATTCTTTTAATCTCTGAAAAATTAACACGTTGGTGCAAAAATTTTCAGAAATTTTGGATCAAATTTCATTGAAATTCATCAACAAATACTTCTGAAAAATAATAAACATTCTTTTCGGGGTTTACTGTTCATTCGGCCTCTTTTGGCCCATTCCCTCGGCCTCGGCCCAGTCGGCCCGCTCTCCTTCAGGCGCACACGGCCTCTTTTCTCCCACGCGGGCCGAAAAACCCCCGCAGGCCACGCCCAGCCCATTTGGCCCCGCCCCATCTCGGCCGTTGATTTCATCGGACGGCTGGGAGGGAAAACCGGCCGAACAAACCAAGCGTCGGCCACTGGCTCCCAAACCCTAACCTCATTCCACCAACTGCTCCCGAAAGAAACAGAGGGCCAGGCGGCGGCGCATGGGGGGGCTCGCGCGGGGCAGCGCGGCGCACGCGCAGGCCGGCGGCGACCTCGAGCAAGGCGGCAGCAGCGGCGGCGCGGCGGCACCTGCTCCCGCGGAGCGGCGGTGGAGCGCGCGCGCACGCGGAGCTGCGGCGCCATGGGAGGGGCAGCCCCGAACGGCGGAGCGACGGCTCGCCCGCACGGGACGGCAGCGGCCCGCCGGCGCGGCTGCGTCGAGCGCAAGCGGCGGCGGCGGCTCCATCGGGAGGCGGCTGCGGCGGCCGGCCAGATCCCGCCGAGCGGCAGCGCGCGGCGGCGGCCCGACGGCGCGGAGCGGCTCCGCGCGGCGGACGGCGGCCGGCAGACCTCCCCTTGCCGGCGGCGGCGCCCGTAAGCCCCCCCCTTTCAACATTTTTTTTTTGATGTTTCTTTCCAATCCGAGGGGAGCTAGGGTTCGGGATTTTTCGATCTTTTCTTTTCCGCACGCCGGCCAACCGACGGCGGTCATCTGTTCTTTCCCCATCTAGATCTACCCTTAGGCCTTGCTCTGATACCATTGTCGGTCTACGGGTCTCCTAGGGTTTAGATCTAGAGGGTTCTATACGGGTTCAAGTGATACCGAGAGGGAGAGAAGGAGACTGACCGTCGGACGTAGAGGAGGAAGGGTTGGCCATGGTGGGTTCGTCGGGAAAGGCCTGGAGGCGGCGTCTGCGGGTGGCCGGCGGTCTCCCTGGCGTCGGCGATCTGGAGAAGAGGTAGAGGCGCCGGTGGTCGTTCCCGTCGCTGGAGCGCCCCCTCAAAGATCGGATCTAGGGTTGTCGGTGGGGATGGTGGCGGCACAGTCAACCTCGTGATGCGTGCCGCCCGGCCCCCACCTCTGTATTTATGGCGCTGGCGACAGGGGCCCACCAGCCAAACGGGCTGGGCGCCCCCGATCAGGGCGCGGTCAAGGGATGGGCTTTGGCCGTTGGGCCAAAGCCCTGAGATCATTCTAACACCATCTTAAAAATTCTGGATCTATGACTGGCTGCCACTACGCCATTTTTGTGGATCTGTGGCACCATCCTCCTTACCTCGATTTGGAGGAGATGTGGCCGTGTGCCCAACTGCAAGTTGCGCACGGGCGCACCACGGAGCTTGCGCTCTGTCACGCCATGCGCGCATGCTGTCGCCCCAGCCCACCACGATGCCTCCCCCGCCCCCACTCCGCTTTCGTTCTCCTTTTTCTTTTCCATTTTCCCCATCCTCCACAAATGCATTAAGGGATTAATCCCCTCCAGTGGAGTGTTCCCCACAGGGTTGTGGTGCTCATGGGGGTCAAGAAACGTGCTTCCCCCTGTTCCCCATCTCCGATCCCCTATGCATTAGGTCCCAACATCTCCATGTGACAGGTGGGACCAGCGTGTATACGTCTCTGCTTGATGGCGTCATCTCCGCTAGTCCTCCTCGATCACTGTTGATGCATATGGTCTTCGCCATGTCATCTTCATTAGTCGTAGCTTCGTATTTGTCACCGTCATGTCGTCCATGTGGCTGATTGTTGCCATCGTAATATGCTCTCCATGGCGCCGCCCGTCTTCCTGCGCCACCGTGGCTTCGACCACGACATGTCTTCGGCAACATTATCGTGAGTTCACGACCAGCTCCTGTGAAACGCCATCCCTTTATCTTCTTCGCCATTTTGTCTCTACAGCAACGGAAATCACCTGAGAACCAGAGACAATCCCCTGCGCACTGGCGATGAATGTCTTATGTCCCTGTTGCCCTCGCTATGGGTTTAGAAAGTGTGTGGCAATTGAACCATATCCCATGAGCAATTTCAGGGCATGTGTACCCTGCAGTTGCTTGAGGGTTGTTGGATCCAAAACACAAGGCTAAGATATTTCTGGCACAGGAAAACACACCAGACCTATAGCGTACCGTAGCACGATACTCTATAGTGAAAATGTTACATTCGTAGATCCGACGCTGGAGAGCATGCCTACTACGGGATTACAGGGATCCGTTGTGTTACTCCGGCAACTGCAGGTGGATCATATAAACAAACATGTTTGAACTTCCCCATAGGCGGCTAGCTTAGCCTCTGTTCTAAAATGTTATGATTTTTGACTGAAACTACAATATAACAGTTGTTAGTTTTTTGGAGATACTAAATTAAAGCAAAATAAAGAAAAAAAATGAAAAACACCTTATATCTCCACAAATAATGCAAAGAAAAAGAGAAAAAAGGAGAAAAAGAGAAAACCCATATTAAAAAACAACACGTTTTAAATAATTTTTGACATTCAAAAATCAGAAACCAGAATATATCGCTTTTTAGGACGGAGCCTTAATTATATTACTACAAATGGGTTTGGATAGGCCGAAAGCGTTTACTCGCTTTGTGGCCAATGGCCTGGAAAGGCCCACACTGCGTGATGGGCCTTACCATCATTGGCATTGTAGTGTGCGGAGCTCATGGCCAGACACTAGAGTTAGTCAAACGTTGAAGAATCACCGGTGGATTAGTCATCCCCTCCTCGTCAGCAGTAGTATTGGATTGACTCTGACCATCCAAAGAACCCAAAATGTACACTCCAAAAATGAATTTTAGATTTTCTGTTTACTTACAATTTTAGTACGTATAACCGATAATATATCATCATTATAAATTGCGTGAAACTCAATCAATGTTCGTGTATGATCAATCTGCTTCATTATAGCCTGGTCAACAGATAAGTGTGTTGTTAAGTAAACTTTTTTTTTATTTTATATCCCATCAATGTGGGAATTTGTAGCATGTCAAGTAAATGCGTTGCTCACGCCAATGCTATTTTAATTACATATTTTTTTAAAATATGTACTCCAATTTTACTTTTCTTTGGTTCATATCAAAAGAAAAGGTCCATGGTGCACTATTGGTGAAGCGGTGACCGGCATTTGTGTCGGGGAAAATGGAGAGTTAATGGCATATTCATCTGCAGGTCTAGGCTCGATTCCAAACGATTCAAGTGTGAAGAACCGTCAATTCAACAGTAGGTGTCGCACGTTGTTTAGTCTGCCCGGCCAAACACAAACGCTGCTCGACCGACCATGTAGAACCGTTCAGTTTTGAGTCTCTTTGCACCTACTAGTATTATTTTTCAGACGCATTCCAACTCAATCTTTGACCTTACAATGACAGCTCGCCGATCAGCAGTTTTGGTGGTCACGATCAACAACCACAGGTCAAACTTTATGTGGTCAAATTTTGTTTCCTAAAGAAGATCTTTATTGTCATTTTTTTTCTCGTCCTATTTTTTATTATGGCAAAGAACAAAACGGCGCAAAATTAGAAAAAATTTAATTCTTTGTTTTGAGAAGAGAGTTAGTTAATTAAACTGTGATAAAATTGAAGGAATTGTAACGTGATTTTTGAAACAAAATAGGCATAACGGTGAAGGTACAAAAAAACCTGGCAAAAGCAATTCTTTGGCATCGATATATGATAAGAAATAAACGAAAATGCTGCCAATCGTTGTTTAAAAAATTGAATGACTTTAATCACAAGACATGATTATAAATACCCCAATGATCACAATTAGACCTTCTTGGCTTCTTAATCTTTCAAACAAATTAAAGAATCATCTTGTACTAATCTACAACAGAAAGGCAAAACAAAACCGAAGGTAAAGCCTAGGTGAAGCATTTCCTCACATCTGTACATCTTCCAATTGTACAGAAATGAACTTGTCCGAAATCGCTACGCACCATGTTGCACTGCATATGCTGCTTATCAGTAGTTCGTGGGAGCGTTGGACCCTGATTTCAAGTCGCCAAGTATCTCCATCACCATCCCAATACCGTCCTCCAGCCAGCCATCCCCTTTCAACGTCCTCGCCGAGACGACGAGTACGTTAAAGATTTGCCCCACGAACACGAGCAGCAACGCCATATCCATCTATATTAAATACTATCACAGACGACTTTAATTTAGAACCGTCTATATTGCTACCAGTGATAAAAACCGTCTGTGAAAATAAACTATCACAAACGATTCGTGGTTAAAACCATCTGTATCTTTATAGATGGTTTTAACCACGAACCGTCTGTGTATTATGAAGTATCACAGATTATTTTAATTTTAACTATCTGTGATAATTTATATATGGTTCATTATAAAAACCGTCTATGATAATTAATTTATTACAGACAAACGCAAACCGTTTGTGATAATTCAGCTATATTAATAGCGCACAAGCCCGTCGACCTCCTTTGTCTTAAATTCCAGATCTACGCTGCTACGTTGAGTTGCAGGCAGGGCTTTGAGGCCATTCGGTGGAAGGAGATAGACTATTTGGCAACAGTAATTATAGATCCACTAAGTTATTGGTTAGCTATGGTTAGTAATTTGTTTCTAATTACATTATAATTTAGATCTAACTTTTGGTAAAAGGAGAATTGAAGATGATTTAGATCTAACTAGCTCGATGTAGAGAGAAGATTATTTACACCTAGCTACTTAATTTAGATCGTACATATATAGTATAGTAATTAATTAATTGAATATGTTATACTAAGTTATTATATGCATAACGTAAAACCGAAGCTAGATGTATGCTTGGAACCATGTGAGTGAAAAGTACATTAATTGTGTTTCTGATTTTACAAGAGTTGCCGAGGAAGATATGTTGAATAAGGAGGTGGAATCGACAGGTAAACATATTTTCTCCATAAATAACTGTATTGTAGTCTTTCCTTCCTTCTTAATGTTTAAGGCTAACTTTTTGGAATCACGTAGGTCGTTCACGATGTACGTTGCAAAGATACGGAAATCCAAGGGAGGGATCAACACCCTACGTTCTAGATTTCCCGATATTCGCTAGTACACATTATATCCTATATAACACTTCGTAGTAATGCCTCTCGAACTAACAAATTCTATTGCAGTGCCACCAGCAGCCGCCGGGTAACAACACCTGTGGATTCTATGTTTGCCGTAACATGCAACTAATCATCGGTTCCACGAAGAACAATCCTGAGGTTTGTCAATCTTGCAATAATTATTTCATACTTATCAATTTATATATACACGACATTGATCTTCCTACTGACAGATTCCATCCATCGCTACAACTTCGTTGAAATAGGTCGACCTTAAATATATTCGAGGACTGTGTGCGTACTTCTTGATGTCCATAGTTATAAAAGAAGATGGAGAGTTCCACAATGTATAATGAATTTCACTGGGATAAGATTAAGCTTTATTGTTCATGTTTGTGTTTATTTATGAATGGATAATTTATTTCATTTTTGTTAATTGATTTGTGAAATAGATGTTCTTTTTTTTAAATGAATGAATGTGAATTGGATGTATATATACTATGTTGATCTGCTAGCTTGTTTCAAAGGGTATGGCTAGCATTTCCTAAGGCTAGCCAACAAACAGAAATAGATTTATGAATAGCAAAGAATATTACAGACAATTATTAACTCTTAACCGTCTGTAATTGTTTACTATCATAGACGGTTTCAACTACAGACCATCGTGAATTATAAACCATCTGTGATATTAGTTGAAACCGTCTGTGATATTAGTTGAAACCGTCTGTGATAATCAATATATCATAGTCTTCATCGCAGATGGTTCGAAAGCCGTCTGTGATGATCTCGTATTATTACTGACCCATAAACTCAGACAGTTTATAAAACCGTTTATAATAATATTTTTGAATCGTCTGTGATGACTTTTTATGTAGTAGTGTGTTGAGTTTGCTTGGTTTCTTCTTGGAGAAAGTTTTGCATGTTGGATTATAAGCATGATGCGGAGGTGTAGAGTATGTGTAGTGGGCATGCAGTTGTGCATATGCATGCGCATACGTGTGTGCTTTGGCCGTGTACGTAGAACCAGTCACTGTTTCCGAGGCTTGATCACCTCGTATATACTTTTCGTTGGACATGTTCCAACTCTTTGACCTTTTGACAGCTAAAACGGTCAGCACTTTTGATTTGCCAAAAACCAACAGCAAAGACAACTGGAACTCTCTATAGATGTATGGTCAATCTGAATGAGGAACCGTCACTGATGAGTCTAGTCCAAACGATTTCTTTTAGACAGAAGATGAATCAAATATAGATAATACAAGAACAAATAATAAATTGAACACAAAGAGATAAGGGAACTCCTTTTTTATTGCTTTCTTCTCCAAAAGTTACATCATATAATCATTGGGACCCCTATTTATAGACAAAAGGTTAAGGTGCCTACCATGGGCCATGGCCTACAGGCCCAGATCCAGGTTTCCTAACATTTCCCTTGGCCACTCACCCGACACGTTTATGCCTCATCCAAACTCCATAAAAACCCAGTGGAAAAAATTTAGAGAAAGAGTACATGATATATGTTATGTTGCGTTGCACGAATTGCCTCATTAAAAACCTTGGCGAAGAAACTTCCAGAAAACTGTCAAGAGAAAAAGAGTACAATACACCTAATTTAATTTAATCAACATCATTTATTCTTTGGGTACTCGATCTTTGTGATCATGTTTTAATAGTGATTCCAATGACTTGCTACATATTTTCCCGATATTTTTTATCAAGAGGTTTTTTCTCCCCCAAATATCGAGAAACTATCCTTATTAAATATACTATCAGCTAACCAAGCGGGCACAAATCTCCTGTCATAGAGTCCAAATACTTGATTATAGATGTTGTTTTATAACAAATGTATATCCCAGACTTTCGGAGAGGGCTCATTGCAGTACACTGTGGTGGGGTACAGGCATATAAACTTTGCAACCAAATCTGTGAACATGAGAAATTTTTGGTGCTGACCCTTGCGTTAGTTGCATAGATGAACATATATTATATACCGATGTTCAAAAATTGATAATAGTTGTTGCATTCAGAACTGCGTGTCCCCAATATGTAGTTGGTAAATTACAATTCTGCAAAATTGGTCGGGCAAGGAATATATAAATTTTTTCCAGGTAAAATTTGCATGGAATAAGTAGGATAGTGGTATCAAAACTCGTACAATGTTTCATAATTTTCTATGCATTTTCTATAATTTTACTATTAATTTCAGTGATCAAAGGTAATTCAAATAATTATGATTAATCAAAATAGTAAATAAAAACAGGAAAGCATAGAAAATAATAACAATAGTACTAAACATGCTTCAAATGCTAAAAACAATGCAAAATTTGAATTCCCGATGCCCTTTTATGCTGGAATATGAATTTTTAGTGAAACTTTGTTTTCTTAGAGCTAATCCGCCAAATTTTAATTCTGAGAAAAGTTTTAGTGCAATTTGCCAATTTCCTGAGGGCTTATTCGCAAAATTGGGCTCCAGCACCCTTCCTCCTTTTTCTCTTTCTTTCGGCCAATCCGGCCCATACAGAGGCAGTGGGGGTAGGTTTCCCTACCCCATATCGAGCGGCGATGGCGGCGACATTTCGGACACACCCGGGGCCATGCGGCAGCGCCACGCCATGCTGGGCGAGTGGCGGCTATGTCTGCCAAGCCAAGTGGCGGCGACACGTGCTAGGCCAAGCAGCGGCACCTTGCCGTGCTGGGCAAGCAGCGGAGGCGTCTACGAGGCCGGGCGGCGGCGCCATGTGCTAGGCCAGGTAGCAACGCCACGCCGTGCTAGGTGGGCAGCGGAGGTGTCTGCAAGGCTGGGCCGCGGCGCCGCGGCGTGCTGGGCGAGCGGTTGCAGCTGCGCAATTCTGGGTCGGCATCGGCACATGGCGACTACGCCTTGGGGCCATGTGGTGGCGGGGCTTTGGGCCGGTCCGGCACGGCTGCGGGCCGGCGCAGCGACAGTCCAACATGGCTGTAGGACGGCGCATCAGTGTCCGGCGCATAAGTGGTTTGGCGCTTCTGCAGGTCGGCACACTGGCGGCTCGGGCGCATGGCCATATGCGGACGACGCTTGTGATTTTTTCTTCTTTTTTTCAATCTACAGTCTGTACTGATCGGCTTGGCTGGCAACTACAATTAGCTCATGGTAGAATAGAGTAGTTTTGTATCATAGAAAATAATCTAAAAAGCAAAATTTGCAGAATGTAAAGCGATCTACATAGGTAATTCAATCTTCAAGTGCTTCAATGTGCTGATAATGTGTTGAGAAGCTGTCGCTAGCGAGTTCAATTTGAGTGATTCCTCCTATATAGAAGATAAATCAAACACAAATAATGCAAGAACAAATAATAAATTGAACACAAAGAGATAAGGGAACTCCTTCTTTTTTATTGCTTTCTTCTCCAAAAGTTACATCATATAATCATTGGGACCCCTATTTATAGACTAAAGGGTGAGGTGCCTACCATGGGCCATGGCCTACAGGCCCAGATCCAGGTTTTCTAACACTTCCTTTGGCCACTCACCCGACACATTTATGCCTCATCCAAACTCCATAAAAACCCAGTGGAAAAAATTTAGAGAAAGAGTGCATGATACATGTTATGCTGCGTTGCATGAATTGCCTCATTAAAAACCTTGGTGAAGAAACTTCCAGAAAATTCATCTAGAGAAAAAGAGTACAATACACCTAATTTCATTTAATCAATATGATTTATTCTTTGGGTACTCGATCTTTGTGATCAAGTTTTAATAGTGATTCCAATGACTTGCTACGTATTTTCCCAATATTTTTTATCAAGAGGTTTTTTTCCTCCCCCAAATATCGAGAAACTATCCTTATCAAATATTCTATCAGCTAACCGAGCGGTGTGCAAATCTCCTGTCATAGAGTCCAAATACTTGATTATAGATGTTGTTTTATAACAAACGTATATCCCATACTTTCGGAGAGGGCTCATTGCAGTACACTGTGGTGAGGTACAGGCACATAAACTTTGCAACCAAATCTGTGAACATGAGAAATTTTTAGTGCTGACCCTTGCACTAGTTACATAGATGAACAGATATTATATGCCAATGGTCAAAAATTGATAATAGTTGTTGCATGTAGAACTGCGTGTCCGCAATATGTAGTTGGTAAATTATAATTTTGCAAAACTGGTCAAGCAAGGAATATATAAATTTTTTGCAGGTAAAAATTGCATGGAATAAGTAGGATAATGGTATGAAGACTCGTATAATGTTTCATAATTTTTCTATTAATTTTCTATAATTTTACTATTAATTTCAGTGATCAAAGGTAAGTCAAATAATTATGATTAATCAAAATAGTAAATAAAAATAGGAAAGCATAGAAAACAATAACAATAGTACTAAACATGCTTCAAATACTAAAAACAATGCAAAATTTGAATTCCCGATGCTCTTTTATGCTGGAATATGAATTTTTAGTGAATCTGTGTTTTCTAAGGGCTAATCCACCAAATTATAGTTCTGAGAAACGTTTTAGCGCAATTTGCCAATTTCCTGAGGGCTTATTCACAAAATTGGGCTCCGGCACCCTTCCTCTTTTTTCTCTTTCTTTCGGCCAATCCGGCCCATACAGGGCAGTGGGGGTAGGTTTTCCTACCCCTTATCGAGCAGCGGTGGTGGCGGCATTTGGGACCCTCCCGAGGTCGTGCGGCAATGCCACGCCATGCTGGGCAAGTGGCGGCTACGTCTGCCAAGCCGAGCGGCGGCGACACGTGCTAGGCCAGGCAGCGGCACCTCGCCGTGCTGGGCGAGCAGCGGAGGCGCCTGCGAGGCCAGGCGGCGGCGCCATGTGCTAGGCCAGGTAGCGGTGCCACGCCGTGCTGGGCGAGCAGCGGAGGTGTCTGCAAGGCCGGGCCGCGGCGCCGTGTTGTGCTGGGCGAGCGGCGGCAGCTGCGCAATTCCGGGCCGGCATCAGCACATGGCGACTACGCCTCGGGGCCATGCGGTGGCGAGGCTTTGGGCCGGCGCAGGGGCTATCCGGCACGGCTGCGGGCTAGCGCAGCGATGATCCAGTGCGGCTGCAGGCCGGCGCATCGGCGTCCGGCGCATCAGTGGTTTGGCGCTTCTGCAGGTCGGCACACTAGCGGCTCGGGCGCATGGCCATATGCGGACGACGCTTGTGATTTTTCTTCCTCTTTTCAATCTACAGTCTGTACTGATCGGCTTGGCCGGCGACTACAAGTTAGCTCACAGTATATTAGAGTAGATTTGTATCGTAGAAAATAATCTAAAAAGTAAAATTTGCAGAATTTAAAACGATCTAGATAGGTAATTCAATTTACAAGTGCTTCGATGTGCTGATAATGTGTTGAGAAGCCGTCGCTGGCGAGTTCAGTCTGAGCGATTTCTCCTATACAGAAGATAAATCAAGCACAGATAATGTAAGAACAAATAATAAATTGAACAAAGAGAGATGTGAGAACTCCTTTCTTTGTTGCTTTCTTCTCCAAACGTTACATCATCTAATCATTGGGACCCCTATTTATAGACTAAAGGGTGAGGTGCCTACTATAGGCTAAGGCCTGCAGGCCCAGGCTCAGGCCCAGTTTTCCTAACAAATCTTTCTCATGCACGCTAGTTAATACTCGCTCTGTTCATTTTTATGTGGAGTTTTTAATTTTTATAGTATTGTTATGTAGTAATAAAATTATAATATTATGAAAGTATTTTTAACGACAAATTTAATGATATAGTTTTTATGTAGCTAATCTAGATAGTTTAAAACATATTAGTGATCAAATTTTAGAAAATGTGATAAGACGGATTCTAGAATATCTAGTAAAAAAGAAATGAGGGAATAATTCAATTCATGGCAAAAACTAGCAAAATATAATATGGGTTTTTGTTAAACATCATCCGGATGTTGTCTTCCTAACTATATTTCGAGCTGAATTAACATACACAACAAACGTTTGGTCCAGTGGAATTAAGTACAGGAGTTATCTCTTGACTGAGTAAGTACTAGCAGTGATCGACCGTTTCCGTTTGCAAATATGCAACCATAGTCCTTCTTCCCTTTCATGACCAGGACCAACAATCCATGCATCCGTCCATCGAATTTCACGTTCTTGTTGAACAAATAATATTCATATTCTTTTGTTTGACCCTGAAAAAGACATTCAGAATTCAAAAGCACGCATTCCCTTACGGTAATGCAAGTTCTTGGACTCTTCCGTCTCCACCAGTTGCATATAGTGCATACTTCTAGCCTACGGTCTACCAGACGAACAAGCACGGACGAACGATTCAAGAACCGAAGTGAATTGATCAGACGATCGATTCAGAGTTTCAGACCAAAACCCCCGCGTGGGAGACCAAAAGCGCATGGCACTGGAGGATTCAGATCGAGAACTTGAACGAGTCTTTCACGAATTCTTTATTCTTACGTTTGAATCAGAAACTAGGCGTAAAGGCAATAGTATACCCAAGAACGCAATCAGGACTTCAAACAATGCAGCTGCATGCACACTGCAAACCAAACCGTACGTCTGACTGACTGACTGAACCACCCTTTGCATGCGCATCTATATAAACGAGCCCACCATGACAAGCTCTCTCCAAAAATTAAGCTCAGGCTAAGCACAAGGACCAAACTTCAAGCTCGATCCAAAGCAAGCTAGCTACTCTCTCGGTCCCTCTTTCTCCCTCTAGATCTCTCCACATCTCTCTCTCTCTCTCTCTCTCTCTCTGTGAGTCTGTCTGCTGTCTGTACAACAAGTCGATGGCAATGGCGGCGACCGCGAAGATAGCGAAGGTGGTGCTGCTACTCCTGTTCTTGATGCAAATCTCGAACGTCCTCGCAGCCGCGGCGAGGCCATTGGAGGGGGACGGGTGGCTGGAGAACGGGATCGGGGTGGTGACGCAGATACTCGGCGGCGCGAAATCAGGGCCCAACCCCGGTACGAACTGCTGCTAATATATATCCATGCATACACTCCTGGATATATTTATATACACACACATGCGTAATTGATGGACAGCTACTAGCTCTGACGAATTGTTCCATAATTCAATTTGGATCGAGCAACCTTGAAGACGGAGACCAGAGTTCTATCCTTCGTTTAATTTCTCTCCTTAGGGGGATATTTCGTTTTGTATTCTTCATTTGAGAGATCAAGGTGTAAATATGATAGTGAGCTACATATTTGACTCACTGTTTTAAATTACTACAAGTATAGGGTTGATTTGCATACTTGCTTGCGCATTTTGAATTTTACACATTCGTCACTTCAAAAGTGAAAACTCATGTGGACAAGTTCGTATTGGTTTCTGTTTAAAGCCAAAAATCTATACGAACATTCGGCTTCTCAAAATAGCTTCTTCGCATCTCTTTCTCACTTTTTCTACCCCTTGCTCTGTGCTTCTAAAAGCTATTTTTCAACCATTACTATTCATTTTCAGCTAAAAACTATAAGCTACAGCTAAAAACCATCAGCAACAGCCAACTCCGTAGGTACCATAACACTGCAAAAGTGAAAAATACTGTTTCTGTGCCATTTTGATTAGGGTCAATGGGTTTTGACCATATGCAAACGACCATACCACCCTCTTAAAAATTTCAAATATTTGGGCAAATGCCAATTCGAAACCTGAATTCCATGTGACGGTGACATTCTGTCCAACAAGCTGTGCTCGAACTAGCAGATATACGCACGCTGAGGTTGTCCTATTGGTCTCAGAGGAAGAGGATGAAGAAGGTACATTTTGGGTATCTTTATAAAATGATAGCGTACATATGCAATTCTATTTCTTGGACAAATATCTTATAGGCCAATTCAAAAGTGGCCAATTTGGAATATGGAGATGAAAATGGTGGTTTGTCTGTCCCTAATCTCTAATCATGTCCGTTTCAAACATGAGCACAACACCTAATCTCTTCCTCAACTCAAGGGATCCAAAACCCTTTCCTAACATGGGTTTTATTCAAACTCTACCTCTTCCAGCCCATGAACTCTATCCGTAATACTCACGATGCAACACGCGACGAAGCCTCCATGATATCCCCTTCACCATCCTTGATTTCCATGTGCTCCAGCATTAGCCTAACCACCTCACGTGACATCCTCAACCGTCTGGACCTCAGATCTCCCTATCCTAGTCCCAGTCATCCTCATCACCAACCGTGACCGTCTCCACGCTCTCCTGCACATGCAAAGACCAAAGAAATATTTTTCCCGACACAAACTCTTCCCAGCTTGACCGTCATAACATGCTTGTCCATCCCGAACAGGACAAGACCATCCATGACCAATCACCTCATTGCTTATCTAGAAAACAGTCTCAGACTACCAATTACGACCACAAAAAACTATCACTTTCCAAAATTCACTCTTCCGACCACTCAGCACGACCACCGAGCACAATCTACCAAGTAGCGATCACAGTAAATTCCGACAACCAGCCGCAACACTCACGACTATCGCTCATCGACCATCAAGTACCTAGTCGCTCCGACTACTGAGTACCGACACCGTTCCATCAAGCACCTGACAAACACCTCGCTGGCCTAACACGAGTACTCAAAGTACTCGAAGATCATAAAGAGTGAAGTACTCGTTTCAATAATGAAGTCTTTGAATACCAACTGAGAAGCCTACGATGACCGATTGTAAAGCCTTCGACTACCAAAGACAATGACAGTAGACTACATGGTCTATGACTATCGACAAGAGTGCAAAATATACGACTATAAGAGCAGTCCTCACAATCTACGACCATCGACTGCAAAGTCACCAATTATCAACCAGTAAATCCTATGATTATTGAGTATGACCAGTAAAGTCTATGACTATCAAAAGCACTAAAGCTATGACCATATAAAAGTACAGTAGCTATGATTACCTTCAGTGGTTGATCTATCGTCGTCGTAGACAGGTTGCCATGGTCAAAGTCGTGAATGGTCGAAGCTGAACGTAGTCGTAAAGTCGTGGTCGTAAAGCCGTGCATGGTTGTAAAGCCATTCGTGGTCGTAAATGATAGCCGTGGTCATAAAGCCAGTCGAAACACTTGAAGATGGCAAAAACCACTCAGAAATAATCAAAACCATTCGCAAACAGCCAAAACCACTTGAACCCAAAATCTTTGACTATGATCACCCAATACTGATCACCTGATACTTTCATAAATACAAATTCCAAGCAATCAAAATATCAATTATTCATCATCATTTTTAATCACGACCATTCACATGGTCTAAACATGTACAGTGATTTTTTGACCTTCCAATTATACAGATTTCTATTTGCTCTATCTTGATTCGGGACGGGGATACCTTCAAGTACCTTCATATAAATGTCTGAATCCAAGTATCCATAAGGGTATGTAGTCACCACATACATTAATTTCAGTTGCAAATTCAAGTTCACTACTATCGAGATTAAATATCTAAACGCAATACCACCCATGATAGGGGAATAGGTTTCTTCATAACCAACTCTTGGGCGTTGAGTGAAAACTTGTGCAATGAGCCTTGCTTTATATCTTAGAACTTCATTTTTCTCATTTCTCTTTTGAACAAATACCAACTTATGTCCTACGGGGTGCACATATGGAGGTGTGCGGCTTACAGGCTCAAACACCTTTCTTTTATTCAGAGATAATAATTTAGTTTTTATTGACTTTTTCAATCCTTCCAATCTGGTTTTTTTCTTGTATTTAGTGAGCATGTAAGCTCTTGATCAAGATCAATAATTGTAGTAATTTTGTTTGTAAAAATAAATGTCAACATTGGCTGTTGTCCTATTCATGGATTCTCCTATGGTCACATAGTTTATAGTTAGTTCATCATGGGTTGATTCTTCTAGTGTTTCTACTTGCTCACTGCTTCTTCCAATTGCAGGGCAAGTCCCTTTAGTTTTTTAGTTCCAATGTGTGCGTACATATCCATGTTGGTTTCACCCTCCATGGGAATGTTCAATCCGGTATGCCTTTTCCTTGAAGGTGCCATACTGGTGCTAGGTCTCAACTAACTCTCATGCTAGTTCTAAGGAACTTTGGTGATTAAATGTGTCAAGTCATTCTTGCCATTTTCCATCAGGCGTCCCCAGTTACTTGGCATTCAAGGGGCTGGTATCCTTATCATGTTATTCGGAGGCCTCTGGACGGGATTAGAGATACTTTCTACTTTCTTCGGTATTTCAACTCTCTCTGGTGCATTGCGTGCAGGCACATGTGACTTGGTCAAGCAGTTAATTTGCTAATGCCTGCAAATGAATGATCTTCTGGACTTCTCTATTTGCTTTAGTGCGCGGGTCATGTGTATGAATTCTCATGGCTTGCCACATAATTTCTTGATATTTTTCATCAAGGGGTTGATTTCCTCCCCCTAATGTCGAGAAACTATCCTCATCAAATATAATATCAGTGAAATGGGCGGTGTGCAAATCTCCTATCATGAGGTCCAAATACCTGATTATGAATGTTGTCTCATAACCAATGTATATCCCAAACTTTCGGAGAGGGCCCTGTTGTGGTTACAGACCAAACAGAGAGAGAAAGAGTATGGTAGTGGAGAGTTAGGTGAGCAATGGCTTAGGGTTTCTCCACATGGCCTGTGTTGTGTGTGTGTGTATATATATATCAATATGGGGAGTGCTTTTATAATGAGTAAAGTCCATTACCGGTCCTTAAACTTTTTATGCTGTGTCATTCCGGTCCATAGACTTTTAAAGTATGTCATCCCGGTCCTTAAACTTTCAAAGTGTGGCAATATCCTATGTAGTTGTAGCAGTGAACTTTTTATGCTGTGTCATCCCGGTCCATAGACTTTCAAAAGAAATTGCCACACTTTGAAAGTTTAAGGACCGGGATGACATACTTTAAAAGTCTATGGACCGGGATGACACAGCATAAAAACTTTAAGGACCGGTAATGGACTTTACTCCTTTTATAATTATACCCTTACATCCGAGTACTACCCTCAGGGGTACTTATGTCATTACACATGTCCCATTTTGGGCCTTACATTCCTCTACCAGGCCTGCTGGGCTTAGGTGAGGGCTACCCCTACAACAGGAGCCTCTCATGGTGAAGGGCTTCACGGGCTGAAGCCATGTTGCCGAGCCCTTTGGCCCCCCTGTCCCTGCGGCCTGTGAGCTTTCCCAACGTTCGGTGGAGCCTTACTGCTTAGTGTAGTGTTCGTCCTGCCGCGAGGGTATGGCGCTCGGCGGTTGGCGAAGTGTTCGTCGTCCACAGGGCGACGTCGGCGAAGGAGTTGGAGTCGAAGTCGGAGTTGGTGCAGAGGCAAACCTCGCGCTAATGGCTTTTCCTGGGGCGAGGTGGGTGCGGCTCCGCCGTTCGGTAGTGCGCCTTAATGGTTCCTGGAATCGCGCTGACCTCTGGGCTGGCAGGAGCAGGTCGCTGCAGCCGTACGTGCTTTTGCACTTGGGGTGTATATGCGGGATGCCATGATTGGCGTGCCATGGGCTGTCAGCGGTCGCACGACCGCGGCCGTTCGGCCCTTCCCTAGGAGGCGGGACACGTGGCGGGGTGTTATGGGCGTGTCGTGTGCCGTCTGCCCACCTACCCGCGCGCTCCCCCAGTTGCCAGCGGTTACGCTTCCCGATCGTGGGTAGCCGAACCGCCGGTCTCCTGCCGGTTGCACCGCGCTGGTGGGGGGGGGTTGAGCCAGCTTTATAAGGCGTCGCCATCAGTATGGGTATGTTCCTTCGCATTGGTCGTTCCGGTCTGTCTTCTTTCTTCTGCCGCCCACGCAACCCACCCTTGCTCCTGCTGTTTTAGCGCCCTATCTCGGAGAGGAATGGCTTGCCGCGATGATCCCGCTCGCCGGCTCAGCGGCAGCGCCTCGTCCGACCGGTACGATCTGTCGCCTCCCCCAGGGAAGTACTCGCTAGTGGTGCGAGGAAGAGCGCACGTCAACAAGCGGTGGGACGCCATGGAGCACTCGGAAGGCCGCTGCTCCCGCGTGTTGGGGCAGAGCCGCGTTACTGAAGAGATGCTCCAAAGACTCGTCCGGGAGGGGAAGATCGCAGAACGTGACGGGGCTCGTCTACCCGGCCCCACCGACACGGAACCGCAACCGGCGGAGACGGAGGCTATTGTCTTTGTTGTGTTCTTTGATGCCGTCCTGCGGATGCCCTCGACACTCTTCGTCGGCAAGGTCTTGCGGGCGTACGAGCTGGAGCTGGCGCAGCTGACCCCAGCGCGATAGTCCGCCTGTCTGTGTTCGCTTGGGCACTGCGAACAGAGGGTCGCCGTCCCAGTGCGAGTCTATTCGCTATTATGCACGACGCGCGTTGTCAGCCGAAGAAGCTCGAGGGGGGAGCAGAATCGAACTTTGGCAGCGTCAACTTCATGCTGAGGAAGCAGTGTGCGAGGCTCTTCCCTGCATGGGCCGCGTGAGGGAAATGGGAGTCCGGTTGGATGCGTCGGTGGTTTACTACCTTGTGAAGAACAAGAGCGGTTCGTCATGCTGGGGACAGCGGATATCGTTCAACAGCTCGCAGACGTGGAGCCGATGTCCGACGACGCGCAGAAGGCGCGGAGGCTTGCCGGTATCGCCCGCCGGTTCAACATGCGCGACCTTGCCGAAGAGTTTACCATGTACGGGGTGGCGCCGCTCTCCGGCCGGTGGCAGTACGATGTTCGGGGCAGTATCCGGGAGGATGGCGTCCATCCGACTGTGTCCTGCCTTCTGAGACCCTCCGCTCCTTGTAAGTCCCTCAACCGTCGGATATGCGCATGCTCGCATAATCACGTGACTTCCTATGGATGACGTTCCATTTTTGTGTGTAGTGCCCCGGCTAGAAGATGTAGAGCACACAGTCGTTGCGCTCCTCAGGCCATACACGTCGTAGGAGCACAGGCTGCACGAGGCCGCGACCACCTCGGCGAAACAGGGGCAGATAAACCGGGTCTGCGAGGTCTTGGGGATTAGTGTGCCCGAGTGCGCGGTGCCGGTGGAGACCCCGAGCTGTCATGATGATGATGGTGAAGTGGAGGCGCGGCCGCCTCGGCGCAAGGCTCGATCTGAGGCCACCAAACCCGGCCCGTCGGTCACGCCGCTGGGAGGTATTACTGAAGTGGGAGGCGCGGCCAGCGCGGGTCCGAACCGGCCGGTTCGGGGGGAACGTTGCCCCTACTGAGGGTTTAGATGGTGGCGAGGTGGCAGGCCTTGGTGCTGTTGACCCTGTAGGTGAGGTGGCGCCGCCAGCAACGACCACCGAGGGTCTGCTACCTGCGACGGCCATCGGGGATTTGCCGCCTACTACCGGAGCGGCTGAGGATGGGTCGTCTGCATCCCCAAGGGCGAAGCGCCCCCGGGTACAGTCGTCTCTGCGTGCGAGGGGGTGATTCGGAGTTGCTGGCGCGGTTACTGGGATCCTGGCGCCCTGTGAGGAGATCGGCGAGGTTGGGGGAGAACGCACCGCTCCTCGGGCCGACGAAGCCCCCATTCCCTGTATGGAGGCTGCGCGGGCACCCTCCCGCACCGTGGCAGAGGGTGTCGAAGGTAGGCGCGATTCCTTTTCCTCTCATGACTTCGCGAAACTCTCTCCGATTTGCTCGCTCATTCCGTCGTCGACATCAGCTGAGACGAGGTCTCCCGGACGCGGTCAAGGATCGAGCAATGGAGGTATACGCGAAGTCGCAGACCTTGCTATGCAGGACTCGGCGCAGATGTCCGGTGCTGCAGAAGCCGCTGGGCCGAGGCCCCTCATCTCCGACTTCATCCCGCGATTGGAGATGCTTCGCGTTCTTAACCAGGCCGCGGAGCGCATTGGCAGCAGCTTGGATGTGCCGGCACTGGTGACATGCGGGGGAGACCTTCGGGCGCTCACGTTGGGTGCCTCGGAGATAAGGGTAAGTGGTTTACGGCTTGAGCCACTGTTTGAGGTCATTCTAACCCGCGTGGTTCTTCCCAGAGTCTTGCTCTGAGCCAAGCCTTGGAGGAGACTCGCGTTCGCGAGCGAAGAGCGCTGCAGATTGAACTTCGTGCTACGGACGATGCTCACGCTGCCAAGGATGAGCAGATCCGCAGGCTGGAGGCAGAAAAGGCGATGATAGCTTCCAACGCGGAGGACGCCGTGGCGGCGACGCGACGCGCCATGGCGGAGGTCCAGCGCGCTGCGACGGAGGAACGCACCGCCTTTCTTTAGCAAATCTCCACGCTGGAGGAGGATGAAACAAACCAAATTTTTGCAAGAATTCTAATTGAGTTTTGATTTCATCTTCACTTTAATCCTTGGCCTAAACCGAACAAAATCCAGCCCAATCCAGCCCCTAAACCTTACCGACAACACTTCAACGGCGGAAAACAGTGCGGCTACTGTTCATGGTCAGATATTTGCACCATCGCACCGATTTCGTTTGCCGCCGTCACACCATCTTTGTGACTGCTCTCACCTGCGCCTTTCCCGCCAGCTCCACCCCATTGTCGGCTGCCGTACCATGCCCAGGAGCCCCAGAACCCGTGTCAAGCCACGCCGACCCGACCCCGTCGCTGTGTACCTGCTTTTGCCGGCCGCCCAACGCCACCGCCCTGCTCATTCTCGCACTCTCCTTTCACAGCCGACCCGAGCCACGCCAACACCTTTTTCGCCGCATAGTGCCACCCCAAAGCGCCAGCTTCACACCCTGCCAGCCACGCCACCTCCTTCCCGAACGTCCCCGACCCGGCCACGTGCCATCGCCGCCTTGTGAAACCCCGCTGCCGAACCGTCTCCGGGCCTCTTTAAAAGCTCAGGGCTTCCCCAACCTCTTCCACACACTCCACTGAAGCTCCCCGCATGCCCAATCGAAGCCTCTTCTCCTCCATCGCCGCCAATTGCAAAAATCTCCAAACTGGAGCCCTAGCCCAATGTCGCCTTCCTGAGTCGCTATTCTCCAATTACTTTCTCTAGCAACCTCCCCATAACCCTAGAATCATGGCCGACCCACCGTCCTCGCACAGGCTTCCCTGGACCGAACCGCCACTCCCATGAGCTTGCCTTGGTCCCAAGGATGCTCAAAAACCTGAGCCTTGACCCCCTTAACCCTAGAAACTTACTGTTGCCCTCAAAAACCGCCTCGAGCCTTTGAGCTCGCCGCCGGCGATTGCCGCCTCCACTGGGCCCGCAACCACCCAAAATGGAACCCCCACGCCGCACCGAGTCCGTCCATGCCCTCAACCGCTGTCGCCATTCACTCTAGCCCCGCCGCCGGCCGCCGCCTCTCTCCTCTGTTTTCCCTGCGCTCCCGTGTAACCGATTGAAGAAGAAGAACAGTAACTATTGTTCATCCGACCGGTGGCGACCGGTCTTGGTTGAGCCGAGCCAGTTCGACCGAACCCGATCCGTCCCACCGGACCTGAGCCGATGCAGTCAAGCCGAGCCCACTAGCCACAACGGGTTCGAGCCCGATGAATAGTACCGGCCGGGCCCAATGAACAGTAACCAACCCAGAGCCCAAAATGGATGTTTATACTCCCTAGAACCGTTTCGAGCCCGCCAACCCAAATCTTAGGCCCATTTCTCCATATAGCCCTCCTATAAGCCCAAAATCCCAATTTAATCAAGTTTTTCGGATTTTCTTTCTTCTTTTATTTTCTTTGTTCCTAGCTCAACCCTTCGAGCGTGGGACTAATTTACTTTATTTTGCGTTAGTTCTCGACATCGAAAACCACCCGGAGCAGGAAGGAGAAGGTCAAGAGTTCAGGAAAACGAAGAATCCAAAGTTGCCAAAATCGTAGGCCCACAAGGCAAGTCACACATGTTTTCATCATGTTGAACCTACATTTTCGTTAATTATTTATTTACTTATATTTTCATTATGTATTTGCACACTGTTATTTTCTGTATAATAACTAATTAGAATGACATGATATTAGTTATGCTCTACCACCCGAAAAGCCCAGTTTAACTTAATGGCCACATTCACTTTGACAAGACATAGTAATATTAAATACGATATTAGTATAAACATGGTAGTTAGGAACTCATCAAATCCTTCTACTGTTAAGGCTTTTGGTATTTGTTTAGAGTTTTGGAAAAGTTGGATCTAGGGTAAGCGAGGATCACAGAGGTGGATCCGAAGACCTTATCCTAGGGTGGAGGCTTGGCTGTGGATTGGTGGCAGTGCCGCAGGCACTGAATATGGGTTTGTGCATGGATGATGCCTCAGATAAAAATATAAGGACCAGACCCTTATGCTGAGTAAAGAACATAGTACCTGCCCAACTACAAGCGTTGACTTTGTCAAACCTGGTTTAATAACTGCTCAAGTTCAATTGAACCTCTGCAACTGGCGGGGGGAGACCGAGGGTGAGTTCGTATGGGAGGTGGTTAACCATACAACAGTAGGACTGCTATGAGTTGGATGAGATCCGTGGGGTCATCCGAGTTTATGGGGATCTAGGACCTACTATGTGGAGGCTATATAAAGAGTTGAGCAGTGAACAAACTTGTTTTCTTGAACCCGAACGCGGGGTTAAGAAATCTTGTGGGTAAAGCAGGGCAACTCTGTAGAGTCATGATTAATGGTATTCGAATACGCCGTGCTTCTGGTGAATGAAGCTGTGTTTACTGGGTGAATCCAATAACAAGGCATAAGTAGATTTGAGAATGGTTTGGTGATGTGGAAAGATGGTAATCAAGTTTGAAACCCTTTTATTAATGAAGTACCTTTTTGGTCTTTAACTGGTTTCCAACTAAAATTGCATCCACATAAATAATGAACTTATTTCCCTTTCACTTGTCATACCTTGCATGTAGTTATTGCTAAGCTCCGTGTAGCTTGCTGAGTACGGTTGGTTGTACTCAAACTTGCTTTACTTTTCCCACACAGAAGTCAGAAGAAGGCAGGATATTACAAGTTTACGTGTTAGGGTTGCGACCGCACTCAAGCGTTCCTGTGGAGTTTTCTTTGGTTCTTCTGAATGTAAGTTATGTCTTGGGCTTGAATGCCTTAAAATATTTAAAATTGACTGTTAAGTCTTTATTTTATTAAATGAACTCTTTTAAAAGTTCGTAAGCAGGCATGATACTTCTTCTGTCTGTAACTGAACTCCTGGGTTGTTACGGAAGGTAACGACATTCCTGTTTCCAAAAACGGGGGTGTTACAGAGGAGAAGACCCAACTCGCCACATCCCTTGCAGAGAGGACCGAGGCCCTGGGCAACGCATCCCTGGCGGCATGGAGGGCGATGGGGTCGTTGGAAGGGGCCCCCCGGGACCTCGTCGTCGATGTACCCGAGGTTACGCATGGCCCTGAAAATCTGACGGAGACGCTTGGACGGATCGAAGAGGGCTCAGGCCTTGTTCTCCGTGGTGCCAAGTCCTTCGGCGATCACTGCGGCTTCATGGGTGCCTCCTTCGCCCTTGCCTTACTTCGCGCCCGGGGATGCGGGCACATCGGCGAGCTGGCGGATTCTCAGCTGGATCTGCCGGGCGAGCCCGAGGTGATGTCTGACGCCATCCACTTCACCTAGCCAGCCGTACAGAATTTCTATACTCGGATCTAGGGCTATGTTGGGGAAGACGCAGCCAAGATCGCGCTGCGGCGCACTCTGCGTAAAGAGGGGGACCTCCTCCGGTAGCTCGAGGGAGTTCCTCGGCGCGAAGAAAACGACGTAGATCAAGAGTGATGCCAGGGTTGGGTGTGTTGCGTCATATACACATTTTTGTATGGTTGCTTTGCAACCTGCTCTTTTATATGAATGAAGCAGTGCCTGCCCAATATGTTCGTGTTTTTGCACGCCCCCATTCTAGGCGATTGGCCCGTAGGGTAGATTTTTGCGCTCGGCTCCGCCAAACTTGTAGATAGTAGCGTCCGAGGTAGACTCGTGAAAAGGACAGTTGCGGGGCTGGCACCTAGTCAAAATAGACGCGCGAGCGCTCCGTCCCCTACCTTTCGAAGGGGTCGCAGCGGAGCTAGCGCCTAGTCGAAGTAGACGCGCGAGCGCTCCGTCCCCTACCCTTCGAAGGGATGGCAGTGGAGCTGGCGCCTAGTCGGAGTAGACACGCGAGCGCTCCATCCCCTACCCTTCGAAGGGGTGGCAGCGGAGCTGGCGCCTAGTCGGAGTAGACGCGTGAGCGCTCCGTCCCCTACCTTTCGAAGGGGTGGCAGCGGAGCTGGCGCCTAGTCGAATTAGACACGCGAGCGCTCCGTCCCCTCCCTTTCGAAGGGGTGGTAGCGGAGCTGGCGCCTAGTCGAAGTAGACGCGCGAGCGCTCCGTCCCCTACGTTTCGAAGGGGTGGCAGTGGATCTGGCACCTAGTCCAAGTAGACACACGTGCGCTCCGTCCCCTACCCTTTAAATGGGTGGCAGCGGAGCTGGCGCCTAGTCCAAGTAGACGCTTATTAGAGCTTGGGTGCATGGGAACTTCGACCACGTCTTATTTAAACTCCGTGGAGTGCGTGCGGAGGCGGACCTCGACGCTACGTCTTATTTAGAGTCCATAGACTGTGTGCGGAGGCGAGCCCTCGCGCGTTGCGGGCGGTGAGGGTGTGTGCAGAGGCGGACCTCGACGCTACGTCTTATTTATACTCCGTGGAGTGCGTGCGGAGGCGGACCTCAACGCTACGTCTTATTTAGAGTCCATAGACTGCGCGCGGAGGCGAGCCTCCACGTGTTGCGGGCGGTGAGGGTGCGTGCGGAGGCGGACCTCGACGCTACGTCATATTTATACTCCGTGGAGTGCGTGCGGAGGCGGACCTCAATGCTACATCTTATTTAGAGTCCGTAGACTGCGCGCGGAGGCGAGCCTCCATGCGTTGCGGGCGGTGAGGGTGCGTGCGGAGGCGGACCTCGACGCTACGTCTTATTTATACTCCGTGGAGTGCGTGCGGAGGCGGACCTCGACGCTACGTCTTAGTTAGAGTCCGTAGACTGTGCGTGGAGGCGAGCCTTCTCGCGTTGCGGGCGGTGAGGGTGCGTGCGGAGGCGGACCTCGACGCTGTGTCTTATTTATACTCCGTGGAGTGCGTGCAGAGGCATCCCTCCACGCGTCTTTTTTTATACTCACGCCCGCGTTTGCCACAGAGAGTGCGCGCGCGAACGCGTGTCTTTGTTTACACTCATGCCCGCGTTTTCCATGGAGAGTGCATGCGCGAACGCGTGTCTTTATTTATACTCATGGAGAGTGCGCGCGAAGGTGATCCTTCGCGTGCTTTTGTGGGAAACAAGATGAATTTGTGCAAATGGTGAACTTCATTAAATTCCCGTTTGGGCAGGTAAGCGATTACAAAAGGTGAGGGACTAACCACTGACCGCTTAGACGGAAACAGTCGCAGCTGTCGTTACCCGGTGATGAGGCCGTGCCCGATGTGAGCCTCTAGTGCTGGAGCAGTCCACGCAGGGGCCTGGCAAGGTATTTCCCGAAGCCGCCAAGGATCCTCGCGCTTGCACCCCCGGCTTAGGCGTAGTACCACCGCAGCCTGTCTGCGTTCCATGTATGGTGAAACGTGTGCCCTTCCAATGTGGCGTGGCGGTATGCTTCCTTCTGGAGGGCCTCCGCGACGATGTATGGGCCTTCCCATCTGGATTCCAGCTTGCCTACCGTCTCCGCGTGGAGTGCCATCTTGAGGACGAGGTCCCCCAGCTGGAATTCGCGCGGGTACATGAAGCGATCCTAAGCGTGTACCATCTGCCGCGCATACTTTATGATGTGCTGGGTTGCGCTTGCTCGGTCTCCATCAAGGAGGTCCATGGACAATTGGCGCTCCTCTTCTGGTGCCTAGACGAGGACCCTTCTCGAGCCTGCCTTTATTTCCTCGGGTGTTACCGCCTCATCGCCGAAGAGGAGCTTGAATGGCGTGAACCCCGTCGGGCATGTCACCATTGTGCGGAGGGACCAGAGGACACTGTGGAGCTCGCCTGGCCACTTGCCCTTTGGCAACCCGACGAGGCGCTTCTTGATCGCGGCGGAGATGGCGCCGTTGGACTGCGGGTGTCCCACCGAGGCGAACCAGAGCGTGATGCCCATGCTGTCACAGAATTCTTTGAACGGGGCTGCGTTGAATTGCAGGCCGTTGTCGACGGTGATCTCCTTGGGCACGCCGAAGCGGCATATGATATTCTGCCAAAGAAAGCGCTGCAGGGCTGCCGAGGTAATCTTGGCCAAAGCTACCGCCTTCGGCCACCTGGAGAAGTATTCCAAAGCAACCGCTATGAACCGCAGGTCGCCTGGTGCCCTGGGAAGCGGTCCCACGACGTCGATGCCCCACCGTGCCAGCGGCCACACCGGGGGTATAGGGTTGAGGCTCGTCGGGGGCCTGTGGATGGCCCGCCCCATCCATTGGCAACCTTGACACCGGCGCACGAGATCTTGGGCGTCGGCGACGGTTGTTGGCCAATAAAAACCTTGCCTAAATGCCTTGCCAACTAGCGATCTTGGTGCAAGATGCGAACCACAGAGGCCCGCATGAATTTCTGCAAGGAGCTGCTTTCCTTCTTCGCGTGAGAGGCATCGCAGAAGCGGTGCGCAGACCCCTTTTTTGTAGAGCACCCCGTCAAGCACCTGGAAGGACCTAGTGCGGTGTTGTAAACGCCGAAGCTCGGCGGGGTCGTCCGGCTCCGCGATGCCCTGTAGAAAACCGAAAATGGGTTCTCACCAGTCACACTGTTGGGTGATCTGGTGGATGAGGGCTGCATCGTGGTTGTCCTGCGCGATGGCTGCCGCTGGTAGGATTTTGTAACATGCCCCCGGGAGTTGGGAGCTGCTAGCTGGCAGCCTTTGCGAGGACATCGGCTTGTTCGTTCTCCGCCCGAGGGATGGCTTTCACCGTGACACCCAAAAAATGCCGCTCCTTCGCTCTTACGGCTGGCAGATATTTGGCTAGTTCTGGGTCCTTGGCTTGGTATGACTTGTCCACATGGCCCGCCACCAGTCGTGAGTCGGTGCGGACGAGGATGCGCCTTGCTCCCAGCGCTTTGAGCTTCCCGAGGCCAAAGAGTAACGCTTCGTACTCGGCCGTGTTGTTGGTGGCCGGAAATGCGAGGCGCGCCGAGTACAACAGGCGGTGCCCCTCAGGTGTAGTGACGACTGCGCCGACGCCCGCACCTGCGACGTCGTAGGCTCCGTCAGTGTTGAGCATCCACACCGGGTCCTCGGGCTGGTGGACAGGCTGAGCTGGGGGGTCCATTCCGCGAGGAAGTCTGCCAGAACTTGAGACTGAATCACCGTTCGGGATGCGTACGTTAGGGAGAATGGGGCAAGCTCAGCTGCCTATTTGCCGATTCGCCTTGTGGACTCCTTATTGCGTAGCATCTCCGCCAGGGGGAACGAGGATGGCACCATTATCGGGTGGGCCAGGAAGTAGTGTCAGAGCTTTCTTGAGGCCATGACCAGTGCGTAGGCGAGCTTTTCGAGTTCCGTATGCCACGTCTTGGTGCCCTGGAGGGCTTCGGAGACGAAATACACGGGTCGTTGGAGAGCACCCTCTTCGAGGACAAGGACGGCACTGACCGCCGTCGCTGAGGCGGCAAGGTAGAGCAGGAGGGGAGCCTCTGGCGCTGGGGCAACTAGAGTGGGAAGGCTTGCGAGGTGTTTCTTGAGGTCGTCGAAGGCCTTTACGCAATTGTCATCCCAATGAAATCCGTCGCAACCGCGGAGAGTCTTGAAAAATGGCAAGCCTCGTTCCGCTGCCTTAGACAAGAAGCGGCTCAAGGCCGCCATGCGGCCGGCCAGCCTCTGGACCTCCCTCGTCGTCTTGGGTGGTTCCATACCTAGGATGGCGTCGACCTTGTCGGGGTTCGCCTGGATACCTCGTCCAGACACGAGGAAGCTCAGAGCTTGCCCGCTTGTATGCTGAAAACACACTTGTCCGGATTGAGCTTGATGCCCGCCTTCCTGAGGTTGTCAAAGGTCTCCTGGAGGTCTCGACCATGGAAGGCAAGCTGCTTGGTTTTCACTACCACGTCGTTGACGTAGGCCTCCACATTCCTCCCGAGCTGAGTGGCTAATGCCAGCGCGACGGGGCGGGTGAAGGTTGCACCCGCGTTCTTCAAGCCGAAGGGCATTCTGACGAAGCAGAACGTCCCAACTGGTGTAATGAAGCTGGTTTTATCCTCGCCGTCCTTGGCCATGTAGATCTGGTGGTAGCCGGAGTAGGCGTCCAGGAAGCTCATGAGCTCGCACCCCGCGGTGGCGTCGACCAGTTGATCTATGCGCGGCAAAGGGTAGTCGTCCTTCGGGCATGCCTTGTTGAGGGCGGTGAAGTCGATGAACATTCGCAAGGCACCGCTGGCTTTCTTGACCAGCACCGGATTGGCAAGCCAGTCCGGATGCTGGACTTCGTGAATAACTCCAGCCTGGAGGAGCTTCGCCACCTCCAACTTGGCCGCTTGCTGCCGGTCCATGGACATACGGCGAAGCTTCTGCTTGATCAGCTTGGCGTCGGGGCGGACTGCCAAGTTGTGCTCGATGAGGGCACGGTCCACACCTTTGATATCATCTGGGGACCACGCAAAGACATCTGTGTTACTCCGGAGAACCTGGAGTAAGTCTTGCTCCACCTCCGGAGGGAGACCTTCGCCGATGGACACGAACTGCCCGTCCGCTTGGAGAGGCACCCTTTTGACCCCGCCCTCCGGGTGGGGCTTAGGTGTCCATCCTGGGGCGGATGGCGTGTCTGCGAGGATGTGTACCTTGCGGTGCGGACTTTTGGCGCCGGCTTCGACACGCCTAGCGAGGTCCTGGTCACCGAAGATGGTGATGACACCCCGTGAGCCCGGGAGCTTCATACATAAAAAGGCATGGTGCGGCACCGCCTCGAAGGAATTAATGGCGGGTCGGCCCAGTATGGCGTTGTATGGGTGCAGGATGTCCACGACATCAAAGACGATGTCCTCACTTCTGGCGTTGTCGGCCTGGCACAAGGAGACTCGGAGGCGCACGTGACCCAGGGCCTTCCGGGGCTGGCCGCCGAAACCTTGGAGAGGGGTCTCCGATGGTCTCAAGCGACTTCGAGGTATTCCCATGCGATCAAGGGCCTCTACGAACAGGATGTTTGCAGAGCTTCCTCCGTCGATGAGAGTGCGCCTGACGTGGTGGCCTGCAATGTCGGCCTGGATGACCAAAGGATCTTGATGGGGGAACTCCACGCCCTGGGCGTCGGCTGGCGTGAAGGTGATGTTGCAGTGCGGCATCCCTTGGGGTGGCTGCGCCGAGGAGGTTCTCGACGAGGAGCCTCCGGAGATGACGCTAATGATGCGGCGCTGGGTCCCTCCAGGGGTCCCGGCTCGCGGGGGACTTCCTTGCGGCAGCTGCACGTGGGCTGCTGCAATGGTCGGCGCTTCCAGGGCCCAAACTCGAGCTGTTGGTTGTCGTAGCGCCATAAGTTCGGTGCATGCCCGCGTGAAGTGGTCGCCATAGCCATGCACTTCGCACCATCTGCCGTAGTCTAGGATTTCCTGCTCCGCACGCGGTCTCGCGTCGCGGCTTCCATACCCAGTCGCGGGGCAAGGACAAGTTCTCGGGGAATGCCCTGTTTGGCGAAGACGTGGCGAGCCTTTTGGGACCTTCGCTGGTTACGCCGGGGCTTGTGCCTGCCGCTTGACGAGTTCTCGTACGCCCCGGCGTCAACGCGTTCGGAAGCGTCTCCCCCGGATGCTTGCTTGCGTTTTGCTCTCGAGTCGCCCTTCGCGTTTCCTTTTTGGGACAACTCCTCTGCTCGAGCGGTGTCGGAGTCGTCACCCTTGCGCCTTCGCGCATCTTCCTCTGCCTAGGTGTACTCTTCCATTTTGTCGAAGAGCTTCGCCACCGACTTGACTGGCTTCCGCGCGGTATATTCGGCAAGCGACCCCGGGCGAAGACCCTGTATTGCTGCATTGATGATGGTTGTTTCGTTGACATCCTTGACCTGGCAGCGTACCTTAGAGAAGCGTTTGTAGTAGTCATGGAGCTTCTCCGATGGTTTCTGCTTGACGACAAAGAGCTGCTCCGCGTCGACGCGCTCGACGTAGTTTCCTTGGAAGCTGTTGCAGAGGCGGTCGCGGATCTGCTCCCAGGCGTAGATGGAGTTTGGCTTGACGGTGAAAAACCAAGAAAGCGCCACTCCCTGCAACGCGAGGGGAAGTCCCTTCGCCTTCATAGTGTCGTTTCCGCCGGCGGCTTCGATAGCGGTCTCGTACACGCGCACGAACTTCTGAGGGTCTGTGTCCTCCTTTGTACGGGTCGATGGCACTAGGGAACTTGAAGTCCCCCGGCCACGCCACCTGCTGCAACCTGCAGAAAGTGGAGACTTTGGGTCCACGCGTCGCTGTGGGATGTGGCTGGACGCGGGGGCACCGTGGCTATCCGCCCTTTCCGGCGCGGGCTCCGATGCGACCGCCGGGGGGGGTCTGTCGACTCCGAGTCTCTCGCATATCCTGCACGGCCCCACGGAGATCCGCCAGCTCTCGTCGGAGCGTGCCGAGGGCCGTCAGCAGGGCGTTGGCGGCAATCGCGGCCTGCGCTCCTGGGCTGCCTGCTATGGTGGCGTGATGGACTCCGAGGTCGGTGACGGGATCGGATGTAGCGGCGGTGGTGGTGGGGTCGAGCGTGGCGGTGGTGGTGATGGGGTCGATCATCGCGGCGGTGGTGGCAGGGTCGAGCGTCGCGTCGCGAACACCAGTGTTGGCGACCGTCACGCCTGCATCGCCACCCACCCCTGCGGCTGCCAACGCCCGAGCCCTGGTATTGATGCGAGATTTCACCGCTCCCACCTTTTTCTCCTTCGTCACCGACGATGGGCTTGCTCTTGTCCTCCCCATGGACGGCGCCAACTGTTGTGGTTACAGACCAAACAGAGAGAGAGAGAGTATGGTAGTGGAGAGTTAGGTGAGCAATGACTTAGGTTTCTCCCTATGGCTTGTGTTGTATATATATCCATATGGGGAGTGCTTTTACAATTATACCCTTACATCCGAGTACTCCCCTCAGGGGTACTTATGTCATTACACATGTCCCATTTTGGGCCTTACATTCCTCTACCAGGCCTGCTGGGCTTAGGTGGGGGCCACCCCTACAACAGGCCCATTGTAGTACGCTATGGTGGGGGTGTAGGTACATAAACTTTGCAACCAAACCTTCAAAGATAAGAAATTTTCGGTACTGATTCTTGCGCTAGTTGCGTAGTTGAATGGATGTTATATACCGATGGTCTAAAGTTGATGAAAGTTGCTGCATGTAGCACTGCGTGTCCCCAACATGTAATTGGTAAATTATATTTCTACAAAAGTGGTCAGGCAATAAATTTAATTCTCTTAATTAATGCCTCTGCTGGACCATTCTAAGTGTGGACATATGGTACAGAATGCTCAACTTTAATTCCGATTGCCATGTAATAATCATCAAATGCCTTTGAAGTAAATTCTCTAGCATTGCCTATTATGATGGACTTTATATGATGATCAGAAAAATTATTTTTAATTTAAATTATCTGCGAGATCAGCTTTGTAAAAGTATGGTTTCACGTAGATAATAAATATACATGCGACCATTTCAAGGAAGAATCGATGAGTGCATAAAATATTTAAATGGTCCTGATAGTGGCTATATAAGACCGCAATGTCTCCTTGGATACGTTCCAGGAATGTAGGGACTTCATCCTTTATTTTCAGAGCAGAAGGTTTAGTAATTAATTTTTCAATGGCACATGCAGGGCACACAAAATCTTCTTGAATCGGAAAATTCTAAGACCTGGTGGTCTAATCTATCATGCTAGAGGTAGAAAAGCTTAGAGCTTCTAAGTATGGCTTTCAGGGCAGTATAGGTCGCGGGTGCCTTAATATTAGTGTAGTATAGTCTAGTCTCAAATGAAGTTTTCCTAATACCCTTTTTTCACTTTCTTCACGCTTTGTAATGAGCAGGTATTTCTTACCATACTCTTCTTCAGTTTCAACATGAAAACCGTTTGCGCGAATATCCTTAAAACTAAGGAGAATTCTAATCGATTCTGGGTACAACAGGGCTTCTTTAGTGACCAAAGTTGTGCCAATTGGGAGTACAATTGTGGCTCTTCTCAAGCCTATTATACAAGCATCACAACCACTGATTGTTGTAAGACTACTAGCATTCTTGCTAATCGACTGAAAGAATTTCGTCTCTCTCAAGATGGTATTCGTTGTGCCGCTGTCAGCTAAATATGCTTCCTTCATAGTGCGCCACACGCATTCTAATATAAGTACTTTATTAATATGTCGTAGAAAGCAATCAACACATAAACAAAATACTTCAAACATTACAACATATCATGTTAGTATTAACTGAATAAATGAATTAATTAATTAATATCAACCAACCATCACGAGGAAATAAATTGTTTGAGTACCATCAAGGCAAAATCTAACTTATTCCTTTCACACATGAAATGAATGATGCATTTTATGCATTAGACTGAATCTACTAAGAAGTTAGAGACTTCGGTTGCAATCTTCTCTGGGGTGAGATGCTCTTCCAAGGAAATCATGGCGGCGGTAGCTGCAATGTCAAGGGAAGGGGGTATGGCTGCAGGAGTGGAGTTAACCTCCATTGGTGCAGGCAGCTGTTATGAGATCTCCCCTCAATGAAGGCAAAGTGAGTTTCATGCTACCCTGTACTGCCCTTCTTTCTTTTAGCTTGGAACCCATCAACAACGTATAGCGGTTCTCTATAAATCCGTGACCAGTGCTCCCAGTTGCAACACTTGAAGCAGGTTTAGTCTTGTTGACTATAAGGCTTGTTGTCCTGCTTTGGTTTGTTGGCCTTATTTTTTCATGGAGCATTTGGCTTACCTTTCTGGGCTACGGCTTTGCCTTTCCTTCCCCTTTTCTTTATTATAGGATTCTGTACCTTAAAGCTCTCAGTGTTGGCTTCACAGCCAACGGAGCTCCTAAGTGGCTATGCGACAAAGTTCTTGTGGATAACTTCATTGTGAGCCTCTGCAACCTGCATAATATCAATCAATTCAGTCTATCCTTATGGCCATCTTGACGATAGTTGCGCGCAGACTGCACTGCACTACGGTGGAAGGTGGAGAGGGTTTTCTCAATCTTCTGCTTATCTGTGACTTGCTTGCCACAGAGTTGAAGATTGGTACAATTTTTTTGCAGAGCAGAATTGTACTTCCCAACTGTCTTGAAGTCAGCAAATCTTAGTCGGATCCATTCCTGCTCCGCCTGAGGAAGAATGGTGTACTTTAGCTTCTCAAACCGCTTCTTTAGTGTAGTCCATAAGGCAGTGAGACAAAGGTGGTGCCTGAGGAAGTGAAGTGCCTGATCATTTTTCTCAGGGTTGGGTTTGGCATCCTGTGATGTACCAATCGCAATGGCAGTGCAGACCTTTTTGGCTCCAAGTACAATCTCAATGTCCGAAGCCCAAGTCAAGTAGTTTTGGCCATGCTAGGCCAGCTCCTTAAACTCCCGGTTCGTGATGCCTGTTATCTACATGTGCATAAAAAGGAATACATAAATTTACTACATGTAAACATGCATAAAATAAATTGGATAGTGGTACAAAAAAGGCTCTCGTAATATTTTAGAATTTTTCTATTCATTTTCATGATTTTACTGCTAATTTCATTGATTAAAGGTGATTTTAAATAATTACGATCAATCAAAACAATAAGTAAATATAGTAAAGCATAATAACAATAGTGCTAAACATGCTTCCAATGCTAAAAAATAATATAAAATTTGAATTCCCAAGGCCCTTTTATGATAGAATATGAATTTTCAGTGAATTCTACAGTTTTTGATGGCTAATCTACTAAATTTCAATTTTGAGAAATTGTCCGCACAATTTTTGGAAAAACCAGGGGCCTATCAGTAATATTTGGGGGCCCTCCCGTGATTTTCCTAAAAATGGAGGGCCTATGTGCAAATTTAGGGCACCGACCTCCCCTTTTTCTTTTCTTGGCCCGTTCCAGCCTATATGGATGCGATGGGGGGTAGGGAACACCCTACCCCATACTCAAGTGGCGGCGGTGGCGTTCGGGCTAGCGGCGGCGGCATTTGGGTCATGTCAGCGCTTAGTGGCTCCTCCCGGGGCCGTGCGGCAGCGGCGGTGTTTAGGCCGGCACTGGCGCATGGTGGCTCCACCTGGGGCCATGTGGCGGTGGCAGCGTTCAAGCCGCGTCGACGCACGACGGCTCTGCCCAGGGCCAAGCGGCGGTGGCGCACACCTCGGGGGTCGGCGGCAGCTACGCGACTTCGGGTCGTGAGCGGCGCACGACGGCGACTGCACGACTTCGGGTTAGGGGCGATGCGGTGCAGCGACCCAGCCGCGTGCGGGTGGCGCGTCGGCTCGGCTGGCTTCATTTTTTCCTTTTTTTCTCTTCTTTTCAATCTACAGTGCAATCGACATCTACTCTATCATGCAAATCTATCAAATGGCTTGGCCGATGACTTTAAGTCAGCTCGCTGTAAATTAGAGCGGATTTGCAACATAGAAAATAATCTAGAAAGAATTGTAGAAAATAATCTAGAAAGCAAAGTTTACGGATTTTAAAACGATCTAGATAGGCAATTCAATCTACGAGTGTCATGTTTCGATGATTATCCTTCAATCCACCAGAGCGAGTTGTACTGATAACGTATTGAGGAACCGTCACTAGGGAGTCCGATCCGAGCAATCACCTCATAGACAGAAGAAGAATCAAACACAGAATAATGTAAGAACGAATAGTAGATTGAACACAGAGAGGGGGGAGTTTTTTTCTTTCTTTATTACTTTTCTCCTTCCAAATATACATCATACAATCATTAGGACCTTCTATATATAGACTAAAGAATGGAATGCCCACCATAAGCTAAGACCTACAGTTCAGGCCCAAATTTCCCAACATAAATATGCGCAAAACACTCGCGGTTTCTCATCTTCCTCCTCTCCTTTCCAATCGGTGCAGAGGCGGTATAAATGCAATAAGTCGTCGGCACGGCAAGCAAGGAGACGGGCGTTAGCACGCACGGCCAGACCCACACGGTCCCATGCGATTTTGCTAATGAACCGACCACCTAGCTCACGGCCGCGCGTGCGCCACAACGCGCGCCCATGCTGGCCACGCCGGCCTCCACGTCGTGCGCGCCGTCAAAACTCAGAACGCGCGCTCGGCCCCTCTCGCCTGCACGAGCACGACGAAACACACGTCTCGGCGCGTGCTACCCGGACGCATACCATTCAGGTGGACTGTCTCGTTCGGAGGCAGACGATTCAACGGAATATTTGTGTTTCGGAATTGGTATGGCTGCTCAAATTGTACTGCGCGGGCTTTTCTCCTCTTGATAAACGCCGTGGTAGACTTTATACCGGCGTTTACAAACGCCCCCTTCAAGTTTTCTGATCCACTGGACTGGACACGCTAGGGATCATGTCCAACTCAAAAACAAATTTTCTGATCCAAACAGCTTCCTTTGCAGCTTCAGAAGCTGCAATATACTCGGCCTCAGTTGTCGAATCAGCTACCTTCTCTTGCTTGGAACTTTTCCAGCTCACTGCCCATCCGTTGAGGCAGAACACAAAACCAGACTACGATCTGCTATCATCTTTATCAGTTTGGAAACTAGCATCGGTGTAACCTTTTACAACGAGCTCTTCTTCACCTCCAAAAATAAGGAACATATCCTTAGTCATTCTAAAGTACTTAAGAATATTCTTTACAGCCACCCAGTGAGCTAGACCGGGGCTAGATTGATACCTGCTCGTAACACTTAGAGCATATGAAACATCTCGCGTACAAAGCATAGCATACATGATGGATCCGATGGCTGAGGCATACGGAATCGCACTCATCTTCTTTTGCTCATCAAGTGTTGAAGCACACTGAGTCTTACTAAGACTAATGCCATGTGACATAGGCAAGAAACCTTTCTTGGAATCTTGCATATTGAACCGTTTCAATACCTTGTCAATGTATGTACTTTGGCTTAATCCAATTAGCCTCTTCGATCTATCTCTATAGATCTTTATGCCCAAAATGTAAGCTGTCTCTCCGAAATCTTTCATTGAGAAACATTTTCTTAAAGAAGACTTCACAGCTTCTAGCATTGGAATATCATTTCCGATCAATAATATGTCATCTACATACAAGACCAGAAAAACAAGTGCGCTCCCACTAGCCTTCTTGTAAACACAAGGCTTTTCTTCATTCTTGATGAAGCCAAACCCTTTGACTACTTCATCCAAATGAAGATTCCAACTCCGAGATGCTTGCTTCAATCCATAAATGGACTTCTGAAGCTTGTATATTCTCCCAGCATTTTTCAGATCAACAAAACCCTCAGGTTGTGTCATGTACACATCCTCGCTTAGGTTTCCATTTAGGAAAGTCGTTTTGACATCCATCTACCAAATCTCGTAGTCGAAATAGGCAGCAATCGCTAGGAGGATCCGAATAGACTTTAGCATAGCGACTGCCGAAAACGTTTCATCATAATCAACACCTTGAATTTGCTTGAAACCTTTCGCCACCAATCGTGCCTTATAGATGTGAACATTTCCATCAATGTCTATCTTTTTCTTAAAAACCCATTTACACTCAATAGTTTTTACACCATCAGGTAGATCCACCAAGTTCCAAACTTGATTATCATGCATGGATTCTATTTCGGACCTCATGGCTTCAAGCCATTTTTCAGAGTCTGGTCTCATCATTACTTCCTTGTAGCTCTTGGGCTCATCATTGTCCAACAACAATATGTCGCGTTGTCCCATGGTTAGGAGCGTGAACTTTTCAGTTGCGCGACGTGCCCTTGTAGACCTACGTGGGGGCGGTGCCTCCATAACCGGTTGTACAACATCTTGTACATCCTGTTGAGGTTCAATAGGAGCTGAAACATTTTCAGGTGTTTCCCGAATTTCTTCAAGCTGTACCTTGCTCCCACTAACACCCTTTGAAAGAAACTCTTTTTCCAAAAAGATACCGTTCCGAGCGACAAACACTTTGCCTTCTTCCCGATTGTAAAAATAATATCCTTTGGTTTCCCTAGGATACCCAATAAAGAAGCATTTATATGATTTAGGATGGAGCTTATCAGACATCAAACGTTTCACATAAGTCTCACAACCCCATATCTTAAGGAAAGACAATCCAGGACGTTTCCTGGTCCATTTCTTGTATGGTGTCTTTTCCACTGATTTAGATGGAACTCTGTTTAGTGTAAACGCAGCAGTTTCTAGAGCATATCCCTAGAAGGACAATGGAAGATCAGATTGGCTCATCATAGACCGAACCATGTCTAACAAGGTCGGTTCCTCTGTTCAGATACCCCGTTCCACTGAGGCGTGCCAGGCGGAGTCAGCTGTGGAACAATTCCACACTGTTTTAGATGTTCACCAAATTCATGGCTCAAATATTCACCTCCACGATCAGATCGCAAAATTTTAATTGTCTTGCCTAGCTAATTTTGTACTTCATTCTGAAATTCTTTGAACTTTTCAAACGATTCAGACTTGTGCCTCATTAAGTAGATGTATCCATATCTACTAAAGTCATCGGTAAAAGTAATGAAATACTGAAAACCACCTCTGGCTACTGAGCTCGTTGGTCTACATACATCGGTATGTACAAGTCCCAACAAGTCACTTGCCCTCTCACTATGACCAGTGAAAGGCGCCTTTGTCATCTTGCCAAGTAAACAAGACTCGCATGTCTCAAATGATTCAAAATCAAATAAGTTGAGTAGACCATCTTTATGGAGCTTCTTTATGCGTTTCTCATTTATATGACCTAAGCGACAATGCCAAATAAAAGTGGGATTCAAATCATTAAGCTGCAGCCTCATTGCATTAATATTATAGACAGGCTTATCCTCAAGATCAAGAACATATAACCTATTCATCAATAGACAATGTGCATAGAGTATATCATTCAAATAAATAGAACAGTGTTTGTTCTTTATTACGAACTCATAACCACCATCTTCCTCCAAACATGAAGAAGAGATGATGTTCTTACTCAATGCTGGAATATAATAACAATTATTTAATTCCAAAACTAATCCTGAAGGTAATGACAAGTGATAAGTGCCGACAGCCAATAAGCAACATTTGCTCCATTGCCGACACGCACATCCAACTCGCCTCTCGCAAAACTTCTAGTCCTTCTTAGACCCTGCAACGATTTGCAAGTATGAATCATTGATCCGGTATCAAATACCCAAGATTCACCAGAAGAAATTGCAAGATTAATTTCTATAACATTTATACCTGAAGCAGAAGTCTCGCTTCCCTTCTTCTTTTTCAGATCCTCCAAGTATTTCTTACAATTCCTAGACCAATGCCCCTTGACATGGCAGTGGTAGCATTCATCATCAGGAGAAGGGCCAGATTTGACCTTCTTATTTTGCTTTGGCTTAGAGCTAGGGTGCTCATTAGGAACCTTTCCTTTGCCTTTGCCTTTGGGCGTCCAATGCTTCCTCCTTTTATTCTCCTTCTGAACCATCATCACATGATTGGTGTTTTTCTTAATGCTTTCCTCTGCTGTCTTAAGCATCCCATGCAATTCAGTCAATGATTTCTCCATGCTATTATATAAAAGTTCATAATGAACTGCTCATAGCTCGGAGGGAGAGATTGGAGAACAACATCCGTAGCCAGATCAGGATTAAGGGGAGAACCAAGCTTCTCCAAGCTCTCAATGTAACCAATCATCTTGATCACATGAGGACTGACTGGACTACCTTCCGCCAGCTTGCACGCAAACAAGGACTTTGAAATGTTAAACCTCTCGGTCCTAGCTTGGTTCTCAAACATGTCACACAGTCCTTCAATCATAGTGTGAGCATCTGCATTCTCATAATGCTTCTGAAGCTCAGAGGACATCATAGCAAGCATGAGACAGCTAACGTCGAGTGAATCATTGTAGTGCTTCTCATAAGGTTTGCGGGTGGCAACGTTTGCACCCTCGGGGAGTTCATCGGGGTAGGGTTGCTCAAGAACGTATTCCTTTTTTCTTGTCTGAGAACAATTCTCAGGTTGCAGTACTAATCAATAAAATTCGTTCCATTAAGTTTTTCTTTCTCAAGAACAGATCGCAAGTTAAAACCAAAATTGTTACTAGAAGCAGCCATGATCTACAACAGAAAATAAACAAGCAAAGTTCAGCACTATGTTCATGTTTGATCTTCCATTAAACAATTTAACAAAAGACACTCCCACTATATGTTTTGTAATCGTCTTCCCTCTAACGACATATAGTGGTCAAGATCCATGTTCATCCAAGTTCTAGTGAGCTTTGGCATCACCGCTAGAAACCTAGTGACGTAGGTAAGCAACGCTTGCTAATCACATCTTATGTGATTCTTATTTGCTGGATGGCATCCAATGCCCTGGCTCCCAACACCATGCCCCAAGGCCCAATCCAATTTGATAGCCTTGTCAAGTAAACCAACACTATGCATATGGATGTCCGATATCCACCCTATTAGATCAAGATAGTTGATGGTACTCTGCTTTGGCAGACCTACCAAACAATGATCATAATTCTTATAGGTGCAGCAATTGGAAGAGCATCAAATAAATTCTTAATTTTTCTGAGGGAAGCTATTCTGTCATGAAAAATACATCCTCTACAGGTATGGCATGATAGAATAGTATGATAGGAAATAAACATCACATGCATATAATCACATTATACTGTGAATGGTATGGTCTTTTGAATCGTAGTGGTCGCCATCGCCATGGTTCCACGGTGATGTCCTTCGCAACACTTCCTGTCCTCTTTGTCATCATGCTTGAAGCCTCCATGGTAAAGAACTAAACTATTACAACTAATAGCTAGCAAATGAATTGCATGAGGAGCGCAAGCATCACAAGTCGACACGCAGGTCGTTATACAATTAAAGAACAACCTCAACCCAGCTGTGATTAATACGACACATAGGCCGCCAAAACACACATGCATCACGTATACATCTATGCCATACCATTCACATCATTCCCTGCAAAAACAAGTTAAGCGTAGAACGCATTCTACCGCCCTGACATGAATGTATTTGTATAACAATCTATGCGTGTACGCAACGGCGGTCCCGATCATCTATGCGTGTACCGCCCTCACGGAATTACATAGATCGAATCTATGAAATCGCTATGAAAATCTCATCGGGCCGATCAAATCAACCCAAATCCGAGCCATTCAAAATGTCTCAATTTTCATTAGATCAATCACATTGATCATCACGATCGGTATACTTGAGGAGACCGCAACACAAGACCTCGATCTGTTGGCTCGATCTACTGACTGTGCGCGTAGTTAGCCCCGATGGTGATTCCAGCCAGTAGGGCCAAGTCGCGCGTACATCAAAGAAGGAACACGAACTAATCTTTTTGGCCACATGATGCTATCAACTCATACCTATTCCAACCCCTTATGACCGATTGATCTAATCAACCCGTGCACCGAAAGATCCATCACATGAACCTAGCATAAGAACAATAATAGATCGCATCTACTACAAACAACATATCATCTACAAGCGCATGATCCAGACCACATACTACGCAGCTTTGCTCTGATACAACTGAAGGAGAACGGGTAGGCTACGCTAGCTACAACATTTGATTTTCTACTGTGTTCAACCAGAAAACATGCGTGTAAGGGAGTCATGGATAGTTACCACTAGATGCGCTGCGCAGCGGAAGAAGAGTTGGAGCAGCCCGGTCCAACGTAGATGCACGTTGATGAAGAAGAAGCAGCCGATCGTTTCACAAACTGAATGTCTCCTCCTCGCTTCCTAGCAATAGCCTTGCGCTTCTCGCCGATCAGCACAGCAGCAACAGTAGCGGTGCCTCCACGGAGTCCACACGTTCGGGATGGAACGCCGTGCGCTGGTGTGCTAGCACCGCGCGCCCGGCTAGGGTTTCGGGATACGGCCGAGGGGAGGTGGCAGCCAGGGTTTTCAGCATAGTAGTCTATTCTACCTGCAGCCCCGCCTCCACATATTTATAGAGCATACTAATGGGCTTCCGCGTTGTAGGCTCATTAGAACCCTAATCCCATATGGATCAATATCCCTTTTAGCCTATAAAACCGAATTGTTTATGATTGCCTCTTGGGTACATCACTAACATATACATGGTCATGGTGTTTATGAGTTGTTTGAGCTAACCATGCATGATATAATATTTGTAATGACAGAGTCGAGGTAATCTATCCTGTGCTCACCACTGGTGTTTATTTTACGATGTTGGTTATCTGTGGTGGACTGTGCTACGTCATTTTGGTTGTAGGACGGATAACCGCATTTCACATTTTTCTTGTTTGACCTGAAAGCATTCAGAATTCAGAGGCAAGCATTTCCTTACGTTAACGCAAGTTCTAAGACTCTTCCTCTGATGACGCTCTCGCTGCTACAAAAAAAAGTTTACATTAAACGTCTTATTATACATGATTGACGGAAATCATAAGTGTTAAATATAATCACAGACGATTTAGGTTTAGAGACCGTCTGTGTTGCTGTCAGCGCTAAAAACTGTCTGTAAAGAGAAAATATTACAGATGATTCATGGTGAGAACCGTCTATGAAGTATCACAGACGGTTCATACCAAGTCGCAATATCAAAGACAATTTTTTTATTTAAACCATTTGTGATAGTTATCACAAACGGTTTATAATAAAAATTGTCTGTGATATATTTTCCACCTCGCAATCCCCTAAAATTTCATAATCTCCCGCCCAAGTTCGAATACAATTCCGTTCCAAGAAACCTTTAATAAAATGGACATAACTTTTGCATACGGTATCCGTTTTCGACGTTATTGTATTCGTTGGAAAGCTAACAATGAGCCCGATCCAAAACAAACCAACCATATTGCACTAGCCACCTTCTAAGACCCCCAAAATCGGCCATCTTTAGCCTCAAATTTGCATCGCAAGTTTGTGGTTTCCGTTTTTGCCAAAATTTTCGATCTTCCATTTGGAATTTAGGATTTGCCTCAATTGCAAAGTTGTAGATCTCATCGAAACTTTTCAAACGAGCATATATAAGCCATATAGAATTTTTCTATTTTATCTTTTGAGACTAACTATTTACATTGCACTGGTATATACATATATTGTCTCCGATAATTACATATCACAGATGGTTTGTGATTCAAACCGTCTGTGATAATTATGTACCATTGATCGCTGGGCCCGTCGATCCTCCTCAACCCAATCATAGCCAATAGAAATCCACTAATCCCCACCCCACAGATTTTAGCACCCATTCCGCAAAAAACATTTTCACTCCCGCCTCTCTCTCTCCCTTATACATACTCACCCATGACCTTGCTGCTCCCTCACCTCCCTCCTCTTCACGTCTCCTGGTGTCACAACTACCATCTTCCTAAAATGCAGTGGATCAGTGAGTTCATTGTCTCACTCTCATTGCCACTGCCACTTTTCGTCGAGATCTTTGAATTTGGACGAGATTGTGGTGGATCAGCGTTCAAAATTTTGAAGAAATCTCTTCACACCATCCTCCTCACCGACCCCGACCCTGGTGGCCCTTACAAAGTAACCGGCACGCAAGTCTACGGGTAGCAAGGCGCAGCGAAAGTAGCTAACTACCAAGATGGCGCTCAAGACAGTGCTTGCTCAAGTTGGCGCCGGCAACGACGGGTGTCAAATACAGCTCGCACGCTGCTTCTTCTTCTATGTTCTTGCATGCCATGTATAAGAGTTGGGTTCATAGAATTAGGAGATGTATTCTTGCCATATTCTTGCTATGTTAGATGGGTAACATGCTTGTTATCTCGTTATGCTTTAATGGTGGATTCTAATCTTAATAGAAGTGGAATATGCTGTTGTGTTTGCTGCTGCATTTGTTTGTTTTCAAAGGGCGTAGCTAACATTTCTTGAGGCTAATCAAAAACAGAAAAAATTTAGGTATAGAATGAACTATCACAGACAGTTTTGTGGTATAAACTGTCTATGAAGGAGTACCACAGATGGCTCAAACCAAAAACTGCCTGTAATACTCGCACATCACAGACGGTTCTATCTACGAACCGTCTGTGATGGGAAATTATCACAGACGGTTCTATATACCAACTATTTATAATACTCGTCTATCACATATGGTTGGTAATTAGAACCATCTGTAATGTGTGAGTATCACAGACGATTTTTGGTTCGAGCTATCTGTGATAGTGTTTTTCACAGACGGTTCTAGTTACAAATTGTCTGTGTTGTATTTATCACAGACGGCTCATAAACCGTCTGTGATAACCTCCGATTATCACTGACATATAAATTTAGACGGTTCAGAAAACCATCTATGATGATAGTTCTGAACTATCCGTGATAACCCTTTTTGTAGTAGTGTGTACTAGCCTACTAGTCGAACAAGCAAGAATATTGATTCAAGAACTGAAGTGTATCATCAGACAATCGATTCAGACCAATCCCCCGCGTGGGAGACAAAATGTTTGCAAGTAGAAATTTAACGATCAGGAACTTGAACAAGTCTAGCAAGAATTCTTCGTTCTTGCGTTTGAATCATGCAGCAGAACAGACCAAAGACTTGGCGCGAAGGTAATACTATTCCAAGAACAAAAGACTACGAACCATGCACACCGTACCGAATGACTGAACCCCGATCGATCATCTATATAAACGAGCTCGCCAGGACAAACTTTCTCCAAAGCTCAGGCTAAGCACCATCGACAACCAAACTTCAAATCGAAAGCGATCTTTTATCGCGCGCTCGCTGTCTCTCTCTCTCTCTCTCTCTCTCGATCTCTATCTCGTAGTCTCGTCTGTAAGACAACAAAACAATGGCGATGACAGCGAAGACGATGTTGCTGCTCCTGTTCTTGGTGCAAATCTTCGGCGTCCTCGCCGCCGCGGCGAGGCCGTTATTGGAGGGGGACGGCTTGCTGGAGAACGGGATCGGGATGGTGACGAAGATGCTTGGTGACGCGAAATCAGGGCCCAACCCCCCTACGAACTGCTGCTAAATCTTCTTCTTCTTCCTCCTCTCCTCCTTATTTTGTTTAGGGGTATGTTATACTCGTGTTTTTTTCTCTCTTTGAGAGATCGATGATGTGTAACTATGATACCGTGTACATGATTCTGTCATGTAGATGTAGAATTCGTTCATTCTCTTAAATTAACTAGTTTCGGTGACTAGCATGTGTCTTTCTGCATTTTAGGTTTTGTTCATTCGCTACTTTCTAAGAGTGGAAACTCTTTTACCATACCATTGCAAAAGTGGGAAATCCAGTTAGTGTCAAGTCTAACACTAACTAGGGGAAAAGGATTTGAGCATTTGACCATTCTACTCTTCTAAGAGAATTAGAAACGCAAGTCTAATCCATATTGGCGTGAATTTTTGTACTATGGGCATGTTCTATTTGAAGAAGCTAAAAGTCAATATGAACACGTGGCTTTTCTACTCCTCGTAGTCTCGTCTTGTGTACATATCTCTTCTTTACTTTTTTACCGCTCGCTCCTCCTTTTCAAAAATTACTTTTTTCATCAACTACTATTTATTTTTAACAAAAAACGGCTTGAATACCTTAACTGGTCTGGCCTGGGCAGTGTTCCTAGTCTGAAAGAATTTCTAGGCCCAACTCGCAAAACGCTCTGGTCTAGTGTAGGATGCGTGTAGGCAAATAATATTTGTTTTGAATAAAGATACAGCTATAAATATCTGGATTGGACATATAAGATGATGCGGGTAAACATGGCGTAAACATATTTTCACAATATTAGTGCACTTGTAGGTTTTTCACATATATGGTGGTAGTAAATAAAATTGTCAAAGTTGTATCTTACTGACTTTGAAAAGTCAAACGCAACACTTTTCCATAACTTGCGGTGGTATTATGCATGTGTATGGACGTAAATTACGTTAGCAGCGTAGAGCAGTGACGATAACTTGCCCTTGACCTCATGTGAATGTTTGTGCGTATGTCGCAAATGACGGATGATTGCGACACTTGTACAGCCAACCAAACAACTTGATCTGAACCGACCCACGAGTCCATTTATTTATTGCAAAAAGAATGAATAACTGTTGTAGTATTATTTACAAGAATAATTAAGCATGCAATTGAAGTACACCAATCATCATCGTCATCATCTGCAACACGTAAGTCCAGCTGCACAATTCGTGCATCTCTCCGCCGGGCCCGGAGTGGAAAAAATGATCCTACGAGCATACAAATGCTCTGAAAAACAGATGAAGAATTCAGAGGAATCAATGTGCAGCGTGGGCTTGGTGTGATCGTCCACGGTAGCAGCAGTGTGTGCCCCCGCTTCCCCCCGATTTGGAGTCACCGAGTATCTGCATCACCATCCCGATGCCGTCCTCCAGCCAGTCGTCCCCCCGCAACTTCCTCGCCGCGGCCGCGAGGACGCCGCGGATTTGCATCAACACCACGAGCAGCAGCAACACCTTCGCCGTCGCCGCCACGGCCATTGTCGCCGTCGTAATTTGTACCTTTAAACGGGAGACACAAACTATGAGAGAGATCTCAGAGAGCTTGAAGCCGTGTAGATCGAGTTTGAAGTTTGCAGTGGTTCTTGAGCTCGATCGTCTGGTCGATGTTGATTTGGTGAGGAGAGATTTGCATGGCGAGCTCGTTTATATAGCCGGCCGATCCACTGGCCGGGGTTAGGCGCGTACACTGTGGACGGTTTGAACTTTCAAGTCTTGTTCTGCTTTGTTTGAAGTCAGCATGTGCGTGTTCTTGGTGTTACGTACATGTACATGTACATCCGTGCTCCGCAAGTAGTCCCTCGAACTTGCGTTGATTAATTAGCACTGCGAGACGGGTGCGCGCTCATGCTAGTTTTCGCATGCCATGCAGGTCAAAGAAAGGAGGATATTTCGTCGCAAAAAAAAGAGAAATAAAGAAAGATCTGTCCTTGTTCAGCAAGAATGTGTGAAACAGGATGAATCGACCATATATCTGTATAGTTTAATTGGTCAATGAAAAAAATGTTGCTGTGTAATAGAACTGGGAGTTAGGCCGTGTCGGCACGGCTTTGACCCATAGTGCTTCGGATCGCTTCGTGCTGTACCGGTTCGGCCCAGTCATTCCACCGTGCCAGCCCACTTCACCCCCGGCCAAACCCAAGCATAGCTCAAAGCCTATCGTGCCAGTGTTTGTGCTGTGCTAGTCCAAGCCTAGCCTGAAGAAACTATACACTACGAAGGTGGCGATGGCCCGTGCCATGCCGAGCCAGCCCACTTCACCGCCGGTCAAACCCAAGCATAGCTCAAAGCCTGTCGTGCTAGCATTTGTGCTGTGCTAGTCCAAGCCTAGCCTTAAGAAACTATACACTATGAAGGTGGCGATGGCCGCCATCTTCCTTTCTCTCGTACCAGCCTCATTAAAAACTACCTAAAATTAAATTAGTTGCATAAAAACATGGGCACACAATGACGTAAATATTTCAGGGGAAAATAGAATTTCCTTGATATTTTAAAAATACAATATTACTACTTCGTTAAAAACCTTACGTCCCAGAGTGGGATTATCTAAGTAAGGAAAAAAGTACAGTAACAATATATGTATAAGCTAACTATAACAACATGCGTATATAGTATCTACTCATCAATGTCTAGGTTGTTCATGCGCTCGAGGTTAGCGTACGTCTGCACGATTTTTGGATCCTATAGTTGGTACTGTAGCCACTCTTTAGCTAATTCTCAGTCTTTGATGCATGTGATTGCCTCCACCATTCTGTGCGTAAGGGATGATCTCCTTTCTTCGATTATTCTTCCTACCGTACTAAACATCGCTTTTGAAGAGGCGATTATCTCTCCACTCTCCTCTCCCTCTCTCAGGATCTCTCCTCTCATCTCTCCACTCTCCAGTCTCCTAATCTCCTCCCCCTCCAATCCCCACCACGACCCTCCACTCCCAGCCTCCCCCACCAGCCGCCTCCTTCCCCTCCTCGGTCGCCACCCTCCTCTCCCCCACCGGTCACCTCCCTCCCCACCACGGCCGCCACCTTCCCTTCCCCCCACCAGTAGCCTCCCTCCCCTTCCCCACCGGCCGCCTCCCTCCCCTCCCCGGTCGCCATCCTCCCTTCCCCCCACCGGCAGCCTCCCTCCCCTCCTCGGTCACCACCCATCCCTTCACCTACTGACAGCCTCCCTCCACTCGCTTCCATCGGCTGCCTCCCTCTCCTCCCCCACCGGCAGCCTCCCTCCCCTCCACCGGCCACCTACCTCCCCTCTGGCCGCCTCCCTCCCCTCCCCACCACCTCCCTTCCCAGTCGCCTTCCCTCCCTCACCGGTTGCCTCCCTCCCCTCTTGGCCACCTCCCACCCCTCCCCTCCCCAGTCGCCACCCTCCCCTCACTCCATCGGCCTTCTCATCCAACCCTCGACTGCCTCCCTCGACCTCCCACGGCTACCTCACTATTCTCCCTGGCCACCCTCGGCGACCCCTCCTCCCCCGCTAGATGGCTCCTCTGCGTTGGTGGATGCGACAACTCTAAGCATAAGTAACACCCCATGCCCCGCGGTCGTGTGTCCTCCGCCTCGATATGGCACGGGGGGCAAGGCGTCGAGGCGAGCGGGCGTGCAGGAGCCGGCGAGGCTGAGGCGGGTGGGCGCACGGGAGGCAGCGAGGCCAAGGCTAGTGCGTGCGCGGGAGCCGACGAGGTGGCTACAGGAGGCGATGACATGCTTGCCTTCCTCACCGAGGCCAAGCCAGCAGCCGGCGGGAAAGCCATCGACGATGGTAGGGATGACTTGTAGAACACCCTCTACCTCACCCGCCATCCGGTATACTCCTTTCCCTATCCCCTCTACTCCTCCTCACTTTACTCTGTGATGACTTGTGGTTGTGGGGAATCCATGTGATGGTGACGCTGAGGCCTAGGCAGTCGTGGGCGCCGGCGTGCCGGCCGTGCCGGCAATGCCCCCTGTGCTCGCCGGGCCAGGCTGGCCCGAATGTGGCATGATATGCCATGTCGTGCCGCCCTACGGGCTGGATTTTCAGGCCCAGCCCGTCATGTGACGTGCCCACGCCGTGCTTGGGCCGTGCCAGGCTAACCGGGCCTTAGGTTGGCACGGATAAACTCGGCCCAATTCTGAGCTCTACTTGGAAGTGTGCATGTCATCCATGACCTTCCTCAGCATCACACAATTGAGTGATTGACAGATGGCAGGGATCACTAACACAAAAAGGCTGCTACGTGTTTTCAGTGGAAAAATCTAGTACTTAGGGGGTGTTTGGGACTGCTCCACTCCACGTTTTTCAGTTCCGCTCTATGTTTTTTAGCCAAACAGGTTCAACTCCACGCACTCTGTTCGAGGAAAAAAAAGTGGAGTTGTGAGAGCACCTAAAGGGGTACTCCACAAACTCTAGGTTTTTTGTGGAGCTGCTCCACGGTAGAATTCGTGGAGCTGCTCCACGGTAGAATTCGTGGAGCAGAGTTTGTGGAGCAGTCTCAAACACCCCCTTAGGAGTGTGCAAATCTTTAAAAAAGTACAGCTATCACTAATAAATAAAGTACTAGAAGTAGTATAGTTACTTTATCAGGCATGCAATCAACTCCACTGAAAGTTGTCTCTTTCACTTTTAGTTTTTGTGAGGGATTTCCGTTGCAGAGTGGAAGCACTTTGTCACTTCATCGGAAATATGACATGACCTCAGCATCAAAATTCGTTAAATCTAGCCCAGTCCATGCATATATCTCTTCCTTATTTTTTTATTATTCACTCCTTTTTTTCAAAAATCTCTTCTTTCAACAACTATTATTTATTTTTAACGAAAACGGCTTGAATACCTTAACTGGTCAAGCCTGGGCAGTGTTCCTAGTCTGAAAGAATTTCTAGGCCCAACTCGCAAAACGCTCTGGTCTACTGTAGGATGCGTGTAGGCAAACAATATTTGTTTTGAATAAAGATACAGCTATAAATATCTGGATTGGACATATAAGATGATGAGGGTAAACTTGGCGTAAACATATTTTCACAATATTAGTGCACTTGTAGGTTTTTTCACATATATGGTGGTAATAAATAAAATTGTCAAAGTTGTATCTTACTGACTTTGAAAAGTCAAACGCGACAATTTTTCATAACTAGCGGTAGTATTATGCATGTGTATGGACGTAAAGTACGTTAGCAGCGTAGAGCAGTGAAGATAACTTGCCCTTCCCAACAAAAAAGATTAATACAGCACTAACCTCTTGTAGAAGTATTCACCTTCTCGTAGGTATACATAATTTAAATTTAGAGAGCATTTCCGAGTCCACTCTTACGCCAGCACGTACCAACAATTCGACATCAGGATTTTTGAAGAATAAATAATGGTCGACGGTTTGATTAACCCCTAACTAATCAACAAAAATAGGTGTAAAACTTTGTGGTCTATCAGTTACCATTTTTATTTGGAAAATCTATATCCATACCACCGGGAGTTGCTTGTACCATAAATTTTGCCTGGTACGTACCAATGTCAAATATGTTGGTGCCATTTGATGAAAATTTTCCTCTTTTTTTTTGGTTCATGGCTAGGAAAAAAACTTAAAAATGTTGATTTTGAAGAAGAAAAGTAATTATAATGCAAATTGAATTCAATTATATTTGTGTCCGATCAACTTAGGTAAAAGGTATTATTTGGAGCACAGTCAATTTCTAGTACCAAGGTTCATTGAAATTGACGAAATCCTAGGAGTCTCTCTATTTGGCTTTACCATTGTACCGTAGGATAGCGTAACTTTGGTTCCATTTGCTGTGTAATGACTTTTTTTTTCGAGGGTGGTCTTTAATGACTCTGTTTCACCCAATAGAGATCTAAGCTATGTGCATGTTTGTGCGTATGTCGCAAATGACGGATGATTGCGACACTTGTAGAACCAACCAAACAACTTAATCTGAACCGACCCACGAGTCCATTTATTTATTGCAAAAAGAATGAATAACTGTTGTAGTATTATTTACAAGAATCATTAAGCATGCAATTGTAGTACACCAATCATCATCGTCATCAAATGCAACACGTAAGTCCAGCTGCACAATTCGTGCATCTCTCCGCCGGGCCCGGAGTGGAAAAAAATGATCCTACGAGCATACAAAAGCTCTGAAAAACAGATGAAGAATTCAGAGGAATCAATGTGCAGCGCGGGCTTGGTGTGATCTTCCACGGTCAGCAGCAGTGTGTGCCCCCGCCTCCCCCCGATTTGGAGCCACCAAGTATCTGCATCACCATCCCGATGCCGTCCTCCAGCCAGTCGTCCCCCCGCAACATCCTCGCCGCGGCCGCGAGGACGCCGCAGATTTGCATCAACACCAGGAGCAGCAGCAACACCTTCGCCGTCGCCGCCACGGCCATTGTCGCCGTCGTAATTTGTACGTTTAAACGGGAGGCACAAACTATGAGAGAGATCTCAGAGAGCTTGAAGCCGTACAGATCGAGTTTGAAGCTTGCACTGGTTCTTGAGCTCGATCATCTGGTCGATGTTGATTTGGTGAGGAGAGGTTTGCATGGCGAGCTCGTTTATATAGCCGGCCGATCCACTGGTTAGGCGCGTACACTGTGCACGGTTTGAACTTTCAAGTCTTGTTCTGCTTTGTTTGAAGTCAGAATGTGCGTGTTCTTGGTGTTACGTACGTGCTTACGTACTATGCTTCACCTTCATGCCTAGCTAGTTTCTGATGCGTGCATCATGCTTCAAAAGTTGGAATAAATTAACAAGGAACAATCCATCCAATCCAAGATCGATTCGATCCAGCTCCTGATCGCTTTGACTTGCTTTTTGTCTCCTGAACGGGGGTTTCAGCCTGACGAATTCAAGAAAGGAGGATATTTCGTCGCAAAAAAAAGAGGAACAAAGAAAGATCTGTCCTTGTTCAGCAAGAATGTGTGAAACAGGATGGGTCGACCATAGATCTGTTTAGTTTAATTGGTCAATGGAAAAAAAGTTGCTGTGTAATAGATCTGGGAATTAGGCTTTTTCGGCTTGACCTGGTTCTACCGTGCTAATGAAACCACCTAGCTCACGGCCGCGCGTGCACCACAACGCGCGCCCATGCTAGCCACGCTGGCCTCCACGTCGTGCGCGCCGTCAAAACTCAACGGCCTTGTGATTTGTGTATACATGGTCATGGTGTTTATGAGTTGTTTGAGCTAACCATGCATGATATCATATTTGTAATGACAGAGTCGAGGTAATCTATCCTGTGCTCACCACTGGTGTTTATTTTACGATGTTGGTTATCTGTTGTGGACTGTGCTACGTCATTTTGGTTGTAGGACGGATACCCGCATTTCACATTTTTTTTTTGTTTGACCTGAAAGCATTCAGAGTTCAGAGGCGTGCATTTCCTTACGTTAACGCAAGTTCTAAAACTCTTCCTACGTTGACGTTATCACTACTATAAAAAAAAATATTAGACGTCTTTGTCACAGTTGATTGATCAAAACCATCAATATTAAATGTAATTACAGACGATTTAGATTTAGAGACTATTTGTATTGCTGTCAGTGCTAAAAACCGTCTGGAAAGAGATAATATTATAGATGGTTTATAGTGAGAACCATACGGTTCTTACCAAGAACCGTCGTGGATATTGCGAAATATCAGAGACGGTTTTTTATTTAAACCATCTATGATACTTCACAGACGGTTTATATTACAAATCATCTATAATAATGAAGTTATCACAAATGATTTGTATTAAAAGTTATCTGTGATATGTTTTCCGCCTCGCAACCCCCCTAAAATTTCATAATTCCCGCTTGAGCCCGAGTAGGATTCCGTTCCGAGACACTTTTAGTAAAATAGGCATAACTTTTGCATACGGTGTTCACTTTCAACGTTTTTGTTCTCATTAGAAAGCTAATGACTAGCCCGATCCAAAAAAACCTGACCATCTTGCGTTAGTCACCATCTTATACCCCCAAAATCAGCAAGTTTTTGGATTATGTTTTTGCCAAAATTTTCGATCTTCCGTTCGGAATATGGGATTCGCCTCAACTGCAAAGTTGTAGATCTCACCAAACCTAATCGTTGGGCCCATCGATCCTCGCCAACCCAATCCTAGCCAATAGCAACACACCAATCCCCACCTCACAAATTTTAGCATCCATTCCACTAAAAAAAATGTTCCACTCCCGCCTCTCTCTCCCCTATACATATTCACCCATGGCCTCGCTGCTCCCTCACCTTCCTCCTCTTCACGTCTCTTGGTACCACAACTACCACCTTCCTAAAGTGCAGTGGATCTCATCAAAACCTTTCAAACAAGCATATATAAGCCATATATAACTTTGCTATTTTATCTTTGGAGACTAACTATTTACATTGCACTGGTATACACATATATTGTCTCTGATAATTACATATCACAGATGATTTGTGGTTTAAACCGTCTGTGATAATTATGTATCGCAGACAGTTTATGGTTCAAACCGTCTGTGATATTTATGTATCTTAGACAGTTTGTGGTTCAAACCTTCTGTGATAATTACGTATCGCATACGGTTTGTGGTTCAAAATATCTGTGATAATTATGTGCCCTAATCGTTGGGCCCGTCGATCCTCCCTAACCCAATCCTAGCCAATAGAAACACACCAATCCCCACTCCACAAATTTTAGCACCCATTCCGCCAAAAAATTTTCCACTCCTGCCTCTCTCTCCCCTATACATACTCACCCATGGCCTCGCTACTCCCTCACCTTCCTCTGCTTCACGTTTCCTGGTCCCACAACTACCACCTTCCGAAAGTGCAGTACATTGGTGAGATCATTGTCTCACTTTCACTGCCACTACCACTTTTTGTCGAGGTCTTCGAATTTGGATGAGATTGTGGTGGATCAGCGTTCAAAATTTCAATGAAATCTCTCGACAGCATCCTCCTCACCGACCCCGACCCTAGTGGCCCTTATGAAGTAAACAGTACGCAAGTCTACAGGTAGTAAGGCATCGTGGAAGTAGCTAACTACCAAGATGACACTCAAGGAAGCACTCGCTCAAGTTGGCGCTGGTGACGACGGGTGTCAAATACAGCTTGCGCGCTGTTTCTTCTATTTTCTTGCATGCCATGTTTAAAAGTTAGGTTCATAAAATTAGGAGATGTATTCTTGCTATATTCTTGCTGTATTAGATAGGTAACCTACTCGTTATCTCGTTATGCTGTATGGTGGATTCTAATCTTAATAGAAATAGAATGTGTTGTTGTGTTTGCTGCTGTATTTACTTGTTTTCAAATAGCGTAGCAAACATTTCTTGAGGCTAACAAAAAACTAGAAAAAATTTAGGTATAGAATGAACCATCACAGACGGTTTTGTGGTATAAACCGTCTATGAAGGACTATCACAGATGACTCAAACCAAAAACCGTCTGTAATACTCGCACATCATACATAGTTCTATCTACGAACCATCTGTGATGGGAAATTATCACAGACGATTCTATATACCAACCGTCTATGATACTTGCCCATCACAGATGGTTGGTAGTTAAAACCATCTGTGATGTATGACTATCACAGATGGTTTTTGGTTCGAACTGTCTGTGATAGTGTTTTTCGCAGACGGTTCTAGTTACAAATCATTCGTGTTATATTTATCACAGACGGCTTATAACCTCCGATTATCACTGACACATAAATTTAGACGGTTCAGAAAACCGTCAGTGATAACAATTCCGAATCGTCTGTATTGACCCTTTTTGTAGTAATGTCTACTAGCCTACTAGTCGAACAAGCAAAAATATTGATTCAAGAATTGAAGTGTATCATCGGACAATCGATTCAGACCAACGACCCCGCGTGGGAGACGAAATGTTTGCCAGTAGAAATTTAACGATCACGAACTTGAACAAGTCTAGCAAGAATTCTTCGTTCTTGCGTTTGAATCATGCAGCAGAACAGACCAAAGACTTGACGCGAAGGTAATACTATTCCAAGAACAAAAGACTGCGAACCCTGCGCACCGTACCGAATGACTGAATCCCGATCGATCATCTATATAAACGAGCACGCCAGGACAAACTTTCTCCAAAGCTCAGGCCAAGCACCATCGACAACCAAACTTCAAATCGAAAGCGATCTCTGATCGCTCTCTCTCTCTCTCTCGATCTCTATCTCGTAGTCTCGTCTGTACGACAACAAAACAATGGCGATGACAGCGAAGATGATGTTGCTGCTCCTGTTCTTGGTGCAAATCTTCGGCGTCCTCGCCGCCGCGACGAGGCCGTTATTGGAGAGGGACGGCTTGCTGGAGAACGGGATCGGGATGGTGACGCAGATGCTCGGTGACGCGAAATCAGGGCCCAACCCCCCTACGAACTGCTGCTAATTCTTCTTCCTTCTCTTCCTCCTCCTCCTTATTTTGTTAGGGGTATGTTATACTCGTGTTTTTTTTCTCTCTCTTTGAGAGATCGATGATGTGTAACTATGACACGGTGTACATGATTCTGTCACGTAGATGTAGAATTCGTTCATTCCCTTAAATTAACTAGTTTCGGTGACTAGCATGTGTCTTTCTGCATTTTAGGTTTTGTTCATTCGCGACTTTCTAAGTGTTAGAGTTTATAATCTTATTCTCAGAAATCGTAGTCGTGTACGATTTGGTGGTCATATATGAGTACGCTCCTATCGGAGTCAGAGTTCAAGATCGTGTACAAGTATGACTTTGTCGTAGCCGAGTTGGAGTCGTAGTCATAGTCGAATACGACTTTGTGTTGAAGTCGTAGACTAGTTCGCTTCGTGCTCGAAGAGCAGGGTATAAAAGGGTAGGCCATTGTACTGAGAGGAGCAAGGTGAAGAGCACCAGATTGAGGCGATATAGTCGCAGAGGAGGTGCCGAGAAGAGGGTGACCGGTGTGGTTGCAGGAGCACCGAGTGGAGGTGATGTAGTCGCAGAGGAGGTGCAGAGTTTGGAGCGACCGACGTGGTCATAGGCGGTTAGCGTGACCGCAAAGCATGAAGTGACCAGCATGGTCGTGGGCGATCAGCGTGATCGCAGAGGAGAGAGGCGACCAGTGTGGTCGGAGGAGGTGATCGGCGTGGTCGTAGGCGATTGGCCTGGGTGACTGGTGTGGTCGTAGGTGATCGGTGTGGGCAGCCAGTGTGGTCAGAGGCGGTCAGTGTGATCGCAGTGGAGGCAACCGGTGTGGTCGTAGGCAGTTGGTGATATCGCAGGGGTTCGCAGACGTGGTCGTAAAGAAGTTATGACCATGGCAAACAGAGACTCGCAGACGTGATCGTAAAGGAGTTATGACCATGGTGAGCAGACGATCGTAGACGTGGTCGTAAAGGAGTTACGACTACGGCGATCAAGCGGAGGGTGTCCGCAGGAGTAGCAAACCTGATCATAAAGAGTTACGACCAGGGTGACGAGCGGAGGTATCCGCTGGAGCAGAAGCAGTGATCATAAGGAGTTATGACCACAGTTATAGAGCCTAGGACGGCGACGAGAATTTGATGAAAATATGTTGGTGCCATTTGATGAATATTTTCCTTTTTTTATTTTGGTTCATGGCGAGGAAAAAACTTAGAAAAATGTTAATTTTGAAGAAGAAAAGTAATTATAATGCAAATTGAGTTTCAATTATATTTGTTTCCGATCAACTTAGGTAAAAAGTATTATTTGGAACGCAGTCAATTTCTAGTACCAAGGTTCATTGAAATTGACGAAATCCAAGGAGTCTCTCTATTTGGCTTTACCATTGTACCGTAGGATAGCGTAACTTTGGTTCCATTTGCTGTTTAATGACTTTTTTTTTCCGAGGGTGGTCTTTAATGAGTCTGTTTCACCCAATAGAGATCTAAGCTATGTGCGTGTTTGTGCGTATGTCGCAAATGACGGATGATTGCGACATTTGTAGAACCAACCAAACAACTTGATCTGAACCGACCCACGAGTCCATTTATTTATTGCAAAAATAATGAATAACTGTTGTAATATTATTTACAAGAATAATTAAGCATGCAATTGTAGTACACCAATCATCATCGTCATCATCTGCAACACGTAAGTCCAGCTGCACAATTCGTCACTACTACAGAAAGCCTAATATTAGACGTCAAATCACAGACGGTTTTGTGAAACCGTCTGTGATGTACACTATTACAGACGGTTTTAATTTGGAGGCCGTCTGTGGTATTGTGGCGGGAAAAAGAAGTATCACAGATGGTTCTTACCACTGAACCGTCTGTGATACTGGAATATCACAGATGGTTTTATAATATAAAACCGTCTGTGACATTTCAGATTATCACAGACGGTTTTTATTATAAAACCGTCTGTGATACTGGAATATCACAGACGATTTTAATAAAAAACCGTCGGTGATAATCTGGAATTATCACAGACGGTTTTTTATTAAAAACCGTCTGTGATATGTTTCCCGCCTTGCAATTCCCCAAAATTTCATAATTTCTCGCCAGAGTCCGAGTAGGATTCAGTTTTGACACACCTTCAGTAAAACGGGCATAACTTTTGCATACGGTGTCCGTTTTCGACGTTTTTGTACTCGTTGGAAAGCTAACGACGAGCCCGATCCAAAACAAATGGCCGCTTGTGCCAGTAGCCCTCCAAGACCCCAAAAACCGGCCATCTTTGGATCTAAATCTGCGTCGCAAGTTTTTGGTTTCTATTTTTGCCCTTTTTCTTGGTCTTCCGTTCGGAATTTGGATTTGGCTTCAACTGAAAAGTTGTAGATCTCATCGAAGCCTTTCAAATGAGTATATATAACCTAGATAAAACTTTGCTATTTTATCTTATATTGCATCGGTATATAAAATTTTGTGCTCTAATTCACAGGCGGTTCTATATATAGAACCGTCTGTGATAATCTGTGGGCCCGTCGATCCTCCTCAACCCGATTCTAGCCAATAGAAATCCAGCAATCCTTACCCCACGGATCGTAGCTCCGCCTCTCCGTCCCCGCGCCTCTTCCTCCCCTATAAATTATAGTCTCCTCCTCTTTGCTCCTTTTTATTCTCCTCTTTGCTGTTCTCCTTCTCCTTGTTGTTCTACTTCTCTTTGCTGTTCTCCTCCTCCTTGTTGTTCTCCTCCTGCTCCTTAACCCATACCATAATAGTCTCACGAAGCAGACGATGCACAAGGCAACGCTCAATCAACACCGACGATGGTGGGCGTCAAAGACATCCAGCTCGCGCGCTGCATCAGGGGCGAGAAAGCCTAGGCATAGAGGATCTTTGCTTTTCTCTGTTCTTGTTGTGTTAGTTAGATGAGCAACCTGTTTGTTGTTTTCCTCCTCTTTATTTTTTGTTGTTTGTCTGTCTATTCTTGTAATGGTAGACTCTAATCTTAAAATGTGTACTGTGTTTCATACTGTATTTGCTTGTTTTCATTTCAATTAATTGATTTGCGAAATGAATGTTCTATGTTTGTGAAATGAATTGAGATGTGAATTGGATGTATACATGTACATATTGATCTGCTTGTTTCCGAGAGCATGGCTAGCATTTCCTGAGGCTAGCCAATAAACAGAAATAGATTTAGGGGTAGAAGAGAATAGCACAGACGATTTTTAGTTAAAAACCGTCTGTGATATTTACATCACAGACGGTTCGAAAACCGTCTGTGATAACCTTCGATTATCACTGACCCATAAATTCAGACGGTTTTCTGAACCGTCTATGATGACGTTTTTGAGCCGTCTGTAATAGGGTTTTCTGTAGTAGTGCGTGCATCTCTCCGCCGCGCCCGGAGTGGAAAAAATTGATTATACGAGCATACAAAAGCTCTGAAAAACAGATGAAGAATTCAGAGGAGTCAATGTGGAGCGTGGGCTTGGTGTGATCTTCCACGGTCAGCAGCAGTGTGTGCCCCCTGTTGGAAAGTCTTTACGACCTCCCAGGACCTTTTACGACCGGTTAGAGTCGTTTACGACCGGTGAGAATCAAATACGATCGGTTCAGAGTACTTACGACCAATTCTGAACGCCTCAATCTCCTCCGATCGCCTTTTCAACGTGGTCGTAAATTTACTGTAGCAATTTACGACCGCTTCACGATATTGCTGCCGCTGCCTTCCTTCAGCCGCTCAAGATACCGTGATCGAAGCTTTCTACGATCACGCAGTGATCACTGTTCACCGTGGTCGAACACCTGTACGACCACGTTCACTTCCTTCAATGTGATCGGAGTTGCTTCCGATCACGTACTGGCCTTCTCGGTGTAGTCGTAACTCGTTACGACCACCTTCGCTTCCTTACGACCACCTTTACCGTGGTCGCAGCCTTTCCTGCGTAGTCGAAGAATTACTGTTACCTTTGCCGTGATCGTAGTGCCTCTCGATCACGCCCGCAGGAACTTCGCTGTGGTCGTAACTCCTCCCGATCACGCTTGCGGTGATCGTGAGTCCTTCCGACCATGCCTTGCACAATCACACGACAAAACAATGCTTTGTGTGTTTCCCTCTTTTTGGTATTTTCTCAATGGCTTGGTACATCTTTGGCTACATGTCTACCCCTTCTTTTATACCCAACTCTACGACTCCTACTCGGATTCCGATTAGGAATACAAAACCTATTCCAACTCCGACTTCTAATTCCTACTTCAACTCAACTTCGATTACAAACCCGACTCCGATACGACTTCTAAAACAAGATTGTTTCCAACATTCTCTCCCTAATCTTGTTTTAGCAGCTTCCATCATGTTGATATTCTCCTTCTCGATCTCCTGTTTCTTCCTTGGATGTTTTTCTCCACCAGCTGCTTGTTTCACTGTTGCGTGGTCTTGCTTTCAACCACCGTTCTTCACGTCGTGCTTTCTCCCGCCAACTCGGGATCCAAACTTCAGGCTTTTGGCTGCTTTGACCATCCGGGCCGATCCTGGGACCTGTTTGCTGTGGTCGAACGATTTCTCGAACACGTCCAGTCTTCATTTGCCATGGTCGTAACACTTGCCGACCGTGCTCGATCATCTTTTGCCGTGGTCGAATTTCTTCTCGACTACAGCCAAAACCTTCTGCCAACCTTCTCGTTACGACTTCCAACTCTTCCGACTTGTTGTTTACGACTTCATGCTGTTTTTCGACCACCAGGAGATGAAGTCTTTCAGGCTCTGGTTCATTTAGATCATTCTTCATGCCATCTGGTCTCCAGATTTTCAGCGGTATTTTGTACAACCGATTTGCTGATTTTTGTGCTCTCATCAACAACTGCTCTCTGCTGTCAAAAACCCTCAGATAAACTCCTTTTAATTCAACTCGGCACCCTTCTTCAGTCAGTTGGCCCAAGCTTATCACGTTGCTGCAAAGACTTGGTATATAATATACATTTGACAACGGTCTTTGACTTCCATCCTTGCACTTTAACAGGATTGTTCCTTTTCCTTTGATTTGAATTGTTGAGCCGTCTCCAAACTTTACTTTACCGAGCACTCTCTCGTCTAGTTCATGAAACAACGAGTGTGTGCCCGTCATGTGGTTGCTTGCTCCGTTGTCGAGATACCAATCTGTTGAATGGTCTTGAGTCTTCTCTCCCTTCTCCATCAAACTAGGAAATACTCTCCCTTCATGTAGCATCACCATTGTCGGTTCAGCTACAGTACATTGCGACAGTAGCAGAGTCGGTTCCATCTGAACCAGATTGACTTCATCCTCTCTCTTCTTGTTTCTGCAATTCGCTGCAAAATGCCCATACTTTTTGCAGTTGTGGCATTGTATGTGGCTTCGACATTCAGCAGCGTAGTGACCGAATTTCTTGCACTTGTGGCATTGTATACTCGATTTTCCGGTTTCAGAGTTACGCCCACGACTGCTCTCGTCGTTGCGTCCTCCACCTCTCTTCACATCGTCGTTGTGACTTTCATGGCTCTTATTCTCGTTCAGTGCTTCCCACTGAGCACGAGATAGCAGCAGCTGATTACCTCCTTCCTTGTCCTGATGCCGTCTCTTCTGACTTTCTTCAAAGATTCGCAAGCGACCGACTGCCTCAGTTAGCGACATCTTTGTCATGTCTCCAAATTGCTCAATTGTGCTGATAATTTGGAGGAAACTGTCGGGGACTGCGCTGAACAATCTCTCAATAACTGTTGAGTCTGGCAACTCAACACCCAAAGCTCGGATTTCGCCAGCCAAGCTCGTCAGTTTTTGTGAGAACTCACCGACGCCTTCGGTCTCTCCCATGACCAGGCGATCGAACTGCCTCTTCAGCACTTGTGCTCTTGCCTTCTTGACGCGTTCTTCTCCAATGCGCATCTCCTTGATAGCTTCCCATGCTTCTTTTGCAGTCTCCTTCTCTGCAATGGTCATCAAGACTTCGTCGGGGACAGCCTGCGATATGACGGCCATAGCACTTTGGTCTTGAGTCTCTTCGACCGGTGCATCTCCTTCGATAGCCGTCCATACTCCCAGAGCGCGCATGACGATCTTCATCTTCACGGCCCACAGGCCGTAATTTGTGTCGGTCAGCATAGGAAATTGGAATGGTACCGAACCTCCTCTCATCGGTGCTCGTGGTGGAAGCTGCGGTTTCTTTTCACCGGAGCCTTCCGCACCTGCAACTTTCTTCTCTCCAGACTTGTCCTCCATTGCTTCCTCGCTCTGATACCATATGTTGGAAAGTCTTTACGACCTCCCAGGACCTTTTACGACCGGTTAGAGTCGTTTACGACCGGTGAGAATCAAATACGATCGGTTCAGAGTACTTACGACCAATTCTGAACACCTCAATCTCCTCCGATCGCCTTTTCAACGTGGTCGTAAATTTACTGTAGCAATTTACGACCGCTTCGCGATATTGCTGCCGCTGCCTTCCTTCAGCCGCTCAAGATACTGTGATCGAAGCTTTCTACGATCACGCAGTGATGCTGGCGATCACTGTTCACCGTGGTCGAACACCTGTACGACCACGTTCACTTCCTTCAACGTGATCGGAGTTGCTTCCGATCACGTACTGGCCTTCTCGGTGTAGTCGTAACTCGTTACGACCACCTTCGCTTCCTTACGACCACCTTTACCGTGGTCGCAGCCTTTCCTGCGTAGTCGAAGAATTACTGTTACCTTTGCCGTGATCGTAGTGCCTCTCGATCACGCCCGCAGGAACTTCGCCGTGGTCGTAACTCCTCCCGATCACGCTTGCGGTGATCGTGAGTCCTTCCGACCACGCCTTGCACAATCACACGACAAAACAATGCTTTGTGTGTTTCCCTCTTTTTGCTATTTTCTCAATGGCTTGGTACATCTTTGGCTACATGTCTACCCCTTCTTTTATACCCAACTATACGACTCCTACTCGGATTCCGATTAGGAATACAAAACCTATTCCAACTCCGACTTCTAATTCCTACTTCAACTCAACTTCGATTACAAACCCGACTCCGATACGACTTCTAAAACAAGATTATTTCCAACACCCCCGCCTCCCCCCGATTTGGAGCCACCGAGTATCTGCATCACCATCCCGATGCCGTCCTCCAGCCAGTCGTCCCCCCGCAACGTCCTCGCCGCGGCCGCGAGGACGCCGCAGATCTGCATCAACACCACGAGCAGCAGCAACACCTTCGCCGTCGCCGCCACAGCCATTGTCGCCCGGGAGGCACAAACTATGAGAGAGATCTCAGAGAGCTTGAAGCCGTGTAGATCGAGTTTGAAGCTTGCAGTGGTTCTTGAGCTCGATCGTCAGGTCGTTGTTGATTTGGTGAGGAGAGATTTGCATGGCGAGCTCGTTTATGTAGCCGGCCGATCCACTCGCCGAGGTTAGGCGCGTACACTGTGCACGGTTTGAACTTTCAAGTCTTGTTCTGCTTTGTTTGAAGTCAGCATGTGCGTGTTCTTGGTGTTACGTACCTAGTTACGTACTATGCTTCACCTTTATGTCTAGATAGCTTCTGATGCGTGCATCATGCTTCAAAAGTTGGAACAAATTAACAAAGAACAATCCATCCAATCCAAGATCGCCTAGGTCCAGCTCCCGAACGGGGGTTTCAGCCTGACGAATTCTCAGTCTACGAACTGTACGTACATCTACATCCGTGCTCCACAAGTAGCCACTGCTTTGTCGTTGTGATCAGGAAGACCGAGTCCCTCGAACTCGCGTTGATTAATTAGCATTGCGAAATGCGTGCGCGCGCTCGTGCTAGTTTTCGCATGCCATGCAGGTCAAAGAAAGGATGATATTTCGTCGCAAAAAAAAGAGAAATAAAGAAAGATCTGTCCTTGTTCAGCAAGAATGTGTGAAACAGGATGGGCCGACCATAGATCTGTATAGTTTAATTGGTCAATGGAAAAAAAGTTGCTGTGTAATAGATCTGGGAGTTAGGCTATGTCGACATGGCCTAGACCTACCATGCTACCGAACCTGTTAAGAAATCTGGGCCTGGGCCAGCAGCCCGCGGTCCATGGTGGGCACCTCATTGTAGTCTATAAATAGAGAGCCATACCTCCTCATTATGTACACATGAATGAAAGCAATAAAGAAAGACCAGGAGTTCTCTCTATCTCTCTGTGTGTTCAATCTATTATTCTGTGATTCTGTGATTGATTCGTTCTTGTTCTAAACAGAGGAATCGCTCGGACTAGTCGCCATCAACGGTTCCTCAACACGTTATCAGCACGACTTCGTTCCGGTGAACGAGGTAATCATCGAAGCACGGATTGAATTTTCTAGATCGCTTTTGAATCTGTATTTTCTTTTCGCGTTCTAGATTGAAATTCTACGGTGCAAATAACCCCTAATCTACCACGAGCAGACTTGAAGTCTCCGGCACAATGCCGATCGGTAGATTGTGAAATGGGGTAGATGTTGATTGCACTGTAGATTAGAAACGATGCAAATCCGCCCTAATCTACCGCGAGCAGATCTGAAATCACCGGCACAATGTCGATCGGTAGATTGCGAAACGGGGTAGATGTTGATTGCATCGTAGATTAGAAACATAAACGAAAATTTGCATGGTTTGTTTTCTGTTGCAAAATCAGGGCGACGGCCTGAAGCCGCCGCCGGTTCACCGCTGGCCTGAAGCCACCATGGACCATCGGCCTGAAGACGCCGGCCACCGGTCTTTCTTCCCGCATGCGGCTAACACGGCCGCCGCTTGGGGTGTGTGCCCGAACGCATGCCGCCCCCACCGCCGGTCGATGCCCAGCGCCCGCATGCGGTCGGCATCACGCCGCCATCTGTCCACGCGCCAGCACGCGCAAATTCCAGCCGTTGCCACACCCGAAGCATCGGCTCTGCTGCATGGCTCGACGTCGGTCGGCCTCTCCACGAACGCGCCCGCGTCGGTACGCGTCGGCGCCGCCGAGCCGGCCTCATCCGTGCCACCACGCCGTCGGCCGCGCCCCTTCGCCGCGCCCGCAAGCGCTTACGCGCCGCCGCCGGCTTCTCCCGCCGTGCGCGCGCCGCCTTGACCCCATAAGTGTTGCCGGCTTGCCTCCCCGCGCGCCGATTGGACGCACGCGCTAACCCAAGCCACGCCGCCCGAAGCGGGACTCCTAGGTGACCGGCCGCCGCCCGCGCCCGCTGGGACCACCGCGCGTGCCCCTTGACCCGCCGTCGGCCGCGCCCCTTCGCCAGCCCGCAGCTGGCCTCCGCCGGCGCCCGCGCCCGCAAGCGCCTGCGCACCGCCGTCGGCTTCTCCCCGTCTGCCGCGCAGCCTCTGCCTCGCGCTGGTCCCACCGCCGAATCGCCGCTTCGGCCCGCAGCCACCTCCCGATTCGCCGCCTCACCGGGACCGTCGCCGCACGGCACCCGAACCGCCCCGCCTCACCGGGACCGCCGCTGCATAGCACCCACCGGTCCGCCGTCGCATGGCACCCGGCCCCGTCCCCGCGCCCTGAAGTCGCCGAGCAGCCGTCGCCGGGTAGTCGAACCGCCCCGCCGTGCGCCCCGCACGACCCGCCTGTTCGGGCTGCCGCCGCCACCACGAACGGACGGCAGGGGAAACCCTACCGACTGGATAAAAAACGGCCGGGTGGGCCACCGGGCCAAAGTGAGCCGTCCGGCCGATGGGCTAGTTCGGGCGAATTAAAACAAGCCACATGGGCCGCAGGTGGGGGGGGAGAAGCCCGACCGGGAGAGAGAGAAAAAAGGGCCCGTGCGGAGGAGGGGGGAGGGGGTGAAATTGCAAATAAACCCCCCAAAATTATGAATAACGATTATCCCTTTAATTTTATATTTGAGTCCCGAATTCTTGCAGGAAAGGCCTCGTAGTTCCGAAAATTACGTATAAGCCCTCAAATTTACGAGTAGGTCCAGAATTTTGCAGAAAACCCCTCTGTAAATCAGAAAATTACGCGAATTTTTCTCTAAACTGAAATTTTGCGTAAAACCCCTCTGGAATTGCAGAATTTGCTGAAATTTTATATTTTAGCATAAAAGGGCCTCGAGAATCCGAATTTTGAATTATTTTTAGCATTTGAAGCTTATTTATTTATGCCATTATTATTCTCTGTATTTTATGTATTTATTTATTGTTTTTGGTTAATTGTAATTACTGAAAATTGCTTTTAATCACTGAATTAGCAGTAAAATTTATAGAAAATGCATAGAAAATTCTGAAACATTGCGAGAACCTTTTGTACCATTTATTTACCTGCAGTAAATTATTTCGTGCATGTTTACGAGTAGTAAACTTATATACACATATAGATGACTGGTATCACGAACCAGGAGTTCGAGGAGCTGGCCCAGCATGGCCAAAATTATCTGACATGGGCATCCGATGTCGAGATTGTGCTTGGAGACAAGAAGCCCCGCGCGGCTATTGGGATTGGCGGACAGCATGACGCCCAACCCACTCTTGAGGAGAATGATCAGGCACTTCAGTTTCTCAGGCATCATCTCTGTCTCACTCTCAAGAATGAGTACATGGCAAAGAAAAAGCGCGCTAGCACTTTGGATCGCACTCAAGAAGCGGTTTTAGAGGCTAAAGTACACCATTCTTTCTCAAGCAGAGCGAGAGTGGATCAGACTGAGGTTTGCCGATTTTAAGACGACCGGGGAATATAATTCTGCCTTGCACAGGATTTGTACCCCAATACAGAAAATTGAGAAAATCCTTCCACCCCAATGCAGTATAATCCGCACGCAATTATCGTCAAGATGGCTATGAGGAATATGCCGAATTGATTGATATGATGCAAGTTGCGGAAGCTCAGGATGAAGTTCTCCGTAAGAACTAAGTCACTCAGCCATCTGGGAGCTCCACTGGCCGTGAAGCCAATGCCGAGAGCAACAAGGTGCGAAAGCCCTTGATAGAGAAAAGGGGAAGGAAGGGTAAGGCCACAGCCCAGAAAGGCGAATCAGATGCTCCACGAGAGAATAAGGCCAGCAAGCCAAAACGGGATGACAAAGGGCAGCATGAAGCCTACTTTGCATTGGCTGAGGGGGAGAGTTCGGAGTAGCTGCCTGCACTGGTGAAAGTTGAAACCATCATGACAGCAGCACCCCCTCTCGACCTAGAAACATCCACAGCCATGATTTCTCTTGAAGAGAATGTCACCCCTGAGAGAATAGCAGAAGAAGTCTAGTGCACAGAATGCTTTTAGACTTTAATTGTCATTTAGTTTGTGTGGAAGAATATGTTAGAATTTGCATGGATGGTACTTAAGGATTGTTATTTTCTCGTGATGGTTGGATGATATTTGAAGAATTCATTCATTTATTCAGTTTATGATGGCATGATATGTTCTGATATTGGAGTATTTTATCTATGTGTTGATTGCCTTCTCATACATGTTAATGAAATACCCTATATTAGAACACGTGTTGCGCCCTATGAAGGAAAGTGTGCCTAGCTAGCAGCGGCACAACGCATATCATCTTAAGAGAGATTGAGTTTTTTTCAGTCGATTTGTAAGAGCACTGGCAGCCTTACGACAATCGCCAGAAGCGATGCATGGTTCAGGAAGAGCCACAAATGGGCACAACTTTGGTCATTGAAGAAGCCTTATTGTACCCAGAATCGACTAGAACTCTCCTAAGTTTTTAAGAATATTCGCACCAATGGTTTCCACGTTGAGACTAAAGAAGAGTACGGTAAGGAATACCTGCTCATTACGAAGCGCGAAGAGAACAAAAAAGTGTATTACAAAACTTCCTTCACTAGAAATTGGGCTATATTATACCACAATTAAGGCGCCTGCAGCGTACACTGTTCTGAAGACAGTATTTAGAAGTTCTGAACTCTTCTGTCTCTGGCATGACAGATTAGGCCACCCAAGTCTTAGGATGATGAGAAACATAATAAATAACTCGCATGGGCATAATATTAATGTGAAGAATTTCCCGAATCATAAAGATTTTGTGTGCCCTGCATGTGCCACCGGAAAACTAATTACTAGACCCTCCACTCTGAAAGTGAAGGATGAAGTCCCTGCATTCCTGGAACGCATCCAGGGAGAAATTTGCGGTCCCATTCAGCCCGTTTCAGGGCCATTTAAGTATTTCATGGTGCTCATTGACGCTTCATCAAAGTGGTCATACGTGGGTTTATTATCCACAAGAAACCATGCCTTTGCAAAATTGATCTTGCAGATCATTCGCATCAGAAAAGTGTTTCCAGATCATCATATCAAGTCCATCAGAATGGACAACGCCAGAGAATTTACTTCAAAGGCATTTGATGATTATTGCATGGCGATGGGAATTGCAGTCGAGCACTTGGTACTGCATGTCCATACCTAGAATGGTCTGGCAGAGGCTTTAATTAAAAGAATTAAATTTATTGCCCGACCCCTCTTGCATAATTGTAATTTGCCAGCTACATGTTGGGGACCCGCAGTCCTACATGCAGCGAATCTCATTAACCTTAAACCTTCGGCCTACAACATCCATTCACCTATGTAACTAGCGCAAGGGTCACCACCGAAAATTTCCCAACATTAGGGGGAGGAAATCAACCTCTTGATGAAGAATGTCGGGAAATTACGTGGCAAGCCTGGGGAATCCATGCAGATGACCCGCGCACTAGAGAAGTCCAGAAGACATTACATGGCAAGCCACGGGAATCCATGCAGATGACCTGCGCATTAGTAAAGCAAATAGAGAAATCCAGAAGACAAGAGAAGTCCAGAAGACAAGAGAAGTCCAGAAGACAATTGATTTGCGAGCATTAGCAAATCAGCTGCCTGATCACTTTAGTGATTCGAAGAGCATGACTAAGTCGCACGTGCCTGCACGCACTGCACCGAAGAGGGTTGAAATACCAAAGAAAGCAGAAGGTATCCCTAATCTCGTCCAGAGGCCTCAGAAAAATAAAAAAGAGGACGAGAACTCTGGTTCCTCGAATCCTTAGTAACCGGGGATGCCTGGTGAAGAAGGATAAGAAGGACTTATCACAGCTGATCACTGAAGTCCCCCAGAATGAGAAGGGAGCCAGTTGAGACCTGGCACAAGTATGACACCTTCAGCAAAGGGCAGACCGGATCTGAATATCCCCATCGGCATGGATGTGTGCGCACACATCGGAGCCGAAAAACTAAAGGGACTTGCCACCGCAGTTGAAAGAAGCGATGTGCAAGGTAAAGCTCCAGCAGAAGCAATCGCTCTAGAAGAAGCAACTCATGAAGAAATAGCTATAAATTATGTGCACACGGGAGAGTCCCTGAATAGGACATCAGCTAATATCGATATCTACTTCGCAAAGAAAATTGCCACCATCATCGATCTTGATCCCGAGCCTACATCGCTCACTGAATGTAAGAAAATATCAGATTGGGAAGATTGGAAGAAGGCAATAGCAACTAAATTGCTATCTCTGAACAAAAGAGAGGTGTTTGGGCCCGTATGCCGCACGCCTCCCCACATACACCCCGTTGGGCACAAGTGGGTATTTGTTCAAAAGAGAAATGAAAGAAATGAAGTAGTGAGATACAAAGCAAGACTGGTAGCCCAAGGTTTCACTCAACGTCCTGTAGTTGATTATGAAGAAACCTACTCCCCAATCATGAGTGGAATTACCTTTAGATATTTGATCTCAATGGCAGTGAACTTGAACTTAGAAATGAAATTGATGGATGTTGTGACTGCATACCTTTACGGTAACTTGGATTCGGAGATTTACATGAAAGTCCCTGAAGGAATTCCTCTCCTGAACCAATACAGAGCAAATAGAAATCTGTATAGTGTGAAACTCAGAAAGTCACTGTATGGACTGAAACAATCTGGAAGAATGTGGTATAATCGCTTAAGCGACTTTCTCTGCAAGAAAGGCTACACGAACAATGAAGACTGTCCTTGTATATTTATACGGCGATCCCAGAATGGATTCTGTATAATCTCTGTATATGTAGATGATCTGAATATCATCGGGACAGCCGAAGACATAAAAGAAGCAAGCTCCTACTTGGAGTCAGAATTTGAAATGAAAGATTTGGGCAAGACCAAGTTTTGCTTAAGCCTGTAGCTTGAGCATGTCCCTGAAGGAGTCTTGGTACAGCAGTCGACCTACACCCAGAAGGTGCTTGAAAGGTTTAGCTTCGAGAAGCCATTTCCCTCGAAAGTACCGATGATCGGTAGGTCTTTATAGCAAGAAAAAGATCCTTTCTGACCTAGGGAAGACGGGGAGGAAGTCCTGGGACCGGAATTCCCATACTTGAGTGCAGTGGGAGCACTCATGTACTTAGCAAACTGCACCAGACCGGACATTGTTTTTGCCATGAACCTGTTAGCAAGGTACAGTGCAGAGCCCACCAAAAGGCATTGGCAGGGCATAAAGGACATCTTCCGATACCTCCAAGGAAGCAAGGACCTTGGATTGTTTTACAGAAAGAATCAATATTTGAACTTGATTGACTATGCAGATGCTGGGTACCTGTCTAACCCGCATACCGCTAAGTCGCAAACAGGCTATGTATTTCCATGTGGTGGAACTGCAATTTTCTAGAAATCGTCTAAAGCAAAGCCTTGTAGCTACTTCGACGAACCACTCAGAAATTATAGCACTGTATGAAGCCGCACGAGAGTGCGATTGGTTCTGCTGAACGGTTCACCACATCCAGCAGTCATGTGGAATGAACATTGTGCAAACCCCCACAATTATCCATGAAGATAATGCAGCTTGCGTTGCACAAGTGCAGACGGGCTATGTAAACATATCAACCCCAAGTTCCTCTATTCTCATGAATTGCAAAGATGGACAAGATTAAAGTACTGCACACTAAGTCATATAGACTTGTTCACTAAGTCACTCCCCGCATCTAGTTTTGAAAGGTGCGTGTGAGGATTGGAATGATGAAGTGCAGAATTCAGGAGGAGAATTCTCTCAAGCCCGTTATTAAATCTTGATCATGAAGATTAAGTACCCAAAGGAATAAAGTCCTGAAGACCAGATAAAATTGGGTGAATTGTACTCTTTTTCTCTTGACGAGTTTTCCATGAAGTTTCTCGACCAAGGTTTTTAATGAGGCAATTCGTGCATCGCAGCATCACATGTATCATGTGCTCTTTCTCCAAATTTTTCCCATTGGGTTTTTATGGAGTTTTAACGAGGCATGAACGTGTCGGATGAGTGCCCAAGGGGGAGTGTTAAGAAATCTGGGCCTGGGCCAGCAGCTCGCGGCCCATGGTGGGCACCTCATTGTAGTCTATAAATAAAGAGCCATACCTCCTCATTATGTACACCTAAATGAAAGCAATAAAGAAAGACCAGGAGTTCTCTCTATCTCTCTGTGTGTTCAATCTATTAGTCTGTGATTCTGTGATTGATTCGTTCTTGTTCTAAACAGAGGAATCGCTCGGACTGGTCGCTAGCGACGGTTCCTCAATAGAACCAACCACCTAACTCATGGTCGCACGTGCACCAAAACGTGCACCCATGCCGGCCACACCGGCCTCCACGTCGTGTGCGCCGTCAAAACTCAAAACGGGCCCTCAGCCCCTCTCGTTGGGGATCACGGGAGCCGGTGGCGGTTGTAGAGGGGATAAGGGCGCAGCGGGTGCGAAAAGAGGGGGTGGAAAGAAAGGGAGGTAGGCGCGTGGAGTAAGGGGGAAGGAAAGGGAATGTGGGCGGCTGTGCATGAGAGCATGTCCAATGCAGGCGCTTAGAGAGACGCTTAGTAATAAAAAACTGATTTTTCTTGCCAGATAGGATAGATAAGGTGCTTATTTTGAAGCATCGATGCTTAAATAAGCATCGGTGCTTATTAGGTGCTTATGTGTATAACTATATCTATTAATAGATAATATAGCATCTAAGCACCTATGGAAGAGATGCTTGCATTGGAGGAAATAACTTTTGCATGGATACTTGATGATGTGGCTATATTCTCTCTCTTTAAGCACTCATATATAAGCATCTTGCATTGTACATGCCCTGAGAAGGGTGGGAAGTCGTTCGAGGATGGCAGCAACGGCGCGGAGAGAGAGGGTGGGACAAGAGGTGGAAGAAGTGGGTGGGCCTTAGCTGTCAGGGATAGAGAGAAGAAGGGAGAGAGGCGGCCGAGGTGTCGGATGGTGAGCGCGTGGCGCGAGGAGGGAATCCAGGCTAACCACGTGTCGGCCCAGGAGGAGGGAGAGATTTTTAATTGTTTTGGGATTTTCAAAAAATGCTAAGAATTTCAAACAAGCTTAGAAAATAGCAAGAGAATCCTAAAAATTCAAAAAAAATCTCAAAAATTATACAATTAAAGAGGAACTTAACAAAAATAAAATCAACTCAGTTTGACTGCGAATGAACACAAGTTTAATTAGATCTCTCTTAGGCTAAAATAGAAGAAAAGAAACTCCAAAAAATCCAATTAAAATAATTCCAAAATTTTGGGATGTCACAAACCCGCCCTCCTTAAGAAGACTCTTGACCTTGTGATTTAGACGAGCTAGCAAAGAGGTGGGGATGGATGGCTTTCATATTGTCTTCTCGTTCCCAGGTAGCTTCATCCACTGAATGGCTGCTCCATTGCACCTTACAAAAATGAATGGTCTTCCTCCTGATCTAGTGCTCTATTGTCTCAAGGATCTTGATTGGCTGTTCTCTATAGGTAAGGTCTTCTTGAAGGCTCGAGTGCTGCCTGCTCTATAGGTACTCAAAGACACTTCTTTAATTGAGATACATGGAAGATGTCATGTACTCCAGATATGGATGATGGCAACTCCTACTGCTAGGTGACTTCTCGTCTATGGCTCAAGATCTTGAATGATCCCATGAACCTCAGTGCAAGGTTTCCCTTCGTTTAAAACCTTTTGACTCCTCTAGCTGGGGATACCCAGTGGCGGAAACAAGGGGGGGCTGGAGGGGGCATTGCATGTGTTTAATTAGTGGTTTAGTCCCTCCTAATTTAGCCCAAATGTAAAATATGTTTAAAGCCCAGTCATATGCAGACCAAATCCTCTTTGTTTTGTTTCTTGTTTTAGCTTTGTATCTATCGATCTTTGTAAATGCGGGTTACAAGGTAGTGCGTACCGTGATTTGTAGAATATGCATGTTTGTGTTCTTAATCTTATGATGATTAATGCAGGCTGGTGAGTTGACTAGAAGCTGTTGTAGCTAGTCATAGGTGTGATTGAAGATCACTCAAGCACTACTAGCTGGTGGAGTACTTAACGCTAGAAACTTTTAATTAAAAGCCAAGAAAATGTTTTGGCCGAATTTCTACGAGAATACAATGGACATGTTCTCGTGGATTTGTTTTTTGATTTCTTCGAAAATCAAAATAAATAGAGTGTTTTTTAAAAGCAGTTTTTTTAAATGACTTCTAGAGTATTAAAAATATATGAGCCGTCCACGTCAATATATTTACCGTTCACTGTGGTATCAAAAAATGTAAACAAAAACCATAAGTACACACTTCAGTAGTTGCTCTCACATCACATCTAGAGACCCTGTTTTAATCGGCTTAGACCCTGTTTTAGTCGTAGAGCTAAGTTTAAGTTAATAGAGATGTAATTGTTTTTGCATTGTAATTTGCGAAACATATTACTCTGATATGTGACTATTGGATCGGTAAATCCGGCATGGTTCATTGGTTCTACTCTACTTGTTGTCTATATTGCTCCCCTATATCCAATTCCTGGCTCCGCCCCTGGGGATACCATAAGGTAAACAAAGTCACCCACTTCGAAGGTCAAGGCTCGGCGACGATTGTCATCATAGCTTTTCTATGAAGACCGGGCTATCTTTAATCTGCCTTTTGATTTTTGTATGTATGTCCGTGTCCATTGGGCAAAGGTGCACGAGCACGGCGATACACACATTTTGGCGCGTGCTGCCAAGACGTATACCATTCAGGTGGACTGTCTCGTTCGGAGCCAGACAATCAACGGAATATTTGTGTTTCGGAATTGGGAGGGCTACTCAAATTGTACTGCACGAGCTTTTCTCCTCTTGATAAACAACGTGGTAGACATTATACCGGCATTTACAAACGCCCCCTTCAAGTGGAATATTTGTGTTTTGGTGGTGTTTAGGCTAAACGCCGGCTTAATTAGCTCGGTTATCTTGTAGTGTGATGCGAACTATCAGAATGACGATTGAATAGAGAGAAGGCAAATTGGTCCTGCAAGAGCGTTTTGATCTAGCCGTAGCCGGACCTTCGTCCTCCTAGGTGGTTTTTCCCGGTAATGCTTTGTTTGGCGTGAGCCAAGATTTTAAACTAAAATCCCGCAATCTCTATAGAGATAGATCAGAAATTTTGGATTTTTAAATAAAACCTAAGAGGTTCCCGAGTATTCATCGTGCAACGGCCCTGTGATTTGTGTATACATGGTCATGGTGTTTATGAGTTGTTTGAGCTAACCATGCATGATATAATATTTGTAATTGAGAGAGTCGGGGTAACATATCCTGTGGTCACCACTCGTGTTAATTTTACGATGTTGGTTATCGATTTCCAAACAAAACCTAAGAGGCTTCCGAGCATTCATCGTGCAACCACTACTACAGAAAAGGTCATTACAGACGGCTCAAAAACGTCATCACAGACGGTTTTGTGAACCGTCTGAATTTATGGGTCAGTAATAATTCGAGGTCATCACAGACGGCTTTCGAACCGTCTGTGGTGCAAATATCATAGACCGTCTGTGATATTTATTAAGATTAGAACCTACCATTACAATATCCCAAAACAACAAGCAGGTTACACAACAAGAACAGAGAAAAAGCAAAGATCATCTATGCCTTCTCGCCCCTGATGCAACGCATGAGCTGGATGCCTTTTGACGGCTACCATCGTCGGCGTTGATTGAGCGTCTGCATGGTTGGCACGAGCTAGTTGCTTCTGCGGTGTCTTGCCTCCCGTAGACTTGTGCGTCTTCTGCAAGGAGGAGGACAGCAAGGAGGAGGAGAACAACAAGGAGGAGGACAGCAAGGAAGAGGAAACCAGCAAGGAGGCTGGGTTTTGGTTATATTTATAGGGGAGGGAGAGGCGGGAGATCGAAATTTTTGGCGCGCGAACGGAGAGGCGGAGATACAATCCGTGGGGTGAGGATTGGTGGATTTCTATTGGCTATGATTGGGTTGAGGAGGATCAACAGGCTCAGCGGTTAGATTATCACAGACCGTTTGTGATGAATGAATATCACAGATGGTTCTATATATAGAACCGTCTGTGAATTAGAGTATAAAATTTTATATACCGATGCAATATAAACAACTAGTCTGAAAAGATAAAATAGCAAAGTTTTATATGGCTTATATATACTCATTTGAAAGGTTTCGACGAGATCTACAACTTTTCAGTTAAAAACCATCTGTGATATTCCTTCAACTCCTAAATATATTTCTGTTTATTGGCTAGCCTCAGGAAATGCTAGCCATGCTCTGTGAAACAAGCAGATAATCACAGACATAAAACATATACAATTCACACATCTCATTTCATTTCAGATACATTTCACATCTCAATTCATTTCACAGACATAAAACATCCACTTGACAACGCACTTCATTTCACAAACATAAAGCATCCATTTCGCAAATCAATTAATTGAATTGAAATAAAATATCCATTAACAAATACACAATTACAAAAGATCTACACTGCATTTGCACTTAGAATTACAATAAAAAATCATTCTGCGCAGTGGAACTCTCCATCTGATCTTACGACTTTAGTCCACAAAAACCAAATGAACTCTCCTCGAATTTTTGCAAAGTCCGGCTGTTGCAATGCAGATGTAGAGATGGGCGCAGCCTGTCGATAGGAATATCAACGCGCGCACATATAAAACTTGACATGTATGAAATAAATGTGGGAAGATTGACAAACCTTAGAATTGGTGATCTTGGTGGAATCGAGGAGTAGTCTCATATGGTGGCACACGTAGTATCCACACGTGTTGCCCGGCTGCTGCTGGTGGCACTGCAAAAAATAGAATGTATTAAATCAAGTGGCATTACTACCAAGTGTTGTATATGATTAATTAATGTGTAGCTAGCGAATACCCGAAAATTGCGAGCATGTTTCAAGGGCTTGGCCCCTGTCGTCGAGCCACGTGTTTGTTGAACGTATGTGGCGAACGACCTTCGTTATTCGAAAAAGTTAGATTAGTCATTCGGAAGGAAAGAAAGAGTACAATGTACAATGTACGTACCTATCGAGTATTTGGGCGATAGCTGTGTACTTGGATTTGTTCTTACTTAGAGAATCAAGGTATATAGCCTTGTTCCATTTTGGTATAATTACAATTAAAATCCAATAGAAGTGCTCATTGTATGGCATAAGAACAAATTCCTTATCTTGGTGAGCCAGCAGTGCTTGTGTAATATAGTTCTCGACGAAGGATGCATCCTCGTTGATGGTATCAATGGCGACCAAGCGTGGGTCCAGGAAACCAATTGGTGATTTCGATGATCTAGCTTCGGTCAGCATGAATCTATATATATACACAGAAAAGCAACAAATTGTGACATATATCTTTGCCCAATAATTCAGTCTATAACATGAAAACTGCATGAACCGACAGCTATTAGAGCTCAAATACCGAATGAACCAATCTCAGTATATGAATTTATCATCATCGAGCAACTGTAAATCCCACAGGCAATCTCAGTATATGAATTTATTATCATCAAGCAACTGTAAATCCCACAGGCAATCTCAGTATATGAATTTATCATCATCGAGCAACTGTAAATCCCACAGGCAATCTCAGTATATGGAAGATTAACAAACTTGCACAGGGGAGGTGGCCGGCGAGGGCTCGGGGAGGCGACGGGCTCGGGGGAGGCGGCGACGGGCTCGGGGAGGCGGCGACGGGCTCGAGGAGGCGGGCCGCGCTCGGGGAGGTGGCGACGCGCTCGGGGGAGGCAGCGACGCGCTCGGGGAGGCGGCGACGGGCTCGAGGAGGCGGTGACGCGCTCGGGGAGGCGGCGACATGCTCGGGGAGGCGACGGGCTCGGGGGAGGCGGCGACGCGCTCGGGGAGGCAGCGACGAGCTCGGGGGAGGCGACGGAGGAGCGAGGAGGTGGCGAGATTTAGTAAGTGCAGGATACGCGGAAAACCCTAGACAGGGGGTATATGTAGGAGGTTTATTACAGACGGTTCTAAAGTAAGAACCGTCTGTGATATCAATATCACAGACGGTTATACGTTTAGAACCGTCTGTGATAGTATGACTATCACAGACGGTTCTACGTTTATAACCGTATGTGATAGTCATACTATCATAGACGGTTCTTACTTTAGAACGTCTGTGATATTGATATCACATACGGTTCTTACTTTAGAACCGTCTGTGATAAGCCCCCCGACTGTAGTAATTAAGACAACACCAACCAGCTGCTGCGCATTCATATACACAACACAAATTAACCAGCTGCATTCATATACAACACCAACCAGCATAAATGCAAATTCACATATACACAATGTATTTCTTCACACATTTTCACATATACATAAATGTAAATTCACAAATACATCACACACATGCATTGTTGTATACATAAATGTAAATTCACAAATACATCACACACATGCATATTTCTCATTCTACTTGCTTATTTCCTTTAAAAATTAGCCCTTCATGATGATCAATGCGTACATAACTAGTTTCGTCACGTTGTTCGACGTCGTCGACCCTTATGCCTTTTCCAAAAGGAGATAACTCGTCAAATTGATTGTATTCTTCCTCGTCCACTACATTCTCTACTCCAACAATTCTCCTTTTTCCATGAAGAACTACATGGCGTTTCTTATTTGCCGGGTCGGTTACATAGAAAACTTGAACAACTTGGTTGGCGAGTACGAATAGTTCGTCTTTGTACCCGACACGTTGGAGGTCCATGGTAGTGACACCGTACTTGTCAACCTTCACCTGTGGGAGATGCACCCAACGGCAGCGAAATAAGGGGATCTTAAAAAGCACGTAGTCGAGCTCCCAAATCTCTTATATGAACCCATAGTATGAATTTCTCGACCCATCAGTACTGAACGCATCTATGCGGACACCGCTGTTCTGGTTAGTGCTCTTTACATCCTGAGACCGCGTATAGAATGTGTACCCATTTATGTCATATCCTTGCCATGTCACAACTGTAAATGTTGACCCTTTTGCCAACCATGTTAGCATCTCACTTGGCGAGCTCGTAGCGATTTGCTTCTTCAACCATTGGTTGAACCGACTGTTGTGTTGCCTCATGATCCAAACATCCGGCCGCTTCGGATTCTGTTGCCGAAGCACATCCTTGTGCTGGTCGACATAAGGCGCCACTTCAGTCATGTGTTGCAAGACCGTGAAATCGGCTTGAGTATACGTGTCAATATCTGCAGTGATTGCTTTCCTTTCGATAGTTCCAATACCCTTCAGCCTCCCTTCATGACGAGATTGAGGCACACCTATCGGTTGAGTCTGAGCCATATAATCGACACAAAACTCAATGACCTCTTCGCTTGCATAACCTTCGACGATGCTGCCCTCCGGCCGAGATCGATTCCGTACGTAGGACTTGAGAATTCCCATGAACCTCTCAAATTGGTACATGCTACGTAGGAATACGGGCCCGCACATTTTTATCTCCCACGCAACATGAACAATGAGATGGACCATGATATCATAAAATGAAAGAGGGAAATACATTTCAAGATGACATAGAGTCATCACTACCTTGTCCTGCAAAGCATCTAGTCCTTCGGGATCGATGACCTTCTGAGCAATTGTGTTAAAGAAATAACATAGCCTCATGATTGTCTCTCGAATTTTGATCAGCAAAATATTTCTAATTGCAATAGGGAACATCTGTGTCATTAGCACATGACAATCATGAGACTTCATGCCATTTAACTTCAAATCTTGCATCGAAACAAGTTTCTTCACGTTGCCGGAGTAACCAGACGGAACTTTGACACCATGCAAGCACTGACACAGTTCTGTTTTCTCAGCCTTGGACAGAGTGTAACACGCAGGGGGAAGGTACGTTCGTCCATTATCAGTGCATGTCGGTGCTAACTCAGGCCTAATGTCCATATTAGCCAAGCAAGCCGTGCGTTGACGCTGTCCTTTGTTTTATCACGAATGTTCAGCAAGAGACCAATCAAGCTGTCGCATACATTCTTTTCTACGTGCATGACGTCGATGCAGTGTCGAACATCTAGGTACTCCCAATAAGGTAAGTCCCAAAATATTGATCTCTTCTTCCAGGTGTTCTTCTCATGAGCCCTCAATTTACGTCCCTTTCCGAAGACAACATCTAAATCCTTAACCATATCATAAACCTCGTGTCCCCTTAAATGCCTTGGAGCTGAACCGTCTTCCTTCTCTCTGTCAAATTGTTTCTTCATCTTGCGGTATGGGTGAGCCCTCCGAAGGAACCGGCGGTGACGCATGTAGACAGTTTTGCGTGAGTGTCTCAGCCACACACTCTCGGTACCATCTAAACAGTGAGTACAAGCTTTGGCACCTTTTGTACTATGGCCCGATAGGTTACTAATGGTAGGATAATCATTTATGGTGCAGAACAATAAGGAGCGCAGAGTGAAGTTCTCTCGGTTGTATGCATCCCATACCTGTACCCTTTCGTTCCACAGTACTTTTAGATCTTCCACCAACGTTGCTAGGAACACATCGATATCATTCCCAGGTTGTTTTGGCCCTTGGATAAGTATCGACAGCAAAATGTACTTTCGCTTCATACACAACCAAGGAGGAAGGTTATAAATGCAGAGAGTCACGGGCCATGTGCTATGTCGGCTGCTCATGCTACTGAAAGGATTCATTCCATCTGTACTCAGTCCAAACCTTATATTCCTTGGTTCTGCACCGAACTCTGCAAAACTCCTATCGATGTTTCTCCACTGCACGGAATCAGCAAAGTGTCTTAGCATTCCATTCTTCTTGCGCTCCTCCGAGTGCCAACGCAGCAGTTTTGCCTCCTTTGGATTTGCAAAAAACCTTTTCAAACGGGGAATTATAGGAAAATATCATGCCACCTTAGCAGGAGGTCCTTTCTTCGCCTCTGTTCCCTCGCCATCATCTGATTAATTGTTACGTTTGTATCGGGATGCGTTGCACATCGGACAAATATGCATGTTTGCATACTCTTTACGGTAGAGGATACAGTCGTTCGGACATGTATGTATTCTTTCTACTTCCATTCCCAACGGACAAAGAACCTTCTTGGCTTTATACGTGGTTTTAGGCAACTCATTTCCCTTCGGAAGCATGTCCGCTAAAAGACCTAGCAGCGCCGTGAAACTCTTGTCGGACCAACCGTTGCTTGCCTTCAATTTCAAGAGTTCAAGCACGGCCGACAACCTCGTGTACTTGCAGCACGTGTACAAAGGTTTCTCCGAATCCTCCATCAAGCCTCGGAATTTAGCAAACTCTTTCTCATCATAGTTCTCTTCTACATCGCGAAGCATCTGATCCAGATTATCATCGTGCAACCTATCCGAATCTGAACCACAATCGACATCAGCCGGCGGCATGTCATTCACTTCACCGGCGATGTCATTCGGCGGCATATCATTCACTTCACCGGTGATGTCATCTGACGGCATTTGATCATTCACTTCGCCATGACTGCTCCAACATGTATAACCCTTTTTGAAACCCCTCCAAATCAAGTGCGCTTCAATTTGCCCTCGGTTCTTAAACATCTTTAAATTCTCGCAGTCAGTGCATGGACAGTACATATATTCCACCCCCTTATTCAACATATCCTCCTCGGCAGTTCTTGTAAAAGCAGACACGCCATTATGTACTCTTCACTCACACGGCTCGCGGCATACATCCAGCTTCGGTCCTACGTTACGTACATATATAACAACTTAGTATTAAAAATTAAATTAACTAATTATTACTACATATATACCGGCCACATGTATTATAATGAGGCTTAATTTGCTAGCTCAATTCATATTATAAACACAACAGCTATTATATAACCAACAATTTTGCAAACCATCTTCAATTAATAACACTCACCAATTACTTAGACCTAAATTGTAATGCATGCAAAGAAAAAAATAAAATTCATTACTAACCATATCTAGAGCAACCAGGAAAGTATAAATCTTCAAAGCTCAATATCTGCCTCCTTCCACCAAATTAAGTGGTCTGAAATCGCCAAGCTTGCCTCCTCAGCGAAAGAGTAAAGCACCAGCTAGATCTGGATCGAAATGAAGTCAGATGCGGTCTGAGCAGCGCAATAAATGCCCATTGTCATTATCACATACGGTTTTTAATTAAAAACCGTCTGTGATAATCTGGGATCATCACAGACGGTTTTTAATACAGACCGTCTGTGATACTAAATTATCACAGGCGGTTCATAGTTAAGAACCGCCTGTGATACGCGTTTTCCCCGACGCCGCCAACACAGACGGTGTCCAAATTAAAACCGTCTGTGTTAGTGTTGGTCACAGACGGTGACAAAACCGTCTGTGATTGGCCCTCTACTATTAGACTTTCTGTAGTGGGGATCTTCATCATATACCCTCCCTTGAATTGGGGATTTCAGGATTTACCCTCCCACCTCAATGACATGTGGGGTCATCATAAGTCACTGACACATGGGCCAGGAGGGTAAATCATGAATTTCTATCTATGAGGAGGATATATGATGAATAAATCCTTCTGTAGTAGTGCCTGCGCACCGTACCGAATGACTGAATCCCGATCGATATCTATATAAACGAGCTCGCCAGGACAAACTTTCTCCAAAGCTCAGGCTAAGCACCATCGACAACCAAACTTTAAATCGAAAGCGATCTCTTATCGCGTGCTCGCTCTCTCTCTCTCGATCTCTATCTCGTAGTCTCGTCTGTAAGACAACAAAACAATGGCGATGACAGCGAAGACGATGTTGCTGCTCCTGTTCTTGGTGCAAATCTTCGGCGTCCTCGCCGCCGCGGCGAGGCCGTTATTGGAGGGGGACGGCTTGCTGGAGAACGGGATCGGGATGGTGACGCAGATGCTCGGTGACGCGAAATCAGGGCCCAACCCCCCTACGAACTGCTGCTAGTTCTTCTTCTTCCTCCTCCTTATTTTGGTAGGGGTATGTTATTCTCGTGTTTTTTCTCTCTTTGAGAGATCGATGATGTGTAACTATGATACGGTGTACATGATTCTGTCATGTAGATGTAGAATTCGTTCATTCCCTTAAATTAACTAGTTTCGGTGACTAGCATGTGTCTTTCTGCATTTTAGGTTTTGTTCATTCGCTACTTTCTAAGAGTGGAAACTCTTTTACCATACCATTGCAAAAGTGGGAAATCCAGTTAGTGTCAAGTCTAACACTAACTAGGGGAAAAGGATTTGAGCATTTGACCATTCTACTCTTCTAAGAGAATTAGAAACGCAAGTCTAATCCATATTGGCGTGAATTTTTGTACTATGGGCATGTTCTATTTGAAGAAGCTAAAAGTCAATATGAACACGTGGCTTTTCTACTCCTCGTAGTCTCGTCTTGTGTACATATCTCTTCTTTACTTTTTTACCGCTCGCTCCTCCTTTTCAAAAATTACTTTTTTCATCAACTACTATTTATTTTTAACAAAAAACGGCTTGAATACCTTAACTGGTCTGGCCTGGGCAGTGTTCCTAGTCTGAAAGAATTTCTAGGCCCAACTCGCAAAACGCTCTGGTCTAGTGTAGGATGCGTGTAGGCAAACAATATTTGTTTTGAATAAAGATACAGCTATAAATATCTGGATTGGACATATAAGATGATGCGGGTAAACATGGCGTAAACATATTTTCACAATATTAGTGCACTTGTAGGTTTTTCACATATATGGTGGTAGTAAATAAAATTGTCAAAGTTGTATCTTACTGACTTTGAAAAGTCAAACGCAACACTTTTCCATAACTTGCGGTCGTATTATGCATGTGTATGGACGTAAATTACGTTAGCAGCGTAGAGCAGTGACGATAACTTGCCCTTCCCCCCCAAAAAAGAAGATTAATACAGCACTCACCTCATGTGAATGTTTGTGCGTATGTCGCGAATGACGGATGATTGCGACACTTGTACAGCCAACCAAACAACTTGATCTGAACCGACCCACGAGTCCATTTATTTATTGCAAAAAGAATGAATAACTGTTGTAATATTATTTACAAGAATAATTTAGCATGCAATTGAAGTACACCAATCATCATCGTCATCATCTGCAACACGTAAGTCCAGCTGCACAATTCGTGCATCTCTCCGCCGGGCCTGGAGTGGAAAAAATGATCCTACGAGCATACAAATGCTCTGAAAAACAGATGAAGAATTCAGAGGAATCTATGTGCAGCGCGGGCTTGGTGTGATCTTGCACGGTCAGCAGCAGTGTGTGCCCCCGCCACCCCCCGATTTGGAGCCACCAAGTATCTGCATCACCATCCCGATGCCGTCCTCCAGCCAGTCGTCCCCCCGCAACGTCCTCGCCGCGGCCGCGAGGACGCCGCAGATTTGCATCAACACCACGAGCAGCAGCAACACTTTCGCCGTCGCCGCCATGGCCATTGTTGCCGTCGTAATTTGTGCCTTTAAACGGGAGGCACAAACTATGAGAGAGATCTCAGAGAGCTTGAAGCCGTATAGATCCAGTTTGAAGCTTGCAGTGGTTCTTGAGCTCGATCGTCAGGCCGATGTTGATTTGGTGAGGAGAGATTTTCATGGCGAGCTCGTTTATATAGCCGGCCGATCCACTGGCCGGGGCTAGGCGCGTACACTGTGCACGGTTTGAACTTTCAAGTCTTGTTCTGCTTTGTTTGAAGTCAGAATGTGCGTGTTCTTGGTGTTACGTACGTGCTTACGTACTATGCTTCACCTTTATGCCTAGCTAGTTTCTGATGCGTGCATCATGCTTCAAAAGCTGGAACAAATTAACAAGGAACAATCCATCCAATCCAAGATCGACTCGATCCAGCTCCTGATCGCTTCGACGGCGCTTTTTGTCTCCCGAACGGATCCAGCTCCTGATCCAAGACAAAAAGCGCCGTTCGAGAGACAAAAAGCACCCTCCCCTCCCGGCCTCTCCCCACCAGCTGCCTCCTTCCCCTCCCCTCCCCGGCCGCCACCCTCGCGCCCCCCCACCGGCCGCCACCCTCCCCGACCGCCTCCCTCCATGGTCACCTCCCTCTCCGCCCATCGGTCACCTCCCTCCCCTCTCGCTAGGCCGCCTCCCTCCCCTCACCCCACCGGCAGCTTCCCCAAACCCCCCATGGCTGCCTCCCTCTCCTCCCCTAACGCCGCCTCCTCCCCCGGCCACCCTCGGTGACCCCTCCCCCGGCTAGGCAGCTCCTCCACGTCGGTGGCTACGACAACTCCAAGCACAAGTAGCACCCCGCACCTTGCGCCCGTGAATCCTTCTCCTCGATGCGGCACGAGAGGCAGTGAGGCCGAGGTGGATGGGCGCGTGGGAGGCGGTGAGGCCCAGGCAGGCGCACACGCAGGAGCCAGTGAGGTGGCCATGGGAAGCGATGACATACTTGCCTTCTTTGCTGAGGCCAAGCCGGCAGCCGGTGAGAAAGCCGTCAACGACGGCGGGAACGACCTGCAGAACACCCTCTGCCTCACCCGCCATCTGGTATACTCCTTCCCCTGTGCCCTCTACCCTCCCCCCTCTGCTCAGTGGTGGCTTGTGGTTGTGGGGAATCCGTGGGATGGCGACGGGAGGTGAAGCTGAGGCTGAGGTGGTCACGAGCACTGGCATGCCGGCTGTGCCCCTGTGTTTGTAGTGCCCCCATGCTCGTCGGGCCATGCCAGCCCGAGCATGACACGACATACCGTGCTGTGCTATCCAACAGGCCGGATTTTTAGGCCCAGTTCGGCCCACCATTCGGACCGTGCCGGTATGGCCCACCACATAGCGTGTTCATACCGTGCTTGGGTTGTGCCAAGCTAGCCGGGCCTCAGACTGGCATAGATAAGCCTGACCCAACTCCCAGCTTTACTTGGAAGTGTACATGTCATCCATGACCTTCCTCAGCATCACACAATTGAGTGATTGACAGATGGCCGGGATCACTAACACAGAAAGGCTGCTACGTGTTTTCAGTGGACCAATCTACTAAACCGTGTGCAAATCTTTTAAAAAGTACAGCTATCACTAATAAATAAAGTACTAGAAGTAGTATAGTTACTTAATCAGACATGCAATCAACTTCCACTGAAAGTTGTCTCTTTCACTTGTAGTTTTTGTGAGGGATTTTCGTTCCAGAGTGGAAGCACTTTGTCACTTCATCGGAGATATGACATGATCTCAGCATCAAAATTCTTTTAATCTAGCACAGCCCGTGCTTAATAAAGATGAACTTTTTTGTAACCCAAGGGGAGGAGCTCTGCCAATTCACTAAAGAAGTATAGAATCATGAACACCATCTCTAAAGGGAGACACCAGCACCAACTAAAGGATTGCTCGTAGGCTACGGAAGCAGAAAACAAAACTTTTCTACTGTGCACACAAGGACATCATGCTTAAGAAGGGATCATGGATCGTTACCACAGCGGAAGAAGAGTTGGAGAAGCCGATCCAACCACGCGCGTCGAGGTAGTAGTGGAATTAGCCGATCGTCCCGAACAGGTCGTCTCCTCCATGCGATTAACCACACCACGAACAGATCCAATCTGTAGGTTGTTGATGCCGATCAACACCGCAACGAGCAGTGCCTCCACCGGTATCCACACGTCCGGGGCTGGAACGCCGATCGCGAGTGTACTAGCACTCGTGAGCGGCTAGGGTTTGGCTCGGGAGGTGGCGGCTAGGGTTTTTGCTCGGGATTAACAGAAGCACGTGTACCCCTCAGCTCCTCGCCACCATATATATATAGACCTCCTCACTTGGGCCTTGTAGACCGAGGCCCAATAGGAGTCTACTCGGATCTCTATCCAAATTGAGCCCACATCCGAATCGTATTCGAATTAGTATTCCAACCCGTTAAGTGTGTGACACTGTAGGTTCACGTATACTTGGTCGCGACCCGGAAACGCTTTTCCGGTCACCCTGTTAATAGTGGCCTCTAGTAAGACATATTAACCCCAAAGTATACGTAAAGTTCATATCGGCTGAACCTGTAATGTTCTCATGTACGAATCCCTTTGCCTCACGATATAGATTGAGCTCAAGGCGAGACCTGTGTCATCCTCTTAATAGCCCAATCACTCTCTCGATTCCGTGATGGATTATAAACTTGTGATTGACTCCTCAATCACCTTGGCATGGCCATGCACTTTCATAATCCATTACATCGAGGGGCCCAGAGATATCTCTCCCCATAAGGAGGGACAAATTCTATCTTGATCATTCACATCCCACTACATGTTTCATGGCAAACCCGAAGACTACTTTTATGACTACCCAGTTACGGAGTAGTGTTTAGTAGTCCCAAAATAAGCTACTACGCATGTTGGGAACCATGATGATCTCAAGTCTTAGGATTCTACATAAACACTACTTGAGACCAACTGATGACACATGGAATCTCTGCAGTGTCTCATGGCGGGTCTATCCAACATATGTTCACTAACACATGTCCATATTATTGATTTGGTATCACCATACCATGATCCATGAGACATGATCATCAATCAATACATATGCTGATCTTTGAATCATATTTGTTCCTCATATGATATATGATCAGGGATCATTTAGAAATAGCAACATTTTAGCATTAAGAGTCTCATGAATAAGTCACATACTCATTGATCAATAATGATAATGTCTATATCAAAGAACAAAGTAATGCATCATAAACATAGTATGTGATATATATAACATCTCCATGTTGCCTCTAGGGTATATCACTAACACCAACAACGCCTATAAATGGGGGAATACCAGCACCAGGGAAGGAGACCCACACTTGGAACCCCCTAGAGGACATGTCTGACTTCTTCATGGATGACCCAAGATAGGTTAGGGGAGCACCTCAGCGCACCTGTTGATGTTCTTTCTAGGTCACAGCTTAACAGTGCCTAATATCCATGTAGGCACTGGTGGAGTTGATCCGAGGCCTTAGGAGCACAGGTCAGCAGGGCTCCTGAGCGCCTCATCCTGTCGGGACACTGACACCTCGTGCTGAGAAAGACAAGCAGGGTCATACGGGCGGGCATCGATCAGGGGTGGGACATGCCGACGACGGAGAAGGTACCACACAAAGGTAGCGAGTGAACGGTGGCGAGTGCCAAGCTGGGCCTAGCCAGATCACTTAGGAGCCAGGGTCCCAGGAGGGAGCACACCAGATAGTGAGCAAGCAGTGCACATCAACAATAAGACAAGTGCATCTCTATTTCCAACTCCCAAATCCTATATTCCCAATTCAATAATTTTTTAATTATTTTGTAATTTCTCTAAATTATTTGATATGTGTCTCTAGGAAAACAAATTGTTCTTTAATTTTGCTGCTATATATCATATATACTTTTTTATTAAAATGATATTTTATTAACTTCAAATATCCTTTCTGAAAATTCTAGACCCACCACTGTTTAGCAGTAGTTTATGCAGACGTTTCCGCCCGACTTGGAGCCACCGAGTATCTGAATCACCATCCCGATTCCGCTTTCCAGGCTTCAGCCAGTCGTCCCCCTGCAACGGCCTCGCCGCGACGTTGTGGATGCTCAAGATCCAAATCAAGATCATGACCATCAGCGCCACCTTCGCCGCCACCGCCATCGCCATCGTCAAAACAGGAAAAAGGCAGAGAGAGAGCTCGTTTTTCAAGTTTCAGCCTTACTGTTTGCTGATCTGTTTGAAGTCAATTAATATAGCTGTGGTTTTGTTGGGAGAAAGGTTTTGCAAGGCGAGCCCGTTTATGTAGCTGTGGTTATGTTAGGCAGAGACAATGTATCATGTTTGAAGTCGTCTTCTGCATGGTTTGAATTCTCTGTGTTCTGCTTGAATTCGTGCTTGACAAAGTAGAGGATGCTGTGATGAGTCATTTTAGGAAGAGTCACCGAACTTGCGTTAATTAACATTCACGGGGAAATTAATGGTAGCTCTTCCTCAGCAAAAAAGGGAAATTTATGCGGCCGTGTATGGAAAACGTCATACTACTGTGGCTACATCCTTTATCACGGCCGCCCATTTATTCCGAGAATTGTGTGCCTTCTCCTCTCACCCATTCCTCTCCCCCCTAGCTTCAGCTCGAGCCACGCCGCCGCCGCACAAACCTCCCCTTTGCTACCTCCCGGAAACCTCGCGGCAGCCGCTGAACCAGGGGTGTAGCCAAAGAGGGGTTGGGCCTCGGCCCTAGTCCATGTATAGCCTAAGAGATCATATTTTAGCCTGTTAGCTACAATACAGTATAGTGAGGAAATTTTATCTGACCCTCGGGCCATTGGCTCAGCTCCGCCACTGCGTTGAATCTTGCCGGAAGCCTCACCAAAAAGGTTACCTAAACCTCGTCGGAGACCTTGCCACCGATCGCGACGCCGCTACGGCTTGGGTGTGGCTCGGGCCGAAGCCGAGGGCAGGGGCGGAGCCACCGGGTGGGCTTCATGAGGCTTTAGCCCACCCTCTGGCCCACCCTGAAACCCCTCAGATGGGCCGGTATGAGTTCATCCAACCTAGGCACACCAGAGACCACACTCATGGACACAAGGGAGACGAGGAAGGCAGAGAGCTCTGCACGTACCTAGCAGTGGCGGCGCCCAGCGGTGCAGCGGTTGGCTCTTGGCTGCCTTCACAGCGGTCGAGTAGATCCGGATGGCGGTAGAGGCACCGTGCAGATCCTGGCGTGGCGGTGGCAGTCGCCTGGGCCGGCGAGGAGCTAGCGCGACCGGGCAGGCGAGGACAGGAGGCGAATGAGGTGCCGAGGAGGCGAGCAAGAGGGGAGCCGGCCGCCGGGCAGGGGCGTGTCGCAGGGGGATCCGGGAGGCGACTAGCGAGTGAGCCATTTTTCTTTTTTTATCTCATGGATATCTTTGCTGCTTAGTGTTAGAAATTTAGGCAAATTACGACATAATTTAATCCAGAAATTACCAATTAAAATCATGACAAGAGTTGTGCTAGTACTATTCATTTTTAGAACACTAGACAGTGTAACTAACTCTATGAACAATACTGTAAAGATCAGGAACAAAATGTTATACTCAGAGGCGGGGCCAGTGCCAGAGGCACCGGATGCGCCGTTCTGCTCAGTTGACATGAGCAGCTGTTCGATGTAGTCGATCTCAGTTGGTGCAGGACGAGGTACGCAGTGCAGTCCCTTGAACGGCCTTCTGGAAGTAGTTGTACTTGCCGTGTAATGGAATGCCACCGGGAATTAGCCGATCACGTCGTGTGTAGAAGCGAGCAGTCGTGCTGAGCACTCCCCAAAAACCTGATCGCCCGCCTATCCGTGCAGATGTCACAGCTTGACGTGGTTTCGGAGGCCTGCTCTCCCAAACGCGTGTGCGCGCAGGAGCTGGGACGGGGAAAAACTCGGAGGAACAGCTCAACAGAGAGGAGAAGGTGTGTTTTCTGTATCTCGCTCTAGGCTACTGTCGGACGCCTGAGCTTATACTCGTGCGGAGAAGACGAAGAGACAAGCAGCGTTACCGGGACAGGGGAGTAATCGCGAGTAACGGACAGTAACTCTCGCACGATTACTACTTGAAACCGACGGAATCAATTCCGGTAACTGCTCACTTAATGCCTTCATCAATCAGCCCAAGAAGCAAAACCAAACGCTCACGCGCGCACTATATTGCACCTTAGCATTTAATATGGGCCTTAGGATTTATTTGATTTAATTGTTGAATTAAAAATGGACCAAGCCCAAATTAAATCCAACAATCCCCACCAAATTCTAGGGCACATATGAAATACTCTCAATTCTCTGTTATTTGATATACCAGTGTTTCGATGGAGACTGTTAAGTTGAACATCCACCTAGAACAAAGGTTACACTTATTCACAACTGAACAATGGACTATGCCTTGAATTGACAGTTTTGTGTGAAATAAGTTTCACCTAAGTCCTTTACTGATACTAGGCTGCCTAAAGCATCCCCTCTGGTTGGAGCATCTCTACTCCTTAAAAGAAGGAGTTCAAGATGATGGTGCATCCTACACTCCTTCCCTTTTCACTGACATGTAGGGCCACTTTTTTTTACTGTGCTCGCGTGGGCTTCACTTCAAAAATTCCTCACCTACTACCCCTCTCTCTCTCCCACCCACCTCTCTCGCTCTCACCGGTTGGAGGCGGAGGTAGGAGGAGTTGCGGCGGCGGCTGGCTCGGAGAGGAAGGGGGCGAAGGAAGGAGGAGGCGCAGCTGCGGCGGGGGAGAGGAAGGAGGCGATGGCGGGGGCGGCGCCGGTTGGGGGCAGAGGAGAGGAAGGAGGTGACGGCGGGGGCGGCGCCGGTTGGGGGCGGAGGAAGGAGGCGGCGCGACCTCCATCTCACCGGTTGGGGGCGGAGGTAGGAGGAGGCGCGGCTGGCTTGGAGAGGAAGGGGGCGGAGGAAGGAGGAGGCGCGGCTGCGGCGGAGGAGAGGAAGGAGGCGACGGCGGGGGCGGCGCCGGCCCGACGACCGAGTGACGACGAGCAGATCTGTTGTTCGACGCCCTCCCTCTCGCCGGCGGCAATGGCGACTCCCAACTCCGGCGGCATCCCCATCAAGGTCAGCGACCCTCCCCTCCTCCTATGCCACCCACGACCCTACTCTTGTCACCCACGAGCGCAGTTTTCCGCGGCCGCAGCCATGGGCGCCGAGCCCGAGACGACGACCTCCTCCTCCTCTACCTCCGTCCTCGCCACGGTCGCCTCCCTCCATACCTACTCCACCGCCCTCTCCGCCTTCACCTCCGCATGGCGCTCCCTCCACTCCGACGCCACCGAACTCGACTCCGCCCTCGCCTCACGCCTCGACGGCTTCTCCCAGCTCGAGCTTCGGTGCTCCGCGATGGATGGCCCCGGCCTCCGCGCGTACCTCGCCGAGCACAGGGACGAGATCCGGGATCCCGCCCGCGCCCTCGACGCCGCCCTCCTGGTGGCCCCCGACCTGGGGCTCCTGGTGCTCGCCGCGGCCGCGGGGTTCTGCCTCGCGCCGCCGGCGGAGGGTGAGACGGACGGCGACGCCAAGGTGTCCTGCCGCCTGCTCATCGACCTGCTCGACCGGCTTCACGTGCTCGGCGTGAAGCCCTCGCCGGAGGCGCGCGAGGAGGCCAGAGCTCTCGCCGCGGACTGGAAGCGGGGCAAGCGGATCGGGACGTAGGCGGTGTTTAAGAAGGAGACGATCGCCTTCTTGCTTCTCGTGGGGGTGTTTGGGTTAGTGGAGGATGTCGGCGGCGCCCACGAGGTGCTCGATCTCCTCGTGTCGGTCTCAGGCCGGGAACGCGCCGTTGAGGTTTTCGTCGGCCTTGGGCTCGACCTCGACTGGCATATGCCAGGTAAGGCACATTTTACTCGGTTTAGGAACTTTTTGTTGGTTTCACTGTGGTCTATAGAATGCAACCGAGTTGGGTAGTAATTCACCTGGCCTGAAGCGTTAGGATGATTGTAGGTTTCGTGTTCTCTGCAGTGATCTATGTCACGATGTGTTAGTGTCCTTATTACTGCTACATTTACAGAATTATGCTTTCTTTGTATGCCACTTGCTCTATAAAGTTAATTGGGGCATGTTCACGCTGTTCCTTTTGTCAGTATTTTGAAGTTTTTGATCTGCACTGCGTATTGTAATATCTTTTGTTAACATGAATTTGCGTGTCACTGTAATCATTTTGTTAGTAGACTGCCAATGTTTTTAGGTGTTGGGAACTTGGGATGCATCACTCCATTGCTGACAGATATTGCCACAGACTACAATCAGCACAATGTGATGTTCTTTCTGTACTTTGTCCAGTTGATTCATGCGGTTATGGTATTGCAACTTTCCTAGGGGCAATCTGTCTTCATCTTTACGTTCTATTTGCATTTTCATTCTGCAATTTGGAGATGTTCTTCATCTTGAAGTACAAGATAAATTGATGATGCTTTCATATCATTTCCCTTATTCCCCTCGAAACTCTTGTTTTGAGATACCATTACATGCCCTCTGCTGATGTTTCTTACTAATACCACAGATTCAGTGTATCCGATAGTGATAGTTTTTTGCTTGGTTTGTTTATTTCGTCCAAGTTGATGGTACTTGGAAGTTGGAACTACTCACTTCAAATTGGCATGCAGAACTCTATTTGCAATTTCGTGATTTGTTAGGGACATTTCTCCTGTACCTGCTCCTTAAATTGATGTCCTTGGTCGTTTTTCTTTCTGTTACTCTCATGCTGCAGCTTTATTTCTATGCTGGTCTATCCGTCTATGTACATAATCCATACAATGAAACCATCTGTGGGGACTGATTGGGTTCATTGATGTGTTGACATTCTGCTATTGAGAGGCCTATGTTGTTATTTTCCATAACCTTTTGGAAGGATTCTTACTTTATTTTTCTATTTTTCTTTGTGCTCAGTTGTTCCCTCTGCATCTTACTACATTTTCTATTTGGGACCTATTGATGTCCATCAGCATGCTATTTACTTTTTGCAAGTCCACTCCTCATTGTAGGCTGTATTTTTCGGAAAATCTTTTATAATGGCCGTTTGGGCGTGGGAGACCGGAGGCGCATTGGGCCGCTCGGCGCATGGGAGGTAGGGGTCGTCCCGAGCTCCTTTTTATCTTTAAATTCTTTCATTTAAACCCAATTACTAATATATATATATATAGTATATCTAATGTATAGCAGATTTTTTGCAAAAAATTTTGGGTATTCAGTTGAATACCCATGAATTACTGTAGATCCGCCCCTGGCAGGCAGGACGGTAGCCGGCCGGCAGGAGCATTGCGCATTCGCGCCGCAGAGAGTGGAGAGACCGAGAGGCGAGAGCGGACAGGTGACAGCGGAGACTGCGAGAGTGATTTAGAGGAGAGACCGAGCGGACAGTGGACAGCGCCGGAATCAGTGAGTGGTAAAACACTATATTTATGTCAATTTAGTTTAGTCCGACAAAAGATTCAGCCTAGCCTCAATTTTATTCCTAGCTTCGCCACTGATCTATAGTGTTCTTGTTTGATAGACTAATTTTAGAGTATTTCCTTTGCTCCCTATCATTTTGCAATTAGACTTTTTAAATGTTACGATTATGTTTTAATGCGTAGCAACGCACGGGCATCCAACTAGTATAAGTCAAACTCCTTGGCCTTTTATGAGTATCTAGAGATCACCCAAATCTCATAGACTATGACCAGCAGTCAAACTCATATAGGTGTGTTCCTCATAAGATGTTCTGTAGGACAACATCTCTGCTTCAACAAGCCACTCGGATCACATTAAGGTATAAACCAACTTGCCTTACAGGATAGGAGAGAAGTGCATCTCATACGACATGGACCTTGTTAAGGGTCTCTCCTCACAGTCTACCACTAGCTTGTTTCACCATCCTACTTCACGGTATCTCCGATCACATAGGACAGGTTACCACTATGATAGACTTCACGTGGGTCTCAAGCCCATCTCACTCGATGCACCATCTATCACATTACGTGACAAACCCTTAGTGAATTGATTTGCCAGATTCTTAGACGTATGGACATAGTCCAACGCTATCACTCCGGAGTTTCTCAATTTCCTGACAGATTTCAATCGCCTCTTTATATGCCTTGATGACTTCATGTTGTCCTTAGAACTGTTCACTTTGACAATTACCGTCTGATTATCACAGTTCATAGAAATAGCCAGTATAGGTTTTTCAACCACCGGTAAATCCATAAGGAGTTCACGAAGCCATTCAGCCTCAACAGTGGCGGTATCCAATTGGAATCACTATAGCCCTCAAGTACCCTTGGATACCCAGCATAGTGAATCCCATAGCTCATAGTACCTTTTAGATAGCGCATCACTCTCTCAAGAGCACGCCAGTGATCATCTCCCGGATTTGATACAAACCGGCTTAGTTTGCTCACTGCAAACGAGATGTCAGGTCTCGTTGCGCTAGCTAGATACATAAGCGAGCCAATGATTTGGGAGTATCTTAATTGATCCCTTGCTATTCTTCAATTTTTCCTTAATAGCACACTAGGATCATAAGGCGTTGGAGCAGGTTTGCAATCACTATACCCAAAGCGACTCAACACCTTTTCCACATAGTGGGATTGCAGAAGTGTCACCCCACCATTGCCTTCTCTCAGTAGCTTGATATTAAGAATAACATCAGCTACTCCCAAATCCTTCATCTCAAAATTATTGGACAAAAAGTCCTTAATCTCCTTAATCACATTAAGGCTGGTTCCAAAGATCAGTATGTCGTCAACATACAAACACAAGATCACACCTTCACCCCCGCCATAGCGATAGTACACACATTTATCAGCTTCATTCACAACAAAGCCAGCAGACGTTAATGTTCTATCGAACCTCTCATGCCATTGCTTAGGCGCTTGCTTCAGGCCATACAAAGACTTCAATAATTTACACACCATGCCTTCTTGACCATTTGCTACAAACCCATCTGGCTGATCCATATAGATCTCCTCCTTTAACTCCCCATTTAGGAAAGCTCTCTTAACGTCCATCTGATTAACGAGAAAACCATGAGAGGCTGCCAAGGAAAGTAATACTCGAATTGTGGTCAATCGAGCAACAGGTGAATAAGTATCAAAGAAATCTTCGCCTTCTTTCTGGGTGTAACCCTTGACCACAAGCCTTGCCTTGTACTTTTCAATAGTACCATCAGGCCTAAGCTTTTTCTTGAACACCCATTTGCAGCCTACAGGTTTGCACCCGTAAGGACGATCAACAACTTCCCAAGTTCCATTAGACATAATAGAATCCATCTCACTCCGTACTGCTTCCTTCGAAAAGTCAGCATCAGGAGAAGAATATGCCTCTTCAATGGTTCTTGGAGTGTCATCCACAAGGTACACAATGTAGTCATCACCAAAATACTTTGCAGTCCTTTGTCTCTTACTCTTTCGAGCGACTACAGTGTCATCCTCCTCAGGATTTTGCACACGGGTTTCCTCAAAGTGTTCTATCCGAATATGTTGCTCATGGGGTATTATAGGTTCATGACTAGACGTGCTAGGTGATTCTTTCATAGGAAATTCATTCTCAAAAAATGTAGCATCTCTGGACTCCATAATAGTACCAACATGCATGTCAGGTACTTCAGAGTTTATTATTAAAAACCTATATCCCACGCTGTGTATAGCATAACCAAGGAAAACACAATCAACAGTTTTAGGTCCAAGTTTGCGCTTTTTGTTGATTGGCACATTCACCTTGGCCAAGCAACCCCAAGTGCGCAAGTAGGAGAGATTCAATCTTTTCTTTTCCCATTCCTCGAATGGTGTAATTTCTTTATTCTTTGTAGGAACTCTATTCAAGACATGACAAGCAGTCAATATAGCCTCACCCCACCATTCCTTAGATAGTCCCGCTGTCTCTAACATGGCAGCAACCAACTCAGTTAGAGTGCGATTCTTTATTTCGGCAATCCCATTTGATTGTGGTGAGTATGGCGGTGTCCTTTCATGAATAATTCCATGTTCCATGCAGAATTCAGAAAATTCATTTGAAAAATACTCTCCACCGCGATCAGATCTTAACCGTTTAATTTTCCTCTCAAGTTGATTTTCTACTTCAGCTTTATAGATCTTAAAATAATTTAACGCTTCATCTTTTGATTTTAGCAAGTACATGTAGCAAAATCTAGTACAATCATCTATAAGTGTCATGAAATATCTTTTGCCACCTTTAGTCAACTCGCCGTTCATCTCGCACAAATCAGAATGAACTAGTTCTAATGGTGCCAAGTTCCTCGCCTCTGCTGCCTTGTGAGGCTTGCGAGGTTGCTTAGATTGCACACACACATGGCACTTAGAATCTTTGACTAAAGTAAATTTCGGGATTAAATTCAGATTTGCTAGCCGCGTCAAACAGCCAAAATTAACATGACAAAGCCGTGAATGCCAAATATTCGATTCATTCGAATTAGTAACATTGTTTGCAACATTATTACACACATCAGACAAAGATAAGCAGAACAAGCCTCCGCAATCATAACCTTTTCCAACAAATGTCCCATACTTAGAAAGTACACATTTATTCGATTCAAAGACTAATTTAAAACCATCTCTACATAGTAGAGAGCCGCTAACTAGATTCTTTTTGATAGAGGGGACATGCTGCATGTTCTTCAATTGCACGGTCTTTTTCGAAGTGAGCTTCAAAATGACCGTACCAGCACCAAGAACATGCGCATGTGATCCGTTCCCCATCAGCAAGGTTCCAGTCCCGCCAACCTGGTAAGAAGAAAACAAAGAAATATCAGCACACACATGAATATTAGCTCCAGTATCCATCCACCACTCAGGCGAATGACAGACTGAAAGAACAGTAGGTAAAGAATTACCATACCCCGATGTTCCTGCATCAGTCTCGCTAACAACCATGTTTTCAGACTTCTTGGCCTGCTTAAATTTGCGGTCTGGGCACTCACTTGCACAGTGATCCTCGCTCCCGCAAACAAAGCAGTTCCCTTTGTTCTTCTTCTTCTTAAACGTGGTTGTTTGCTTAGTCTTTGGTTTGTTCTCTTGCTTGTTCTTCTTCTTCTTGTTGCGAGAAGCATTGAAGTTTTTCTTCTGCACCAAATTGGCACTAGAAGACTCAACTCCTTTCCCCCGAGTGTCTTTTGCCCTCGCCTTCTCCTCAACATCAAGAGACCCAATGAGCTCAGCGACTCTGAACTCTTGTCTCTTGTGTTTTAGAGAAGTGGCAAAATCCCTCCAAGAAGGTAGTAACTTGACGATAATACCGCCAGCCACAAACTTGTCGGGCAACACGCATGGAAAATGCTCGAGTTCCTTTGCCAGTGCCTGTATCTCATGAGCCTGTTCCACTACAGATCGGTTATCAACCATCTTGTAGTCATACAGCTGCTCCGTGACGTACAGCTCACTACCAGCATCGGAAATACCGAACTTTTTCTCAAGTGCTTCCCACATCTCTTTGCCAGACGGCAGTAACATGTAGACGTCCACTATGTTTTCAGCGAGAACGCTAACCACGGCGCCTCAAAACAGGTTATCAGCAACCTTGAACATTTTCTCCTCCTCTGGAGTAAATTGTTCAGGAAGCCCCTGCACGACGTGGTAAACGCTCATAGCCGTCAACCACAGGACCATCTTAGCACGCCACCGCTTGTAATTTGAACCATCAAATGTATTCGGCTTAAGAGCAGCAGCAAAACCACTAACAGAAAAGTGCCTAAGATCAGGTTTTTGGAGTGTTAGAAATTTAGGCAAATTACGACATAATTTAATCCAGAAATTACCAATTAAAATCATGACAAGAGTTGTGCTAGTACTATTCATTTTTAGAACACTAAACAGTGTAACTAACTCTATGAACAATACTGTAAAGATCAGGAACAAAATGTTATACCCAGAGGCGGGGCCAGTGCCAGAGGCACCGGATGCGCCGTTCTGCTCAGTTGACATGAGCAGCTGTTCGATGTAGTCGATCTCAGTTGGTGCAGGACGAGGTACGTGGTGCCTTCTGGAAGTAGTTGTACTTGCCGTGTAATGGAATGCCGCCGGGAATTAGCCGATCACGCCGTGTATAGAAGCGAGCAGTCGTGCTGAGCACTCCCCAAAAACCTGATCGCCCGCCTATCCGTGCAGATGTCACAGCTTGACGTGGTTTCGGAGGCCTGCTCTCCCAAACGCGTGTGCGCGCAGGAGCTGGGACGGGGAAAAACTCGGAGGAGCAGCTCAATAGAGAGGAGAAGGTGTGTTTTCTGTATCTCGCTCTAGGCTACTGTCGGACGCCCGAGCTTATACTCGTGCGGAGAAGACGAAGAGACAAGCAGCGTTACCGGGACAGGGGAGTAATCGCGAGTAACGGACAGTAACTCTCGCACGATTACTACTTGAAACCGACGGAATCAATTCCGGTAACTGCTCACTTAATGCCTTCATCAATCAGCCCAAGAAGCAAAACCAAACGCTCACGCGCGCACTATATTGCACCTTAGCATTTAATATGGGCCTTAGGATTTATTTGATTTAATTGTTGAATTAAAAATGGACCAAGCCCAAATTAAATCCAACACTTAGCCATGATTATCCACCATGCTTTCTTGTTTTGCAATGGCAGACACAAGAATTTCCTAAAATCTTTTCAATCGAATGGAGAGATCTATAAGGTTGTTGCGCCTGCGGAAGAAGATGACTGCATTTAAGAACGTTGCCACCTAGTGGAAGTACTTACAAAGAGGTGCTAAAGATAACAAGAAATGTCTGTCTGGAAAAGCATTTATTCATTTATTGGAGTCTGATGGTGGGTTTTCTGCATTACAGAAGTTCTTGTACACTCATTTGGCCCAGATGAAGCATTTATTTCCAGAAGCAATCCAGATAAAGAAGATACTCGTACATGATGACAAAAGCATATGCATGTATGCTGACATGGAAATTACACTTCTAATGGACGCTGTGGAATGCAGAAATCCTGACTAGTTTCCATCCATGGCAATTTGCGAGGCTTTTCACTCAAAGCTTTTGAGTTTCTTGGAATCTCATCATAAGGTACTAGGCTTAGTTCAGCTAGGTCTTAGCCAAGTAGTTGGTAATTAATAGAGCATTGCTTTCACTGTGTGAAACTGTAATTTGCTTGAAGCACCTCATAACCTCAACTTAAGTTCATTTTCTTTTGCATAACTCTGAAACCACAAGTGGACATAACTCTGAAGCACGATCTACTAGCTCAGCTTGCAGATCACTAAAAATGTTCTCACCATCAAGCTTGTGTGTTATTAGTATGTTATGTTTTTTAAATATTTATGATCATTTATAATTAGTTATCGTATAATTAATTTTGCTATTTTTAATATGCAGATGACTGATATCTACTCACTGGAAACATATTTATATAATTTTGGAATGCGCTTTTTGTGATATGTTATGTTTCTCTTTGTTTGCGATATTTGTCTTCTATTTATGTATGAATTTGAATTATACAAGAGTAAAATATTATGTTTGTATTAATCTAGCTTAATTCTTCAAGATTTGGAATCCACCCTCCATTTTAATTCTGACTTCGCCACTGGCCGAGGGAGATAGGGGAGGGAGAGAGAAAAGAGCTAGCATGAATCTTAGAGCATTTGAACGGTGAGGACAGTGCATGCAGTTATGGAGAACCTCACTCGTGTATGCATGCTAGTTTTCCATGTCGATCGTGCGGGTCAAAAGAAAACAATTTATGTTCACGTTCAACGTGAAAACAGCACGTACGGATCGATGCATGAAAGAAACGGCGGGTCTAACTGTTTGACATCCATATATTTGCGTGCGACAATGAGTAAATCGCCCAAATCTTATAGCGCTACGTTTATTACTCCACTACCTAATGGCTCTCGTGGATGGTTCCAAAACAGAGGATGTGTGTAACCCGAAAATTTTCAAAATTTTGAAATAATCCGTGCTCTCTTCCACCGCGGCGCACCGCCTTTCTTTCTTGTCGCATACGCCCGTGTCATAACACAGCCTTGACTCCATCGTCAGTGTTTGCAGGAAGCCAGTGCCACCTCTCTTGCTCCTCTGCGTGACGCTACCTCTCTCCGTCCTTGCGCAAGGGACACACCGAACCACTTTACTGTCATCACCGCCCAGTGTTTCCTTTAAGGCTCAATAGCCACTACCAAGAGCTTCGCCCCACTCCACATAACCTTCCCGAACAACCAATTTTCTTTCCCTCGCTCACCATCGCCATTGACGCCGTCTCTCTACGCCGGTGAGCTCTTCTTTGCAATCTCCTTCGTTTCTCAATAAAAATTCAATTGCTTTTGTCCTCAGTACCCCCAAAGCATCTCAATTACACTATCGAACTTGCCTTAGCACAAGCATAACTCTAGAGCTCTGGCGGCGTGAGCCCTTGCCAGCGGAAGGGACCTCACCGTGGACAGCTCAACCTAAGCTATCCCAACCTAAGACACTTCTGCCGTTGAGTTCGCCTTGTCTCGTAGATGGTTAAAAACCCTAGCACCTCGCTGGAACTCCACTGGAGCCGCCTTGTGCCTTGCCCTTGCCCTTGCCCTTGCCTGTAGAACCCCTCCTCATTGCCAACCAAAACCACCGCCTCTCAATCTTAGCCAACCTCGAAAATGGACTCCTCGTGGCCCCAGGGACCCTCCCGTGGTCGCTTGTTGCTGTTTCAACCATAGATTCTCTAGCCACCCCTCTGTTTGAGTTCTCCGGCCGCTCCTCCGCTTGAACCCTCCGACCACGTTGTAATCGAGAGGGCTTCAACCGCTCTACTTTTGATTTTAGCACTTGAACCGCTCGAACGCCGTCCGATGCGCTTGAACCGCTCGATTACCATTCGATCTTTTGAACCACTCAGACGCAACTCGATCTCTGTAGATACTTGGACATCATCCAATCTCCGCAATAACTCGTTCAGCATCTGATCTCCATCGACTTCGCTTTTGATGTTGAGCTTCGATTGCTCATCCAACTTTGTAGTTGTACCCGAATAGCTACGGCTACTCAGGAGTCGTTTCGACCTCGCTTTGGCTTTCGACCACGTTGTGGCCTTCGGCCACGCTATGGTTTTCAGCCACGCTGTAGTTTACGACTGCCCTGTGGTTTACGACTACACTGGATGTGCGATCATCATGGTCGTAACTCGGTTACGACCACTTCTTCTAGCTCCTCTAATGCCTCCGACCACCTGAGAACTCGTAGAGTCCTCCGAGTATGAGCAACAAAAACCCGCAATGAATAGTATCAACCCGTTACTGTTCATCCGAAACCCTAAAATCACAAATACCTCCGTTTTGACCGTTTCGACCCCGTGAATCCATTTCCAATCTCCGTTTTGTCAAATCAAGTCTCGATAAAATCTAAACACACTATTCTAAAATCAATTCTCCACTTTCAAAATCTGTGCAGCATGTTTATAACCCTTTTTACTGTCCCAAGCCTATCTGACCCAACTTTAACCCTGTCATCCAACCCAAACATTGTTGAACTCCAACCACCTAACCCATTTCTTTTTATGTATTTTCTTGTTATTTAATTACATTTTGTTCCCAGCTTGCATTCTGCAAGGCAGGAACTTATTTGCTCTCGTTTTCTACTCTAGTGAACGGACCAAGCGAGTTGGTCAACACAAGGGCGGGAAGAAAAATTGAAGTAAGCTTGAAGCCAATAGAGAAGACCAACAACAGCGGGAAGGAGGCAAGTCACATGTTTTTTTATCATATTGAGCCTACATTTTGTTAATTATTTAGTTATCAGTATTTCCATTATCTTTTATTTGCACACTGGTATTTCATGTACAATAAATGTTTAGAATGACTTGATATCTAGTTACATCCTACCACTGAAAAAAGGGACCTTCGTCCACGACCTTACCCTAGGGTAAGGGGGTCTAGTGGAAAGCCACCAGGTGACCTTCGTCCATGACCTTACCCCAGGGTGGAGGTTTGTGCAGATAACATCTCAGAGTAAAGTGACGGTAAAGTTGGAGAAGTAAGGATGACCTTATGCTGAGCAAAGAACATAGTGATCGCCCAACCACAAGTTTTGACTCGTCAAACCGGATTTAGTAGCTGCTCAAATCGATTGAATCTCTACAGGAGTATATGAGAGTTAGTATGGAAGCGATAAAACCATACTGAACAACGGTAGATTCCTCTCAGGACGGGCAGAAAATATCTGGCCGTGACAGCCGATACCCGGGTCTGAGTTGGAGATCTACTGGGTAGAGCCTATATAAATAGATGAGCAGTGAAATGACCTTATTTTCTTAACTCAGTCATGAGGGTTAAGAAATTCTTGTGGGTAAAGCTGGGCAACTTTATGGAATAATCACGATAGTATCTCAAATACGTCGTGCTGTCGGTAAAAGAAGCTATGTTCATGGGTGACTTCGACAGCGAGGCATAAGTAGATTTAGAAATGAGTTGAAAAATCCTAAGGTCTGTTAATCAAGTTTTGAAAAACCCCCAAATCCTTAAGTAATTATTATCCCTTTGTGTTTAAAAATGTTTACAAACAAAACTGCATCCACATATTATAACAGAACAATTGTACTCCCTTCACTTGAGAATCCTTGCAAGTAGATATATAGCATTTCCACATATGATTTGCTGAGTACGATTGTTTATACTCAGACTTGCAATGTTTCCACCACAACATATACTAGAGGAAAGGAGGATGCTGCAATTTATCGTGTTAGGGTTACGACCGCACTCAAGCGTTCCTATGGAGTTTTCCTTGGCTCTTCTGAATGTAAGTTAAAATTTGAGTTTAGACGCCCGTATCATTACTAAAGTTGACCATTAGATCTTATTTTAATCGAATTAGCTTCTTTTAATTGGTTTTGAACAGGCATGATACTCCTTCCATCCGCAACTAAACTCCTGGGCTATTGCGGGTGATACGACGTCTCTATTCCCAAAAATGAGGGCGTTACAATGTGCATGCTCTGGCCACATGTCCATTTCCATCGTTGTCCATGACCTACGCTTATGTTACTGTCATGTTGCACTACTCTCCAGTCACAACGATAAGACATAACCGGAATATTATGAATGTAAATTCCCTAGTGCCAAGGTCTCCCCTTATTGTTTTCTCGACACTGGCAAATTTCGCATTGCAAAAGAAAACACATGGGACAATGTGACCTCCCCGTGTGTTTTCTTCTATGATTCCTGGAAATCTATAGGCACAAACTAACATTTTGCCTACGTTCCAAGCACAGATTCCGAGTCTAGACTTTTCATTTCCTGGGAGCGTTTTTGAGTCTTTCCTAGTACGTAAGATCGATATGGTGCTATAGTATTCTAACACTTTAACCTCGTCACCATCTGCTCATCTTACTTGTTATCGCCAAAAAACCAACAGAAAACTTTGCGGTCAAATCATACCTTGTTTTCCTTTTTCTTTTGTTTCTAAATGAATTAGTTCGTGCTGAGGAAACGCGACATACACCTATTTCCATGTGATATTGTTCCATACATACCAGTATAGCTGCTGAGTCGATGAAGAGTTAAAGTCACATTTGGCACTGTTTCGCATCGTATTTACAAAAATAGCCGTATGGTGCGTATTGATAAAAATATCACTTCTGTCGTCCGGTAGGCGGGCGGCAGCACCCACGTGGCGACACGCGGCACGGCCGTCGGCGGCAGGCGCCTGCCGCCCCCTCACCAAACAGCAGGCAGCCTGCCGCCCGGTGGGCAGACAGCAGGCAAGCTTGCCGTCTGGTAAGGGAGCAGAAGGTAATTAAGCCAGCTTAATTATCTGCCTTATTTTTTATTTAGTGTTTGTTTAGATTTTTAAATATACCAAATGAGTTTAAAAAATTACAAAAATTTATGTCCAACCTTCCGACACAATGTACCTCGCAGTGTAATTTTTGGGTAATTTTATCCATTACAAATATTGCAACTTTAGTGAAGCCTCCCGGTATTGTCATAGTTATTGTGTAATTTTTAAAAAAATTTATGTGGTCCGAATTTGTCATATTTATTAGGGTTAACTTAATCATGAATTTAATGATCGTCATGCATTTTTTGAAGTTGCATGTGTCAGCCAATCATGCTATATATTATTTGCTGCTATCTGGTTCACACAATTGTTACTCTCTGTGTATGTTCCCCCCTCGCGTGCTTTCTCGTTCGCACTAATGTTATTATTTCTGTGTCGTCCCTCCTAGTCTGTTCCCTCGTTTGCACATTTATTAGTGTTACGATGTCGTCCCCCCTCTCCTGAAGCACTACTCGTGATAATGGTTCCTCAATGTACGGGGTGAGTGCACCAGGTTCACCTTTCGCTCAGCCAAAAATACGAACCTCTGGCAGTTCGTCGTTGCTCATCCCCGTCATTCATTGCAGAAGGTGATTGTCATGGTCGTTGCTGAAAATTGGGAGTGCGTAGCTCATTAGTTCGTGAAGCCAGTGTGTAGCTCAAAATTGGTAGTGCTGATATCTTCTCTGGAAAGGCAGGTAATTTTTTATTGTATGTTTTTGACGTTACTCCCATAATCGTAGTCAATTAGTGTTATTTAGTCATGATTAATGTAGTTTATATTATGAACTAAGTATGTCTTTGGTGAACGCTGAGTTCAGGGCGATGCCTCGGTCAGGGAAAATTTTTTCGTCCGAAATTTCGCCGAAACGACGAAATTTTGTCGCTTTCGCCTGGTACCGAAAAAACTGCGTCTCGGCCAAAAAATTCGTGCGTATTTGAACTTAACTCGGTCGGTCGCGCACCTAGACAAGTTGGCAGCCAGGCGGCCCAAGCCAGCCCACCAGTCGGCTGCGGCACTGCGCCAGTCGACCCCAACAGCCCAACTCCCCATTGCTAAGTTCTAACCCTTGCGATAACCCTAGTACTCCCTAGTCCCCATCCTCCCCATCTCCCATCGACAAGACTGAGCACTGAGCGGCGGGCGGCAGCAGGGGGAGAGGAAGGACTGGGAGCGGCAGGGGGAGAGGAAGGACTAAGAGCGCAAGACTTCGACTACGCCGACACGCCGGACCACGTCAGACCGGCCGCCCCATCAGCAAGACTGGTAATTCTTTGATGGCAAGACAAAATGATGAGTTCTATCAGTTCAGTTTCACAGCTTAATTGCCATTATTGACATGTCTAAGTGTTCTTGCAACTTACTACTGAGTACTTACGTTGCCTGAATTCTGAACCATGAGCAATTCCGGGTTGTTCTGACTTCTGATTTCACTGCAATGTCCTGCTAAATGAAGACGGTGTGACCGAGACGCTGAAGCACATGATCAACCTCGACTTCTACATCCCGCTGGATGAGCGGTTCAGCCCGGGGAAGCTCGCCGAGGCCCTAACGCTGGCGATGCAGGATTTTGCCCAGATTTTGTTCTTATGGAAGCGCCTGGCTAAACAGGATTTTGCCCAGATTTCGCCATTTTTTCGCCCAAGTTTCGTCATTTTTTCGCCCAGATTTCGCCTACTTTTCGTTCTGCTTTCGCCCACATTTCGTCACATGATTTAAACGTCGATTTGAAAATTTCGGACGAAATTGGAACGAAATTCCGAAATTTCGGACATTTCGTTCCTTTCGGCTGGTTCCGAAATTTTTCCCAAACCAAAAAAGTTTTCCCTGGCCTCGGTACAGCTGGGGATCAGCGGTTCTGTGCGCCACGTGTCGGGGGTTCTATGACGTTGCCAGTGCACCACTACTGATACCCCAATCTGGCTATATACTACGTGCTCCTGCAGCTGTGGAGCTGGGAGTAGTTCCCTATCGGACGTCCGACCATCGTGACGCTAGTGCACCTGTTCAGCGAGTTCATCGACCTGATAGATGGGCCCACTATGGGCCTTCGGTGGACTCTTGCCCATCTGCGGTGGGCGAAGGGCAAACCGTTGAGGTGCTACTTGTTGTGGCACAATGTGTTCGAGTCGTTGCATGACAGCAACATTATATGGGGTCCATGGATGGTAGATTTCATGCATCGTGTATCGCTGTACGAGCGGTCCTTGCATTGCCTGGAGGACGGGGAGCTATGGACGACAACACACCATCTGGTGTTCTCGTACATGTTGGAGGCTTACACGCCACAGTGCGTGATGCGACAATAGGGTTTACACCAGACCGTGCCCCCTCTGGATGGCAGGCTCCTACCGCAAGCCGTACACCGGTGACTCAAACTCCTTCTGACTATTGTGTACACTTTGTTTGTCTTGCTATATAATGTCAATGATTCTGGAAATGCAGACAATCGAGGGCTGGTCGGCATGGTACGGACTGGCGGCCAATGCAACAACAGTGGACGATGGTATGGACGGAAAGGGCACACCTCGATGTCATCATGGTGCAGCGTCCGTACGACGCCCAGACGTATGATGAGTACTTGGAGTGGTGTATCGCGGTCACGCAGCAGACTCACCATTCCTCCACCAGATCGCCCTGTGCAAATCACGCATGAGAAACATCTAGAATGCTCCATCGATCCCCACAGCACTTCACAATGGCATAACAATGTAAGACCGTTTAAAAATATTATTGTTTCATTCAAGAAATTCATACTGCTAATTACTGAACCTGTTTCATATGTCACTTTAGTTGGAGCGAGCGTAGCGCATCGCAAGCGCGTCGGAGGCCCCCTTTAGTAGCCAGGAGACACCACCGGCCCTGCAGAAGACTATAAAGTTCATCCTAAAGCAGGCCAAAAAATAGTACACAACCTAAGTTGCGGCCATTCCAAGGATCATAGCGCGCACATGAGCCACCCAGTTAGGTCATCGCGACCTAGTGAGTTTGGTCGTCCATCGCAATCTACTGAGTCTGCATGGCATCGTAGTACTAGCCGCTGATCATCCGTTCGCCATACCGACGAGGAGGTAACTTACGTATGAACGTACATTTTGTTTTCTTATTATGCCTTGCGTTCCATTAACATCATGTCATTCTCCCGCCGTAGGTCTGTCGTCGAGATGCATCCCTTTTACCATCAGCACCACCTACACAGACTACCGCTCCCCTTGTTCATCTTCGCTGCACATTCAGGAGGTATGAGATTTGCATTGTACATCCGGAATATTTATTGTGACTAATATCATTTCATCTTGTAGCCTCCAATTCAACATGGGAGTGACAATGAATCCATCAATGACGACACGGGCCTCCCATATGCTTCCAGAGAGCAGTACATGGTGTCAGGATTTGCAGCGTACGCAGGGCAGAGCTTAGCGTTCTCAGCATACCTAGGGTTTGGACACTTCGGTGGGCAAAGCTCCTCCGGCTTCGCTGCCATGTCGTACGGTCAGGGCGAGAGCTCATTCGCACCACGAGGAGGATTTCTAGAGTCCTTCGTACACAACATTATTGCGGGCGGCTCACAGTTTGTCATGTCTTAGCTGGACGACTTCGACCCTTACTGGACCCAGCCTACTGGACCACCGCCGGCCACTGAGCAGATAGAACAGTCTCCATACCTCCTCCAACCCGAGACGCAACCTCCGGACCGACTGATATACCCAACGGGACATGCTCGTGCACGACAGAAGACAAGGCCACGTACAGGGAGGCAGACACGGCGAGAAGATAGCAGTGACTCAGATGAGTGAGCCATATCGCATCCACTGTGATGCATTTTTTGTACTACTATAATTAATTTTAATTGTACAAATTCCTAATATATAAAATTGTAAAAAAATGTGAAATATTCATAAATTTATGATTAATTTAACCCCAAATAAACGTGGCAAATTCGGACAACATAAAATTTCCAAAAAATTACATAATAACTGACAGTACCGGGAGGCTTCACATAAAATTTCGTACTTTTTAGAACTCGTTTGTTATATGTAAAAGCTTGTAAAATATGAAAAGTTTATAAATTTTTTGAGCAACATTCGCAATTTATAAAATTATCCAAAAATTACACTGCAAGGAATTTGCGTCAGAAGATAGTACATAAATTTTTGTAATTTTTGAGCTCATTTGGTATATTTAAAAATTCAAACAAACACTAAACGAAAATAAAACTAGGGTAGATAATTAACACTACTACAGAAAAGGCCATCACAGACGGTTCAAAAACGTCATCACAGACGGTTTTGTGAACCGTCTGAATTTATGGGTCAGTGATAATAAGAGGTCACCACAGACGGTTTTCGAACCGTCTGTGATTTTAATATCACAGACGGTTTTTAACTAAAAACCGTCTGTGATATTAAATATCACAGACGGTTCTTAACTAAAAACCGTCTGTGATATTTATAAATCACAGACGGTTTTATTATAAAACCGTCTGTGATATTCTCTTCTACTCCTAAACCTATTTCTGTTTATTGGCTAGCCTCAGGAAATGCTAGCCATGCCCTCTGAAACAAGCAGATCAACATGTATATGTATACATCCAATTCACATCTCAATTCATTTCACAAACATAAAACATCCATTTTTATTAAGATTAGAGCCTACCATTACAATATCCCAAAACAACGAGAAGGTTACACAACAAGAATAGCAGGTTACACAACAAGAACAGAGAAAAAGATTGCAATATCCCAAAACAACAAGCAGGTTACACAACAAGAACAGAGAAAAAGCAAAGATCTTCTATGTCTTCTCGCCCCTGATGCAACGCATGAGCTGGATGCCTTCTCGCCCCTGCACGGTTGGCACGAGCTAGTTGCTTCTGCGGTGTCTTGTCTCCCGTAGACTTGTGCGTCGTCTGCAAGGAGGAGGAGAATAGCAAGGAGGAGGAGAATAGCAAGTAGGAGGACAGCAAGGAGGAGGATAGCAAGGAGGAGGATAGCAAGGAAGAGGAGACAGGCTGGGTTTGGTTATATTTATAGGGGAGGGAGAGGCGGGAGTTCGAAATTTTTGGCGCGGGAACGAAGATTGGGTTGAGGAGGATCGACGGGCCCAGCGGTCAGATTATCATAGACGGTTCTATTGGCTAGAACCGTCTGTGATGAATGCATATCACAAACGGTTCTATATATAGAACCGTCTGTGAATTAGAGCACAGAATTTTATATACCGATGCAATATAAATAACTAGTCTGAAAAGATAAAATAGCAATATTTTATATAGCTTATATATACTCATTTAAAAGGTTTCGACGAGATCAACAACTTTGTAGTTGAAGCAAAATCCAAATTCTGAAAGGAAGACCAAGAAAAAGGGCAAAAATAGACACCAAAAACTTGCGACGCAGGTTTAGGTCCAAAGATAGCCGATTTTCGGGGTCTTGGAGGGCGAATGGCACAAGTGGGTCGTTTTTTTGGATCGGGCTCGTCGTTAGCTTTCCAACGAGTACAAGAACGTCGAAAACGGACACCGTATGCAAAAGTTATGCCCGTTTTACTGAAGGTATCTCAAAACTGAATCATACTCGGACTTAAGCGGGAAAATTTGAAATTTTGAGGGATTGCAAGGCGGGAAACGTATCACAGACGGTTTTTATTATAAAACCATATGTGATAATCTGGTTTCACAGACGGTTTTTAATAAAAAAACCGTCTGTGATATTCCAGATTATCACAGACGGTTTTTTAATTAAAAACCGTATGTGATATTCCAGTATCACAGACGGTTTTATAATAAAAACCGTCTGTGATAATCTGAAATATCACAGACGGTTTTTATTATAAAACCGTCTGTGATATTGGAATATCACAGACGGTTCAGTGGTAAGAACTGTCTGTGATACTCCTTTTTCCCGCAACAAATACCACAGACGGCCTCCAAATTAAAACCGTCTGTAATAGTGTACATCACAGACGGTTTCACAAAACCGTCTGTGATTTAGCGTCTACTATTAGATTTTCTGTAGTAGTGTAAACTAGCTTAATCACCTATCGCCCTCTCACTAGACGACAGATTTGCCTGCCGTCTGTATGCCGCGTGTCGTCTCGTGGTCGTTACCGTCTGTCTATTGGATGGTATAAGCGATATTTTTATTAATACTATATATATACAGCTATTTTTGTAAATATAGTACGTAAAGTACGCAAATCTAACTTTTAACTCGTCGATCAATGGAGGAGGAAGAGCCTGACCTTGCATACCTCGTAAGAGCAAGTTTAATAAGGCTGACTGTGCTAGCTATAAGGGAATCCATGTCAGCATAGTCCTATGTGGAGGGGAGAGAAAAGGAGAGAGAGAGCCAAGCCGGCTCCCATGCAAGAGTCAGGCTATAGCACAGGAAAAGAGGTGTTATCCATGCATGTACCAATAGAACTAACTGCTATACCCATGCATGTATTAAATGACCAATACCCATGTATGTATTAAATGATTGAGAGCTCTTGTAGAGACAACTTATAGCCAGCTTATTGTATGAGTTGGCTGCATCTTACCTTTTGATGACATGGAAATGTATTGGAGGTAGCAGCTATCTATACTATTAAACTTGCTCTAAGCACTACTACAGAAAGCCTAATAGTAGACGCCTCATCACAGACGGTTTTGTGAAACCGTCTCTAATGAGCACTATTACAGACGGTTGTAATTTGGAGGACGTCTGTGGTATTTGTGGCGGGAAAATGGATTATCACAGACGGTTATTAACTATGAACCGTCTGTGATACGTTTGTATCACAGACGGTCTGTATTAAAAACCGTCTGTGATAATCCCAGATTATCACAGACGGTTTTTAAATAAAAACCGTCTGTGATAACCTTGTTATCACAGACGGTTAATAATTAAAAACCGTCTGTGATAATTCACAGACGGTTTTTTATTAAAAACCATCTGTGATAATGTCAGTAGGCATTTATTGCGCTGCTCAGACCGCATCTGTCTTCATTTCGATCCAGATCTAGCCACTGCTGCGCACTTTTTCACTCGGGAGGAAGCTAGGCGATTTCAGGCCTTGTTAATTTGGTGGGAAGAGGCAGAGATTGAGCTTTGAAGATTCATACTTTGCTGGTTGTTCTAGATATGGTTAGTAATGCAATTTATTTTTTTCTTTAATTGCATTACAATTTAGTTCTAAGTAATCCATGAGTGGTTATTGAAGATGGTTAATTTGCAAAATTGTTGGTTATATAATAGCTGTTGTGTTTGTAATATGAATCTAGCAAATAAAGTCTCAATATAATAAATGTGGCCGGTATATATGTAGTTATAATTAGTTAATCTAGATTTTAATACTAAGTTGTTATATATGTACGTAACGTAGGACCGAAGCTGGATGTATGCCGCGAGCCGTGTGAGTGAAGAGTACATTAATGGCGTTTCTGCTTTTATAAGAGCTGCCGAGGAGGATATGTTGAATAAGGGGGCGATATATATGTGCTGTCCATGCACTGACTGCGAGAATGTGAAGATGTTTAAGAACCGAGGGCAAATTGAATCGCACTTGATTCGGAGGGGTTTCAAAAAGGATTATACGTGTTGGACCAGTCATGGCGAAGTGAATGATCATATGCCGCCGGATGACATCGCCGGTGAAGTGAATGATATGCCCCCGGATGACATCGCCTGTGAACTGAATGACATGCCGCCGGCTGATGTCGATTGTGGGTCGGATTCGGATAGGTTGCACGATGATAATCTGGATCAGATGCTTCGCGATGTTGAAGAGAACTATGATGAGAGAGAGTATGTTAAATTCCGTGGCTTGATGGAGGACTCAGAGAAACCTTTGTACACGGGATGCAAGTACACGAGGTTGTTGGCCGTGCTTGAACTGTTGAAATTGAAGGCAAGCAACGGTTGGTCGGACAAGAGTTTCACGGCGCTGCTAGGTCTTTTAGCGGACATGCTTCCGGATGGAAATGAGTTGCCTAAAACCACGTATAAAGCCAAGAAGGTTCTTTGTCCGTTGGGAATGGAAGTAGAAAGAATACATGCATGCCCGAACGATTGTATCCTCTACCGTAAAGAGTATGCAAACATGCATGTATGTCCGGTGTGCAACGCATCCCGATACAAACGTAACAATCAATCAGTTGATGGCGAGGGAACAGAGGCGAAGAAAGGACCTCCTGCTAAGGTGACATGGTATTTTCCTATAATTCCCCGTTTGAAAAGGTTTTTTGCAAATCCAAAGGAGGCAAAACTGCTGCGTTGGCACTCGGAGGAGCGCAAGAAGGATGGAATGATAAGACACCTTGCTGATTCCGCGCAGTGGAGAAACATCGATAGGAGTTTTGCAGAGTTCGGTGCAGAACCAAGGAATATAAGGTTTGGACTGAGTACAGATGGAATGAATCCTTTCAGTAGCATGAGCAGCCGACATAGCACATGGCCCGTGACTCTCTGCATCTATAACCTTCCTCCTTGGTTGTGTATGAAGCGAAAGTATATTTTGCTGTCGATACTTATCCAAGGGCCAAAACAACCTGGGAATGATATCGATGTGTTCCTAGCACCGTTGGTGGAAGATCTAAAAGTAATGTGGAACGAAGGGGTACAGGTATGGGATGCGTACAAACGAGAGAACTTCACTCTGCGCTCCTTATTGTTCTGCACCATAAATGATTATCCTGCCCTTGGTAACCTATCGGGCCATAGTACAAAAGGTGCCAAAGCTTGTACTCACTGTTTAGATGGTACCGAGAGTGTGTGGCTGAGACACTCACGCAAAACCGTCTACATGCGTCACCGCCGGTTCCTTCGGAGGGCTCACCCATACCGCAAGATGAAGAAACAATTTGACGGAGAGAAGGAAGATGGTTCAGCTCCAAGGCATTTAAGGGGACGCGAGGTTTATGATATGGTTAAGGATTTAGATGTTGTCCTCGGAAAGGGACGTAAATTGAGGGCTCATGAGAAGAACACCTGGAAGAAGAGATCAATATTTTGGGACTTACCTTATTGGGAGTACCTAGATGTTCGGCACTGCATCGACGTCATGCACGTAGAAAAGAATGTGTGCGACAGCTTGATTGGTCTCTTACTGAACATCCGTGATAAAACAAAGGACGGTGTCAACGCACGGCTTGACTTGGCTGACATGGACATCAGGCCTGAGTTAGCACCGACAAGCACTGATAATGGACGAACGTACCTTCCCCCTGCGTGTTACACTCTGTCCAAGGCTGAGAAAACAGAACTGTGCCAGTGCTTGCATGGTGTGAAAGTTCCGTCTGGTTACTCCGGCAACGTGAAGAAACTTGTTTCGATGCAAGATTTGAAGTTAAATGGCATGAAGTCTCATGATTGTCATGTGCTGATGACACAGATGCTCCCTATTGCAATTAGAAATATTTTGCCGATCAAAGTCCGAGAGACAATCATGAGGCTATGTTATTTCTTTAACACAATTGCTCAGAAGGTCATCGATCCCGAAGGACTAGATGCTCTGCAGGACGAGGTGGTGATGACTCTATGTCACCTTGAAATGTATTTCCCTCCTTCGTTTTTCGATATCATGGTCCATCTCGTTGTTCACGTTGTGTGGGAGATAAAAATGTGCGGGCCCGTATTCCTACGCAGCATGTACCCATTTGAGAGGTTCATGGGAATTCTCAAGTCCTACGTACGGAATCGTTCTCGGCCGGAGGGCAGCATCGTCGAAGGTTATGCAAGCGAAGAGGTGATTGAGTTTTGTGTCGATTATATGGCTCAGATTCAACCGATAGGTGTCCCTCAATCTCGTCATGAAGGGAGGCTGAAGGGTCTCGGAACTATCGGAAGGAAAGCAATCACTCCAGATATGGACACGTATACTCAAGCCCATTTCACGGTGTTGCAACACATGACTGAAGTGGCGCCTTATGTGGACCAGCACAAGGATGTGCTTCGGCAACAGAATCCAGAGCGGCCGGATGTTTGGATCATGAGGCAACACAACCGTTGGTTCAACCAATGGTTGAAGGAGCAAATTGCTAGGAGCTCGCCGAGTGAGACGCTGAGATGGTTGGCAAAAGGGCCGACATTTACAGTTGTGACATGGCAAGGATATGACATAAATGGGTACACATTCTATACGCAGTCTCAGGATGTCAAGAGCACTAACCAGAACAGCGGAGTCCGCATAGATGCATTCAGTACCGATGGGTCGAGAAACTCGTACTATGGCTTAATAGAAGAGATTTGGGAGCTCGACTATGTGGTTTTCAAGATCCCCTTATTTCGCTGCCGTTGGGTGCATCTCCCACAGGTGAAGGTTGACAAGTACGGTGTCACGACCGTGGACCTCCAACGTGTCGGGTACAAAGACGAACCATTCGTACTTGCCAATCAAGTTGTTCAAGTTTTCTATGTAACCGACCCGGCAAATAAGAAACGCCATGTAGTTCTTCATGGAAAAAGGAGAATTGTCGGAGTGGAGAATGTAGTGGACGAGGAGGAATACAATCAATTTGACGAGTTACCTCCTTTTGGAAATGGCATAAGGGTCGACGATGAACAACGTGACGAAACTAGTTACGTACGCATTGATCATGATGAAGGGCTAATTTTTAAAGGAAATAAGCAAGTACAATAAGAATGTATATGTGAAAATGTGTGACAATTTTGAGATCTATATGTGAAAATGTGTGATGTAGTCAATTTTGAGATGTATATGTGAAAATGTGTGACAATTTTGAGATGTATATGTGAAAATGTATGATGTAGTCAATTTTGAGATGTATATGTGAAAATGTGTGATGTAGTCGATTTTGAGATGTATATGTGAAAATGTGTGACAAAATGTATATGAGTATTGGCATTTATGTATATGTGTGATGCACATGTGATGGTTGATATGAATGCAGCTGGTTGGTGTTGTATATGAATGCAGCTGTTTGGTGGTGGATATGAATGCAGCTGTGGTTATTGGTGTTGTCTTAATAACTACAGTCGCAAAGGCTTATCACAGACGGTTTTAAACTTAGAACCGTCTGTGATATCAATAAAACAGACGGTTCTAAGTTTAAAACCGTCTGTGATAATATGACTATCACAGACGGTTATACACTTAGAACCGTCTGTGATATTTATACTATCACAGGCGGTTTTAGACTTGGAACCGTCTGTGATATTAATATCACAGACGGTTTTTGAGTTAGAACCGTCTGTGATAACCTCCCTATATATACCCTCTGGCTAGGGTTTTCCCTGTGCGCTGCGCAGTTATTCGATCTAGATCCAAGTAAATCCCGAGCCCGTCGTCGCCTCCGCCTCCCCGAACCCTCGTCGGCCGCCTCCTCGAGCCCCTCGCCGGCCGCCTCCGTCGAGCCCCTCGTCGCCTCCGCCTCCTCGAGCCCCTCGTCGCCTCCGCCTCCCCGAACCCTCGTCGACCGCCTCCCCGAGCCCCTCGCCGGCCGCCTTCGTCGAGCCCCTCGTCGCCTCGGCCTCCCCGAGCCCCTCGCCGGCCGCCTTCGTCGAGCCCCTCGTCGCCTCGGCCTCCCCGAGCCCCTCGTCGACCGCCTCCGTCGACCCCCTCGTCGCCTCCGCCTCCCCGAACCCTCGTCGACCGCCTCCCCGAGCCCCTCGCCGGCCGCCTCCGTCGAGCCCCTCGCCGGCCACCTCCCCTCGATTACCGACTGCATTGTGAGCACTTTCTGTGATGGACTAGGGTTTACTGCAGTAGCTTAATTAGTTTGCTATTTGGTACATTAATTGTTTACTACAGTTGCTCGATGATGATAAAATCATATACTGAGATTGGTTCATTCAGTGCTTGAGCTCTAATAGCTGTCGGTTCATGCAGTTTTCAGGTTATAGCATGTTATTAAATTGATCTGTTCGGATTTAATCTTGACAAGTTAAAAGACTGAATTATTGGGCAAAGTTAACTTGTGTGGTCTTGATCTGTATGAATACTGTTGTTTGAATATATGCATGCTAAATATATCTTGATCTTGAGATTTTAGAGTTTGTATCTAGAGCTCAAAATACTGAATTCATTATTTGGCATAACCAATCAAGGAAGAGTATATGATTTAGTAGCGGGACGACCAAGATTAATCTTGTGCAACCCTACAATTTGAGAGCACATATTCATGTTGAGACTGTTATTGATTCTATTATTGATGCTTGTTGCTTGTTGCTTCATATTGCTACCATTATATATGTATATATGTAGGTATGTATATGTATATGTATATATGTAGGTATGTATATGTATATGTATGTATATACACATATAGTATGTAGTATATAGTATAGGCACATAACCCCTCTCTGTGTCCACATCACCCCCTCCCTTCTCCCCCTTCCCTCTACTCCTCTCCTCTCTTCCGAACATTGAGCATCATGTTTGACTTTTCGTGCTTCCTCACTTTGAACATTCTCATCTTATCTTAATAGACCCACAAAATGAGCAACATGTCACCCGCGCATTCTTCATCATCATCGCCGGAGGCGTCCGCTCCAACATCAAGACGCCAAGGAAGAGGGCTATCAAAGAAGCCTCAGAGCCGACAGACCATCACAGCGGTAAACGCAGCTGGGGTCCCTATCCTTCCTAAGCAAGCGGTAAACGCATTCCGAACCATGGTCGGAATAGTTGCACGACAACGAATTGAGATCACATACAATTCGTGGAAGAACGTGCCTGACACTCGGAAACGTGACCTGTGGACCGAAATCTTGGCATCGTTCGAGTTCCCAGAAGAACACTTACACGCTGTGGAACGACAAACCTACCAAGCGGCGTGCAAAGCATGGAAGAACTTCAAGAGCACGCTTGTCAGGAAATACGTGGAGACGGACGAAACGCCTTTTACTAAATACCCATTCCTGGAATCACAATGGGAAGAGTTCAAGGCGATGAAAACGATCGAAGAATTCAAAAGTACAAGTGTGGCGCACAAGGCCCTCCAGGCAAAAAACACGCACCCCCACAGACTTGGCACAGCTGGGTATGCGGGTAAAATCCCGCAGTGGAGGTTGGAGGATGAGCTGGCAGCTGCAGAGGACATCGCCCCGCCGTTTTCCAATATCCCGGATGACCGCGCTCGAAATTGGCTTAGAGCAAGGTCATCTACAACGACATCGGGGGACGTCTCCTTTCGAAACCCTGCAGACCAGCAAGTGTCCCAGCGCCTGGTAAGATATCGATCGAACTACGTAGCTTGTAATTACTCCACAACTTCGTACGAATTGAAATGACATGTCGTGCTCTTGCAGGAAGAGCTGAGTTTTGAATCTACCCTGGGATCATTCCAGGGAACAAGGGAGAATGATATGCTCTCCGTGGCCCTGGGAAACAAGGAGCACCCGGGTCGTACGAGAGGCCTTGGGCTTTACGTTCCTTGGAAACATGGTTTCCAAGATGACTCCGGAATGTATCGGCGTAGGAAGAGAAACAAAGCCGAGCGTGAGGAGCAGCTACGAGAAGAGATCAAGGAATCTCTTCGAGAGGAGCTATTTGCTCAGATGGGTGAAGTAATCAGAGAAGAGGTGCGGAAACAGACAGAAAGTCAGCAGGCCGCCACCGCCGCTGCTATGCTAGGTAGCCCGCACAACCGTCCGAGTAGCTGCGCGTCCAATCCGACGCATACCCAGTCCAAATTTCCTGTGGACGACATCCTGGTAATAATTATTACCTCTCGAATGCTTGCTCCATTGGTAGGCCTATTCGAGTAGCTAATTTTGTATCGTTATGTAGGAGCCTACGAACTGCAAGCTCCAAGTGAGATATGGCGCCATTCCCTTGTACGCTGCTTGGGGCCAGGCATATTCGTCTGGTAACGGGGCCATGGTGCACGGCCAAGCTTTAGCGCCAGGCTTCGCAAAAGTTAATGTGGATGGTGTGTATGTCAATTTTGAGGTGGTCCCGCTACCGAAGCCCCCCAACGACGAGATCGTGACTCTAGGACAGGCCATTGGAACATTCATCCAGTGGCCCAAAAGCGACATCTTCCTGGAGGCTTCTTCACCGGTGGCAGGACCAGAGCAACATGCACTGGTGCCATCTCCAGTACAAGACCAGTCGGTTCCACCACCGGATACTACAACGGTGCTATCTCCACGGGCCCTATTCTCGCCAGAGCAACTTGCACCGCTGCTACCTTCAAAGTCGACTTCCGTGAAGTCGACCCATAGCCGAGGCAGCAAGGCCAGCAAGGGCAAAGCAAAGAAGACCAATGATGATCTTCCGTACCACCCTTTGGCCCGCAAATTCGTGCTTGGCGAGCCGTTGCTCGAGCAAAAAGCCCTCCAAAAGCTACCATATAGTTGCATGCAATTGCACACGTGGTATATGCAGTAGTCCAATAAGCCAGAGGGAGAACGGACTTCAAGTATCACTGTCAAATTCTCCGAGGAAGATTTACACCACAATCTTCAAGAGTGTACATTCGTGGTCGCCTTTGAGGATTTATTCGAGCTGTTCATGCTCAACGCTCTTGACGTCTCAATCGTTCGATGCTGGACGCTGTAAGTGTGTACAATCACAGTCTCCGTTAATGTCATACCGATAAATGCCATATCTAATTTTTTGCTTTCGTGTGTATATATATAGACACATGCTGATTAAAGCTAGAGTATCGAACTCATCAGCTGGTTTCTTGGACCCACAATTGGTCGCCAAGACTACCATCGACGTGGAGGCATCCCTCGTCGAGAGGTACATTGCATCAGGCCTGCTGAGTTGTCGCAATAAGGACTATGTACTTATGCCCTTCAATCAGAGCTTTCATTGGATTTTAATAGTAATTGTACCAAAATGGAACAAGGTATATTACCTTGATTCCCTAAGTAAGAATAAAATGGACTTCACAATTGTCGGCCAAGTAATCGATAGGTAAGCACATATTCCCCATACATATCTACATTGTACTCTTTCTTTCCTTCCGAATGATTAAGGTTAACCTTTTCGAATTACGTAGGGCGTTCGCGATGTACATTGAAAAGGGAGGTGACTCGAAGCGCGGGGCCAACGGCCTGCTGACACATGTTCGAGATTTTAAGGTATTCGCTATTTCACATTAATTAATCCTATGCAACAGATGGTACTAATGCCTTTTGAACTAACACATTCCATTTTTTGCAGTGCCACCAGCAGCAGCCGGGCAACACATGTGGATACTACGTTTGCCAACATATGGAACTACTCCTCGATTCCTCGAGGGTCACCAATCGCAAGGTTTGTCACTCTTCCCATAATTACTTCATACTTATCACGTTACATATATATGTACATTGATATTCCTATCGACAGGCTGTATCAATCCCGTCAACTGCATTGAAACAGTCTGAGCTTCGAGAGGTTCAATCAGAGTTAGCGTTCTTTTTGCTGACTCAAGTCATACAGCCAGAAGGACGGTTCCACTGCGCACACTGATTTCCTATTGGTCTTATCACTAAGTGTAAATGCAGTGTAGATCTTTTGTAACTGTGCATTTGTTAATGGATATTTCAGTTCAATTCAATTAATTGATTTGCGAAATGGATGCATGCTTTATGTCTGTGAGATGAAGTGCGATGTCAATTGGATGTTTTATGTCTGCGAAATGTACCTGAAAGCAAATGAGATGTGTGAATTGTATGTTTTTTGTCTGTGATTATCTGCTTGTTTCAGAGGGCATGGCTAGCATTTCCTGAGGCTAGCCAATAAACAGAAATAGATTTTGGTTTAGGAGGAAGGAATATCACAGACGGTTTTTAAGTAAAAACCGTCTGTGATATGTATCACAGACGGTTTTTCATTAAAAACCGTCTGTGATTATCGGTTATCACAGACGGTTTTTAATTAAAAACCGTCTGTGATATCTGATAATCACAGACGGTTTTTAATTAAAAACCGTCTGTGATATCTAATAATCACAGACGGTTCGAAAACCGTCTGTGATAACCTTCGATCATCACTGACCCATAAATTCAGACGGTTCAGAAAACCGTCTGTGATGACGTTTCTGAACCGTCTGTAATGTCGATTTCTGTAGTAGTGAAGGGGATTCATTTGCATTCTCCGTTGCTCTCAAATCTCTACTAGCTACTGGGTTTGCATGCATGCAGCCGTGTGGAGGCCGGCATGCACTAATGTCAGAGAGCCACGTACTGGTTCGAAGATAAAGTTAGTCATCTTTCAAAGTGCTGTGTATTTTAGTTTTTAGTTAAAATAGTATTGTAACGATAGTTAGTTTTTTTAAAATATTTAATTAAAATATAAAATAAAAAAATATATTATTATATCTTCATAAATAATAAAAAAAATAAAAACCAACGCGTCCACACTGCTTTTGGCAACCGAAAGCTAGGCTTGACGGGGTGCGTGTTGTGCTGAGTGGTCTGTAAGCTGGCTGCGCCCGGCTCACGGAACACACGCGCAGAGAAAGGGAGGCCCCGCTTGTAAGAGTTGAGAGGGGTTTGGAGGTCAAGCCTTGTCAGTCCTAGCGGCCAGATTGTTTAGAAGAGGATTCCACCCTGGAATAATGATTTGATACTTCACAGTATACAAATGATGTTGAGTTCGATCATGAAATATTACATGGTTAGAGAAGATCCCCTTCCCTACTCTATATATGGTGTTTTATAAGGATTCTTGGAAATTTGGAATATATGATTTTGTATGACCGAAAGGCAACAGAAAAAGCGTGAATAGTGCCGTCCAAAATTTTTCCTCAAGTATTCTAGATCCTCTTATCAAATAACTACAGAGTTACTGAGAATTGAATCCACATCCAAAATCCGAAATCAAATCGAGCAAGAAATCAAACTATGAGAAAATCAAAACCTAGAGGTCTGACCACCAGACAGGGAGCGGTCTGACCTATCTCTCCTGGCGGTCTAACCACTATGAACAGTAAAAACAGGCAAAGTTATAGTGATTTCAACTCTGTTGCGAAACATAAAACCCACATAACTTCTGATTCGATGATCCAAAAGCTATGAAACTTTGTACACATCTTGCTTAAGATCTCAGGAACTTATTCCATCCATGGATCACAGAAATCTATGTTAAAGTTCAGACCTTTTTAAGATTGAAGCAAGATTACACAAAAAATGGTAAAAAAACGAAAACGGTGAATACAATTTGCTCGTGTGTAAGAGATAGCCAAGATGGCTATAGATACTTTCCCATATGTTCCAATAAGGAAGAACACCATAAAAATCAAGCCAAAAACCCTCGTATCACAAAATCATTTGGTGAGATAAAAAACAAGCAAAACTAGGTTTATTCGTGAACTTGCTACCAAAGTGACAAGATGGGTGGATATTGATTTTTAGATACAATCTTTATCTCTTATACGTCATTGGCATAGTAAGATCAAGATGAGAGAAGAGGAGGCAAAACTAACCAAAATAAGAGCAAATCAATCAGCACAAGAGATATTTATAAAGATGAACAAAGATTGATGTATTGCTACTTGAGAAGGAAAGTTTTATAGCTACTCCACCTTGGAGGATAGAAAGCACACCATAACACTCTTCTCTCAAATCCTAACCCTAACACTTGTCTCAAGAGAGGAATGTTGGATGGTTAACAATAAATCTCTATCCCAACCCATCAAATAGATGGGCTAGCCAGTCACATCTAATACTTAGTGGATACTATCTACTTAGCATAATGGAGAAACCCAGTAACCCCACACATGGGTTTTAACTCATGCATCACACTTATGCATGCTTTTCAAAGTGCATAAACCTAAATTTGCTAAGTTCTTAGCCTTGATCCATCTTGATCATACCAGTTTCTCTATGACCTAAACCACTTTCCCAAACACCGCTCACGCACCATGGTTTTCTTCCAAATCCATTTCCGGTATTTCGGTCGAACTACCAAAATACCTTTCCATTGACCCGGTCTTCTCCTTCCATTGCAAGCAATCATCATACTTGCCACGTGTAGATGCACTATTGGCTTGCCACGCATCCGTAAGTCTATCCCATTTTGGTTCCACCGGACATCTCACTTAGACCGACTAAGCCACATAGTGCAACTCGCCATTTGAACTTTCCTTCAATATTTCTCACTTTTCTTGTGCCATGCTTGAGCTTACCATCTCGCCCGACATCCTCAATCATTTTAGGCCTTGGCTTCTCCATGAGCGTAGCCTCGATCCTTGCCGTTGACCATGGTTTACTCCAAGCGACTCTGCAATCCGAAGACAAAGAAATCATTTTTGAGCATAAGTTCTTCACAACTTAACCCACGTTAGCCATAACAAAGCTCATAAAACATATAAACCATGACCTAGACACCAAAACTCATTCCACGACTCAAAAACCCTAAAGCTCAAAACCAGGCCAAAGCCACTGAACTCAGCCGGTCAAACCGAACTTCCAGATTGGTTGCACCGCTGCCATGCACCGGTCAGACCGGTGGAGAAATCTGGGTTGACCAGCCAACCTATGACAAAAGGGGCTAGATATTTTGAAAAGTTACCGTGATGATCTACTCAACCACATGACTAAGGAATCATGTGGAGCAATGGGTGGATTGTCTTTTGTGGGTAAAGTGTACAAACTCTGCAGAGTGAAAACTATTTGAATAGTCGTGCCCACAATCAAGGGCGAACATGGGAATTTAATCAGATATAGTTCTATTTCAAAAACTTTGCGAGTGAAATTGGAAAAGTGGTGGGCAGTGAAAAGCCCTGATTTGTGTTGCCCTGGGTGTTGCCCCAGTAATAAGGTAAGCGGTTATAACGTTGAAAGGTTAGCATATGGTGCAGAAACTATGTAACGGTGGATGGAATCTAGATCGCTATTATTATTGCATTCTTTCATACATTGATGAAATCTGTTTTAGTTAAAACTGCTAGGTCTCAGAAAATTTCTATGTATCATATTTTAAAAGCAATTTATAGTAAATAAAATAACCCGAGCCTTCCCTTGATAAGCCACGCATGTTATCTATTTTCATCCTATGTATTGGCTCTCGGAGCACGGTGGTTGTGCTCACCCTCGCTCACTCAATTAATCCAGAATCAGGAGTCAGATCACTACACTTCAGCAATACACCTGGCCATTATGGTGAAGAAGATGAAGAGGTCAAGAACTAGGTCGTGAACCCCAATTGGCTGCCTGTGGGCACATCCTGAGGGTCTCACCTGTGTGTTCCATTTCTGCTGCCGCATTTTATTGATTTCGGCCTGATCGGCCCATGAGTAAGTCTACTATTATATTTAGGTTTTGCATGATATGTATTTTGATCTTCAGTACTATATCTGTGAGCACTATCTACTGATCTAGGAAATAGTGCGGTGGAATCACAAAGGATTCTGGATTGTAAAATCTGGGTCCGACACTAGATCTGTGCACTTTTTAGTTAGAAGGAAAGAGAGATCTAGTTTGATAGTTTTTGCTGTAATTTAATAATGGGTCTCACTCCTATCTACTTTAATTCTTGTTGGATTGGTTCATGAATCATTGGTAGTTACTTTAGATGGAGAAATTTTGGTGAATGAAAATTATGTGTAAGAGCTTGTACACATACATGTAATGGCTACATACGAGAGCATTAATCTAATTTAACATTAAGTTGTTATATGCGTAGCATAGATAGACCAAAGCTGGATGTACGTTGAGGACCATGTGAGTGAAGTGTACATCAATGGTGTGTCTGATTTTACAAGAGCTGCTGAGTAGGATATATTATGGAGAGGGATGAAATTTATGTACTGTTCATGCATTGATTGCGAGAATCTTAATATGTTTACCAATTTAGTGCAGATAGAAGCACACTTGATTCAAAAGGATTTCAAAAAGGGGTATACATGTTAGAGAAGTCACGGTGAAGAGCATATTATATAGGAAGGTAGTAATATCATCAAGGGAGACAACGATATACCGGATGTCGATTGTTCTTTTGATGAGAATAGGTTACACGATGATAATCTAGATCAGATTTTGCATGATGCAGAAGGGAACTATAGTGGGAGAGATTTTGATAAATTCAAGGGCTTGATGAGGACTCGGAGAAACCATTGCTCCCAGGCTGCAAGCCAAAATATACAAGGTTGTTATCTGTGCTTGAACTGCTGAAGTTGAAGGCAAGCAATGATTGGCATGATAAGAGTTTGATGATGTTGTTAAGCCTCTTACCGGACATGCTTCTAAAGGGAAACATGTTGCCAAAAACCATGTACTAAGCTAAGAAGGTTCCCTATCCCTTGGGAATGGAATAGAAAGAACACATGTATGTCCAAAGACTGTATACTGTACCATAAAGAGTATGCAAATATGTATGTATGTCCATTGTGTAAAGCATCCCAATACAAATGTAAGAATCACTTTGTTGATGGTGAGGGCATCGAGGTGAAGCAAGGACCTCCTGCTAAGGTGCTATGGTATTTGCTTATAATTCTCCATTTGAAGCATTTATTTGTGAACTGAAAGGAGGTAACATTGCTGCATTGGCATTCGAACGAGCGTAAGAAAGATGAAAAGCTAAGACACCCTACTGATTCTGCCTAGTGGAGGAACTTCAATAGGATATTTATAGACTTTGTTGCGAAACCGAGGAATATAAGGTTTAGGTTGAGTACAAATGGAATGAATCTTTTCGATAACATGAACAACCAACGTAGCACTTGGCCCATGAATCTATGTATCTATACCTCCCTCCTTGGTAATGTATGAAGCGAAAGTATATTTTGGTGTCACTACATATCCAAGGGCCAAAGCAAATTGGATATGATATTGATGTGTACCTAGTGCCATTACTGGAAGATCTTGTAATACTGTGGAAGGAAGAGGTGTAGGTATGGGATGCGGACAAATGAGAGAGTATCACTCTGCATGCCATGTTGTTCTACACCATCAATGATTTTTTTGACCTTAGTAACCTGTTGTGCTTGAGTACAAAAGGATCCAAAGCCTGTTTGAACTGCTTAAATGATACCAAGAGTGTGTGGCTGAACAACACGCACAAAACTATGTATATGTGTCGTCGTGGGTTTTTTCCCAAGTATCACCCATACCACAAGATGAACCGTGGGTTTCTTCCAAGTATCACCCATACCATAAGATAAAAAAAATAATTCGATAGAAAGAAGGAGGATAGTTCAGCTCCCAGGCCTTTTTGTGGGAAAGAGGTCTATGATATGGTTAAGGATATCGATGTTGTGTTGGAAAGGGACATAAACTGAGGATCCATCAAAAGAACATCTGGAAGAATAGATTAATTTTTTGGGAGATCAAGTTCGCCACTGTATCCACGCCATGTACGTAGAGAAGAATGTATGTGATAGCTTGAGTAGTTTCGTATTGAACATTGGTGACAAAACAAACAATCGTGTCAATGCACGGTGTGACTTGGTTGATATGAACATAAGGATTGAGTTAGCACCAAAAGAGACTGATAAAGGCTGAACGTACCTTCCCCTAGCTTGCTATCCTCTGTCCAATGCCAAGAGAAATGAACTGTGCTAAAGCTTACATGGTATGAAAGTTTTGTCCAGTTACTCTACCAGCATAAGGAAACTTGTTTCTATGGAAGATTTGAAATTAATTAGTTAAGTTTAATTACACATGTCCCCTACCCTTCGAAGTGGTGGCAGCAGACCTGGCGCCTAGTCGAGGTAGACGCGTGAGCGCTCCGTCCCCTACCTTCGAAGTGGTGGCAGCGGAGCTGGTGCCTAGTCGAGGTAGACGCGTGAGCACTCCGTCCCCGACCCTTCGAAGTGGTGGCAGCGGAGCTGGCACCTAGTCGAGATAGACGCGCGAGCGCTTCGTCCCCTACCCTTCGAAATGGTGGCAGTGGAGCTGGCATCTAGTCGAGGTAGACGCGCAAGCGCTCCATCCCCTACCCTTCGAAGTGGTGGCAGCGGAGCTGGCACCTAGTCGAGGTAGACGCGCGAGCGCTCCGTCCCCTACCCTTCGAGATGGTGGTAGTGGAGCTGGCATCTGGTCGAGGTAGACGCTTGAGCGCTCCGTCCCCTACCCTTCGAGATGGTGGTGGCGGCGCTGGCATCTAGTCGAGGTAGATGCGCGAGCGTGGCTGTTTCCCAGGGCTGGTGACTCCCGTACTCACTGTCGTGGGGCGTGCGCGAGGACAACGGCCATACGCCTTGTTTGCGCTCCGTGGGATGCGCGTGGGGGGTAAGCCTCTGCTGAGCCTTATCGGTGCCCCGTGGAATGCGCTTGGAGGCAAGCCTCTGCTACGTCTTGCGCATACTCCGCGGGGTGCGCGTGGAGGTAAGCCTCTGCTTCGCCTTTTCTCTCCATGGTGTGCGGGGGACCATCAACTACGTCTTATTTATACTCCGTAGAGTGCGTGCGGAGGCGGAGGCGTCCCCCCACACGTCTTTATTTATACTCATGCAGAGTGCGCACGCGAACGCGTGTCTTTGTTTATACTCACTGAGAGTGTGCGCGCGAACGCGTGTCTTTGTTTATACTCATAGAGAGTGCGCGCGCGAACACGTGTCTTTGTTTATACTCATAGAGAGTGTGCGCGCGAACGCGTGTCTTTGTTTATACTCATGGAGAGTGCGCGCGCGAACGCGTGCCTTTGTTTATACTCACGAAGAGTGCGCGCACGAACCCGTGTCTTTGTTTATACTCACAGAGAGTGCGCGCGCGAACGTTGTGTTTGTTTATACTCACGGGGAGTGCGCGCGCGAACGTGTGTCTTTGTTTATACTCACAGGGAGTGCACACGCGAACGCGTGTCTTTGTTTATACTCACGGAGAGTGTGCGCACGAACGCGTGTCTTTGCAGGAAACAAGACGAGCTTTTTGCAAACGGTGGACTCTATTGAGTTCCCATTTGCGCGGGTGAGCGATTACAAAAGATGAGGTACTAACCCCTGATCGCTCAAAGGCGGGAATGGCGGCGGCTACCGTTGTTGCGGCGGCGAGGCGGGGCAAGGTGGGAGCCTCTACAACTAGAGAGCCTGGCGGGGTGCTTCCTGAGGCCGCCGAGGATCCTTGCGCTAGCATGCCCGGCCTAGGCATCCTGTTGAGCCTCGTGGTGCGGACCTCTGTTGCCGAGCTCTATGCGCCGAGCCATATCCTGGTCGTCGTGGGCAGTGATGATGCCCTGCGGGCCGGGGAGCTTCATGCATAGGAAGCCGTGGTGTGGAACTGCCCCGAAAGAATTGAGGGTTGGTCGCCCCAATATGGCGTTGTAAGGGTACGGAATATCGACAATGTTGAAGGTAATGTCTTTGCTTCTCACGTTGTCATTCCGGCCAAAGGAGACCTGCAGGCATATCTGGCCTAGCGCCCTCAGGGGCTGGCCTCCGAAGCCCTGTAGCGGGATTCCCGAGGGGCCTTGGCGACTTCGGGGGATCCCCATCTGGTCAAAAGCCGCTGCGAATAAAATGTTCGCAGAGCTTCCTCCATCGACTAGGACACGCTTGACATCGCATCCTGCAATGGCAACCTGGATGACCAGGGGATCTTAGTGGGGGAATTCCACGCCTTCGGCGTCGGCAAGCGTGAAGGTGATTTCGTGTTGCGCCCAGTCCGGCGGTGCCTGTGCCGAGTATGCTGCCACGTGGTGTAGTCTTCGCACGTAGGCCTTTCGTTGCCGCGCCGAAGCAAACTCCAACGAGGAGCGCCCGGAGATGACATTTATGACTTTGCGCTGGCCTCCCTCCAGGGCTTGGATCCACAGGGGGCCCTCCTGGGGTTGCAACCCCTGCTCCTGGATCCGCGTGGGGCCTTCCAGGGGTTGCTGAACGTGGGCCATGAAGGGCGGACGCACCTCAAGGTTTCTGTCCCTGGTGACGCTTTGTCGAAGTGCTACTATGGTGGTGCACGCGCGCGTGTTGTGGCTGCCACGACCATGTACCTCGCACCACTGCCCGTGGTGCTAGTCGTCGTATTCCCCGCTGGCTCTATCATCGCGACCTCGACCGACGGGGGCGTTATCTTCGTAGCCACCCTCGATGTCGAAGACATAACGGGATCTCCGAGACTTCTGTTGGCCGCGCTTGGGCTTGTCGCCCGACGAGTCCTTGTGCTGGGCATCCTTGCGCTCGGAGGCATCCTTCGATGGCTACTGCTTGCGCTTGCCCTTCGAGGAGCCTTCCTTCGGTGAATCTCCGTTCTTTACCGTGCCCTCCGCTGGATTGGTGTCGGAGTCGTCACCTTGGCATCGCCGCGCGTCTTCTTCTGCTCTGGTGTACTCTTCCATCTTGTCAAAGAGCTTCGCCACCGTCTTGATTGGCTTTCGCGCGTTGTACTCAGCCAGCGGCCCTGGGCGGAGGCCCTATATCGCTGCGTTGATGATGGTTGTTTCGTTGACGTCCTTGACTTGGCAGCGGACCTTTGCGAAGTGCTTGAAGTACTCCTGGAGCTTCTCCGAGGGTTTTTGCTTGACCACGAAGAGCTGATCCGCGTCGACGTGCTCGACATAGTTCCCCTGAAAGTTGTTGTAGAGTCAATCGCGGATCTGCTCCCATGCATAGATGGAGTTTGGCTCAGTGGTGAAAAACCAGGAGAGCGCCACTCCCTGCAACGCGAGAGAGAGCCCCTTCGCCTTCGTGGTGTCGTCTCTGCCAGCAGCATCGATGGTAGTCTCGTACACGCGCACGAAATCCCGAGGGTCCATGTCGCCTTTGTACGGCTCGATGGCACTGGGAAACTTGAAGTCCTCCGGCCATGCCGCCTTCTGCAGTCCCGCAAAGAGTGGGGACTCTGGGTCCATGCGTCGCAGCGGGACGCGACTGGACGTAGGGGCGTCGTGGCTATCTACCCGTTCTGGCGTGGACTCCGGCGCGACCACTGGCGGGGTCTGGTGACTCCGAGCCTCTTGCATGTCCTACACGGCCCCACGAATATCCGCCAACTCCCGCTGGAGAGTGCCGAGGGCCACCAGCAGGGCGTTCTCTGCCGTAGGCGTAGCTGGGGTAATCGGCGCACCTGGCCGCACTGCTGTGACAGCGGCGACCACGGCTTGCGCTCCTGGGTTGCCTACTGCGCCGGCACGGTGGACTCCGGAGTCAAAGATGAGGTCCGCATTGCCGCCGAAAATGCTCGTCGCTCCCGCACCGGGTGTAAGGGCGACGGTCGTGCCAACGTGGGCACCAGCGTTGTCACTCCCAACCACCCGGCCAGTGCTGCCGGCGTTGGCCGTCGTGCCCACGATGGGATCACTCGCCATGCGCGGGGCGGTGTCGACCATCGCGGCAGCAGTGGTGGTGTCGGCCGTCGTGGCAATGGTGGCAGGGTCGACCGTCGTGGCGGCAGTGGCGGGGTCGGCCGTCGTGGCGGCAGTGGCGGGGTCGACCGTCGCGCCGTGAACGCCGATGTTCGCGGCCGTCGCGCCTACGTCGCCGTCCACTCCTGCGACTGCCGACGCCGAGGCCCTGGTGTTGACGTGGGACTCCGTCACACCCGTCTTCTTCTTCCTCGCCGCCGACGATGAAGCTTTTTTCGGTGCCATCCTTCTTCGGATCTTGAGGCTTGCTCTTGTCGTCCCCATGGACGGTGCCAACTGTTGTGGTTACAGACCAAACAGAGAGAGAGAGAGAGAGAGAGAGTATGGTAGTGGAGAGTTAGGTGAGCAATGCTTAGGGTTTCCCCCATGGCCTGTATCGTATATATATCCACATGGGGAGTGTTTTTACAGCAGTACCCTTACACTTAAGTATCCCTCTCAGGGGTATTTATGTCATTACACATGTCCCATTTTGGGCCTTACAGCCTCCTAACAGGACGGCTGGGCTTAGGTGGGGGCCACCCCTACAACAGTATTCTACTCGGAAAGTATAATTCAAACTTTTATTATTTCAACACGTTAAGTGTGTGATCTTGTAGCTTCATGTATATTCGTGTAACATCCCAAAAATTTAAAATTTTAAAATATGAATTTCTTGAATTATTTTGCAATATATTCTATTTGAATTTGGATTTTACGATGTTTTTCTAAATTTGGTTGAGGTTCAAAAAAAATTGAAGACTTCATAAAAGACAAAGACGTGGATTAATAATGCCCTAAAAAGGAATGCGCAAATAATGGAAAAACAAAAATTTGTAGATATGAATCTGAAAAGATGATCCATAAAAGTAAGAAAGAAATTGATTCAGGACATAAAATATTATTTTTGAAAATAATGGCATGAAAACAATGGAAGCAAGTAAAGTAAATACCAACATTAGTTGGAAATATTTTTATTAAGTCCAAAATGTCATTAGGAACTTCTGTGTATTTTTCTTGAATTTTTGGAGCTTATTTCATATTTCTCAGAGCTTAATTGAATTTCCTATGCTTTTCAGAAAATAAAAACAAAAACAAAAACTTCCTCCCCTTCCATCCGGCCGCCACATGGACGGCTCCGATCCGCCGCGAATCCCGCCTAACGCCTCCCCGCTCTCGCCACGCGTGCGGCCCGGATCTGCCGCGCATCCCGCCCGCGCCTCTTCTCCCGCCGCGTGGCCCAGGCGCCGCGCCCACTGCCCGGTGGCCCCGCACCCGCGCCCGTTTTCCCCTCTCTTCTTCCTCCGCTGCCCGCGCGCGCCCGCTCAGAGTTTCTTCGCCCCGTGGCGGACATGCACTGCGGCGCTCAGCTCTCTGCCTCTCGTCCCGTCGCATCACCTGGCGGGCACGGCGCAAAAGCTGACCCTGCCATGAGTCGTCACCGCCCAAGCCCTGCTCCCGTCGCCTCGTGCCTGCGCTCAACCGCTCCCGCGCCATGCCCTGCTCTGCCCTACGCTAGCGCCCTGCTCCGTCAACTTCAATCCCCTCGCCATCCCGTCGTCTCGCGCTTCGGTGGCAACTCGAGTGCACCCTCGTGACTCCCCTCCAGCCTTAAGTAGCCTCCCGTCCTCCCTTTTTGCTCGGCGCTCTCCCCCACTTCTTCCCCCGTGCGCACCGGCCGCCGTGCCTCCACGCCGCCCCGGTCGCTCCGGGGAAGCCCCGGCCACGATTACCGCGTCATACCGTGCCACCACCCCTTAGATACTCCCCGTCCAAAGGAATTGGATTTCGGTGCAACCAAGCTCGCCGGGACGGCCATCTACCCCAAGTCCGGTCGCCACCGCCATCCTCACCGTCGCCTCTCCCACGGTTCATGCCGGGACAATTCCCCTCGGTGGGAGCAACACCGGGGCACGCCGAAGCTATTCCAACCCGTGGCCAAGACTTTCCGCCGCCCGAGCTCTCCGGCCACGGTGACCTCCTCCGCGCCACCGTCGTGCACGTCGCCGGCCCGTTGTGGGCGATCCCTGCCTCGGAAATTTGCATGGTGAGACTCCCCTTGACCCCGTGTAGCTTCTGCGCGCCCCACTTTCTTCCTTCTTCCCTCCGGTCACGGCCTCCCCATTTCACCTCTCCGCCGTCCGCGTCGGGCTGCAGCCCTCTCCCCTTGCCGCCGCTCCGGTCAAATGCGTCGCCTCCCCTAGGTTCCTAACCCCTTGCGCAACCCATTTTGGTGGTTCCCAACTTCCCTTCGGCCGCCGCTCGCCGCCGGCAAGACTGCCCTCCGCCGGCGCCGATTTACTCTGTTTTGGCCTCAGCCCCACTTCACGTCTTCTTGATTCGCTACGCCTCCTCAGTCAGCCCCGGCAATTGGCCCACTTGGCTAACTCAGCGCGTTTAAGAATCACAGCTCTCAGGTCGCGGTTCGATCCCTGCCGGCCGCACCCCTTTCCCCAATTTTTATTTTTAAGTTTTTGTGGTCCATTTCAAGTAAGAAAATTCATGGAAAATTTGAGAATACTTTAGAGAAGCTATTAAATATTAAAGCATGGATCAATTATCATATGTTAGTAACTAATGTGCTTTGAATAATTGTTTTAAAGCTTAACTATTAATCAAGGGCACATTAATAAATTGAGTAAAAACTTGTTTAGATTATGCTCTCATGGAATAATGATTTAACAAGTAAAAATGTTCTAAAGAACAAATCACAAACCCATGTATTTCAGTAAAAGAGGTTATGTAAGATTTTGGTTAGTTCATATGTGATTAATTATAGGGTTTGAATAATTATCTAGAAGACTTATTATTAACTAAAGATATTGACAAAGGCATTATGATTTCGATTAAATATCCAAATTTAATAGAGATTACCCATAGTTAAAATTTAGATATTGGCCCAATATTTAAAATGCTAACATTAGATAAACCCTAATGGTGGGTTTTGCTAGTAAGGGAATATTGAAAGATAACCTTGTGAGGCAAGCCTTGCTAGATAAATAAATTTTTAATTAAAGCTAATAACAACTAAAATGTAGAGACCTTCTAAGTAAATGCATATATAAGCCTCTATATGAGTATATAAATAAGAGGTCTTAATAATATACATGTGTTACAATAAAGCACCCTAGGTCATTTGTAATTAAAATAAGCTCACCATTCGGCATATTAAAGAACAAGGTAATGTTAGCACAACCTAAACTCATACATCTCGAATTGCTAAAAGTATAAACTATAAGATTAATTTGAATATAAACAAGCTCATTAGTTCAGACAAAGGATTAATTAATGGTTAATGATTTCATAAGTACTGAAATTGGATTACTAATTAGAAGGCCCTAATAAAACCCTCGCTATCCGCACGTCGTCAACAAATAAATCTACGTTATAATAAAGCTAATCCTAACAATAACCGAAGCATAGACAAAACGATAATGTGTCGTTAAATCTTAGCCTTAGGATTAGTTGGGCATGATTTAATGTAGCAAGTCAGGACCCATATGAGCGGATCCTAATTCAACTTAAATTTAGCCTAGCTATGAATGAAGGTACATAAAATATGATAATGGGATTATTAGAGATTTAAATTCTAATTAGTTACCATATAAAGAATAAATATTGAGCCCTTGCTATTTATCTTAACCTAATTAATAAGTAAAAGCCTATATCAGAGACTATTCTAAAAACTTAATAAAGATATCCAAGTGTGATAATACCTTTGACTAAAAGATTTATAGAATAAGTACAGATCTCATCCATCAGTCCAGTTTGCCTTTGCCATAACCTGAGTTGCAAGGAATGCATATCCTAAAGATAGAATGTGTCCACTAAACTCCTGCACCAGTCTATAGGTCTAACCTGACTCATGGAACTTCCTTGATAAATAACAAAATAATAAAAAGAGATTATTAATAAAAGGATCAAGTTATCGTATGCTATTACCAACCTTGCCTCAACTCACCGAATCACCCATTAACTCAAAGTAAAACTAAATTAAGTTTATTCGGATTTGTTTGGATCTTTTGAGTTATTTGCTTTTATTTGGATTCAGTTGTTTATCGCGTAATTAGAAATTGGAATTCGTGAAGACCCATTTGATCAAGTGAGGTCAGGCTCGAAGTGAAGACAAACGCCAACTCAGGAAAAAGCATCGTGTGAGCCCAAGACCGCGTTAAACCACGCCAGGCGAGTCAATACTTTGATCATGTTGAACCTACATTTTCTGCGAACTACTTTGATTTAAATGATCAAATTGCATGCTGTTATTTATATGCAAATACATGATAATTTAAGATTCTAGTTATATGCCTATTGTTTACCTTGAATAATATTACCCCTCATTTGGAATATTTGAATGTGTGAACTTTGTCGCCATAGAAAAATTATAATAGTAACCTTTCGAAAATAAGTTCCTAAATAGATACTCATGGGCGCGAGAGCGCCCATGCATCACTTTTAATCCTGAGAAAAATTGGTTGGGCAGTCATGGTGGTAATGACTGGTGTATGTTGGATATGGTTATTTTATATTCCCAAAAACCTCGAATTGCTTATTTATCTGGGCGGATGGTTTGGGGGTATGGTGCAGTGGTGCACGGGAGTGTGGTTTGTGGTAGAACCACCCAGATACCACTAAGGACTGAATCTTGTCATGCCAACCCGTGTAAAACAGTACAACCACAAGTCTGTAAAATACAACTTGGCCCAGTAGATTTATCGAAATTCCCGGACTCATCTCACAGGTAGAGGATAGGGAGTGGATATGCGCGGGCAAGGAGGCCCTAAGGGACACCAGGTCGGGTGAAGTTTCTCAGTCTTGCGCTAGCGCAGAGGGGAGGGAAGCCCGTACGCTAGTAGCGGAGAGAAACATCCCGTGCAATAGATGGGACCCATCGCAAATGGGAGAAGCCCATAAAGTGAGATGAGAAAAGGGGACTAGATATTTTGAAAAGTCACTGTGATGGTCTGCTCAACCACATGTCTAAGGCATCATGTGGGGCAACGAGTTGACTGTCTCTTGTGGTGAAAGTGTACAAACTCTGCAGAGTCAAAACTATTCGAATAGCCGTGCCCACGGTCATGGGCGGACATGGGAACTTAACTGGATATAGTTCTGTTTTAAAAACATTGGAAACTGGGAATGGGAAACTTGAAGGGCGAAGGACTGCCCTGATTTGGAATTGTCCTGGGCGTCGTCCCAGTGGTAAGTTAAGCGGCTATAACGCTGAAAGATAAGCATATGGTGCAGATGCCATGTAACGGTGGATGGAATCTAAATCGATATTAATAAAGCATTTCCTTGTACATTATGATTTGGTTCGAATTGCTAGGTCTTAGGGATTTTTAATTAATTGTATTCAAAAGCACTCTACGCAAAATAAAATAGCCCGAGCCTCTCCTTTGTTAAGCCATGCATACTATTTATTGGCATTCTGTGTATTGGCTCGCGGAGCACGGGGTCGGAGTGCTCATGCTCGCTTTTGCGACAAAAATTCAGAATCAGGAAATCAAATCACCTCGCCTCAGCAACAAGATTGGACAAGCTGGCCAAGAAGATGAAGATGTCAAGGGCTAGGTCGCGAACCTCCAGTTGGCTGCCTGTGGGCATGTCCTGAAGGTCCCACCTGTGTGCTTCGTTCTTCCGCTACTGCAATTTATTGATTTCGGCCTAATCAGCCCATGAGTAAGTCTACTATTATATTTACGTTTCCGCATAATATGAACTTTGATATTCAGAACTGTAATCTGTGAGCACTATCTACTGATCCAGGGAATAGTGCGGTGGAATCACAAAGGAATCCGGATGTTAATATCTGGGCTCCGACAATTCGGCTGCGGCCCAAAATCTCCTTTCAAGTCTATAAGTCAATAGCTTCCCTAGTAGGACATATTGGCTTCCAAGCATACATAAAGATCATATCGGATGAACCTATATAGTGCTCATATACTGATCGAACTCAAGACGAGAAGCGTGTTATCCTATAATAGCTCAATGCTTCATTCGAACTGTAGTGGATTACTTAATTGTGATTGACTCCTCAACCGCATTCAGCATGGCCATGCGCTTATTTAATCCAACCACATTGAGGGCCTAGGGATATCTCTATGTTATATAGGAGAGGCAAATTTCATCTTGATCGCTAACATTCCCCCGTATGTTTTATAGTAAACCCGAAAGCTACATTTATGACCACCCAGTTACGGAGTAGTGTTTGATAACCCCTAAGTAAACTATTACACATGTACAAAATTATGACGATCTCAGGTCTAAGGATCATACATACCTATGAATAAGTCCAACTGATGATACTTAAGAATGTAACAATTTTCGTAGTGCCTCATGGTAGATTAATCCAACACCATGTTCTCTAACATGTGTCCATATTATTAATTTGATGTCCCCATATCTATTATCCGTGGAATATGATTATTAATCAATACATGTGCTAATATATAAATCATAATTGTCTCACATAATAATATAAGATAAGGATAATTGTTTCACATAATAATATAAGATCAGGAATAATTTAGAATAATATCGAAACAAGAATGAAAAGTTCCACGAAAAAGTCACATACTTGTTAATCAATACGAAAGATATTTATTCAAGGGATAAAATAACATATTATTTAAATAGATCCTAGACATTGAAATGACATAATCATCTTTATGATCGTCTCAAGGACATATGACTAATATATTAAGTACACTTGATCCATATTTAGAAGCTTGATATCTCTCGTATGAAAGCTATGCCAGCATACAAAACTGACAACGGAAGAATGGGAGAAAAAACAACTAATCACTCGAGCACTTATATAAATATGCAGTAGTTACAAGTCGATAGATAAACGTGCATGCATTCATGCTTTATAATTTCATCGCTGCTTAATTAGTACTCCCTCCGTCCTAAACTTAACGTATTTTTGAACGGTTTTGTTTATAAAGATATGACGTAATTTTATGTTTTAATATAAAAGTAGTATGGTGTTTTCTTTATATCTCTAATAAATATATAGTTTTGTTTACTATTTTCTACATATACATATATTGAATATAGTGTTTAGAGATAATCTAGCTATTTTTATTATTTTTTGATCTATATACCAAAAGAAAATACGTTAACTTGGATGGAGAGAGTAATTAATTAGCAGCAGTTACCAATCGGGCTAGGCACCGACTGCAAAATCTGTGTCAACGTCCAAACCGATCCACTCTCCGTCCGGCCATCCCCTTCCATCGGCCTCGCCGCTGCGATGACGGCGACGAGGACGCCCAAGATCAGCAGCAGCAACGCCACCTTCGCCGTCGCCGCTAACGCCATCGCCATGGCCCACGTGTGAATGATCGAAAGATAATTAAAGATCAGGAGATCACTATCGCGAGTAGTTTTTCTTCTTGAGCTAGCTAGTAGCTCTCAGTTTGCAGCACTGATCTCTTGAGAAAATATTTTCGTGGTGATGTCCTTTTTATAGATGAGGTGACGAGCTAGCTAGCTAGAGGTGAAGCTAACTTTGCATGCGCTTGAGCTCGTGCTTTGAACTTTGTAGTCTAATGCGTTACTTCTTGCTATGTGTGCATGCCGTACGCTAAGTGTCTATATACTGAACTTTCAGCTTCAAATGTAAGAACAAGAATTCGATGAATTCGTCGATCGATATCGCCCATGAGACACTTGAATTGTCCAGTCCCTGGTTGTTAAATTTCTGCAGTTTTTAGTCGCCCACGCGCGGGAGGTTTCGGCCAAATTTCCTGTGTAAAATTCGATGGGATCCGGTCAAAAACGGGACGTTTTGAAAGTCGAATAGTACAAATCAATGGTGCCGGCCATGTTCGGCTGATAGCTGGTGAGGTCAAACCATGTGCTTGCTGCCCATCTCTGCCGTGGAGTGAGAACAAAAAATAAGGGCCTGTTTGGTACCAGCTCCTGCTCCCAGCTTCTCTGTTGAATCAGGTGGAGCTGTGCCAAACAACCCGCTTCCCAAAATGACCAGATTCAGCTTCTCGCGAGGAGCAGGTTCCAAAATGAACTGTTCAGGAGAAGCTGGGTTGAGGTGGATTCTCATGGGGAGCCAACACACCCTAAATACAATAACCCATTGAAGTTCGTAGTATTTACCCGCAAAATGTCATCATATAAAAACCAAAAACCACCCGGTTTCACCCTCCCGCACCCCGTCGCCCGGCCGCCTCCCTGCATCCCTACGCGCCCGCCGCCTTCCCCTCTCCCCTTCCCCTCTCCCGCCGCCGCCCTCCCTCCGCCCCTCTCCTGCCGCCGCCCTCCTCCGCCTCCTTCCCTTCTCGCCTTCCCCTCTCCCGCCACCTTCCCCTCTCCCCTTCCCCTCTCACGCCCGCGCGCCTCCCTCCGCCCCTCTCCCGCCGCCGCCCTCCCTCCGCCCCTCTCCCGCCGCCGCCCTCCTCCGCCTCCTTCCCCTCTCCCCTTCCCGTCTCCCGGCGCCGCCCTCCTCCGCCCCTCAGCACCGCAGCCGACGCCTCCTTTCCCTCTCCCGGCGCCGCCCCTCAGCACCGCCGCCGACGCCTCCTTCCCCTCTCCCGGCGCCGCCCCTCAGCACCACAGAGGTTCATTTTGGAATTATTGGCTTACTAGCTGAAACACATGCAAATGTTTGGTGTTATTTATTATTTCCCTAATCAAGTTTCATCTTCCCTTTAACTCATGATGCTGATGATCTTAAATCATTGTATTTCAGAGTCATAGCTACTGCAATCACTTACTTCAGGCGTGTATACACAAGGTATGATTCTCAATTTAAGAAAGATGCATGGGATATGTAATCACTTTCTATTCATCGAGGAGGAGTGCCCCTCTGCCTTCTAATTTCATTGTATGAATTTGTCTATTGATTTAACTAGCTGGAGAAAGGAAATTACGGTATTATTCTTGAGATCGTAAGGTGCTGCATTGCTAGGAAATTAGTAGGCATTTCTTGAAATTGCAAGATGGTCAACTTACTGAGCAGTAAGAATCATCGTATATTGTGATTTTAAGATGTTGTGCTGTTTCTCAACTTGCTTCAGTCAAAACTCTATAAATTAAAATCTTGAAACGAATACATGATCAGTTGACTGCATCGTGTACTTTCTCAAAAATCATGTTTCAGATAAATCAAGAATGGTGTTGGTTCACTTAGGTCTGCCAAAATTTGTACATAATATGCACCCTAATTTTGGTGAAGATAGTTTGAATTTGTGTAAACCGAGGGGCAAGGATAGTTTGAATTGTGGTGTAAACGGAGGCGCAAGGATGTTAAGAACTTAGGATTTTTCAAGTGATTTGGTGCGCTTTCAGGAAGTGAGTTAAGAAAATCAGTGTTGTGAGAGGTGGGAGCATGTGTGTTACTTTCTAATGAATACACTGTTTGTATGAAAGCTAGTGATTCCAAAATTCTATGGTTGCATGTGCTAAATCTGATTGTTTAGACTTTTTGAGAGGTCTAGTATGCAGCTATGTCCCACTAGCTTGAGCTTCCATAACCACAAAATTCTAAACTTTGAGCACCAAGCTCAGTGTTTTTGTACTTTCTGTGCACAAAAGTTGGACACATGAAGGTTCACATTTTATTCCTTGTTCCAACATATTTCCTTGAAGAACATTTAATTGTTTGTTCTAATGGAACTTCAAGTACATACATGAGGTCCATACATACATACATACATACATACATGTTTATGTACTGCATTCCCCAAGTACTGCAAATAGATGGGTGATTGAATGATGTTAATGTAACAGATGGGTGACAATGCCGAATGGACTGACGAACACACTAGGATAGTATGTGAACTATTTGCTGAACAAGTAGCTGCTGGTAATCGTCCAAGTACACATCTGAATATTCCTGGTTATGCGTTAGTAATTGCTAAATTTGAGGAGAAGACTGGGATAAAATACACAAAGAGACAATTTAAAAACAAATGGGACAAACTGAAGACTGACTACAACACTTGGAAGAAATTGACGACAAAAGAGACTGGCTTAGGTTGGGATCCTGAGAAGAAAACAATTAAAACCACTAGTCAACGGTGGAAGGAATTAAAAAAAGTAAGTCATTACGCATTCAAGTATGTATGTACAATCTCGCCTATGTTTATTATTAACTTGTATCATTGTTGTTGATAGGAATATAAAGGATGCGCTAAGTTTGAAAAGGGTGGACTTCAAAATGAGGACCTGTTGCGCACAATGTTTGAAGATATTCGCAACACTGGTGAAGATCATTGGTCTCTAGCAATGGGAAATTTGCCACTAAGCCCTGTTCGTGCATCCACACCTATTGAAGTTGAAGAACATGAAGGCGACAATGATGACAACGATAATAGTGAACAAGAAGATGAGTCACCAAGTAGTGTTAAAGGGAAGAGAACATGTGGTTCTAGTAATACGAAAGGGAAGAAACTGAAGAGTGGATCTGCAATCATGCAAAACCAACTAAAACGAATTGTTGAGTTGAGCGAGATGTCTCATGCGTCTTTTGCAGCATTTGCACAAAAAAGAGAGGAAACCTTGGCGTGTACCATCAAGGATGTGATGGAGTTGGTCGAAGAGTGCGGTGCTGTGGAGGGGACTAATGAGCATTTCATTGCATTTGAACTTTTTATAAAAAAAGAGCAAAGGGAAATGTTTCTTACATTGCATAGTAGTGAAGGACGGTTTGAATGGCTGAAAAGAAAATATGATGCCAAGTATGGCAAGTAGAAGTTGGTTGTAACCTTTAGGATGTTTACCTTTCATGCTTCATCTATCTTTCATATTGGTTTGTAAGACTTTATTTATATGCTTCATCTATCTTTCATATTGGTTTGTAAGACTTTATTTATAAATTGTGAGACATTATTCTGCTTCTATTGGTTTGTAAGCCTTTTATATGAGTTTTGTCTAATTTAAGTTGGTATTTTGTTGGCATTTTCACGTACAGATGTCCTCATCAGAAAATGAAAGTGAAGTGAGTGATGTCTCTGATGAAGAATATGACTGTGATGTCCAGATGATGCAACTACAGCAAGACATGTTAGGGCACTTAGCTGCTACTGCAATTATTGTGGAGAAGTACCATTCAACTTATCTTGACAAGAATGAGCCTAGGACTTCACGCCTTAGTGGAATGGGTTGGGTAAGAGAAACTCTAAACACCCCAGGGGAAAGCCACCATATGTTTCGTATGAATGCTACAATCTTTCATAGTCTACATGATCTTTTAGTCAGATCTTACAACTTGAAATCAACTACCCATATGAGTTCCATTGAATCTTTGGCTATTTTTCTGTATATCTGTGGTGGCTATGAATCGAATCGAAGAGCGCAGAATCGGTTCAAGCATTCTGGTGAGACAATTAGTAGAAAGTTTGATGAGGTTTTGGAGTGTGTAGTCAGAATGTCTCACGATATTGTGCAGCCAAAAGATCCTAATTTCTCTACTGTTCATAGTAGAATTAGAAATGACAAGAGGATGTGGCCACATTTCAAAGACTGCATTGGAGCTCTTGATGGTACACATATCCTTGCAACAATTCCATTAGAAGATCAGATTAGATATATTGGTAGATCAGGGAAAACAACTCAAAATGTGATGACTACATGTGATTTTGATATGCGCTTCACATACGCATCTATTGGTAAGCCAGGAGCAATGCATGATACTAGTGTGCTTTATCACGCATTGCATGTAGACAAAGATATCTTTCCACATCCTCCACAAGGTAAGTTTTATTTTTCAAATTATTTGTGAACTTATTTATACTAATATTTATGCATTTGGTGTTAACAGTGGTAATTTGCATCTTAATTTTTAGGAAAATATTATCTTGTTGATGCCGGTTATCCGAATAGACCAGGGTATCTAGCACCATACAAGGGACAAAGGTACCATATTCCTGAATTTCGAAGAGGTGATGCCCCAAGTGGTGAGAAAGAAAAATTTAACAAAGTACACTCAAGTTGTCGTAATATCATTGAGAGGACCCTTGGTGTGTGGAAGATGAAATGGAGAATTCTTTTGAAGATGCCGAGTTTTCATTTGTCCAAGCAAAAGATGATTGTTGCAGCTACCATGGGACTTCACAACTTCATACGTGATCATGCTTCACCAGACAAGCATTTTCATAGGTTCGAGCGGAATCCTAATTATGTGCCAACAATACCGTCAAGATATGCAAAATATGTCATTTCTCAAGATGCATCAGATGTGTCAACGTCACAATCGAGTGATAGAGCTATGGATAGGTTTCGTGATGACCTTGCAAAGGCTATTGATGAAAGTTGGTGAAATTTGCTACATTATTTGTAATAGTATGAAAAGTAAAAGACAAATTGTTTAAAGTACAACAATATCGATATTATCCCTACTCATGTTCCTCGTTAATTAGTTGTCCTTATTCATGAAATGTCAAAGAAGAGCTCTTAAATCAAAATCTCATGGTTACAACTAGGGGTAACATGGTCTATTTCCCTGCAATCTCTTCTTTTAAGAATCTAGAGCCAACCCACTAGCCAAACGGTTTTCAGAGGTAGCTCCAGATTCTCAGAGAAGTGGATTCTTACAGAATCTGGAGCAGAAGCTGAAAAATGAGAATCTAAAGCTCTGCCAAACAAGCATTTTCATATGTTCATGCACGCGCATACATACGTACTCTCTACGTTGTAAGATACAACATAGGGTATAATTATATTCGGAGTAGAAAAGAGACTTCATACACACACACACACACACATATAACATATGCTATTCACTCAAGCTTACGGTGCAATCACGACGATGCACTTTAACTCAAAAAGTCACGAAAAATTCTAAAAATTTTCTACACGTACTTCTAAATTTGGTCTACCTATGTATAAAATTTCAAGTTCAAATTTATTTTATGTTAATAGTAACAAAAAAGAGAAAATTTAGCAAATTTGAGCCTTCAAATTTGCCAAACTTTTCTCTTTTTTTATTAGTCTTAACATAGAATGAATTTGAACTTCAAATTTTATAGATAGGTACAGTAAATCATGAAGTACATGCAGAAATATTTTCAGAATTTTTCATGACTTTTTTAGTTAGAGTGCACTATAATTGCACCACAAGCTTAAGTGCATAGTATATATATATATATATATATATATATATATATATATATATATATATATATATATATATATATATATATATATATATATATATAGGAAAAATACCTTTTACACCCGGGTGTAATTACTCCCACCCCTAATATACCATCTAAGCAAACTTAAAATACTCCTTTATCATTTTAGGTATAATTGTATACTAATTATAAGATACTCCAATGTGAACCACACGAAAAAATTACAAGGGAGACCATAATTGTAAGCATATTTTGTAAATACCTTCATATACACAAATAAAAAGGAGTATGTCTAAAAAAATGTACATACCACCTCTGAAAAATTGTTCATACCACCTAGATGGTCTTAAATACTCGTATACTACATGTACATACCCTCTATTCGCGAGATACTCCCTACGTTGTGAGATACGACATAGGGTGTAATTACACCCGGGAGTAGAAAAGAGGTTTCATATATATATATATATATATATATATATATATATATATATATATATATATATATATATATATATATATATATATATATATATATATATACTACTTAAAAATGTGAGTTGGTGGTCGTCGGTCCGTTCTCTCTCCAGTTTTCTCAGCCGTCCAGATCCGTATATAGGTAGTTCTTTCGCTCCTCGTAGAAAAGGTCGAGACGACGCGTGGGCTGCACTCCTCCTCTTCTCTTCCCCCGCATCCTCTATCTCCTGCAACCACCGCCGCCTCCCCACATCCACCTTCCGCAACCGCCACCTCCTTCTCTCCCCCGAACCGTTGTGCCACGCCTTCTCCTCGGTGCAGGCACCAATTCCTTCCCCACACGGCAACATCTGGTCACAGTCTCCCAACTTCCCCCAGCAGCACCGCATCTCCCCGTCACCGCCTCTCCAACGCATTCGCCCACTGTCTCCTCTCCCCATCTGCCGGTCACCACCTCCCCACCTCCTACAACCACCGTCTCCTTCTCTCCCCTGAACCCTCATGCCGTACCTCCTTCTCCTCTAAGCCGCCACCAATTCCATCTCCCATCACCCCTCCAACCAGCGGCATGACACTCGGCGACAGTGGCTGGTGGATCGGAGAGAAGGGCGCTCGGTGACAGCGGCCGGTGGATCGGAGAAAAGGGCACTCGACGATGGCGGTGGCGGCTTCCTCGTCCTACACCCGCCCACGCGGCTCTCCCCCACTGCCACCACCCAGTGGTCGCTCACCTGGTGAGCCTCTCTACCTCCTCCTACTCCTCGCTCGGAGAACGTCGCATTGTTTAGTGATTTTGGTCTCCTAAGATGGTTATTGAAATCTGTGCCATTGTCGAAGGGGGCCATAGTCAACGGGCCATAGACAAAATCGAGGGGCCGTGGTCGAAGTCGAAGCCATGGTCAAATGGGGCCATGGCTGAAGTCGAAGATCAGTGGTCGAAGTCCAAGCCATGGTTGAAGGGGATAGTGGTCAAAGGGGGCAGTGGTCGAAGTCAAAGGGCTATGGACGAACTCAGTCTGTGGTCGAGGTCAAAGGGCTATGGTTGAAGTCAGGTCATGGACAAAGTCGTAGGGTCGTGCTCGAAGCCCAAACCATGGTCGAAGGGGACAGTGGTCGAAGTCGAAGAGTCATGGTCGAAGTCCAAGCCGTGGTCGAAGTGGACAATGGTCGAAGGGGACAGTGGTCGAAGTCAAAGGGTCGTGGTCGATGTCAGGGCCGTGGTCGAAGGGGGCTGTGGCCAAAGTCAAAGATCCATGGTCAAAATCGAAGCTGTGGTCGAAGGGGGCAGTGGTCGAAGGGGGAAGTGGTTGACGTCAAAGGGCCGTGGTCATCGAAGGGCCGTGGTCGAAGGGGACAGTGATTGAAGTCAAAGCCATGGTAGCCGTCGAAGGGCTGTGGTCGAATGGGATAGTGGTCGACGTCGAAGAGCCATGGTCGAAGGAGACAGTGGTCAAAGGGGCAGTGGTCGAAGGAGGAAGTGGTTGACGTCGAAGGGCCGTGGTTGAAGGGGACAGTGATCGAAGGGGGCAGTAGTCGAAGTCGAAGATCTGTAGTTAAAGTCGAAACTGTGGTCGAAGGGGGCCGTAGTCAAAAGGAGAATTAGTCGATGTTGAATGGCTATGGTTGAAGGGGGCGGTGGTCGAAGGGGGAAGTGGTCGACATCGAAGGGCCGTGGTCGTCGAAGGGTCATGGTCGATGGGGATAGTGGTCGAAGGAGGTAGTGGTCGAAGTCGCATATCCGTGGTTGAAGTCGAAGATCCGTGGTCGAAGTCGTGATCGAAGGGGGGAAATGGTCGACATCAAAAGGCCGTGGTTGAAGGAGGCTGTGGTCGAAATCGAAGATCCATGGTCAAAGTCGAAGATCCTTGGTTGAAGTTGAAGCCATGGTCGAAGGGGGAAGTGGTCGGCATCGAAGGGCCGTGGTCGTCGAAGGGCCGTGGTTGAAGGGGACAGTAGTCGAGGAGGGCAGTGGTTGAAGTCGATGATCCGTGATCATTGTCAAAGTCGTGGTCGAAGAGGGAAGAGATCGACATCGAAGGGCCATGGTCAAAGGGGATAGTGGTTGAAGGGGGTAGTGATCGAAGTCAAAGAGGGCAGTGCTCGAAGTCGAAGGGGGCAATGGTCGAAGTCACGGTCATGGTCGTAGTCATAGAGCCCGTGGACATGGTCATAGCAGTCATGGTCGTAATCGTAGCGCCAACCTGGAGGGCACCTGCTGGTTCATCCATAACCTCCGCCGCTACAAGTTCCCCCTCCAGTTGGACATCCCCGTCGCCTACCCCTAGGTCACCCCTGAGATCGAGCTCCCCACCCTCGACGGCAAGACCCACAAGGTCTCGTACTCCCATGGATTGTAACATGCTTTTGGTTACGAGGTGTGATCGACGGCTCCCAACCTACGACCACGAGGTGTGGTCGATGTCTTCCAACTTATGACCACGAGGCGTGATCGACGGCTTCTGACTTACTTGACGGATTTAAAAACTTTTAAAACATGTTTGTATGCATATTCTAAAAATTTTTACCACCCGTGAGTTTTAAAACTTGTAGTATGATAAATTTTAAAAATCCGTAACAACGCATGGGCATTCAACTAGTGTGTGTGTGTGACTCACACACACACACACAACTAGCGCGTAGGTGTAAAATACGCGGGGAAGTTACTGACGTTTTTGAATGAGGTTTTTGTCAAACCTTCACAATACTAGAAAGTTATTGATATTTTTGAATGAAGTTACCACGGTATCGAGAGAAGTTACTGCCAAACACTTACAGTACATAGCCGGTGATAACTTTTTGGGGCGCAAAACTGCACGCATAAAACACATAGATGCAGAATAGTGTTAACATGTGTGTGTGTGTGTAAAACAAGTGTCCACCTGGAGTAAACTACAATGCAAACAAGGAATTAAGGTCACCACTACTAGGGATGGAAACGGATCGGATATGATCGAATAGTTTCAAATACAAATTTGAATATACATTTTTAAAACATATACGAATTCAAATATTCTCGAATACGAATCGAATGTCGTAACAGATATGAATTTGAATCGAATATGTACTTAATTTGGTCAAACACGAATACATGCTACAACTTTTGTAACAAATCTCTATAGAACAAATTTCTAACAGTTTTGTTGCTTTTTCACCGGTTTTGACCGTTACCAGAACGGTTACCGGTTTCAAACCGCCCAAATTCAAATTTCGAATCACAAAATTCGTCCAGGTTTTTCCCGAGTTCCGGAAATGGATTGAATACGAATATAAATATTCTTGAATACAAATTTGGTTTCCACCTACGACTTTGAATACAGGTTTTTGTTGCTCTAGGCCTCTTTTTATACCCGGCTGTCCTACTTCAACACGGGTTCTCAACACCTACTCCGACTCTGATTCTAATACGACTTCGACTTGGTTTCCACCTACGACTTTGAATTGCGGCTGTAATTCGACTTCGATTACACCCAAATTTTGCACATGACTCTAAAACAAGATTATTTACAACATTCTCTCCCTAATCTTGTTTTTCCGACTTCGATCATGCCAATCTTCTTCTTCATCTCTGAAAACTTTATCCGCCCCAGCGACTTTGTCAATATGTCTACTTTCTGTTCTTCGGTTCTGATATAGTTGATATCAATCTTCCCCTCTTCGACACAATCTCTGATATAATGATATCTTGTGTCTATGTGTTTGCTTCTATCATGTAGAACCGGATTCTTGCTCAGTGAAATAGCCGATTTGTTATCAACCCTGAGCGTTACCTTCTGAATTTCTTCATCTGACAATTCACTCAACAGTCGAGCGAGCCAGACTCCCTAGCAAGATGCTGCGCTCGCTGCGATGTACTCGGCTTCACATGAAGATAATGCAACCACCTTTTGCTTCTGAGATTGCCAGCTGATCGGACTCTCCCCAAGCACAAACATTATGCCTGTCGTGCTCTTTCGATCGTCGACATCTCCCGCCATGTCGCTATCACTGTAGCCCGTCAGCTGCAACGACTTTCCACCTCCTCTCTTGTACTGAATCCCGAGATTCAAAGTACCTTTGATGTATCTTAGGATGTGCTTCACGGCATTCATATGCTCCTGAGTCGGTTTCTCCATGAAACGACTTACGTATCCAACCGCAAACAAGATGTCTGGTCGGGTGTGCACCAGATACCGTAGACTTCCGACAATGCTCCTATAAGTCGTGGCATCAACTGGTGATCCTGGGCCTGTCTTCCTCAACTTCAGATGATTCTCCATTGGGGTTTGACATGGATTGCTGTAGGGACCCAAATTTTACAATCCGGATTCCTCTGTGATTTTCTGCACTATTCCCTAGATCAGTAGATAGTGCTCACAGTTACAGTAATGAATATCAAAATACATATCATGCGGAAGCGTAAATATAATAGTAGACTTACTCATGGGCCGATTAGGCCGAAATCATTAAATTGCAGCAGCGGAAGAACGAAGCACACAGGTGGGACCTTCAGGACATGCCCACAGGCAGCCAACTGGAGGTTCGCGACCTAGCCCTTGACATCTTCATCTTCTCGGCCAGCTTGCCAATCTTGTTGCTGAGGTGAGATAATTTGATTCCTGAATCTGAATTTGTCGCAAAAGCGAGCGTGAGCACTCCGACCCCGTGCTCCGCGAGCCAATACTCAGAATGCAAATAAATAGTATGCATGGCTTAACAAAGGAGAGGCTCGGGTTATTTTTATTTGCCAAAATCGCCTTTAGTAGCATTATTACCATTGCTCAATTAAAGTGTTATAGTTGCTACCTAACTCCACACTACAATGGCCAAAATTGACCTAATCCACAGAAAATGCACTTTCTTTAATGACTGCTGTCTAAAACTCCAAACAGCAAGTGTCATCATTTATTTAATCCACCGATCATACTTTGTATTTTGAATTACTAATAATCCAATCCTGTCATTACTACTCATCAGCTCCTCACCTCTGAATTCTAATGATTCTCTAACATAATTACTTTCAAATCCACCGATATCATTCGTATTCAATCCTTTTCGTCATTGATTCAAAACCATAATCCAATAATCAATCTCATTTTCCATTATCCATCACTAGCTAATCCACAAATATACCTCCTCCGAAAATTCAATTTACCAAGATTATAATCCACTAATTGTTATGAATCCTCCAATCTTCTCAGAAATTCGATTCATCCCTCTAGTAATTGATCATCTCCTATTAATTCCCATTATCACCAATATCTTCCAAGAACTTATATTAATCATTAGTGTAGTAACCCAGCAATTTACCTTTGCACTCCCTAATTCTCCAAAATCATTGAGTATACATCCACCAAGAATAGCATTGACCAAGTATACGATTCACTATTATATATATCCACCAAGAATATCACTAATCAAGAATTATACTCCAATACTTGTATTATTTTTCCAAATTCCTGAAAATTCAATTAGATCATTTATCTAACCTATCTATTCAACTGGACCCCACTAATTTATTTCTCCCAGAACCCACACTATCATTTCTTATTCATGATTGACCTGAATCCACCAATACCTTTAAGTACATGCTACAAACATCCATCTCCTTTACCCACAACCCTGTTTATTCCACCCATATTTTAGGTTGTAAGATTAGTAATGCCACTATTCGAAATACAATACATAAAATTTCCTGAGACCTAGCAGCTTTGGAACAAAACATAATGTTCAAGGGATATTAACATGAATTTCCATACATATGGCATCACACCATATGCCTAATATCACCATAATTTTTCCATATATACGGCATCACACCGTATAACATCTTTCAGCGTTATAGCCGCTTAACTTACCACTGGGACGACACCCAGGACAACTCAAATCAGGGCTTTCCGCTGCCCTCCACTTTTCCATTCCCATTTTCCAAACATTTTTAAATAGAACTATCTCGAGTAAGTTCCCATGTCCGCCCTTGACCGTGGGCACGGCTATTCGAATAGTTTTGACTCTGCAGAGTTTGTACACTTTCACCACAAGAGATGAACTATCCTTTTTGCCAACATGCTTCCTTAGGCATGAGACCCAGATAATTTATCACAAAGCCTTTACCTTACTCCGATCTAGCTAGACACCACCCACGCTGAGGTTTCACCGCTGAAGGGTTACACCACCACAGTCAGAAGCCCCCTCTTGCGCCGTGCGAGTACAGTACACCCTGTGCCTCACTGTGAGTAAACCAGTACACCCTGGCACCCACTTTCCTCGGTGACATCTGAACTAAACCCTTGCAAGTTATTCAGCTAGGTCGTACCCATTATAGACTTGTGGTTGTACTGTTTTACATCAGGAGGTCATCACAAGATTCAGTCCTTAGTATTATCTGAGCGGTTCTACCACACTCCATAATTTGTGCTCCCACCGCACCACATATCAGCCCCCAAACCATCCGCTCAGATATTTAAGCAAGTTAGGATTTTTGGGAGCATAAAATAATCATGTCCAAAAATATACCAGTCATTCCCACCATGACTGCCCAAACCAGTTTCTCATGATTTTAAATGACAATGATGTTTGGGACATTTCAGCGCCCCAGAGTATCTATGCAGTACTAAGCATAGCATATAGTTAGGGACTTATTTTTGAAATGTTACTATTATAATTTTGCTAGGGCGACAAGGTTCACACATTCAAACATTCCAAAGGAGGGGTAATATTATTCAAAGTAAACAATGGGCACATAACTAGAATATTAAATTAAACATGTATTTGCATATAAAATAACAGCATGCAATTTGATAATTTAAAACAAAGTAATTTGCAGAAAATGTAGGTTCAACATGATCAAAGTATTGACTCGCCTGGCGCGGTTTACCGCGGTCTTGAGCTCACGCAATGGTTTCTGTCGAGCTTCTGGTCTTTATCTTCACTTCGAGCTTGATCTCACTTATTCCACTGAATCTTCACGTCTCAATCCCTAATTACGTGACAAACGACTAAATCCAAATAAAAGCAATTAACTCAAGAATCCAAATAAACTCAATTTAGTTTTTATTATGAGTTAATGGGCGTTTCGAATGATTTGAGGCATGGCCGACGGTAGAATACGATGACCTGATATTTGTATTAACAATCTCTTTTATTACTTCTATATTTATCAAGGAAGTTTCATGAGTTAGATTAGACCTATGAATTGGTGTGCGGGTTTACTGAGCATTATTTTGTTGAGTGCTATTGTTCTGGGTGTATGCCATATAAAAGTGATATATATACGATTTTTAGCTTACCGAATTAAAGTTAAAATCCGGGTTGACAGCATTTTGTGGAGCGACCTTTTATGTTCACTTAGTTATTACTAGGCATAACTTATTTTGAATTAGGATCCATTTGTTCGAATCCTAACTCGCTATATTAGGTTATGTCCATCATTATTACCAAATCTGTATTAAAATTTAATTAATAGTACCCTGGTTATTCTGTCTATACTTTAGTTATTATTAGGCTTAGCTTTATTTAATTTAGATTTATTTATCTAGGCAGAGATTAAGGTAATATTTCATTAGTGCTATTTAATAAGATATATCATTGAGGTTTGTTTAACGGTGACTTGGTAACTATCGAAGCATATACGTTCACATTTTAATTAAGGGTAATCCTTGTTAAGTTCGAGTATCTAGACGTAGTCACATTTCTTCACTACTGCTTTGGATCAATAACTAGCCTCTTAGGTGATGGCTCAACCATATTAATTATGCATACATGGGCTAGTCCATTTATAAATATTAAATAATTTCATTTACATTCTAGTTAATTTTTGCTAGATCCCTAAAGCTATTCTCTAATTTAAATTGAGTATTATAGTCGACAAAGAATTCTCACTTTTGCTAGGACATAAGGTTAGGTTTTAACTACGTGGTGGCTAGTTCTATAATCTTACTACTATGCAAGGATTTATGGTGCATTTTCTACAAAATTTCTATTAGCTAAACCGTCATTTCATGGGTATTGGGACCTAAACTACATCCCTTCTAAATTGCTCACTATGCCTTGGATTAACATTTAAATTCTCAAAACAAAGTTTAAGGCACATGAGTTGCCAGCATATAATAGCTAATCCATAATTAAATCTCTAATGATCTCACCTTGCACAATGCTTTATTTCATCTCCCTAATTAGTCCTTTATCTTTCATTTTGAATTAATGTTAATTACCTATATTTCTCACAATTATTTCCAAGGTTTATTTGATTGTATACTAGGAAATCTTTATCTTAAATTTTTAATTATTTAAATATTAGTGAGGTAGTTCTAACTATTTTGCTTAAGCACTTAATTGCTCTTTTACATATAAACTTTATATTCTGATGCGCATATGAATTTTATTTGACATTAAACCAATTATCTTAGCTTTCTAATTATTGCCTAGTAAAAATGGGTAAACATAAAAATAAAAACCGAAATGTACGGAGAGTAGAATCGAACCCAAGACCTCACAATTACACAGGAGGCTGCTAACCAGCTGGGCTGCCGCCGATTTTGTGATACAAAAAGTGATGGGGGTTAAATTAGATGAAGTGGCGTTGGGGCCAGGCAGCCAGCTCAAACCAGAGTAGCCTGCCGAACAGGGGATATGGGGAGCGCATGGCCGGCGGCAGGGGCTCCGGCGAGGGGAGGTAAAAGGGGCGGGGTGAGCTAGTAAAATGGGTTCTCGGGAAGTTGTGCAAGCCGGTGGAGGAGGCGGCGCGGCCCATAATGGCGCAGGTTGGTGGGGGCGACTGCTCGGGCGGCGGCCGGTGAGGTGGGAAGGAGGCGCCGACGGCCGGGAAGGATAGGGGAGAGAACGGCGCGCGCATTAGTATGAGGGAGGGTAGGGGAATCTTACCAACGGGTCGGCGGAGCCGGGGGGGAGCCGAGCCTTGCCGGCGGCGGGGACCAGGGGCGGCGTGGGCATGCGCATGGCGCCGGGGAAGTACGGGCGGCGAGGGCGTTGGCCGGCTGTTGGAGAAGCTCATTGGTGGTGAGGTGAAGCTCCAAACGGCAGGAATCGACGATGTGCTCGCCGATGAGGTAGAGACGGCGCCGACAGCCATTTTCGGTCGAAATGGAAGACGGCGATGGAGGGACGGGTTGGGGTTGTCGGGGACTGGAATCAAGTGATGGCGGATGCAATTGGGCACTTGGAGGGTGATATGACGCACGAGCTCTTGCACTAGGGGCATCGGGCCGGCCGGACGGCGAGTGAGCTCGGCGGCGGTCGCACGGGTGGCTCGTGGTTCTGCAGCTGCGGGAGCAAGGAGAGGAAGGGGGAGGCGCCAAGAAGGGGCGAGCTTGGTGCTCTTATAGGCGAGTGTGTGCGCGCAGGGGATGGAGCCAGGGCGGGGGCAGCGGCGTGGCCGGACGGCGCGGGGCTCGGCGCCTGGCAGGGAGGAGGCGACAAGACGAGGCGGCGCAGTGCAGAGGGTGACGGGCGGGCGACGACGGGACAGAGCAGGCACGCGTGATGCGACGAAGCAGGCAAGGCGAGTCTTAGCGCAGGGAAGAGAAGGAAGAGGGAGACGCGGCACATGCTCAGCCACGGAAGGAGGAGGAAGAGGGAGTAAAACAAAGAAAGAAAGAAGACAGGAGCCAGGCGCTCTGCGTAGGGGGCCGGCGGTCAGAGAAGGAATCGTGGGGGGGAAGGAGGGAGAGAGAAAGTGGGTCCACCGGTAAGAGAGAGGGAAAAAGGGCAAAGAAGGGAAAAAAAATAAGAGCTCAAGCTTTGCTTTAAATTTTGGATTTGCAATTCAAGTCTTGGTTCAATTACCTTGATACAAAATATAATGGTCCTCTATTCTTGATTTTATTTAATTTTTGCTATAAATCGTATATATAAATTTTGAATGTCCAAATTTGGGTTTGGTATGCTAATTAAATTAAAGGGTGGAACTTTCTAGCTCCACCTTTTAGAGATATGTTTTAATATTCTTTTCGATGTCATTTTATAAATCTTGAATTTTAAATTCATGATTTTAGTATTTGGATTCATGATCTGCAATGTCATCTTCCACTTTTATTATTTACATGATCTTATTTATTTTCGAGATTATCCTTGATTATTAATTTGCATGCCTCAAAACTCAGAAAGACTTCAACTAAATATTCAGAAAGAGTTTGAACGCCAGCAAATTGCAAGAGAAAGTTTTAAAATTTTCATATCTTTGAATAATCGAAATTTGGGATGTTACAAACCTACCCCCCCTTAAATGAATCTCGACCCCGAGATTCCGGTAGAGCAGAAAGAATGGAGACGGGTTATACTGGCTAGCAATGGGTTTCAAGGTGTTGCTTGACGTGTAGTTCCTAAGCTCCGCAGGGAGACGAAAATCTGCACAGCAGGGGTTAGAACTTGGAGAAGTCAAAAGGGAAAAGTGAAACCTTGTTCTTCTGGATAGGTCGTACTTCCAATTACTTGCTCTTTGACATTGTTGTCTTCCCGTCGTCGTAGAATGGAGTTGTTGCATCGTCTGTTGGATATACGGTTGTAGAATTTCTTGTTGATAGGTGGGTAGCAATAGTCTGTGCCCTAGGGGTAGAGGGCCTTAGGGATGCAGAGGTGATTATGGACATATCTTTATGGTGGCCTTTCACTTCTATTGGGATCCTGCTCTTAGTCTTTAGATTTGCCAAGCATGACCATTTTAGCTAATGGTACGTTTTGTAGTCTTCATTACTAGAAGATTTCTGGCCTTGCGAATCCCTTTGTACTAGTCTGATCAGCTCTAAGTATAGGTTGTTGCAACTCCAAATATACGTCGCAGCAGTTCTTCGGCATTTCTATCTCATAGTGCTACCCCCCTTAAAATAAATGCCACTAATCATTATTTGTCTCTCCTAGCTCAATGTATGATGGGTCCTGTGGCGAGTTGGGGACTCATCCGTGGTTCTTCGGCTGCTTGATCAGTAATAGGTTTTGGGAAGCATTCTTCGGGTTAGCAGTCTTGTCTTCCACAGGGGAAACATTTGGCCTCGCTCACAGGATATTCGCCAGGGTGATGGTCGTCTTCGTAGTTGGGAATAGTCTACGGAGCATTGGTAGGTGCAAGGTCTTTTCTCTTCATATCGTCGATACATTCCTTGTCATTATGTGTAGTCGGCGGTGATTTGATCTATGGGACCTCCGAGTGGGTGAGGAGAGAGTGTATTCAAGACAGAGTCTCAAGTCTTGGTCTTTGGTGATCCATCACTTTGCTTCAGTGGTACTGAGGGCTTTTCAACAGAAAGGTGAGAGGGAACAGCATGGGATACGAGTAGAATCGTGGGGGATAAGACACCCTAAACCCATTTTGATTTTAAAAAGGGTATACCCCGAAAGCTGGGGTGGCACATAAATCACATAAGTTTTTAAAACACTCTTTTCCTGTGACCGCGAAATGTAACGCCCGAGAACAAGAAGGCAGTGCACAGGGCCAAATAGAATCTCGCAACAATACATCGTCTATTCGGGGAGCACACATAAGAACGCAGGGTCCGTGCACATAGTATATTTAAAACGAGACCACCTTATCTTCCTGACCATCTTCAACGTCCCTAACCTTAATTTCTTGGAGTAAAGGTACGAGAAGAGAATCAAAATTTTCCTTTTGAATTAATAGACAGAGGAGGGAAGTAATTGGGGGTAATTTGGCTGATATTAGCACTCTCTCTTGTGTTATTATTTTGAATTCGGGGTAAGACAGCTTTTAGAAGTAAAAATGTCTAAGGCAGCATTTAGATGAGAGAGAATCATCTAAGAGAGATAAGAATGAGCAATATTACTTATATTTTTGGAAATATAACTTTTAAGAAATAATTCTAGTCATGAAACTAACGGCCAGGCTAACTAGGTCACGACCTGCAGTCGATATGCTCTGATACCATCCCTGTAGGGACCCAGATTTTACAATCCGGATTCCTCTGTGATTTTCTGCACTATTCCCTGGATCAGTAGATAGTGCTCACAGTTACAGTAATGAATATCAAAATACATATCATGCGGAAGCGTAAATATAATAGTAGACTTACTCATGGGCCGATTAGGCCGAAATCATTAAATTGCAGCAGCGGAAGAACGAAGCACACAGGTGGGACCTTCAGGACATGCCCACAGGCAGCCAACTGGAGGTTCGCGACCTAGCCCTTGACATCTTCATCTTCTCGGCCAGCTTGCCAATCTTGTTGCTGAGGCGAGATAATTTGAATCCTGAATCTGAATTTTGTCGCAAAAGCGAGCGTGAGCACTCGACCCCGTGCTCCGCGAGCCAATACTCAGAATGCAAATAAATAGTATGCATGGCTTAACAAAGGAGAGGCTCGGGTTATTTTTATTTGCCAAAATCGCCTTTAGTAGCATTATTACCATTGCTCAATTAAAGTGTTATAGTTGCTACCTAACTCCACACTACAATGGCCAAAATTGACCTAATCCACAGAAAATGCACTTTCTTTAATGACTGCTGTCTAAAACTCCAAACAGCAAGTGTCATCATTTATTTAATCCACCGATCATACTTTGTATTTTGAATTACTAATAATCCAATCCTGTCATTACTACTCATCAGCTCCTCACCTCTGAATTCTAATGATTCTCTAACATAATTACTTTCAAATCCACCGATATCATTCGTATTCAATCCTTTTCGTCATTGATTCAAAACCATAATCCAATAATCAATCTCATTTTCCATTATCCATCACTAGCTAATCCACAAATATACCTCCTCCGAAAATTCAATTTACCAAGATTATAATCCACTAATTGTTATGAATCCTCCAATCTTCTCAGAAATTCGATTCATCCCTCTAGTAATTGATCATCTCCTATTAATTCCCATTATCACCAATATCTTCCAAGAACTTATATTAATCATTAGTGTAGTAACCCAGCAATTTACCTTTGCACTCCCTAATTCTCCAAAATCATTGAGTATACATCCACCAAGAATAGCATTGACCAAGTATACGATTCACTATTATATATATCCACCAAGAATATCACTAATCAAGAATTATACTCCAATACTTGTATTATTTTTCCAAATTCCTGAAAATTCAATTAGATCATTTATCTAACCTATCTATTCAACTGGACCCCACTAATTTATTTCTCCCAGAACCCACACTATCATTTCTTATTCATGATTGACCTGAATCCACCAATACCTTTAAGTACATGCTACAAACATCCATCTCCTTTACCCGCAACCCTGTTTATTCCACCCATATTTTAGGTTGTAAGATTAGTAATGCCACTATTCGAAATACAATACATAAAATTTCCTGAGACCTAGCAGCTTTGGAACAAAACATAATGTTCAAGGGATATTAACATGAATTTCCATACATATGGCATCACACCATATGCCTAATATCACCATAATTTTTCCATATATACGGCATCACACCGTATAACATCTTTCAGCGTTATAGCCGCTTAACTTACCACTGGGACGACACCCAGGACAACTCAAATCAGGGCTTTCCGCTGCCCTCCACTTTTCCATTCCCATTTTCCAAACATTTTTAAATAGAACTATCTCGAGTAAGTTCCCATGTCCGCCCTTGACCGTGGGCACGGCTATTCGAATAGTTTTGACTCTGCAGAGTTTGTACACTTTCACCACAAGAGATGAACTATCCTTTTTCCCAACAGGCTTCCTTAGGCATGAGACCCAGATAATTTATCACAAAGCCTTTACCTTACTCCGATCTAGCTAGACACCACCCACGCTGAAGGGTTACACCACCACAGTCAGAAGCCCCCTCTTGCGCCGTGCGAGTACAGTACACCCTGTGCCTCACTGTGAGTAAACCAGTACACCCTGGCACCCACTTTCCTCGGTGACATCTGAACTAAACCCTTGCAAGTTATTCAGCTAGGTCGTACCCATTATAGACTTGTGGTTGTACTGTTTTACATCAGGAGGTCATCACAAGATTCAGTCCTTAGTATTATCTGAGCGGTTCTACCACACTCCATAATTTGTGCTCCCACCGCACCACATACCAGCCCCCAAACCATCCGCTCAGATATTTAAGCAAGTTAGGATTTTTGGGAGCATAAAATAATCATGTCCAAAAATATACCAGTCATTCCCACCATGACTGCCCAAACCAGTTTCTCATGATTTTAAATGACAATGATGTTTGGGACATTTCAGCGCCCCAGAGTATCTATGCAGTACTAAGCATAGCATATAGTTAGGGACTTATTTTTGAAATGTTACTATTATAATTTTGCTAGGGCGACAAGGTTCACACATTCAAACATTCCAAAGGAGGGGTAATATTATTCAAAGTAAACAATGGGCACATAACTAGAATATTAAATTAAACATGTATTTGCATATAAAATAACAGCATGCAATTTGATAATTTAAAACAAAGTAATTTGCAGAAAATGTAGGTTCAACATGATCAAAGTATTGACTCGCCTGGCGCGGTTTACCGCGGTCTTGAGCTCACGCAATGGTTTCTGTCGAGCTTCTGGTCTTTATCTTCACTTCGAGCTTGATCTCACTTATTCCACTGAATCTTCACGTCTCAACCCCTAATTACGTGACAAACGACTAAATCCAAATAAAAGCAATTAACTCAAGAATCCAAATAAACTCAATTTAGTTTTTATTATGAGTTAATGGGCGTTTCGAATGATTTGAGGCATGGCCGACGGTAGAATACGATGACCTGATATTTGTATTAACAATCTCTTTTATTACTTCTATATTTATCAAGGAAGTTTCATGAGTTAGATTAGACCTATGAATTGGTGTGCGGGTTTACTGAGCATTATTTTGTTGAGTGCTATTGTTCTGGGTGTATGCCATATAAAAGTGATATATATACGATTTTTAGCTTACCGAATTAAAGTTAAAATCCGGGTTGACAGCATTTTGTGGAGCGACCTTTTATGTTCACTTAGTTATTACTAGGCATAACTTATTTTGAATTAGGATCCATTTGTTCGAATCCTAACTCGCTATATTAGGTTATGTCCATCATTATTACCAAATCTATATTAAAATTTAATTAATAGTACCCTGGTTATTCTGTCTATACTTTAGTTATTATTAGGCTTAGCTTTATTTAATTTAGATTTATTTATCTAGGCAGAGATTAAGGTAATATTTCATTAGTGCTATTTAATAAGATATATCATTGAGGTTTGTTTAACGGTGACTTGGTAACTATCGAAGCATATACGTTCACATTTTAATTAAGGGTAATCCTTGTTAAGTTCGAGTATCTAGACGTAGTCACATTTCTTCACTACTGCTTTGGATCAATAACTAGCCTCTTAGGTGATGGCTCAACCATATTAATTATGCATACATGGGCTAGTCCATTTATAAATATTAAATAATTTCATTTACATTCTAGTTAATTTTTGCTAGATCCCTAAAGCTATTCTCTAATTTAAATTGAGTATTATAGTCGACAAAGAATTCTCACTTTTGCTAGGACATAAGGTTAGGTTTTAACTACGTGGTGGCTAGTTCTATAATCTTACTACTATGCAAGGATTTATGGTGCATTTTCTACAAAATTTCTATTAGCTAAACCGTCATTTCATGGGTATTGGGACCTAAACTACATCCCTTCTAAATTGCTCACTATGCCTTGGATTAACATTTAAATTCTCAAAACAAAGTTTAAGGCACATGAGTTGCCAGCATATAATAGCTAATCCATAATTAAATCTCTAATGATCTCACCTTGCACAATGCTTTATTTCATCTCCCTAATTAGTCCTTTATCTTTCATTTTGAATTAATGTTAATTACCTATATTTCTCACAATTATTTCCAAGGTTTATTTGATTGTATACTAGGAAATCTTTATCTTAAATTTTTAATTATTTAAATATTAGTGAGGTAGTTCTAACTATTTTGCTTAAGCACTTAATTGCTCTTTTACATATAAACTTTATATTCTGATGCGCATATGAATTTTATTTGACATTAAACCAATTATCTTAGCTTTCTAATTATTGCCTAGTAAAAATGGGTAAACATAAAAATAAAAACCGAAATGTACGGAGAGTAGAATCGAACCCAAGACCTCACAATTACACAGGAGGCTGCTAACCAGCTGGGCTGCCGCCGATTTTGTGATACAAAAAGTGATGGGGGTTAAATTAGATGAAGTGGCGTTGGGGCCAGGCAGCCAGCTCAAACCAGAGTAGCCTGCCGAACAGGGGATATGGGGAGCGCATGGCCGGCGGCAGGGGCTCCGGCGAGGGGAGGTAAAAGGGGCGGGGTGAGCTAGTAAAATGGGTTCTCGGGAAGTTGTGCAAGCCGGTGGAGGAGGCGGCGCGGCCCATAATGGCGCAGGTCGGCGGGGGCGACTGCTCGGGCGGCGGCCGGTGAGGTGGGAAGGAGGCGCCGACGGCCGGGAAGGATAGGGGAGAGAACGGCGCGCGCATTAGTATGAGGGAGGGTAGGGGAATCTTACCAACGGGTCGGCGGAGCCGGGGGGGAGCCGAGCCTTGCCGGCGGCGGGGACCAGGGGCGGCGTGGGCATGCGCATGGCGCCGGGGAAGTACGGGCGGCGAGGGCGTTGGCCGGCTGTTGGAGAAGCTCATTGGTGGTGAGGTGAAGCTCCAAACGGCAGGAATCGACGATGTGCTCGCCGATGAGGTAGAGACGGCGCCGACAGCCATTTTCGGTCGAAATGGAAGACGACGATGGAGGGACGGGTTGGGGTTGTCGGGGACTGGAATCAAGTGATGGCGGATGCAATTGGGCACTTGGAGGGTGATATGACGCACGAGCTCTTGCACTAGGGGCATCGGGCCGGCCGGACGGCGAGTGAGCTCGGCGGCGGTCGCACGGGTGGCTCGTGGTTCTGCAGCTGCGGGAGCAAGGAGAGGAAGGGGGAGGCGCCAAGAAGGGGCGAGCTTGGTGCTCTTATAGGCGAGTGTGCGCGCGCAGGGGATGGAGCCAGGGCGGGGGCAGCGGCGTGGCCGGACGGCGCGGGGCTCGGCGCCTGGCAGGGAGGAGGCGACAAGACGAGGCGGCGCAGTGCAGAGGGTGACGGGCGGGCGACGACGGGACAGAGCAGGCACGCGTGATGCGACGAAGCAGGCAAGGCGAGTCTTAGCGCAGGGAAGAGAAGGAAGAGGGAGACGCGGCACATGCTCAGCCACGGAAGGAGGAGGAAGAGGGAGTAAAACAAAGAAAGAAAGAAGACAGGAGCCAGGCGCTCTGCGTAGGGGGCCGGCGGTCAGAGAAGGAATCGTGGGGGGGAAGGAGGGAGAGAGAAAGTGGGTCCACCGGTAAGAGAGAGGGAAAAAGGGCAAAGAAGGGAAAAAAAATAAGAGCTCAAGCTTTGCTTTAAATTTTGGATTTGCAATTCAAGTCTTGGTTCAATTACCTTGATACAAAATATAATGGTCCTCTATTCTTGATTTTATTTAATTTTTGCTATAAATCGTATATATAAATTTTGAATGTCCAAATTTGGGTTTGGTATGCTAATTAAATTAAAGGGTGGAACTTTCTAGCTCCACCTTTTAGAGATATGTTTTAATATTCTTTTCGATGTCATTTTATAAATCTTGAATTTTAAATTCATGATTTTAGTATTTGGATTCATGATCTGCAATGTCATCTTCCACTTTTATTATTTACATGATCTTATTTATTTTCGAGATTATCCTTGATTATTAATTTGCATGCCTCAAAACTCAGAAAGTCTTCAACTAAATATTCAGAAAGAGTTTGAACGCCAGCAAATTGCAAGAGAAAGTTTTAAAATTTTCATATCTTTGAATACTCGAAATTTGGGATGTTACAATTGCACTCTTCCATACCCGACTTCTCCAGAATCATTCGAGCATATCCCGACTGACAAAGTGATATGCCGTTGTCGGTTTGATTTACTTCAATGCCGAGGTAGTAGCACAGAAGTCCCAAATCGGTCATTTTGAACAGCCTCTTCATCTCTTCTTTAAACCTTATAATCTCCTTCGAACTCGATCCAGTAATGATCAAGTCGTCCACGTAAACGCCCACGATCAGTCTGTTCTTCGCATCCCCCCTCGTGTACACAGCATGTTCGGAGTTGCTTCTTCTGAACCCGAGTGCCGTTAGACTTTTGTCAAGCTTCAAATTCCATGCTCGTGGTGCTTGCTTAAGTCCGTAGAGAGCTTTGTTCAGCTTCAAGACTTTCTCGGCTTGCTCCTTGGATTGAAAACCCGGCGGTTGAGAGACATAAACTTCCTCCTTAATGTCTCCGTTCAAGAACGCCGTTTTCACATCCATGTGGTGAATCTCCCATCCACTGTTTGCTGCCAATGCAAGAAGTAGTCGTATAGTCTCCATACGAGCTACTGGGGCAAAGACTTCTTCGTAGTCGATGCCTTGTTTTTGAATATACCCTTTCGCCACAAGTCGTGCTTTGTGTTTTACGACTTCTCCCTTGGAATCCTTCTTTACCTTGAAGATCCACTTTAAACTGATTGCTCGATGACCCTTTGGCAAATCGGTGAGTTCCCATGTGTCATTCTCTTCAATCGACTTCAGCTCTTCCTGCATAGCTGCTCTCCAGTATGCATCTCCCTTTGCTTCTTCATAGCTTCCAGGTTCTTCTGCAGTCGTGTAAAGCAGTAGTTCTTCAGACTACACTGGTTCAGTTTGTGCATAAATCTCACTTATGCTTCTCATCTTCGGTATTCTATCGCTCGAATCTTCTTCATCAGACTCTTCTTCATTTTGTGAGACTTCCTGATCATCAGCACCGGTCGAATTTTGGCTTTGAGATGTGGTCGTAGCTTCTTCCGTATTGTCAGCATCGACTGTTTCGACTTCGAAGGTTACCCACTTCGACATGTCTTTCTCAATGTCCTCGTGTTCTTCCCACTCCCAATGTTTGTTCTCTTCGAAGACCACGTCCCTGCTCACATGAATCTTCTTTTCGACCGGATCATAGCACCTGTACGCCTTGGTGCCTGGTTCCGAGCCAAGATAAATCATCCGTCGGCTCCGGTCGTCTAGCTTCTTGAGATAAGTGGATGGCTTCACATGGGCTAAGCATCTGAAGACCCTTAGATGCTCGACATTGGGTTTTCTTCCCGACCACTGTTCATATGGAGTGACTCCATCCAGTGATCGCGTGGTCGCACGATTTAGCAGATAGACGGCATGTCTTACTGCTTCTGCCCAAAACCTCCCGGGCAGAAATCGGCTCTTCAGCAGACTTCGTGCCGTTTCGACCACGGTCCGGTTTCTTCTTTCTACGACTCCGTTTTGTTGAGGTGAATACGGAGCCGTGAAGAGTCTTGCAATACCCTTCTCTTCACAAATCGAGTCGAACTCTTTCGCGAGGAATTCTCCTCCTCGATCTGACCTGACCGACTTCACCTTTTTGTCGACTTCGTTTTCGACAAGAGTTATGAACTTCTGAAAGTTCGTCTTTGCCTCATCTTTGCTCTTCTGCATGTACACCCACATGGCTCTTGAATAGTCATCCACGATCAACATGAAGTATTGATTCCCGACATCTGTACGAGGTGTGATTGGTCCGCACAGATCTACGTGAACCAGTTCGAGTGGTTGCGAAGCTCTGAAACTCGTCTGCTGTGGAAAACCGCTACGAGTTTGTTTCGCCACCAGACAGCCTTCGCAGACTTGCTCCGGGTGGTCGATTGTCGGTAATCCGACCACCATCTCTTTTCCAGCCATCGTGTTGAGACTCTGGAAATTCAGATGTCCGAATCTTGCGTGCCATAGCCAGGCCGCATCATCGGTTGTAGTCTTCATACACTTCGGCTTGCATGCTTCAATTTGAATTTTGTACAGACGATTTACCGTTCTCTGTACTTTCATAAGTAGTCGTTCGGTGTGGTCGTACATCTTCAGGTAGGTGTCTTTGAGTTCAATCCGACAACCTTCTTCAGTCAATTGTCCAAGGCTTATAATGTTGCTTCGTAGACTTGGAATGTAGTATACATTCGACAATCTCCTCTGGCTACCATCCTTGCACTGCATCAGGATCGTGCCTCTCCCTTTTATCTGAATGGTCGAGTCGTCTCCGAACTGTACTCTTCCAAGCACATTCTTATTTAATTCGTAAAACATCGAGTACGTACCCGTCATGTGGTTGCTGGCTCCGTTGTCGAGATACCAGTCTGCCGTCCGCTCTTGAGTCTGCTCTCCTTTCTCCAACAGACTCGGAAACACTTTCTCCTCGTTTAATAAAACCATTGTCGGTTCGTCTGCAGTGCAGAGCGACAACAGCAATGTCGGCTCTTTGTGCTCATCTGTTTGAGCCAGGTTTGCTTCCTCTACTTTCTTCTTACTCCGGCAATTCGCAGCATAGTGACCATACTTCTTGCAGTTATGGCACTGGATGTGGCTTTGACATTCGGCAGCGTAATGTCCGAATTTCTCGCATGTGTAGCACTGGACATCAGACTTGTCTGTCTGGTGATTGCTATCTCCACGACCACCACGACCTCCTCGACCACCTCTTCCACGGCCACTCTGGCCATAGCCTCGTCCTTGTCCTCGCCCATGAGACGTGCCGCGGCCACGACCACGTCCACGACCACCCCTTGATGACGATTCTCCTCGGTTCCTCGTGTCATCCTTTACAAACAATGCTTGTTGGTTGTAAGGCCCTTTTCCTTCATTGTCGGCTTGGTAACTTTTCAGAAGCTGCTCGTGTGCTCTGAGCGCCCCAGTTACCTCCTCCACCTTCATCTTCGAGAGGTCTTGTGAGTACGTGATCGTAGTTACGACCGGGAGAAACTTCTCCGGCAGTACTCGTAGATACTTCTTCACCGCCACCTCATCTTTCAAGTCGTCGCCGAGAGATTTGATCTCGTTTACGACTTCATTAAACTTCCCAGAGAATTCTTCCACTGTCTGGTCTCTTCCCATCTTTAACGATTCAAACTCACTCCTCAATGTTTGAAGTCGAACTTCCTTCACTCGATCTACTCCTTGGTGCATTATCTGCAGAGTAGTCCAGACGTCTTTCGCCGTCTCCTTGCCGACCAGCTGTCGCATCATCGAGTCGGGCACAGCTTGATAGATCGCTGCCATCGCCATCTTGTTGAGACAATCATCGAGGACCTTGTCCTTCTCCTTCGGTTCAACCGCACCCCAGACTCCCTGTGCGATCATGTTGACCTTCATCTTCATCGCCCAGATCGGGTAATTGTCCGAACTGAGGATCGGGTACTGCAGCGACACGCTTTCCTTCATCTTTGAAACCTCCGCCATGGTTCACCGAGGCTCTGATACCAACTGTTGTAAGGTCTTACAACCTCCCAGGACCTTTTACGACCGGTTAGAGTCGTTTACGACTGGTGAGAATCAAATACGATCGGTTCAGAGTACTTACGACCAATTCCGAACGCTTCAATCTCCTCCGATCGCCTTTTCAACGTGGTCGTAAATTTACTGTAGCAATTTACGACCGCTCCGCGATATTGCTGCCGCTGCCTTCCTTCAGCCGCTCAAGATACCGTGATCGAAATCTTCTACGATCACGCAGTGATGCTGGCGATCACTGTTCACCGTGATCGAACACCCGTACGACCACGTTCACTTCCTTCAACGTGATCGGAGTTGCTTCCGATCACGTACTGGCCTTCTCGGTGTAGTCGTAGCTCGTTACGACTACCTTCGACTCCCTTACGACCACCTTCACCGTGGTCGTAGCCTTCCCTGCCTTTACGACCACGCCTGCTGGAACTTTGCCGTGGTCGTAACTCCTCCCGATCACGCTTGCGGTGATCGTGAGTCCTTCCGACCACGTCTTACGCAAACACACGACAAAACAATGCTCTGTGTTTCTCCCTCTATTTGGTCTTTTCTCAATTGCTTGGTACATCGAATACATGGCTCTAGGCCTCTTTTTATACCCGGCTGTCCTACTTCAACACGGGTTCTCAACACCTACTCCGACTCTGATTCTAATACGACTTCGACTTGGTTTCCACCTACGACTTTGAATTGCGGTTGTAATTCGACTTCGATTACACCCAAATTTTGCACATGACTCTAAAACAAGATTATTTACAACACGGCCGTAGCTGACGCCTGCCATGTCCGCTAGTAGTAGAAGGGCGATGAGCAGCAGCAGCATTAGCCTGGTGTTTTGTGAGCTCAAGCTCAACATGGTGCAATCTCAGGAAGTGTTACAAGGGAAGGTGAGGCAGAGACACAGAGGAAGGGAGAGGGGATCGAAGAACTGGACCAAGAAGTTCGAACGCAAATGTGTTGCTTCGCTTCTTTTACTGTGAGAAGGTAATGGACAACAAAGTCGCCTGCTACCTTTCCTGTGGTCTATTAATTCTCAAGTCCTAGTGTCCTGTAAGAAGTAAATGTGACGCTTAGCACCGACTTGGGCACCTAATCCATAACGACGTGTCAGATTGACCTCGTATAAATTATAGTATTTCTTTTTTTGAAAAATACCTCTTGTAAGCTGTGTATCGAACAATACATGAAACAAATTAGGGGAATATATAGTTCGTTCGCCCAATACACTAAATTCCCAAGAACAATGGAAGTCAACAACTCGCAAGCACTGATTGTGATTTTGCTGAAGCGGCTGATAGTGACGATTTTTAGCGAAACGGGCCCAAAGCCCGCTCTCCCCATGCTCCTCTTCCGCACAAAGCCAACTACAGATCTTCATTCCGCTCTTGTTTAGTACCACACCGCCCATTCAAAGAGCAAAAGACCTACTTAAATACTCGCTTCATTTCCCACTGGTTCGCCGAGCCAAGTAGCGATGGCTTGTCACCCGAGCGGGGGCTATGAGGTGGTGCGGATGCCTGGTGTTGGCGCATTGTGCCTGGGCTGTGGTTGCATTTCGCGGCCCGCCCGTTCCAAGTTGCGTAGTGGGTTGCTGGCGCTTGGGCGAAGGTCCGGGCGGCGCAGCACCTGAAGTGGCGGGGACCGCGTGAGGCTGGCTTCACAGAGCAGCGTATACCGCCCGCTTCCAACGGTGGGAGGATAACGGGACGCTGCATCCCAGGCCTGCTTAGGCGCATGTGCCCTCTTTGGCAGACCACCATCTTTTTTTTTTCCGATTTGAACACTGATTTTTGCAATTTTTTTGTGTGCTCGTCGGCCGTGAGGAACTTTATTTCTAAGTGTGGCGTCTCTTAGATGTTAAGAAGTTATTTGTAGGTGCCATGCATGCATACGTGCGTTAAATTTCATTGTAAGAAGCAAGAAATAGGAGGGCCATCTAACCCCGTAATCCGTAGACATCTATTTGTGTCTTTGTGGAGTCATGTTGTTGGGTGGCATCCGAGCAGATCAACGTGTAAGATCGGAATCCATGCAAATCATAAGCGTGCCTGCAATCTCTGGAACTGAAGTGTACTCCGTAACAAATCACCAGGGAATTGGGGGAACACATGCACACAATATCTTCATTTTGCAAGGCAAAGCTCTCGCTAGTCGGATCTAACTGAAGTATACATGTTTACACTCGTAAATAAATCAAATTAGAACATACAACGAAACACTAAACTTTACATAAATAACAATATTTCCCTTTAACACATATAGCGAATCAACCAATTAAAAGATGGTGATATGTACATACACACAATCATCACATTAGTGAAGTATGATACAACAAGTACCACATACGACAACTATGCACAAAAATGGTAGTAAACAATATTTTTTTCCATAGTATACTTAATTCATAAATAACTGGCAGATCAGTTTGGAGAATAACAAATGACAACTATGTACAAAAATGGTAGCAAACAATATTTTTCTGTAGTATACTTAATTCATAAATAACTATCAGACCATCTTGAAGAATAACAAATGATAACTATGTACAAAAATGGTCGTAAGTCGGAAGCCGTCGACTATCGCGTGTGATCGTAGGTCGGGAGCGGGCGACCACGATCATGGTCCTAAATCGGGAGCTTTCGACCAGGACTCGTGGTCATACGTCGCAATACCTCGACCACACCTCGTGATTGTAAGTCAGAAGCCATCGAGTAAACCTCGTGGTCATAAGTTGGCCAGCGTTTGTGGTCCTAAGTCGGAAGACATCGACCACACCTCGTGGTCGTAAGTCGGAAGCCACTGATCACACCTCGTGGTCGTAAGTCGGAAGCTGTCGACCATCACCCGTAATCGTAGATCAAGAGCGGTCGACCATCACTGGTGGTCGTATGTTGCCAGTAGCTCCCTCTTGCTCCCAAAAACACCCCTGAACTGCCACCTTAGCTCCCCGAGCACCCCTCTTCCCCGGCACTGAGACCCACCGCACGACCGAACCACCTCGCCGTGGCCAACCCAATCCTGACTTTCTCAGCCCAAACCGTCACTTCCATGAGCTTGCCCTAGCCCCACAGACACTCAAACACCAGCCCAATTGCCCAATTAACCCTCGGTTCACCCCACACTGTTCAAGACGCCCGCGGAGGAGAAAAGCTTGCCGCTGATGATCGCCGTCTCCGTTGACCCGGCCGACAACCAAAATGGAACCCTGGCAACCCTAGCAAACCAGCCATAGTTTCAAAATCCGTCACAGATTACCCTAGCCCAGCCGACCGTCATCGGCTTTTTCCCCTGTTCTGGCGCACGCGCGGACGAGGGAGAAGATGAACAGTAACCGCGCGTTACTGTTCATCTGACCCAATAGCCCTGAGCCCAACCCGCATGAACAGTGTCGGATCCGACCGACCGAACCTGCAATGAACAGTAAACTGACCCGTTACTGTTCACCTAAACCCAAAAATACATATATATACCCATTTTGACCATTTCGAGCCCGCCGACCCATTTCTCAACTCCGTTTCGCCTTTTGGACCCTCCTAAAAGCCCAAAACCCTATTTATTTGGATTTTTCAAATTTTCTTTCTTTATTTCATTTCTTTATTCCTAGCTCAATCCTTCGAGCATAGAACTGATTTATTTTATCTGACTTTGCGTTAGCCTTCGACGTCGAAGTTCACCCGGAGCAGGAAGGAGAAGATCAAGCCCAAGCTCAAGACACCGAAGAATTCCAAATCGTCGAAGTCGTAGACCCGCAAGGCAAGTCACATATGTTTTTGATCATCTTGAACCTACATTTCCTCTATTTATCTAGTTATCAGTACTTTCATTGTGCTATTTACGCACTGTTATTTTATGTTCATTAACTATTTAGAATGACATGATATTAGTTATGCCCTACCACCTGAAAAAGCCCAGTTTAATTTGATGGCCACATTCACCTTGACAAGACCTAGTAATACGAAATATATTAAGGTAACCATGGTAGTTTAGTAACTCGACAAACTTTATCATTATTAAAAGATTTGATATTTGTTGGTGGAATTTTGGAAAATGGTTCTAGGTATGAAAAAATTTATGGAGGCCACGAGGCGGTCAGATCCCGTGACCTTATCCTAGGGTGGAGGCATGGGTTGTGGATTGGTGGCAATGTAGAGGCACTGAATATGGGTACGAGGAAGGAAGTTGCCTCAGTAAAAATATAAGGACTAGACCCTTATGCTAAGTAAAGAACATATCACTCGCCTAACCACAAGCGTTGATACGTCAAACCTGGTTTAGTAGTTGCTCCAATTCGATTGAACCTCTACACGAGCAGCGGGAGGCCAAGTGTGAGTCCATACGATAGGGGCTGGGTGGGTTCCTATGGAAGGTGGTTATCCACACAACGGTAGGGCTGAGATAAGTTGGGTAGGCCTGAGGGGTCACCTGAGCTTGTTGGGGAAGCCTACTGGGTAGAGGCTACATAAAGAATTGAGTAGTGAAAAGCCTTTTTTCTTAATTCTGTTGCGGGAGTTAAGAAATCTTGTGGGTAAAGCAGGGCAACTCTACAGAGTCATTGAATAATAGTATTCGAAAACACCATGCTTCTGGTAAATGAAGCTGTGTTTAATGGGTGAATCCAAGGACAAGGCATAAGTAGATTTGGGAATGATTTGGAAATATTAAATGTTTAGTAATCAAGTTTGAAACCCCATTAACTAAAGAAGCTATCATTCTTTTATGTTTAAAACTGGTTTACAACTAAAACTGCATCCATATAAAATAATAGACCTTCCTACCCATCTCATGGTAAACCCTGCATGTAGTTAATAGTAATTTCTTTGTGACTTGTTGTGTACGGTGGTTGTACTCATACTTGCTAAAAACATCAACAAAGATAGCCTGGCAAAGCAACGAGGAAGTCTATGAAGGCGATGAGCTGGAATTCTACGAAGTAGATGACGCTTGGAATTAGGGTTGTTCTTCGCTCAGGCATGCCTGTGGCGTTCTTTTGTTATATATTGTATCTAAAGGCCGTTCGCCCTGCTGTAAAACTCGGTTGTTAAGCCCTTATATTGTAATAAAGTTGGCTTTTGTTCTTAAGCATGTGTTGGCAATGTTGTAGACTCGATTGATGTAACTCGCTGCTGAACAATCCTGGGCAGTTGCGAAGGATTCACGACACTCCCTAAAATGGGGGCGCTATAGAGTGGTATCGGAGCCCACTTGCTTGACCATAGGATGACCCTAAGTGTATTAAGTGTATTTACAAAAACTATTTTTATCATAAAAATGAATTGCATAAACTATAATTAATATTCCCGTATAATCCTTTCGCTGTCTACCTCGTCTATATTAGTCATGTTTAAAGGTAAGATTTGCTTTCTAAAAATGTTTATATCTATTCTTATCTAATTTCAAATCTGGCGATGTGAACAGATGGTGCGATATGTTCACTCTGACCCAGGAGCACTACTTGCATGGGTAGCTCTATTGTGGAGAATGCAGAAATATCTCTAAGCAACGAAATGGCACCACCCAATATTTTATGCAAGAGGACTGATTGTCAATGGGTAGTTATACCAATGGAAGGCTTGGGTATACTTGGAACCCTTACCACTAAGGCCAGATACCCCTCAGAAATTCACAACCTACCACCTTAAAGAATGGGAAGCTATGCAAGATGTGGCCAAGAAAGCAGTGTTGTACCTTCGGCACTACTATGATGCGGAATATGATGAATCACCATTTCACCTTATACCACAAGATGATGAGGAAGGACGCAGCTTCATAGTGCCACATCTAGATAGAGAGGAAGATACCCGAGTGAGAGAAGCAGCGCTGTACATTGCATATCAAGAAACTCTGTACTCCATAATGGTGGAGGAATGCCAAGACTTACATCTTCAATTATACGTGGCCCAACAAGAAGTGGGAATCCTAAAATGGAATCCACAACATTTCGAGCAATTAGAAGAAGGCGAAATATCAGGATGCGATGAAACACCAGATGACTCCGCCAGACCCTCCAAGAAGCCAAGAAGAATGTTGGCATCTCAGTACCGTGCATTCTTCCAAGGATCATCTTCATGGATTCTGGAGAAGCCCAGAGCTAACAATGAAGAGTTCAAGGGAAAAGAGCCAATGATCGAAGATGAAGAGGACCCTGAGGAAGAAGAATGGTGTTCTTTATGCAACTCTCCACCTGATCAAGGAAGTTAGAAAGTGTAGAGTTGTGTTTGCGTTAGTATAGTTGGACCTTTTGTAGTAGTAACTTTTTGGTTGTGTAAAACAAGTTGAGATGTAAACCTTGTATGAATGGTGTGTATCCAACTTGTGTAATGAATAAAACTATCTTTGCCTATTTGATAATTTGTTTGCTATAAGTGTCTCTAGTCTGCCTCTTCAAATTCTAACCTTCTATTTCACTCTAAAGTTCTTATCTATTTCATTCTAATCTTACCTTAAGTCTGAATTCTTACTTATCTATCCAACTTGCTAAAAATTCGCTATAGATCTAACTCTAAATCCCATCAAGAGCGGATAAGATGGTAGGAAATAGAAATGGGTCACAAGGACTAGATAGCCCTCATCAGGGAGAAGTGCATCAACCCAGTCTGGCTGATATCTTAGCAAAAATGGAAGAAAACCGACATCAAGCGGAATTGAATCAGGCTAGGATGATGGAGCAACATGCTAAATTACTGGAAAAAAATAGCTATGAGAAATGGAGGAGCAAGTCAACAAAGAATGTCTATTCAGTCCATGTGGGTAGACTTCCAAAAAACCAGACCTCCAATTTTCTCTTCATCACCCGATCCAATGGTCGCTGAAGACTGAATCAGGGATGTAGAGAGAAAGTTAAATACCATACAATGTAATGACAAGGAGAAAGTTCTATAGGCCTCCCATCAGCTACAAGGTCAAGCTGCAGCGTGGTGGATGAACTATCAAGTTATGAGCAAAGACAGAGATATCACATGGACGGAATTCGAAGACTCATTTCATCAAGCTTATGTACCCATGGGAGTAATTCAAGCAAAATGTTGTGAGTTTCTTGCTTTAAAGCAAGGAGGATGAACAATCACAAAGTATCTCCATCAATTCAATACTCTTGCCTGATATGCCCCAGACGATATAAGAATCAAGACGAAGAAAATGGAGCGATTTAAGGAAGGATTGCAAAATTTCTTGAAGTATCACATCTCAGCAATGGACTTTAAGGACTTGTCTGCAATGGTAAATAAATTAATCATGTTAGAAGAAGCATGAAATGAGCTAGAAGATACCCAAAAGAGGAAAGTAATACAAAGAGCGTCGTCATCAAATGCACCCTAGAAGCGAATGGTCTTAATTCCCTAATTTAGAAATCACAGGGCAGGAAAGTAGTATTTACGCCAAAGCCTCAATTTCAAACAGGTCAAAATACCATGACATCCCCGCAGAATACAGTGAGAACCTCAAATCTGAAATGCTTTATTTGTAGAGGGAGCCATCTTCAAAGACAGTGTCCACAGTGGTCCCCCATTTGTTATCATTGTGGCCAGTCTGGTCATTATAAAAATCAATGTTCAAGAGGAGGACTACCTTCTGAAGTGGCAAAAGCCCAAGTCAGAGCGCAAACATCATCACCCCGTCAGTTTATTGCCATACTGAAGCAAGAAGGATGTAGCCAGACTTGACAATTTGCAGGGAAGCCAACAGGAACTCAAACTATAGCCACAACGCCAGTAGCAGAAAAAGGCAAAGGAGTACTAAGGCCCGTCCAAGGAAGGATATCATATCTCAACAGAAGAAGCAGTCGGAGCCAACAACATCATTGTTGGTACGTTCCTTGTTCACTCGAAACCATCTTTAGTTTTGTTTGATCCCAGAGCAACGCATTCGTTTCTTTCCTTGCCTTTCGTTGTGAAAAACCATTTGCCATTTACTACATTGCAAAAATCCTATTCTTTTCAAACATCTAGGAGTAGGATGGAGTCTCGCTTTGGATGTGATGACTTGGACCTAGAAATTCAAGGGGTTAAATTTAAGGCCAACCTGCTACTGTTGGAAATGAAAGGATTAGATGTTATATTGGGGATGAATTGGTTAACCAGATATAAAGCCATGGTGGACTGTGAGAATAAGTTAGTAACCCTAGTGAGTCCGGAAGGACAAAAGGTAATAGCAAAAACAGATTCAGTTCTAGTGGAAAAGATGAAGTCAAATGCTCATAGTATATTGGTGGAAGGAGTTTCTCAAGTGTCGATAATTCAAGAATATCCAGATGTCTTCCCAAAAGAGTTACCTGGAAATCCACCAGATAGACCTATAGAGCTTGCTATTGAATTGGTTCTTGGGACTAAATCTATTACGAAACGTCAATATTGAATGTCAGCCCAAGAGCTGAAAGAACTCAAAAGGCAAATGGACGAGCTAATGGAGAAAGAATTTATATAGCCTAGTGTATCTCTGTCATCAACCCTATTGCTGTTCGCTAAGAAGAAGGATGGAAGTCAAAGAATGTGCATGGATTATTGAGGATTGAACGCAGTGACTATTAAGAACAAATACCCTTTGCCAAGAATAGAAGACTTGTTTGATCAGCTCAAGGGAGCCAGAGTATTTTCAAAAATTGATTTAAGATCTAGTTACCACCAACTCAAGATCCGAGAGCAAGACCGAGAGAACACAACCTTTACCATGAGATATGGACTGTTTGAGTTCACCATGGTACCATTTGGCTTGATAAATGCACCCGCATATTTTATGAATCTGATGAATTTGGTATACATGGATCAACTGGATCACATTGTAATAGTTTTCATCGACGACATACTGATATACTCCAAGACGGAAGAGGAGCATCGTCAGTATTTACATGTCGCTTTAAGTAAACTAAGGGAACATCAATTATATGCCATGTTTCCTAAGTGTGAGTTTTGGTTGAAGGAGGTAGCATTCCTCGGGCACATTATCACAGAAGAGAGAGTAAAAGTAGATCCTGAAAAAGTAAAAGCAGTAATGGAATGGAAACAGCCGACCACCATAATAGAAGTTCGAAGTTTTCTTGGTTTGGCAGGCTATTACCATCGATTTATAGAAGTGTTGTAGGGGTGACTCCCACCTAAGCCCAGCCGGCCTGTCAGAAGGCTGTAAAGACCAGTATGGGACATATGTAATGACATAAATACCCTGAAGGGGGTTACTCAGGTGTAAGGGAAAGGTTGTAAAAACACTCCCCATGAGGGCATATATGTATACGATACAGGCCATGGGGAAACCCTAAGCATTGCTCACCTAACTCTCCACTACCATACTCTCTCTCTCTCTGTTTGGTCTGTAGCCACAACAGTTGGCGCCGTCCATGGGGAGGACAAGATCAAGCCTCAGGATCTAAAGGATGGCACCGAAGAAAGCTTCATCATCGGCGACGAAGAAGAAGAAGGGGGGCGCGACGGAGTCCCGCATCACCATCAGGGCTTCGGCGTCGCAGGCGCGGGCGGCGACGGTGACGCGGATGCAGCAGCCACAAACGTCAACGCTCATGGTGCGATGGTCGACCCCACCACCATCGGCGCAACGGTCGACCCCGGCGCACGCGAGACGATTTACTTCGCGGCTGGCGCGATGGCCGACCCCATCCCGCGCGCAGCGAGCGAACCCGTCGCGGGTGCCACGGTCGACACTAGCAGCACCGACCGGGTAGTCGGGGGCGGTAGCGCTAGCGCCCATGTAGGCGCGGCCGTCGTCCCTATACCCAATGCGGTAGAGCCAGGCAGTCCAGACGGCAACACTAGCCTCGTCGCCGACACTAGAGCTACCGCGCCGGCACACCAGGCAACCTGGGAGCGCAGGCCGTGGTCGCCGCTGTCCCAGCAACGTGAACATGTGTGCCGATTGCCCCGGCCACGCCAGCGGTGGAGAGCGCCCTGCTGACGGCCATCAGCACGCTTCAGCGGGAGTTGGTGGATCTCCGCGGAGCCGTGTAAGATATGCAAGAGGCTCGAAGTCAGCAGACCCTGCCGGTGGTCGCGCCGGAGCCCACACCAGAAGGGGCGAATACCCGCAACGCCCCCACATCCAGCCGTGTCCCGCTGCGACGCGTGGACCTAGAGTCCGCACACTCTGCAGGCCTGCAGCAGTCAGCATAGCCGGAGGACTTCAAGTTCCCCAATGCCATTGAGCGATACAAAGGCGACACGGACCCTCAGGAGTTCGTGCACGTGTACAAGACCGCCATCGAAGCCGCCAGTGGAGACGATACCATGAAGGCGAAGGGACTCCCCCTCGCGTTACAGGGAGTGACGCTCTCTTGGTTTTTCACCATCGAGCCAAACTCCATCTACGTATGGGAGCAGATCCGCGACCGAATCTACAACAACTTCTAGGGGAACTATGTCGAGCGCGTCGACTCGGATCAGCTCTTCGCGGTCAAGCAAAAACCCTCGGAGAAGCTCTGGGAGTACTTCAGGCGCTTCGTGAAGGTCCACTGCCAGATCAAGGATGTCAACGAGACAACCATCATCAATGCAGCGGTACAGGGCCTCTGCCCAGGGCCGCTGGCCGAGTACAATGTGCGAAAGCCAATCAAGACGATGACGAAGCTCTTTGACAAGATGGAAGAGTACGCCAGAGCGGAAGAAGATGCGCGGCGGTGCCATGGTGATGACTCCAACACCAATCAAGCGTAGGGCACGACAAAGAACGGAGATTCGCCGAAGGAAGGCTCCTCGAAGGGCAAGCGCAAGTAGGAGCCATCAAAGGACGCCTCCGGGCGCAAGGATGCCCAGCACAAGGACTCGTCCGGCGGCAAGCCCAAGCGCGGCCAACAGAAGTCTCGAAGAGCCTGCTGTGTCTTCGACATTGAGGGCGGCTCCGAAGACAATGCTCCCGCCGGCCGCGGCGGTAGAGCTTGCCGGGCCTGGGGCGGGGGCGAGGTCAGGGTCGTGATGATAGAACCCGCGAGGAATACGACGACCAGCACCTCGGGTAGTGGTGCGAGGTACAGGTAGGGCAGCCACGACACGCGCACGTGCACCACCATCGCGGCACTTCGGCGGAGCGTGGCCGCCCATTGTGGCCCACGTCCAGCAACCCCTGAAAGGCCCCATGCGGATCTAGGATCAGGGGTTGCAGCCTCAGAAGGTCCCCCTGCGGATTCAAGCCCACGTGCAGCAGGCTCAGGAGAGCCCCCTGCGGATTCAGGCCCCGGAGGGAGCCCAGTGCAAGGTTATAAACGTCATCTCTAGGGCTCCTCACTGGAGTTCACCTTGGCGTGGCAGCGGAAGGCCTATGCGAGGAGGCTACACCACATGGTGGCATACTCGGCGCAGGCACCGCCGGGCTGGGTGCAGCACGAAATTACCGTCACGCCCACTGACGCCGTGGGCGTAGAGTTCCCCCACCAAGATCCCCTGGTCATCCAGGTCACCATCGCAGGATGCAACGTTAGGCGCGTGGAGGAAGCTCTGCAAACATTTTGTTCGCAGTGGCCTTTGTCCAGATGGGGATCCTCCAAGTCGCCGGGGCCCCTCGGGAATCCCGCTGTAGGGCTTCGGAGGTCAGCCCCTGCGGGCACTGGGCTAGATATGCCTGCAGGTCTCCTTTGGCCAGGGCGACAATGTGAGGAGCAAAGACGTCACCTTCGATGTCGTCGATATCCTGTACCCCTACAACGCCATATTGGGGCGACCAACCCTCAATTCCTTCGGGGCGGTTCTGCACCACGGCTTCTTATGCATGAAGCTCCCGGGCCCGCGGAGTATCATCACCACCCACGGCGAACAGGATATAGCCCGGCGCATAGAGCTCGGCACCCGAGGCCCGCCTCGCAAGGTTCAACGAGACTCTTAGAACGGGCACGCCAGCCTAAGGACCCTCGGCGGCCTCAGGAAGCACCCCGTCGGGCTCCCGTGTGGACCGTTCCGGCAGTAGAGGCTCCCACCCTGCCCTGCCTCACCGCCACGGCAATGACAGTCGCTGCTGTTCCCGCCCTCGAGCGATCAGTGGTTAGTACCTTGTCTTTTGTAATCGCTCACCCGCGCAAACGGGAATTCAATAAAGATTCACCGTTCACGAAACCCGTCTTATTTCCTGCAAAAATGCACGGAGGCTTGCCTCCGTGCACACTCTCCGTAAGTATAAACAAAGACACGTGTTCCCGCGCGCACTTTCTGTGAGTATAAACAAAGACATGCGTTCACGCGCGCACTCTCCATGAGTATAAACAAAGACACACGTTCGCGCGCGCACTCTCTGTGAGTATAAACAAAGACACGCGTTCGCGCACACTCTCCATGAGTATAAACAAAGACACGGAGTATAAATAAGATGTAGCGTCGAGGTCCGCCTCCGCACGCACTCTACGGAATATCAATAAGATGCAGATGTTGTCCCTGCGCACTCTACTGAGTATAAACAAGACGCGGATGTCCCCGCGCACGCAGGGGTGTTATCCCTGGATGTAATCTCCGGAGTATAAATAAGACGTGGTTGATGGTCCCACGCACTCCACGGAGTATAAGCAAGACGCAACAGAGGCTTGCCTCTGCGTGCACTCCACGGGGCGCCGATTAGGCACAGCAGAGGCTTGCCCCCACGCGCACCTCGTGAAGCACGAGTTAGGCATGTGGCCGTTGTCCCCGCGCCTGCCCCATGACAACGAGTATGGGGGTCATCAGCGTGGGGGAAGCAGCCCTACCCGCGGGTCAGCCTGAGCGCTCGCGCGTCTACCTCGACTAGGCGCCAGCTCCGCTGCCACCACTTCGAAGGGTAGGGGGCGGAGCGCTCGCGCCTCTACTTCGACTGAGCGCCAGCTCCGATGCCGCCGCCTCCAAGGGTGGGGGACAGAACGCTCGCGCGGCCACCGCCTCGAAGGGTAGAGGACGGAGCAAGCGAAGGTCTACCTAGCGTAGAGGCGAGCGTGAAGCCCTACGAGTCTACAGGAGGAAAACGCGGTCATAAGAAGTGACGGAGACACAGGAAACATACTTCAAGTAAAGCCCTTTCTGCATTCGTCAGAGGATGTTTACAAGGGGGCGCGGTAAAAGTCAAATCTACAAGCATCCTCGGATGCTCACAGCTGCTACTCGTCATCGGATGCTCACAGCCACTACTCGGCTGGCTCCTCCTTAGCATGCGTCTGGGCTGAAGCCCCGCCCAAAGAGCCCCGGGCTGCCCAGAAATCCAGCGACTCTTCGGCTCGCCGCCAATGTTGAAGACGCCGTCGGGTCACGAGGTCAGAAACTAGCAGCCAGTCCCTAAACCCCCGGTGTCACACCTGTGGGTTCGCGTCACGCCCCGAGACTTCGGCGCCACCTTCGTCGTGCTGCGGGACTTCATCCAGCCATCGGCGAGGTTCCCCTGATTGTACATGGTCCACCGCAGCTCTACCTTCGCCAAGGCCTCCCCGATGTACTCCCAATCCTCTCATGGAAAACCCGAACAGCGGGGCGAACAGTGCGCATGGCACCAGACATCACCCCAGCCTCGGTCGGCGTCTCCACTTGGCGGTCAGCCAGCTCGTCGACATGCCGGCAGCCCTGGTGCCGGAGAAGCACACACGCCAGACACGAGGTCACGTAGGAGTAGTGGTTGCCGAAGGATGTCGTGGCATTGCGAGCAAGGTTGGCTGCATCCCCGATCCGACGAAGCGTCCGCGACAGCTCTTCTGGCCCGAAGGAGCGAGGCGACACTTCGGCGACAAGATCTTCAAGGGCGCTTTCCAAAGCCAGCATGGCATCCCATGCGGCCACTGAGGCGTCGCCCAGAGTCCGGTCCCGCGCCCCAAGAGACGCGGCGAGACGGCCTTTCTCCTTCTCCAACGTAGCGATTTGCTACCCCGGAAGGCACCTCCGTGACGCATCTGCTTCGGACCCATCTCCACGCAAAGACCCCGCACTCGGCTACGGCGCCATGAATGCCAGCTGGACCTGCATCGCGCCTCGGCACGTCTACAACACGAGCCCGTCTTCGAAGGACGTCGAGGCTGAAGAAGGCTTTGGCAGCCAGTCCGGATCCATATCCTCGGTACAAGGTGGGGAGTACGCCAAGCAAGAAGGCTCCATCAAACAATACAGAAGTTCACAGGCCATGGGGACGGAGGGGGCCAAATGGCTCAACAACATGGCTTTGGCCCATGAAGCCCGTCACCATGAGAGGCTCCTGTTGTAGGGGTGCCCCCCACCTAAGCCCAACCGACCTGTCAGAAGGCTGTAAAGACTAGTATGGGACATATGTAATGACATAAATACCCTGGAGGGGGTTACTCAGGTGTAAGGGCAAGGTTGTAAAAACACTCCCCATGAGGGCATATATATATATATATATATATATATATATATATATATATATATATATATATATATATATATATATATATATATATATATATATATATATATATATATATATATATATATATATATATATATATATATATATATATATATATATATATATATATATATATATATATATATATATACGATACAGGCCATGGGGAAACCCTAAGCATTGCTCACCTAACTCTCCACTACCATACTCTCTCTCTCTCTCTGTTTGGTCTGTAGCCACAACAAGTAGGATTCTTGAAAATATCTAGACCCCTCACTCAACTCTTTAAGAAAGATAATCCATATAAATGGACGGACAAATGTGAGGAAAGTTTTTAGGAACTGAAAGCTAGGTTGACCTCAACTCTCGTACTTATACTCCTCAACCTGGGAAAAGTTTTTCGGATCTACTATGATACCTCGAAGCAAAGGCTAGGTTGTGTATTAATGCAAGATGGGAGAGTGGTAGCATATGCTTCAAGATAGCTGCGACCTCACGAGGTGAATTACCCCACGCATGACTTAGAATTAGTAGCCGTAGTGCATGCATTAAAAATCTGGAGACACTATTTGTTGGGAGATCGTTGTGAAGTCTTTTCCTACCATAAAAGTTTAAAATATATATTCACTCAACTGGACCTGAACCTCCGACAGCGAAAATGGTTGGAATTAATTAAAGATTATGATTTAGATCTTCAATAGCATCTTGGAAAAGCAAACGTTGTCGCAGATGCATTGAGTCAGAAAAAATATCATTGCATAGCCTCTATTTTGGAATATTCAACCCAGTTACAAGAGGAGATCCAACGATTAAACCTACATATTGTTGAACAAGGTCAGATAGCAGCATTGAAAATTCAGCAGACTTTGACAGATCAAATTAAGATAGCTCAAGAGAAAGATGAGGAAATACAACAACTTGCAAAGAGAAGTCAAGAAGAAAATTCAACCGAATTTGTTAAGGATGACCAAGGGATCCTGAGATTCCAAGATCGTTGTTGTATACCTAACAATAAAGAGTTGAAAGATTTGATATTGCGAGAAGTCCACTCATCTCAGCTCTCTATACACCCAGGAGGAACAAAGATGAATCAAGACTTAAAGAAGAGATATTGGTGGAGTAAAATGAAGAGGAAAAATGTATCAAGACTTAAAGAAAGAGATATTGGTGGAGTAAAATGAAGAGGGAAATAGCAGAGTATATTGCACGCTGTGACACATGTCAAAAGATAAAGATAGACCACCAGAAGCCATCAGGATTGTTAAATCCTTTACCAGTTCCAGAATGGAAATGGGAAGATATTGGTATGGACTTTATAACAGGATTTTCAAAGACTCATGACAGATACGATACCATTTGGGTAATCGTAGACCGACTGACAAAAGTAGCACACTTCATACCAATTAAGCAAACCTATGGCAAGAACAAGTTGGCAGAACTATACTTGACTAAGATCGTGGTACTACATGGAGTTCCAAAAAGGATAGTATCAGATAGAGGGGCACAGTTCACATCTACATTTTGGGAAAAACTACATGAGGCAATGGGAACAGACTTAGCATTCAGTACAGCCTATCACCTGAAAACCGGGGGACAGACAGAATGAGTAAATCAGATCTTAGAAGATATGTTAAGAGCATGTGCACTAGTCTATGGAGTAGCTTGGGATATGTGCTTACATTTGCGGAATTTTCTTATAATAATAGCTATCAAGCGAGTATTAAAATGGCACCGTTTGAAGCTTTGTATGGAAGAGAATGCAGAACACTATTAAATTGGACTGAGACCAGAGAATGGCAGTTCTTAGGACCGCAAATGTTCAATATGCGGAAGCACATGTCAGGATCATTCGAGACAAAATGAGGATAGCTCAAAGCTAACAAAAGAGTTATACGGATAACCGTCGAAAGGACCTAAGCTTCAAAGTTGGAGATTTTGTATACCTTAAAGTTACACCTTTCAAATCTATAAAAGGTTTCAGGTAAAAGGAAAACTAGCCCCAAGATATATTGGTCCATTCGAGATTCTTGAAAGGATAGGGGAAGTGGCTTATAAATTGCAATTAACACCAAATCTAGCAAGAGTACATAATGTATTTCATGTGTCACGACTACAGAAATGTCTTCGCCAGCCTATAGAGCAAGCGCCAGCTGAGGACATAGACTTATAAGATGATTTGACTTGTTATGAAGAACCGATTCAAGTCCTGGAAACTTCAGAAAGATAGTTGAGAAATAAGAATATCATATTTCACAAGATACAATGGCAGAATCATACGGAAGATGAGGCAACATGGGAAAAGGAGTCATACTTGCAGTGAGAATTTCCAAACCTACTCCTTGGCCTGAGTTGATCTCGAGGACGAGATCTTTTTAAGGGGGGTAGGTTGAAATAAAACTGAATTTCAAAAGAATTTGGATTTCCATTTTGAAGTTGATTTCCTTTGATCCTAACCCAACTTGGATTTCCATTTGGATCTCAACCCAACTCGCCCCTAATCCTTGTCAGCATTGCTTGAACGGAGGAGAGCCGTGCCGGCACTGATCCTCGTCTGAAAATCCACTACCGCCCCTGATTTTTATTGCTGCCAGCCTCTCCCATGCCATCTTGCGTTCGCTTGCCGCTGCCAGCCCTGCACCACCTGTCAGCAACCGTACATCGCCCATAAATGCCCCTGAACCCGTGTTAGACCCTGCCGGCCGTGGCCGCCACTGCCGCACCCACCATTTCGCTCTCCCAGCCCTCTCTGCTCTCTCGGCCGACCTAACACAACCACTGCGTTTGACCACGGCTTTGTGTCGCCCGAGACAGCCATGATGACCCTTGCTGACCACCGCACCGTGCCTCCCTGAACCATCCCGGCCGTGCCACGCGTCGTCGACCCTATAAATGTACCTGAGCTCCTCCATTCGAAGGCAACGAACCCCAGAGCCAGCCGGACACCCCCCAAAGCTCCACCCATCCTTCCCACTGCCGGTAATCGGTGTGACTTGGTTGATATGAACATAAGGACCGACTTAGCACCAAAAGAGACTGATAAAGGCCGAATGTACCTTCTCCAGCTTGCTACGCTCTGTCCAAGGCTGAAAGAAATGAACTGTGCTATAGCTTACATGGTATGAAAGTTTTGTCCAGTTACTCTGCCGGCATAAGGAAACTTGAAATTAATTAATTTAGTTTAATGATTGTCATGTACTGATGACACAAGTGCTTCCTATTGCGATTAGAAGTATTTTGCTGAATAAGGTCTGAGTGAAAATCATTACGCTGTGTTATTTCTTTAACTCAATTACTCAGAAGGTCAGTGATCCTGATGGACTAGATGCTCTACAGGCTACGGTGGTGATGACTCTATGTCATCTTGAGATGTATTTCTGTAACAGCACATGTTTTTATCAAAATAAAAAAAGTAAAAAATTTAAAATAAAATTAAAATTAAAATAAGTATTTTTATTGCCTAAGTTTTATTTTTGCTTTGCCCTAATTTTCTGTTTTTGAAAAAGTTGGATTTGAAAAGTGTTTTAAGTAAAAAACCTAAAACTATTATTAAAAAAAGTGATATGTTGATTTTTAGTAAAAATCCTAATTCAAATTAATTACTTGGGTTTATTTGGCTTTATTTGGTTTTCTGAGTTTTCTGGAGTTTAAAATCTATTTTGAAATTAAAAAGATATTTTGAATATATAAATATAATACCAACTTTAGTTGGAAATAGTTTTGTTCAGTCCAAAACATTTCTAGAAACTTCTGTGAATTTTTCTAGAATGTTTGGAAGTTATTTCATATTTTTCTGAGCTTTATTGGAATTTTTTGGGTTTTCTGAAAATCAAAAATCCCCAACCCCCTCCAGCCGACGCATGGACGGCCCTGATCCACCCACGTCACCGCCGGGATCCCGCCTCCCTCTCCCCTCGGGCCGACCTCTTCCTACCACACCTGCCTCCGCCCTACCCGCCGGCCAACTCGTGTCGCCCGCTCCCTCCCCGCGCGCGCCGCCCTCTCTCCTTCATGCGCCGCAAGCCCGCGCCCACGTCCCTCCATTGTCGCGCCCGTCACCCACCTCCCACACCCCCAATTTTTCCACAACGGCCGCCGCCACCTCCGCCACTCTGGTGGGCAATTTGCGCCGGCCCGCACCCCTCCGCCCCCCTGTAAAGCCCCTCTCGGCCTCGCCACTCCTCGCTCCACCTCGCCCCACCTCCCGATTCTACCCTGAGCTCCCGAGTGCCCTTCGCCGTGCGCCTCTGCCTCCGAGCACCGTTTTCCACTCCGGTGAGCAATCGCCGGTGAAGCAGGACTCCCCTAGCTTCCTCGAGGACACCCCGAGCTTCGCCGCACCACGCCGAGCCTCCGCCCCTCCGTCCAGCTCGAGCGCCGCCGGAGTGCCGTCCCCGCCGTCACCCGAGCGCCGCTGCCACTCTTTACTCACCGCCGGCCGCCTCCCATGCTCACCATGCGCCGCGCCAGGTACCGCCTAAAGGAATGCGCTTCGGCTACGATAGCAGAAAACAAAACTTTTCTACCGCGCACACCAGGACATCGTGCTAAGGAGGGATCATGGATCGTTACCACTAGACGCGTAGCGCAGCGGAAGAAGAGTTGGAGAAGCCGATCCAACCACGCGCGTCGAGGTAGTAGTGGAATTAGTCGATCATCCCGAACAGATCGTCTCGTCCACGCGATTAACCACACCACGTGCAAGATCCAATTTGTAGATTGTTGATGCCGATCAACGCCGCAACGAGCAGCGCCTCCACCGGTATCCACACGTCCGGGGCTGGAATGCCGATCGCGAGTGTACCAGCATTCGCGAGCGGCTAGGGTTTGGCTCGGGAGGTGGCGGCTAGGGTTTGGCTCGGAATTAACGGAAGCATCCACCCCTCAGCCCCCCGCCTCCATATATATAGACCTCCTCACTTGGGCCTCGTGGACCGATGCCCAATAGGAGTCTATCCGGATCTCTATCCGAATTGAGCCCACATCCGAATCTCATTCGAATTAGTGTTCCAACCCGTTAAGTGTGCGACCCTGTAGGTTCACGTATACTTGGTTGCGACCCGGAAACGCCTTTCCGGTCACCCTGTTAATAGCGGCCTCTACTAAGACATATTAACCCCAAAGTAAACGTAAAGATCATATCGGCTGAACCTGTAATGTTCTCATGTACGAATCCCTTTGCCTCACGATATAGATTGAGCTCAAGGCGAGACCTGTGTCATCCTCTGAATAGCTCAATCACTCTCTCGATTCCGTGATGGATTATAAACTTGTGATTGACTCCTCAATCACCTTGGCATGGCCATGCACTTTCATAATCCATTACATCGAGGAGCCCAGAGATATCTCTCCCATAAGGAGGGGCAAATTCTATCTTGATCATTCACATCCCACTACATGTTTCATGGCAAACCCGAAGACTACTTTTATGACTACCCAGTTACGGAGTAGTGTTTAGTAGTCCCAAAATAAGCTACTACGCATGTTGGGAACCATGATGATCTCAAGTCTAAGGATTCTACATAAACTACTTGAGACCAACTGATGACACATGGAATCTCTGCAGTGTCTCATGGCGGGTCTATCCAACATATGTTCACTAACACATGTCCATATTATTGATTTGGTATCACCATACCATGATCCATGAGACATGATCATCAATCAATACATATGCTGATCTTTGAATCATATTTGTTCCTCATATGATATATGATCAGGGATCATTTAGAAATAGCAACATTTTAGCATTAAGAGTCTCATGAATAAGTCACATACTCATTGATCAATAATGATAATGTCTATTTCAAGGAAAAAAGTAATGCATCATAAACATAGTATGTGATATATATAACATCTCCATGTTGCCTCTAGGGCATATCACTAACACCGCCGTGTTTCCCTCCGCCTCCTCCTCTCTCGGTTCCGCTCCTCACCGCCAGCTACCGCGCCGCCATTCGCCGGCGAACCGTCGCTCCCGAGCGCTGCCTCTGGCCAGCCCGGCCATGTCGGCCGTTGGGCTGACGTGGCAGCTGGGGTGGCTGCCAACATGGTCGCCACACGGGCCCCACACGGGCACCCGGCTGCCACGCCTCACCCCTTGCCACCTCAGTAGCTCGCCAGGTCCATGGACTCAGTCCATATGGACCAGGGCCCACTGTCAGCCCCTCACCCATAATTTCCAGTAGGAAAATAATTCAGCCAAAAAGAAAATTCATGCTGACATCATAATTCAGATTTTTCTTTAGAAAAATAATTCCAAAAATCCAGATTTTTCATTTTCTCTGATTTTAAACTTCCGAGAGCCTGTTCTTCTTCGTCCTAACTCCGATGGGACCCATTCAAATTTGTAAATTCATCAAAAATTCCCCTCTATCCATTTCTTGCCTCAATTAAAATTTTTGGAGTTTATTTGAATTTATTTGGAATTTATTTGAATTTAGTGGGTTATTTTCACATGTAGACTTCGACGATTCAGGAGAATTCAAAGACAAAGATTTACACTAATTTGAAGAGCAAGGCAAGTCACACTCCTTGATCATATTGATCCCAAATTTCAAAATAAAATTTATGTTGATTTAAATTATTCTGCATGCATATCTTTATTCAATGTATTTCAATTCAATTTTAAATTTAGTTATTGCCTATTTGTTATCACCTCCATTGACATTGAAATTTTCCTATACCTTGTCACCCTAGATTAAAACTCTCGTTGGTACACTCGTATGGCTAGAGACTTTATGGATAGCAAATGCTTAGTCTTGCTTATAAACAGTTATGGGTTGGGATACCTTTTCACATAAAATGATAAGCTTTTGAAAAGTATTCTTGACTTCAGTGAGTCAAGGAAGTTTATGAAATATTTGAAATAAAATATAAAAACTGGTTTAGACTTAGGCAATTGGTTAGGTGGTGGGTGCAGGCATGCCTTGTTATTCGGAGACACATGATTTATTGTCAGGCACAAGCGTATGTGGTTGGGCCTAAGTCAATTAAGGACCGGTCTGTGAGCTAATGTTGCAAAGCCCTAGCGTACTACCACAAGGCTGGTATGGACAGCCCTAGCTGAATAATTTGTGGAGTCCCAACCTGAGTTAAGTTGTAGGTTGAGGTGAGCGTGGTTGGTGCCATGAGATGTCTCACTTGGCTCAAGAGGGGGTCCCGGTCTGGTGGATTCCTTACTGGGGTGAAATCTTAGAGCTGGCTTGGTCAGGTTGACGACTCTGCATTGTAAAAGCCTTGTCATGACTCCTCACCGCACACCTAAGGAAGTGTGTAATCTAGTGGTAAAAAGGGATGATCGTGTCTTGTGCATAAAGCTGTATAACCTCCGCAGAGTGTATAATCTATCTTGGATAGCCGTGCCCACGGTCATGGGCATGCTGAGTAAAAGTTTTTCATGGATTAAATTTTGTTTTTCAAAATGGTTATTGAAAATCTTGTGGATGGATGGAATCCATGAGAGACTGAAAACCTTGCGGATGGATGGAATCCGTGAGAGATTGAAACCTGGTGGATGGATGCCCGTGAATAGGTTGGTGTTTGGTCGGAGCCTGCACTGACGGTATTATTTTCGATTGCAAGTATTGTTTTTACTTACTATATTAAATTCAGCAATTTTAATCTATTTACTATGTTTTCTTAAATGTTGTTTTATGCAAACTAACCCTATAAGCCTTCCATTGTTGCCCTTATCATTATGATGCATTTCTCTGTGTGATTTGTGGAGTACAAGTTTGTCCTCACCTTGCTATCTCCACACAGAAGAAGATGATGTCGACTACGGTGAAGACTAGGCCGCGTCTTACTGTCGTTTGCCTGTTGGCAGGCTTGGGCTTCGCTTCTTTTCAGTTTGCTTCTGCAGTTAATTGCTTTATTTATCTTTGCCAATGGGCGCTGACGTAAGACTTGGCCATAAGGTTGTACTCTTTAATTAATGAAGTTGGTCATTGAAGTTGGTCATTTGTGCTTGGTATTTATCTTTGTTCTACTGTGTGCACTAGCTGATCCTAGACTAGTGTGATTTACACAGAGGATCCAGGAGTTGTTGCTCTGGGTTCTGACAATTTCCCTCTATATTTTTTGATATCATGGTCCATCTCATAATTCACATTGTGAAAAAGATAAAGATATGTGGCCCTATGTTTCTACATCATATGTACTCATTCAAGGGGTACATGGAAATTCTCAAGTCCTATGTACGGAATCAATCTCAGCCGAAGGGAAGCATCAATGAAGGTTATGCAACTGAAGGTCATTGAGTTCTGCGTCGACTACATAGCTCAAGTGGAACCGATAGGTGTGCCTCTCTCCCGTCATAAGGGGAGGCTAGAGGGTATTGGGACCATTGGAAGGAAGCCAATCACTTCCGATCTGGGTATGTACACTCAAACCTATTTCACGGTCTTGCAACACATGACCGAAGTATCCCCATACTTTGACGAGCACAAAGACATGGTATGCTAAGAGAATCTAGGTTAGTTGGAGGTTTGGATCACGAGATAGCACAATTTTGTTGGTTCAACGAATGGTTAAAGGTGCAATTCACTAGGAGTTCATCAAGTGATATATGCTGTGATGGTTGGCAAAAGGGCTAAAATTTACAATTATCACATGGCAGGGATACGACATAAATGGGTACATATTTTATACGACAGCTCAGGATAACAAGAGCAAAGTCTAGAACGTCGACGTCCGCATAGATGCGTCTCACGAGCAGTTCAATACCACTTGGCCAAACATAATGAAATATGGTTTGTGCTCCTACCATGAGTTCATAGAGGAGATTTGGGAGCTTGACTATGTACTTTTCAAGATCACTTATTTCAATGCTGTTGGGTCCAACTTCTATAGGGTGTGAATGTCGACAAGTACGACATCACTAGTGTTGACCTTGAACATATCAGATACAAAGATGAACCATTCGTACTCGGTAAGCAACTTGTTCAAGATTTTTATGTAATGAACTAGCAAATAAGAACTGCCATGTAGTTCTTCATGGAAAAAAGAAGGATTGTCGGAGTTGAGAATATCATGGATGAGGAAAAATACACTCAATATGATGAGTTGCCACCATTCGGAGACGGCATCAGGCCCAAGGAAGAATCCTGTGAGGAAGCTAGCTATGTGTGTGTCAATCATTGTGAAGGGCTAATTTTTAAAAGGAAATAGCCAAGCAGCATTTTGAGCTATAGATCACTTTGAAATATAATTCACTTACCTATCATTTATCTATAATTTGCTGGCTTGTTTCTAGAGAGCATGGCTAGCATTTCCTGAGGCTAGCCAAAAAATAGAAAAATTTTTAGCTATACAAAGAACTATCGCAGACAATTTCTACCATAAAACCGTCTATGATATGTAGATATCACAGATGGTTTTTTTGTATTATTCATATGTGATACAAACCATCACATACGGTTTTTTAACTTAGCCGTGTGTGATACATACACATCATAGATGATTTTTTGCATTAGCCATCTATGATAAGTACACATCATAGACAGTTTTTTTGTACTAGCCGTCTATAATATATACACATCACAGATGATTTTTGTATAACCATCTGTGATAATATTCTTCTATATATACAGTGGCAAAACCTAACTCACTACTGCACCACACACTTGGTTTTCCAACACACTAGCGCGCCTTCTCAGCTCCCCCTTCTCCACCTGTGGCGCCGCCACCACACCTCCACTGCGCCTCCTCCCCTCCAAGCCGCACATTGTTGGAGATCCACATGGAGCTCTGACCAACCCTCCAGGGGTGCCGCTGCCCTCTCCTTCACTGCCTCCAGCATGTCCTCCTTAGTGACATCCTTGCCCGTTCCTCCTCCTATGAAAATTAGATTGTGTTTCTATTGTAGGGGTGGCCGCTATCGAACTTCAGCAGTGTTAACTTCGTGCTAAGGTTGCAGTGCATGAAGCTCTTCCCCTCGCTGGCGACGCGAGGCAAGTGGGAGTCCGGCTGGATGCGACGGTGGTTTTACCACCATGTAACGAGCACCAGTGGGCTTCGTTGCCGAGGATAGCCAATATCTTTCAACAGCTCGCTGGGGGTGAAGCCGAAGGGCGACGACGAACAGAAGGCGCGGAGGCTTGCCGGTGTCGCCCTCCGGTTCAACATGCGCATCCTTGCCAAAGAGTTTACTATGTACGGTGTGGCGCCGCTTTCCAGTCAGTGGAAGTACGAGCGGAGTCGCACCCGGCGAGATGGCATTCACCCGACAGTATGTCTTCCCTTCCGAAGCCCTCCTCTCCTTGTAAGCTCTTCTGCCCTAGGTTGTGTACACGCACATGTGTGCATGTGACCGTTTGGGAACAATGCCTTACGTTGGCGTGCAGGTCTCCGGCTGGACGATGCGGAGCACGCGGTAGTTGCACTCCTTGGGCCATACATGGCCAAGGAGCATAAGCTGCGCGAAGCTGCAACCGCCTCGGCGAAGCTGGGGCGGATAAACCGGGTATGCGAGGCCCTGGGCATCCCCGTGCCCAAACGCGTGGTGCCAGCGGTGGTCCGGAGCTGCCATCGCGATGACGAAGGCAAGGTAGGGGTGTCTCCTTCTCGGCGCAGGGCTCGATTTGATGTGACCACGCCACCAACACATATGACCACAGCGGCCAATATCAAGATTGAACTAAAGGTGAATTCATTTTTCAACTTCAACACATTTTAAATGAGAATATGATGCTACCTAATGATGAAAATATATATTTGTAGCACCACATCACTTTGGAACCAGTTGAAGCAAGGGTTCAAGTTGGACAGGTTTTGGAATCCAATTCGGCCACCAGATCAATTCGGATTCAGCCTGATAGGCCAACTTCAAACAGCCATAACTTTTAATCCAGAAGGCTTCTCGGGGACCGTGAGTACTCATTGGAAAGCTCTTAGAGTCTACTTTCAGATGGATCTAGTATCATCTCTAAACTCTATCCGAGCAGATCAGAAACTATGAAACAAGTCATGTCACTTTTCTAGTCCGAGTCAAAGTGGGCCGAGGGCCTTGTAACTTAGGCTATTTGGGCCAGTACTGTTCACGTGAACAGTACCATGGGCGCGTGAACAATAACCAGGAATAGTACCACATCCCTTTCCATTAGATAAGTGTGGTTTCCCCCTCCCCTATTTAAGGAGGCTGTACCCCTTTAGTTTTCCTTGGGTTTTCTTAAGAGATTATGCTGCTTAGCAGTTTCACCGCATGTTCGGTTGAGGAACCCCAACTTGTGAACTTAATGTTTATTCGCAATATAGATTGCATCTTTTACTCTCTTGCTCGTGTTCTCGATTCGCTTGCAGGAGATAGCCTTCTTGGCAAGGTCAACCGTGTTCGGCACGGTTGATAACGCAACAGAGTAGTGGTGTAGTAATTGTGAGGAGTTCGGTCTATTTTGGTCGGAGCCTTTGGATCATCATTGTCGAGTTCACAATCGATTTATCAGTACCTCTCGGAAGATCGGGCCGTCGTCACATCAGTTGGTATCAGAGCAACAGTTGCCCGTGAGGTAATTCTTGTATCCCAAGTTAGTAGATTGGTTTTTATTTCCTATAGTCCAGAAGAAAAAAATTGCCCTACAAAAAAAGTTAATTTCCGCTGTCCAAACCCTGTTGTGCCTTTCAATCTGTTAGTTTTGGATTGCTAAATTCAATTTGTGTCCATACTAGCATTGTCTAGTTGCAGGTCATATCTTTGTTCCATTAAAAATCCAAACAAAAGAAAAATTCCCCACCCCAAACCCTAATTTCCAAATTCGGCTGATTTTTCCTTTCTCTGCAGCCGCCACAAAAAATGCCATAACTTTTGATTCCGAGATTAATTGTGAGTGAGACCACTTCCATTAGATTCCGAAATTCATTATCCATCTACCTGTCAAATTTCACGTCATTCTAGCAAGGAAGTTAAGAGATATATGCGGTGAAAGTTGACCCAATTATCTGTTTTGAATCTGCAACAGTCGACAGTTGTGATTTTTGTGCGAATTTCTGTGTTGGGATTCGGAAGTTGGCCCCAAAAGAAAATATATAGAAAATGCCATCAGAAAAAGAGAAAAAAAGAATCAGTGAAAAAGAGGCATCTGACAAAAGGTTGCGGCCAAAATACCAACGTGTTGTCCAGTGAACAGAAATCTTCAGTTTCAGTTTTGGGTCAATCCTTGTGTTCTTCAATTCCAGATTGTATTGGATTGAATTGTCTTGTATTTACCACTCCTACACATTGCCATACACTTGTTTTTGGCCTTCTTCCATTCTTGGTTGATCAGCAACATAGGCTAAATGCTAGATACGAATTATAATTCAATTCTATGCAATTTCTGAAATTAACTGATTGTTCTCCATTGCTACATATTGTGCCTTCCAAACTCCACATACTCTTGATCAGAACAGGTTCCCTCTTGCAATCATACCCACGCTCGACATGGTATCACGAACCAACCACCGGTTGTACCACCTGCTGCATTGGTAAGAACACTTGTAAGAGTGTGCTAAGACGCTTGAGAATGTGTGATTCCACCTTCCATCATCTAGTAGTTGATAAGGATAATACCTTTGTGTTGTCTTTTGTTTTCTACTAACCATGATATGTGGGTCGTCTGATGATCAAGAGTGTGTTTTAAAGGAAGAGCTCATGACGCTCTTGGATGAACAATGCACTACCATTACTGAGGACTTCGACAGGAAGCTTCAAGCTACGACAGATACATTGCAGCGCGCCATCAATGAGAGTATTGCACGCCTCGAAAGAATGCTGAATCGGCCGCCAAACAATGGACACAAGTATGATCACAATGCAGGCCAAGATCTTGAGGAGGGAGATGATAATGAGAGACAAAACCGCAACACCGGCGCTGTATTTGCTGCCCATGATACATGCCCACGACATCGACCACACCAAAACCGTCACGATATGGGAGGTAATAATTTTCAGCACCACAATAATCGTGCTAATCATGACCCATTTGCTAAAGTTAAATTTACAATACCATCTTTTGCGAGTGTTTATGATGCTGAAACTTATCTAGATTGGGAGATGACAGTTGAACAAAAATGTAATGCCCCTCTTGTTCTTGAAGTGCATAGAGTTAGACAAGCTACTAGTGAATTAAAAGATGTTGATATCATTTGGTGGACTCAAGTAGTTAATTCTGGTTTAGCACCTGATACATGGGATAGATTGAAGGTAGTTATGCGTGCTAGATTTGTTCCTCCTGCTTTTAAACATGAAATGCGTAAGAAATTGCAGCGCTTAGACCAAGGTAATAAATCTGTTGAGGAATATTATCAAGAACTACAAATAGGCATGTTGCGTTGTAATGTTGTAGAAGATGAGGAGGATAAGATGGCTCGTTTTTATGGGGGCTCGATATATGCTTCGTTTTTATGGAGGAGAAGATGAGGAAATTAACTCTTTTTGCAGGGCAATTTTTTTCTTCTGGACTATAGGAAATAAAAACCAATCTACTAACTAGGGATACAAGAATTACCTCACGGGCAACCGTTGCTCTGATACCAACTGATGTGACGACGGCCCGATCTTCTGAGAGGTACTGATAAGTCGATTGTGGAGAACTCGACGTTGATGATCCAAAGGCTCCGACCAAAATAGATCGAACCCCTCGCAATCACTACACCACTGTTCCGTTGGTTATCAACCGTGCCGAATACGGTTGACCTCGCCAAGAAGGCTATCTCCCGCAAGCGAATCGAGACCACGAGCAAGAGAGTAAAAGATGCAATCTGTATTTCAAATAAAGATTAAGTTCACAAGTTGGGATTCCTCAACCGAACATACGGTGAAACTGCTAAGCAGAATAATCTCTTAAGAAAAACCCAAGGAAAACTAAAGAGGTGCAGCCTCCTTAAATAGGGGAGGGGAAAGCCACACTTATCTAATGAAAAGGAATGTGGTACTATACTTAGTTACTATTCATGCGGCTGTGGTACTGTTCATGTGAACAGTACCAGCCCAAATAGCCTAAGTTACAAGGCCCTCGACCCACTTTGACTAGGACTGGAAAAGTGATGTGACTTGTTTCACAGTTTCTGATCTGCTCGGATGAAGTTTGGAGGTGAGACCAGATCCATCTGAAAGTACACTCCAAGAGCTTTCCAACGAGTACTCACAGGCCCCGAGAAGCCATCCGGATCAAAAGTTAGGTTGTTTGAAGTTGGTCTGTCAGGCTGAATCCGAATTGATCTGGAGGCCGAATTAGATTCCAAAACCTGTCCAACTTGAACCCTTGCTTCAATTAGTTCGAAAGTGATGTGGTGCTACAAATATATATATTTTCATCATTAGGTAGCATCATATTCTCATTTAAAATGTGTTGAAGTTGAAGAAACGAATTCACCTTTAGTTCAATCTTGATATTGGCCGCTACGGTCGTATGTGTTGGTGGCGTGGTCACATTATCCTCCACTTCTTAACAGAAAACCGTCCTTGGTTTTAACATAGGTGTAGTGTCACATATTGCATGATCTTGATCATAAATCTTGGTACATGATAACAAACGCAACAAACTCTCATTATGTAATATCATAAGTTTTTATCAAATGAAGTAAAATATCTTTGAAATGAGCTCACCTCATAATTTAAGTGATGCGTAGGAGCTCTTGTAATTGGAACAACAAGTATAGCAAATATGGTTGTATCCATAGAGTACATGTTCTTATCACGATCTGATGCCGCCGCCTCCAGCCCTTCGGCCGTATCTCCGATTGGTACCATTGAGACTGAGGGTACGATTGGCGTCGGGTTCGAACCCGCCGGGTAAGAGGAGCACACTACCTCCAGTGAGGGGGCTTCGGGTGGTGCCGACGCTCTGGAGGACGAGGCCTCGTCGCCCATACCGGCTGGCGAGGGCTTACTGCCTGCTTCGGTCGTCGCATCCGCAGAGGCGGCCGAGGAGACGTCGCCAAAATCCCCAAGGGCAAAGCGCCCCTGGATACAATCACCCCCTCCTTCGAAAAGGGGGTTCACCGCGGCGGGCGATGTCGCCGATGACTCGGACTCCGATGTGGAAGCCCTCCGAACCGAGGGGGGACTCGCTACTCCCCACACGGATGAACCCCCCGCAGACCCGGTCGAGGCGGGATGGACACCTCCCCATGCACCGGTTGAGGATATTGAAGGTAGGTGCCATTCTTTCTCCCCCTGCGACTTCGCGAAGCTCTCTCCGATTTGCTCGCTCATTCCGTCGTCGACATCAAGCGAGACTAGGTCTCCTGGACGCGGCCAAGGATCGAGCAACGAAGACGGCCGTGAAGTCCCCGGTCTTCCTGCCCAGGACGTGATATCCACACCTAGCGCTGTCGAACTCTCTATCGTGAAGGCTCCACGGCCGGCTATCTCCAACTTTATCCCTCGGTCGGAGATGCTTCGGGTCTTTCATGAGGTCGCGGAGTGCGCCGACTCCAACCTTTATTGGCAGGCGCTGTCGATGTGCAGGGCTGAGCTCCTAGCAAGCATGCTGGAGGCCTGGGAGATAAGGGTAGGTGCTTATGTTCCCGACCTACGCCGCTGTCGAGGGCTTATTGACACGCATTTTTGTAGACCCTTGCTCTCGGCTGAGCGCTGGAGGAGGCACGCATCTGCGAGCGGAGGGTGCTAGAAAACCAGCTCCGAGCTGCCGAAGAGGCTCACGCCGTCAAGGATGAGCACATCCGGCTTCTGTAGGCGGAAAGCGCAAGGGCAGTCTCCGACGCACAGACCCTTGCTGCGGAGACGTAACGTGCCGCGGTGGAGGCCCAACATGCAGCAGCGGCAGAGCGCGATGGACTGCTCCGGCAGATTGCGGCGCTGGAGGAGGAGAGGGCCCAGCTTGCTGTGTCCCTTGAGAGAGGAATCGGACGCTGGGAGACACGTCAATGGCGGCGTGGGGTGCGATGGAGTCCTTGGAGATGGCCCTCACGGACCTCATCGTCAACGTGCCAAACCTACGTTCGGTCCTGAGGACCTGGCGCAGATGCTCGCACGAATCAAAGAGGGCTCGGAGCTTGCCCTCCGCGGTGCCAGGACCTTCGGTGACCACTACGGCTTCGCGGGCGCTTGCATTTCTTTGGCCATGCTCCACAACCGCGGGTGTCCGATCCCCAGCTGGAGCTGCTAGCCAGAGCCGGGGCGATGTCGAGCGCCATCCACGATATCCGCCCAGCCGTTCGGGCCTTCTACAAGTGGATCTGGGGCTACATCGGGGAGCCCGCGGCCGAGGTGGCGCTATGTCGGATGCTACACGGGGAGGGGAACCTCGGCTGGTTTCTCGACGAGGTTCCTTGGCGCGACAAAGATGGTGCCGCCGTCCCTTTTTCGCTTCGGGCAGAGGTCTGATAGGGGCCGAGTCGTGTTTTTGGACCGCTCGATAGTCGAAGCAGACACTCGAGCGCTCCGTCCCTCACGTTTCGAAGTGGTGGCAGTGGAGCTGGCGCCTAGTCAAAGTAAACGCTCGAGCGCTCCGTCCCCTACCTTCCAAAGTGGTGGCAGCGGAGCTGGCGCCTAATCGAAGTAGGCGCTCGAGCGCTCCGTCCCCTACCTTCCGAAGTGGTGGCAGCGGAGCTGGCGCCTAGTCGAAGTAGGCGCTCGAGCGCTGCATCGCTGGCACCTAGTCGAAGTAGACGCTCGAGCGCTCCGTCCCCTACCTTCCGAAGTGGTGGCAGCGGAGCTGGCGCCTAGTCGAAGTAGACGCTCGACTTTGAGTGTAGTATTTATACTTCGTAGAGTGCGTGGGAACATCGTCTATGTCTTATTTATACTCTGGAAAGTACGCATAGGGGCAACATCCACGCGTGCGCGTGAATATCCGCGTCTTGTTTATACTCCGTAGAGTGCGTGGGAACATCGTACACGTCTTATTTATACTCTAGAGAGTACGCATAGGGACAACATCCACGCGTGCGCGGGAATATCCGCGCCTTGTTTATACTCTGTAGAGTGCGCAGGGACAACAACCGCATCTTATTTATACTCCGTAGAGTGCATGGGAACATCGTCCACGTCTTATTTATACACCGAAAAGTACGCATAGGGACAACATCCACGTGTGCGCAGGAATATCCACGTCTTGTTTATACTCTGTAGAGTGCGCAGGGACAACATCTGCGTCTTATTTATACTCCATAGAGTGCGCGCGGGGGCGTCCCCTGCTGCATTTTATTTATACTCCGTAGAGTGCACGCGGGGGTGTCCTCCGTTGCATTTTATTTATACTTCGTAGAGTGCGCACGGAGGCGGACCTCGACCTTGCGTCCTATTTATACTCCGTAGAGTGCGCGCGGAGGCGGACCTCGACGCTGCGTCTTATTTATACTCCGTAGAGTGCGCGCAGAGGCGGACCTCGACGCTGCGTCTTATTTATACTCCGTAGAGTGCGCGCGGAGGCGGACCTCAACGCTGCGTCTTATTATACTCCGTATAGTGCGCGCGGAGGCGAACCTCAACGCTGCGTCTTATTTATACTCCGTAGAGTGCGCACGGAGGCGGACCTCAACGCGTCTATGCACAGGATGAGAGCTTTGCAGATGATCAGCTTTATTAATCTCTGAGAGACCATGTGGAGGTCATTCCATGTGTATGATGAGTAATTGACATCGGTTTATGTAAGTCGAGTTTGGTTTGGGTGGTTCGATCCTTGACATTGCATGGTGCAATCGGGCTCGGTCGGATTTGGTCAAACCTGGTCAAAGTGGTTAGGATGAGTATTATGTCGACTTGTTAGGTTTGGGCTATTTCATTAAGGCATTTATGCTTAAATGTATCAAGCGGTGTTATTTGATGTGTTTCTTATCTGGTTGGCTGCAGGACATCGAGGCGGAGTCGTGGCGAGACACGGTGGACCGGACTAGGCGCAGGTGGCGCTGAGGTCAGAACGGTCGGGATGTGTCGAAGACGACGTGGACTCGAGGTGGTTGCGAGGCGTGCGAGGCAAGGAACGCGGAAGCTTCCCGGAAGTTGCAGCAGGGGCGTTTCGGTAAAAGCGCAAGACTACAAAAGGAAGCGGGTTAGCGGGCAAAGCATAGAGGGTAAAACAGGCAAAGCAAAATGTAAACCCATCAAGAAATGCTATAAATAGGAGTGTGTTTCCTGGTTGTTGGCATGACTGGGGGAGGGGTTTTAGGGTTTTTTGCTTTGTGCTTTAGTGGTTGAAAGAGTGGGTGTGTCTCCTATGCATGTGTGCTATGAGTTCTTGATTCTCAAGCATGTATGAGGAGTTTTAGATGAATTGTAAGAGAGAAGTGAGCTGAGATGTAAAACTCTTATTCTAATCATGTATGTCTCCGTATCGTGTTTATTATATTTTATGTTTGAGCTGTTGTTGAGTTCTTGCATTTCTATTGTTTTTCTAGTCTGCTTTCAAGTCCTGCATTTAACTTCTCTTGTGTCTTTTAGCAAGATCAGCGCTTCATGATTCTTCTTGGCAGTAGCTTGTTTGATCTCCTCTTTGCTAGTACTTGCGGTTTTGATTCCATGTGGTGAAGCCTTTCGGCCAAGCAAAAAGAAAAAATCTGCGTGCCAATCATTAATGGTTGCATGGCCAAAGCAAGTAACGTTGCATGCAATTTTTTTTCTCTTGCTTTCGGTTTTGGCCAGCAGCATTTGTTCATTGCTTTGGCCCTCACGGCAACAGTAGTACTCATTTCGGCCATGCATGTTTAATCAACTTCCTTGCCGAGAGTACAGTGCACAGGCAGCAGATTTATTTCATCTCCCTTGCGGTCTGTTTTTATTAAGTGAATAGTGCTGCCGAACAGGACATCCTGTAGCTGCCGAACAACATTAATCGGATGTCTTGCTGTTCCGACAACATGAATGGTCTTAATGGTTGTTGATTCTTCGGATGGGGATGTGGTCACTTTTCTAGTGGATTCAACTAGCAGTCTTATTTCTTTCTTGCCATCAGTTTTTCTGCCGAGTTCTTCTCTCAATTAAAGCTTTCGGCCAGCAGTGTTAAATGTCAGTTTTTGTCTCCCATGTGCAGTTTTTTAGCAGGGAGTGTTTCAGCCAACTGCATGCAGTAGCCTCAGTTACTTTTCGTTGGCAGCAGATCATTGGTTCTTTAGTGCAGTTCGGCCAGCAGAACTTGCAGTTTCTTTGAGCCGCAGATATTGTCATCTTTTGATCTCTTTGGTTGGTGGCTTTGGCTCTCTTTTTACAAGCTTTCTTTTCTTTTCTTGGCAGTAGCTCTCGGCCAGTAAACTACTGATTTTGGTTGTGCCTTTCAGTTTCTCGACAGATTTGTTTCGACTTTCCGGTGTGCAAATTTAATCTTCTTCGTAGCTTTCTAATAGCTACCGGAGAGCTAAGCTTTTGAGTACTTGTGGGGACGAATTTGTTTTTAAAGAACGACATTCACCCCCCCCTCTGTCGATCATTTTGATCCAACAATTGGTATCAAAGCCGGTTAGCTCTAATCAATAGATCTTAACCGGTCTCAAGAGCCATGGCGACGGACAAGTACTCAACCAAGCCGCCCATTTTCGATGGCATCGATTACCCTTTCTGGAAGAGCCGAATGGAGACATACATCCAGGCTCAGGGGTACGCTATCTGGCGCAAGGTCAAGGTCCGGTTTCTTGTTCCTGCCGATGAGAACATCAATGCTGGGAATATGCATGATGTTGAGGCAAATGCTAAGGCAAGGAACATCATTATCCAGGGCCTGAGTCGTAGCGAGTTCGATCGCATCTCCCACCTATCGTCCGCCTACGATATCTGGGTGACCCTCGACGCATACCATGAGGGCACCACCCAGATCAAGACGGTTCGACAGGACCAGTTCAAGCGAGAGTACAACAAATTTGAGATGCTTGCTGGTGAGTCCCTCGATGAGTGCTTCGCGTGTTTCCACAAGATCTTGAGCAACCTCCGAGCGGTCGGTCTCACATACCCCGACTCGGACAACGCTCGTCAGATGCTCACGACACTTGATCTGCGTGTTTGGGAGATAAAAGTGACCACCATCAAAGACACGACAGACCTCTCGACCCTAACTCTTGACGCGCTGTACTCGCACCTCAAGACTCACGAGATTGACGTTGTCTCTCGTAGGTCGAAGTCACAGTCGATGGCCTTGGTCACCGATCCTGTTTCTTCTTCTGGTCCTTCTTCTGATCCGCTTTGCGGTTTCTCCCTTGCTGCTCTATGTGACGTAACTGATGATCAGTTAGAGCAACTCGAGGATGAGCAACTGGCCCTCCTAGCTCGGAAGTTTTCCCATGCTTACAAGAGGAGGAGGGACAGAAAGAGGGGAGGACCCGTGATTTGCTTCGAGTGTGGTGGCCCCAACCACATTCGGGCAAACTGCCCCAAGCTGGAGAAGGGCAAGAACGACTACGGTGGTTCGGGCAAGAACAATTACATCGACAAGAACCGCAACAAGAAGACTCCAGCACACCCTCAAGGTAAGAAGAAGTTCTGCGACTTCGAGAAGGCCAAGAAGCTGTTCCACCGCGTCCTCACCGTGTTCGACGACCTCGACCTCAGCGAGGTGGAGGGATGGAGCGACGACGACGAGACGGATGACCAAGATCCCAAGAGCGGCAACGACTTCTCCGGCATGTGCTTCATGGCCCTCGAGGGCGAACTGAGCGACAGCGAGCTGTACTCCGACTCGGACGACGTATGCCCCACCTACGACCAGCTCAATCATGCTTTTCTTAAGCTAGGTGGATTTCATGCTAGAGCAAGGGCTAGGTGTACTGAGTTAGAGAAGGAAGTAGATAGATTGTCACTAGAGATTATTGCTCTTACATCTGCTCCCTCTAGTGATGATTGTGATACATGCTCTGCTTTGTTGGGTGATATGGAGAAGTTAAAGACCTCGCATGATAGTTTGTCCTCCGAGCTTGATATTGTTAAGGTGGAGAATCTTAGTCTCTTGGTTGAACTAGAAATGAGTAGGATTGCTTCTACTTCATCTGCTCCTGTTGAGGCTATTGCTTGCACCTCATGTGAGGATAAGGACAATGCTTTTAGAGGTCTTTACACCATGCTGTTTGATCTGCCAGAGTCTTGTGAAAACTGCAATAATTTGAAATTGAACCTAAAGAAGGCAGATCATAAAATTTTTGAGTTGTATGCTTGGTTGCTTGAGCCAGTTGCTTCATGTTCAAACTGTCCTAAATTAACTGCTGAACTTGAATCTGTCTCAAAATAGTTTCAAGAAATGATTGACCATAACAAGAAATTGGCTAATTATGCTTCTAAGAACCCTGTTAGCTCACCATGCAAAAATTGTGAAAAACTAAAAATTGACTTGATTGCATTGGATGAGAAATGTGTGAAGCTAACTAAGGACTTACTAGAGAAGCAACCATCAGATTGTAATGTGATTGCTGAGAAGGGGAAGGAGCCCAAGGGTAAGGTGGAGACGCTTAGCGACGTAAACCAACCGGCTAGTAGTAGGACTGTCCCTTCAGGGTCAGCTGTGCGTGCACAAGCCATTCTCTCCTCTACTGTTGGTTCTTCTTCTGCTCCCTTACCCTCTATTGTTCCCTCTTCTCCCTGCTCTTCTTGCACCTCTCTCTTTCGGGAGTGTCAGTACCTTATGAACACTCTCGAGAGATTGTAGGTGGCAAGAAGAAGCTTAATCTTATTCTAGACCAGTCCAAGATTTGCAGATTTAATCAGGGTCTAGGATATGATTTTTATGAGGACATGAGGAAGCATCCACCTACCGTGCTCCGACCCATAGCACCAGGTGTGATCGAGACTGAACCCAGGTCTGATGAGGTCAAATTCAAATCAGCGGGTTTTGTCCAAGGGATCTCTGACAGCAAGGTGATTCCACCTGCTGCTTCGGCCTCTCAGAAGCCGAAGCCCTCTCGTGCTACTTCCACCTCTCAGAAGGTGAAGTACCACTGCACCTTCTGTCAGAAGGATGGACACACAGTCGATCGATGCTTCAGGCACGCCAGGATTGCGTGTAGAGACCGTGCTGAGGCACTTAGGCGTATTCAGGGTCAGCCCCAGACTCTGAGTGCACCTAAAGCCAGCACGAGATCTAGGACTGCTTTTCTTGATGGGTTTGGGCAGCATCGAGGACTTGGTTTTTCTGAGTCTTCTGGTTTTCGTCCTCATGCTGCTCTTGGTCATGGCTTCCGCCGTTCTGAGGGTACATCTCGTTTCCCTCGTTGAGACAGCTACCCGCGGCGTGTTCAGCCTGTTGCCGGTGCTCCGACTCGCATGCCCGTAGCAGTCGGATCCAGCAACAGCTTCGGGTCTGCACACAGACCTTTTGGCGTGTTGAGTGACAGAGAGCGTAGGGTAGCTAGAGGTCAGTCGTGTGTGGTTACTTCTGCTACTCGACGTGTTGTTTAGTATTGGGTGCCAAAATCACTTCTGATTTACCCCAGTACTGAGACTTTACTCTCTTTTTGACTCAGGTTCGCCGGGCTGGGAAGGGAGAGGTTTGGCTCGTAGACTCCGGGTGTTCTCGACACATGACCGGAGATTCACGTTGGTTCTCTTCCCTAGCCCGTGCTCCAGGTGATGAGACGATCACCTTCGGAGATGCTTCATCTAGGCGCGTCATCGCCAAAGGTACAGTGCGCGTTAATGATTCATTTCTTTTGAGAGATGTTGCCTTGGTTAGTAAGCTGCGGTATAATTTGCTTTCAGTCTCTCAACTTATCGATGACGGTTACGAGGTGAACTTTAAGAAAAACGCTTGCAAAATTCTTGATTCTTCGGGTAGTCTGGTTTGCGGGATTTCACGTTATGGGAGGATCTTTCGTGCTGATTTTTCTGAGTCTTCTGGTGATCCTTTCCGGTGTTTGGTTGCTTCTGAGTCCCGTGATCTGACTTTCTGGCATAGGAGACTTGGTCATATCGGATTTGACCATTTGACCTGAGTTAGCGGCCACGATCTCATTCGTGGTCTGCCGAAACTCAAAATGGTCAAAGATCTCATTTGCGCTCCATGCCAGCACGGCAAGATGGTTGCCGCTTCTCACCCTCCGGTCACAGTTACTATGACCGATGCACCGGGACAGCTGCTCCATATGGACACTGTTGGACCAGCTCGAGTGCAGTCAGCAGGAGGGAAGTGGTACGTCCTTGTCGTGGTCGATGACTATTCGAGGTTCTCTTGGGTGTTTTTCTTAGCCTCGAAGGATGAGACGTTTACCCACTTTCGGGGTTTGTTTAGTAGGCTTTCTGTTGAGCTCCCGGGTGCCTTACGAGCGATCCGCAGTGACAATGGCACGGAGTTCAAGAATTCCTACTTTGAGAGGTTCTGCGATGAGACCGGTGTAGAGCATCAATTCTCCTCTCCGCACATCCCACGACAAAATAGCGTCGTGGAGAGAAAGAACCGTACCTTGGTCGAGATGGCCAGGACGATGCTTGATGAGTACTCTACACCGCGAAAGTTTTGGGCTGAGGCTATAGCCACCGCGTGCCATGTTTCTAATCGAGTTTTTCTTCGGGCACACTTGCACCACACTTCTTATGAGCTGAGATACGGGTGAAAGCCCAACGTCTCTCATTTTAGTGTGTTTGGTTGCAAGTGCTTTATTTTGAAGTCCGGGAACCTAGATAAGTTCGAGTCATGCTCTTGTGATGGGATCTTTCTAGGTTACTCGTCTTCTTCGCGGGCTTATCGGGTTTGGAACTGTGAGTCTAGCAAATTGGTAGAGACCTACGAGGTGACCTTTGACGAGGCCAGTCCGGGGACTAGGCCCGATATTTCAGGTTCTTTAGAGTAGTCCGAGCCCATCTTTGTGGATGATGAGGACGATGGAGATGAGGGTTGTCTACCCGATCCAGTCCCTCATCCACCCCTTGAGGTGCCTTCTTCCACCGCACCTCGAGGCGATCAGCCCTTGCCTTCTACTTCTTCTGGAGCTAGTGGCTCTGTTCCTACCTCGTCAGCTCATGAGGTAGAGGCCACTTCTTTATCTCATCCTGGACCTCCTAGACACATTCAAAAAGACCATCCTTCTGAGCAGATTATTGGAGATCTTTTTGAGCGAGTCACTCGTTCAAAATCTGGCATGTCTCAATTCTGTCTCCATTCTGCCTTTGTCGCCTCCTTTGAGCCCAAGGATGTCAGTCATGCTCTTTCCGATGAGTCTTGGGTCAACGCCATTGTTGTAGGGGTGGCCCCCACCTAAGCCCAGCAGGCATGTTAGGAGGTTATAAGAACCAGAGTAACATGTGTAATGACATAAGTGCCCCTAATGGGGATGTACAGATGTAAGGGCATAACTGTAAAAGCATACTCCATGTGAATATATATATATATATATCAGGATGAGGGGGAGGGTGAGGCAGAACACTCCCACCTCTCCACTACCATCTCTCTCTGTTTGGTCTGTAACCACAACAGTTGGCGCCGTCCGTGGGGAGGACAGGGACAAGCCTGAAGACCGAAGAAGAAGGATGGCACCGAAAAAAGCTTCATCAGCGGTGGCGACGGGAAGGAAGACGGCTGGGTCGGAGCGGCGCGTGAATACCGGGGCTTCGGCATCGGCCGTTGAAGGAGCTGGCGATACCGGGGTACAGGAAGGCTCTTCAAGGAGCAGGCATAAACCTCGGCGCCACCAGCGCAGGTCACAGGTGGCCCATCATGTCCTCGACACCGAGAGCGCCCGCCAAGGACCCGACCCCGCCTCATGGAGGGGAGACCGGGGATCGGAAGGCGGACTTGGTTGCGGCGGCCAACCCCACGCAGAACAAGAGCTCCTACATTATGGCAAGTGGTGCGAGGTACACGGCTACGGTGATCATTACACAAGAGCATGCACCACGGTTATGGAGCTGCGGAGGGTGACGACCGGGTCTCGGGCTCTGCCTCCTCGGCCCCTCGCCGGAGCCCATGTGGGGCACCCAAGGGGTAGCCCCCTGCGAGCCACCGCAGCGGAGGGCGCGCAGCATCGCACCGTCAGCATCATCACCGGAGGTTCCTCTTCAAGGGCCCCCGGGGAGCAGCCGCAATCGTGGATGCCACCCTGCAACATCACCTTCGACTTGAACGACGCCAGGGCTGTGGAGGACCCTCACCAAGACCCTCTGGTCATCCAGGCCCTCATAGCACGCTGTGAAGTCAGGCGCGTCCAGGTCGACGGGGGAAGATCCGCGAATATCCTGTTCGCAGAGGCCCTCGACCATATGGGGATCCCCCGCAGCCGGCTAGAGCAGCCAGGAGCTCCACTTCAAGGCTTCGGAGGTCAACCGCTGCAGGCCCTGGGGCACGTGTCCCTTCCGGTCACTTTCCGTCAGGAGGGCAACAAGGGTAACATCCGGACCGAGCATGTCATCTTCGACGTCATGGATATCCCACATCCTTACAACGCCATACTGGGGCGACCCGCCATCAACTCTTTCGAGGCGATCCCACACTACGCGTTTTTGTGTGTGAAGCTCCCGGGCCCGGAGGGTGTTATCACCGTCTTCGGCGATCAGGACCTGGCCAGGCGTGCTGAGGTCAGCAGCCGAGTTCCGCATCGCCCGGTGCACGCCCTCTCCGACACGCTCGGCGAGGGGCCCTCCGCCCCCGGGTGGACGCCCAAGCCTCGGCCCGAGGGCGGAGTCAAGAAGGTGCCGCTCCAGGCGGAGGGACAGTTTGTGTCCATCAGCGAGGGGCTCCCCCTGGGGGTCGAACGGGATCTGCTCCGAGTGCTTCAGGACAACGTTGACATTTTCGCATGGTCCCCGGAGGACATCAAGGGCGTAGACCAAGCGGTAATCGAGCATCGCTTGGCGGTCCGCCCCGACGCCAAGCTGGTCAAGCAAAGGCTTCGGCGTATGTCGATGGATCGGCAGCAGGCGGCCAAAACAGAGGTGGCGAAGCTTCTTCGGGCCGGGGTCATTCGCGAGGTCCACCATCCAGAGTGGCTCGCTAACCCGGTACTAGTCAAAAAGGCCAGCGGGGCCTGGCGTATGTGCATCGACTTCACGGCGCTAAACAAGGCGTGCCCAAAGGACAATTACCCCTTGTCGCGCATCGATCAGCTGGTCGACGCCACCGCTGGGTGCGAACTAATGAGTTTCCTGGACGCCTATTCCTGCTACCACCAGGTATACATGGCCGAAGACGACGAGGAGAAGACCAGTTTCATCACACCACTTGGGACGTTCTGCTTCGTCAGAATGCCCTTTGGCTTGAAGAACGCAGGCGCTACTTTTACCTGCCTCGTCGCTATTGCCCTGGCCGCCCAGCTCGGGAGGAACGTCAAAGCTTACGTCGACGACGTGGTGGTCAAAACCCGGCAGCTTGCTCTGCATGGCCGGGACCTCCAGGAGACCTTCGACAACCTCCGGAAGGCGGGCATCAAGCTCAACCCCGACAAATGTGTCTTCGGGGTGCAGGCGGGCAAACTCCTAGGTTTCCTTGTGTCCGGACGGGGAATCCAGGCAAACCCCGACAAAGTAGACGCCATCCTGGGTATGGAGCCGCCCAAGACAACGAGGGAGGTCCAGAGGTTGGCGGGCCGCATGGCAGCACTAAGCCGCTTCCTATCCAGGGCGGCGGAGCGGGGCCTGCCGTTCTTCAAGACACTCCGCGGGTGCGACGGATTTCGTTGGGGCGGCGAGTGCGCGAAGGCCTTCAACGAGCTCAAGGAGCACCTGGCAAGCCTCCCCACTCTGGTCGCCCCAGCACCAGAGGCTCCCCTCCTGCTCTATCTGGCCGCGTCAGCCACCGCGGTCAGCGCCGTCCTCGTCTTAGAGGAAGGCGCCATGCAGCGGCCCGTATACTTTGTCTCTGAAGCCCTACAAGGCGCCAAGACAAGATACACGGAGCTTGAGAAGCTCGCCTACGCGCTGATCATGGCCTCTAGGAAACTTCGGCATTATTTTTTGGCCCACCCGATCACAGTGCCTTCCTCATTCCCCCTGGCAGAGATGTTACACAACAAGGAGTCCACAGGGCGCATCGGCAAATGGGCCGCCGAGCTCGCTCCCTTCTCCTTGACATATGCCTCACAAACGACAATCAAATCCCAAGTTCTTGCGGATTTTCTCGCCGAATGGACCCCGCCGGCCCAACCCGTCCAGGCGCACGATGACCCCGTCTGGACGCTCACCATTGACGGAGCTTACGGCGTCGCGGGCGCCGGCGTAGGTGCGGTGATCGTCATGCCCGAAGGACAGCGTCTGCTATACTCGGCGCGCCTTGCCTTCCCCGCTACCAACAACACGGCTGAGTACGAGGCGCTGCTCTTTGGCCTGACGAAGCTCAGGGCAGTCGGCGCGAGACGGGTGCTAGTCCGCACCGACTCGCGCTTGGTGGCTGGTCATGTGGACAAGTCATATCAAGCCAAGGACCCTGAGTTGGCCAAGTACCTCGCGGCCGTGAGAGCGAGGGAAAGGCACTTTTTGGGCGTCACCGTCAAGGCCATCCCCTGCGCGGAGAACGAGCAGGCTGACGCCCTCGCTAAGGCGGCTAGCCAGCAACTGCCCCCCTGATGGGGCGTTTTACGAAATATTATTGCAGGCGGCCATCGCGCAGGACAACCGGGACGCGGCACTTGTCCACCACATCGACCGGCCTGGTGACTGGCGAGAGCCCATCTTCAATTTCTTGCAAGGCATCGCCGAGCCGGAGAACCCCGCCGAGCTTCAGTGTTTGCAGCACCGCGCAAGATCCTTCCAGGTGTTCGAAGGGCTACTCTACAAGAGAGGGGTTTGCGCACCGCTCCTGCGCTGCCTCTCGAATAAGGGAGGAAAGGAGCTCCTTGCGGAGATCCACGCGGGCGCGTGCGGGTCCCACCTGGCACCGAGGTCATTAGTCGGCAAGGCGTTCAGGCAAGGCTTCTACTAGCCAACTGCCATCACCGACGCCCAGGACCTCGTCCGTCGGTGCCAAGGGTGCCAGTGGATGGCACGCATCGTCCGTAGGCCCCCGACGAGCCTCAACACCATTCCTTCGGTGTGGCCACTGGCACGCTGGGGCGTCGACATAGTAGGACCACTGGCCCAAGCTCCGGGGGACCTGCGGTTCGTGGTAGTCACGCTGGAGTATTTCACCATATGGCCGGAAGCGGTCGCCCTGGCTAAAGTAACCTCTACGGCCATACAGCGCTTCCTCTGGCAAAACATCATATGTCGCTTCGGCGTGCCCCGGGAGCTCACGGTCGACAACGGCCTGTAGTTCAACGCCATCCTTTTCAAAGAATATTGTGATAGCATGGGCATCACCCTTCGATTCGCCTCGGTAGGGCATCCCCAGTCCAACGGGGCGGTCGAACGGGCGAATGGCGCCATCTCCGCTGCCATCAAAAAGCGCCTGGTCGGGTTGCCGAAGAGCAAGTGGCCAAGCGAGCTTCACAGTGTTCTTTGGTCGCTTCGCACAACGGTAACGCGTCCAACGGGTTTCACGCCGTTCAAGCTCCTTTTCGGCGACGAAGCAGTAACGCCAGAGGAAATCAAGGCTGGCTCGTGGAGGATCCTCGTCCAAGCACCCGAAGAGGAGCGCCATGTGTCGTTGGACCTCCTCGACGGGCTACGGGCAGATGCGGCCCACCATGTCGAGAAGTATGCGCGGCAGACAATGCGTACTCGGGACCGCTCTATATGCCCGCGGGGATTCAAGCCTGGGGATCTCGTTCTCATAGTGGCGCTCCAGGCGGAGACCGCTGGCAAGCTGGAGTCCAAGTGGGAAGGCCCGTACATCGTAATGGAAGCATTGCCGAAGGGGGCGTACCGCCTCGCCACGCTCGAAGGACAAGCCCTCCGACACACATGGAATGCGGACAGGTTGCGGCGATACTACGCCTAGAAGCAGGACGACAAGCGTAGAGCCACCAGCCCCTTGTTGTACAATGCTCGCCCGCGCAAACGGGAGTTCAATAAAGATTGCTGTTCCCAGAGCATTGTCTGTCCGCGCTGCGCAAAACAAAGTCCACGGACTCTAAACAAGACGTAGCGTCGAGGTCCGCCTCCGCACGCGCGAGTCTCCGGACTATAAAGGAAGTCGTAGCGTCGAGGTTCGCCTCCGCACGCGCCAGTCCACGGACTCTAAATAAGACGTAGCGTCGAGGTCCGCCTCCGCACGCGCGAGTCTCTGGACTATAAAGGAACTCGTAGCGTCGAGGTTCGCCTCCGCACGCGCCAGTCCACGGACTCTAAATAAGACGTAGCGTCGAGGTCCACCTCCGCACGCGCGAGTCTCCGGACTATAAAGGAAGTCGTGGCGTCGAGGTTCGCCTCCGCACGCGCCAGTCCACGGACTCTAAATAAGACGCAACGGGGGGACGCCCTCACGCGCACCAGTCTACGGACTCTAAATGAAGTCGTAGCGTCGAGGTTCGCCTCCACACGCGCCAGTCCACGGACTCTAAATAAGACGTAGCGTCGAGGTCCGCCTCCGCACGCGCGAGTCTCCGGACTATAAAGGAAGTCGTAGCGTCGAGGTTCGCCTCCGCACGCGCCAGTCCACGGACTCTAAATAAGACGTAGCGTCGAGGTCCGCCTCCGCACGCGCGAGTCTCTGGACTATAAAGGAAGTCGTAGCGTCGAGGTTCGCCTCCGCACGTGCCAGTCCACGGACTTTAAATAAGACGTAGCGTCGAGGTCCGCCTCCGCACGCGCGAGTCTCTGGACTATATAGGAAGTCGTAGCGTCGAGGTTCGCCTCCGCACGCGCCAGTCCACGGACTCTAAATAAGACGTAGCGTCGACGTCCGCCTCCGCACGCGCGAGTCTCCGGACTATAAAGGAAGTCGTAACGTCGAGGTCCGCCTCCACACGCGCCAGTCTACGGACTCTAAACAGGACACAGCGGGGGACGCACTCGCGCCCGCCAAAAGGCGGAGGTCTTCCCCTCGCACTCGGCGGCAGCTCAGTCTTGGCGCGGTGCGGACAAACCCGTGCCGACGTCATCGTGGCATTGGAGGACTCCTTCGAGCCACCGGAGGAGGTCCCCCTCCCCACGCAGCGTCTGCTGCACGGCGACCCTCGCTGCCTCTTCCCCGAAGCGGCCCCAGATCCGTTGGTGGAAGTTCTGCAGGCTAGGCCCGATGGAGCGAATGGCATCCGACATAACCTCTGGTCGGCCGGGAAAATCCAGTTGAGGATTCGCCAGCTCATGGGTATGTCTACACCCACGAGTGTGAAGCATGGCGAGGGCGAAGCACGCACCAAGATAGCCGCAGTGCTCGCCAAAGGTTCTGGCGCCACGAAGAGCAATGCCTGCCCCCTCCTCGATCAACTCGAGCGTCTCCGACAGGTCCTCCGGCCCGTGCATCGTGTCCGGCACTCTGACGCACAGATCTCAGAGGGCCTGGTTCAGAGACTCCATGGCCCGCCACGCCGACGTGGATGCATTTTCCAAGACACGGCTATTCCCTGCAGCAGACTCCGCCAGCTGGGCTTTCTCCCCTTCTAGGACGGCGATCTGCTGCAGGAAGGCGGCGCGCTCCTCAGCCGCGGCGCACTTGGCTTCCGTGGCCTCGAGTTGCGCGGCCGCCATGGCGCAATCCAGCGCGCGAAGCTCTTCATCCTTCGCCGCGAGAGCATTGTTTGCTTCGCGAAGGCTGGCTTCCAGAACCCTCCGCTCCCGAACACGGGCCTCATCAAAGGCCCGGCTGAGGGCAAGAGTCTGGCAAAACAACAAGTCAGCAGGCGCCCGGCAGTACCCTAGAAACTGAAGCACACATGTTTACCCTCATCTCGGAGGCCTGCAACGCGAGCGCTAGCAGTTCCCCCTCGCATGACGACAATGCCTCTCGGTCAAGGTCGTTGTCGGCACGCTCCACGGCTGCGGGGAGGACGCGAAGTATCTCCAGGCGCGGGAGGAAGTCCGAGCGACCAAGCCCCGGCCCCAACGCGCCAGGATTTACCGGGGCCTCGGCCACGTCAACAGCAATGGACACCTGCGGGGCATCCTGCACAAGGCTTTGGACTTTGCGCATACCTCTGTTGCTCAATCCTTCGCCACATCCGGGAGACTTCGTCTCGCCTGATGTTGGCAGAATGAGCGAGCAGATCGGAGAGAGTCTCGCGAAGTCATATGAAGAAAGGGACTCACGCCTACCTCCTACGCCTCCCGGAGCGGTAGGAAGTGGTGCCGGCTCGACCGCCAAGTGGGATGCGGGCACCAGACGCCAGACGTATCGACCCCTCGCTGGCAGCGGGGGCTGAGTCCGAGGGCGTTTCGCCTACAGCGGCACAAGCGATTCCTCCGCGGCAACACCAGCTGCGGTTCCCGTCGCCCCCATGGCTTCCTCGTAGGGGGCGCGCCCTCGCCGGCTGCTGCGGTTGATAACGCACCATCAACCGTGGTTTTCTCGCCGGGAACGGTGCTCCCCCCGGGTTGGCGAGTTCCGGCTCAACGGTGCCCGCAAGCACGGGTTCGTTGGCGTCGGCAGATGGTGCCGGGGGATTCGAGACGGCGCGCTCCTCTGAAACAGTGTGGCCGGGCCCACCGCCGGTCGCACGCCCCGTCTCAGCTGTGCCAGCCGTCGAGGGGCCTGCTGGGTCGCATACGGCAGCCGGGGAGCGCGCGCACGTCTACTTCGACTAGGCGCCAGCCTCCGCTGCCACCCGTTCGAATGGTAGGGGACGGAGCGCGCGCGCGTCTACTTCGACTAGGCGCCAGCCTCTGCTGCCACCCGGTCGAAGGGTAGGGGACGGAGCGCGCGCGCCTCGGCATCGAGCTAGGCGCCAGCCTCCGCAGCCACCCGTTCAAGGGGTAGGGGACGGAGCGCGCGCGCGTCTACTTCGACTAGGCGCCAGCCTTCGCCGCCACCCGTTCGAAGGGTAGGGGACGGAGCGCGCGCGCCTCGGCTTCGACTAGACGCCAGCCTCCGCTGCCACCCATTCGAAGGGTAGGGCACAGAGCGCGCGCGCCTCGGCTTCGAGCTAGGCGCCAGCCTCCGCTGCCACCCGTTCGAAGGGAAGGGGACGGAGCGCGCGCGTGTCTACTTCGACTAGGCTCCAGCCTCCACCGCCACCCGGTCGAAGGGTAGGGGACGGAGCGCGCGCGCCTCGGCTTCGAGCTAGGCGCCAGCCTCCGCTGCAACCCGTTCGAAGGGTAGGGGACGGAGCGCGCGCGTGTCTACTTCGACTAGGCGCCAGCCTCCGCGGCCACCCGGTCGAAGGGTAGGGGATGGAGCGCGCGCGCCTCGGCTTCGAGCTAGGCGCCAGCCTCCACTGCACCCCTTCGAGGGGTAGGGGACGGAGCGCGCGCGCGACAGCTTCGACTAGGCGCCAGCCTCCGCTGCCACCCGTTCGTAGGGTAGGGAACGGAGCGCGCGCGCCTCGGCTTCGAGCTAGGCGCCAGCCTCCGCTGCCACCCGTTCGAGGGGTAGGGGACGGAGCGCGCGCGCGTCTCCTTCGACTAGGCGCCAGCCTCCGCCGCCACCCGTTGGAAGGGTAGGGGACAGAGCACGCGCGCCTCGGCTTCGACTAGGCACCAGCCTCCGCCGCCACCCGTTCGAAGGGTAGGGGACGGAGCGCACGGGCCTCGGCTTCGACTAGGCGCCAGCCTCCGCTGCCACCCGTTCGAAGGGTAGGGAACGGAGCGCGCGCCTCGGCTTCAGCTAGGCGCCAGCCTCCGCCGCAAGTCGTTCGAAGGGTAGGGAACGGAGCGCGCGCGCCTCGGCTTCGAGCTAGGCGCCAGCCTCCGCTGCCGCCCGTTCGAAGGGTAGGGAACGGAGCGCGCACGCCTCGGCTTCAGCTAGGCGCCAGCCTCCGCCGCCATCCGTTCGAAGGGTAGGGAACAGAGCACCCGCGCCTCGGCTTCGAGCTAGGCGCCAGCCTCCGCAGCCACCCGTTCGAAGGGTAGGGAACGGAGCGCGCGCGCCTCGGCTTTGAGCTAGGCGCCAGCCTCCGCCGCCACCCGGTCGAAGGGTAGGGGACGGAGCGCGCGCGCCTCGGCTTCGAGCTAGGCGCCAGCCTCCGCTGCCACCCGTTCGAGGGGTAGGGGACGGAGCGCGTGCGCCTCTCCTTCGACTAGGCGCCAGCCTCCGCCGCCACCCGTTCGAAGGGTAGGAAACGCAGCGCGCGCGCCTCGGCTTCGACTAGGCGCCAGCCTCCGCTGCCACCCGTTCGAAGGGTAGGGAACGGAGCACGCGCGCCTCGGCTTCGAGCTAGGCGCCAGCCTCCGCTGCCACCCGTTCGAGGGTTTGGGGACGGAGCGCGCGTGCGTCTACTTCGACTAGGCGCCAGCCTCCGCCGCCACCCGTTCGAAGGGTAGGGGACAGAGCGCTCGCGCGTCTACTTCGACTAGGCGCCAGCCTCTGCCGCCACCCGTTCGAAGGGAAGGGGACGGAGCGCGCGTGCCTCGGCTTCGACTAGGCGCCAACCTCCGCTGCCACCCGTTCGAAGGGTAGGGAACGAAGCGCGCGCGCCTCGGCTTCGAGCTAGGCGCTAGCCTCCGCTGCCACCCATTCGAATGGTAGGGAACGGAGCGCGCGCGCCTCGGCTTCGAGCTAGGCGCCAGCCTCCGCCGCCTTCCGTTCGAAGGGTAGGGGACGGAGCGCGCGCATCTGCTTCCGATAAGGCGCCAGCTCCGCTGTACTTCGACATCACCTTCCATCCCACACCTCGAGCTCCCCAACCGCAAGCTTGGAGAAATTCACAGGCCGCAGGGACGGAGGGGCCAAAGGACTCGGCGACATGGCTTCAGCCCTGTGAAGCCCTTCACCATGAGAGGCTCCTGTTGTAGGGGTGGCCCCCACCTAAGCCCAGCAGGCCTGTTAGGAGGTTATAAGAACCAGAGTAACATGTGTAATGACATAAGTGCCCCTAATGGTGATGTACGGATGTAAGGGCATAACTGTAAAAGCATACTCCATGTGAATATATATATATATCAGGATGAGGGGGAGGGTGAGGCAGAACACTCCCACCTCTCCACTACCATCTCTCTCTGTTTGGTCTGTAACCACAACAGCCATGCATGAGGAGCTAGAAAATTTCGAGAGAAACAAGGTCTGGTCGCTTGTCGAGCCCCCGTGAGGTCACAATGTCATTGGGACTAAGTGGGTGTTCAAGAACAAGCAGAGTGAGGATGGGGTGGTTGTTCGAAACAAGGCTAGACTGGTTGCTCAGAGGTTCTCCCAAGTTGAGGGTCTGGATTTCGAGGAGACCTTTGCCCCTGTAGCTAGACTTGAGGCCATTAGAATCCTGCTTGCCTTTGCAGCTTCTAAAGGTTTCAAGCTGTACCAGATGGACGTCAAGAGTGCCTTCCTTAATGGCTTCATTGAGGAAGAAGTCTATGTAAGATAGCCTCCAGGTTTCGAAAATCTCAAATACCCTAACCATGTCTTCAAGCTTTCCAAAGCTTTGTATGGACTTAAGCAGGCCCCTAGAGCTTGGTATGAGAGGCTTAAGTCCTATCTGTTGAGTCATGGTTTTGAGATGGGTAAAGTAGACAAGACCTTGTTCATCCACCGGTATGGCACCGACCTCTTGCTCGTCCAGATTTATGTGGATGACATCATCTTTGGCGGCTCCTCGCATGCTCTTGTTTCCCAGTTTTCCGATGTCATGAGCTCGGAGTTTGAGATGAGCATGATGGGTGAGTTGAGCTTCTTCCTTGGCTTCCAAATCAAGCAGACTTGGGAGGGTACTTTCTTGCATCAGGGCAAGTACACTCGAGACCTCCTGAAGCGCTTCGATATGAGTGATGGTAAGCCTGTGTCCACTCCGATGGCTACCTCAGCTTCACTAAACCCAGATGAGGATGGCGAGCTAGTTGATCAGAAGGAGTATAGGAGTATGATCGGCTCCCTCTTGTACCTCACTGCCTCGAGACCGAACATACACTTTGTTGTATGTCTTTGTGCTCGGTTTCAGGCTTCTCCTCGCATATCTCACCGCCAGGTGGTGAAGCGCATTCTTCGGTACCTTCGAGGTACCATTGACTATGGTATCTGGTACTCTTCCTCTTCTTGTCTTTCCTTGAGAGCCTATTCGGATGCAGACTTTGCCGGCTGTAGGATAGGTAGGAAGAGCACTTCTGGCACCTGCCAATTTATTGGCACTTCTCTCATTTCCTGGTCTTCGAGGAAGCAGTCTGGAGTTGCACAGTCCATTGCAGAGACCTAGTACGTTGCTGCAGCCAGTTGCTGTAGCCAGGTGCTTTGGATGGTCTCGACCCTGCGGGACTTTGGGTTAGTTATCGACAGTGTTCCTCTCTTTTGTGATAACACTTCTGCGATTAACATTGCTAAGAACCCAGTGCAGCGCTCCCGGACCAAGCACGTTGATATTCGCTATCACTTCCTTAGAGACCATGTAGAGAAGGGTGACATTGTGCTCCAGTTTGTGGAGAGTGACCACCAGTTGGCTGATATCTTCACCAAGCCATTGGATAGCTCTAGGTTTTCAACTCTGCGGGGAGAGCTTGGGGTGGTTTGTCCTTATGGACTATTGTGAGAGGAGTTTTGTACTTTACTGCTATATTATATTGATTATGCTCTTACTCTTATCTGTTGCATTGCATTTTGGGTGCATTCAGGTTTAGTCCTTCTAGCACAGGTTAGAGTGTTTCTCTAGTCTAGTTGCTTAGACGTCTTCCTCTCGTCTTGTGATCTAGGGTTCTACTCTGTTAGCCGCTTCTCCTGTTTCACTAGGTTGAGCCTACTCACTGCTTTTAGGTTCTAGCGAGGGTCGGGCCACCCTCGGGTAGACAGGGTACGTGTTTGCTCCTTAGTATGCTAGATTACCGGCTAATGGTCCTAGAGTCATATGGGGTAGATGAGAATCAGTCTGAGCCATAGTATCCTCTATATCTTATCTATGCTTTAAGGGCTGCCTTTTCTATTTTCCTTGCCAGCTTCTCGATTTATTGCTTTGGTTCAGGGGGAGTTCTTTTGGGAGCTTCTGGAGCTTAATATTGACTTAACTCAACTTGAACTAAAAGTTGCATCTCATATTGAGGGGGAGCTGGATTTTCTTGCATTTTAGTATTTCGCATTGTAATATAACTACATGGAGCCTTGATTATTATCCTGTATGACATGCTTTAAATGCTTTACACCTTGCCATGACTTGTGCTTATTTGCTAGATTTATCATGACTTCATATGTGTAGACTAGCTTTTGCCGTGATAAGATACTTAAAATTGCATAACTGGAATTAAAACTTGTCATGCTAGCATTTGAGTCTAGTCTTTCTTGAGCTATTCTTTTATGATTCATGCCATGTCAAATAGGCTGAGTTGAGTCTTGAATCTAGGTTGAATCTTAGATTGAGCTATTTTTAGCATCTTGATACATCATGAGTTAGCACAATCTGTTAAAAAGCAAAAAGATCTCTTTTTATGTGCGAAAAAATTGATTTCACCAATTCTTTTTCATGAGACGGCTTGCCAATGCACTAGGCATGAACTCAGGGGGAGTTTTGGATGACCTAGACTATCTTCTTAAGTTTGTCGCTTGGAGTAGTCGCATAAGGCATGAGATCTAGCACATGATAAAATTTTTGGTTGGAAACAATCATAAGCTTTAAAAAATATGTTAATTGTGCAAAATTTGCTTAATCATCTAAAAATGAAACGTGCTTAAACAATTGATACACTCTTGAGCTTGTAGCACTCTAGTTGACTCAACACTAGCTTCTTGTTTCCGCTTAGCTTATTGACATGGCCTGCATCATCCTTGGATATCTCTAGCTAGACTTTGCTTATTGATGACTTGACATACTCACTAAATGCACTACATTTTCAGATTGTCATCTATCTGTTCTAGCTAGGATATACATATCTTGTCATGATCTCGATAGCTTTTTATTGAGTTATGGCTTGGTGTACTTCATTATGGTCATTATGGATAATTCTCATGGCTCTAAATGCTTTGAATAAACAAACTTCAACCATTTCATCCATATGCATAACTATTCTCTCTTTTGCATCCTTGATGTGTTTATTGCCAAAAGGGGGAGAATAGAGGAGAAAAAGTCATTTGGGAACATTTTAGAGCTTTGGAGAACAATTTGCTCTTTCAGTTGTTGCTCTAGTGGTTCCTTCTGTCAACATGGTTATTAGCTTCATTCTTCTTTTGGACCATGTTGGTTTCTTCAAACTCAAACTCAACTTCGTGCTTTTTCTGGGTTTGTCAATATACTCATCAAGGGGGAGATTGAGAGACCATGTGGAGGTCATTCCATGTGTATGATGAGTAATTGACATCGGTTTATGTAAGTCGAGTTTGGTTTGGGTGGTTCGATCCTTGACGTTGCATGGTGCAATCGGGCTCGGTCGGATTTGGTCAAACCTGGTCAAAGTGGTTAGGATGAGTATTATGTCGACTTGTCAGGTTTGGGCTATTTCATTAAGGCATTTATGCTTAAATGTATCGAGCGGTGCTATTTGATGTGTTTCTTGTCTGGTTGGCTGCAGGACATCGAGGCGGAGTCGTGGCGAGACACGGTGGACCGGACTAGGCACAGGTGGCGCTGAGGTCAGTACGGTCGGGATGTGTTGAAGACGATGTGGACTCGAGGTGGTTGCGAGGCGTGCGAGGCAAGTAACGCGGAAGCTTCCCGGAAGTTGCAGCAGGGGCGTTTCGGTAAAAGCGCAAGACTGCAAAAGGAAGCGGGTTAGCGGGCAAAGCATGGAGGGTAAAACGGGCAAAGCAAAATGTAAACCCACCAAGAAATGCTATAAATAGGAGTGTGTTTCCTGGTTGTTGGCATGACTGGGGGAGGGGTTTTAGGGTTTTTTGCTTTGTGCTTTAGTGGTTGAAAGAGTGGGTGTGTCTCCTATGCATGTGTGCTATGAGTTCTTGATTCTCAAGCATGTATGAGGAGTTTTAGATGAATTGTAAGAGAGAAGTGAGCTGAGATGTAAAACTCTTATTCTAATCATGTATGTCTCTGTATCGTGTTTATGATATTTTGTGTTTGAGCTGTTGTTGAGTTCTTGCATTTCTATTGTTTTTCTAGTCTGCTTTCAAGTCATGCATTTAACTTCTCTTGTGTGTTTTGGCAAGATCAGCGCTTCATGATTCTTCTTGGCAGTAGCTGGTTTGATCTCCTCTTTACTAGTACTTGCGGTTTTGATTCCATGTGGTGAAGCCTTTCGGCCAAGCAAAAAGAAAAAATCTGCATGCCAATCATTAATGGTTGCATGGCCAAAGCAAGTAACGTTGCATGCAATTTTTTTTTCTCTTGCTTTCAGTTTTGGCCAGCAGCATTTGTTCATTGCTTTGGCCCTCACGGCAACAGTAGTACTCATTTCGGCCATGCATGTTTAATCAACTTCCTTGCTGAGAGTACAGTGCACAGGCAGCAGATTTATTTCATCTCCCTTGCGGTCTGTTTTTATTAAGTGAATAGTGCTGCCGAACAGGACATCCTGTAGCTGCCAAACAACATTAGTGGGATGTCTTGCTGTTCCGACAACATGAATGGTCTTAATTGTTGTTGATTCTTCGGATGGGGATGTGGTCACTTTTCTAGTGGATTCAGCTAGCAGTCTTATTTCTTTCTTGCCATCAGTTCTTCTGCCAAGTTCTTCTCTCAATTAAAGCTTTCGGCCAGCAATGTTAAATGTCAGTTTTTGTCTCCCATGTGCAGTTTTTTAGCAGAGAGTGTTTCGGCCAACTGCATGCAGTAGCCTCAGTTACTTTTCGTTGGCAGCAAATCATTGGTTCTTTAGTGCAGTTCGACCAGCAGAACTTGCAGTTTCTTTGAGCCGCAGATATTGTCATCTTTTGATCTCTTTGGTTGGTGGCTTTGGCTCTCGTTTTACAAGCTTTCTTTTCTTGGCAGTAGCTCTCAGCCAGTAAACTACTGATTTTGGTTGTGCCTTTCAGTTTCTCGACAGATTTGTTTCGACTTTCCGGTGTGCAAATTTAATCTTCTTCGTAGCTTTCTAATAGCTACTGGAGAGCTAAGCTTTTGAGTACTTGTGGGGACGAATTATTTTTTTAAAGAACGACATTCACCCCCCCCCCCTTTGTCGACCATTTTGATCCAACAATCTCCCGTTTGCGCGAGCGAGCGTCTTACAATAAGCAAGGTGCCGAGCTTGCTACAGGCTTCCCCTCTGTCCTAGACATAGTACCGCCGCAACCTGTCTGCATTCCATGTGTGGCGAAGTGTCTGCCCTTCCAATGTGGCGAGGCAATAGGCTCCCCACTGAAGAGCGGCAGCGACGATGTATGGGCCCTCCCACTTGGATTCCAGCTTGCCGACAGTCTCCGCATGGAGTGCCATTTTGAGGACGAGGTCTCCTGGCTAGAATTCCCGCGAGTGCATGGTGCGGTCGCACGCGTGCGCCATTTGACGCGCTTATTTTACGATGTGTTGGGTCGCGCTTACTCGCTCTCCTTCGAGAAGGTCTAGGGACAATTGGCGCTCCTCCACCAGCGCCTGAACGAGGACCCTTCTTGAGCCAGCCTTAATTTCTTCGAGCATCACCGCCTCATCGCTGAAGAGGAGCTTGAACGGCATGAACCCCGTTGGATGGGTCACCGTTGTGCGGAGGGACCAGAGTATGTTGTGGAGCTCACCTGGCCACTTGCCCTTTGGAAGCCCGACGAGGCGCTTCTTGACCCCGACGGAAATGGCGCCATTCACCCGCTCGACGGCTCCGTTAGACTGCGGGTGCCCGACCGAGGCGAATCGGAGTGTGATGCCCATACTGTCGCATAACTCCTTGAACGCAGCGGAGTCAAATTGCAGGCTGTTGTCGACAGTGAGCTCCCTAGGCACTCCGAAGTAGCATATGATGTTCTGCCAAAGAAAGCGCTGCATGGCCCCGGAGGTTATCTTAGCTAGAGCAACAGCCTCTGGCCACCTGGAGAAATACTCCAAGGCGACTACTATGAACCGCAGGTCTCCTGGGGCCTGAGGAAGTGTCCCCACAACGTCAATGCCCCACCGGGCCAGCAGCCATACTGGAGGAATGGGCTGCAGACTCATCGAGGGTCTGCGAAAGACCCATCCCATCCATTGGCAGCCTTGACACCCGCGCACCAGATCTTGGGCGTCGGCAACGGTGGTTGGCCAGTAGAAGCCTTACCTGAATGCCTTGCTGACTAGCGATCTCGGTGCAAGGTGCGAGCCACAGAGTCCCGCGTGAATCTCCGCGAGGAGGTTCTTCCCCTCTTTGCGCGAAAGGCATCATAGGAACGGAGCGCAGACTCCCTTTTTGTAGAGCACACCATCAAGCACCTGGAACGACCTGGCGCGATGTTGTAGGCATCGGAGCTCTAAGGGGTCGTCTGGCTCTGCGATTCCATGCAAGAAGTCAAAGATGGGCTCCCACCAGTCACCCCGCTGTGCAATTTGGTGTACGAGGGCTGCATCACGATTGTCCTAAGCGATGGCTGCCGCGGGTAGGACCTCGTAGAATGCTCCTTCAGGAAGGGGAAGCTGTTGGCTGGCGGCCTTCGTGAGAACATCGGCCTGCTCATTATCTGTAACATCCCAAATTTTGGATGTTTAAAAATTTTGGGTAATTTAAAAATGTTTGTTTTGCATCTTGCTGACATTTGAATTTTGTAGAAATCTTATTTGAGTCTTTCTGAGTTTTGTGCACAGCAAAATAATAAAATGGGGGTTTAACCTCTGGGAGCTTAATTGAAAGTTAATCTATTAATCAAAACATGGATTAATTAAAGAGAAGAAAAATTGAAATCCAAGGGCAAAGTTAAATAAAATATAAAGTAAAGAAGTAGTAGCTTTTGCATCAATATGTTTGAGCAAGGATTTAAATTAAAAAGCTCAAAACCCAAAACAATTTCTAAAGACTTCCAATTTTTTTCCCAATCTCTTTTCCTCCCTGCCCATGGGCCCACCTCCCTGTTTTCCTCTCTGCCCGATGGGCCGAACGCTGCTGCCACCCCCTCTCTTCTTTCTCCCCCTCCCGTTTTCCCTCTGCCGCTGGGCCCTCCTCCCTTTCCCTCTGCGCGTGGGCCCCTGCCTCTCTCTTCCTCCCCTTTTTCCTCCACAGCCGCATGCTGGTCGCTGGCTCTTCCTCCTCCCTTCGTTTCTTTTCTTTGCCGTCTCCTCCGCTCTCTGTCTGCTCGCAGCAGCCGCGCTCACGCTCGACTATCGTACACTCCCACCATGCCTACTTCCGTCGCGTCGCCGTCCCCTCACCATGTCCACGCCCATGCCCTACTCCGCTGAAGCCAACCCTCCCCGTCGCACGACCGAGAGCGCGCATCCCCCGCACCGTGCCACTTGCATTGGCCGCATGCGTTGTCGTGTCGCCAGGACTATGGCCTGTCCGCGCGCGTCACCCCGAACCACGTCATGCCTGGCCACTTTGTCCCGTCACCCGAACCTGTAGCCACGCTGTCGCCACCTCTCCTGCGAAGACTAGCCACCCGCTCGACTGCCGCGCGCCCCTTTTTCCAACTATAAAACCTCACCAGAAGGTCCCATTTGCGCCGCCATCCTTCACCTTAACTTCCACCCAAAGCAATTGGCATTCTCGAGCCCCTAGCATCACCGGCGACTTTGTCTTCCTGAAAACCGGCCGTCAAGCGCGCCGTCAATTGAAGCCATGCCGGTTCAATTCCTCTCTCCCGAAGCTTCCTAGGAGCACGGGGAAGCCGTAACAGTCCTCATCCGAGCTTCCCCTCACCTGTGCACTGCCGGCACCGAGCCCCATCCCATACCCCCGCCGCCGCACATCGCCGGCCTCCCCTGGTGCATCCCCGGCTGGGCCAAGGCCTTAGTAAGCACTCTCCCATCTCTCTCATGCTCATTCCCTCCCTAATTCAACTCCCCGCCCTCCCTTGCGACGGCGCCCCCTCCTCATCTCGCCGCCGGCCGCTCAAATGAGCCGCCTGAGCTGCCCGTCTCTTTTCGGTTGACACCACCGCCCCCCTTGGCTTACACACCACCACCGCAACCCATTTTGACGGTCCCCAACCTCCCTTCGGCCGCCGCTCGCCGCCGGCAAGGCTCCCCTCCATCGGCTCCGCCTTGCTCTGTTTTGGAGCACCGGCACTTTGCTAGCTCATCTAAATTGATCCCCCACCCATGGCAAGAAATTGCGGTTGCCCGGATGGTTAGCCGAGCGTGAGTAGCACGCAGGTCCTCTGTTAGGTCCTGAGTTCGAGTCCTCTGCCCCGCATATTTTATTTTCATTTTTATTTCTGTTTTGGTAATCCAGTTCAATGAATAAAAGTCAGGGAAAGCTAGAAAATAATCCAGATAGACTAATAAATTTAATTAGGATATAAAATAAAGGTTTGCTAAACAATACAACATGAACCCTTGTATATTAGTAAATGTTATAGAATTGAACGTTGAAAATTTTAAATCATAAACCATTGTATTCATGCCTTAGCAATTAGGAGAATCCTATTTGACTATTAAATGATGTGAACATTAAACCACAAACCTTTAGACTATGATGCTCAAATTGAATTAGAAAATTATATTGCACATAATTGAAATATGTGTCCAATATTTAGCGTGCCATCGATAAATAAAACTTAGTGTTAGATTTTGCTAAATAGCAAATATAGAAATGTAACCTTGTAAGACAAGCCTTGCTAGATAAATAAAGTTAGATTAAAAAGAAAGCTAAATCTAATAATAATAACAAAGGTGTAGACAAAATGATAATGGTGCCCCCAATTAAATCCCAACGATAGATTTAGTAAATAATAATGTCAAGCATGATTAAATATAGCAAGTTACGACCCGTATAAATAGATTCTAATTCAAATTAAACTAAGTAATAACTGAGGATACATAAAATGTTGAGCCATAAAACGCTATAACACCGAACTCTAATATTTATTCGGTAAACCCAAAAAATATATACATCGCTATATATAACAAGTGCATTGAAGATTAACGCTCGACAAAAACAAAGCTCAGCTAAAGCTCGTACCCCGAATCATAGGTCTAGCCTAGCTCATGGAACTTCCTTGATAAATATAAAAGTAATAAAAAGAAGTTATTAAGTAAAATAGGGTAAGCCATAGTATTCAATGGCCGGCTCAACCTAGTCCTCTCCAAATCTAAAGCAAGATAATCTCATTAATATTTCTGTGTCATAAACCCTCTTTCATTTGAATGTCCTTCTACCAATCATCACTTTGTTCCAACTAGTTCGGCTCCGACAATACTCCACGTCCAATCAACCTCGTCTCAAATCACCTATTTAATCATAATAAAAACTAATCAAGTTCAATTGGGTTTCTTTGGATTTGTTTGGATCCTTTGAGTTATTTGCATTTATTTGGATTCAGTTGTTTAGCGCACAATTAGAAACTGGAGTCATGAAGAATCAAGGGAACAAGCGTGATCAGAGCAAAGTGAAGATAAAGAACAGGAGCTCAAGAGAAAGCATTGTGTGAGCACAATATCGCGGTAAACCGCGCCAGACGAGTCAATTTTTTGATCATGTTGAACCTACATTTTCTGCAAATTATTTTTGTTTAAAATATCAAATTGCATGCTGTTATTTTATATGCAAATACATGTTTAATTTAATATTCTAGTTATATGCCCATTATTAACTTGATTAATATTACACCTCCTTTGGAATATTTGAATATGTGAACCTTGTCGCCCTAGCAAAATTATAATAGTAACCTTTCAAAAATAAGTCCGTAATTATACGCCATGCTTAGCATTGCATAGATAGTTAGGGGCGCTGAAATGCCCCAAGCATCATTATCATTTTGAATCATGAGAAACTGGTTTGGGAAGTCATGGTGGTAATGACTGGTATATGTTGGTATGATTATTTTATATTCCCAAAAACCCCAACTTGCTTAAATATCTGGGCGGATGGTTCGAGTGTGTGTGTATGTGGTGCAGTGGAAGCACAAAGTGGGTAGTGGTAGATCCGCCCAGATACCACTAAGGACTGAATCTTGTCACGACCTCCTGTGTAAAACAAGTACAACCACAAGTCTGTAAAGTACAACTTGGCTTAGTAAATTTACCGGACCCTGAAAGTCATTATCATGGCAGTAGTGCAAGGGGCTGTCTGGGTGGTAGACTTGAGTGGGACACCGCAAGTGGCTGTCTAGGTGGCGGGCTTGAGGGTGAAGTTCTTCTGTGGCGTGCTAGCAGTGTGGGTAGCCAGCTACTAGGCGCATAGGAGGGGAACATCCCGCACAACCTATGAGACCTGCCGCAAGCGGGATATGCTCATAGGGGTGAGATGATGGAAGGGGCGAGGTACTTTGAACGGTTATTGTGATGGTTGCCTCAACTGCACGACTAAGGAATCGTGTGGGGCAATGAGTGAACTGTCTCTTGTGGGTAAAGTGTGCAAACTCTGCAGAGTCAAAACTATTCGAATAGCCGTGCCCACGGTCAAGGGCGGACATAGGAACTTAACCAGATATAGTTCTATTTCAAAAACTTTGTGGGTGGAATTGAAAAGTGGAGGGCAGTGGAAAGCCCTGATTTGAATTGTCCTGGGTGTTGTCCCAGTGGTAAGTTAAGTGGTTATAACGCTGAAAGATGCTATATGGTGCGGATGCCATGTAACGGTGGATGGAATCTGGATCGCTATTATTATTGCATTCTCTTACACATTATATTTTTGGTCAAAACTGCTAGGTCTCAGAAAATTTCTATGTATTATATTTTAAATAATAATAATACTTCTCACAAAATAAAATGTCAGGAAGAATAAATAGAGTCGTAAGAAAAGAAGTTGGATGTTTGTGGTAAATACATAAAGATGTCGGTGGATTTACGTCGATCATAAAAAGGAAACGATAGTGTGGATTCTGAGAGAAATAAGTTAGCAGAGTCTAAATGAATAGATAGGCTAGATTGATGATTTGAATGATTTTTGGAGAATTAAGGAGTGCGAAGGTAATTGCTGGATCAATTTTTGGGAGATATTGGTGATAATGGGATTAATAGGATTTGATCGATTCCTAGATGAGTCAATTGAATTGTTGGGAGTTTGGAGATATGATAATTGGAGTATAAACTTGATCAATGATATTCTTGGTGGAGGTATACTAGTGGATTAGTTAGAAATAGATAATGGAAAATAAGGTTGATTATTGTAAGAGCAAATTGTGGTTGTGGATCAATAGCAAAAAGGAATGGGTTGATAGGAATTTTGGAATACAAAAGATATTGGTGGATTGTATAATTGATAATATTCGCTGTTTGGAGTTTTAGACAGCACTCAATATAGAAAGTGTGTGTTCGGTGGATTAATCAAATGATATTAGATAGATGATGTCACTAGCTGTTTGGAGTTTTAGGCAACAATTGATCGGTGGATTATATAAATTATGATACTCGTTGTTTGGGGATTTAGGAAATAATTGATTGGTGGATTGTATAGTTGATGTTATCCGCTGTTTGGAGTTTTAGACAGCAGTCAATAAATAAAGTATACGATCGGTGGATTAATTAAATGATGTCACTCGCTGTTTGGAGTTTTAGACAGCAATCAATATAGAAAGTGTATGATTGGTGGATTGTATAAATGATGTCACTCGCTGTTTGGAGTCTTAGACAGCAATCAATTTGGAAAGAGTATATTCGGTGGATTAAGTAATGATGACACCCGCTGTTTGGAGTCTTAGACAGCAATCAGTAAGGAAAAGGTGTCTTTGGTGGATTAAGTCAATTATGGCAATCGCCATGTGGATTTTAGGTAGAATTAATAACACTATGATTTAATAAAAATAATGCTTCTAAAAGCGATTTTTGGCAAATAAAATAACCCGAGCCTCTCCTTTGATAAGCCATGCATGCTATTTATTTGCATCCTGTGTATTGGCTCGCGGAGCACGGTGGTTTGTGCTCACACTCACTTTCACAACAAATCCAGAATCAGGATTCAGATCACTACGCTTCAGCAACACTATTTGGTCATGGTGGCAAAGAAGATGAAGATGTCGAGGGCTAGGTCGCGAACCTCCAGTTGGCTGCCTGTGGGCATGTCCTGAAGGTCCCACCTGTGTGCTTCATTCCCGCTGCTGCATTTTGTTGATTTCGGCCCAATCGGCCCGTGAGTAAGTTTACTATTATATTTACGCTTCCGCATGATATGTACTTTGATATTCAGAACTGTAATCTGTGAGCACTATCTACTGATCCAGGGAATAGTGCGATGAAATCACAGAGGATTCCAGATTGTAATATCTGGGCCCCTACATTATCCACGCAAGGGATGGCCTTAATCGTGACTCCCAGGAAGTGTCGCTCCTTTGCTCTTACAGCTGTCAGGTACTTGGCCAGCTCAGGATCCTTGGCTTGGTAGGATTTGTCAACGTGGCCCGCCACCAGCCGTGAATCGGTGCGAACAAGGACCCGTCGTGCTCCAAGGGCCCTCAGCTTCGCGAGGCCGAAGAGCAGTGCCTCATATTCGGCCGTGTTATTGGTGGCCAGAAATGCAAGGCGCGTCGAATACAGCAGGCTGTGCCCTTCCGGGGTAGTGACTACTGCGCCCACGCTAGCGCTAGAAGCGCCATAAGCTCCATCGGTGTTGAGCATCCACACCGGGTCCTCTGGCTGTTGGACGTGCTAGGCTGGCGGGGTCCATTCCGTAAGGAAGTCCGCGAGGACCTGTGATTTGATTGCCGTCCGCTAGGTGTATGTCAGGGAGAACGGCGTGAGCTCAGCCGCCCACTTTCCGATGCGCCCCGTGGATTCCTTATTGTGCAGCATCTCCGCTAAAGGGAATGAGGATAGTACTGTGATTGGATGGGCCAGAAAATAATGCCGGAGCTTTCTCGAGACCATAACCAAGGCGTATGCCAGCTTCTCCAACTCCGTATATCGTGTCTTAGCGCCCTGAAGGGCTTCGGAGACAAAGTATACGGCGCGCTGGAGGGCACCCTCCTCGAGGACAAGAACGGCGCCGACCGCCGTTGCTGTAGCGGCGAGGTAAAGCAGGAGGGGAGCCTCTGGTGCCGGGGCGACCAATGTGGGGAGGCTTGCGAGGTGCTTCTTGAGGTCGTCGAAGGCCTTTGCACAGTCGTCGTCCCAGTGGAACCCATCACATTCGCGAAGTGTCTTGAAAAATGGCAGGCCCTGCTCTGTCGCCCTAGACAGGAAGCGGCTCAGTGCGGCCATGCGGCTAGCTAGCCTTTGGACCTCCCATGTCATCTTGGGCGGCTCCATGGTGAGGATTGTGTCGACTTTGTCAGGGTTCGCCTGGATGCCACGTCCGGACACGAGGAAGCCCAAGAGCTTGCCTGCTTGCACGCCGAAAACGCACTTGTCCGGATTGAGCTTAATGCCTGCTCGCCTGAGGTTGTCGAAGGTCTCTTGAAGATCCTGACCATGGGAGACGAGTTGCCTGGTTTTGACGACCACATCGTCGACGTAAGCCTCCACGTTCCTCCCGAGCTGGGAAGCGAGCGCTAGCGCAATGAGGCGCGTGAATGTTGCCCCTGCATTCTTCAAGCCAAAGGGCATTCTGTCGAAGCAGAATGTCCCAATTGGTGTGATGAAGCTGGTCTTGTCTTCATCGCCCTTGGCCATGTAGATCTGGTGGTAGCCGGAGTATGCATCCAAGAAGCTCATGAGCTCGCACCCTGCCGTAGCGTCCACCAGCTAGTCTATGCGCGGCAAGGAGTAGTCATAGTCGTGGTGTGCCACCGCCCCGAGAGAATTGAGGGCTGGACGCCCTAATATGGCGTTGTATGGGTGCGGGGCATCGACAATATCGAAGGTGACATCTTCACTCCTCGCGTTTCCGCCCTGGCCAAAGGAGATTTGGAGGCGTACCTGACCCAATGCACTCAACGGCTGTCCTCCGAAGCCCTACAGCGGGGTCCCTGGGGGAACCAACCGAGTCCGGGGGATCTCCATCTGGTCAAAGGCCGCCACGAATAAGATGTTCGCGGAGCTACCTCCATCGACCAGGACGTGTTTGACGTCCTAAACATCAAGCTTGCAAAGGATGAGAATGGGATTACTCTTTCACAATCCCATTATGTGGACAAGGTCCTAACCAGGTTTGGATTTATTGACGGTAAGCCAGTAGCCACACCCTATGATCCAAATGCAAAGCTACATAAGAACACTGGGCATGGGAAGGATCAGCTTAAATATTCTCAAATAATAGGATCCCTGATATACCTAACTAGTGCAACGAGGCCAGACATCTCATATGCGGTTAGTAGATTGAATCGTTATACGTCCAATCTAGGAGATGATCATTGGATAGCACTAGAAAGAGTACTCAGATACTTGAAAGGGACCTCTAATTTGGGAATACATTATTCTGGCCATCCAGTAGTCTTGGAAGGATTCAGTGATTCTAACTGGATCAGTGACTTGGATGACATGATAGCTACGAGTGGCTATGTATTACTCTAGCAGGTGGGCCGTTTCTTGGAAGTCTTCGAAGCAGTCAGTCCTTACACTGTCCACCATGGAGGCTGGATTAGTAGCACTTGATTCAGCGGTTGTAGAGGCAGAATGGATTAGAGAACTTCTTTCTGATCTGCCTGTGCTGGAAAAGCCTATTCTAGCCATATTGACCTACTATGATAACCAAACCGTTCTGGTTAAGGCGAAGAGTAGGAAGGACAATATGAAGTCCTCATTTATGTCATTTGTATATTAGATATATACATTTGTATAAATGGCAAGATGGAATTACATGATTATATGCAATTTATGTCATTTATATTCTGCAGGAAATGTTTTGAATTTGTGTTTAATATAGCTGGAATTAAAACTGAAAATATGCTTTTACCGCAAATTTACAACATATATATATATATGTGTGTGTGTGTGTGTGTGTGTGTGTGTGTAACCAGCGCGTAGGTGTAAAATACGTGGGAAAGTTACTGATGTTTTTGAATGAGGTTATTGTTAAACCTTCATAATGCTAGAAAGTTACTGACATTTCTGAATGAAGTTACCACGGTAGCGAGGGAAGTTACTGCCGAACGCTTACAGTACACAACCGGTGATAACTTTTCGGGACGCAAAACTGCACGCATAGAACGCACAGGCGCAGAATAGCGCTAACATGTGTGTGTATAAAATGAGTGTCCACCTGGAGTAAACTACAATGCAAACAAGGAATTAAGGTCACCACAACTAAGGATGGAAATAGATCGAATACGATTGAATAGTCTCAAATTCAAATTTGAATCTATATTTTTAAAATGAATACGAATTCAAATATTCTCGAATATGAATACGAATCGAATGTCATAGCGGATATGAATTTGAATCGAATATGTACTTAATTCGGTCAAATACGAATACATGCTACAACTTCTGTAACAAATCTCGATAGAACAAATTCCTAACAGTTTTGCTGATTTTTCACTGGTTTTTGACCGGTTATCGGAACAGTTACCTGTTTCAAACCGCCCAAATTCAAATTTCGAATCACAAAATTCGTCTGGGTTTTTCCCGAGTTCCGGAAACGGATCGAATACGAATATAAATGTTCTTGAATACGAATGCGAATACGAATATTCTCAAATACGGATACGAATATGAAGATATTTAAATACGGATATTCGACTAACACCATACATCATTCTACTAAAGACGCTTGGCATATATTTCGGTAACATTGTCATCATGCACACCAGGAGACTGCGTCCCATTTTACTATGTAAAAATGCCAAAATGTTGCATACATACAGTAATTTTACTCCTAAGGGTTCTATTTTCACTTCACTTGATGAAGCAACAAATCGCTCATTGTGGCTGCAAACAAAAATGCATCTCTCGTTGCAAAGCTTGGCTCAGTTGTGCAGTGGGTTTGGCCCCTCAGGCACCAACCTCTTGGACACCCCGTGCATGTGGCCATAACCATCACCAAGATGCTGCCTTGAGGTTGAAGAAGATGCCTGCTTGGAGAAGTAGCACTTCGCTGGCGGCGAGCCACCGCCAAGAGCCATGTCATCCAGATCTGGAATTCTCCGGCCGTAGCTGACGCCTGCCATGTGCGCTAGTAGTAGAAGGGCGATGAGCAGCAGCAGCATTAGCCTGGTGTTTTGTGAGCTCAAGCTCAACATGGTGCAATCTCAGGAAGTGTTACAAGGGAAGGTGAGGCAGAGACACAGAGGAAGGGAGAGGGGATCGAAGAACTGGACCAAGAAGTTCGAACGCAAATGTGTTGCTTCGCTTCTTTTACTGTGAGAAGGTAATGGACAACAAAGTCGCCTGCTACCTTTCCTGTGGTCTATTAACTCTCAAGTCCTAGTGTCCTGTAAGAAGTAAATGTGACGCTTAGCACCGACTTGGGCACCTAATCCATAACGACGTGTCAGATTGACCTCGTATAAATTATAGTATTTCTTTTTTTGAAAAATACCTCTTGTAATAAGCTGGGTATCGAACAATACATGAAACAAATTAGGGGAATATATAGTTCGTTCGCCCAATACACTAAACTCCCAAGAACAATGGAAGTCAACAACTCGCAAGCACTTGATTGTGATTTGCTGAAGTGGCTGATAGTGACGATTTTAGCGAAACGGGCTTAAAGCCCCGCTCTCCCCATGCTCCTCTTCCGCACAAAGCCAACTACAGATCTTCATTCCGCTCTTGTTTAGTACCACACCGCCTATTCAAAGAGCAAAAGACCTACTTAAATACTCGCTTCATTTCCCACTGGTTCGCCGAGCCAAGTAGCGATGGCTTGTCAGTTGTCACCCGAGCGGGGGCTATGAGGTGGTGCGGATGCCTGGTGTTGGCGCATTGTGCCTGGGCTGTGATTGCATTTCGCGGCCCGCCCGTTCCAAGTTGCGTAGTGGGTTGCTGGCGCTTGGGCGAAGGTCCGGGTGTCGCAGCACCTGAAGCGGCGGGGACCGCGTGAGGCTGGCTTCACAGAGCAGCGTATACCGCCTGCTTTCAACGGTGGGAGGATAACGGGACGCTACATCCAAGGCCCGCTTAGGCGCATGTGCCCTCTTTGGCAGACCGTCCATCTTTTTTTTCCGATTTTTATTTTTGCAATTTTTTTGGGTGCTCGTCGGCCGTGAGGAACTTGATATTTCTAAGTGTGGCATCTCTTAGATGTTAAGAAGTTATTTGTAGGTACCATGCATGCATACGTACGTTAAATTTCATTGAAAGAAGCAAGAAATACGAGGGCCATCTAACCCCGTAATCCGTAGACATCTTTGTGCCTTTGTGGAGTCATGTTGTTGGGTGGCATCCGAGCAGATCAACGTGTAAGATCAGAATTTTCAAGCACTCTGTAGTAGACATCCATGCAAATCTTAAGCGTGCCTGCAATCTCTGGAACTGAAGTGTACTCCGTAACAAATCACTAGGGAATAGGGGAACAGATGCACACAATATCTTCATTTTGCAAGGCAAAGCTCTCGCGTAGTCGGATCTAACTGAAGTATACATATTTACACTCGTAAATAAATCAAATTTGAACATACAACGAAACACTAAATGTTGTGGTTACAGACCAAACAGAGAGAGAGATGGTAGTGGAGAGGTGGAAGTGTTCTGCCTCATCCTCCCCCTCATCCTGATATATATATTCACATGGGGTATCCTTTTACAGTTATACCCTTACATGCATACCTCCCCATCAGGGGCACTTATGTCATTACACACGTTACTCTGGTTCTTATAACCTCCTAACAGGCCTGCTGGGCTTAGGTGGGGGCCACCCCTACGACAGGAGCCTCTCATGGTGAAGGGCTTCACAGGGCCGAAGCCATGCCGCCGAGTCCTTTGGCCCCCTCCGTCCCCTGCGGCCTGTGAATTCCTCCAAGCTTGTGGTTGAGGAGTCCGAGGTCTGGGATGGAAGGTGCCTTGTTGAAGCAGACACGCGCGCGCTCCGTCCCCTACCCTTCGCACAGGTGGCAGCGGAGGCTGCGCCTAGTCGAAGTAGACGCGCGCGCTCCGTCCCCTACCCTTCGAACGGGTGGCAGCGGAGGCTGGCGCCTAGTCGAAGTAGACGCGCGCGCTCCGTCCCCTACCCTTCGAACGGGTGGCAGCGGAGGCTGGCGCCTAGTCGAAGTAGACGCGCGCGCTCCGTCCCCTACCCTTCGAACGGGTAGCAGCGGAGGCTGGCGCCTAGTCGAAGCCGAGGCGCGCGCGCTCCGTCCCCTACCCTTCGAACGGGTGGCAGCGGAGATGGCGCCATTCGCCCGTTCGACCGCCCCGTTGGACTGGGGATGCCCTACCGAGGCGAATCGGAGGGTGATGCCCATGCTGTCACAATAGTTTTTGAATAGGGTGGCGTCGAACTGCAGGCCATTGTCAACCGTGAGCTCCCGGGGCACGCCGAAGCGACATATGATGTTTTGCCAGAGGAAGCGTTGTATGGCCGCAGAAGTTACTTTAGCCAGGGCGGCCGCTTCCGGCCATCTGGAGAAATACTCCAGCGTGACCACCACGAACCGGAGGTCCCCTGGAGCTCGGGCAAGCGGTCCTACTATGTCGACACCCCAGCGTGCCAGCGGCCACACCGGAGGAATAGGGTTGAGGCTCGTCGGGGGCCTGCGGATGATGCGCGCCATCCACTGGCATCCTTGGCACCGACGGACGAGGTCCTGGGCGTCGGTGATGGCAGTTGGCCAGTAGAAGCCTTGCCTGAACGCCTTGCCAACTAATGACCTCGGCGCCAGGTGGGATCCGCACGCGCCCGCGTGGATCTCCGCAAGGAGCTCCTTTCCCCCCTCAGTCGAGAGGCAACGCAAGAGCGGTGCGCAAACCCCTCTCTTGTAGAGTATCCCTTCGAACACCTGGAAGGATCTTGCGCGGTGCTGCAAGCGCCGAAGCTCGGCGGGGTCCTCCGGCTCAGCGATGCCTTGCAAGAAATTGAAGATGGGCTCTCGCCAATCACCCGGCCGGTCAATGTGGTGGATGAGTGCCGCGTCCCGGTTGTCCTGCGCGATGGCCGCCTGCACTAATATCTCATAAAACGCCCCATCCGGGGGGCAGTTGCTGACTGGCCGCCTTAGCGAGGGCGTCGGCCTGCTCGTTCTCCGCGCGGGGGATTGCCTTGACGGTGATGCCCAAAAAGTGCCTTTCCCTCGCCCTCACAGCCGTGAGGTACTTGGCCAACTCAGGGTCCTTGGCTTGATATGACTTATCCACATGACCGGCCACCAAGCGCGAGTCGGTGCGTACTAGCACCCGTCTCGCGCCGACTGCCTTGAGCTTCGCCAGGCCAAAGAGCAGCGCCTCGTACTCAGCCGTGTTATTGGTGGTGGGGAAGGCGAGGCGCGCCGAGTATAGCAAACGCTGTCCTTCGGGCGTGACGATCACCGCACCTACGCCCGCGCCCGCGACGCCGTAAGCTCCGTCAATGGTAAGCGTCCAGATGGGGTCGTCGTGCGTCTGGACTGGTTGGGCCGGCGGGGTCCATTCGGCGAGAAAATCCGCCAGGACTTGGGATTTGATTGCCGTTCGTGAAGCATACGTCAAGGAGAAGGGGGCGAGCTCAGCGGCCCATTTGCCGATGCGCCCTGTGGACTCCTTGTTGTGTAACATCTCTGCCAGGGGGAATGAAGAAGGCACTGTGATCGGGTGGGCCAGAAAGTAATGCTGAAGTTTCCTGGAGGCCATGACCAGCGCGTAGGCGAGCTTCTCGAGCTCCGTGTACCTTGTCTTGGCGCCTTGGAGGGCTTCAGAGACAAAGTATACGGGCCGCTGCATGGCACCTTCCTCTAAGACGAGGACGGCGCTGACCGCGGTGGCGGACGCGGCCAGATATAGCAGGAGGGGAGCCTCTGGTGCTGGGGCGACCAGAGTGGGAAGGCTTGCCAGGTGCTCCTTGAGCTCGTTGAAGGCCTTCGCGCAATCCCCGTCCCAACGAAATCCGTCGCACACGCGGAGTGTCTTGAAAAATGGCAGGCCCCGCTCCGCCGCCCTGGATAGGAAGCGGCTTAATGCTGCCATGCGGCCCGCCAGCCTCTGGACCTCCCTCGTTGTCTTGGGAGGCTCCATACCCAGGATGGCGTCTACTTTGTCGGGGTTCGCCTGGATGCCCCGTACGGACACGAGGAAACCTAGGAGTTTGCCCGCCTGTACCCCGAAGACACATTTGTCGGGGTTGAGCTTGATGCCCGCCTTCCGGAGGTTGTTGAAGGTCTCCTGGAGGTCCCGGCCATGCAGAGCAAGCTGCCGGGTTTTGACCACCACGTCATCGACGTAAGCTTCGACGTTCCTCCCGAGCTGGGCGGCCAGGGCAATAGCGACGAGACGGGTAAAGGTAGCATCTGCGTTCTTCAAGCCAAAGGGCATTCTGACGAAGCAGAACGTCCCAAGAGGTGTGATGAAACTGGTCTTCTCCTCGTCGTCTTCGGCCATGTACACCTGGTGGTAGCCGGAATAGGCGTCCAGGAAGCTCATGAGTTCGCACCCCGCGGTGGCGTCGACCAGCTGGTCGATGCGCGGCAAGGGGTAATTGTCCTTCGGGCACGCCTTGTTGAGTGCCGTGAAATCGATGCACATACACCAGGCCCCGCTGGCCTTTTTGACTAGTACGGGGTTAGCGAGCCACTCTGGATGGTGGACCTCGCGGATGACCCCAGCGCGAAGAAGCTTCGCCACCTCCATCTTGGCCGCCTGCTGCCGATCCATCGACATACGCCGAAGCCTTTGCTTGACCGGCTTGGCGTCGGGGCGGACCGCCAAGCGATGCTTGATTACTGCTCGGTCTACGCCCTTGATGTCCTCCGGGGACCATGCGAAAATGTCAATGTTGTTCTGAAGCACTCGGAGCAGATCCCGTTCGACCCCCGGTGGGAGCCCTTCGCCGATGGACACAAACTGCCCCTCCGCCTGGAGCGGCGCCTTCTTGACTCCACCCTTGGGCCGAGGCTTCCCAGGGGCGGAGGGGCCATCGCCGAGCGTGCCGGAGAGGGCGTGCACTAGGCGATGCGGAGCGCGGCTGCCGACCTCGGCACGTCTGGCCAGGTCCTGATCGCCGAAGACGGTGATAACACCCTCTGGACCTGGGAGCTTCATACACAAAAACGCGTAGTGCGGGATCGCCTCGAAAGAGTTGATGGCGGGCCGACCCAGTATGGCGTTGTAGGGATGTGGGATATCCACGACGTCGAAGGTGACCTGCTCGGTCCGGATGTTACCCTTGTTGCCCTCCTGACGGAACGTGACCGGAAGGGACACGTGCCCCAAGGCCTGCAGTGGTTGACCCCCGAAGCCTTGAAGTGGAGCTCCTGGCTGCTCTAGCCGGCTTCGGGGGATCCCCATACGATCGAGGGCTTCGGCGAACAAGATATTCGCAGAGCTTCCCCCGTCGACAAGGATGCGCCTAATGTCGCAGCGTGCTACGTGGGCCTGGATGACTAGAGGGTCTTGGTGAGGGTACTCCACACCGCTGGCGTCGTTCACGTCGAAGGTGATGTTGCGGGGCGGCATCCATAACTGCGGCTGCTCCCCGGGGGCCCTTGAGGAGGAGCCTCCGGTGATGACGCTAACGGTGCGATGGTGCGCGCCCTCCGTTGCGGCGACTCGTATGGGGCTACCGCTTGGGTGCTCCATGTGGGCTCCGGCAGGGGGCCGAGGAGGCAGAGCTCGAGATTCGGCCGTCACCCTCCGCAGCTCCATAACTGCGGTGCATGCCCTTGTGTAATGATCACCGTAGCCGTGCACCTCGCACCACTTGCCATAGTGTAGGAGCTCTTGTTCTGCGTGGGGTTGGCCGCCACAATCAAGTCCGCCTTCCGATCCCCGGTCCCCCCTCCGTGAGGCGGGGTCGGGTCCTTGGCGGGCGCTCTCGGTGTCGAGGATATGATGGGCCGCCTGTGACCTGCGCCGGCGGCGCCGAGGTTTATGCCTGCTCCTTGAGGAGCCTTCCTGTACCCCGGTGTCGCTGCCTCGGGGAGGGCCTCCCCGGGGCTCTCGACCGCGGCCCTGCTTCGAGGAGGGACCACCCGCCCCTACTTCGCGCAGGGGGCGCTCCCCATGGGCGAGGTCAAGGGCGGCAATGCTGCGTCTTCGCGCATCCTCCTCCGCCCGCGCGTACTCGTCCATTTTGTCGAAGAGCTTGGCGACTGTCTTGATTGGCCTCCGCGTGTTGTACTCGGCCATCGGGCCCGGACGAAGGCCCTGTATGGCTGCATTAAACGATGGTGGTTTCATTAACGTCTCTTACTTGGCATCGAATCCTGGCGAAGCGCTTGAAGTAGTCCCGGAGCTTCTCCGAGGGTCTTTGCTTCACAGCGAAGAGTTGGTCCGCGTCGACTCGCTCGGCGCAGTTTCCTTGGAAGCTGTTGTGAAGACGGTCGCGGAGCTGCTCCCACGCGTAGATGGAGCCCGGCTCTATGGTATGGAACCAAGAGAGCGCCACTCCTTGCAGTGCGAGGGGGAGTCCCTTCGCCTTCGTGGTGTCATCTCCGCCCGCGGCCTCGATCGCGGTTTCGTACACGCGCACGAACTCGCGGGGGTCCGTGTCGCCCTTGTACGGGTCGATGGCGCTAGGAAACTTGAAGTCTTCAGGCCATGCCGCCTGCTGCAGCCCTGCCGAAAGCGGGGACTCCGGATCTACGCGCCGCAGCGGCGCACGGCTAGACGTGGGGGCTTCGCAACTGTCCGCCCTCTCCGGCGTGGGCTCGGGCGCGATTACTAGCGCGGCCTGCTGGCTCCGAGCCTCTTGCATATCGCGGACGGCTCCGCAGAGGTCCCCCAGCTCCCGCTGGAACGCGTTGAGGGCTGCTAGTATGGCGCTTTCCACCGCAGGCGCTGTCGGGGCCGCCGGAACACCCAGCGGATGGGTCGGTGCCGGGACCATCGCTTCACGATCTCCAGATCCGCCGGATGCTTCATTGCGGCTACCCCCGGCCGCCTGATCCGCGCTGCCGGCGAGGGTGGCGGGGGCTGTCGCTGCAGTGCCAGCGACGGGGTTGGGTGTCGTTGTAGCGGCGCTGGCGGGGTCGGTCGCTGTGGTGCCAGCGTCGACGTCCGCGACCACGGCGCCTGCGCTGCCGCCAGCTCCTTCGGCGGCCAATGCCGAAGCCCTGGTATTCACGCGCCGCTCCGACCCAGACGTCTTCTTTCCCTTCGCCGCCGCTGATGAAGCTTTTTTCGGTGCCATCCTTCTTCTTCGGTCTTCGGGCTTGTCCTTGTCCTCCCCACGGACGGCGCCAACTGTTGTGGTTACAGACCAAACAGAGAGAGAGATGGTAGTGGAGAGGTGGGAGTGTTCTGCCTCATCCTCCCCCTCATCCTGATATATATATTCACATGGGGTATGCTTTTACAGTTATACCCTTACATGCATACCTCCCCATCAGGGGCACTTATGTCATTACACACGTTACTCTGGTTCTTATAACCTCCTAACAGGCCTGCTGGGCTTAGGTGGGGGCCACCCCTACGACACTAAACTTTACATAAATAACAATATTTCCCTTTAACACATATAGCGAATCAACCAATTAAAAGATGGTGATATGTACATACACACAATCATCACATTAGTGAAGTATGATAGAACAAGTACCACATACGACAACTATGCACAAAAATGGTAGTAAACAATATTTTTCCATAGTATACTTAATTTATAAATAACTGCCAGACCATTTTGGAGAATAACAAATGACAACTATGTACAAAAATGGTAGTAAACAATATTTTTCCGTAATATACTTAATTCATAAATAACTATCAGACCATCTTGAAGAATAACAAACGACAACTATGTACAAAAATGGTCATAAGTCGGAAGCCGTCGACTATCGCGCGTGATCGTAGGTCGGGAGCGGGCGACCATGATCGTGGTCCTAAATCGGGAGCTTTCGACCAGGACTCGTGGTCATACGTCGGAATACCTTGACCACACCTCGTGATTGTAAGTCAGAAGCCATCGAGTACACCTCGTGGTCATAAGTTGGAACATCTCGACCAACGTTCGTGGTCGTAAGTCGAAAGACATCGACCACACCTCGTGGTCATAAGTCGGAAGACACTAATCACACCTCGTGGCTGTAAGTCGGAAGCCGTCGACCATCACCCGTAATCGTAGATCGGGAGCGGTCGACCATCGCTGGTGGTCGTATGTTGCCAGTAGCTCCCTCTTGCTCCCAAAAACACCCCTGAATTGCCGCCTTAGCTCCTCGAGCACCCCTCTTCCCCGGCACCGAGACCCACCGCACGACTGAACCACCTCGCCGTGGCCAGCCCAATCCTGACTTTCTCAGCCCAAACTGTCACTTCCATGAGCTTGCCCTAGCCCCACAGATGCTCAAACACCAGCCCAATTGCCCAATTAACCCTCGGTTCACCCCACACTGTTCAAAACGCCCACGGAGGAGAAAAGCCTACCGCCGATGATCGCCGACTCCGTTGACCCGGCCGACAACCAAAATGGAACCCTAGCAACCCAGCCATAGTCTCAAAATCCGTCATAGATTACCCTAGCCCAGCCGACCGCCGTCGGCTTTTTCCCCTGTTCTGGCGCGCGCGCGGACGAGGGAGAAGATGAACAGTAACCGTGTGTTACTGTTCATCTGTCCCAATAGACCTGAGCCCAACCTGCATGAACAGTGTCGGATCCGACCGACCGAACCCGCAATGAACAGTAAACTAACCCGTTACTATTCTCCTAAACCCAAAAATACATATATATACCCATTTTGACCGTGTCGAGCCCGCCGACCCATTTCTCAACTCCGTTTCGCCTTTTGGACCCACCTAAAAGCCCAAAACCCTATTTATTTGGATTTTCCAAATTTTCTTTCTTTATTTCATTTCTTTATTCCTAGCTCAATCCTTCGAGCATAGAACTGATTTATTTTATCTGACTTTGCGTTAGTTTCCGACGTCGAAGTTCACCCGGAGCAGGAAGGAGAAGATCAAGCCCAAGCTCAAGACACCAAAGAATTCGAAATCGTCGAAGTCGTAGACCCGCAAGGCAAGTCACATATGTTTTTGATCATGTTGAACCTATATTTCCTCTATTTATCTAGTTATCAGTACTATCATTGTGCTATTTACGCACTGTTATTTTATGTACATTAACTGTTTAGAATGACATGATATTAGTTATGCCGTACCACCTGAAAAAGCCCAGTTTAATTTGATGGCCACATTCACCTTGACAAGACCTAGTAATATGAAATATATTAAGGTAACCATGGTAGTTTAGTAACTCGACAAACTTTATCATTATTAAAAGATTTGATATTTGTTGGTGGAATTTTGGAAAATGGTTCTAGGTAAGAGAGAATTGCTGGAGGCCACGAGGCGGTCAGATCCCGTAACCTTATCCTAGGGTGGAAGCATGGGTTGTGGATTGGTGGCAATGTAGAGGCACTGAATACGGGTACGTGGAAGGAAGTTGCCTCAGTAAAAATATAAGGACTAGACCCCTATGCTAAGTAAAGAACATAGCCCTCGCCCAGCCACAAGCGTTAATACGTCAAACCTGGTTTAGTAGTTGCTCCAATTCGATTGAACCTCTACACGGGCAGCGGGAGGTCAAGTGTGAGTCCATACGAAAGGGGCTGAGTGGGTTCATATGGAAGGTGGTTATCCACACAACGGTAGGGCTGAGATAAGTTGGGTAGGCCTGAGGGGTCACCTGAGCTTGTTGGGGAAGCCTATTGGGTAGAGGCTACATAAAGAATTGAGCAGTGAAAAGCCTTTTTTTCTTAATTTTGTTGTGGGAGTTAAGAAATCATGTGGGTAAAGCAGGGCAGCTCTACAGAGTCATTGAATAATAGTATTCGAAAACACCATGCTTCCGGTAAATGAAGCTGTGTTTAATGGGTGAACCCAAGGACAAGGCATAAGTAGATTTGGGAATGATTTGGAAATATTAAATGTTTAGTAATCAAGTTTGAAACCCCATTAACTTAAGAAGCTATCATTCTTTTACCTTTAAAACTGATTTACAACTAAAATTGCATCCATATAAAATAATAGACCTTCCTACCCATCTCATGGTAAACCCTGCATGTAGTTAATAGTAATTTCTGTGTGACTTGTTGTGTACAGTGGTTGTACTCATACTTGCTAAAAACATCAACAGAGATAGCCCGGCAATGCAATGAGGAAGTCTATGAAGGCGATGAGCTGGAATTCTACGAAGTAGATGACGCTTGGAATTAGGGTTGTTCTTCGCTCAGGCATGCTTGTGGCGTTCTTTTGTTATGTATTGTATATAAGGACCATTCGCCCCACTATAAAACTCGGTTGTTCAGCCCTTATATTGTAATAAAGTTGGCTTTTGTTCTTAAGCATGTGTTGGCAATGTTGCACACTTGATTGATGTAACTCACAGCTGAACAGTCCTGGGCAGTTGCGAGGGATTCATGACACTCCCAGAAATGGGGGTGTTGCAGAGTGGTATCAAAGCTCGCTTGCTTGACCGTAGGACGACCTTAATTATATTAGGTGTATTTACAAAAACTATTTTTATCTTAAAACTGAATTGCATAAACTATAAGTAATATTCTCGTATAATCCTTTCCCTGTCTACCTCGTCTATATTAGTCCTGTTTAAAGCTAAGATTTGCTTTCTAAAAATGTTTATATCTATTCTTATCTAATTTCAAATCTGGCGATGCGAATAGATGGTGCGATATGTTCACTCTAACCCAGGAGCACTACTTGGATGGGCAACTCTATTGCGGAGAATGCAGAAATATCTCTATGCAACGGAATGGCACCGCCCAATAATTTATGCAATTGTCAATGGGCAGTTATACCAATGGAAGGCTTGGGTATACTTGGAACCATTACCATTGAGGCCAGATATCCCTCAGAAATTCACAACCTACCGCCTTAAAGAATCGGACGTTGTGCAAGATGTGGCCAGGAAAGCAATGATGTACCTTTGCCACTACTATGATGAGGAATAATATGAATCACCATTTCACCTTATACCACAAGATGATGAGGAAAGACACAGCTTCATAGTGCCACATCTAGATAGAGAGGAAGATCCCAGAGTGAGAGAAGCAGCGCTGCACATTGCATATCAAGAAACTCTGTACTCCAGAATAGTAGAGGAATGCCAAGACTTACATCTTCAATTATACGTGGCCCAACAAGAAGTGGGAATCCTGAAACAAAATCTACAACGTTGGAGCAATTGGAAGAAGGCAAAATATTAGGATGCGATGAAACACCTGATGACTCCACCATAGCCTCCAAGAAGCCAAGAAGAATGTCGACACCTCAGTACCGTGCATTCTTCAAAGCATCGTCTTCACGGATTCTGGAGAAGCCTAGAGCTAACGATAAAGAGTCCAAGGGAAAAGAGCCGATGATCGAAGATGAAGAGGACCCTGGGGAGAATGGTGTTCTTCAAGCAACTCTCCACCTGGTCAAGGAAGTTAGAAAGTGTAGAGTTGTGTTTGCGTTAGTATAGTTGGACCTTTTGTAGTAGAACGTTTTGGTTGTGTAAAACAAGTTGAGATGAAAACCTTGTATGAATGGTGTGTATCCAACTTGTGTAATGAATAAAACTATCTTTGCCTATTTCATAATTTGTTTGCTATAAGTGTCTCTAGTCTGCCTCTTCAAATTCCAACCTTCTATTTCGCTCTAAAGTTCTTATCTATTTCATTCTAATCTTACCTTAAGTCTGAATTCTTACTTATCTATCTGACTTGCTAAAAACTCGCTGCAGATCTAACTCTAAATCCCATCAAGAGCGAATAAGATGGCAGGAAATGGAAATGGGTCACAAGGACAGGACATCCCTCATCAGGGAGAAGTGCATCAACCAAGTCTGGCTGATATCTTAGCAAAAATGGAAGAAAACCGATATCAAGCGGAATTGAATCAGGCTAGGATGATGGAGCAACATGCTAAATTACTGGAACAAATAGCTATGATAAATGGAGGAGCAAGTCAATAAGGAATGTTTGTTCAGTCCAAGTGGGCAGACTTCCAGAAAACCAGACCTCCAGTTTTCTCTTCATCACCTGATCCAATGGTCGCTGAAGACTAGATCAGGGATGTAGAGGAAAGTCAAATACCATACAATGTAATGACAAGGAGAAAGTTCTATAGGCCTACCATCAGCTACAAGGTCAAGCTACAGCATGGTGGATGAACTATCAAGTTATGAGCAAAGACAGAGAAATCACATGGAAGGAATTCGAAGACTCATTTCATCAAGCTCATGTACCCATGGGAGTAATTGAAGCAAAACGTCGTGAGTTTCTTGCTTTAAAGCAAGGAGGACGAACAATCATAGCGTATCTCCATCAATTCAATACTCTTGCCCGATATGCCCCAGACGACGTAAGAACCGAGACAAAGAAAATGGAGCGATTTAAGGAAGGATTGCAAAAGTCTTTGAAGTATCACATCTCAGCAATGGACTTTAAGGACTTATCTGCAATGGTAAATAAATTAATCATGTCAGAAGAAGCAAGAAATGAGCTAGAAGATACCCGAAAGAGGAAAGTAATACAAAGAGCGTCGTCATCAGATGCACCCCAGAAGCGAATGGTCTTAACTCCCCAATTCAGAAATCAACAGGGCAGGAAAGTAGTATTTACGCCAAGGCCCCAATTTCAAACAGGTCAAAATACCATGACATCCCCGCAGAATACAGTGAGAACATCAAATCTGAAATGCTTTATTTGTGGAGGGAGCCATCTTCAAAGACAGTGTCCATAGTGGTCCCCCATTGTTTCCATTGTGGCAAGTCTAGTCATTATAAAAATCAATGTCCAAGAGGAGAACTACCTTCTAAAGTGGCAAAAGCCCAAGTCAGAGCGCAAACATCATCACCCCATCAATTTATTGCCATACTAAAGCAAGAAGGAGGTAGCTAGACTTGACAATTTGCAGGAAAGCCAACAGGAACTCAAACTACAGCCACAACTCCAGTAGCAGAAAAAGGCAAAGGAGTACTAAGGCCCGTTCAAGGAAGAATAAATCATATCTCGGCAGAAGAAGCAGCCGGAGCCAGTGACGTCATCGTTGGTACGTTCCTTGTTCACTCAAAACCATCTTTAGTTTTGTTTGATCCCAGAGCAACGCATTCATTTATTTCCTTGGCTTTCATTGTGAAAAACCATTTGCCATTTACTACATTGCAAAAATCCTATTCTTTTCAAACATCTGGGAGTAGGATGGAGTCTCTCTTTGGATGTGATGACTTGGACCTAGAAATTCAAGGGGTTAAATTTAAGGCCAACCTGCTACTGTTGGAAATGAAAGGATTAGATGTTATATTGGGGATGAATTGGTTAACCAGATATAAATGGACTGCGAGAATAAGTTAGTAACCCTAGTGAGTCCGGAAGGACAAAATGTAACAGTAAAAACAGATTCAGTTCTAGTGGAAAAGATGAAGTCAAATGCTCATAGTATATTGGTGGAAGAAGGAGTTTCTCAAGTGCCGATAATTCAAGAATATCCAGATGTCTTTCCAAAAGAGTTACCTGGGAAACCACCAAATAGACCTATAGTGCTTGCTATTGAATTGGTTCCAGGGACTAAATCTATTACGAAACATCAATATTGGATGTCAGCCCAAGAGCTGAAAGAACTCAAAAAGCAAATGGACGAGCTAATGGAGAAAGAATTTATACAGCCTAGTGTATCTCTGTGGTCAGCCCTAGTGCTGTTCACTAAGAAGAAGGATGGAAGTCAAAGAATGTGCATGGATTATCGAGGATTGAACGCAGCGACTATTAAGAACAAATACCCTTTGCCATGAATAGACGACTTGTTTGATTAGCTCAAGGAAGCCAGAGTATTTTCAAAAATTGATTTAAGATCTGGGTACCACCAACTCAAGATTCAAGAGCAAGACCGAGAGAAGACAGCCTTTACCACGAGATATGGACTGTTTGAGTTCACCATGGTACCATTTGGCTTGACAAATGCACCCGCATATTTTATGAATATGATGAATTTCGTATACATGGATCAATTGGATCACTTTGTAATAGTTTTCAACGATGACATACTGATATACTCCAAGACGAAAGAGGAGCATCGTCATTATTTACATGTCGCTTTAAGTAAACTAAGGGAACATCAATTATATGCCATGTTTCCTAAGTGTGAGTTTTGGATGAAGGAGGTAGCATTCCTCGGGCACATTATCACAGAAAAGGGAGTAAAAGTAGATCCCGAAAATGTAAAAGCAGTAATGGAATGGAAACAGCTGACCACCGTAACAGAAGTTCAAAGTTTTCTTGGTTTGGCAGGTTATTACCATCGATTTATAGAAGGATTCTTGAAAATATCTAGACCCCTCACTCAACTCTTTAAGAAAGATAATCTGTATAAATGGGCAGACAAATGTGAGGAAAGTTTTCCGGACCTGAAAGCTAGGTTGACCCCAACTCCAGTACTTATACTTTCCAACCCGAGAAAAGATTTTCAGATCTACTATGATGCCTCGAAGCAAAGACTAGGTTGTGTTTTAATGCAAGATGGGAGAGTGGTAGCGTATGCTTCAAGACGGCTACGACCACACGAGGCGAATTACCCCACGCATGACTTATAATTAGCAGTCGTAGTGCATGCATTAAAAATCTGGAGGCACTATATACACATCACATACGTTTTTTGTATTAGCCTTCTATAATATATACACATCACAGATGATTTTTTGTATAACTGTCTATGGTAATATTTTTCTATATATACAGTGGAAAAAACCTAACTCACTACTGCACCACACACTTAGGTTTTCCAACACACTAGCGCGCCTTCTCAGCTCCCCCTTCTCCACCTGTGGCACCGCCACCACACCTCCACTGCGCCTCCTTCTCTGCCAAGCCGCACATAGTTGGAGATTCATGTGGAGCTCTGACCAGCCTTCCAGTGGTGCCACCACCCTCTCCTTCGCCGCCTCTGGCCTCCGACGACTGTGTCCTCGGTGACATCCTTGCCCTTCCTCCTGCTATGAAAATTAGATTGTGTGTCCTCATCTGAGTGGGAGGAAGATTGGCAGTAAAGGTTGTCTTATAGTTGGTGTTAATTTTTTCCATGAAAATTCTAGATCTAGAAGTGAACAAAGCTATGGTACTTGTTCATGTCAAATTACTTCTTGAAGTTGATGCCAAATATTGATGCTTGTAAATCACAAATTGATGCTTGTATTTTGATCCCTAACCTAGTCACAAATTATATGGTTTGAAGTGCTCACAAATTTATAGAACATTTGTCAATTGTAATATGCTATGTGAATTGCTCCAAATTTTGGGTAGAATCTCTATGCAATATGCTATGTTAATTGGAATAGCTTGTTGGATGGCAGGATCATGTCAATGTGGCAATGATATAGAAATATCATATAGTACCCCAAAAAGAAGGAACAGCTTTGGGAGGACATCTCAAGGTCCTTCAACTTCGAGATCGAAGAAGAAGTCCTGGGCCTTGTGCGACGATAGGTGCTCCTGGCGATGGGTAACGTGTGGAAGAACTTCAAGAGTATACTTGTCATGAAGTATGTGAGTGAGGACAAGATGATGTTCACGAAATGTCTTTTCCTCCAACTTACATGGGACGCCTTTGTGTGGGCATGAAGATGACTATCGAATTCTAGGAAGAAAGCACGGCACACAAGGCAATCCAGGCTCAGAACACTCACCCCCATAGACTCAATACCACTGGGTACACGGGTAATATCCTGTCAAAGGCCTCCCTGCCATTTGCTGGGATCACAAACGTTTGTGCCCAAAACTGGTTTAGAGCGAGGACATCTACCATGTCTTCGAGCACCGTATCCTTCAAGAACCCGGCAAACCAGGAAGTGTCACAATGTTTGGTAAGATATCAAACTACCTGGCTGGTAATATGTCCATAACTTCATAGGAGCTGAAATAATATATTGGCCTCTTATGGGAAATATTGTCTATGGAATCTTCCCAAGGCAACTTCTAGGCCGTCAGGGAGAGGGACTCATTATCCACGACATTGGGAAATAAGGAGTACCCAGGTCGCACGTGAGGCATTGGGGTTTATGTTCCCTAGAAGTAAGGATTCCCACGACTCCAACTCGTATAGCGATCGAAGGCCAAGTGCGAAGAGCGCATAAAAGAGGAGATTCGTGTGAATTTTTTTTGGAAGCTAGCACATTTAGAGGAAAGGCTAGAGCAAGTGCTCAGCCAATCCCATGCCACCCTTGTTACTGTGGAAGCCAGTATACATCACCGTCGGTGTAGCTGCGTGTCAACACACCAATCTAACCAAAGCGATGTCCGACTTCTGATCGATGAAATCTAGGTAATATATATATCTGGAATGCTCCAAACATAGACCTGTAGGACCCCTTAGCTAATGGTGCATCGTTTGGTAGGAGCACACGGCCTACAAGCTCCAAGTGAGGCTAGTTAAGTCCATTCCTATTGAGGTTAGGCTGGGATGGCATTTCCATGTTAGGAAGGGACAGTGCCACATGGTGCCCAGCTGGCGTAGGTTATGCCAAGGTCTAGGTGAACATGGTATGTGGCCCTTTCATGGCCATCCTACTGGAGAAGCCCTCGAATGAAGACATCATAATACTAGGGGAAGCCGTGCATACTTTTGTCTAATGGCCGAAGAGGGACATCGCCCTGGACCATATAGTGTCACAACCTCCACACATCCAATATAACCCTCCATGACTCTACCTCAACCTCCGCTTTAGAAGGCCATTGTATCGGTCCCCATGAAAATGAAGCCGAGGAAACAAGAAAAGCATGCTGAGTTGTCTCCCGGGAAGATGCAACATAGGCATGTAAGGCCAAATCAAAAAAGATTAAGGCACCTCTCAAGCCCTGGACATACTCCCTCGGAAGAGCAGACTACACAGGAAGGTAGTAATAATGATATCGCCGACGAAGTCAATGATATGCCACTAGATAATGTCGATTATGGTTCAGATTCGGATAGGCTGCATGATGATAATCTGGATCAGATGCTTCGTGATGCAGAAGATAACTATGATGAAAGAGAGTATGTTAAATTCCAGGGCTTGATGGAGGATTCGGAGAAACCTTTGTTCACGTGCTGCAAATCAAAATACACGATGTTGTCAACCGTACTTTACACCATGGGCGGGGGTGGGGGAGGGGGAGAGATCCGTAGGCGCTGGTTTACTAGGTTTTATATATTAGTGTATTACAACAAAAATGAGTAGTTAAAATTGTATTTTGTGAACTATATGGATGCTTAAAACGACTTCGTCGAGTGAATGGAGGTACATGCTGTTAAGTACGCCGTGCATGCAAGCATGTATGTGTGCATGGTTTACGGTTGGTTCTTATTGGCACACAGAGTCATAATATTGTTTGTTGTGTATCTTGTTATTCAAATAATCAAATGTAAGATGAATAATTCAAGAGTGGCTGATTGGACTAGCACTTGATTGTTACTTGTTACTGTATATCCCTCTGCACTTTGGTCCAGCCATTGCTTGTTCGACTTGCTAATTACTTCATCTGTTAGCTGGTGATCTTGTCGTTTTTGGAAGCACCCCAGAAGTTGCAACACCATGGGAAGAACGTCTCAACTCCAACGTGCACCGAGCATTAATTTATCGTTGATGAAATTAATGCGAAATACAATTATGCATATATCCTGATGTGGTATATAGAACAACGCCTGCATGTTTAATTAACTAACTCTGTAACTGTTGCAATAACGGGACTAGAAGGGTCATTTTGTTGTTGTCATGCTATGGGTCACTTAGAGTATGTATAATAGTGCAACGTTAACTGTTTATAAGCCTTGTCACGTAGGACACAAGATGATATGGAGGAAGAATAGGAAGCATAGAGAATTAGGCCGTTTCTCATACAATAGTCGACTATAATACGAGAAATAAGACACATTGTGTTACGGAGAAGCTGTTTATAGATATATGTAAAAATAATAATCCATTGTAGGAGCTGTTTTTAGCTAGTGTTGTTTAGAGATGACATAGAGGATATCATAGACAGCAATTATGTATACTATTATACATACTCTTATGTAGAAGAATCTTTACTATTTTTCCGGCAAGATTTTGCTATTTTTTTAAGAGGACAAGATTTTGCGTGTACAACTCTATATCAGATCTCAACTACCTGTTACACCCAAAGGTAGAAAAGTAAGTGCTTTCGAAATGCAATGCCAAGTGGAGCTTAAGAATTTAACTATGGTCTGATTAATTAGGATGATTCATACTTTTAGTAGAAAAATTAACAGGGCATAGGCTACCTTGACCAGGTGTTCAGCTTCATTAGCGAGTCATAGTGATGGGAGTCGACATTATTTTGCAGTATGGTCATTTCAGTTGTTCCCTTTGAATGGTTAGTAAAAGTCAAACAGCTGAAAAATTATTTTCTAGCTTGCTGGCAGGGTAACATGTTGAGACTTGAGAAATTAAACCCTTCAAATACAACGGCGGTCTTCGCCGCTAAATTCCAACAAGCTATTTTATTTCTTCTCCCAAAAAAACAAGAAGGTTTTCGTCAACATTAGGGGACTTGTTTAACAACGTGTTATATATATATATATATATATATATATATATATATATATATATATATATATATATATATATATATATATATATATATATATATATATATATATATATATATATATATATATATATATATATATATATATATATAGGCAAAATAACAGGTGCACCATGGTGCCCAAGCTCCATAATTAAAATTTTCCATCCATGATTAATACTTTCCATCCATGATTGATTCCTTTCCAAATTGATATCTTTTCGAATTAATGAATCTTAATAGGTTACCTAATATATTGCACCTGCACGCATCTAAAAGCAATCTAACGACAGAGAGGCTTGGTGCCCGGGCACCTTGGTGTCCCATTTCAGCGTCCTATATAATATATATATATATATATATATATATATATATATATATATATATATATATATATATATATATATATATATATATATATATATATATATATATATATATATATATATATATATATATATATATATATGAAAAATATCTTTTACACCCGGGTGTAATTACACCCACCTCTAATATACCACCTAATGTAATGTGATGTAAATAATAGGTGAAATCCTATTAAAAAACACTAATCTTTATGAAAGCTTAAAAGCACTCCACACAGGCAAGATTCAGGTTATACAAGTGTCATCAGACTTTGATATTTAGCTTTCATTTTCTATGTTATTATCACTGTTTTCTAACATTTTGTGAAATAAAGATAATTCACAAAAGGGTGGGCGCCGTATGCAGTGAGCCTTTACTGGGTATAACCGTACAACATACTGTAAGGACATACAAATTTGAACTTCCTTTTCAGATCACTAAGCCATTGAATGGTCGCCTGGAGGTATCATTATAGCAAGGTCTATTTGCGAAAGCAATCCTGACACTTGGATTTTTGAGTTAGTGATCAAATCAGTGCGGGTATTCTTATCAGGTAGAACACTAAAATACAAGCGCTACAATGCATACTTGCATAGCGTTATTCTCAAACAAAAAAATGTAAGGCTATAGAGAATATGAAGCGCTAGTGCATCTTCAAACTTAGAAAATAAATATGAAGACATGTAACATTTCCAAACAAACAACATAAGGAGCTTAGATTAGATTAGATGGACCATGTCCATATCCTGAAAAAATCAATCATTGCAGATCTGGAGCATGCCCAGCGTAGCCACTGCACATCACGGTGGATCTAGAGCAGCAATTCATTTCAATTCACAAATTCATTCATCACACAAATGAACAAGAAGCAGCTGTGACACTAAAAATTCATTTCAGACATGTATATCATAGAAATGATCTTCACAGATACGATTCAAGGTCCATAATTCATTTCAGTTCGATTCAGAAACACATGTGAGGCTTCGACACCGAAATTTTCATTTCAATTTACATTCCACACAATCCAACAACTGAACAAAACAAAACATCTGAACAGAACAACCTTCCACTCCAATCCTTTCTCACAAAACAATTAGAGCACAACACAATTTGATTACACATTCCACTACTTCTCGGGAGGCGGCGATGCAGGTATGGAAGGCGATGCCGTGCAGAGGCGGACGGAGGCGGGAGGCCGGGAGGGAGGCGGACGGAGGTGCTCGGAGAGGACTGCTTCTCGGCGGCGCTCGGTGAGGAAGCTCAAGGAGGATTCCCTCTATTCGCCTAACCCTAGCACGCAGGCGCTGCACAGGATGGAGCAACGAGAGGACCGGAGAAGGCACTGGTGGAGGGGGCTAGAGGCGCTCGGGGAGGGAGGCGGACGGAGGAGTTAGGGAGATCAGCGGCGGTGCTCGTGGCAGAGCGCGGGGAGGTGGACGACAGCACAGGGAGGAGATCGGATAGGAGATTCCAGGAGTTGAGCTTGCGACAAGCTGAATGGCAGGCGGAACGGCGCGGGGGTCCTGCGAGGGAGATCAGAGGCGAGGGGCGGGAAAACAGATTGCGAACCGGTAGGCTTTTTTTTCAAAAATGCATAAGTGAGTTGGGAGATCCCACCCTCAAGAATCTGGGCCGTTAGAGGCCGATCTAACGATTCTGGAGAAGTTTTAGCATGTTAGCACTGAAAAACCTGTTAACACTAGATATGTTCCCTATACACACACACACACATACAACGCTGAAATGGGGCATCATGATGTCTGGACACCAAGCCTCTCTGCCTTTAGATTGCTTTTTAGATACGTGTACGTGGAATGGAAGTCATTGATTTTAGCACACTGAATCAATCATGCATGGAAAGTCTTAATCAAGGAGTCTGGACACCATGGGGTGTGTGTCTATATATATATATATATATATATATATATATATATATATATATATATATATATATATATATATATATATATATATATATATATATAGAGAGAGAGAGAGAGAGAGAGAGAGAGAGACCATGGTGCCCATACTCTATGATTGAAACTTTCCATCCTGATATATTATATATCATTGCACTTGCACGCATCTAAAAGCAATCCAAAGGCAGAGAGGCCTGGTGTGGTGCCCCATTTCAGCATTATATATATATATATATATATATATATATATATATATATATATATATATATATATATATATAAAGAGGAGTTAATGGTCATCTGTGCATTCTACTCTTCTCTCTACAGCCATCCGATTTGATCTGGACCATTCGTCTCTCTCCTCCTCCTCTCTCTCTCTCTCTCTGAGGATCCAACCGCCCATCCCCTCCACTTCCCCATCTCCTTGCGCATTCTGGCCACCCTTCTCTCTCTGTCGCTTGCTCTCCAATGTTGCAGTCACTCAAACAACCGGCCCCACTCCTAGAAAAGAAAAGAAAAGTGAAAAAAAATTGTCTTCCCACTCGTCCGTGCGTGCCACTGGGCCCAATCCTCTCCGTCCCCTCGCCTCCCCACCCGAATCCACCCACCTCCCCGCTCCGCCTACCACCGCAATGGATACCACTGAGGTGTCGGACCTCCAGGCGTGGCTCTCCGCGACCGTGCACGCGCTCAACCACGGCACACACCCCTTCTCCTGCCTCGCCACCAACCAGTGGCTTCTTGGCCTTGCTGCTCACGTCCCCGGATCCCGCCCTGCCCGCCGACCTCCTCTTCTTCGCCGCCCAGATGCTTCGACAGAAGATTAGTCTCCTGACGCGCCGCTCCCCCACCCCGGCACGTTGCTCCTTGATGTGCTCCTCCTAGCCGCGTGCCGGTTCTGCCTAGGGCCCCTGCGGCTGCTCATGCAGATCTTCTACTATCTGTACTGTAGCTGGTTATATTTCGACTGAGAAGATTTGTTAACATGCGATTGAAATTATCTGTGATGCAGTAATTAATTTTTTCCAGAATAGTTTACTTCTTCATTCTGTTCGTTTTTATTGTATTACGTCATTCTAATCATTAACTGGATATTGCATATTGTTTCTTTGCTTGTGAACATCTAAATTGAAAGTTCTCAGCTTGATGTTCTATGTTTTGCTCAGTTTGTGATAGTAGAAAACATATATGTGAGCTCAAATCCTAGTTCTAGTTATCAAATCATTAATGAAGAGTTTCGATACTAGCATGAGAAGGCCAAGATTAACAATCTTGCGCAACTCTGTTCTGAGAGCAAATTTAAAGAAATTACTTTGTCATATGCTAGATTTAATTGCTTTTCTGCTTAAAGGACTGCATGACATGTTATTTTCAGCAGTATTGTGGTTATATATATATATATATATATATATATATATATATATATATATATATATATATATTAGATATATACATTTGTATAAATGGCAAGATGGAATTACATGATTATATACAATTTATGTCATTTATATTCTGCTGAAAATGTTTTGAATTTATGTTTAATATAGCTGGAATTAAAACTGAAAATATGCTTATACCGCATATTTTACAACACACACACACACACACACACACACACACACACACACACACACACACACACACACACACACACACATATATATATATATATATATATATATATATATATATATATATATATATATATATATATATATATATATATATATATATATATATATATATATATATATATATATATATATATATAACCAGCTCGTAGGTGTAAAATACGCGGGGAAGTTACTGACGTTTTTGAATGAGGTTATTGTCAAACCTTCAAAATGCTGGAAAGTTGCTGACATTTCGGAATGAAGTTACCACGTAGCGAGTGAAGTTACTGCTGAACACTTACAATACACAGCCGGTGATGACTTTTCGGGGCGCAAAATTGCACGCATAGAACGCACAGGCGTAGAATAGCGCTAACATGTGTGTGTGTGTATAAAATGAGTGTCCACCTAGAGTAAACTACAATGCAAACAAGGAATTAAGGTCACCACTACTTCGGATCGAATACAATCGAATAGTCTTAAATACAAATTTAAATCTATATTTTTAAAACGAATACAAATTCGAATATTCTCGAATACGAATCGAATGTCATAACTGATATAAATTTGAATCGAGTATGTACTTAATTCGGTCAAATATGAATACATGCTACAACTTCTGTAACAAATCTCAATAGAACAAATTTCTAACTGATTTGCTGATTTTTCATTGGTTTTTGACCGGTTATCAGAACGGTTACCGGTTTCAAACCGCCCAAATTCAAATTTTGAATCACAAAATTCGACCGGGTTTTTCCCGAGTTCCGGAAATGGATTGAATACGAATATAAATATTCTTGAATACGAATGCAAATACGAATATTCTCAAATATGGATACGAATATGAATATTTTTAAACACGGATATTCGACTAGCACCATACATCATTCTACTAAAGACACTTGGCATATATTTCGGTAACATTGTCATCATGCACACCAGGAGACTGCGTCCCATTTTACTATGTAAAAATGCCAAAATGTTGCATACATACAGTACTTTTACTCCTAAGGGTTCTATTTTCACATCACTTGATGAAGCAACAAATCGCTCATTGTGGCTGCAAACAAAAATGCATCTCTCGTTGCAAAGCTTGGCTCAGTTGTGCAGTGGGTTTGGCCCCTCAGGCACCAACCTCTTGGACACCCCGTGCATGTGGCCATAACCATCACCAAGATGCTGCTTTGAGGTTGAAGAAGATGCCTGCTTGGAGAAGTAGCACTTCGCTGGCGGCGAGCCACCGCCAAGAGCCATGTCATCCAGATCTGGAATTCTCCGGTCGTAGCTGACGCCTGCCATGTCCGCTAGTAGTAGAAGGGCGATGAGCAGCAGCAGCAGCATTAGCCTGGTGTTTTGTGAGCTCAAGCTCAACATGGTGCAATCTCAGGAAGTGTTACAAGGGAAGGTGAGGCAGAGACACAGAGGAAGGGAGAGGGGATCGAAGCAGGGGCAGAGAGAGGGGGGGCGGGCAGGGGCCTGCCCCCCCCCCCCCCCCAATGGTCCACCAGACAAGGCTTCAGCATGACTTGAACCATTTTCCATCACGCCCTCACGGGAAAGCACTAGTAGAAACCAAAATGCTTCTGTCCCTCTTCTTTTCCTTCAGCGGCATGTGCACCATCACCGCGGCGACTGGCACCGCGAGAGCATTGAGATGGGCATACCCGAGTCCTTCTGGATGCCCACGGCCACGGTGCCGAGCTTACCGGCCATGCAGAGTACCTCGCATGACATGCAAGCAACCGAACAAGCAGAATGCAGCAGAATTCAACTACTTCACAAGCACACAAATGCCAACAAGAACCTCAGTAAGTCAATAACCAAGCAGAGTGAGCTACCAAGTGATTCCAGCTCGTCTCCGCGACGCCAACAGCGGGGCACCTCGCTGACGAACAGGCCGACAGTAGCGAGTCAGCATTGAGCAAGGTCCTCCGGTGCGTCAGATTCAGACGTGAGAGCAGCCTTATACGCAGGGTTGGTTCAGAAAATTTTCCTTTAGCTAGGTGAGCCTTCTATTACCTGATGGCTGGTACCTGTAAGTTTATCCAAAAACATAAGCAGTGATCAGAATCTTTCACAACGATAATAGCTCATCATACATACGTTGATATCTAGAAATCTCAAGTAGCTAATGTTAACAAATAGATTAGAACGATTGCATTAGACTTATATATGTGTATGTTTAATTTTGCCGACACACGACGCCCAGGGCCCATGACGCCGGCGCCTTGGCGGGTCGGCCCCCCCTTTGTCTGGATCCTGGCTCTGCCCCTGGATCGAAGAACTGGACCAAGAAGTTCGAACGCAAATGTGTTGCTTCGCTTCTTTTACTGTGAGAAGGTAATGGACAACAAAGTCGCCTGCTACCTTTCCTGTGGTCTATTAACTCTCAAGTCCTAGTGTCCTGTAAGAAGTAAATGTGACGCTTAGCACCGACTTGGGCACCTAAGAGCAACTCCAGCAGTAGCCCTCAAAACAGAGCCACTACTTTTCATTTGAGGGCTCCCCCTACTTTTGAGGGTCCAGTTTTTTTGCATCTACTCCAACAACACCCCTCAAATCTAAGCCCTCAAATCCATTCCACTACACACTGACACATGGGACCCACTCCTTCTTAACCTCACCACCCTCTTCCTCCCCTCAAATCCACTTCTCTTCCTCCCCATACCAGCAAGACCCAAACTCCCCTTCGTCTTCCACCTCGTCTTCGTCGTCGTCCTCCACCTCGCCGTCTCACCCGCACCACCGTGCCCAACCTCACACCAGCCTCCCGCCATCCCCCAGGCCCGTCCCCCGCACCGTCGACACCACCCCCTTCCCCACCACTTTCGTCCCGCGGAGCAGCCTCAAGAACCTCAGGATGATCCCGCCGTTGGCGATGGGGACGCCGCCGTCGCCGAGGAAGGCCGCCACGCCGAAGATCCTCTCGCCGAGCGTGCTCGATTTCCCGTGGACGGATCTGGTGGCGGCGGGAGCACGAGGGATCTGGCGGGACGGGGGCAGGAGGGGCAGGACGGGGGCACGCGGGGGCGGAGGGGATCTGGCGGGACGGGGGCAGGAAGGGCGGGACGGGGGCACGCGGGGGCGGCGGGGGATCTGGCGGGACGGGGGCAGGAGGGTCGGGACGGGGGCGCGCGGGGGCGGCGGGCGATCTGGCGGGACGGGGGCAGGAGGGCCGGGACGGGGGCATGCGACGAAGAGGCGGGCGGAGGAGAGCGGGGAGGCGGGCGGGGAAGAGGCGGGGAGGGGAAAGAGGCGGGCCGGGAGGGAATCTGGCGGCGTGCACGGGCGCGGAAAGAGCCGGACGGGGAAAGAGGCGGACCGGGACCAAGCGCGTGCAGAAAACAGACTCAACAGTGATTTGAGGGCTTGGCCTAGAGCCCCAGGAATGAGGGGTGGGAGGGTGATTTGAGGGCCTCCTCAAATTTGAGGGCTCTAGTAGGGGCCCTGCTGGAGCTCGTTTTTTGGCTCAAGCCCTCAAATTTGGTTTTAAGGGCTCAAGTAGGGGCCCTGCTGGAGTTGCTCTAATCCATAACGACGTGTCAGATTGACCCCGTATAAATTATAGTATTTCTTTTTTTTGAAAAATACCTCTTGTAATAAGCTGGGTATCGAACAATACATGAAACAAATTAGGGGAATATATAGTTCGTTCGCCCAATACACTAAACTCCCAAGAACAATGGAAGTCAACAACTCGCAAGCACTTGATTGTGATTTGCTGAAGTGGCTGATAGTGACGATTTTAGCGAAACGGGCTTAAAGCCCCGCTCTCCCCATGCTCCTCTTCCGCACAAAGCCAACTACAGATCTTCATTCCGCTCTTGTTTAGTACCACACCGCCTATTCAAAGAGCAAAAGACCTACTTAAATACTCGCTTCATTTCCCACTGGTTCGCCGAGCCAAGTAGCGATGGCTTGTCACCCGAGCGGGGGCTATGAGGTGGTGCGGATGCCTGGTGTTGGCGCATTGTGCCGGGGCTGTGGTTGCATTTCGCGGCCCGCCCGTTCCATGTTGCGTAGTGGGTTGCTGGCGCTTGGGCGAATGTCCGGGTGTCGCAGCACCTGAAGTGGCGGGGACCGCGTGAGGCTGGCTTCACAGAGCAGCGTATACCGCCCGCTTCCAACGGTGGGAGGATAACGGGACGCTGTATCCAAGGCCCGTTTAGGCGCATGTGCCCTCTTTGGCAGACCACCATCTTTTTTTTCCGATTTGAACACTGATTTTTGCAATTTGTTTGGGTGCTCGTCGGCCGTGAGGAACTTGATATTTCTAAGTGTGGCGTCTCTTAGATGTTAAGAAGTTATTTGTAGGTACCATGCATGCATATGTACGTTAAATTTCATTGAAAGAAGCAAGAAATACGAGGGCCATCTAACCCCGTAATCCGTAGACATCTATTTGTGCCTTTCTGGAGTCATGTTGTTGGGTGGCATCCGAGCAGATCAACGTGTAAGATCAGAATTTTCAAGCACTCGATTTGATTGTAGTAGACATCCATGCAAATCTTAAGCGTGCCTGCAATCTCTGGAACTGAAGTGTACTCCGTAACAAATCACTAGGGAACAGATGCACACAATGGGCCTGCTCGGCATCGCACAAGCCGGCCGCTTCCGGCTTCAGCTTCTGCCGAGAAAAGCCAGAAGCTGCGTCGAACGGCACGGCTTCTGTAGATATGTCAAAAAGCTGCTGCTTCGGCCGTCCGTCCCAAACCGCACAGAGCCTTCCTCCCACCGCGCCTCCCTCCACGATTAGGGCGTCCGCGGGGCGACGTTGCACACAGCTCCCGCGCTCAGGTGTGCAGGATGGCCCGGGTGCACCCACGACACACGTATCCTACTAGACATACTCAATGGTTATGACCACGTGTTTCCACATCCCCCCTCCAGGTACAATGCACTTCGCGATTCATATCTATAACGTATGCACGACGATCTAACTTTGTTCTTTTGTTGGCATGACAGGTAAGTATTATTTGGTGGACTCAGGCTATCCGAACAGGGAAGGCTTCCTAGCCCCGTTTCGGAACACTGGTACCATGTCTCCGACTTTGCACGTGGCGGTCAACCACAAGGGCGCAACGAGGTCTTCAACTACCTTCACGCATCTTTGCGCAACGTAATTGAGTGAGTGTTCGGCGTGTGGAAGAATAAATGGTGTATTTTGGAACGAATTCCCAGTTTCAACCATGTCACGCAGCGCAAGCTCATTATTGCCACCATGGTGTTGCATAATTTCCTAGTTGGCGGTGTGCAGGCAGACATGGGTCACACAAACACTCCCGTCGGCTCAGATCATGGCTCCTTTCCGGCTCACGGCAATGAACACATGGGTCATTTGGAAATGAATTAGTTACGCGAGGCGATAGCAGACGGTCTGGTGGCATGATTTATTGCATCTTGTATGCCGCCTTGTAACATCATATAATAAATATTCCCGTGCAATGCATATTAATGTAACAATCATGTCATTACTGTCCCGTTTAATTCATAAGTCATTACGGTGGTGTTCTGCAAATGGAACGGCTCTGTTTTACGATAATCCTGTATATGTATGGACCGTACATTTATTTTTGTTTTTTTAATCACTCCAGTTTATTACAGCTTATTCAGCAAAAAGTCAAAAGCCAACAATCGTAAAGAACAAAACAGCTTCTGCTCCAGCCGTTACTATTCACCAGCCGCAGCCAAAAAGAACAGGCCCAATATCTTCATTTTGCAAGGCAAAGCTCTCGCGTAGTCAGATCTGACTTGACGACGTTCCCGACTAGGAGTGGAAAACGGTAACGGATAATTCATTTTATCCGATATTCGTATCCAAGAAAACGTGAATGTGGTAAGCAAAATCCGTATTCGAAAATGTTCGTATTCGAGAATATTCGTATCTGTATTTGAGAATATTCATATTCGCATTCGTATTCGAGAATATGCGTATCCGTATTCGTATTTGAGACTATTCGAGAATATCCGTTTCTAGAACCAATGAAAAATTCGTACGAATTTTATGATTCAAAATTTGAATTTAGGCGGTTTAAAACCGGTGAAAAATTGGCAAAACCATTAGGAATCCATTTTATCCGATATTCGTATCCGAGAAAATCCGTATTTGTATTCGAGGATATTCGTATCCGTATTTGAGAATATTCGAATTCGTATTCGTATTCGTTTTAAAAATATGAATTCATATTCGTATTTGAGACTATTCGATCCTATCTGATCCGTATCCACACCCCTAGTCGCGATCAGGTCACCGTCCCGTTTAGTACAAGATATTTTCTCCATTCTTAATACTTTAGTATAGTTCGTGCAAGTGGGCAGCTACTTGTCTAGAAGTTTCAGGTTGTTTTGTCTCACGTGCCCTGTTTGATAAAAAGTATTTTTTGAAGTTTTAATATAATATCATGGTTTTTTTACTTTTTTTAAAAAATATCGTAGTATTAAATACTATTAGATTTTTGGATATAACTTAATACTTCAGTTTTTAATTCTACGGTTTCCCAAATACCATAGTATTAAATATAACTGAAAGTTAAAAGAAATTCATATAACAGAAACTCGTATGCAGTTTTAACCGAAATAAATGAAATCACTAAAATATATACTATAATTAACTTATAGAACTTGTTTTTTTAAAAAAACTCTTTAAAATTTAATTATTATAAAAAAGTTAAAAAATAGTTTTGTAGAGACCCGAATATGCAAATCCGGACTCTCCTGTGCATTCTGCACTAGTCCCAGGATCACGCTAGTGCACACAGCATAACCAAAGATGAAATATCGAACATATCACGATTTATTAAGAAAAGACTCAAATATTATTAATAATCATCAGAGTGCGACCTTATGGCCAAGCTTACAATTAATAGCCTGAAAGGCTTAAAGAAACTAGCAGCGGAAAACCAGAAATAAGCGCAGCAGCCAATCGACACGCCCACAGGCTATCGAGTGGAGAACGAAGCCTAATCCACGAAGACGTCGAAGTACTCTCCTTCTGGAACCTCCTGCTGGTGATACTCCTCCTTCTCAACTGAGCAACAGGGGCATAAAGCCGTGAGTACATTGGTACTCAGCAAGCCGTTTGTAACAAATGAATGCAATATAATATGCAAAGCTTAACAATGGATGGCTGAAGGGTTACTTTTGCATAAAGCAACAATTTAAAGTAAATACAATAAATAGATTGCAAAGCATCTTTAACAAAGGACGTTAAATAAATAATCAAAGGAATTGAATATAACCACAAGTGAACTGACTATTCACTTCCCAGCTCAACCCAACTAGGTTTCATAAAAACTCTACCCCTCGTGTGAAATCACCGAGCATTGTCCATGACCGAGGACACGGCTATTCGAATAGTTTTACACTCTGCAGAGGTTGCACACCTGTACCCACACGATGTGATTAGCCTCGCGCTAAGGAAATCACAACAAGACTTTTACAATGATCCATCTCCACCTGATCCCACTCGCTAAGGTTTCGCCGTCGAGTAGGGTAACCCCCTAGTCGATAATTGCCCCCTCTTGCGCCACAACAACATCGGTAGTAAAACCAAAGTGGAGACATCACAAATTATTATGCCAGGTCTATCCCATACTAGACATGTGGTTTGCACGGTAAGACTCAGATCAATGGCGCACAAAGTTAAGTCCTTAAGAATTACCCGGGCGAAACATCCACATCCCATGTGCCTCTCGCACCCCCTTTACTGCACGATCAATCGCCCAAGTGAAAAACAATTTTGTATAACCAACACCAATGACACTACCCATGCCATGGCAACAAGTTTTATAACCGTGGTTAACCACCACATTCAAGTATATCATTAAGTCAAGATTAATTAACCACATGTGATGATAAACCCAACGTGCTAGTGATAAGCATGGCTAAGCAATTAAACGCACAACCCATGTGACAACTAATATTGCATCACTAAGTAATTTCCCATTCTATGGTGACAATGGAATCAGGGCATTCAAATTATCAAGGAGAGAAATAACCAATTGGGACGATAACTACCAATACAAGGGTTTTTATAATAAAATAGCAATGCATGATAATTTAAAACAAAATAATTAAATAATAGATTGCAAACTGGGTTCAACATGATCAAAGGACACGACTTGCCTTGGCCTTGCTCAGCTGAGGGCTCTTGGTCTTCAAATCCAACTTCCGCTCCCTCGAACACGCGATCTAACGAGAGAGAAAACGCAACGAAAAGACAAAAAGAAATCAAATAAAATTCAAATGAACTCCAAAAACTTTGAAACCTGAACCAAAAGGTAGATCTCAATTTTAGATGAATTTAGGAAAAAGAATCGGGTCAATCGGAGCTAGGACGAGGGAGAACGGGCTATTGGAAAATTGGATCTAAAGAAAAATCGGGGAAAATTGGAAAAGGTACTCTGCTGTGGACCGGGCGCACGAGGAGCTGAGTCCACGGTGGACGCGGCGCACAGAACAGTGCGGGCGGTCGGCTGCTGAAGCGGGCGGGTAGGGCTGACGTGGCACCACGTGGCGCTGACGAGGCTGACACGCATGCCCTAGGGCTGACGTGGCTGGCTGACTCGGCGAGGGTCTACGGCTCACGGCTGGCGAGTGGGCCCGACGCGGCAGTGGCTCGGTGCACGGTGGTCTGGGTGCACGGGAAGGCGAAGGGTCGCGGCTGACGCCAGCGCTGACGTGAGCGGCGCGGGGACCGAGGAGGCGCGGGGCGCGGCCGAGGCGGCGGCGAGGCGCGGGCGGGTCCGCGGCGAGGTCTGGGCAGCGGCGGCGGCTGGCCGGCGAGGGGATCCGGGACGGCGGCGGGGCTCACCGGCGGCGACGACGACGGCGACGACGACGGCGGCGGGAGGCGGCGAGGCTCACCGGCGGCGACGACGACGGCGACGAGGACGGCAGCGGGGCTCACCGGCGGCGAACGACGGCGAGCGGCGACGGCGCACACGGGCGACGACGTCAGCCGGGCGCGGCGCACGGGCGTCGGCGGCGGTGAGCGGCGGCGGAGGCGGCGGCTCGGGACGGCGAGGAAGCTCAGGGGTCGGCCGGTTTTATACCCGGCTCCCGAGGTGTCCGGATGGAAGACGGCGGCGGAAAAAAAAACGGAAGGCGGCGGCAGCGTCCCGATCGGAGACGGGGACGAAGAGTCCGGGTCGGAGACGATTCCGACAGGTGGGCCCCACCTGTCGGTGGCGCGGGCAAGCGGGCGGCCGGGATGCGGGGCGCGGGCGCGGAGAGCGGCGGATGACGACCACGTGGCGACCATCGCACGGAGGGGAGCGGGCGCGGGCGCGAGCGCGGATGCGCGACGCGTGGTGCGGGCGAGGCAGGCTGGGCCGGCTGCGGGATGGGCTGGGCCGGCTGGTGGGTTTCGGCCCACTGGCCGGTTTGGAATTTTCTGGGGTTTTTCTTTTTCAGAAATTCATTTAATTCATTTAGAGCTCTAGAAAATATCAAATAAATCCAGAAAAATCCAGAAAAATTCCAATAAATTCCCTGAGACACAAGGAACTCAAATAAAATAACTTTGGCAAATGTTAATGTTTAACTTAATCATATTAAATCCTTCTAATTCCTAAAAATTTCATTTAAGCTCCAATTAATTCCAGAAAAATTCAAATGGTGAATTTTATTTTAAAAGCTTCAAAAAGGCTCTGAAAATCAGGATGTTACAAGTTTTTAGCCGAAAGTTAAGGGACGGCTTACCACATGACTCATCGTCTCGGCCGACTACAAACGGGCCAAGTGAATCGCGTATACTTTTCACTTGGCATCACATAAACTCGTGGTCGATTCGATGCTCACTGTTAATTGGATTAAGAACTATCTACGTAATCACGGATTGATCAAGAGTAACAAAAATTTACAAAACGTGGAAATAAATACTGACAAATTTGCGCTTATAGGAAGAAATGATCAACGGTGCAAAAATTGCTTAAAAGAACACCGCGGACAACTGATCTTGAGAAACAGATGAACACTTCAGAATTGCTAATACTTAACAGTTTGAATACAGGCGCTAACTAAACGGTACAAAGTGCTACAAGCTTACAGAGTAGAATAATGCATCAAAGGCATCAAAGGTAACACATTGACTGATTCTTGTTTATTTGGTCCAAATAGTGTATAGTACAGCTTAAAAATGGGGCTCTTGCCACAGTAACTTAATCGCCAATGGCCCAACTAGCCGGCCTAACTCGTGTGTAAGAAACATAGGAAGGAAGACCTAGGCAGTTGCTCTCTTTGGATGTTTGCAGCCGCCGGCTTCGGAGGAGAGGATAAACGCCAGCGCCGGCTGACAAGGGGTAAAAAGGGGGCGTCTGGCCGGGAGGTCCTTTGGCGAGTCACCATCTGGCCTCCGAGGGCGCCGAGCTCCGGCAGGTGTTCCCTTGCGGCGCCGCCGGTGCCGCTCAGCCATGGATGGCGCCTACAGCGGGCAAGGTGAGGGGCGCGCCGCCATGGAGGAGGAGCACCCCGAGCAGGTGGAGGCAGAGGCCGAGCCTACATGGCTCGGATGAGGGCTACTCAAGCCCCCAACACACACCGCGATGGCCAGCTCCCATGGCAAGCTAGGATTTAGTGATTCTTAGAGCAAAATTCTTTGATCGTGATGCATATTTCCTGCATCATTACTGGTTAGGGGTGTCTTGGTTTGCTCCTTGTTGACAAGCTCATGGTTTACCCATGCGGGCTCCATTGGCGGAGGGGTATATTTAGTCCTCCAACAAAAATGAACCCATGTATACAAAACAGATCACCATGTTACGGCTTACGATCCCGGTGAGATACTGCAGCAAACACGTGAACAGTACCATAGTACCGTTGCACGCGTGAATAGCGCCCCGCGTGTATGGTAGTATTGCTATCTTTTTAGAGATTATGCATATCTTTATATTAAAAATAGATATATGCATATCTTTATATTTAAATAATACGAGTATGATATTATCTTTAGTTGATTGGTGGCATTAGATTATGTTAGTTTTTATATTGTTAGAGACTAGTCTCATCTATATAAACAAAGGAGCCGCACCATTCATAATCAAGTAAAGAAATAAACAAAGTTCTTTAATCTTCCTCTCTTCTTCAACAGTCAACCGATCAAGGGCGAGTGCCCTACCCTCGGTCATCAAACCCGTACCACAACATTTGGTATCAGAACCACTCACCATGGCCTTCGATGCTGAATTATCTCTCTTGGATATATTGATGGCTAGCAGCAAGAAAACAATGTCTTTACTCGACAACATGATCGCCACCTTGAAAAAGGTTGTGGAGTTGATGGATAAACTAAAGGAGTAGGAAGAGGTGTCGCATGTCATTGCAACGGCTGCGCTGCCACCACCTTCCCTGGCGTTGGCGTTGGCACTGGCTACATTGCTGCAATTCACCAACGACGACTCCTTTTCAGGTTTTCCCTTTGGTGCCTTTTCTAAGGAGAAAGATTGTCACTGTCCAGCAGCGAACTTATCCACACGGCTAGCTGACACCATGCCTCTACAAGTGTGGAGCACAACGGTTGCCATGTGGGAGTCAGCGACGTCGTCGTATCTCTCCCACAACCGTTGTATCTCAAGGCAAGATGGATGTCGCTGCTGCTCTACGTCGATTGCCCTTACCACCGATGACTGCTATGATGTCAACCGACGTTGGAGGATTGCTATCCTTATTGTTGTTTGTTAAAAATGGATCTTAGCCTCTCGTTAACAAAAGTGCCATTTTGTTTCCTTTTGTTTTATTCTGTTATAAGTTAGCCCTCTCTTGTGTTATTTTTGGGTCTGCCACTGCCTGAGCAGGTTGCTAAAGGCGATGACGTTCAGCCCGACGCCCGTCCTTAGGCGGCGGCAGTACAGCTTGTGAAAGTGTGAACTGGTGCAGTGGCGGTGTTGTATTGGCATGTTGATTACTTGTTGTATTGGCATGTTGATTACTTGACTTGCTCTGTTTGTGTGTGTCGGCTGGCTGGTGTTAAGCAAGAGCAAGGAGATGGGCTATGGTTCGTGGTTGCGGGCAGAGAGGGCATGGCCAATGGGAGTGCCGGATATCCGGTAAACAATCATATCCATATATATCCTGTCCTGAATCCGGATCTGTTGTATATCACCTCCTCAGAATTCGATCCTGGATTCGTCAGGATACTATAATATGTTCAAAACGGTTTTTTGCTGATAGACTTTTGCTATAGCTGTTGACTTTTGGCTGAAATAGATACTATAGTGGCTGATAGCTTTTGGCTGAATATTCAATTAAAGAAATATGAAGAAAAAAGGAAAAAAATAATAAATCATTATATCTTTACGGATAATGTGAAGAAAAAAAAGGGAGAAAAAATTGCGTTAAGAAGCTAATGTATTTAAAACGTCTTCTAGCCGTTTCGAACGGGCTAAACATTAACTTGCTTCCCAAATTCGGTTGTATATCACCTCCTCCGAATTCGATCCTGGATCCATCAGGATATTGAACTTGCTTCCCAAATGCTGTCCTGGCCGTATTTGTCTCCGGATCAGTCAGGAAATATCCGCTCGGATTCCAACCCAAGGTATTTTCAAACATGACTAAAATGCAAATGAACAAAATGAATGGAAAAAAATCAGTGCGAAATGAAAAACCTGTAGCTTTTTCTCTCTGGAAAATATGAGTGATGTGCTTCTAAGCTCTTCGCTCCCGTAGGCATGCACAAATCTTAAAGCACGAACTCCACCTTTGGAAATTGGAACAGCCATTATCAAGTAAAGCTGGGTGGCAGGCTAAAACGCTGCACAGCTGAAGGCCGGCCTGTCCGGCGTTTGCAAGTAGTTTTTGAGCTACCTGGCTCTGGCTTTTGGACAGGCCCACGACACGAGGTCGGGCTGGGTTCGGAGTAAACCTGCATGCTCGAGGCATTGCGGCGTAAGTTCATAGCAAACAGAGCAAGCTCCTTTTGGTAGTTTCAAAAAGAAATATTCCTAGTATATATCAATCACACTGGGATGACAAGGAAGTCTCCATCGATTCTTGCTCTGTTCTTTTTAGCTTCTAAAAGTTGTTTTTCGGCTTTTCTACAGTAACTAGCTTTTAAACAAAGTATTTTTTTCAAGATAGGGCCTACTAGTTAATTGTAATACATACTTTACTGACTTTATTTATATCGGCAAAACCTATACGTGAGTTTCTGTTATTCTATAATCTCTCGTACAAACAGCCCAAAGTCACAAGCCGCAGCCAAAAGCCATAAGCCGCAGCCAAAAAGAACAGGCCCTCTGTTTGATATATTGGGTGGGTTTTTTTGGCTGATGGTTTATGGCTTAAATATTTGAATTCTACCTATTCGTAAGAGATAGTACGTACAGAAAAATAGTCGTATGTAATTTTGGTCGGTACAATTGAACTCAGTATACTTTTTACTACAATCTTTCTATTGACCACATCTTAAAAAATGTACCGTTTAATAGCTAGTTACTGTAGATAGTACGGATATAAGTTGATTTTAAGCCAAGCCGATCACACCCATTACCGTAGCGTTCCTAGGAAATCAATTATATTGGCAAATCAAATATAAATTAATAGAAGTATATATTCTGTATACACATTTTGGGCCGCTGAATCTTTTTTTGGGAGAGTACAAGAAAAAGTACACCACACGTAATCACCCTACACACGCGCACACACAGGTGCATATTATTCACTCTGCTTATTTAGGCTTTGAGTTTCTGAATTCCAGCTTATTTTTTACTATTTCTAAATTTCGTCTTTTTCAAACATTTTAGTTTATTTTGAGTTTTTTTTACCGGTTCTTTTTTCCCGTATTCATTTGCATTATATGTGATGGGCTAATCCGTTTTTTATATTTTTTAAATTTTGTCAATTTAATTATGCCAAATAAGACACCATCATTTATAGTGTAATTTCAATCATCTACAGTAAAAATTCAGTAATAAACCATTAAAACTTAACCCAACTGATCACCACCTAGAAATATTTGCGGAGGCTGAACGGCCTCACGAAGCACTTGCCTACTGATTTAAGACACGAGCATTGAAAGGAACAACTGCCTCTTGGAAATGAAGCAGTAGTTCTGATTTAAGACACAAGCATTGAATTTGAACCAGTGTCCAAACGTATCCGGCATGCTTATAGTTCCTGCAATCGTAGTCAGAGAAATTGAGCCATCACCAAATCATGCCATGATAAAAATTCCAGTGTGATCGGCAATGATGCCAACAACACCGAACCTTCCTGGAGCACCAACTTCTTCACCTGGTAGTAAACAGCACCTGTCTAATAGAAAGCACCAGGCTGATGCAATGTATAATTTGACAACAGTTACAACTTACAAGGGAATTCCTTAGCTTGCATTAAAAAAAAGAAAGCAAAAAAATGGAGTACCTCAAAACATGTCATGTGGCCCCAAAGCGACCAGTATACACATTTTTGAGCCGCTGAATTTCTTATTTTTTTTAAGAGAGTACAAAGAAGACACATACCACACATACATCTCACTCACACTACACACGCACACACGTATGTATGCTAGGAATTTTTGCAGAGGCTCTACGGTCTTAGGAGCGTGAGCACATATTTTTCTATTAAAAGCACATATATCTGTACTCTAAATAAATACAGCACACCGTGTCAATCCTAGCTGCTGAATTTCCTAGAACGACAAGTTAACCGGAACTTCCTCTCAACTAAAAAAAAAGGAAAATGAATAATGAAAGTTAGTCAGATTATGTTCACCTAAAAATTACTCAAATTATATCGCCTTGTTGTGTGCCGACATGTGGATGTATGTTGCTGGTGTACTGTGGGAAGTCCATTGTTCTTTTTTTTCTGCTTCTCTTTTCTCGATTATATTTGTCTTCCCTGGAGGTTACTGATTTGTCTATTCCATCCTATGCAGCATACCACATTGATCTATGCAGTTCAATCATGGAGTGCAGCATTTCCCTGTGAGCAACTAGTTTACAATTTTTCTCACCATATAGTTGTTGGTCCAATCTGAGGTTATAGGAAAACAAATTCAAAGGGATAAAGGAGCCAACGAAACGTGGTTGGTAGATCTTGACCAGATGCCCCGTGTAAACTTGGAGCGTATATAAACTATGTTTGATCTCAAAGCACAAGAGAGCATTATCAATCGATCAATGCATGTCTCTCAAAAGAAAAGGATCAATGCATATGCATTAGATAATATATCATATTACTATTGGTTAATAATTCCAGGCTCTAGCAGTTACAAGTTTTGAAAGATGAAGTTTTTTAGAGGTAATTGATTACAAGCACATAGTATCCGTTCCGAACGCTGAAGTACTTGGTTTTTATTCTTTTTGATAATTACATGTATTCTTGTTTGCGAGTAAGACGGGCGTTTGCCTGATTAAAAATGAGATGCATATGCATTAAGCCAATCACAACAACATTGGGAGTGATCAACTCGGCTTAAAAGCTCATGGCTTATGGCTGAAAACACTGTAGCTGGCTGAAAAAAGCACTGTAGCTGACAGAGGCTTATTTCGCATAATTAAATTTAAAAAAATTTAAAAATATAAAAAATATGTTAGCCCATTACATATAATACAAACAAATACGGGAAAAAAAAGAACTGGCAAAAAAGCTCAACAAAAAGACAAAAGTTCAGAAAAAGACGAAATTTATGAATAGTACAAAATAAGCCAGAAGCCATAAGCTATAAGCCGAGTTGATCACAACCATTAGCTCGTGTGAAGTTGTTTAAATAATTTTGGATTCCTGATATTATAAAAGAGCACATGGGTATGAAATTATTAATGCTTACTTGTACTTTAGCGCTGTGTGTACATTAATTCAGATGGTTGGGTGACCAAGAACGACAAAACATGTTCAATAAAATTATCTTCAGCTTCAGTTCGACTACAGTACTGTATATCACGTAGTATGATTGTACCGGAGAATAAATGCTTCAGAAAAATTTACTACGATAAACTACTCAAGGGTGCAACTAGTGTTCGGACGTGCAACGAGAAGATCCCATTGTACGCTTTGGCGGAACATTCTGGATCAACGCATGCAACAAATTAATTTGGCATCTACAACAAAGTAGGGCTCGATCTAAAAACAATTGGAAAAACCCCATACTTGAAACCAAAAATTACTTGAAATTACGGATCTCACTCTTCTCTACCCCTAAAATCCACCAGTTCAGTTCTTTCCTACGACCACCCCAAATTGTGCCCCCAGCAGTCATGAGTTTTCCTACGTCCACACCAATTCAAACCAACCAATGAAATCAACAATCAAATCAACCATCAATGATCAATTTCCACCTTTCTCTCTCATTACCCACTCATATCCAACGATCCAGGCGACGCCCACCTCCCCCCTGCGACTCGCGATCCCAGGCGAACCCACCGCGCACGATCGGGGTCACAGCCGCCGTCCCAGGCGTCGCCTCCTCGACTCCGCGAAGCCTCACGCGACTCCTGGGGACGCCGCGCCGCCGGCCTCGCGCGACGACTCCTAGGGACGCCGCGCCGCCACGACCACGAAGCCGCCGGCCTCGCGCGACGACTCCTAGGGACGCCGCGCCGCCACGACCACGAAGCCGCCGGCCTCGCGCGACTCCTGGGACGCCGCGCTGCCACGAAGACGAAGCCGCGCCACCACGACCACGAAGCTGCCGGCCTCGCGCGACTCCTGGGGACGCCGCGCCGCCACGACCACGAAGCCGCCGGCCTCGCGCGACTCCTGGGGATGCCGCGCCGCCACGAAGACGAAGCTGCCGGCCTCGTGCGACTCCTGGGGACGCCGCGCCGCCACGAACACCAAGCCGCCGTTGCCGTCGGTCAAGCAACACGCGGCCGCCGGGCGTCAGTGGCCTAGACAGCGCGGCTCCTCTTCGAGCGGATCAGACACAGCCACACAGTAAGCGATTTTAAGCGCCCCTCACAAAATTGCAGTCTGCGAGTCAAAATTTCCAATCACCGCAACACTTTCAATGGCCAAGTACTTCGGTAAATAAGTAAATCCTAGAGTAGCTATCCACAGATGGATTATAAGAAGTTACTATACGGTAATATGTTGTGCTTCTAACAGATCAACGGTAAAAGAGTGCAAGAATCATAAATTCATGCTTTGCATGAAAGTATGCCATAATCAGTTCATCACTAGGGACATGACAAAATGGGAATACATTGGATAATTCAAAAGAAACTGAAAAGCAGCAGATCAACAAAAGGAGAGTCAAGAAACCACACCGCTGGCTTCTCAGCTTTTCTTTTGGTTTTTGCCTTAGGTTGATCATCGTCATTGTTCTGATCATTTTGATAAGCATGTGATTCAGGAAGTTTGTCACCCTCCTCATCTGAATCAAATGTGAATCCATCAAGAGTACCTACAGAGATGATATACCAATATTAGAAAATAGCTATTGTAGCAGGCTATCATCATATAAATAATAGGCCCATAACTTCATACAAATAGACTATTCCTCACACTAAAACTACACACAAATGCAGATACACTGAGAAATAGCTCACAAATGCAGATACACTGAGAAATAGCTCAATCAACGAAAGATATAAGCATGCTTGTTTTTATTGGCTTGCAGTTTGCACGTCAGCTTTATAATATCAGAAACACACTGATCTACTGGATGAAGACTTCTCCCAAATAGTTAAAACAATGAATTCAATGCCAGCGGACTGTTGATTACAACTGAAGATAAACTGAAGACCGCTACTACCAAAAAAGAATAAATATACAATTGTACTCGATGGATGTCACTTACAATGCAAAATGTCCTGGATGGGACTATAGTTGATTTGTATATGGTTCCTATATGAATATGGAAAGAATAAAGAAGATTCTGAATTGTTTGGAATATTGCATGCATGAAAGATAAGAGACATGAATTATCTATTCGAAAAATGCTGTTCCACACCGCAGTTGCTGCTCATATATCAGTCCATTGCTGATAGCTTGATGCACATAATGTTGAATTTATAATGAACAATTAGGTGCCCTGAAAATTTTGATAGTAAAAGTATAGGAAGATCCAAAATTGGACTTTACCCACTGGTGAAATATGCATTAGACCCAATGAATAGGATGAGACAATGAGTATCATGTTTAGTCCCTTTGTTTTAAATTATGCGCATTGACTGATTGAAGTCATAGAACATGAGTAATATGTCTGCTTCTCAGCTGCTATAGTTTTGTCTAATGTATTTCATACATCCTTACAGGGTTCAGCAAATGTTGGGAAATCTGCATTTATCAGTTCTTTGCTAAGTATGCCCTTACATTCTTGTCTATTTTTGTTCTGTTCCTTTTGTAACTATCACTATTTGCTCATTATTTTCTTCCTGACACTAATAGTTGGAGATTCTACTGTTGTAGGAACAATGGCATATAAGGATCCGGTGGCAGCTGCAGCTCAAAAATACAAGCCAATGCAATCTGCTGTTCTTGGAACAACCCTTGGTCCTATCCAGATTGAAGCATTTTTAGGAGGCGGGGTATGATTCCATTTATTTGCCTTTATATAGTGATTCGTGAAACTATGCGGTATACATGAATAATAAGGTGCAGTACACAAATAAATGAATTTCCTATGCTACTCAAAACATTTACCAGTCCTCTTGCGGCATGACCAGCTCCTTCTATTGACTCCAATTTTACCACATCAGGATTACCTTCTGGAATTCCTCAGCTATCGAGAGAGGTAAGTACTTATCAGATATTCCCCAAGCAAGTAAGCTACTTATTTGTACAGTCCACATTTTTTTACTTCAAATTGGTATTAAGAGCACTCTGTCCCCTCAACATGTTCACATGATTGTTAAGTTATATAAATCATTTTCATAAGGTGGATATTTGTAATTTTGTACTAACATTGACTGCATCAGTGAATCCATAAATTCTGGTGACAGGAGTATTATACAAGTAGGACTTAAAGTAACAAAGAGCAATAAAAGATTAAAAGACAACATGGATGAGAATTTATTAGGAACATTGTCTACTGCATACCTATAATATTCATTTCAGCCACTCAATATAAGTTAGAGGGATACTAAAAGGGAAACTAACATGGATCAGAGCAAGCCATATGCATTTGCCCCCTCTTGCCATGTTGCCCACATGCCCCTACCTGCCTGGGTCAGACAGTGCCTGATTATTCTCCTTTTAGTTGATTCCTGAGGCTTATACATGCCATGTAGAATGTTATCGTGCACTATGTGGCATAAATCTTCTCATCATTTCAATTCAACATAATAACTAATGAGCTTTTGCATTTTTGTGAGAAAGATATAAATGTTTTGTTGTTGGTTTATAGGCAATTGATAGCTACTGCCATATTCCTTTTCTGTAACAACCTATACAGATTTTAAAATCACCAAAAGTTGTATATATCTTTTCTGGAAGCTTATGCTTTCTTTATGTTTCAATGCAGCAACAAAAATTAATTGAGGAGATAAAAGAGTATAAGGTACATGCCTAACTACTTCCCTATGGTTCCGCTTTTCAAAATTTCAAAAGGTGAACAATATCTTCAGTGCATAACCATGCATACTATTTACACTGAAAGGTAGTTCAACAGTTATTCATGGCACAGTTGTTTAGAATAACACAAAATGTTGTAATGGAACAAATATGGAAACCAAACTGACGGGCAAATCTTCTTAAAAAACAGTCTGGATATATTTGCCTACCTTGAAAAATCCTCCTAGCCAGAACCTGAAAGTGAAGGAAAATAATCACTGTAAACACAAACCAAATAGCAAGTAACTGACACCCTAGAGGTTTTGAGAAATGCAGTATCATCTGTACAAAAGTACCTTCCACCGAGGCTACTATGAAGAGCTCGTAACAGCCAAGATTTTGGTTTTTGAATCTCATTGTTCCAGCATTTCTGGAATCTGAGACAATATTCCAATGTTAGATTTGTATTTACAAGTATTTTTAATTTCAGTCAAAACAATGGCAAAACATAACGGCTATACAATGTTTCAGTCTCATCCCAACTATCTAATTTCCAAATATCCTTGTCGGTGATGGGCCTTCTATATCCTTGTTGCATTAGAGGAGTCATCCATGAAAAGAATGTCCCTAGCAAAGAAGACAACAAAATTTACATCAATATGCTTATAGAGAAGTTGTGAGGGTAGAAAAAAGAATTATGTGCGTATCAACAACTTATATTTACTCACGGGAAAATATATTGGTATGCCTCTCAGGGCAGATCCGCTCTCCGCCAGGTAGAGGTTCATAATCAGTGTTATCAACAAGCACCTCATTCCTGATCGGAGTATAACCTGGATAGGGATCCAAGCTAGGCAGATAAACCACCATGAGAATTCCAAACAAGAACTGCAGAAAAGATACATTCAGTATACAACAGAGATCACTAAAATATGATAATGAGAAAAAAAGCTGCAAACCTAGCATATTATCACTATCCAATTTTCAGAGGCAGCCATGTTGCTTCTATTGCATTTGGATAGTTCTTCATGATAGTTCTATGTGTTACGAATGTGTTACTGTGTTGTAGATACAGTTTGGGAGGAGAAATTTTACAAATTTGTATGAAATTTGCTCGTCTATTGTGTACTATTCATGAATGAACTAATTGCTTTCTCTTCTTATTATATGTTTGTGAGGCAATGTCGGTAGAATTGTCAGAATTATAGATTGTCGTTCTCTGTACAGGCAAATTATTGCAGCTTAGTAATTCCATTAAAAATCGCTTCTTTGTGGGAATCCACCTTTATGAACACCATAGATAAAAATAGCTGCTCTGCATTAAAAAAAACTTCTTTATGAAATAGTTCCTACTATGCCCTACTTGCATCAGAATGTATGCCTTCTCAGTTTTTTAGTTCCTACTATGCCCTACTTGCATCAGAATGTATGCCTTCTCAGTTTGCAAAATGGTGATGGATGCCTTGACGTAAACCAAGCTCTTGGTTATAGTTATAGCACTAATCAGTGTTTACATTTGGTGTAGTGGAGGTTTACTTGCTCACTAATGGGGACTCCAGAAGAAGGCCCCTCTGCGTTCAGAGACGTAACAAACATCATCAACACAGGTAGAACTGATTTGGGGACTCGAGAAGAAGGCCTCTCTGCGTTCAGAGACGTAACAAACATCATCAACACAGGTAGAGCTGATTTTTCTAGCCGTAGCAATAATTATTGTCGTTGCTGTCGCAACTAATCTCTGCCATTCTACATAATGGCCAGCACCCCAAAGCGACGCAGATCGTAGGCGGGAGGAGATAAACAAAAAAAACGTGAATACCGTGCACGCAAGAAGGCTGAAGAGACAGCTGAGCAGAGAGAAGAGAGGAATAGGAAACAACGTGATTACTGAGCAAGACAAAAGGCTAATTCATTAACACCTATACCTGGTAATGTTACCTGTGTCGTATGGCTCTGTCCAATAATTCTCATTGTAACTGACTATGGTTCTGTGCAGCAACATTCCAAAGTCGACATCATGTAGCCTATTATGGACACCGTGCAAACTTTAGTGTTTCAACACCGTCGATATTGGGACAACACTCAACACCATCCAGTGGAGGTACATTTGGAAGACATTTCTGTGTACTCATTTTGCAGGTACATTTGGAAGACTATGGTTCTGTACTCATTTTGCAAACTTTAGTGTTTCAACACCGTCGATATTGGGACAACACTCAACACCATCCAGTGGAGGTACATTTGGAACACTCAACACCTGCAGGTACGGGGCGTTCGACAGTTTTGCAAGCATCAATCATAAACGACAAGGAAAATATCGATCCAGATGATCCCAGTGATTGGTTGCATAGAAATCCTAATTACGTCCGACGCTGCCAACGCACCAATGATCCACCAACTTCAGACCGAGGTGAAGAATTGGCGCAACAGAAACCTGATGGCAAGAGGATGAGATCAAGTAGCATAGGGGAGGAACAGTCTCCCCTTCTTACTGTAGACCCAGGTGAGCACATAAATAAGGACTAGCAGTACCAATACATCTTACAATTTCTACTCACTATTTGCTCGATTGTAAAGTGAATCCAGGTGTTCTTATTCATGATCACACCATGCCGGTTACTCCTATCCCACGGACAGAACAAACAGATAAAGAATATGATAGCTTGTTGTTTGAGCCTACCCACACTGGTGGTCGCGAAGAAGGTGGATTACATTGATATCTACTTAATTCTTAATTACATAATGATATTTAACATTAGCCTAACGTGCCACCTGATATCATGCAACAGATGATATCGAGGAACCATGTGAATCCGATATTGTAGATCATATTGACGATCCTATTGATGATGAGGAAACCAGGCAATTTCTGGGTCAAGGTAATAACTACTTGTATATCATCTATTGCTGGGTCTTATGGTCAGGTGCTTACAACCATACCTTGCTTTTACTGACAGGTGATGCATTTGAGTCCTATCGCGTGCCTGTTAATGGCGTTCATGACCACGGCTCTTTAGATCCATACGACTACGTCTACCAAAACTTGCCGGACAGGCACCATGTTTTGAAAAAAGTTCCTAATTGTCAATATTGTGGTGCCATGCGGTTCCAATATGAGACACCCGGTTTTTGTTGCAGAAAAGGAAAGATAAAAGTGCATATTCCAGATGTTCCTGCAGAGTTGAAAAGGTTGTTTACAAGTCAGATCCATGATGATGCAAAATATTTCAGAAAGCACATACGGTATTTCAACTCTCATTTCTGTTTCACAAGCCTTGGGGTTACGTTGGACCGACGAGTTGCTACAGCAGCCGGGACTGGTGTGTATACATTTCGTGTCCATGGTGCCCTGTACCATCGTCTCGACCATTTGGTGCCAGGATCTAAGGGCCCCCGTCATTTGCAACTATACTTTTACGATACAGAAGATGATACATTATCCCACCGAGTACGGAGATCTCCTGATCTTGATATCAATCTCATTAGAACTGTTCTGAGAATATTACAGGATAATCCTTATGTGCATACATTAAATAGAGTTGGTGCTATTCCTAACCTAGATGACTACGTGATTGAACTCAATACAAATGTCACACCTGACCAGCGAAGGTACGATATTTTAGTGCAATGATTCAATACATACATACATTACATATTTCTGAATTTATCAATGGTTTTTTTAATGTGTATACTTCTGCCCAACAAAGGTACAATGCGCCCACGGCTTCACAAGTTGCTGCAATTTGGTCGGAAGGGAATGACCCACAACGAAATTTTGATAGAAGTGTACTTGTATATGCCAGAGGGGATCGCCCGCGCTATATCAAAGCGTACCATGGTTGTTATGACCCATTGTCGTATCCTTTATTTCTCCCTAGGGGTGAAACCGGATGGAACCGCTTTATGCCGTACAATGATATGCCTACAGTACATGGCAATGAAATGCCTACTGTACACATGGAGACCCCTTCTTCGTTAAATGTACAGTCCATGGAAGAACCCACTCCCGCCGAGCCTACTGGTACCGTCACTAACTCCAAATATAATTATGTCTTTAATTTGCCTTGTCAGCAGCGCTTTAGGGTGTGTTTGGTTCGTGGATGGAGGTTGTATCGTATATCCTGACTGAGTGGATGCAGGCTGAGTGGAATCGTATTTCAGAAAAAGAAGATGTTTGGTGAGGTTGCATGAGCGGATGCAAAAAAACTGAGATGCTGTTTGGTTGCCTGTATGAGCGGATGCAGTCTACCAAACCTGAGAGGCTGACACGTGGGACCGCATAAGATACACTGTATCTACCCATCCAGGATGAGGGCGTATTTTTGCATCCGCTCATGCAGGCTGCATCCACTTATACATGCAACCAAACAGGCTCTTTCTCAGATTATACGGATCCACCGAGTCAGGACGAAGGAGATTCAGGCAACCAAACACACCCTTAGTTAATTGTATTCATCCATTATTTTTTTATTTATGCAGATCATGGTCAACAAAGTGATGATGACATACAAGAAGGAGATTACATCAGTAGACTGGTAGATGACACCCAATCAAAACGGTTTGTGACGGCAAGGGAATACTATTGTTTCTTGATGCAAGTTAGAAAGGGCCTTTTTAACATCTTGTTGTTCGGAGGCCAGCTTTTCCAGCAATGGGCTGTTGACATGTATATCAAGATAGAGTCTATGAGGCTTGATTGGTACTCTAACCCTAAGAACCAGAAACTCATACGGGCTGAGCTGTACCAGGTAATTAGCATAAAATTTATATTTTTTAGTATTTAAAATTTATACCTGCCATTATAGTAACAGTAGGTTCATGACGTTATTTCTATCACAGGGTTTGGTTGATGTAATCTCTGCTAGAGAGACAAGAGCTTCAGAGGTTGGAAAGAGAGTTGTGCTGCCTCGTAGTTTTCCGGGTGGTGATCGCGATATGCAAAAAAGGTTTCTAAATGCTATGGCTATTGTCCAGCGTTTCGGTAAACCAGATTATTTCATCACAATGACATGCAATCCTTACTGGCAGGAGATTACGTCCAATCTTGAGCCTGGACAAACACCACAAGATAGGCCAGACCTGGTTTCAAGAGTGTACAGGGCTAAGTTACGAGACATCAAGGATTTGTTGGTCAAGAGGAGTTATTTTGGTGAGGTTGCTGCGTATGTGCATGTCACAGAATTTCAAAAGAGGGGCTTGCCGCATGAACACATCCTCTTGATCATGAAGTCAGGCAGTAAGTTAACAAGCCCAGATGGTTATGATAAAGTCATTTCTGTAGAGATACCAGACAAAGACAAATACCCTGTGCTGCATAATCTTGTCGTCAAGCATATGCTGCATGGACCATGTGGAGTGCTAAATAGGAAGTGTGCTTGTATGGTCGATGGAGAGTGTCGCTTTCGGTTTCCTCGTCAGTTTTGTGCAGCAACACAGCAAGGAAAAGAGTCCTACCCTTTGTATAGGAGGAGAGATGATGGCCGCCGTGTAAAGATAAGAGGAGCGGAATTGGACAATAGGTGGGTGGTTCCATACAACCCTGGGCTGCTTATGAGATATAACTGTCACATCAATGTTGAAGCTTGCTCCAGCATCAAAGCTATTAAGTACCTATTTAAGTACGTATACAAAGGTCATGACTGTGCATCATTCTCAGTAAACCCGTCACATAAGGAAGATGGAGTAATCAATGAGATTCGTCAATACAGGGATGCTAGATACATATCACCACCGGAAGCTGTACACCGGATTTTTGGTTTCCCACTCTTTGGTGTCTACCCATCTGTTTTGCAGCTCCAACTTCATCTGCCCAACATGCAGTCTGTAATTATTGATGAGAGTAAAAGTCTTGAGGATGTTGTCAGCTAGCCATCTTCATCCATGACCACACTCACAGAGTACTTCAAGAAGAATATAGTGGATAGTTTTGCGAGGACATTGTTGTACAGAGACTTCCCAGAATACTACCGGTGGATCACTGGTAGAAAAGTGTGGCAAAGAAGAAAGCAGAGAGGACAAATTGGGCGGGTTGTTTATGCACACCCTGCTGAAGGGGAGAGATATTTCTTGAGAGTGCTTTTGAGCCATGTTAGAGGTGCAACCTCATATGAAGATTTAAGAACAGTGGCTGGAATCACATACTCTACTTTCAGAGAAGCATGTGAGAAGAGAGGACTTATTGAGACGGACAGGTCACTTGATGACTGCTTGTGTGAGTCTGCAACTTTCCAGATGCCGCCCGCACTGCGAAGATTATTTGCGACTATTCTTGTATTTTGCGAGGCCACCAACATTCGTGGACTGTGGGACAAGCACAAGGACTCAATGTCCGAAGATTACAGCCGAGACAATTCTAACACAGCAGCAGTAGAACAAATGGTGCTTAGAGACATTCGGGATTTGATTCAGTCGATGGGGAAGGATATCAGAAATTATGATATTCCGGAGGTGAATGATTCGGGTAAATTTGTCCCAATCCAGTGCCTAAACTTTTGATTCACTTACATACTGTACACATATTTGTTTTTTTTTCTATTGACCAATTATGTGGATGATAAATTAATTCCTTTGTGCCAATCAGGTGAATTTTTGAATGACATCATGAGGGAGGTTAGAGAAGAACTTTCTGTGGCCATAGACCAAGAACATTTGGATATACACTCATCTCTTAACAGGGAGCAGCGTGCTGGATTTGATGAAATCATACAACATGTGCTTGCAAACAAAAGTCAGGTGTTCTTCGTGGATGGTCCAGGAGGAACTGGCAAGACGTTCCTATACCAGGCACTCCTTGCTAGAGTGCGATCTGAGGGATTAATAGCCATTGCAACTGCAACTTCTGGAATTGCAGCGTCAATTTTGCCAGGAGGACGCACAGCACACTCAAGGTTCAAAATTCCAATTAAGCTTGCTGACAATAGCATGTGCAACTTCACCAAGCAAAGTGGCACCGCAGAGTTACTCCGTACAGCATCCTTGATTATTTGGGACGAAGTTGCCATGACAAAGCGTCAAGCAGTTGAGTGTCTTGATAGGTCCCTGCAAGATATTATGAGTTCATCTTTGCCCTTTGGAGGAAAGGTAGTGGTATTTGGTGGAGATTTCAGACAGGTACTTCCAGTCATAACACGTGGGACAAGAGCACAGATAACTGATGCTACATTGCAGAGATCTTACCTATGGGAAAATATAAGGAAGATACGATTGTCACGAAACATGAGGGCTCAATCTGACCCATGGTTTTCAGATTACCTCCTTAGGATTGGGAATGGAACTGAAAAGACTATCGGGGATGATTATGTTAGCCTGCCAGAGAATATTGTGATTGGTTATACTGACACCGAAGATTCTATAACCAAACTCATTCAAGATGTCTTCCCGTCACTTGAGGAAAATGCAAGATCAACAGCTTATATGAGTACACGTGCCATTCTTTGTACCAAAAATGAGCATGTTGATAAGCTAAACGCAAAGATGATTGACAGGTTCCCGGGCGAGGAAAATGTTTATCATAGCTTTGACTCTGTCGATGAGGATTCCAGAAATAACTATCCTATTGACTTCCTGAATTCGATCACTCCGAATGGCCTGCCCCCACATGTGCTAAAAATTAAAATTAATTGTCCTGTGATCCTTCTCCGCAATCTTGATCCTAACAATGGCTTGTGCAATGGAACAAGACTAATGGTAAGAGCATTCCAGGATAATGCAATTGATGCTGAAATTGTTGGTGGCCAGCATGCAGGGAAAAGGGTGTTCATACCTAGGATCCCAATGTCTCCGTCGGATGATATTTCACTTCCTTTTAAGTTCAAGAGAAAACAGTTCCCCATTTGCCTGAGTTTTGCAATGACCATAAACAAAGCGCAGGGCCAAACCATCCCAAATGTTGGGATCTACCTTCCAGAGCCTGTGTTCTCCCATGGACAGCTCTATGTTGCTTTGTCGAGGGGTGTGTCAAGGCAAACAACAAGAATTCTGGCCAAACCAAAGAAGGAATTAGATCCAACAGGGAAAAGCACCAGAAATATTGTGTACAAAGATGTCCTGGACTGGTGAAAAATTGGTAAGTAAATTTTTTTACCCAAACTACGCTCGTTCGACATGGACCTAAAAATTGTCCTTCTACAGGAAGCTGACAGGCTTTTTTGTTATCAACTTTATGCGCTTGTGGAATGGTATTAGATTACCATTGTTTTCAATTGTGAGTAAATAATCTTTTGTGTACTTGGTAAAAATATTCTACAATTAACTGTTATTTTATGACAGTCAAGTGTAATAATTTGTACAGGATGGGAATGCACTGAGGACTAAATTCTTGGTAGAGATGTTGAAGTACAAGGACAACGAATCTAAAGACAACATTCCTGAAGATATACAAGAACTTATTAGGCGTGTGAGGATTTAGGTGGCTTCAAAAGATGTAATAGTTGTGATGTTATTTATTTGCAATGTTGCTCTTTAAGCATAATTGCTATGGACTCAACAATATGATAACTCATCATGAATCTCTTTTGGCATGAGTCTTAATCTATCTCACTATTTACTTCATTTTTAAGAAACATAGTCTTTTTATTTTTTACCGTAGCGTTAGCACGGGCAAGGAAAAAATATCGTCATTTGGTTGTTTTCATGTGCATCCCTCAAATGCCGCTGTAGCGTTAGCACGGGCACTCTACTATATATGAAGTTGTACTTGAAAAACTAGCACCAAAGTTCAGAACAAATCAAATCTACGATTTTATAACCATCACAACATTTTGGAAATACATGTGCAACAGTTGGAGGAAAACGCTTGCAAAAAATAATTTGGAGAAGGCATGTTGCAACAAAATAATGTATTCTTCCAACAATTGAGAAAGATATCACTACTACAGAAAACCGTATTACAGACAGTTCAAAAACGTCATCACAGACGGTTTTCTGAACCGTCTGAATTTATGGGTCAGTGATAATCGAAGGTTATCACAGACGGTTTTCGAACCGTCTATGGTGTAAATATCACAGACGGTTTGTAACTAAAAACCGTCTATGATAGCTGATAATCACAGACGGTTTGTAAGTAAAAACCGTCTGTGATAGGTGATATTGATGTATCACAGACGGTTTTTACTTACAAACCGTCTGTGATTATCATCTATCACAGACGGTTTTTAGTTACAAACCGTCTGTAATATTCTTTTCTACCCCTAAATCTATTCCTGTTTATTGGCTAGCCTTAGGAAATATTATCCATGCCCTCTGAAACAAGCAGATCAACATGTACATGTATACATACAATTCACATCTCAATTCATTTCACAAACATAAAACATCCAATTCACATCGCACTTTATTTCACAAACATAAAACATCCATTTCGCAAATCAATTAATTGAAATGAAATAAAATATCCATTAACAAATACACAATTACAAAAGATCTACATTACATTTGCACTTAGATGGTAACATTGCATTTTTTATTGCTCAATCACTCCGGAATCGAGGTCTCGGGAAAGGAACAGATCCAGAATCAACGAACTTGTCAGGCTGTACAAGCAATACTTAGATGGTGCATGATTGTCATCCAAGTATTGTTTGTGCAGCCTGATAAGTTTGTTGATTATGGACTGTTCCTTTCGCGAGACCTCGATTCCGGAGTGATAAGAGCAATAAAAAATCATTGTTCGCTGTGGAACTCTCCATTTGAATTTACGACTTTAGACATCAAAAAGTACACGCACTCTCCTCAAATTTGTTCAAGGTCCGGCTGTTCCAATGCAGTAATAGAGATGGGCGCAGCCTGTCGATAGGAATATCAATGTGCGTACATATATACCTGATAAGTATGAAATAAATGTGGAAAGATTGACAAACCCTAGAATCGGTGATCTTCAAGGAATCGAGGAGTAGTCTCAGTATTTTACATTTATATCAGTACCTACTCTTTCTTTCATTATTGCAATGCTTGTCTATACTAAATGCTCATAATGCACAATGCATAGCTTATACTGGCATACTCGAGGCTGAGTAAACACCCATCAATACATCACCCTCTCAATCGAGATATTCTGTAGAAATCAACCAAATAAAGATTCATGATTTTTTTAGAATTGTTCGGATATTCCCTTTTTTCTTAGCGACTGAAAGCCACCTGTCATAGACTTTTACTATATGATAGATTTTGATTCTTAATTTAGACATATAAAAATCAACTTCCTTACCTTTTTTCATTTTCCCCACAAACTAGCATATTTATGATATTTTACTTGTGAATAAAACCAAAAATTTTTATATTTCACTTAGTCTAGAGTTAAAAATAATCGCTAATTTCATTTTTATTCTGAACTTACATATTTTTTTATTGTACTTCTTATAGATTTTTTTTCATTTCTTGTTCAAAATTCGTACATAACTCTAGTTTGTAATTTTTATTTTAAATATATGTTATTTTTTATTATACTTTACATAGACTCTTTTCCTTTCAATCTGAATTTTAGTTTTATTTAATTTTAAATTTTAGTTTTATATTAGAATTCATATACAAATCCAACCACTAATTTTTCATCTATTTTTTATTCTAAATTTCAACTATATATGTACATGTTTTACTTCAGAGTCTATATGAAAACAATATTTATAATTTCCTTTTATTTTTCATTCCAAATTTGTGTTATTTTTGTTGTTATTTTTAGTTTAATTTCAAATTTTAGTTTTAGGTTAGAATTCATATACAAATCCCATTGTTCTTTTCATCTAATTTTTATTCCAAATTTTAGAATGAAAATCACATTGCTAATTTCCTTTTATTTTCATTCCAAATTTCTAGTTTTTTTTTAATTTTGAATGTCAGTTTTAGGTTAGAATTCATACACAAATCCAAGTGCTAATATTCATCTAATTTTTGTTCCAAATTTTAGCTATGTACAGGTTTTAATTTGGAGTTCCTGCAAAAATCAAATGGCTTATTTATTTATTTTTATTCTAAACTTCTATTATTTTTTATTTTACTTGATATTTCCGATGTTATAACTCAGGCCAACTAAATGGATGTTTAGATGTTTTTCTTAAAATAATAACATCTAGTGGCTATTATCGTTTAAATTTGTTAGGTCTATTTGGCCTAAATTAGTTAGGGTTTACCAGATTAAAGGCCTGATATTTTGCTTTTTGTGGAAATTTCTATCATATTTCATTTTTTTTCTTAGTAGGACCTATCATGAGCTTTTAACGTACAAAAGAAGATTCTTACTACATGATTTTGACTTCATTGTCTAAACCTTAAAATTCAGTGAAGCAAGCAATTTCCGATGAATACTTGTCCGAACGGAAATTACTACCGGTTCATATAGCTACCATCACACCACATCCTTCGTAGTATTTAATTTCAGAAATTAAAATTTCTCATTTCCGTCTTTTGATAAGAACTTAAGCAGTCCTGGATATATAAACCTGGAACATGACTTCTCGGAACAAACGTCTGAGACCCAAAGACTAAACAAAAATATTGCAAGACAAATTAGAGCTATTGCCTTTTTTTTTGTCTTGTGTGAAAGCTGAAACGCATAATACTGCAGGGACGTCACTTGAACAGTGCGCGGAGTTCGTGGCGGTGCCGGTGCTTGGAGCCTTACAGCGAACCGGCAGCGTTTCCTGCGAGATGCATGTGTTTCCTCTGATTCAGACGAGGGGGAGAGAGAGAGAGAGAGAGAGAGAGAGAGAGGTGTGATCCGATATCCTCTCCGTGGAACACGACGCAGATGCACGCGATGCAAGTGGCGCCGCTGGTCCCGGGGGGCAAGGACGTCTGATGATCCATCACCTGTCATCAACCAACCCTTGACCCGAGTAGGCAAGGACTCAACAGGATCCGTCTATCGGGTGCTGTGGCTCAAGGTTCGTACTGGACCATCGTCCTTAGAGATAAAAATGGATAATCAAATAGTATTTAAATCATATTTATATTCATATTTTTTTCTTAGATTTAAATATAAATCGGATAAATAACGGATACAAATTTGGATCAATTATACTCAAAATCAGATCGGATTCAACTATTTTTCGGATTCCAATAATTATTCGTGGTCTCTCCTATTTAAAACATGGCACCAAATTATTTTAATATTTTAAATTAATAAATAACTGACTCAGTGATTCTAACATGTAACTATGCATTAAATGTTAACAACACAAATGAATCATTCATCTCACGTATTTGTATAATGTAGCTTTTGATGACAGCTTCATATCCTATGACGCAACTGCCATTTTGTTACTAACCCTAACTAATTCTAGATATATTGCAAATAAGTCGGTTATAAATATACCAAATTTAACTAAAAAGAGCATTCAAAAAGATTTATTGGGGGATATGCCAAAATAAAAAAATATGAAATGCCAAATTAAAGCCCACCATGATGACGGGCTCGTCGAGATGATCGAAATGCATATATAATATGCCCAATTTAGAGGTCAAATGCAAAAGATATGTATTAGTAAGTTGTTGATGTTATATTAATTGAATCCAGATATCCGAATCCAAGACAGCACATACCATATCTGTTTTGTATCCGGATCTAGATATTATGTATTCAGATTCGGTATTTGTTTTCACTCCTAGTCGTCCTTTAGGTCACAAATTGGAGCTTATCTTGAATTGATTTGTTTAGTGGGGTGACTATGTAAATCAGTCAATTGAAAATCTAAGATAATTTCGTCAATGTTTTTGGACTGTTGGATCCAAATCCAACCATTGAGATTTCCTCCACCAAACCATATCTCTACCACCCCTAACCCAACCCCCGCCAAACCATATCCCTACCCACCCCTAACCAAATCCCCATCCCAGGATCCCTCCAATCCTGAGTGGCACAGAGCACAATGCCCCCACCCACCACTACCACCACACACGTGTCTACCCTGGTCTGTTAATGTGATGGCCTATGTGACCAATGTAAAGTTATGTTGGTGCAATTAGTCTAATATTGCTCATCTAAAGTGAGTTGCAGTAGTATATAATATCTACTAGATTCATACGTGCACTACTACAGAAAATGTCATCATAGACGGTTCAAAAATATTGTCAAAGACGGTTTCATCAGTCGTCTAAGTTTATGGGTCAGTAATGACATGAGGGCATCACAAACGGTTTTTAATATGAACCGTCTGTGATAATATCGCAGATGGTTCTTGTTAAAAACTATCTGTGATAATTATGTATCATAGATGGTCACGTTTGTAAAATCATCTATAATAATTGCAACACAGACGGTTCCCGAGAACAATCTGTAATGAGGCGTCCAATATAGCCTTTTTTTTGTAGTAGTAGTAGTAGCAGCAGCATATTCGGGTTAACCTTTTTGCACGGAGTGAGAATGATAGTGTAAGCAAGGTGTTATTTGTGCACGGGTCCGCCCTATTGCTGGGCTGGGCAATGATCAAATTTTAGGTTAGGGTGTTATAGGTGTTATGAAAGCATCAACCTTCGTTGCACGTGTGCATGTGGTACAGGGGTGTAGGTGTATGGCACATGGCATGTCTAGGCTCGGATCCAGTCGAGACCCGAATCTGTTAATCCGGACTCTCCTATGTATTCTACACTAATCCAGGTTCACGCTAGTACACACAGTATAAACAAAGATGAAATATCAACCATATCACGATTTACTAAAAAAAGACTCAAATATTATTAATAATGATCAGAGTTGCAACTTTGTGGCCAACCATACAGATAATAGCCTGCATGGCTTAAGAAACTAGCAGTGGAAAACAGAAATAAGCGTAGTAGCCATTCGACATGCCCACAGACCATCAACTGGGAAGCGAAGTCCTAATCCGAGAAGTCATCGAAGTATCCTCCTTCTGGTACCTCCTGCAGATCTGGTCCTTCTGCCTCAACTAAGCAAATGTGGATCTAGCTGTGAGTACATAAAATACTTAGTAAGTCGTTTGTAACAAAAATGCAATATAGTATGCAAGGCTTACCAAAGGATGGCTGAAAGGTTACTTTGCCAAAAACAACCATTCACTTCCCAACTTAACTCAACCAAGATTTTTTATGAAAACCTACCCCTCGTGTGAAATCACCGAGCATTGTCCATAACCGGGGACACAGCTATTCGAATAGTTTTACACTCTGCAGAGGTTGTACAATTTTACCCACAAGACATGATAATCTCATATTGTCATGTGATTAACACACTTTCTTTAGTGTGCAGCGGAGAAATCATGACAAGCCCTTTACAATGCTCAATCCCAACCCAATTCTGCCCGCTAGGGTTTCGCATCACACCCCCTGCACCTCACAGAAATCAGCAACTATGTTCATCACAATGGCGGAATCAAAATTGAAATATCACAAATTAGTCAGCCAGGTCTATCCCATACTAGACATGTGGTTATACGGAAAGGCTCAGATCAATGGCGCACAAAGTTAAGTCCTTAAACATTACCCAGGCAAGACTTCCACATCCCTTGAAGTGAATCCACACTTCCCCCTTTACTGCATGATCACTCACCCAAGTAAAATCCAATTTTGTATAACCAACACCAATGACACCTCCCATGTCATGGTTCTCAAATATTATAACTATGGCTTCCACCACAATTCAGTATCTCATCAAGTCAAAATTAATTATTTGATTATATGTGATGATGTGCCCAATCGTAACTATAAACACGGCTAAACAATTTAAGCGTACAACCCATGTGACATCTAATATTGCATCACTAGATAATTACCCATCCTATGGTGACAATAGAATCATGGCATTTAATTTATCAAGAAGGAATTAATCAATTTGGACAATAGCTACCAAGTACAAAGGTTTTATAATAAAGTAGCGATGCATGATAATTTAAAACAAAATAATAAATAATAGGTTTGAAAACTAGGTTCAACATGATCAAAGGACATGACTTGTGTTGGCCTTGCTCAGTTAATGACTCTTGATCTTCAAATCTTACTTCGACTCATTCGAAAGCGTGATCTAACAGAGAGAAAACGAAACAAAACACAAAATAAATTCAAATACAATTCAAATGAACTCCAAAAACTACAAAACCAGGAACAAAATATAGAGCTTGAATTTAGATGTATTTAGGAAAAAGAATGGGGTCAATCGGAACTAGGACGGAGGAGAACAGACTCTTGCAAAATCTAATATAAAAAAAAGACTGAAAATTGGAAAAGGTTACTATGCTACGAACCTGCTGCACGGAAAGGATGGTTTACAGTGGAGTCGGTGTATAGGACAGTGCATGTGTGACTGGGTGAGCTAACATGACATTGACACATCGGATCTAGGGCTGAGGTGGCAGTTGACTCGACTAGGGTTAACGAGGCTCGATCCATAGGTATACGGCACAGTGCATCTAATGCGCAGGCCCCGTCTGTTAGCGGCACAGTGCGCAGTGGACTAGGTGCATGGAGAAGACGAACCATTGGTCGGGCACGCGAATCGAGGTGATGCTTCGGTGAACGGCGACGGTGACTGCAACCGAAGACGATAGTGGCAGCTGCGAAGGCAATGGCGCACAGGCGAGGCGATGAGCGGCGCAGTGGTGGGATGGGGAAACTCGTGGCATGATTGAGGCTTGATACCTGGACACCGAGGAGGTGGGGTCGGGTACGTGGCGAGTCTGTGACGGGCACGGTTTGAACGCCGAGGGCAGGGCGAACATGGGCACTGAGGAAGTCCCGATCAGAGACGATGGCAGTGAGAGTCCGTGAGAACGACGACGCACGCACCGACAGGTGGACAGCCAAGATGCAAGGGCGCAGACGAGAAGTGATTGCCGATGGCTGACACATGTTGACCATCCAACGGAGGGGACGGTGGCCCGATGCTTGACACGCGTGGAGACGGGCAGGTTAGAACGGGCTTACGCGCAGGCTAGTGTGCTTCAGCCCACTTAGCCTTTAGGAATTTTTGGGATTTTCTATTTTTGGAAATTCAAATAAAATCTCTTGAGCTCTAGAAAATAGTAAACAAATCCAAAAAATCACAAAAAATTCCTTGAAACACAAGGAACCCAAATAATATATTTCCAACAAATGTTATTGCTTAATTTAGTTATATTAAATTCTTTTAATTATAAAAATTCAATTTAAGCTTTAACTAATTCCAGAAAAATCCAAATAGTGAATTTTATTTTAAAAGCTTCAAAAAGGCTATGACAATCAGAATGTTACAGTGGACATATGGCATGGCATATGTGCTGGTGTTGGCAGCGCGAACATGTATCGAGGAGTGGTTCTGAGCATTTTCCATGTATACGGTGTGCTGTCAAGGGCGTCAATCCTTAAAGGGGTGAGTGTGATACCCTAACCTGTTTGTGTGGTGGCCCATGTGGCCTGTGTAGTTGTCATGGTGGGATTAGTCCAATATTACTTGTGTAAATTGAGTTGTATTAGCATATAAAGCATACTGGATCCAAACGTAGCACCCTTAGGTTAATCTTTTTACACGAAGCGAGGACAAAAGTGTAAGCAGAATGCTATGCACGCGTGAATCCACCCATGGGTGGGCAGGGCAATGATAGAATTTTGGGCCAGGATGTTGTAGATGGTATCAGAGCATCAACCTTCGCTGCACGGGCACGTGTGGTACAGAGGCGTGGGAAAATGTTGCATGTCGTGTGTGGGTATGATGTGGACATACGGCATGGCATATTTGTCGGTACTAGATGCATGAATGTGTACTAATGAGTGGTTCTGAGCATTTGTCGTGTATACAGTGTGCTATCTTTGGCATCAGTCCTTAAGGGGGTGAGTGCAATACCCCGATCCATTAGTGCGGTAGCCCATGTGGCCTATGTAGAGTTGTGATAGTGGGATTAGTCTCACGTTGCTTGTCTAATGTGAGTTATAGTAGAACATAATATCTACTGGATCCAAATGTAGCACCCTTGGTTTTACCCTTTTATATGAAGCAAGCACAAAAGTGTAAGTGGGGTACTATGTGTGCGTGAATCTGCCCTATGTGTGGGCTGGGTATTAAGCAAAATTTAGACCAAGGTGTTATAGATAGCATGAGATCATCAATCTTTGCTGCATGGGCACATGTGGGACAGGGGCGCGGGCATTTGGCGCATGGCACGTGTGAACCTCGAGTGAACATACGACATGGCATATGTGTCAGTACTAGATGCATGGATGTGTATTATGGGGTGGTTCTAGGTATTTGTCATATATACCGTGTGCTGCCGATGATGTCAACCCTTAAAGGGGTGAGAGTACATAATACGCCGCCCCATTAGTGTGGTGGCCCATGTGACCTATGTGGAGTTGCGATGGTGGGATTAGTCTCACATTGCTTGTCTAAATTGAGTTATAGTTGTATATAATGCATGTTGTATCCAAACGTAGCACCTCCAGATTAACCCTTTTATACGAAGTGAGGACAAAAGTGTAAGCCGAGTGCTATGTGTGCATGGGTCCGTCCCATGGGTAAGCTGGGCATTGAGTAAATTTTGGGCCAGGGTATTACACACAACCTCTCTAGCGTCGCACCAGTCGACAAGGCCTACTATCTAGCCACTACCGCCTCCTGCTACAGCTACCATTGCTGCCATCGATGCGAGCAACACCCACACCTCATTCGCTGCCCCTCCGCCACCTTACCCCCCCCCCCCCCCACCTCACCACCATCTTCTCTATCTCTAGCGGTTTATCACTGCTAGATCCTCTGCCCCACCGCCTCCCGCCATCCTAGATTTCCTTGAAGATATCGTCGTCCCACCTGTCAGCCTCCGCTCACTAACCTCCTCGGATCTCGTGGCCGACGGCACTGCCGCCGCCCTGCCACAACCGCCGCCTACCATCGGTCTACCACCTCCCCCTCCCTCCCTCTATAGTCATGGATTTAGGTGAACTCGATCCCTAACTCACCAAATCTTTGTCAAAGACGGAGAACCTCATTGGATCTTCACCGGATACAGAGATGGAGGTGGGTCAAAGCACGAATAGTGGCACAAATCTACTTGTAATAAATTTGGCCAATTTCCTCAAAATTTTTAGTTGACTGTTATATAGCAAATCCATTGTTTATTGTTTCCCGCGCACTTGGGAAAAGATGTTGTGTTGCGAATCCAATGGCTTCTTCACTAGGTGCAATGCTTGAAATCACACTTACTCTCCATATTTGATTCCGTGACCTCCTAGTTGTTGAGCCTTAAAAGTAACTATATTAATCAACTCAACTCTTTGGCAAAACAGAAGGATAAGAAAGAAGTTCTATTGAAAACCCTTAGGGTGTGTTTGGCATACATAACTTTACATTCCCCTGTAATCAAATATTCCCCTTCAATCTGATTATCGGTTGCAAATTACTAGCAATCTAAGATCCAATATTTGGTTGGTTTGAAACAAACTACAAAATGGTCTTTATAATAGTTCAAATATTTCACAACTTGAACCAATAAGTCCACAAATTTAAATTACATGATATTAAATTTCAAACCTTGAAGACTAACATTTATAAATTTAATATTGAAAACTAAAATTGGAATTCTATAATTTAAATTCTTTCAATTTAAAATTGCAAAATTCAAAATTCAATACTTATTATTCAGAAGTTCAAATTTTATAATTTGAGTTTGGAGCTTTAAATTATTCGAATTTATAAAATTTAATTTTTAGAATTTGAATTTTTGAAATCCAAAATTCAAAATTTTAGATTTTAAGATTTAAATTTTCAAAAATATGAAATTTCAAAATTCAAAATTGAAAATTCTGTATTTCGAAATTTAAATTGCCTAAATTAAAGATTCTAAATTTAGGATTCAAATTTCGATATTTTGGTTTCGAAATTGATGTTTTTGAAAAAAAAATGTTTTTAAATTTGAATTTTGAATTTAGAAAGTTCCAATATTGACTATGGAAAATTAAAACAAATGACAAAAGTAAAATAGCAAAGATTTCTTTCTCTTGGTAATATAAGATAGACACCCTTTTATACGGAAAAGTGATTCCTGGAAACTATAGTAATCTAGATTACTAATTGTTGTACCAAACAAAGTAATCTCATAGAATTACTGAAGTATTCCTAGGAATCTTTGGAGGATTTCACCAACCAAACGCACCCTTAATAAAAGCAAGGACGTGTCTACATTCCGAGCATGCGTGCGTTCGTGATTTCCACCGCACACCCTCACTTGCTATATACATTGTATAAATTCAAGAGCAAACTGGTTAGTACATACTTGTTAACAAAGTATTGCAAATTTAAAACCACACCAGTATAAAATGTTGGAGAAATCAATACAAATTTGAGAGCAATATTAATGTAAATATGAGAGCAAACTAGCACAAACTTGTGAGCAAATTATTGCAAATTCAAAAGCACATCAGTACAAATCAAAACCAACATTGAATTAAATCCGCTGCTTGCCTGCGTGCTACTGCCACCACTCGTCACCACACGCTGATCTCCAACACTACCAAATAAATAAGGATAAATTCAAGAGCAAAGTCAGTATAGATTTGGAGCACTTCAGGATATTATCCAAAAGCAGAACCAGAATTATTTAGACACAAATCATGCAAGCAACCTAAGGATAATTTGTAAAGCAGACTCAATATAAAATATTAAATCAAATCATGTGTGAATGTGACACAAAAATATGATAAAATGGGAAAAGAGTATACGCTTGGAGAGATAGAGATGATTGGAGATATAGAGAAGATTCGAATGGGGAAGCAAACTATGTAGAGAGGGGAAAGGCAAAATGAAGATAAATGTGGAATCATGCTATGTAGAGAGGAGAAAAGGCAAAGTGCACAGGAATAGGGAAGCATGCCGTATAGAAAGAGAAAAGGCAAAGTGAAGAGAAAGGGGAGATGAGGAGGCCTATGACTGATACTTTTTCTAATCTTATCGTTCCCTACAATAACACGTGATGAGGCTAACTATAAATCTAACAGCTGTGAACGCCGTGCATTCAACCACACGATTGGATGCATGAGTGGAAATATGCTTCAGTAAAAGCAATATGGCACGCTTAAGGAGCCATTCAATCATAGGCAGTTGACGGTATTTATGGTTATCCCTTTTTCAGAAGTATGTACATTCAAAATGACAAAGGAACGAAGCTAGCTACCCAATATTCTACGTGCATCTCCATAGCTTAATCCTTAACCGGAGGTCGAAGCCTCCTACTTATTCTCCATCGCTCCATCCATATGTGTTCCCCCGCGAGTTTGAGCTACAACCGCGCGCGGGTGCATGTGTGCTTTCGCAGATCGGCAGCGGTGTCAGCCATGGCATCGTTCAGACCACAGTGCCCGCCCCTCCCACCGTGGCCGGCCGGCACCGGCGCAGACGAACCATCTCCCATCCCGTCGTCGCTTCTTTTGGCGTGGCATGTTCTTCCTCTGGCTCTGTAGGCTGAAGCTGCAGTCAGTGGCAGCGCCGCAATAATAGCGGAAGGAGATGGTGGTGGTAGATTTCGGCCGTGCATCCGCGCATTTAGAGCTGCCCATCGTCTACCCTCATCAACCTGTCGCCAAAGCCTTTATTAAACTCATCGTTTGGTTGGTTACAAAAGCTGAACCGGGCCAGCCCCAACACACAGGGATATGTATGCAGTCGCAGTCGCAGTCGCTTGGTTTGCATTTTAAGCATGGGGTGGATGAGTTGAGACGGAGGGAGAGTATGTGCAATGGATGAATGGAGGCATGTACATGTTCATGCTAGTATTTCCAAGTTGTGTAGGATAGTAGATCGCCTCTTGTATTTGCAAGAGGATATGTCACTATGACAGACGGATTTCTAGACATAAGAATATAAACTCCAATCTGTTTTGTGAAGAGGAAAGATGGCCTCGGTCTTTTCCATTTTGCCGCTCACAGTCCCATCTGATGTTTGGTGATGAACCTGTTCGAAGACTCCCTCGTCCTTTTCAGGTGGACTCAAAAAATTCTAGGCACCTGTTTTCCAGTCTGATTAGCCAAGCCGAACCAACTAACAAAAAAAATACTGTTGTGACGCACTAATCCTAATCTTAACCACGATCAAATAGGCTCGTTCACGAGTCTAGTTCCACGATACTTATCTAGTAGTTGGTCCCTAGCACTCGTGTGTGAGTAACATGTTGTGATCGAGCAAATAAAGAGATTGATGTCGCTTAGATCGCACAGGTCAATAGCATAGGGAGTTGATCCCACTGCCCAACTTAGTTTTTTTTTTGGCTTATGACTTTTTTACTGTAGCTGGCTTATTTTGTACTGTAACTACCGGCAGGTTTTTTGGCGTAATTAAATTTAAAAAAATTAAAACTAGAAAAAATAGTTTAACTTATCACGAACAATACAAAAAATATAGGAAAAATTGAAAAAGGCAAAAAGCCTTAAAAGCTAAAAAAGACAAAAATAAGGAATACTGAATTAGAAATCAAAAGACAGAAGCTGAAGGCGAAACATGCGGTGCCTAGGATAACATATTTTTTTGGCACGCTTGAGGTTCTTGAGTGCAGTTGGAATTAAGGGTTTTTATAAAGTAAATTTAAGAAATTAAAACCTAGTTTTCATGTTTCATTGACGTAGTCATGGGCGGATCTTATATGGGGCATGGGTGTTCAGTCGAACACCCAAATTTTTTTATAAAATACCAGGTATATAATAGGTATATTAGATGTATATACTATTAGTTGTGTTAAAACTATATTTTATGCCTATAAATAAATTCAATCCACACTCTCCGTATCTCGCACACAGCCCATGTAATACATTAGACCCATTTTTCTTTCCACCTCAGCCCTCCTCATGCCCAAATAAATAAAGATATAAACAAAATCCTAATATTTGTTTTATTTCTCATCTTGTGGCTGTTTGTGTGGGAGGCGGTTTCGGTCTTCTAGTGGCGAGCGGGCGGAGGTGCAGGCTAGAGGCGAGTGACGATCGGCAAACGTGGACGTGGTGCCATGATGTGACGATAATCATGGGTGAGGCAGCGTGTGGTGCAAGGTGGGCGTGTGGCAGCGCGGGCGAGCAGAGAGGTGTCGCAGGCAAGCGGGCAGTGGCACAACGAACATGGAGGTAGGGAGCGGGTGACAAGAAGGGAGTAGCGCGGTAGCCGGGAGGGAGCATGGTATTGGGAAGTAAGTAGCACCTCCAACTTATTATTATCATCGTCCTCTTTTGAGATCTAGGTATGCTCCACCCCACTCCACTTATTTACTTTATTGGTTTGTTTTGCTCCATGGAAGGAACATACAATTTCCTCTTAGATAGACAGTTCTTACTGATGGGGAAATAGCAAAAAAAAAGGTAAGATCAATAAGATATACAACTCTAATTATCTCTATAATTTGTTGTTTAATTCATATAATTATGTTCGCCTTACGTCGCATATTTCCTCATAAGAAATCATTAATTTCTGTAAATTATGTATTTTTATTATATCTACATACACATATCATTGTATCGGTATTTTAGGGAGGACGGTGTGCTACGTTATCGACGTATTTGAGCAACTTAAGCTTCGAAATTCGAACATCCATTCTAAAAATCCTGGATCCGTGGACGTAGTTGTACAAAACTTACGGTGCTAGCGATGATCAGTGTTGTTATCTTGGTTGATGTGCCAAGGTGGACTTAGGGCTGTGCATTTTCGTACCGAACCGAAAAAACCGAACCGTACCGGTCAACTCGGTTTGACCGGTATTCGGTATTCGGTTCGGTTTCTGAAAAATTGGTATTTCGTCTATTCGGTATTTTCGGTATAAACCGATCTAAAACCGAAAAAACCGAAAAAAACCGAATTCACCCGTTGCTCTTCGCTGACTCGCTGTCTGTTCGTTGCATTTGAACGCCTCGGTTCAGCACTTCAGCCCATTAGGCCAACTCGGCGGAACTCCCACTCGGCCCAAGAAAGGACGCACGCGCCGCGACATGCCCAAGTCCCGGACTCCCGGCTGCAGCCTGCAGGACTGCATCGACTCGTGGTACGTGGCTACGTGCGTACAGTGAGCCAGTGAGGGATGCATAGTTCATATACTTTCGGTCATTATGCATGCATGCATGATGCATGTGTGTGCTTTGATCTGGACTTGCGTTTGTCTTCTCCATGTGTGATGGGTGCTAGTGAATGCCTGAATGGATAGTGGCTGCCACTGCCAGTTAGTTTAGATTCTGGAATGGAACGGAGTTATGGAGAATTGGAGATTAACGTTTAGCAATTCGCGTAAACTTTGGTAAAATTGGTATTTACCGATACCGTACCGAAATGAGATGGTATTTCCCGATACCATACCGTATTCTATAAAATACCGTATTTCCCGAATTAATAAAACCGTATTTACCGAATAAACCGTATTTACCGAACCGTATAAACCGAAAAAACCGAACGAACAGTCCTAGGTGGACTAGCCACCGGGGCGCCGCAGCCGCAGGTGGGATCGATATGTCAGCTTGGGTTTGAATTAGTAGAGTGCGGTTTTCTGAAACGAGATGACCATGAACCTGGGGTTATGCAGCACAATCCATAAAACCTGAGATATCCTGAAACTTAACTCTAGAAGAATTACTATTTTTCATACGAAATCCAGGCATTTCAAATAGGCCTTTGGCACTAGTATTTAAGAATCTAGACATCAAGATTGCCATCCATTTCAGTTACCAATCATAGATGAGTATCTGGAAGTTCTCCATGGCAAATATAAGAGTAAATTTGATAAAAACACACTATCTTAGCAAAACTATCATAAAACCACACTTTAACACAACAGTTCATTTCAAATAATGTTTCATAACACTACACTTTTAAAATTGCAATGGGCCTACCAGGCTATGCCCACTCGCCAGTCTCAAAAGACCATCCTGTTTCCATTTGCTGACAAGGTGGTACTTGCCACACTTAACAAGAGCTGATACATCGACATGGTTGCATGGTGGTGAAACTGAATAGAAAGGTTTTAGTTATTTATAGTACATGCATGGAGGCAAAGTACCATTCTACTTGGGTGGAGCGTTTCACTCAATCATGTAATCATTATACTGACGTGTTAGTTCTTATCTAACGAGACAACTATCTCCATGTCAGCAAATGGAAACATGTCCTTGTGAAACTGGCTTTGTGAAATTTACTCCAAATGTAAGTGTAAGCGGCCTTTGGCACTATAAATCCGTGGGACACATGGCAAATTTACAACATCCACGTGCTAATTCTTTTGAGTATGGGCAAAACACTAGCTAACCATCGAAAATGAACCCAATTCAAAATTTTGATTGTATCATAGCAAACTTTTTTTTTTGCAACACATGGCAAACAAAATTTTGGGAGTACATCTTGGACCATTTCACCCGGTTTACTCTGAAATTAGTTTCCAATAAAAGTGAGCTTAATTCCTTTTTACAAAGAAGTCCAGAAAAATAATTTCTACAAATACGAAACCATTCTATGCTTGGCTTCTAAAGCGCATTTATTTTATTTTTTTGGTTTTATTTAGCCATTGTCGACACACTTTTTTAGGGGAGAAAAACTAAGAGCAGTGCTCTTAGCCCTTTGAACCCTAGACCAGGAGGAATACTATCGCAAAGATATTGGCTTCTAAAAACTACTTTTTCTATGGTCAAATAGAGTGTCGTTTCAAGGTGAAGTCTATTAGTTGATTGTAGTACACACTGTAGCAACTTCATTTATATCAGCCAAAATTACATGTGAGTGCCTCTTTCTACAACCTTCTCTATAAGTTTTTACTATTCATAAGCCAAAACCACAACCAATAGCCTATATGAATGGGCCCGTAATTAGATCCTTTTGTATGAAAAGTAGGAGGACAACAGCTAATATTTCAGATACAAATGTTAACTATCTTAAGAGTAGAAGGAATCAACGAGCTCTGGGGAGCTACGTGCATTTGGGTGAGTGTCAACCGTCGGGTCGCAATCGGATGGGGGCATCTAGTTGGTGCGTAGCCATCAGATCGAGTGTTTGCAACGGATAGCCTAGATCCATTCGCCCCATCTGTGCATCCCAAAACCTAGAAAAAATTCTTTGGGACTACGCCTCTTGCCCCAACACTTAAGGCCCTTCTTAGGATTATGCCACGTCATGGCACCAATCTCAAAGCAAAGCAACTAAATCCAAACATAGGGGGTGTTTGGGACTGCTCCACTCCACGTTTTTCAGCTCCGCTCCACGTTTTTTAGCCAAACAGGTTCAGCTTCACGCACTCTGTTCGAGGAAAAAAAGGTGGAGTTGTGAGAGCACCTAAAGGGGTGCTCCACAAACTCCAGGTTTTTTGTGGAGCTGCTCCACGGTAGAGTTTATGGAGCAGAGTTTGTGGAGCAGTCCCAAACACCCCCATAGTCTCGCTTCTTCTGCCTTCTCCTTCCTTGTTGCCAAGCAGTAGCTCCTTAAGATTTCCCTCTTCTTCCTCTCTATCTTCTGCACCTGCTCTCCCTCCCTCTCCCATCGCTGGTGAGACCGAGGCTGCCACCGCCCAGGAGCCCCACCTCGACCGTGGCCCAGACTCGCTTTCACTTGCCTCGAACACAATTTCTCTTCCATAGCATTGCCTACTATTCTTATTACAGAGCTCACAGATCCTCCTATGGCTAACCAGGGAGAGAAAACAATCATCCACACGTTGCGAGATGTCCTATTTCAGTTCGTAGTCAAGTCCAGGAAGTTGGCGCCGCCCATGCTACAGCCATTTGGGTGTGAATTAGAGCCAGTTAATGACAAGGAGCTAAGGGCACTTAAATCCAAGCTGCGGAGGATCCACTCCACCCTCCGTGACGTGGAGACCCTGTCTATCAACGACCACTCCGTCCAGCTCTAGCTGGGCGAGCTCAGGGACCTTGAATACCGTGCCGAGGATGTGCTCGAGGAGCTCAAGTATGAGTCACGTTGCACCGCCCAGCTGGAGGAGGTCAAGATCGATCTCCTATGCACCGCATCGACTGTTAATGGAAGCAGGAGGTCGCTCTGTTGTTTGCCGGTGCCCTGTGATGCGGACTAACTAAGGATTAGTTGATGCGTAAGGATGACCCGATCTTTCCCGGTACGATCAGCGAGGTTCCTTCTCCTCGGATAGAGTCTTCTCCTTGTCTTGATGCAACAAACAATATTGATAAGGGCAATTTGCACTAGTATGCAAGGCGCACACTAGAAGCAATCCACCGAGATCCCCAAACCATAAATTCAGCAAGAAGACACGAATTAGAAGAGATGAACCTTGTAGATTCGATGGGCAATCTCAAGAATCTCCTATTCTAGCCTTGCACCAACTCCGCAAACTTCAAACGAGAAAACCCTGCAATCACGCAATCTGGCCGCCACCAACCATCATGGCGATTTTCTCCTTTATTACATGAGTCTAAAAACTTATCATATCGTAGTCTCAGTTACAATGGGGCTAAGGCCCTGGCCTTATATTGGTGCACAATGCACGGCCTTGACTAAAACTCACGCACAACTTGGCCTAAGGCCGAAACAAACTCCAATACGAACTAAAAAGGAAATACCTAAACTGCTACCTCTGAATTCTCTCTCAATTTGCGACATGATCAGGAGGATTCTATGGTTGGAACCTTATCCATTGTGTGGGGCTTCGAAATAGCTTTCCAACAAGTCCAAGAACGCCCAAATCGGACTCCGTTTGTGAAAGTTATGGACGTTTTAGTATCTGTCTTGCCAGCTGTCCCAATCCGAGTCCGAATCGGTTTCAAATCTTTATATGTTTTGTTTTCTTGTTCAAGGGGATTCTAAATCCATTTGAAACCTGAAAAGGAGTCCTTCTCAACCTTTAGAAAGTCATGGTGTGGTCGGATTTTACCCTTACTTGCATTGCAATATTCGAACTCTTTATGTTTGGCAAGTCTCGCGCGTCTCTCCGGATAGCTCGTGCAACATCCAATAAAGTTGCCATAACTTTGTGTAGGAAACTCCAAATCAAGTGCTGTTTGATTCGTTGGAAACTAGACTTCATTAGCTTTCCAAATATGTATTTTGTGTGCATTAGAAACCTCAGAATTGATGTTGAGAACTTCATAAACATTATGAACAGAACTGCAATCACGAGAACTTGATTGATCTTATGTCTTCCTCTTTAGCCAAACTAACTTTCTTTATTCTCCATCCACACCTCTAATTCCATGCATTGTTGTGTTATTTGCACCGCGCAAAGGAGGGATCACGTAACCATGTGTTTGGTTGCAAGGACTAGGTGGGACGGGATGGGATGGACCTGTTTTTGTAGGTATTTGGATGGGAGACAAGCAGAGTCAAGGACATCCCACTAGGAATATTCCTTGTAGATCCGGGACCAGGCAATCCTCTTTTTTTCATGGGACGGAGTCATCCCACATGGGATAGAGTCATCCCACCTCTTTGTTTTTTAAGTACTGTTTTGTTTAATTTTTTTTAAAAAAACTCAAAGGCTTATGTGTAGAAACATATCAACAATAGCCTTCAATTTTTTTTAAAAAAAACTCAAATGCCACACATGTCCCACCTTCATCCTTCCATCCAAACAAAGGATGGGACCATTCCATCCCACTTTATCCTTCCAACCAAATAAAAAACAGGGATGACTCTATCCCCCCAACCAAACAAAAAATGGGATCATCCCATCCCAAAATCAGGGACAGGACCATCCCATCCCACCTTGTCCCTAAACCAAACACAACCTAAGTATCCGCACGAACTAGAATATTCTTCTCTCTCACATAACCGATTGCTTCTTTCTCCTTGCGCAATTCAGCATTACTAAGCCTTGTAAATTTAGATTGCATAGATGAAGCACAAATTAATGTAGCATTCACACTCTTGCCCACATCACCCCCTCCCCCTTCAAGCGAAATCGTCCTCGGTTTCGTGGTAATCTTCACAAGCTCCTTATCCTTGATGGCAATGTCAGAAATAATCTCCTCATCTCTCTTGGGCAGCAAAGATTGAAATACATCTTTATGCATAAAAGTGAAGCGATTGGCTCTCCCTTGGTGTGTAACATTGCGATCAAACTGCCACGGACGCCCCAGCATGATGTGACACATGTGCATAGTCACGACGTCACACTCCACCTTGTCTTCATATCCATCAATTGAAAACGGCATACGAACTTTGTGAGTAACTTTCAGCTTACCAATATTGTGAAGCCATTGCATATAGTATGGCTTCGGATGACGCCATGTGGTTAATGAGAGTGCATCAACCACGTCCTTACTGATCACATTGTTATAGCTTCCACCATCGATTATAAGCTTGCACCGTTTGCCTTTGATCATGCATTGGGTTTGAAAAACACCACATCGCTGCCCCTTCTCAACAATCAGCTTATTGTCACCATCCACCTTATGAGTCATCAAAGTTAGACCAACCTCAGGATCACAATACATAACTTCTTGTGGAGAATCATTGAATTTCTCATCGTCATGTTCAGATTCCTCGCTTTCGCCCTCCATGGCATATCCCTCATGTGTAAGTAACACCTTGTATTTGGGTAATCCCTCATCATGTGACTCCTGCCCTTACACTTAAAGCACTCAATTTGACTTGTTCTAGTGGTGGAGAATGTGCTAGGATCAGATTTGGTTGCTTCTTTACCTCTGTTGCTTGCCTCCTTTGAAAGAGCCACATTTGAACGGCTTGATGTCGCCACCTTGGAGTGTGAACCAACATCATCGCCTTGCTGTGATGGATGCCTCCATAGGTTTGTTTGAGTGTTGGCATGTCCACCCTTGGCTTGTTTGCGCTTCAATTGTTGTTCAGCACGTTCAGCTTGATGCACCAAGTCTTGGATGTTGTAGTAATGGACCATCTCCACCCTATCTTGCACATCCTCATTCAACCCATTAAAGAAACGTGCCATAGTAGCCTCATCATGCTCCTCTGTTCCTGTACGGATTATCAACATCTCCATCTCTTTATAATATTCATCAACACTAGAATTACCTTGGCGTAGTTGTTGTAGCCGGTTGTACAAGGTCCTAGTGTAGTGTGCTGGGACAAAACGCCGCCTCAAAATATTCTTCAATTGTACCCAAGTATCCGGACGAGCTCCTACGCGACACAATTGATTCCACCAAATAAAAGCATATCCGGCAAACTCAATTGTCGCCAAACGAATCTTCTTATCCTCAGTATAGTGATGGCTGTCAAAAATTTGTTCGACACGCATCTCCCACTCCAAGTACTCCTCCGGTTCAACTTTACCATTAAATGATGGGATAGAAATTTTTATCCGCCCAATTCCATCATCCACGGCAACACGCTGAGCAAACCCAACACCATCACGCATACCTCCACCACGGGCAGCACCTCTGCCACGCATGTCCCTACCACGGTCAGCACCATGGTAGTCCTGAGCACGGCGCGGTTGTGGAGCAAAGCCCGCTGCACCATCAAAAACCTCCTCATGTTCGTCGTCTTCGTACGGTGCACATTGTTCGAGATATTGAGTTCCCCGTTCAGCATGTTGAAATTGTGATGGCTGGTTGTGTATCGCCTCTGTCAAAGCATCAATTCGCGCCCCCAAATCATCAACCTTGCCTTCAAGCTTCCAGTGACAACTCAAGAAGTAGTCACGTGTCGCTTCAAGTCCAATTCGTACCTCGGGCAACAAAGACGCCGCATATTGGGGCACCTCCCCAATTGGCTCGGCATGATTATATCGCACCTCGCCATCTTTAGTCTTCATAGAACCAGCCATTAAGAAAAATTCAGCAACCTCATACCGTGTTCAACCACGCTCTGATACCACGATGATGCGGACCAACTAAGGATTAGTTGATGCGTAGGGATGGCCCGATCTTTCCCGGTACGATCAGCGAGGTTCCTTCTCCTCGGATAGAGTCTTCTCCTTGTCTTGATGCAGCAAACAATATTGATAAGGGCAATTTGCACTAGTATGCAAGGCGCACACTAGAAGCAATCCGCCGAGCTCCCCAAACCGTGAATTCAGTAAGAAGACACGAATTAGAAGAGATGAACCTTGTAGATTCGATGAGCAATCTCAAGAATCTCCTATTCTTGCCTTGCACCAACTCCGCAAACTCCAAACGAGAATACCTTGCAATCACGCAATCTGGCCGCCACCAACCATCATGGCGATTTTCTCCTTTATTTCACGAGTCTAAAAACTTATCATATCATAGCCTCAGTTACAATGGGGCTAAGGCCCTGGCCTTATATTGGTGCACAATACACGGCCTTGACTAAAACTCAAGCACAACTTGGCCTAAGGCCGAAACAAACTCCAATACGAACTAAAAAGGAAATACCTAAACTGCTACCTCTGCATTCTCTCTCATTTTGCGACGTGACCATGATTATTCCGTGGCTGGAACCTTGTCCATTGTGTGGGGCTTCGAAATAGCTTTCCAATGAGTTCAAGAACGCCCAAATCGGACTCCGTTTGTGAAAGTTATGGACGTTTTAGTATCGGTCTTGCCAGCTGTCCCAATCCGAGTCCGAATCGGTTTCAAATCTTTATATATTTTGTTTTCTTGTTCAAGGGGCTTCTAAATCCATTTGGAACCTGAAAAGGAGTCCTTCTCAACCTTTAGAAAGCCATGGTGTGGTCGGATTTTACCCTTACTTGCATTGCAATACTTGAACTCTTTATGTTTGGCAAGTCTCGCGCGTCTCTTCGGACAGCCCGTGCAGCATCCAATAAAGTTGCCATAACTTTGTGTAGGAAACTCCAATCAAGTGCCGTTTGATTCGTTGGAAAGTAGACTTCATTAGCTTTCCAAATATGTATTTTGTGTGCATTAGAAACCTCAGAATTGGCATTGAGAACTTCATGAACATTATGGACAAAACTGCAATCATGAGAACTTGATTGATCTTGTGTCTTCCTCTTTAGCCAAACTAACTTTCTTTCTTCTCCATCCACACCTCTAATTCCGTGCATTGTTGTGTTATTTGCACCGCGCAAAGGAGGGATCACGTAAGCATCCGCACGAACTAGGATATTCTTCTCTCTCCCATAACCGATTGTTTTTTTCTCCTTGCGCAATTCAGCATTACTAAGCCTTGTAACTTTAGATTGCATAGATGAAGCACAAATCAATGTACCATTCACACTCTTGGCCACATCACCCTGGCATCGTTCCTTCACCGCAAGATCAACGGCATTGGGCGTGGAAGAAACTCCGACTAAGGCCCAGCGACGGTGTGGCCCGGTCTGGGCTGCGGTCGAGGTAGGGCTCCTGGGCGGCGGTAGCCTCGGTCACACTAGTGATGGGAGAGGGAGGGAGAGCAGGAGCAGAAGATAGAGGGAAAAGAGGAAAAGCTTGATGAGCTAACTGCTTAGCAACAATGAAGAAGGCAGAAAAAGGAACACAAGGTTTGGATTTGGTTGCTTTGCTTTAAGATTGGTGTCATGACGTGGTATAATCTTAAGAAGGGTCTCCAGTGCTGGTGTAAGAGGCCCAGCCCCGGAGAATTGTTTTCCCCAAAACCTTAGTCTTCCCCAGCCACGCGGCGCGCTCAGACCCCTTCGTTCCCTTCCTCCCCACCGCAGCTAGCGGCGGGTGACGCCTCGCACCTTGTGGAACATAACACGCGCACTGCCTCTGAACTAGTAGATTTATAGGAGAGGTTTCAAACATAAAGCTAAGATCAGATCGAATAAGGACAACAAAATTACCTTATTCCGTGAATATAATCTTTTTTCATCCAAGGACGATGTATAATTGCAAAAGTTTCCAATATAATTGGGGACAATGTTGCATCTGTGCAAGTTATTACTATTCGTAAGCTACAGTCAAAAGCTATCAACAAAAGTCAATATGAACGGGCTCATATAACGAGTGTAAAAAGAGGGGGGATGTTATCATTTTTTCTGTTAAAAGAATGGCCTACCAATCCCCAAGAAAAATGTTTTGTCCCTATCAATAAATAAATAAAAATGTATTTGTAGCAAAAACACAATTCTCATGCTACATAATATGCATTGCACCATTTATTTATTACCTTTGTCTTTCTGGCTTCACTCTCTCGTGCGACAACCGATGGCGATGGCGTCACCGCCGCAGGTGGGTTCACCATGCCCCTGCCCCTAGTTGTAAAGGGAGGCTGCGTAGGCGGTGGCGAAGGGTGGTGGGCATCGCCAGAGGACGGCATGACGAGGCGGTAGCGTGGTGAATATTATGTTGGACAGGGTGGGAATGACGGGGGAGGAAGAGACAGCGGTGTGGCAAGGCGGCGATGTCGCCGCTGGCCGCCGGTGGGGGGGTGAAGGAGGAGTGTGGAGCTATGGCTGGTGCCAGAGAAGATAAGGAGGATGATGGGTGTGGAGAAAAGAGAGGGAGGGGAGGGAAGTAGTGGGGCATGGAAGGGGAAGCAGTGGCACCAGAGGCTGTGGAGGCCAGCGCTGGTAGAGCTATTCTGTTGCAACAGGATAGCGCTATCTAGCATCTCTCAATTTTTTTTATCATGCCAAAACATTGATTGGTTAGACAAGAGCACCATTTCAATAAAAATAAAAAGATGTATACTCTGAAGTTCCAAGAAAAAGATGTATACTTTTCCTTCTCTGATATAATGCACATGTACACACCGCGTATGAATTTTGAACAGATACGCGTGTAGGATGCCAGAAAATGTGTCTATGATAGCTATTTATGTAGGCTTGTATAGGTTGGTATAGTAATAATATTAAAAACTAGTAGTCCAGTATTGTTATGTTCTAAACAAATTGATCTGGTTTGTTTTGAGTACCGGACAAGTTTAGACAAAGGCCAATATACACAAGCCATGGCCAGTTGGCTCGAGCTTACGGCGCAGTGCTTCATTGAATTTACGAACTTAATTATGTATGAAGGCACGGCACTTGAATGAATTTGACTTTCAAGTTTGTTTGTCCATGAATTGAATTATACATGCTTTAATGATGACTAGTTGAATGTTTGTGTTTTGGTATAGATAAAATATCATATTAGCCCCAGCATACTGAGTCGACATCATGAGTAATTACGAGGGCTGAAGTACCCTCACCACCAATATGTTTTTTTTAAGAAGTAAAGATAAAGATATTAGTTTACCAATAGGTTCTTTTTAAGTAGTAAAGATAATGAAATTGGTTTAATGCCGCAAGTTGCAAACATTTCCCTGACGGTTCCTGGCCGTCACTAAACATATGAAGTCAGGTAGTATGTGCAGTGTACCAAAGAGAAATTTCTACCTAGAAGGTTTGCTAAACCTTAGGTAACATGGTTAATTTCTTGAAAAGAAAATCAACCATAGTCTCACCTATGCTCAACCACGGATCTCGTTAATCAGCTAGTGACATGTACACACAGGTGAAAATAGGTGGCATGGCTGATATGGTGATAGGCATACGCGGCCGACGAGGTTTATGGCGGTGAAAGAGGTGGTGGAGCAATGAGAGGGCGCTGGTAGTTTTTTCCTGTTAATTCCCTGACCGATCAATTGGAAGGTGGGTTGTTGAGGCGATCCGCGTTATTACCATAGGGTAATAATACTAGTTAATGGATTATTATTCGTTTTAGCCGATAAAACATCGTTTCTACGAAAAATATGCCTATGAGAGTGCTGTAACAGAATAATCATTAGAGATAGAAGATTACATATATTCACATCACCACACAGAGCTAAAGTTTCATACAACTTATTCAATTAAGATATTACAATACCAGAAAAGAGTCTAGTTTAGAATTCTAATTATACAAGATAGAATGCAATTACAATACACTAATATCACAAGTACCCTAGTGGTAGAGTCCAGGGTGCTCCTATGTCTCCAGTCATCTCAGTCCTCGTATACGGTATGACCCTCATATGGCTCGACCTCGTTACCACCTCCCTCCCATTGGGAGTAAAGCTCCTTTGTACAGGTCTCATCTCCACAAGAACCCAGCTGACTATTCTCTAAACAAAAGAAATAATAGCAAGGGTGAGTACAGAGTACTCAGCAAGTTTATATAACAATTATGCACTGGATGCTCCTGTTCTACCTCTACTGATCACTTCCATTTTTATACCCATTCTCAATCTCATATTTATAGAAAATAATGGGTTTAAGTTGTGAAAGATTTCGAATTCATTACTTTGGAAAACTATTGAACATACGCATGAACAGTAAAAACCCCCCATAAGTTTCTGTAGTTCTCCTTTCCCGGAGACATGCATGAATTCATAATTTGGATAGCATTGCACAAGCTTGTATCACTTTACCCATCACCACTCTGATCTTGGTGGCTCTCGGATCTCTGCATTTCCTTAGATGCGGTGCCCAAATTAGAGTACAATACTTTTACATCTATCTCAGTATATTATACCTTCACCTAGTTACTCACAAGCGACAGCCTAAAGCGATGTACCACCCTCACTCAGACCTACCGAAAAGCAACATAACTGTTGCCTAAAGTGGTTTCTGACCTTCACCCAATGCCCATTTGCGTAATATATCACCTTTGTGTACCCCACTTCTGGTATCTGACTAGTCTTAGGTTCTTGCGATCCACATCCCCCACTTCTGGTCTACTTACCAGTTCTGGGTTATTGCAGTTTTGGATCTCTCACCCGGCACCCAGCACTAGCCCGGATCTTGTGGGTTCTTCCCCTAATTAATACTTACCCATGTGGAGAATATAATACTTTGATAGAGTTACTAGTCTGTCCGTCCTCAAACGAGATGTTGGTTGATACATTTTGGTACGGTATGTTCACACGGATGAAGTTTGTGACTTCTTATATTCTATTCTTATGCAGAGGTCCCAACCTACCTCTTTGTTACCTACCAAGGCAACCTCTGCCCACCTTCTTAATTAATCTAAGTGGCCAACTACTCTATCACTTGCCATCTATCTCTTTCCCTTATCTTCTTTCTTATAAACTTTACTTGAGTTAAATACTTTTCACAGTTTTGATGCACAGTAATACTGAATTAATATAGAAATACTTGTTTTATGGAATATACGCAGAATAGTTGCTCAAGGAATGCTTACCTGAGTCTACAATAAAACTCCGAGTCTCCATGCTACCCTGATACAGTTCCCTTTGAAGACTTGGTACTTCGCCTGTAGATTATACGAGTACTAGCGTTTAATCTATGATATCAAAGAGATAATATGGCCTAATTAATTGAGCAAGTTCTAGTAAGTGTACTTGCGGGGGTTTCTAGTTTCTCGCTTTGATTATAATCGACCCCTAGGGTTTCTTATTGATTTGGATTGGTCAACTAACAATTGCCCTTATTTGACTAATGTTATTTACATGCGTAAAAATTTAAGAATATTATGTTGACACAGAGGATTTTGCTAGGTCTTGAATAGTTCCTAAAAGAATTTCTATCACTTTTATGCAGCTAACATTCACTTACGTGGTTCTTAGTACATCCAATTAATTTACTTACTTGCGACAACTCTTATATGACGAGATTTTTATATTGCACTTCTTTTAGCGAGTATCCCTAAATTTAGCAAAATCTAGCCTGCAACATTTTATTTTGCTTATTTCATTTTATTTTCCCTTTTTCTTCCCGCTTTCCTTTTTCTTCTCTTTCTTTTTCTTTCCGTCAGCGCTCTCATTTCTTTCCCCGCTCTGTCTCTCTCCTGGTTGTTTCCTCCTCTCCCAATTCAAATCGGATCCTGGTGCCGTGCCTCCGGCTCTCCAGCACCACGTCGCCTCAGCCTCTTCTCGGCCCTAGCGCCTTCACCTCCGGCTCCTCAATGCTCTGCCTCCCCTCGGCTCGGCTGCACTGTGGCTACACCGCTACACGTCGTCTCCTAGCGCCCCCACCACCGGTGCCTCGCCTTGGCTGTCCTCTCGACTGGTACTACGGTTTCCCCTCTACTACTACTCCTTTAGCCTCTCACCGACCCCGGCTCCTTGCCGCTCGAGCTCCTCGTGTCATTACTGGTAACCCTAGGTTGACCCTAGGTTTGGGGCTATTGCCCGTTGGCCCCGATTTGCTCTTCTTCTTTCCCCTTGACTCACCTCTTCTACTCCCTCCCCCTCTCTATTTATTCGATTTGATACTAGATTTTGATTTGCCACTTTGGATTTTTGGATCTACTTGAGAGTGGTCGTTCGGTGGCTCCAGCGGAGCTCGAGGTCATGCTATGCACCGAGGGAGGTGCCATGGCCGTCGGGTGCGCGGTGTCCTCCCTACACCATGGTGGCGCACCTCCTCGGTACTCTTGCTTCGTCTGCTCTCTTCCTCTACTTTTAGTTACTGCTTTGAGTGTTGGTTCCATGTTGCCATAGTGATGCTAGGTGACACCCGAATGATGGCTTATTGTCTAAAGTTATGCATGGTTTAATATTGAGAAATTCATGCTAGAACTATGGGTAATTAGTGGGCTACCTTTGCCGATTGATTGGGTTGCTTTGGGCAAAGATGGTGACTTGTGCTCGGCGGTTGTTTTCCTAGTCGCTGGCGTGCCGACTAGTGGTGACCTCCTTCTAGGGTTGATAGTCTTGTGGCCTACAGTTTGGCTTCTTGCCAGCGTTTTGCTCCTAGTCGGTTTGCCCTAATAGTCTTGCGGTGGCTGCCGCTCTGTGGTTGTGGAGTTTGCGGGTTTGGGGATGGGAATGAGAGACAGGGATGCCTTGCCGTGCCGTGCCGTGGTGTTTCTTCTCTCTTCCCTCTATTTGGTTGGCTGCGTGTGATCTTTTGTCTGTGGCGGAGCTCTCTAGATGAGTCGTGTTGTCCCTTTTCTGTAGCATTGCGGTGGTGGCCGAGTGATATTTGAAGGATTTGGGCATTTGGCCGGTTGCTATGGTATTTAGATCAATGTCTGGTTTGTTTATGTGGAGTGATGATTCTATGGTTGTGAGAGGTGCCAACTGGCCCCTGGACGGTCAAGTATCTCCATAAACGGACTGCTCTACCCAAACTTAACCTCTAGGGCTCTGACGGCAATCTCTATCTTCCTTCTTTGCTTTGTTTATTTTTATTTGTTCTTTTGTTCGGTCTTTTTCAGTGTTTTAATTACTGATGCGCTCACAAATGGAATAGTGGTGTGGTGTTGGTTCGACGGTGACCTCTGTGTATGAGATGATATGAATGTAGCTTTGCCTCTCCCCTACTATTGATGTACAGACGAGAATATATACTAATCCAAATGCAATTTCTATTCTCTATTGATACAGATACAATTGCATATGTACAAGATGAGTTCACATTTATAATTTGGCTCTCTCTATTGTAACTGTGTTAATGAATAAGTTGTGGTTGGTTTATTTTATTACGCTTGTTAATTTGAATCCTCTCGGCGAGAACCGAATTAAAGAGTTTAATCCCTAATATTAATTTGACCGCTTAATCGTTATTAATAACACTAATTATGATGCTTAGATTAGTCAAAAAAACGCGGGGCATTATAGTTGCGCCTTGTTCTTCTGCACTTTTCGGTTCTCCGAAAATTGAAATAAATCGAACGATTTCTTGAAACGAATTTTTCAAATAATTTTATGTGTGTCACTCACATCAACATTTTTACTTTCTATTCTAATCTTAAAAATCATGTAAAAAAAACAGGGCATATATCCACCCGCCAATACGGTTACTTCCCTCCTCTTCTCTTATATAACGGTCAACTGCCCCCTGCCTTTCTTCCCCTTCCCCTTCCTCCTCTCTCCTCGTTACCTCTCAACCAAGCAAGACACCGCCGCCGCCGCCGCCGCGTTCCAATGGCCAACGAGCACTTCTTCCCCGGAGATTACTTCCCCTCCAGCCTCGCCGCGCCGTTCCTCGGCTCCTACGCGCCACCGCCCGGGCCTGGCCTCGACGTCGCCGCTGCAATGTCGGCCTTCGGGCTGCCGTGGCCCGACCACCAGCCGCCGCCGGCGGACTCCTCCTCCACCACCGCGCACTTCGACTCCACGCTCAGCTCCCTCGTCTCGTCGCCGGCCAACGACGTCGCCATCGGCGACCTGATCGGCCGGCTCGGCAGCATCTGCAACGGGGCCAGCGCCAACAACTCCTGCTACAGCACGCCGCTAAGCTCCCCTCCCCGCGGAGCGCCGGTGGCGTCGTTCCGGGGCTACCCCGGCGCCAACCTCGAGAGCGGTAGGCTGTCCCGGGTCTCGAGCAGCAAGTCGCTCGGCGGACCCGCCCCCGCCGCGACGGCATTGGAGAACCCCGGGGCTGAGATGAGCCCCAAGATGGCCGGTAACCCCGCAATGCCGGACCCGCCGGCGAAGGGCGCCGGCGCCCGCGGCGAAGGCTCCGCGAGGAAACGCAAGGCGTCAGCGAAGGGCAAGGCAAAGGAGACCTCTTCTTTACCCGTGGTACGCCCCAATTGCTCCATCAGTTCTCGTCCACTTAATTAATCTTCAATCGATCATGTCAATTCGAGGATTAATTCTTGCCACGAATGCAGACGGCGGCGACCAATGCGAGCCCAAAGCGGTCGAAGGTCGCCGCCAACGGCGACAAAGGCGGGGGCGACGACGACGCCGTGGCGGCGGATGAGAAGCCGGAGCCGCCCAAGGACTACATCCATGTGAGGGCGAGGAGGGGGCAGGCCACCGATAGTCACAGCCTCGCCGAGAGGGTACGGTACCTAATTACCTAGCTCCTAGCTATACATTCCCAGATCGCAATGCACATCACATAATTAAACTAATCACTAGTAATTGTTAATTAACCTCTCGTTATTTGCTTGCGTAATTATGCAGTTAGGTACTATGATATAATTATCTTTGGTATACAGCTTTGCCATCTATTATTGAAATATAATTGTATTTGATATATACAACTCTAATATATATATATATATATATATATATATATATATGTCCAATCAGAATAAGTGGTAGAGATGTTTATCTTTTTTTATTAATGTAAAAATTTCTAAATTTTTTTAGAATTATTATAGAATTTTCTTGTTCACGAAGGAGGAGACCTCCTCTGCTGTTTAGTTGCTCTAGAATTTAGTGTGAAGTGTAAACTCTTGGTTTGTTCTTAATTAATCGGTAGGTGCGGAGGGAGAGGATCAGTGAGAGGATGAAGCTGCTGCAGTCCCTGGTGCCAGGCTGCAACAAGGTATGATTTTTTTCATTCAAAAATATATAAGGCGCCTTAGAAGGTACCAAGTCAAAATGTTTCAAACTAATTTTTTCTAGCTTTGCCTATTACCATTATATAAAAAGTATTTAGACTAATCGTGCCAACGTGTAAAATGACACAAGTTTTTGGACAAATATGGCAATTGATGTACTAGATGTCAGCTTCCTCTTTTTAATTAGCTAATTATAAAGCAGTAATTGCTACTAATTACTTGAGTTTAAAAAATATGAAAAAAAATAAAAATACAGTTACATCTCCACCGATAATAAAAAGAAAAAAAGATGAAAAATTGTGTTAAAAAGTCAACGCATTTCAAACAAAATTTAACTTCTGAAAGCCAGAAGGCTGTTTAGAACGGAGCCTAAGACTAGATAGAATTGCGCTGGTGGTAGTAATTTTGACCGAAGTGTAAGGCTCCTGTGGTCCAAATGTCTGTAGGAGTATTAAGAGCAAGTTTAATAAGGCTGACTGTGCTAGCTATAAGGGAATCCATGTCAGCATAGTCCTATGTGGAGGGGAGAGAAAAGGAGAGAGAGAGCCAAGCCGGCTCCCATGCAAGAGCCAGACTATAGCACAGGAAAAGAGGTGTTATCCATGCATATACCAATAGAACTAATTGCTATACCCATGCATGTATTAAATGACCAATACCCATGTATGTGCATTAAATGATTGAGAGCTCTTATAGAGACAACTTATAGCCAGCTTATTGTATGAGTTGGCTGCATCTTACCTTTTGATGACATGGAAATGTATTAGAGGTAGCAGCTATCTATACTATTAAACTTGCTCTAATCAATTTGCGAGGCTCTTGCTTTGTTGAATAATTAATGAACCGATTAATTAAATCGCGAGGTGGGGGTGGTTTAGGCGGTGCGCACGATTATTTTAGAGCCCAATTATTGCGACGGTGAGCTGAAACCCCGCGGTGGTAGTAGTACTACTGCTGCCGGTGGTCAAATTTGGGTTTAGTTTTAGTTTGAATTTTTATTGTTTTGTTTATTCAATTGACACATGCCAACATGCGGCGGACAGATCACCGGGAAGGCACTCATGCTCGACGAGATCATCAACTACGTCCAGTCGCTGCAGCGTCAGGTCGAGGTAATTAATAACACGGTGTTGAGAAACATCACCTGGATAATTTTGCAGTAAAAAAGTCTTAATTAATTGGATTGTGCATGCTTCAGCTACTGTCCATGAAGCTGGCGACGATGAACCCCCAGCTGGACTTCGATGGGCATTACCCGTCGTCCCGAGAAGTGAGTATATGCCCACTCTTCAACTCTCGCCGTCCAATCAAGAAATCAAATCCGCTGAGCCTAACGCTCGGTGTCAGCCGTCAATGTCACGTTGTCACCAAACTATAGCAAGTCCAAATCAACCACTGACAAATGCGATCGGTTGGCTCTTGCAACACCTATTTTCAGATGAATAATCAGATGGCGATGCCGGCCTACCCGTCCGACGATCCGGCCACCGCATTCTCCTACACCGGCTCGCCCGCCGACCCGTTCGCCATCGCCGCCGCGCACCACGGGCTGGAAGCCCGCGGCTCCTTCAGCTGGGAGCAGGACCTGCAGAGCATAGTGCACATGGGGGCCAGCTGCCACGGCCAAGATCAGCAGGCAGCAGCCTCTCCAGCGTTGCCATTGCCGCATCCTCATGCCTTAATCTACGGCAAGTGAAATAAAATCAAATCACCATCCTTTTCAGCCCATCTGAAAGCTCTTGAACTGTGGCCGAATTCAAAGTATAGTGGTAGGCTAGCTTCCTGTCCATGTTTGTTGAGGTTCCCTGTTTGCTCTTTGAATGCAGGCCAGGCCACAGTAAATCACATGAAGGTTGAACCATAAATGTGTGCGCGCCTGCCCCTTCTGCACTGTACATACGCCGGCCGCCGTACGTCCCCCCCCCCCCCCCCCCCCCATTTTCTCTGCACAGCAACAAGCAGCCAGCAGCAGCAGCAACGGCAGCTCGGAAACTAACAATCATTACCATGAGAGGAGAGGAGTGTCCTGAACCCTGATGTATGTATGGCATCTCTCCCCTTCATTACCCCTTCTCTTTCTCTCTCTCTGTACAAGTGGGGCCCGCAGAGGAGCGTGTGGGCCCACCTGGGAGATAAGGGAGGAGGAGGAGGAGGAGGAGGGAGGAGAAGAGGTTTCAGCCTTTTGGATGCATGCAATGCCAGGCATTGCTGCAGGGTGGGTCTTGTAAGAATTGTGTGTGTGTGTGTGTGTGTGTTGAAAATGGCAAGAGGGCCAGGGGTTGTGTGCTGGACTACTGGTTGCATGCCCTGACTCTAGAAAGGAAGTAGTTACTAGTGGTTTCTGAGAGCCTAGGATGGCAAGCATGAGAATGTAGTAGGACAGGGAAGAAAGATCACCCTCCTTTTTGGTGCTCTTGTTTGTAACGAACTCATGACTTCGATCAGCAATGCATCGGTTAGTTGTTCCCTACTGGTTTGGAACGTAAGTTTGAAAAGTCAATCAAAGTCATACTGCTTTGGAACTTAATTTGTAAAGTCAACGAAGCCATATTTTGGCACGGACACTTGTAGGATGCTTCTAAGGACCAAACAAATCGAGTGGGTTCTTTTAACCTGTGGTTTATGATTTTTTTTATTTAAAATTTTGAATTCTAGTTGTTCGCAGGAGAGAGTACGGAGAGAGATACTAATGTGCGGCTTTAACCGATGTAAATGAAGTCGGGATAGTGTTTACTTCAATCGACTTATAGACACCACTTTAAAAAGACAATTCATTTAAAAGCAATTCATTCTTCCTTATTTGGATCCTATTTCAATCGAAACCTTTCCGCATTGATCTTTTTCCTTTTGCGCCTTCTTTTTGCTCTTACATTAGCTAGGAGTCTACATCTTTCGAGAAATGTCAATTTGTTGCATACGCCTCGTCGCCTCGACCACTACGATTGCACCGGACCCAAAGATCGACCATCGTAACCTAGCGCATACGTGGTGAACTCACGCTAAAACTGAAGTCTCATTGCGAGCAAGAATTTCTATCTTCTCCCCAACAGTGCAAAACACTGGCTTAATTTTAGGTCAAAGATTCCACAAGCATGCATGTTGTCGATTGTGCGGTTCTAGAATGACTGTAGATGATCCTCTCACACAGTTCAAGAGAAGAAATGGCAACAATAATGCGACACCTACAAAAAGAAGATAAACACATGTAATCGATTGTGCGGTTCTCGAATGACTGTAGATGATCCTCTCACACAGTTCAACAGAAGAGATGGCATCAATAATGCAACACCTACAAAAAGAAGTTCAACTTTTACAGGCGCTGGTAGTTACAAGTAACAAGCAGCATCCACTTGCATCAGTGTTAATCATAGCCGTGTTACCTTCACATTTGCAATGATTGTACGTGCAAGGGGGGTTTGTTGCCATGTCCTAATCACACCCCCCACATAGTGCTTGTGTGTGGAATCTAGGGTGCCTTTCTTGGAACCCAGCTGGCAATGTGGGCCCCACCCCCCAGCCACCCCTTTTGGATCTTCTTCTACACTATAGATTGCAGCTGACATGTACTTCACAGTCCTAAGGGGTGCACTTTTGGAGCCTTTAATTCCGTTGTAATTCTTGTTGTTTTGTGAGGGTTTCTTCTTCCTCCTATATAGTCATATGATGTGACAATGGCTACCTCTGCTTTGGTCCTTTAACCTACCCCGGCTCTCCTTTATGCAGACATGGAGTCGGTGAGTACTGACCTCAGTTGTATTTCACTGAAGAGAGAGAGAGAGAGAGAGATTGGCCAATGCATGCCATACTGCAAGGATTGAAAATCTTGCGCTGTCCTGGGACTTGACAGGATCAATGTGATGAATGGTCAATAGTAGAGTGAAGGATAACAGTTCTGTAATATATAAGAGATGTGTTGTGCGTCAGTACTATAATCTAGGGAGGCAAGGCTGGCCAAGTGGATTCAAAGGTTGGTCAAACTGAAACAAGGATTTGGCCTAAGCAGGCCAGGTTGGGAGATTTGGAAGGTCCGGTCAAAGGATGCAGCAAAGATATGGTTATATATTGATACCCAGTTTGTTACTAACAGCATAATTAACTCATAGATGATTCTTGTTCCAATGTTGCATTATTCATATGCTGATACGAACTGAACTACCTAAAATCTTAATTGCATGCAGTGATCTCGATGTTCTAGGGATACCGGTACTCTCTGTCGATCTGAACCTTATGTTATAACAATTGCAGCGGCGAACCAAACACACCCGTAACATCAAGAGCAGATAACATATTTCAGATAAACCATGATGCTTTTTTGTTTCTAACTGAAGAAGAGGAACTCTTAATCTGACAGATGACATATTCCATGAAAAGCTTGTCTACTGGCTGTCCGGAGCAGACAATGTGACACACCACACCACTGCAATTGCAATCGGAGAAGTGGTGATCTGACGTGGCAAAAGATTCTTTTGCAGCACATCTTTCTGCTTAATCTCCGGGGATCAGTTCTTAATCTAAGCTATGCCGAAGTGGGTGCTAGCTAGCCAGTGGCGACGCCCTTGTCACCACCCAAATGCAGCGCTTTATTTGCACTGCAAATTAAAGGCATTAAGTGAAAAAGAAAGGGCATAGAAGGTTGGACGTCCTCTCTCACCGACCTATATATAATATATGTTTGTGCTTTCCCTGCTATCCTGGCAACAGGCAAGCATCAGCTGGACTCCCTTTACTGACGTGGGCGTGCATAAAAACAGGGAACATTTTGTCACCGAAAGCTTAATTGTATTAACTACTGGTACAAAAGCCGTCAATTTCAACATATTAGACCGGCTATATTGTAGATGGTAAGATGGTGCTATAAAATTTCGTTACGCGTTGTATAGTAATTTTTATAGCCAAATAGGAACCTTTCTTCCAAGCCTTGCGTGTGAGACCGGTCATCCTATGTTTGTGATGGGTATTTGACCGTACTTGTGCCTTATTATCAATGTTTGAGTTTAATTTTGAGTATTTGTAGCTTTACCTATTGCTTTCTGTTTGCTGGCGGTATGACCTACATTGGGGCCACAATCTGACTGGCCTTTGGCTGGTAGTCATACTAGCATGCGAGCCATGGTACGATCGGCCGAAACGGTAGTATTGGCCCATAGTTGATGATAGCTATTTTTCAAAGAAGAACTTTTGGCTCAATACCGATGAGTGTCTGCATGATCCACAAAATTAAATTATGGGAAAAGCTCTAGGGAAGATAGAACACAAGACGACATAGTCAGGGAAGAAAGGGATCCACTAGAGAGCTTGAGCCACGATGGAGCTCAGTAGAACACACTCACGGCGTGGAGGAAGACGGCACGTTCCAGGCATGGTGAGGAAGGAAAGCCTTGGGTTTTCATATGAAATAAGCAAGGGTGAGATGAGGAAGAGGATGACGTGGTAAGGAAGGCCTTATAGGCATAGGACAACCATGGGAGATGTGCGAGATTTTGCATGTGCGGCAGCGAGACGGACTCAGTTCTTCTTGGCGACATACAACATATAGAGAGGTCAAAGGAGGGACTCATCATGGCGATATGACCGGTAGGTAAGGCTGGTAGTTGAGCGGGGAAACTAGGGGCACAACATCAAAAACCAGTGGCAAGGGCATGGCCACGGCGGAGCGGTGCTGGCGTAGGTAGGGGGAGGTGGGAGACGATGTCTATCCATGGGCCCAAGTCACAAGCGAGAGAACGTAAGCTGACCTAATAGGAGGGGTCTGGTCCCACCCATCAGCGTTGGGATGTTAAGTGACAGAGAGATGGGGCGGCCTGACGGGTGGGCCCCACATGGCAGAGAAAGAGAGAGAGAGAGAGAGAGAGAGAGAGAGAGAGAGAGAGAGTAAACATGAGCTGAGAATTTAAGAAATTTTTAGATGCATTAGATGAGCTCCAATAATTTTATTTTGATTTGGAATAAATTCAAGAACATGTTCAAAAATGTTCAAAATTTTATTTTTAGTGCTATAAATATATTTATGAGCTTTTGAGGTGATTTCTACTGGCAATTCCCTTAGATCATTTTAGGATCATATTTTTCTAATTTGCTTTTGAATTCAAATTGAATTCTTTTCAACGCATATTTCTTTTGGAAAAAATTTGTGTTTGCAAGTTACACTTCAAGGAAACTGTAACAAAAGCCAAGAAAAATATTATGCATGCAAAAGTTTTAAATTTCTCTCATTTTTACATTCCCTAAAAATCTGGGATGTTACATTGTGGCCACGTTATACCAACCAAGAGCGTTCTGATTGGGCTTTGGTTGGTGGTCAGACCGACAGTGATGCGGTGGTCATATCAGCATGGGAGTGACGGTATGATCGGCCAAAGTGGTTGTATCGACCCGTAGTTGGTGGTAGCTATTTTTCAGATAAGGTCTTTTGGAGGTTTTGGGTTGTGATTTGGTGCATAATACCCACTTTGGAGTTGCGGTACAACCAAAGGTGTGCGATACTAGTAGCCTTTATTGGTGATACTGCTTGAGTGTGCTAGGCAATTAGACCGATATGGGTGTCACAGTTTGACCGGTCTCCTGTTACTAAGAGTCGGTTTGGTGCAGTATGACTGACCATTGGTTGGTGGAAGTATTGGCCTTGGTTGAGTTGAGTTAGTTTTGGTTGTGTTAGTCATGGTAGAGTCCATACACGTGTTAGTCATGGTAGGAATACATGCAAGTGTGAGTCATGGGTATGTCCATGCATTTGATTTGTTAATGAGAGTCAAGTGCATGTCATTTGTGCTTAGATTGATTGCTTGTTCTTTGATGTATAGGTGCTTGATGATTGTTGTGGTAAGATTGAGGCTATAGAAGGGGTCTTAAGGTCAAAGTGTGTCGCGTAAGTCCAAATAGAGCATCATTTCAAGCGGAGAACTATGGGAGAAAGACAATGATCGTGAGGAGGCAAGTATGTACATGTGGTGTGCCAATTAAACTTGTGCGTTTCAAGTGATGACAGCTCTCAAAGCAGTCATACAATCATGGCGGCAAGTAATTGGGTATCACGGACTATGGTGTTTGCCATATGACTCGAGCGTTTCAAGTGGTGATAGTCTTTGTGCTGGCGTACAATCTTGGCAACGAAGCATTGGGCATCGCAAATTCATGAAGATCGGTGGGTGGCAATTAAGGAAATTATCTAATGCTGGGTAGATTGACGGTTTCCAAATCCATGACATTGGCCTAAGTGATTTATGTAGGATCAGAAACGGCAACAGAGGGGGGTGAATAGTGCCTTTTAAAAATAGCCCAAGTATCCACAGAACTTCTTCTCTGATAGCTATAGAAGCTATGAAGAAGACATGTTCATGCTCACTGGCATCTAGAGAAGAATCGGCAAACAATCGACAAAGTGAAACTATTAGCAGAAAACAGCAGAGCAAACAGGCCAGGCCGGTTAGACCACTGGTCTGACCGCCGGCTGGACACCGGTCTGACCGCCTACCAGCGGCCGGTCTGACTGGACTCACTCTGTCGGTCTGACCGCCTTCACTCATCCGGTCTGACCGGAGGACAGGGAGCGGTTGGACCGCTCAAACCCTAGCGGTCTGACCTGATGTCTGAAAACAGAGCATGCGCAGCAGCTGAAAACCAGACACAGTAAATAGAGAAGCCAGCTGAAATCAGGGAAACAAGGGAAATTTTGCTGCTCTTCTCAAGCCTTCCTCACAAGGACTTTAAACTAAACATCAAATCGATTTCAGAGAGAAGAGGATGCAGGCAAAAACCCAATCACACATGAAAAATATGATTTTGCTGAAAATAGACAGCAAGAAGTGACAAACTCCATTTTACTCAAGATTTTTAGCTCCTTTGCTCATGAGACTTTGAAATCACCAAGGAGATGACTTCAGAACCAAAGAACTCATATCTCTAGCATCTTTTAGTTGGCACAAACAAGAGGACACAGATCCCCTAACATCTAACCCTAGGAACTGAAGAACAGAGGAAGTGCAGCCGTGGTCATTTGAGAAGCAAACAGCAATTGAAATGTTTTCCCTCGGGACTTAACTGGCCAAGATGGCCTGGTGAACCTATCCTAGTTCAGAGACAAACATTTTGCAGCTTCTCCACCGAGGAAACAAATCACAAACACTTAAAGCACAGAGAACACCAGTGAGCTTCAAAAGAGCAGAACTGAAATATAGGCACAAGGAAATGACTCAGAACCATGAATGCTTCATAAAAAGAGGAATGATTACAAGAAGTGTTCTACAGTCATTCCACTACAGCCCCATACGCAATTGAGAAACAGGAAATGACTACCACTCATTACATGCTTCTCTCCTGAACACACTCACGCAGGAGCTCAAGCACACACACTACTCTCTCCTGCTTGCTTTGCTTGCCATCTGCACATTGCCTCCCCTCTCCATATAAAGAGTGAGCTCACACCCCATATGGAAAATCAAGAAAGGTCAGCCAACATCCACTCCAACCTCACACACACATGAGGCAAAAGTCAAACTCTCTCACAACTCAAGAAATGGAGGGAACCAGCCACTCCACTCAGGCTTGAGTCAAATCTCCAAATTGCCCCTCAAGTACCTTCCTAGAAGCTTCCCGCAACCGGCACCCTGACCGTCTGGACCTCGACTCCTCCCTGAGTCTAGTCCCGGTCCGCTTCGCTGCACACGACCGCACCTGGCATCCTGACCGTCTAGACCTCAACTCCTCCCTGAGTCTAGTCCCGGTCCGCTCCGCTGCACACGACCACACCCGGCATCCTGACCGTCTGAACCTCAGGTCCTCCCTGAGCCTAGTCCTGGTCCACCTCGCTGCTGCCCGTCGTGTCCACCTCTAGCAGCCCCAGCTCCGGTTCCTCGTCTCCCGGCTCGCAACCACCTCAGTAGTCTCGATCATCTTCGGCGTCTCCAACCTTCTGGACCTCAACACCTCCTGAGCCTAGTCCTGGTCCTCCCACGCCTCACCATGGCCTAGCTCCGAAGTCCTGCAGCTACACAGACAAGAAAACCGTCACATAGCACTGCTCGAAACAGCATAAACAATATTAGCATCAATAAAGCATACTTATACATGAAAAAGCCCGAACAACCGATTGAGAAAAGAACAGGCGTCCTAAATACGTCCGACCGTGTTCGACCAGGTCCAATCGAACCAAACTGCGCCATGCACCGACTTGGCGCGAACCAATCAAACCAAACTCAAACTTTCCAGAACACGAGTCAATTACTCATCATAAACATGGGGACACCTCCACATGGTCTCTCAATTTATGTCATGTAGGACCGAAATGGCGACAGAGGGGGGGTGAATGTCGCTCTCTTTTAAAATCGCCCCCGAGAATTTGTACAGCGATTTTTCAAACAAATGCAAAACAAAGCAACTCACGGAAAAAATAATTTTGCTGAAATTTGGAACGCATGCGATACCTAAAAATTCAGCATAAATCAGAGATTAACCAGTAAAAATTTCAGCTGAAAATAATGCTGTTTGATCTGCATGCAAAATGGTTGAAGATAGCACAAAAAATAAAATCAAACCAACTAGTACTACTGCTAGATGAGAGATCCAACTGGAGGATAAAACAAAAAGGGATCTTGCTAAAAGAAATACTCGGCCAAGAGGAGAATAACAATCCCTGATAACTGCAGACCTGCTGATGAGAAACGAGAAGGAGAACCAAAACTGGCACCTTGGCCGAAACAACAAAACGAGCTTCTGCACAAATCGAGAGACTTATTTCTTGCCGAGTGCAGACTTTCAGAGAAAGGAATTAGCAGCTAGCAAATGGAAAGCAAGAACTTGATGGCAGCCAAAATAATTGATGTTTGCTGACTGAGAGTACTGCCAAGAGACAACCATGCACTGCTGCCCAAAACCTGAACCTATAGAACTGAAAAACTGAGAGAGGGCTAAGTTCAGATCTTTGAAAAACACCAAGTAAAACCAATTTTCCCCATTCTTTCTGAACCAAAGCAGCACAACTATATTCTAAATAGAATGGAGGCTCTTGAGAACAAGGAAATCAACCCTAATCACAAGAATTTCAGAATTTGAGCAAGAATTTGAGATTTCACCAAAAATTTGAAAAAGTACATAGTGAGGCACAAAAACTCAAATTACTCCCCAATCTTTGATCCTTTGGCCATGAAATTTTGAGGATAAGTTAGCAATAGCCATGAGATAATTCAGATCAAATTTCATGCCATTTCTCCAAGGGAATCAGGAATGGCATCAAAACCCTAGAAGGCCAAAAACATGAACAGAGGAACTCAAAGTACCAAATCTGAAATTAAACTCAGTTTGCTCTTAGGATTGACTAGCCAAATGGCTTTTGAGCATCTCCCATGTCATAGCAACCCATTTTGGCACTCCCAAGCAACAAACAACAAGAAAACGAAAATATCACAAATCCACCAAAAAGAGCATCGAAGGAACAGAGGCAAGAACAGAGAGAAACTTCAGATTTTCCATTGCAAATCACAAGCGAAATACAAAGAGATACATCCCCATACGCATGGACATTCAAACAAGGAAGCACAAGCCATGCCAAGGCGTAGAGCATTGTACTCATGTCATAAAGGATAATAATCAAGGCTCAAAGTAGTTATATTACAACGCGAAATGCTAAAAAGCAAGAAAATCCAGCTCCCCCTCAACATGAGATGCAACTTTTAATTCAAGTTGAGTTATGTCAATATTAAGCTCTAGAAGCTCCCAAATGAACTCCCCCTGAACCAAAGCAATAAATCGAGAAGCTGGGAAAGAAAACAGCAAACAGGCAGTCCTTAAAGCATAGCTAAGATATAGAGACAACTATGGCTCAGACAGACTCTCATCTACCCCATATGACTCCAGGACTATTAGCTTGACCGTAAAACACACACACTAGAGAGCTCAATCTAGTGAGATAAGAAACAGCTAATAAGAAGCATTCTGGAAGCACAAGATAAGAGTAAGAAGTCTATGCAACTAGACAAGAGAAACACTCTAACCTATGCTAGAAGGACTAAGCCCGATGCATCCCGAGTGCAAAGCGACAGAAATGAGATAGAAGCATAATCAATATAGTAAAGCAATAAAGCCCAAAGCTCCCCCTCACTACAGTCCATAAGGACAAACCACCCCAAGCTCTCCCCGCAGAGCTGAAAACCTCGAACTATCCAATGGCTTGGTGAAGATGTCAGCCAACTGGTGGTCACTCTCCACAAACTGGAGCACTATATTGCCCTTCTCTACATGGTCTCTAAGGAAGTGATAACGGATATCGATATGCTTGGTCCGAGATTGTTGCACTGGGTTCTTAGCAATGTTAATCGCAGAAGTGTTATCACAAAGAGTGGAACACTGTCGATAACTAACCCAAAGTCCCGCAGGGTCGAAGCCATCCAGAGTACCTGACTGTAGCAACTGGCTGCAGCAACATACTCGGCCTCTGCAGTGGACTGTGCAACACCAGACTGCTTCCTAGAAGACCAAGAGACAAGAGAAGTGCCAATGAATTGGCAAGTGCCAGAAGTGCTCTTCCTATCTATCCTACAGCCAGCAAAGTCTGCGTCCGAGAAGGCTCTCAAGGAAAGACAGGATGAGGAAGAGTACCAGATACCATAGTCAATGGTAGCTCGGAGGTACCGAAAGATGCGCTTCACCGCCTGGCGGTGAGATACGCGAGGAGAGGCCTGAAAACGAGCACACAGACACACAGAGAAGTGTATGTCTGGTCTCGAGGCAGTGAGGTAAAGAAGGGAGCCGATCATACTTCTGAACTCTTTCTGATCAACTGGCTCACCGTCCTCATCTGGGTCAAGATAGGCTGTAGAAGCCATGGGAGTCGACACAGGCTTACCATCACTTATATCGAAGCGTCTCAGGAGGTCACGAGTGTACTTTCCCTGATGAAGAAATGTACCCTCCCGAGTCTGCTTGATTTGGAAGCCAAGGAAGAAGGTCAACTCGCCCATCATACTCATCTCAAACTCGATGCTCATGACATCAGAGAACTGTGAAACCAGAGTATGGGAAGAGCCGCCAAAGATGATGTCATCGACATAGATCTGGACGAGCAAAAGGTCATTTCCATGACGGCGGATGAACAAGGTCTTGTCTACTCTACCCATTTCAAACCCATGACTCAACAAGTAGGACTTAAGCCTCTCATACCAAGCTCTGGGGGCCTGCTTAAGTCCATACAACGCTTTGGAAAGCATGAAGACATGGTGTGGGTATTTGGGGTTCTCGAAACCTGGAGGCTGTCTGACGTAAACTTCTTCCTCAATGACTCCATTAAGGAAGGCACTCTTGACGTCCATCTGGTAGAGCTTGAAACCCTTAGAAGCTGCAAAGGCAAGCAGGATTCTAATGGCCTCAAGTCGAGCTACAGGGGCAAAGGTCTCCTCGAAGTCTAGACCCTCAACCTGGGAAAACCCCTGAGCTACCAGTCTAGCCTTGTTTCGAATAACCACTCCATCCTCGCTCTGCTTGTTCTTGAACGCCCACTTAGTCCCAATAATATTTCGACCTCGCGGGGGCTCGACAAGCGACCAGACCTTGTTCCTCTCGAAATTTTCTAGCTCCTCATGCATGGCATTGACCCAAGACTCATCAGAAAGGGCATGAGAAACATCTTTGGGCTCAAAGGAGGCAATGAAAGTAGAATGGAGACAGAATTGAGATAAGCCAGATTTTGAGCGGGTAACACGCTCGAAAAGGTCTCCAATAATCTGCTCTGAAGGATGCCTTTTCTGGATATGTCGGGGAGGTCCTGGGTGAGGAGAAGAAGTGGCCTCTACCTCGTGTGCAGAAGAGGCAGGGACAGAGCCACTAGCTTCGGAGGAAGCAATAGGTAAGGGCTGATCACCTCGAGGTGCCGTGGAAGAAGGCATCTTAAGGGGAGGATGAGGAGCTGGATCAGGTAAACAACCATCGTCTCCATCGTCCTCATCATCCACAAAGATGGTCTCGGACTGCTCTAAAGAACCTGAGATATCGGGCCTAGTCCCTGGACTGGCCTCGTCGAAGGTCACCTCACAGGTCTCTACCATTTTGCTAGACTCGCAGTTCCAGACCCTATAAGCCCGCGAAGAAGGCGAGTAACCTAGAAAGATCCCATCACAAGAACGTGACTCGAACTTATCTAGGTTCCCGGACTTCAGAATAAAGCACTTGCAACAACACACGAAAATGAGAGACGCTGGGCTTTCGCCCGTATCTCAACTTATAAGAAGTGCGGTGCAAGTGTGCCCGAAGAAAAACTCGATTTGAGACATGGCACGCGGTAGCTATAGCCTCAGCCCAAAACTTCCGCGGTGTAGAGTACTCATCAAGCATCGTCCTGGCCATCTCGACCAAGGTACGGTTCTTTCTCTCCACAACGCCATTTTGCTGTGGGACGTGCAGAGAGGAGAACTGATGCTCTACACCTGTCTCATCGTAGAACCTCTCAAAGTAGGAATTCTTGAACTCCGTGCCATTGTCACTGCGGATCGCTCGTAAGACACCGGGGAGCTCAACAGAAAGCCTACCAAACAGACCTCGGAAATGTGAAAATGTCTCATCCTTCGAGGCTAAGAAAAACACCCAAGAAAACCTCGAATAGTCATCGACCACGACAAGAACATACCACTTCCCTCCGGCAGACAGCACTCGAGCTGGTCCGACTGTGTCCATGTGGAGCAGCTGTCCCGGTGCATCGGTCATAGTAACTGTGACCGGAGGATGAGAAGCGGCAACCATCTTGCCGTGTCGGCATGGAGCGCAAACAACATCTTTGACCATCTTGAGTTTCGGCAGACCACGAATGAGATCGTGGCCGCTAACTCGGGTCAAATGGTCAAATCCAATATGACCAAGTCTCCTATGCCAGAAAGAGAGGTCGCGGGACTCAGAAGCAACTAAACACCTGAGAGGATGGCCAGAAGACTCAGAGAACTCAGCACGAAAGATCCTCCCATAACGAGAAATCCCGCAAACTAGACTACCCGAAGAATCAAGAATTTTGTAATTGTTTTTCTTAAAGCTCACCTCGAAACCGTCATCGGTAAGCTGAGAAACTGAAAGCAAATTTTACTGCAGCTTACTAACCAAGTCAACATCTTTCAGAATGAAAGAGTCATTAACGCGCACTGTACCTTTGGCGATGACGCGCCTAGATGAAGCGTCTCCGAAGGTGATCGTCTCATCACCTGGAGCGCGGGCTAGGGAGGAGAACCAACGGGAGTCTCCGGTCATATGTCGAGAACAACTGGAGTCTACAAGCCAAACCTTCTCCTTCCCTACCCGGCGAACCTGAGTCAAATAAAGAGTAAAGTCTCAGTACTGGGGTGAATCAAGAGTGATTTTGGCACCAAATACTGAGTAACACGTCGAGCAGATGAAGTAGTCAAGCACGACTGACCTCTATCTACCCTACGCTCTCTGTCACTCAAAGCAGAAGGTCTGTGAGCAGACCTGAAGCTGTTGCGGGGTCCGACTGCTACGGGAGAGCGAGTCAGAACATCGGCAACAAGCTGATCACGCCGCGGGTAGCTATCTCGATGGAGGAAACGAGATCTACCCTCAGGACGGCGGAAGTCACGACTAGGAGCATATCGAGGACGAAAACCAGAAAACTCGGAAAAACCAAGTCCTTGATGCTGCCCAAACCCATCAGAAGCATCTGAAGCAAACCTAGACCTCGTGTTGGTCTTAGATGCACTCAAAGTCTGGGGCTGACCCTGAATACGCCTAATAGCTGCAACACGGTCTCTCTGCGCGATCCTGGCGTGCCTGAAGCATCGGTCGATCGTATGTCCATCCTTCTTACAGAAGGTGCAATGATACTTCGCCTTCTGAGAGGCTGAAGTAGCATGAGATGGCTTCGCCTTCCGAGAGGCCGAAGCTGTAGGTGGACTCACCTTGCTGTCAGAAATCCCTTAGACAAAACCCACTGATTTGAATTAAACCTCATCAGACCTGGGCTCGACCTCGATCACACCTCCTACTATGGGTCTGAGAATAGCAGGTGGATGCTTCCTCATATCCTCATAGAAATCATATCCTAGACCCTGAATGAACTTGCAGATCTTAGATTGGTCTAGAATAAGATTAAGCTTCTTCTTGCCGCCTACAAATCTCTTGAGGGTGTTCATAAGATACTGACACTCCCGAAAGAGAGAGGTGCAAGAAGAGCAGGGAGAAGAAGAGACAGCAGAAGGTAAGGGAGCAGAAGAAGAACCAACAGTAGAGGAAAGAATGGCTTGTGCACGCACAGCCGACTCTGAGGGGATAGTCCTACTACTAGCAGGTTGGTTCGCGTCTCTAGGCGTCTCACCCTTACCCTGGGGCTTCTCCTCCACACCATCAATCACAACACAACCAGATTGTGGCTTCTCTTGTAGGTCCTTAGTTAGCTTCACACATTTCTCATCCAATGCAATCAAGTCAGATTTTAGTTTGTTACAATTTATGCATGGTGAGCTAATAGGGTCCTTAGAAGCAAACTGAGCCAACTTCCTATCATGATCAATCATATCTTGAAACTGTTTGGAGACAGCTTCAAGTTCAGAGTTAACTTAGGACAGTTCAAGCATGAATCAATCGGCTCAAGTAAAGAAGCTTGTAGTTCAACAATTTTATGATCTGCCCGTTTTAAGTTCATCTTCAAGTTATTGCAATTTTCACAAGACTCGGGCAGATCAAGGAGCATGGCATAAGGTCCTCTAGCAGCAATGTCCTTAACCTCACATGAGGTGGGAGAAGTAATCTCATCAGTAGTAAGTAGGGTAACAGCCATCCTACTCAACTCTAACTCAGCAAGCAGACTAACATTCTCCACCTTAACAATATCAAGCCCGGAGGACACACTATCATGCGAGGTCCTTAGTTTCTCCATGTCACCCAACAGAGCACAGCATGTATCACAATCATCACGGGAGGGAGCAGATGTAAGTGAAGTAAGCTCCCGTGATAGTCTATCTACTTCTTTCTCTAACTCGGTACACCTAGACCTAGCTCTAGCATGAAATCCGCCTAGCTTAAGAAAAGCATCATTAAGCTGGTCATAAGAAGGGAGTACCTCATCCGAGTCAGAGTACAGCTCGCTGTCGCTGATCTCGCCCTCAAGGGACATGAAGCACATGCCGGAGAAGTCGTCGCCGCCATCCTTGGGCTCTTGGTCACCCGTCCCGTCGTCGTCGCTCCATCCCTCCACCTCGCTGAGGTCGAGGTCGTCGAAGGCGGTGAGGACGCGGTGGAAGAGCTTCTTGGCTTTGCCAAAGTTGCGGAACTTCTTCTTTCCCGGCGTCTGAGCTGGAGGCTTCTTGTTGCGGTTCTTGTCGGTGTAGTCGTTCTTGCCCGAACCGCCATAGTTGTTCTTGCCCTTCTCCAGCTTGGGGTAGTTTGCCCGAATGTGGTTGGGGCCACCACACTCAAAGCAAATCACGGGTCCTCCTCTCTTTCTGTCTCTCCTACCCTTGTAGGCATGGGAGAACCTTCGGGCTAGGAGGGCCAGCTGATCATCCGCAAGCTGCTCTAACTGATCATTAGTTATGTCACAGAGAGCAGCAAGGGAGAAACCGCAAGAACAATCAGAAGAAGGCCCGGAAGAAGAAACGGGATCGGTGACCAAGGTCATCGACTGTGACTTCGACCGACGAGAGACAACGTCAATCTCGTGAGTCTTGAGGCGCGAGTACAGCACGTCAAGAGTCAGGGTCGAGAGGTCTGTTGTGTCTTTGATGGTGGTCACTTTCATCTCCCAAACACGCAGATCGAGTGCCGCGAGCATCTGACGAGCGTTGTCCGAGTCGGGGTATGTGAGACCGACCGCTCGGAGGTTGCTCAAGATTTTGTGAAATCGCGAAAAGCCCTCGTCCAGGGACTCTCCAGCAAGCATCTCGAATTTGTTGTATTCGCGCTTGAACTGGTCCTGTCGAACCGTCTTGATCTGGGTGGTGCCCTCATGGTATGCATTAAGGGTCACCCAGATGTCGTAGGCGGACGACAGGTGAGATATGCGGTCAAACTCGCTATGACTCAAACCCTGGATGATGATGTTTCTTGCCTTTGCCCTCTCCCTGCTCTTAACCACTTAAAGAGCCCTACCAACTAAAGAGCAAAAGAGAAAACCAACCTCTAAAGCCTCTTTTGACTAGAGATAACCTTAATTCCCTCCAAAATCCATGTGGAGGCATGCAGCCCTCTCCACCTATTTATAGCCCATGGCTAACGGGTCTCCACCCCGTTACGCCCGCTAAATCCAACGGAGCCCGCTCCCGCTTGTGCAGCCTTGCGAATTTCCCGATTCGCCCCTCCTGCACCTTCCGGGAAGCTTCCGCGCTCCTTGTCTCGCACGCCTCGTAACCACCTCGAGTCCACGTCGTCTTCGACACCTCCCGACTGTTCTGACCTCAGCGCCACCTGCGCCTAGTCCAGTCCTCCGTGTCTCACCACGACTCCGCCTCGACGTCCTGCATTCACACAGACAAGAAACACGTCACATAGCACCGCTCGATACATGAAAGCGTAAATAGCATAAGCACATCATACTTACTCATGACGAAGTCCAACCTGTCAAAATATCAGAATATGCATCCTAACCCGTTTGACCAGGAATGACCAAAACCGACTGAGTCCGTCGCACCATGCAATGACTCGACTCCGAACCACTCAAGCCAAACTCGACTCACTTAAACCACTGTCAATTACTCATCACACACATGAGATCACCACCACATGGTCTCTCATGTCACGTCTTTGAGAATAGAGTGTCTCATCAAGCTATTAGAGCTATGGGAGTCATGTTTTAAAAAACGTGCAAGTGTGAGTTTAAAATTTGTTTGTGTGTGGGTTACCGAGTTCCCCAATTGTCAGTGATTGTATCCACTAAGTGCTACTGGTTGTTTAGGTTTGGTGAGAGCTGATGAGCCCTCACTATATAAGCCCTTGTATGAGAAGAGAGAGGAAGCACTCTAGGAGAGATACTACGGTTTTCCTTTGTGTGGAGCCTTGTGTGTGTACCCTTGGCTTAGAGCTTTGCGATTGGCTGTGAAATATTCCTCTTCAAGTAAAATAAATATCCAAAGTTTGCTCAAGTGAGTTGTATCATAGATCATTCACCGTGCTTTTGATTTGCTTAGCTTTATTGTTTGGATTTCTCTTTTTCTTGATTTTTGCTGGTGCTAAGAACATATAAGAGGTGAAGATATCTCTTAAAGATCAGATCACATTCCTTTAGCCACCTTCTATGGAGAGTTCTTAAGTTTGTTCGAATTTCCTTAAGAGAGATGAGATTTTGGGGTTTGCACTTGTGGGTATTTTGGCTTGAGTTATTGTTATGATCTAGTTTGTTGTGACATGTGAGAATCCATCCAAGGTCATCTAGATCATCAAGGACTCATGAGTGATAATAGATCAAGGTTTCTATCTTTTGTCCGGTTTTAGTGCAACTTTCCATGTTTGCATAAAGGTCAGAACTTTGACATCAATATTCATGATCTATGATTGGAATAGGTTCTTGATATCATAGAGAGGGATTGTGCCATGTTTCACTGTATTTGGACCAGTGATTAAAAGTTACCTCTTTTCTTGGATCATATGCAGTGTTGTTCTGTACTATACCTCGGCAAGTGGTCATACCGCAGAGACCCGAGCGGTACTACCGGCGAGCGCTTATACCCTATGACTCGGGTGGTATGACTGGCCCTAGCGGTACTACCAGACCCTGGTTGGCGGTAGTATTGGTGAGATAGAGAAGTCTTAGTAGCTTTATGGTATTTAGCTCTTGGTCTTGGTAAACCTGAGAATTTGTGTTTCTGCTGCATATTGTTTCACCCCTCTGACTTATTGTACCAATCCTACGTTATGTCATGTAGCCCGAGCAAGCAACCAAATACACCCAACATTGTTTCGACCTGGCCAACATTTCTTTTATTCCATGTATTTTCTTTTAACATATCACAGGGACAATTTTTAGAAAAATTAGCTGACTTCTATTATATTACTGAAACAAACAAAGTGGAGTCGTCGGTGCAAACTACGTGCCAACATGTAGCAGCATGGTCCACACTAGCCAATCTATGTGAGGCGGCTCCTTTCTAGATTACCAGAGGATTGAACACACTGGCACAGTGCTTTCATTAACGACTATGTCGTCTTGTTCACTGCGCGATGCGTCATGTTATACACTGCTGTCTGAACTGTGCATCTTTGGCTCTGTTAGTATGACCCCCGTGGCTCCATGAATATCAGTCTTTTTTTTTTTTGTTCTCTTTTGGGCTGTAAATCGATATGCGAAATATCTTGCACTGTAGCCCTGGAAATGTTTTGCATCCCAAACATTTACCATATGTGTAGTTAATATCAAATCGGGGAGGCTCAAGTACTCAAGTACTAAACATGTCATGGTACTTTTCGAAGGCCTCAATTTCTCGCCTGCCATCGTAGCGAGGAACGCGGCTTTCCTGTTTTCTTCTCCGTGTTCCTTCCGTGTTCCCATCGATGTGGCAAACATCTAGAGCATCAGGGAACATGAGGGCATTGGTCTAATATCTATCATATCGACTGTTGCCTTTGTGTAAATGCAACTGCGGAAAAAAAATTTCCACTGTTTTCCCTTGAGCTCTGTTAGTATCGCCTCCATGAATGTACATTCTCCAATATAAGTTAGTTTTGGCTTTTCTTTTGGGTGGTAATTCGATATGCGAAATATCTTACACGGTAGCTCTATAATTTAAAAAATTCACATATATATTCAGTAAGTAACACGCCGAGGTCCAACACACTTTCACTTACGCCCACATGGAACAAGCAAGCCATGGGCGCATGTAGAGATCCCTTTTTTTATCCTCAAATGGACCTGGAACGGTTACAACCTCATCTATCGAGGAGACCGAAGTCCTGAACATGTCGTGCAAATTTTGGAATGTCTCCGCTTGTTCTTTAGACTTTGTTCTAAAGTATCATGATTTTTAGTTAAAATATCGCTATAATGGTTATTATTTTTTTAAGATATTTAATTAAAAGTAAAAATATCATTATGTCTTTATGGATAACGCAAAGTAAAAAAAGCTGTGTTAAAAAGCCAACATACTAAATGAATTTTAGATTCTGAAAGCTAAAAATTAGAGCTGTTTGGAATAGTGTCTTAGTCCTCAAGATGACTGGGCATTGTTGTATCCCAAACATTTACCATCTATCCAGTCGATATCAAGGCATTCCCAAACAAAACATTACAAAGCAATATTTATGCCCCTCCACATCATCAAAAATAGTTATAGATATAACCTTTCAATAGATAGTGTTTATCCCTGCACCTAAACAATAAATTCACCTAACTCTACCCCTCTCTCCCTCGCTTCATCCTCTCCCTCACCTCACTAGATTCAATATTTTCTACTGGATTTTTTGTCCAAACAATATCTTACATGGAACACTACTTCTATCTCTCTTCTTTAATTTTCCCTTCACTTTATCATAAATCTTAATTAATATGTTAACTACTACTATAGATATTGCTGACTAGGTCACAAGGAAAATGCCTCCATACCGGGCGACCAAAGTCCTAGGCATGTCACGACACTTTTCAAAGGCCTCCATTTCTCGCCCGCCTTCATTGCGAGATGTGGATATTCCCGAATTGGTCATGCTTCTTGTACCACCGAGAGCAAGGTAGGCATGCACGGTTTTCCATTGGTCTAATATTTATCACATTGACTGCCTTTGTGTACATGCAACTATGGCAAATCTTTCCACTGTTTAATGGTAGTTCTTTCTACTGTTTAACCAATGAGATCTTTTCTGGTTGGATCCGAAGGAACGACCCACACGACAAGAGATGAATGGAGAATGCAGCCATGCTGGTTGGGCTGTAGCCTCGATTTTGGCTAGACGAGAATAACTAGACATCACCTGGATGTTTTCTTCGTAACAATCATCCAAATCTGAGACCGTTGGATCTCTGATCCAACGGCCTCTTTTTTTAGAGGGGGGAGATTTTTTTTGGAGGAGGGGGAGACTTTTTTTGGAGGAGGTGGGGGAGAATTTATGGCCATTGAATCTTTAATCTAATGATCATAAATTTGGATGATAGTTAGGAAGAAAACATCCGGGTGATGTTTATCAATACCCGAATAAAAAAACCTCTGAAAACTCGTCTCCTTCCATGCTCTCGTTGTCCATGTAATAAATCCACAAGCAATGCATGTGAAATCAATGTTTGCTCTTTGCCGGTAACGTGGCATGCATGGCAGATCAAGAGTAGGGGTCAATCAATCTAGGATCAAAATCAACATATGCTTGACAGCAATGCATTACTCGGCGTAGCTTCGGTCAATATTCAGGGAAGAATAAATTGATCGGTCGTGGTCGAATGAACTCAAGCTTGAAATTTCACAATCATGTATGAACTTAATTGCCAACTTTTTTTTTTATCCTAGATTGAGAAGAGGCGGATCAATTATCAGACGAAGTCAAGTTCACATCATAGGCCTGATCGAGCTAGAACATATTGATGTAGGAGTATAAACGTTTGCCTAAATCTTTTCGCTGAAATGATTGGTACATAAAATCTCAAAATTTCAGATAATGAAGATAAAAAACACATATTTTCACCTCTAAATTCATCCTAGTGTTCAGGGTTGCCAGCAAAGGGCTCCTGTTCGCTGGAAGGGAGGTTTCTGGCTTGATTCGTTTGGTGGGGGGTCTCATTAAACCGATCCACGCACACAGTGCCGGTCCTTCCATCTGCTGGGATGACTGTCCCCTAGCGAGATATCATAGCGACGTCCAAACAAAAAGAAGCTAACAAAGACAGCTAAGATGGAAGAATATAGAGCATCTAGCACCAGCACTACGGCGCCCTGCCCCAGCGTTGCAAATCCGCTTTTTTCCTGTTTCTTTAGATCAGCTTACACATGTGCTTGGGTTTATTTTTTTTTGGCTTCGATTTATGACTTTTAATTGTAACTTATGTCTTTTAGGCTGTTCGTGAGACAATATATTATACAGAAACTAACCTGTAATTTTAACCGATATAAACAAAGCCACTACAATGTGTACTACAATCAATTTGTAGATATTGTCTTAAAAAACACTTCATTTAAAAGCTAATTACTATAAAAAAACTAAAAATATAACTTTTAAAAACTAAAAAGAAGATACCCCTTGTTTGCCTCCGTGAGGTTTTACGAAGTTGGACAATCATGGTCGTGTTTTAACACTCATACTCTCACGTCAGCCTTGGTCTCAACCATGGCTACATTGTGAATTTTACATAATCTGCGCTTGGGACCTCTTGATTAAGGGCCTGTTTGGGAGAGCTCTACCAGCTCCAGATCTACGAAAAACAGCTCCACTCCACGAAATTTTACCCAAACGCTCCAGCTCCGCGAAATCTGGATCCACCAAAATCCTGGATCTGAGGGCCAGATCCATGGATTTCATAGAGCTCCTCAAGGGGTGTTCCACCGTGGAGTTGGGTGGTAATTACCCACCAATGCCACTGGTTACACACCCCATCCCACCAAAAGTGGCCATTCCCACCAAAACCTCAATTTCGTGGATCTGGAGCTACTGTACAAGCCAAACACTCCATGGTGAGATCCCAGATCCACGGTGGAGCTGCTACTCCAGATCTACATTTTCAGTGGTGGAGCTCTCCCAAACAGATCCTAACATCACCGAGCTACCGGTCTCACAACGTGGGCATGGTACTTGTGAGGAATTGATACTCCGGTGAGACCCTCAGGGTCACATCGTATCATCGGATTCTTCAAAGACACAAACCTCTCTCATAGAATGCACCCAAGACAAGTCTCGCTCTCAGACTGGCACAAAAACATTTGTAAACCCTAGACTCCACAACATTAACGCGACGGCAGCTACTTATTGTTGAGTTTCTGGAGGCTAGGCTCGGTGGGCCACCGTGAAGCTAGGCTGGGACTTGGGCTGCCATAGTTGCACAATCCTGCGGTGCAAAGCGTGCGAGCAACCGCTCCTGTAGCGGCACAGGCGCAACGGCACGCAACCGAAAAAAATCTTTTCGCGTCGCTCGTTTAAACCTACGACGGAGATCAGGGAGTGAATGATTTTTTTCCTCTTTTTCTACTTTAATAAAATCAATCTTCCTTGGAACATAAGCTTCTCCACTTTAAAACTTAGAAAGGGCTGAGAATATCAAATACACAACGAAAACAACTCTCATACAGAAGCTAAATACACAAGAGTACAAAATGATTCAAATATCACTGGGCTGGTTTGACCGGGCTTGGGTGGTATGACCAGGTTCAATGTCGGTCTGACTGGTTCCATGTTTCCAGACCTAAAAACCTTTCGGGTAAAAACTCAAATACGAAGGATATATTCAAATCATCCAAATATCCTCAAATTTTGCATGAGACTTATTCAAGGTATTAGAAACCTAAACTAATAAAGAATTACAAGATTCTTGGGCTCAGATTCACTAATTTGAAGAAAATCAAATTTAGGCCTCTGGAACACCAAAAACCCTGAAATTCAAATTAGTTCTTACTCTAGAAGATTCTAATCAATAGAATGATCCAGATATATTCTTATATGACACAGCAAGCTAATCTAGGCATAAATTTAGGATAAAACCATCTTAACTACGAAAACCCAAATTTAAGCCAAGAACAAGCAAAACTAGGTTCGATTTGTGTTTCTATACAAGTGAACTAAATGAATGAAGATTGATCAACTAGACTTATCTTCTACCTCTTACTCATCAATATCAAAGAGGGAAGAAGTAAACACCAAAACCAAGCTAAATCAAGATTTCAATACTTCAGTAAAGAGAAGAAAGACTTGAACGAATTTAGATATCTATTGTTATTTGGAGATCAATGTTTACAGCTACTCCATAAACAACCACGAAGCCTAAGGATAATAAAATGCTCAAGATAAAGAGCCACAACCGATGTCAATGGTTCTCCCTAAGAACCATAACTCTTCTCAAGTTGGTTTAACACAAGCTTCTCTAAAACTTCTCCCTAAGCCATCACCTATCCCTCCTTATATAGAGCCTCACAAGAAACTCTAACAAGCTCTCTAGTTAGGTTTCAACCACTTATATGTGTTAATTTGTTAACCCAATACTATATCAGGTTTTACACACATGCATGCTTCTCAAAATGTACATAACCATTAACCCGATCGTACATCAACACTTGATCCACTTAACATTTTCAACATATCCTTGACCTAAACCACCTTTCTTGTGCCTCTTTGCGCCGTGGTTTGATCAAGTCTTAACTTTTCGGTTTGGGGTAAAAAACCATGTTGCCCTAAACCACCTTCCACGAAGTTGGTTGCTTTCTTTGCCTTGAAGCAGCCATGTGCTTCATCTTCGACTCCATGTGGCCCAATGACTTGTCGCTAAGCCAAGACTGTCTTATGTCCGAATCTCACCGAACTGTCCTTGCTTGCAAATGGGCCCAAGTTACTTAGTGTGCCACATGCCTCTCCATGCACCATGGTGGCACCTAGCTTCTGTGAATATTCTGTGCTACCTAAGCTGCTTTGAGCTGGAGGTGGAGCTTTGAGGCCATTCAGTGAAAGGAGACTATTTGGCAATAGTAATTGTAGATCCACTAAGTTATTGGCTACCTATTGTTAGTAATTTGTTCATAATTGTATTATAATTTAGATCTAGATTTTAGTGAAAGAAGAATTGAAGATGGTTTAGATCTAGCTAGCTTGATCTAGAGCGAAGATTATTTACATCTAGCATGGTTTAGGGTTTAGTCAATTCATAATATATTTCTACTTAATTCAATGTAATTAATTATTCTTGCTACATATAGCTACTTAATTTTGATCGTACATATATAGTGCACTAATTAATTACTTCAATATGTCATACCAAACTATTTATATGCGTAGTGTAGGACTGAAGCTGGATGTAAGCTGGGAACCGTGTGAGTGAAGAGTACATTAATAATGTTTCTGCTTTTACAAGAGCTGCAAAGGAGGATATGTTGAATAAACGGGTAGAATATATGTACTGTCCATGCATTGATTGCGAGAATCTAAAAATGTTTAAGAACCGAGCGTAGATTGAAGCACACTTGATTCGAAGGGTTTCAAAAAGGGGTATGCACATTGCACCAGTCATGGTGAAGAGCAGATTACACACGAAGGTAGTACTAACGACATTGCAGATGAAGTAAATGATATGCCGCCGGATGATGTCGATTATAGTTCCAATTTAGATAGGCTACATGATAACAATTTGGATCAGAACATCGTGATGCAGAAAGGAACTATGATGAGAGAGAGTATGCTAAATTTCGAGGGTTGATGGAGGACTTGGAGAAACCTTTATTCACATGCTACAAGTCAAAGTTCATGAGGTTGTTAGCTGTGCTTGAACTACTGAAATTGAAGACATGCTTTTGGAAGGAAACAAGTTGCCCAAAACCACCTACTAAGCCAAGAAGATTCTTTATCCATTGGGAATAGAAGTAGAAAGAATACATGCATATCTGAACGACTGTATCCTCTACCGTAAAGAGTATGAAAACATGCATGTATGTCTGGTGTGTAACACAACCCGATACAAGCGTAAGAATCAATTAGATGATGACGAGGGAATAGAAGAGAAGAAAGGACCTCCTGCTAAGGTGGCATGGTATCTTCCTGTAATTCATTGTTTGAAGTGGCATTTTGTGAACCCAAAGGAACTAAAACTGCTATGTTGGCACTCAGATGAGCATAAGAATGATGGAATGCTAAGACACCTTGTTGATTACGTCTAGTGGAGAAACATCGACAGGAGGTTTGTAGACTTCAATGCAAAACCGAGGAATATAAAGTTTGGATTGAGTACTGATGGAATGAATCATTTCGGTTACATGAGCATCTAACATAGCAATTGGCCCATGACTCTCTGCATCTACAACCTTCTACTTGGTTGTATATGAAGCGGAAGTATATTTTGCTATTGATACTTATCCAAGAGCCGAAGCAACCTAGCAATGATATTGATGTATATTTAGCACCGTTTGTGGACGATCTAAAAATACTATGGATCAAAGGGGTACAGGTATGGGATGCGTACAAACGAGAAAACTTCATTTTACGCTCTCTATTGTTCTGCACCATAAATGATTATCCTGCTCTTGCAAACCTGTCGGGCTAAAGTACAAAAAGGGCCAAAGCCTGTACTCACTACTTAAATGATACCGAGAGTGTGTAGCTGAAGCACTCATGCAAAACTATATACATGCATCACCGTAGATTCCTTCAGAGGGCTCACCCATATCGCAGAATAAAAAATAATTCAATGGAGAGAAGGAGGACAGTTTAGCTCCAAGGCATTTAAGTGAAAAAGAGGTCATATGATATGGTTAAGAATTTAGATGTTGTGCTCAGAAAGGGACGAAAATCGACGACCCGTGAGAAGAATGTATGGAAGAAGAGATCAATATTTTAGGACTTACCTTATTAGGAGCACCTAGAAGTTCGCTACTGCATCAATGTCATGTACGTAGAGAAGAATGTATGTGAAAGTTTGATTAATCTTTTATTGAACATTCATGACAAAACAAAGGATGGTATCAATGCACGGTTTGACATAGTTGATATGGATATCAGGCCTAAGTTAGCATCAACAAAGACTGATAAAGGACAAACATACCTTCCCCTGCTTGTTACACTCTATCCAAGACCGACAGAACTGAACGGTGCCAATGCTTAGATGGTGTGAAAGTTTCGTCTGGTCACTCTGCCAACATGAAGAAACTTATTTTGATGGAAGATTTGAAGTAAATTGAAGTCTCATGATTATCATGTGCTAATGACACAGATGCTCCCTATTGTAATTAGAAGTATTTTGCCGATTAAGTTCTGAGAGACAATCATAAAGCTGTGTTATTTCTTTAACACAATTGCTTAGAAGGTCATCGATCTCAAGGACTAGATGCTCTACAAGACGAGGTTGTGACAACTCTATGTCATCTTAAGATGTATTTCCCTCCGTCATTTTTCGATATCATGATCCATCTCATTATTCACATTGTGTGGGAGATAAAAATGTGCAGGCCCGTGTTCCTACGTAGCATGTACCCATTTGAGAAGTTCATGGGAATTCTTAAGTCCTATGTACAGAATCGATCTCGGTCGGAGGGCAATATCATCGAAGGTTATGCAACCGATGAGGTCATTAAGTTCTGTGTCAATTACATGTAGGGCTGTGCATTTTTCAACCGAACCGAAAAAACCGAACCGGTCAACTCGGTTTGACCGGTTTTGGTATTCGGTTCGGTTTTCAAATTTTGGGTTTTTTTGCATTCGGTTTTTTCGGGAAAAACCGGTTAAAAACCAAAAAAACCGAGTCTACCGAAAACGTGGGCCGTGCAAACGGGCGCTAAGTAATTTATACGAAAATGGGACGCATAGCCGAACTCGAACGCGGGCGGGCAACGAGCGGCCACACGCTCTTGCCAACTGAGCTAGGCAACAATCCGGTTGATCCCGTACGCACCCATAAACAAATATAGCGAACCGAGAATATATAATGGATCCCGTGAACAAATTTTAAGCGGCAGATGCATTAATGCACCTCCCGGATTTATAAATCTCCAGTCCAAAATAAACTGCAGGGCCGTTGGATAATATGAAATATCTGTACACCAGTCAGCCCAAAATCACTCGACGTCGCTTGGATAGATCAAGAAACCTGTGTATCACGTCTGCAGCAACAAATCCCCTGGGAGCACTCATAAATACACGCCATTAGCATCACAACATGCAGGATAGCATTTTATTGCTTCCTAGAGGCAGCCACCTGTACTACCATTATTGCTTCGGTGCTTCTAAGTTCTTTGCTGGCGTCTAGTCCATGTGATATTATCGCCTACTTATCTTGCTAGTCGCTATATCGTTTACAATTCGCATCAACTTTGGTAAATATGGTATTTACCGATACCGCACCGAAATAAATTGGGATATACCGATACCGAACCATACTTCTAAAAATACCGTATATTACCGAACTACAAATACCGTATTTACCGTATATACCGAACCGATTAAACCAAAAAAACCGATTGCACAGTCCTAATTACATGGCTCAGGTCAAACCGATAGGTGTGCCTCGATCTTGCCATGAGGCTCAAGGGTATCGGGACCATCGGAAGGAAAGCAATCACTCCAGATATGGATGCATATGCTCAAGCCTATTTCACAGTGTTGCAACACATGACTGAAGTGCCCCCGTATATCGACCAACATAAGGACGTGCTTCGGGAATAGAATCCAAAGCAGCCGGATATTTGGATTATGAGATAACACAACAGTCGGTTCAACCAATGGTTGAAGGAGCAACTCGTTAGGAGCTTATCAAGTGATATGCTGACAAGGCTGGCAAAAGGGCTAACATTTACAGTTGACATAAATGGGTACACATTCCATATGCTGGATCAGGATGTAAAGAACACTAAATAGAATAGCGGTGTCCACATAGATACGTTTAGTACCGATTGGTTGAGGAACTCCTACTATAGGTTCATAGAGGAGATTTGGGAACTCGACTACGTACTTTTCAAGATCCCCTTGTTTTAGTGTCGTTGGGTCCATTTCCCACAGGTGAAGGTCGACAAGTACGGTGTCACTACCGTTGACCTCAAACATGTCGGATACAAATACGAACAATTCGTACTCGCTAACCAAGTTGTTCAAGTTTTCTATGTAAACGACCAGACAAATAAGAAGCGCCATGTAGTTCTTCATGAAAAAAGGAAGATTGCCGGAGTTGAGAATATAGTGGACGAGAAATAATACAATCAATTTGATGAGTTGCCTCCTTTCGAAAAAGGCATAAGGGTCGAGGAAGAACAACGTGACGAAACTAGCTACAAACGCGTTGATCATCATGAAGGGCTAATTTTTAAAGGAAATAAGCAAGTGGAATGATGAATGAAATGTTTATGTGTCATATATTTTGTATTTGCATTTATATATGTGTATGAGAATGTATAATGTATATGTGAATTTGCATTTATGTACATAAGAATATGTGATATATATGTGAATTTGTATTTATGTATATGAGAATGTGTGATATATATATATATATATATATATATATGTGTGTGTGTGTGTGTGTGTGAATTTATATTATGTATATGAGAATGAGTCATATATATGTGAATTTGGATTTATGTATATGAGAATGTGTGATGATCATCACATATGGTTTAAATTAAAACCATCTGTGATATTACTAATCACAGTCGGTTCTAAAATAAAACTGTTTGTGATATGTTATTGTTACAGATGGTTTTTTATTTAGAATTGCCTGTGATTAAAAATATCACAAATGGTTCTTAAATGGAGCCATCTATGATTATTCCCCTATATATTGTGTTCTAGCGTTTGTCCCCACTGTACTAACGCTACACCCTTGTCTTCCCCAAGCCCATCACTGCCTCCCCCAACTCTGGTGACCCTCCTCCTCCCCTGAGCACGCTGCCTCCCCCGAGCTTGTCGCCACCTACCCTAAGCCCGGCTGCCCTACTTCCCCATGCTCGGTGCTCTCCTCTTCCCCCGAGCATGCCGCCTCCCCCGAGCTCACCGCCTCCCCTGAGCCGCACAGTGATCTTTACTTTATGTTCTTCATTTCTCTGTGAGAACAGATTGTGCATTAGTTAGCCGTGCTAGTCTCTGTTCATTATTTCTGAAATCTGATTGTAGGCTGGCACTGGGAGAAGTATTGCATGATAGATTGTGGGTTTTTGATTAATCAATGAGGAAGTTTGTCAAGATTGAAATATCAGTGACAATCTAGGATTATTCTGCTAGTTTGAATTCATATTTGCTAGTTGTATACTTCTGTACAGTATGGTCGGTAGCTTTATCAATAGCTAGTCCTTAGTCTTCTACTTAGTTTGCTTATTGCTGTCCTTTGGCTTGTTCGAATATATGTTGGTTCTGCAGTAGCCCAAATCTATTACTTGTTTTTGATTTCTGTCAAAATTTGTTGATTCTGCATGCTCTTGACATTGATACTACACTGAGGTAATATTCAATTAGACAATCTAGCGGAATTTTTGAGGAATTGTCACTATGATCATTGAAATATTGACAAGAGTGGAAGAAGGCCAAGTTTAAAGCTTTTGCAACTCCTCACCTGAGAGCAAAAACACACTTTATTAGTCTCTGCATTATGCATATTTTCAATGCCTACTTTTATGTACTATTCAGCATGTTGCCTTATATATTCATATAGCATCAAAATGGAGTTTGTATAGGTGAAATTTCAATTAAATTGCTTAAGCTCTAGCATTGGGAGATATTGCAAAGTGATCTGTCGATTCAGATTGATTGCTCGATGATGAGAATGGTCGATCATACACTGAAATTGAATTGTTTAAACTTGAGCTCTCATGTATTGCCTTTTGTTGTTTTGACATTCAGTCTTGTAGTCATTACTTTCTCTATTAGCCAATTAGGCTTATTGCTAAACTTATTTCCATGATTCGTTATACTAGAAATTTATCAAGCTTGTTGGCTAAACTAGATTACTATCTGGTGATCACATATGCACTGATTTCCTGCTGGGCGAAAGTCTGAGCTTTATGCTAAATTTAATATCCCACATGTCCTATATATGTTTTGAGTATAATATATTATTTAAATGAAAAGGGTGATTTACATACATATATTTTAATTTGGTCATCCAATTTCACCAAGAATTGGCTCAAGAATTGCTCACTTCTATTATCCGAGCCGGGGGCCTTGGTGCACGGTGTATCTCTAGCGCCAGATTTCACAAAAGTGAATATAGACTGTGTTCAAGCCAATTTCGAGGTCGTCCCATTGCAGATACCCCCAATAACGAGGTTATGACTTTAGGGCAATCGATTGGAACATTCATCCCATGGTCCAAGAGGGACATCTGCCTGGAGGCTCCTGCACCGGTGATAAGTCCATGAGAGCCATCTACACCAGTGCCAAGTCCACTTAAGCTATCTACATCGGTGCCAAGGCCACGAGCCATCTGCACCAGTGCCAAGGCCACGAGCCATCTGCACCAGTGCCATGTTGGAAGATCGAGGAGGCCGACTAGAGGAGGGTGAATAGTCGTTTCTAAAATTTTCAAATAATTCTATTTAAGCTATTTGGCTAAAACTAAGAATATAATGTGGAAGTTTAAATCAATTTGGTTTAGCACAAATATAGCCTAAATCAATTAGGTTTACCTAAGTACAACAACTTAAGTCTGTGTTAAAGGTTTGCAATACTAGAAAGACAATCAATCAATTTAATTCTTGGAATGCAAATTACTTGAATGTAAATTGAGCATATGAAAACAAATCACAATTGACACGGTTTCTTTTTCCCATGGTGTTCAGAAACTTATCGGTCTCCCCTAGTCAATGTTGAGGTTAATCCAAACGAATTGGATCGGCTCTACGAATTAAGTTGAAACACCTCAATCTACTAATGAAAACTCTTTACCGCTCCTGGTAGGTGAGCTCCAATCATCACAACTTTGCCGAGTATTCTCACAACATTCTTTTAGAAGATCACTGCGTACGATGCCCCAACACCGTCTAGGAGTTGGCAAATTCTAAGAGTAATAAGTCAAGCCCCTCACTTGACCCTCACCACGTGCAACGAATGCACAAGCTCAATGGACACTAGGTACAATTCTAGATGCAACACATGCACTCTAGATCACTCTCCTTGCTCACAGGTGTAACACATGCACAATTGAGAGGAGGACTTTATACTAGTTCAAGGGAATAGAAATGGCTCAAACAACTACTTCTCCAACTGGCTACAAGGGGGTATTTATATCCAACATGTAACATCCCAAATTTGGCTTTCTGGAGAAATTTAAATTCAAATTAACTATTTTAAAGTAATTGGATTTTACTTGGCTTTTATTTGATTTTTTTGATTTTATTTCAAAATTTAAAGTAATAAAATGTATTTTAAATATTTTATTAAAGCCAAAAAGAAAAAATTATATTTTTCCTAGCCTTTCCTAAATTTTTAAATATTATTTGAAAATTTTCTGAAATTTAAAATCAATTTTCAAAGTTAAAAAGTATTTTATAAAATTATTAAAATTCAAATCTGAAATTAAAAATATTTTAATAAGTCTAAAATGCTTCCAGGAATATTTTATGATTTTTTTGGAATTTTTAGACATTAATTATTATTTTTTCGAAGTATTTATAAAGTTTCTAGTAATTGCTGAAATTTATTCCGAAAATAAAAATCAAATTAATCCTATTCCGCCACGTGTCGCTCTCAGATTAAATCAATCTCTCTCCACGTTTTAATCCTAGCCACACATGATCACTTACCCCTTCATAAAATCCAAAGGCCCTCATCCACCCACTTGCCACGTGTCGCGAATCCGACGGCCCGTACCCCTTCACTAACTCTTACTCTCTATGACACATGGGACCCATATGTCATATCCTTCTTCAACCTCACCTTCTTCCTCCTCTCACCCTCTCTCTCCTCCACCATTAATACCGAATTTGGAGCTTTAAAATCCCGCGTTTCTCCCTCATAAAATCCCGATTAAAGAGTGGAAACGGATACCTTATTACTCCCTTCCATTCCTCCGGCCGTTTCCCCTCAATTTAAGGCCCCGTTTGGCAGAGCTCTAGGAAATCTACAGATTTCCTAGAGCTGGTCATCTGTAGCTCTAGGAAATCCTGGATCTAGAGTTGCAGGCATGTTAAGTGCATTTACATGACTCATTTCATTTATATTACAAACTACAGATCCAGCATAGATCTCGGAACTAGAGCTGTGCCAAACGGGGCCTAAGTCCCCTAATTGCGGGAGCAATAACTCCGGCAAGCACCAAAAACCACCGGCCGCCCCTCCTCTCCCCGCCTATAAACCCCCCCCCCTCCACGACCTCCTTGACCCCGCCTCCCACCGCCCTCCTCCTCCTCTTCTCGGCCGCCTCCCGGTGCCCCACCGCCGGCCATCCAAACCCCGCCGCCACCACCTCCAAAAGCCCCACCGCCGGCCACCCAAATCCCCGCCGCCGGCCATCCAAATCCCCGCCGCCGCCGCCGGTAAGCGCCGCCGCCTTCCCTCACCCGCCGCCGCCGTTCGCCGCCCTCCCACCGGCCGCCGGCCGGCCATCTCCCGTGCGGCTGTGTGTGCGCCCGCGTGGCCGGTTGTGCCCGCGTGGACGGCCACGTGGCCACCACCTCACGCCCGCATGGCGCCATGTGGCCGGTGTGCCACGTCGGCGAACCCCGTGGTCCGTGGATCCGGTCCACGGTAGACCGGACCCACCGGTCATTCAAATAATATTTCCCGCTCAGAAAATTCGAAAATTGATGACGTCATAAATAGCATTTTTAGTACAAAAATAATTCCCGAAATCAGCTTTTTCCTTTTTCCCTCCTCTTTAAATCTTTCGGAAGCCATAACTTTCTCATTTTAACTCCGATTTGAGCCGTTCAAATTTCTAAATTTTTCTAAAATCCTAAGCTATCCATTTATGGACTCTTTTCAAAAAAATTTTGAATTTTATTTAAATTTTGTTTGAATTTATTTGTTTTGCTTGTCTGTCTTTTCGCGCGTAGATTCCGCCGTCGCCGAGGAATTCGTCGAGTCGCAGCAAGAAGACCCAATTAGCGCTCAAGAAGGAAAGTCTCCTTTGATCATCTTGAACCTATGATTTCAAAATGTTTTAATTATTTTAAATTATGTGCATTGCTATTTATTTAAAATATTAGTTCAAATCTTAAGGCATTAGTTATTCCAACTTTGTTATGCCCTCATTTGACATTGATTGCCATGTACCTTGTCACCCTAGAACTTCCTTTGTCTCAATAATGAGATTAATATTAATCTTTGTGAATATTAGAATGGTAGGATAATGCTTAGTCGTGCTATCTAATATCTTTAGAAACTCTTGAAAATGGGAAATTATGAATTATTGTAATACCGTTGTGTTTACAAATTTAGTGGTAATTGGAGTTACCACTGTTCTTTTAAAATAAACTAAAATGTGAAAGTTGGTTTAGATTAGGGTGGATGGTTGGTTTGGTTTGGTGCAGGAAGCACGAGATCTTGTAAAGTGTATGTTCCACCCTAGTCAATTAAGGATCGACGCTTGTGTTTGTTCAGACTGAGCATTAACCGTACAACCACAAGTCTATATGGGTACGACCTAGCTAACTAACTTATGATAGTCTAGTTTAGGTGCCACCAGTGGAAAGTGGGTGCCAGGGATGGACTGGTTATTCACAGTGAGGGACAGGGATTTACTGTACTCATATGGCGCAAGAGGGGGCTTCGGTTCGGGCAGTTAGCCTACCTACGGTGAAACCTCAGCGGGTGGTATCTAGCTAGATTAGAGTAAGGTAAAGGCTTTGTGATATTTTATCTGGGTCTCATGCCAAAGGAAGCGTATTGACTTTTAGGATAATTTATTTCTTGTGGGTAAAGTTGTACAACCTCTACAGAGTGTAAAACTATTCGAATAGCCGTGCCCACGGTCAAGGGCGGGCAAGGAATGCATGCACATGGTAGATTTCTGGTTTTGTTTTAAAATCAAAAGTTTTGTATTCCGAGAGTGGAGGGAACTCTCGGAAGGGTATCCTGGCGGTTGGAGCCAGAGAGGGTGGATGAAACCCGCAGTTTTAAACTTGACCAATTGTAATTGGTTGGCTAGTGTTGGTAGATGGAACCTTCACTAGAAAGTTGATAATAATTTCTGCTAAAACTTTTACTTTATTAAATGGTTGCCTTCGAAAATAATTAGTAGTAATTGAAATTTTAAAATATTGCTTTGTGCAAAAGAACCATATAGCCTTCCTTTGTCAAGCCTTGCATCTATGCATTTTCCCAAGACTTGCGGAGTACTTTATGTACTCACATGCTACACTTAAAAATAAACCTCAGAAGATTGCGAAGCTCAAGAAGGTGACTACGACTACTGTTTCGCCTGCGGCTGTGATGGATTTTTCCCGGAGGACTAGGTCGCGCTTCCCCAGTCAATTGCTTGTGGCGTATTGATGGGTCTTCACCGAGTTTATCTTTTGCTTCCGCTGTGTTTCGTGTGTGCGAGGTCTTGAAACCTCAATTGTAATAATGAGACCTTTCGGTCTGTACTCTTTAATATTGTAATAAAGCGTTGCTGGTTATGTATTCATTTCTGTTAACTGTGTGCACTAGCTTTGATCTGGGACTAGTGCAGTAATACACAGAGGGTCCGGGTTCGGAAATCCGGGGTCCCGACACAACACAAGAAAACTAGCCATTGGAGCCAAATCCCTAAAAAATCAGAAAAATCAAAAGTACCACCGTTATAAGGCTGGTATTTCTGCTCCCCTCTCAACGGTCAGAAAAACTAGCCATTACAATCAAAATCGGAAGTTTCGCTGTTTATTCTCCGGTACTTCCGATCATCGGAAGTACTACTTCACACATGCGGAACTACCGCTCTCGCAGGGATGAGAAGACCACCACACAGGTATCTCTCTGGAAAAACATACAGCAGCAAAATCCAAAACTTTTGAAGTCCAGTAGTACCGTGCAACACATGCCAGTACTTTCACCTTCTAGTAATACCGCTCACACAGAGTTGGTACTTCCGTTGGCCGATCAGACCACTCACAGAGCGTTCGGACCTCTCAACTGGTAGTACCGTGCAACACATGCTGGTACTTCCGATGACTGGTAGTACCGCTTACACAAAGCCGGTACTTCCGACCTCTGGTAGTAAAGCTACATGCACAGCGATAGTTCTGATTTTTCCTAATAAGTGTAGATACTTTAACAAGTTTTGTAAAAATACATTTGCAAACTATGGTATCATGCACACAAGGATCATCCATGACTCCCAAAAAGTTGCAAAACACATTTGCACACTTTGAAATTATGACACAAGGAATTGGTACATAGACTTAACGCATTTGCAAAACACATTCCCAACCCAAAGCACATACTACAAGGATTGTATATGAGCTTCAACAATTTGCAAAACACATTTGCAAATATAAGTCTCATACCACAAGGAGTAGGAAATATGGACTTCAAATACTTCCAAAACACATTTGCAATGTATAGTCCCATGTTACAAGGATTTCACACAGGAGTTTTCACTATTTGCAAAACACATTCGCAAACATAAGCATCATGCTAAATAGACCTAGAGCAGATGAGATTGAGTTATCAACATATGATGAGACTCAACCTACTAAACATGACCCCTCTTAATAGTACGACAACCTATACTAACAACCCGGTCTTCCGACCAAACACTAAGATCGGACATATTCATCTAACTCACAGAAAATGTTAGTCTACAAACCAATTGCCATCAATTACCAAACTTCACAATTAACATATAATGAAGGGACTACATTCTACAATATTCCCTTTTTGGTAATTCATGACAATCTCAACAAATAATGATATAAAGATTGTATTTACGAGTATAGAACATATACACAACACTTGTATACTCTAACATAAGCTTTCAAAACAAAACTTACTTATCCGGTTGTAATTAATCATCCAACGACTAACACATAATAGAGAAGTTAGATGACTACCTGATTGCAAATGGGTATATATAAACTACGCAATCTTTGTATACTCAAAGGATATGATTCAAAGTAAAGATCCTAAATATGTATATTAAAGGAAACGTAGATCTATACTTATGAAATCTCAAAACATAGAGTGAACTCCCCCAAAATGTGTGCATACAAGTATGTGTCATGAAGACATATACACATATTTATTTTGGACTATTTGTGGAGTTCAATCTATATTTTGGATCCAAGGAATGCACTAATATATAAGAATGTGCTTTTGAATACATAACTCTTTGATTTCACCTTTTCATCCAAGTGAGACTAATCAATAATATACTTAAACAAACATATTAGTCTCACATATAGATTTATCATTTAATCATGTATTTGGATGTGAGGAATACAACAAGATTATAAGAAAGATATCGAATGCATACCTTAATGATTTTACCTTTTTCATCCATATGAGACTAAGTAATATCATAATCAATAAACAATGTTAGTCTCACATAACCTCATAATAGTATTTATCATTATCATCAAAACCAACTTAAATAGAGCTTGATCTTTCACAAGTCTACTCGAGCTATCTACACCAGTGCCAAGTCCACAATCTGCACTGGTGCAAAGTCCACGGGGCTATCCACACTGGAGCTACCGACACAGATAGAGCAAAGTTGTGGTGCATCTACATCTCATGCTCGGTCGGCTACCGTGAAGTCAACCTGCAGCCGAGGAGGCAAGGGCAAACTAAAGAAGATCGATGATGAGATCCCCTACTTGCCGTTGGCCTAGAAATTCATGCTAGGCGAGCCGTTGGTTGTCCCGAAAGAGCGCCTCCTAACCTTAGGACTGGCTTGCCAGAGATTGCATACATATTACATAGAACAGGTGTAACATCCTGATTTTCAGAGCCTTTTTGAAGCTTTTAAAATAAAATTCACCATTTGAATTTTTCTGAAATTAATTAAAGCTTAATTAGAATTTTTATGAATTAAAAGGATTTAATATGATTAAATTAAACATTAATATTTGCCAAAAATATTTTATTTGTGTTCCTTGTGTCACAAGGAGTTTTTCTGTATTTTCTTGAATTTTTCGGAGTTTTTTTAGCTCAATTTTAAATTTCCAAAAAAAAAGAAAGAGGAGAGAGAATGAACAGTACTCGACACGTGTCAGCGCACGGTTCATCTTCAACCTCCGGCCACGATCGATCTAGTTCCAGATTGTACAGTTTCTTTCTGTTTTTCTCTCTCTTCATAACTTCCAATCCGGACCTTATCTCAATGTCTTCCCAAAAGGAAAATTGTGCCAAATCACGCAAGGAATCCATCCCAACTAGTCTCTTTCCGTTTCATTCATCCGTTTGCCTTTTATCTCCAATTTTCTGAAATGGACTCTAAACCGAAATCCACGAATTGGAGTCGGTTTCTATCTCTTCCAAGCCTATAAATACGATCCCTTGGCTCCTCTAAACCCATCCTAAGCCGTGCCAAGTCTCCTCAAAGCCCAGGACGCCGTCGGCACCGAGCCCCTCCGGTCCCGAATTTGCTCGTCGTGTCTCGAGCTATTCGGTGAGTTTCTCTGTGATCCTTTCACGTCATATTGTGCCTTCATGTCCCATCTACTTTCTTGCCAAGTTAATTTGGTTTTGGTGCAGCCAATCTCCCGGAATAGAGTTTTCCCCAATCTAGGTCAAGAGCGCTTCCCGACGTCGATTCGTCGCCTCCGATAAGCTTTAGCCCTTGCCGTAATTTGTCTTAGACTTGTCTCGCCGCGTTCTATGCCGTGCTCACTTTCTTTTCCCCAAAAAGCCTCTACAAATTTTCACCTCCGAACCTCGTCATGGCCGCCAATGGCATCTCGTGTCCCCCATCTACCCGGAGATGTTTTCACCAATCCGTTCGCATCACTTTGTGCCAAACCATCCCAGGTAGCTACCCTCTAAGCGGTTTTAGATTTCGTTCACCGAGCACCAAAATATTAAGTTTTTCCTTTTTCCTTCCCGACGTCGTTCAAACGTCGATTGTGCCATCTCCGGTGGGTTTCTGACCGAGCCGGCAATTGTCCTAACTTCGCCAAGCCGCGTTCTAGCCCGTGCTCACCCTACTTCTCTACATTCCATGCTCGGATTTTATTCCTCTCTCCTACCCATGTCGTTGTAGCCGCCCGTGCCGTCACCGTGCTCCGTTTAGCGTGCCGTCACTTCCTATGTGTGCCTTAGGTCCCTAGCAACCCATTTTGCTAGTTAGATTCACCTTTCATGCCTCCTCTCGCCAGCGCTAGCCTCCTTTCCAAAAATTGCTCTCAGGTGAACAGTAACATCTGTGAATTTCCAGCATTTTCTCGCCCCGGCAAACTTTAGATCGCTCGTTCTCCTTCGTCCGAACTCCGATTGACCCAATTCTTTTTCCTAAATTCATCTAAAATTGAGCTCTATCTTTGGGTTCTAGTTTTGCAGTTTTTGGAGTTTATTTGAATTTTATTTGATTTTATTTTGTCTTTTCGATTTGCTTTCTCTCTCGTTAGACCACGTGTTCGAGGGAGCGGAAGTTGGATTTGAAGAGCAAGAGCCCTCAGCTGAGAAAGGCCAAGGCAAGTCGTGTCCTTTGATCATGTGAACCTAGTTTTCAAATCTATTATGTATTATTTCGTTTTAAACTATCATGCATTGCTACTTTATTATAAAACCCTTGCATTGGTAGTTAATGACCTAATTGATTATTTCCTCCTTGATAATTTGAATGCCATGATTCTATTGTCACCATAGGATGGGAAATTATTTAGTGATGCAATACTAGTTGTCACATGGGTGGTACGCTTATTTTGCTTAGCCATGCTTATTATTAGTACGTTGGGTCTGTCATCACATGTGTTAATTAATCTTGATTTAATGATATACTTGAACGTGGTGGTCAACCACAGTTATAAAATTTGAGTACCAAGACATGGGTAGTGTCATTGGTGTTGGTTATACAAAATTGGTTCTCACTCGGGCGATGGATCGTGCAGTAAAGGGGGTGCAGGTTGCACACGGGATGTGGATGTTTCGCCTGGGTAATACTTAAGGACTTAACTTTGTGCGTCATTGATCTGAGCCTTATCGTGCAACCACATGTCCAGTATGGGATGGACCTGGCTGATTAATTTGTGATGTTTCAATTTTGGTTCCGCCATTGGGATGTCAGTGGGTGCCTTGTACATTCCACGGGGCGCAAGAGGGGGCAATTACCATGTTAGGGGGCGAAACCTCAGCGAGGCGGAACTAGGTTGAAATTGAACATTGTAAAGGCCTTGTCATGATCTCCTCGCCGCACACCTAAGGAAGTGTGTAACTCGCGTGGCAATCCGGGATGATCATGTCTTGTGGGTAAAGTTGTACAACCTCTGCAGAGTGTAAAACTATTCGAATAATCGTGTCTTCGGTCATGGACAATGCTCGGTGATTTCACACGAGGGGTAGAGTTTGCCTAAAATGTTGGTTGGGTTAAGTGAATGGGTAATTCACTGGTGAATCCATTGGGTGAATGGTTAGTTCGCTCGTGGTTGTATTCAATTCCTTTGGTTAATTATTTATTATCATTTGTTAAAGCTTGCTTTTCAATCTATTTATTGTATTTACTTTAAATTGTTGCTTCATGCAAAATTAACCTTTCAGCCATCCATTGGTAAGCCTTGCATACTATATTGCATCTTTGTTACAAACGACTTGCTGAGTACTCTATGTACTCACGGCTTTATGCCCCTGTTGCTCAGTTGAGGAGGAGGAGTATCACCAGCAGGAGGTTTCAGAAGGAGAGTACTTCGACGTCTTCGCGGATTAGGCTTCGTTCTCCACTCGATAGCCTGTGGGCGTGTCGATTGGCTGCTGCGCTTTCTTTTGGATTTCCGCTGCTAGTTTCTTTAAGCCCTTCAGGCTAATAATTGTAAGCTTGGCCATAAGGTCGTACTCTGATAATTATCAATATAATTTGAGTCTTTTCTTAGTAAATCGTGATGAGAATGATATTTATCTTTGTTCATACTATGTGCACTAGCGTGATCCTGGACTAGTGCAGAATACACAGGAGAGTCCGGATTTGTATATTCGGGTCTCTACAACAGGCCAACAAGCCAGAGGAACAACGAAGCTTGGGTGTCATCGCCAAGTTTAGGCCGCATCATCTGTAGCACAATATTCATGACTGTCTTCACGGTAACCTTCGAGGACTTATTCTTTCTCTTCACACTCGACGCCTCACTCATTCGATGCTGGACACTGTAAGTGTTACAATCACAGTCAACCTTTTGTAATACCGATAAATGTCATATGTAACTCATTGTTGTTGTATATATAGATATAGATATGTGGTGACTAAAGCTAGATTAAAGAAATCACTGGTTGGTTTCTTTGACCCACGCTTGGTCTCCATGGATACCATCAAGGAGGATGCATCCTTTGTACTTATGCTGGCATTAGTGGCTCACCGTAACAAGGAATTCATGCTTATGCCGTACAACTAAGAGTAAGTGTTGTACTAGTGGCTATACTTGTTGATTTGTTTATAAGCAATACGAATATAGGTTTAATGACCATGACGACATACTTGTGTAGGTTCTACTAGATTCTAATTGTAATTATACCAAAATGAAACAAGCTAATATACCTTGATTCCCCAAGGAGGAATAGAACTGACTACAAAGTTGTCCAACGATTAATCGATATGTAAACACATTTTCTCCATACATAACTCCATTGTAGTATTCCCTTCCTTCCCAATGACTAAGGCTAACTTTTTCGAATCACGTAGGTCGTTCGTCACGTACAATGCAGAGGTATGGAAATCTATGGGAGGGATCGACGCCCTGCGACACGATCTAGATTTCCCAGTGTTCGCTAGTATACATTAATCCTATATAACACTTCGTAGTAATGCCTCCCAAACTAACAAATTCTATTTTTGCAGTGCCATCAAGAGCCACCAAGCAACACCTGTGGATTCTATATTTGCCACAACATGCAACTACTCGTCGATTACGGGAAGAACTATGATACTCAGGTTTGTCAATCTTGCGATAATTATTTTATACTTATCAATTTATATATCTATGTAGGACATTGATCTTCCTACCGATAGGTTGCATCCATCCCTACAACTCCGTTGAAACAGGCTAGTCTCAAACATATTCGAGGACAGTGTGCGTATTTCTTGATGTCTAGAGTCATAAAAGAAGATGGAGAGTTCCACAATGTAGAATGAATTTCACTGGAATAAGACTAAGCTTAATTATTCATGTGTGTATTTGTTCAAAGCTGGATAATTCATTTTAGCTAATTGATTTGTGAAATGGATATTCTTGTTTCTGAGATGAATAAATGTGAATTGAATGTATATATACTCTGTTGATCTGCTTGTTTCAGAGAGCATGGTTAACATTTCCTGAGGCTAGCCAAAAAACAAAAATAGGTTTAGGAGTAGAAAGGAATACATATATGGTTATTAACTTATAACCGTCTGTGATAATTGACAATCACAGACGGTTTCAACTACAAACCGTTTGTGATAGTTTAATATCACAGACGGATTGTACTTGAAAACCATTTGTGATTGTCAACTATCACAGACGGTTTTTAGTAGAAACTGTCTATGATAGCCTGTGTCACAGATGGTTCAAAAGCCATCTGTGATGACCTCATGTTATTACTGACTCATAGACTCAGAAGGCTCACGAAACCATCTGTGATGACATTTTTGAACCATCTGTGAAGACCTTTTCTATAGTAGTGAAGCCATGTCAGAAAGTCCAAGTGGAAACAAGAAGTTATGATTGATTCAATTTAGTGTGCTACAAGTTCAAAGTTGAACCACTTTGCTCAAATACCTCAAGTACCTATACTTCTACAAGAGATATGTCATTTCACATTTAGATATAACTAGTTGAAGTTGTTTAAAGGTATACCTCAGTAGAACATATCTTGGACAAAGAGTTATCCACAACTGCCCCCTAAGTTTTAAACGAGCAACAAATCTTGAGGTTCATGTCAAGGTGCAGATGACAAGCAATCCCCATGAGATCATTTTTAGATCAATCAAATTATCTCCAAGTTCATGTCAAAGTGCAATCACAAGCAGTCTCGTGACAATAGTTTAACACAAAATTAAGCGCACGCGAGGAGCAAAAATTACTTGCAATAATTAATTCACATTTTGCATAAAATTAAAAGAGCAAGAGTTACTCCTAAGTCCGTACAAATTGGGAAGAACAACCAAATTCAAATGAAATTCAAGAATTTTTAAAATTTTGAAAATTTTCGGGTTGTTTCAGCTAATTTTACTACAATTGAAAAATCTCATCATCTCAAAATACTAATATAACACTTGACAACTCAGAAAACTACGTAACTGGTTAACATGCTAGGCTGATAACGCACATTTAGAACAATGTATTATCATTCTCATCCTAAAGTTTGGTGACATCCAAAATTCATAAATTCTATTGTAAAATTCTCAACTTCCCAAATCTAGTACACTCCATGCATCATATTGTTATGCCTATTGAAATGCTTAGCTCAGAGCATTGTGGGAAATTCATACCTTGGCAAGTGTTGGCACTTCCTCAGCCTCCTTTAATCATAAAAGTAATTCACCAGCTGCTTGAACAGCTTTAGTAGTGGCATTTATTTTTTTGCTCTCAGGACTGACATTTAGCAGCAAGTGAGTTGATAAACCGTAATTTTGCTCCTTTTGTTGAAAATATACCCTAGAGACAATTATAGAGATGATTATATTTTGTTATCTTCATAATTTATTGGATAATATATTGCCTTGTTCCTTGAATAATATCGTCTATATTTATTAGCAAATATGTAATTTGATTATGAAACTCTATATTTCTGCGACGATTATTCTTAAACGATCCCTAGTCAAAAACATATGAATAGACTAGCATATGTATTGTTTGATGGCCATGTTTCATGGGTCATAGATATAGAGATATCAAACCAATAATATAGACACATGTTAGTGAACATGGGGTTGGATCGACCCACCATGAGACACTACGAGAACGTTGTATTCTTATATGCCATCAGTTGATCTTATTTACAATGTGTATGCTATATCCTTAGACTTGAGGTCATCACACGTATTCGAGATATATAATGGCTAACTTAGGGATTGCCAAACGCTACTCCATAATTAGATAGTTATAAAGGTAGCTTTCAGGTTTTGTCATGATACATACATCAAGGCATGGTTGATCAAGATAGGATTTGCCCCTTCATTCAATAGGAGAGATATCTCTAGGACCCTTGAGTAATTGGATTCCAGAAATGCATGGCCATACTATTCACAGTTAACGAGTTAACCATAGTCAAGGAATTTAAGTCACATGATCGAGAAAGAGTGGTCAAGCTAACCCACAAGGATGGCACATATTCGCCTTGGGCTTGACCGATTTCGTGAGACAAAGAGAAATATATATATTTTTTTGTTGAGTTTCGTCTAATATAATCTTTACATATACTTAGGAGTCAACATGTCTTACTAGGGACCGCTACCGATTAGTGGATGAGTAGGAGTACTTGGGCCATATCCAAGTGTATGTGAACCTATAGGGTCGCACACGTAAAGAGCTATGATATAATTTAGATGGTGATCTGAATTCATGTAGGCCGCAAGTTCCTAATGGGTCTCAAGTTTGAGGTCTCTCATGGATGCCTATAAATAGAGAGGTGGTGGCATAGGGTTTGCACAAGAATTCAGACTTCCCGAAACCCTAGTCGCCACACCTTCCTCATCTAATATAACGCAGCCGGTGTTAGCACTCCAACATATGGTGTTCCTACTCCCATACTTGTGGATACCTTAGAGGTGTTAATGCAAAGCTTCAGCACTAGGACAATCCGTAACTTGTGTCGACTAGAAGGAGCTGGAGGAGAAGATGTACAGCTAGTATGACTACTACTGCACCAACACGCTACATCGACTCTACTTCTGCTACGAGTCTGCTCGTCTAATGGTAATCCTGTGATCTATTACTAGTGGAGGTTTGTTGTTTACATGATAGATTTTTAAAATTGTGCTAGCATAGCCTACCCATGGTTCAACACCTTTGACACCAGCTTTTGCTGCTCTCATCTTCACATCATCAATACCATCACGGATCTTCCTATGCATTGCGAGCAAACCTTCCAAGTAACCCATTTACTCTCGGCTTCAGCACAATCAGGGGTGTCCACAATATTAGTATCACCATCACCATGTTTTGTTCCAGGTGAAGGATTAATTCCCTAAGACAATTGCAGTGGAGGCCAGAGTGGCAGAGCCTACGAATTGATGCAGGCGATGAAAGCATATAACGCAACTGGCTTTTCAGATCTTGTATCTCGTGTAAAACTTCTTCCTCGTCCATGTAATTCCTGCACATCTCCAATTCAACCTGGAGTCTCTTTAGCTCAATATCAGCACGTTGAACTTTGGGGTGGTTGTCGTATTTCTTTTGGAGGATCTGCATTTGTCGGTTCAAGGAAAGTAGCTCAAAAGTAAATCTGCATTTGTCGGTTCAAGGAATGTAGCTCATAAGTAAATAAACTGCCGACTTAAAAAGGAAAGGAAACATGGTTTGTTCATACAGGAAAAGAAACGGAAATTGGAAATTTTGATAACCTTATGCTCGTTCACAAGAGAGAGCGCCCGTCGTGCTAGCTGACCGACGTTGACCTCAGCCCTCGTTCTCATTTGGAGGAGAAGGTTCACATGCTTTTTTCTTACTTTTCTAGTTTTTCTCACATGGGAATACGGCGACAGCGTGAGACGCTCTAGATGTCGCGAGTTGTACATTCAAAGAAAAACTAGGAAGCCTTATACCGTTCGTAGCATTTCCTATGGTATAGCAATCAGCCGTATGATTTTCAGATCTAGCCCACAGCCGCTGCTGGATCTATCATCTCCGGCCACAGCACCGCCATGTCTTGCCATCCCCGCCCACAGGGGTGGATTCACATTCTGGGCAGGGTAGGCTTCAGCCCGGAGTGTGGAAAAATATCTAGTGTACAGCCCGGATAAATTCAGTCTAGCTAGGGTAACATTTTTATGGTCCAGCCTAGATCATTCCACTACTAAACCTAGGGCGTAACTAAATCCTGGCTCCACCACTAACTGGCCACGATGCTACTAGATTCGATCGTCCCTCACCGGATCCGGTCACTGGTGGCAAAGAAGAGGAGGGAGAGCCGCTGGATCTAGGGAAGAGGAGCGGCAGCTGGAGGAGCTGAGGTGTCACCATTGCTGACGGGTTCACTGTGCCTGTCGGATGTAGATGGAGGCCAGGGGCGTGGTGATCTGGAGGTGGGCGGCAGCGAAGGGCGTTGGGTGATGGTGGAGGAGGCACGACGAGACGTGACACACTGATGATTAGCTTAGGCTGGGTAGAGGCAGCGAGGCAGGGCAAGACGGCGAGGTGGTGAGGTTGCCGCCGGTGGTGGAGGGGGTGGGGGTAGGCAGATGAGAGGTGCAGAGCTGCTATGGCGTCGGAGAAGAGAGAGCGGGGGGATGGGAGGCAAGGGAGAGTGACAGGGGAGGGGAGGGAGAGCGGTGGCCGATAGGGGAGAGAGGGGAGGCTATACCATCGGGAGCTCTCCTAGAGGTATAATGCTTCCTAGCTGCTCCCAAAAATTCACTTCTCGTGATTGAGAATATGAACAATTTGTAGAAGACTTTGATTCCAAATTAGTGGATGAGACCTTTGATCCATTGTAGACAAAATGATCTCGATAAAAGTAAACTTTGATCGCATAAAACTGCTAAAAAATGGTTACCACAACCAAGGATTGCGAAATACACACACACATAGATATCCTCAAGCCACTCCCTAGTGTATGAGCAAGCTACATGCCATGGTAGTCTGTCCAGTCTGTCTACAAGCTCACTAGACAATGAACGCCTTCATGGACATGTCCATCTAGATAGTTGCACCCATCTTTGAATAAGCATGGTGCCACAGCCCGTGCCCTGGACTCATGGTGCCAACAATATATATGCCCCTGGGCCCCGTCTACTTTGTGCAACTAACTACATCTAGAAAGCACGGCAAGAGGAGAACCGATCAAAATGAGCCTTCATATGATTTGGCCTCCCATACAAATCGATCACGACTGCCTTTGCAAATTTATCAGACTAACCATGCAAACTGGTCTAACCTCCCCCCCCCCCCCAAACAGAATTGAATTTCAACATGATTTCAAATCTAAGAAATGGTGTAAATTTTGATCCACAACTTCAAATGATTTGAAACTTGAACTAAAGCTAGATCATTACCTTAAGAACATATCCCAATCAACGATCTTGAAAGAACTTAAGAAAGTTAGGACCTTTTGGCTCTTAAAGCTCCGCTGCATTAAAACAAGGTTAAAACCATAGACTGAGCCAACTCTCAAACCAAGATTCCAAATTACTTGAAATTTAACAAAGTTCATGTATCCATAATTGATATATCACAATACCAACTATATAGAAAATGTGACACGAAAAAAAAATCATGTAAATACATGGTAGAATAGCATCAAGCAAGCACTTGATTATATAGAGTAATAGACTAGCAAGAGCATGATAAACAATGTCTCAAGAATAATATATGCTCAAGATAATAAAACTCATATTAATGACATCAAGCAACCACGTAAATACATCGAGTAATAAACTAGCATGAGCATAATAAACGATATCTCGAAAATAATACATGCTCAAGATAATAAAAACTCATATATCCACAAACCATGAATAATTAGCTAGCATAGATTATGCCTGACACAACGAAAACAAAACTCAATAACGTGTCTATATTTCTTACAAAATGTGCAATGATACTTCTCTTTGAGAGGTGTAATATCATGTGAGAAAAAGCACTCTTGTCTTTGGAATTTCTTTGAACAACAACGGAAGAGCTACAAAAAGTATCAACAGTCAAGCAAAAGCTATCCAAAACAATAACACAAATGCTAACACCAAGTACCTCAAGAGAAGCACGAGAATAATCCAAATCACGGTGAGAAACACAAAGAGACATAACTTGGTGCTCATATCATCGCGTACTCTCTTCAAATAATCAAGCTCATTCTTCAAAGTAATGCAAGATGTTAATAAGCTAGCTCAATTCTTACAAGAGAATAAATCATGATCAAGCAATTTCTTTGTTTCTAAGCACATGCTATAAGGACTAGACTTAAATTCAAAAATTTTAGCCCAAGCATTCTTAAGTTGCTCTAAATTAATAAAAATGAGTCAACTTTAATGTCTCATTTTCAGCAAGCATGCCTATGCAAGAATCTCATTCATTTCTAGCCAAGAATCTAAAATTGCCTATTTCTTAGTATTATCAATCTCATGATGTAAGGCAACACAAGAATGACATGGTATAGAAGTATTTGATCTAAGCAATTTATTTTTAGACTTCAAGCATGCAAGAAAAATTTTTAATTTATTATTACCCACAAGCAAGGAACGACATGACTCACAAGGCATAGGAGACTTCAATATAGCAATCACGCCAAGCAAATTACTATTTGCCATCTCTACTTTACTTACTAGCTTGTCAAGAATATAAACTTTTGAATCTAGAGAGACAACATTATCAATAAGTTTCTCCTTGCTCACCTTACCTAGCTTGAGTAAAAGATCATCATCAAAAAACTCCTCATGATCATCTTTCATAGTCGCTCTACACAAATCATCGAGTTCTTTCTCCTCCTTGGGTTCCAAAAGCTTCTCACCCCCTGTCATTAGGATAAGACCAAAATAAATGACTAGTCATGCCACATACAATACAAATATTTTCCATCCTCTGAGCCCAATCATCTAAGAAAAACACGGGCCTCTCTTTTGAGCCTTCATACCCTTGAGTGTTCTAACCTCCCATGCAAACTAGTCAGGCTACCCTTGCAAACTAGTCAGACTACCCTTGTAAACCGGTCTATCTCTCCCCCTGGGACAGAGCTGAATGAATTTCAAAATGATTTCAAATCCAAGAAATAGTGTAACTTTTGATCCACAACTCCAATAACTTGAAACTTGAATCAAGGCTAGATCATAAAATTAAGAATCTATCCCAACCAATGATTTTGAAAGAACTTAAGAAAGTTGGGACCTTTGGCTCTTAAATCTCTGCTGCACCAAAACTAGGCTAAAATCACAAATTGAGTCAACTCTCAAACTAAGGCTCTAAATCACTTAAAATTTTGTGTTCAACTTTTCAAGGATGTTAGGAATCTATTCTAATCAATGATCAAGAAAATTATTACCAAAGTTCTGCCCTTTTTCTATTTGAAGGAAGGTTGAGTCAAAACTAGGCAATACTCAAGTACTTGAGCTAAGACTTGCTCATACGTAATTTATGATCAAGATGACCCTGGACCAACTCCCACATATCCTGGCAAGCTTAATCCTTGCAAGAATCAAAGCCAAAATCCCTAGAAACCAAGAACCCTAAAATGACCCTCTTTTGAGAAAAATTGGGCAATCACAAGAACTTACAAATAACACATGCCTATATGAATGAGATATAGTCTCTAAAAGAAATGTTTATCACTTACATGTCCTTGGCACAAAACAAGATTAAGAGGGGAAGGAGAAGAACCAAAAACCAAGCCAAATCAAAATTTTATCACTTGAGCAAAGAGGAGAAAGAGTTGGACGGATCTGATCTCTATTGATACTTGGATATAATATTTACAACAACTCCCTAGTGATACACAAAGCCTAAGAATGACAAAAAGCTCAACCACAAGAGTCTCTCACATCTCCCATAAATTCTCTCCAAGAACCTTAACTCTCCTCAAAGGCTAGATCTAAACTCTCCTAAACCTTAACCCTAGCCACCTCTCTCCCTCAATATATATGAAGGCTTACAAGAGAAACCATAACCAGCACCTCTAATTGGGTTTCATCCACTAATATGGGCTAATCTATTAACTCAATAACTTACTGGGATTTGCACTTACACATGCACGCTTCTCAAAGTGCACACACCTATTAACATATTAGTGAACCAACACTTGATTCACTTAACAATTTCAGTACAACCATAACATAAATCACTTAGACCACCACCGTGGTTTCGTACACCGCCAATTTTCTACTATTGGGCAATTTACCAAAACACCTCTCTACCGCCTTCCACGAAGCTTCACGTTTCCTTCGCCTTGATAGTGGACATCACCTCTTCTCTAAGCCTAGTCTATGGTTATCTCCTCCTTTGCAAGCAATCCTTATGCTTGCAACATGTAGATTCACTAATGGATCATGCATAGACAGCCTCTCCGTGTCGGTTTCTCCGACCACGCCTCACTTGCACCGATCGCACCATTCAATGAACCGTTGCTCAAACCTTACCTTCAATATCTTTTATCTTTCCTATGCCTTACTTGAGCCCAACATCCCATCCGACTTCCTTGGCCCTACCTCAACTCACCCCTGAGCCTAGTCGGCTAGTCCCGATCCACGCTGTCGACTATGGTTTTCTCCAAGCTTCCCTACACATCAAAGATCAATAAATCAGTTTTAGGCACAAATTCTTCACAACTTACCTAGGTAAGTCCAAACATGATTTATGCACCATAAATGTACCCAAGCAATGGCACCCATACCATACACACACAGCCAAGCTCAGGTCAAACCAACTCACAGTCCAAACCTCTAGGGCCAGTATGACCGCCAACCATAGGCCAACTAGATTGCCCAAACCGATTTAAGAACACCTGGTAACAGGGAAATCGGTCAGGCCGTGGCACCCATGTTAGTTTGACTGCTCGGCCACCCCTGGTCGGACCGCCACCCGTTAGCCAATCTAACTGCATGTGCACTTTGATCAGACCACCTTCGTAGGCCAGTCCAACGCTACCCACCCAACAGGAAAAGCTATAATTTCCCAAAAATAGATTTAACCATCCTTGTATGATGCCATTAAGCTGTGGGCCATATCCATGCAGCAGATGTTTTGGGTCATCAAATCTAATCAGGAGTAGTACACCGTCAAGTGTGAGTATGCCAGTTGTCTTTGGTGAGTACACGCACATAGAGCGAAGTATGAGACTCACTGAATTGACTATAAGAAAAAGAGAGGGGAAAAAAGTAGACAAGATGGCATCAATTGATCGGTTGTATCAATTGACAACATATATCAATGGTATATTATTAATATTGGCTCATATCAGAGGATTTAAACGTGGTGCGAGCGCTCGATGATGATCGCCCATATGCAAAAGAAGGGCACAGTAGTCACCCGTGGCATTAAGGGGCGTTCGTTGATTTTTCCTTGGTGATTTTTAGCTGTACTTTATAACTTTTAGGTGAAAATAAATAGTAATGGCTAAAAGATGTGATTTTTTGAATAAGAGGGCGAGCGATAAAAAAATGAGGAAGAGATGTGTATGCGTGATGGGAGCAAGAGGAGTGGAGTGCGAAGAAGTGAGATGATAGCGATAGAAGAGAAAAGACGGCTTCAAGAAATCGAACATTCATATCTAAATAGAAACCAGAAGCAGAAATTAATGCAAAGAGAGCCTAAAACTTCTTTCCTGGCCTTCTTGCGGGGAAAAGCATGGATGGGGAATGAGTGGCAGTTTCGATTTCAAAACCGGTGGAGTTAGATGATTTCTTGTTTCCTTTTCCTCGTGGCCACGCATCCCATGGCGCTTTTCTTTTTGAAGGGACGCGTTTCTTCGCTCTATCGTCTGCGGTTTCTTTTTTAAACGTTTGAATCACCCTGGTAGGAGAATAACTAATCCACATCTTATCAATTAGGGTGGATACTATGGTGTAGACGACGGCTATAATATTATAGATAGAATTTAAGATAGCTTAGGTCCCACTTTAAACAGTTTCAGCTTCTAGTTTCTGAGTTATGATTTATGATTTTTTTGTCTTTTTCTGAATTTTTCGTATTTTGGGTTATTTCGCCTTTTTTTCTTATTTCTTTGTATTGTCTATCGTAATATGACTTTTTATTTTTTATTTAATTACACAAAATAAACTAACAACAGTTACAATACAAAATAAGTCATAAGCTCTAGCTTATAAACCACTTAGAGCAGGCTATTATATAATAGGCTGTCTACATAGTTATCTGTAGTGGTCTTATATAATTAATGAATTGTCTGTATAGTTGTTTATATAATGATATACACGATAGAAAACTGTCTATAAAACCGTCTATTAAATAGACATCATCTTTCTCTCTCCTCTCTTCTCCACATCCAAAATCTTATATGGCATAGACTTACAGAGAGCTAACATGTATCATTATACATGCCCTTAGGTCCAAAGGCAAACGTCCTAAACGGTAGCAATCTGATCAGTTAGGAGAAAGATTGGATTGGCTTCGCATGTTTACACCTAAATTCTTTCTATTTTTATTACCAGAATTGATATATATCAATCGAATGACAATTTTTGTGTAAATCATTTGAATTTCTAACCTTGTGATTTGCTTGAGATTCGTGCTCCGGTTGGAGAGCTCATCATCCTCCTCTCCAACACCGTCATCTTTCACCGCCATCGATTATGGTTAGAGTTCACTTGTTAGGATTTAGAGTTCATTGGAGCCCCTAATCTTATAGGGAGGCCGAGGGCAAGGGAGGACCGACGGGGGTGGCGGCGGTGGTGGCACCACTAACCATAGGCTTGGGGGAAGACGGTGGAGGTTGGCGGCGACCAGGGGAGAAGGGACAGGGGGCTTGTGGGAGGTGACGCTTGGGGAGTAGGAGGAGATGGCTAGGGTTCAGATTTTTTTAGGGGTAAGGAGGATGTGGCTATATCGTCGGTCTTAAAAATCGGAATGATTTTGTCGCATGATGGGCAGCCAATCCATTTTATTACATCATCCTCCCAAAAAATAATTTCGCTTACTTTTTATCAATAATTTCGTTCGTTATTTTTTTGAAAGAATTTCTTTTAGTTCTTTACAGGATTTAGATCAATTTCGTACTTAATTCTTACTATAATTCGTGTAAATAAATATTATCTTTTTAGGGGGACGTAAGTTAACATTATTTTTCTAGCGGAAGTAAATTGATATTAATTAATAATAATCACTCATGGTGGTCCGGCCCCAATACGTCACCTTTTTTAAATGTCAGACGACGCCCAAAACATCACTTGCCGCATGTAAGCGACACTTAACTGGGCCTGCCCACGTTACACGGGCCAACTGGGCCGCATCCTCTAGGGAGTGGTAGTAGCTCATCGCCCACCGTTGGATCATCCGGTCCCCACCTGTAAGTAATCCCTAACCCGCGGCCGCCACCCTATTTAAACCCAGCCCCTAGGGTTTCGTCCGCCTCCCCCTGCGAGACCGAACCAGAGCTGCGGCGGCGCGGGCAGACGAGGAGGCAGCAGAGCAGCAGCCGAGCCAAGCCACAGCCGCCACCATGGGTAAGCCGCCGGCGTTCACCTCTCCTCCACTTACCTCTCTCTCTGCGCCTGGTGCTCTCGTGGGCGCCCTGGCGATTGCTGGGCTTGGGCGACGCTAATGGCGGCGGCCGTGGTTGTGTCTGTGCAGGTATCTCGCGCGACTCGATGCACAAGCGCCGGGCCACCGGTGGCAAGCAAAAGGCGTGGCGCAAGAAACGAAAGTAAGGGTGATTACTCTACCTTTTCCTTTCGATTCGTGTAGATGTGTAGAGGTTTCTCGGTAGATTAGATGGGTGTTCACTTAGATTAGTTGTGGATGGATTGTTCTTTGCGTTTGGATCTATCTGCTGAATCATTTATCTGTTGTGCTTGTAGTAAGTGATCTGAGTGGTAACTAGGATGGTTTGTTCTGTCAGTATGTTATTAGGCTAGGAGTGCGGGGTATGCTTCGCAGATAACTTGCTAACCTGCAGTAATTTATGCGTTTTCATGTTTCTAGATAGTTCCGGTTACATGTAAAATTTGAGTTGTGGAATTGCTAGGGCTTCGCTAGTTTTGTTAGTTTCTAGGGAAATAAATCGGCTGTGATAGTTGAATCACGGACTTTCATGTTCCCAACGAAATTCGGCCCTAAAGAAGTAATAGTTGAAATTTAGTGGATTTTTTGTTGTTTTGAGCCTAAAGATTTGATAACTTGCTGGCAATGTACTGGCTTGGATAGTCGCTTTGGTACATATAATTATTCTATGTTTTCAATTGTGTATTTAGATATTGTGATTCACTATGTAAAGGTATAATTATCTTTCATACTCTGTGTGGACCTTCATTTACTCAGTACCCAATTTGTCCTGCACATTTGAATGTTCTGTCTCATTCAGGATTATTTTGTGATAAGGTTTTGATGATGTGAATAGATGTTATAATCTCTTTGTAAGAAGTACTAGCTTAGAATGGCTGTAATTTTCAAGGACGTTGATGTGGCTTTCATTATTATCGACATTGTTCCAGATGTTAATTTGCCCTTTCTCTTTTGTCTTGAAGGTATGAGCTTGGCCGCCAGCCTGCCAACACCAAACTGTCAAGCAATAAGACAGTGAGGAGGGTTCGTGTTCGCGGAGGTAATGTGAAGTGGAGGGCACTTCGTCTGGATACTGGTAACTACGCATGGGGAAGTGAGGCTGTAACTCGCAAGACCCGTATCCTGGACGTGGTCTACAATGCATCAAACAATGAGCTTGTGAGGACTCAGACCCTTGTCAAGAGTGCCATTGTGCAAGTTGATGCTGCCCCGTTCAAGCAGTGGTACCTCACCCACTATGGAGTTGACATTGGTAGGAAAAAGAAAGCTCCTGCTGCCAAGAAGGATGCTGCTGAGGTATTATTTTTTGTTGCTCATGTTTTGCTGCTGCTTGTATCCTTCAATAGGCCATAAGTGGATATTAGTTTGTCCATGTTGGTTTGTGGTTTAGAAGTATCGCAACTCATTTTATTTATTTTTGTGTGAAATATTATTCTACTTCATTCTTGTGAATATGCGCTAACTTCTCTAACACTGCACTTATTATCGTGGGATTGCAATAGTCCCTATTTTCATCATCAACATTTAAGTATGTGATTAGCTTGTTTCTCCACCTCTTTGCTTATATTGGATGTCATTGAATGATGAAATTCCTTGTATTGCTCTTTTATAGATAAATTCAATAAAGGACACTTTGCTAGTTTTAAACAACCATTTTAGTTTGCATGGGACAGGTTTATATTTATGAATAATGTCTTGTTCTGACCCATCTTTTTGCAGAAAAGCAAGAGTGTCTGTATACTTATTTTTTTTTATTCTCTCTAATCTCTGCTGAAGTGTACCTGTACGGTTCCTCACTGTTTGTAATGAAACATTTATTGTTTGATGTTTATGTGTGCAGGGACAAGAGGGTGAGGCTGCAGCAGAGGAAACGAAGAAGAGCAACCATGTCCTGAGGAAGCTTGAAAAGCGTCAGCAGGGACGCACACTTGACCCGCACATTGAAGAGCAATTTGGCAGTGGAAGGTTATTGGCCTGCATTTCTTCCCGCCCTGGGCAGTGTGGCCGAGCTGATGGGTAAGGAATACTGAACACTCCAAACGCTGCTGTTCTTTTCCCTTTTTTAATGTGAATACTGAAGGTATGTAAGTAGATCAAGTCATCGGTTTGTTTTGCTTCCCTTAAGGGTTTAGATCTCGACATTTTTGTGGAAATTATGTAGTTTGTGAAGAAGAATACTTTTAAGTTGTTATATGATAGAAGTGCAGAAACTGCAGTTAAAATATTAATTAAACTTCATAGTTTGAGGGACGGCTGTTGTTTGGCTCGAAGCTTGAGAACAAAATTGCGCAGTTGCCATCTTAATTCATATAATTGACTATTCACTGTTAGCAGCTACTGGATTACTTACTTGCGTTGAATTTTTCAAATGATAGGTACATCCTGGAGGGCAAGGAGCTTGAGTTCTACATGAAGAAGCTCCAGCGGAAGAAGGGCAAGGGTGCTGCAGCTTAGAACATTCTCTTTGAGTGTGTTTAGCGCTGGAAATGTTGCCTTTTTATTTTTATTGGATTTTGTTAGTCGTCTCAAGTGCATCTATGTCATGTTTGCAGACCTACTGAACACCTATTTTCGAAAAATGAATCAACTCAGTTTTGAAGAATCGAGTATTTTTCACCTGCTATTGTTGTATTCTCATAATATTTGGGTGCCATGTGTGTTCCAGCGACAGCATTTTGTTATGCTTAGCAAGTTTTCATTGTTTTTTTTTCCTGAGATGGATGTGGAAATGGTCTATTTCCTAATCTAGAGTTTAGGCGGTTGAGGCAATAATTTTGTTGTTTGAATCATACCGGACCGGTGGTGGACTTGTTTAGGATAAAAGATTTTGCTGTTGTTATGGAGTCAAGACACGTATAGTGATGAATATGAATACTAATGTGGACAATTTTGGACATAAATGCAGAGTGAATATATGTCGCTTCGAATACAGTTAGTTTTGATTTTTGATCACATATATTTAGTTAGATAATGTTAGAAAACAAAAATCGTCACGTATATTTAGTTAGATAATGTGCAAAAATAAAAATTATATATATCGAATGTATAAAATTCATTCAATCATTCTATATGTCCAAAATGCAAATGAATTAGTAGCTTAACAAACAAATTTAACCAAGGTTCAAGAAATTGGAGCTAGGCGTTGACTAGCGCTAGTTGCAGCATTGCTGCTGCTGCTGCGATTTCCACCTAGGCGGTGAGCTAGGTGGGACGGCCACCTTGGACCGACTAGGCGGTCAAAGCCAGACCTCAGCGGCGTGAGGCAGGCGCCAAGGCGGGAGATAAGGAGGACTGGAGACGCGGGCGCAACGGCTGGAGAGACGGGAGCCAAAGCTGGGCTGGAGGAGCGGCGGCCTGGGGCCGAGCCGAAGGGGTGGCACCGGGAGGTCGTGGCCGAGCTGCAGAGGGGCGGGCCGAGCGGTGGTCGGTTGGGCTGCAGGCGCGGGCACAACAGCCGGAGGGACAGGAGCCGAAGCCGGGCTGGATATTCGGCTCGGCAACGGGAGACCGTGGCCAAGCTGCAAAAAGGTGGGCCGACCATGGATTCAACTGGATCTCGGTAGAGGAAGCTGGAGGGGAGGTGAGCTGTGGTGGTGAGGACCGGGAGAGGGAGAACCAAGTAGGACCGGGAGAGGGAGAGCCAAGTAGGGCCGAGCTGGGGGAGGAGGCGGCCAAAGGTGGAGAAAGCGACAGGAGGCACAGGAGACCGGAGGCGGCTAGAGACGCAGGAGGCCGAGTTGAGCGCAGAGAGCTGAGGCGGTTTAGGGAGCGGCTGGCAGCACCGAGTGAAGGGGAGCCAGAGAGAGGGCTGGCCAGAGCAAGGAGCCAGGAGAAATGGGAAAAGCAAGAAAGAAAGGAGGAAGAGATAAGGTAGGAAGAAGGGGATAAAAAAATGAGTGGCTGGGGGCATTCGGCTGAACAGTAGGGGAGGAAGAGTGAGACAAGAGAAAAAGGAGAGAATGAGTGGTTGGGGCATTCGGGTGAACTGGTTTACATGATTATTTGGTTACATAAATGTTTACATCAAACTTTTGGAGGGGAGATAATATACATAACTACATCAAATTGCCTATATCTTGCTTCTTCGGGTAATTATCCATCTATCTTGCTCAATTTGATACCTGATGCTTGCTCAATTCATTATATTATTTTTGTTCAGTGTTTATCTGCACCGTAGCTAAGCCAGCCACCTGGGCACCACCTAGGCACTAGGTGTTGGGCCATCGCCCGCCTAGCGCTTTCTTGAACCTTGAATTTAATTATATCACATAATGACAGTGACTAGCTAAGCAAATAGTAAGTAGTAAATTCTAATTAGCAAAGTAGCAAGTAGATAATAGGAGATAGTTAAGCAAATAATAGTTATACTTAGTAATTCACAGCTATACTTAGTAAGTCACAACTATGATACCTCACACGGTTCAAAATCAAAAGCCACCCATAACTAAGTACATCACTAATTCATTTATTTTATTACATCACATGATAAGTTCATACAGGTTTTATCAAGCAACAACTAGCAGCGAGCCATCTCTAACCATTTCAGTGGAGTTCAACCTCCGTCATTATCTCATCCTAAAAATATATCAACTGAAACTCTAAATTGTTGAATGGATAATAGAAACCTAAAATTAATGCTTCTACATTAGATAGATTGCTTTTCTTTTTACATCTGATATACAACCAGAGAAGCATATGGCGCAGAAGTTTCATTCGGTTTGACATTTGCTTTGAAAGTTCATGCGTATTTACACGCTCAGCCAGGAAAAGTAGTTCAGAAGGCTGTTTCTGTAGGGCAGAAAGAACCATTTTGACGAGCTGCTGGAATCTAGACGCATACTTTCTGGTCATAGAGACATAACGCTTCCAATCATGTGACATTGTTGATTGTTCTGGACAGTTTCTACTTTGCCAGAATCAAACAGAACCTTAGAAAATGAAGGGAAGCAAGAGGGAGAGACTGAAGAACTAAGTTTAATACATACAACTATTAAGGAAAATCAGATTATCAGTCCAGGTTACCAGATGGTCCAGATTACTTTGCATAGTCTATACTTGCAATCCATGAATGGTGTTATAGCATTAGCAACAACGGCGTCTGCTTTTGCACTCTGGTATTCTTAATAGTTGCATTTGATACAGCATGAACATCATGAACTAGTGAAATGAACCAAGAAAGCCTCCCCTAAATTGTAGGAGTGTAGGATTGCAAAGTTGGCAGCAGTTTTTCCCATTTCCTGCAGCATTTTTCCCTATTCCTTTCATAACAGGAAGATATCTTGTGATAGGAACGGGGTCCCGATCTTCCAACAGGTTCTGGATATGTTCGATTTGGTGGAGGTGCGACACAAATCGATCCGGCTTCCGAACAACACAAATCGATCTGGCTTCCGAACACCACGTCTCCTTAGGTTATCAACCGTGCGCAGCCCGGTTGACCTTGCCAAAAAGGCTAATCCTCGCCTGCGAATCGAAGAACACAAGCAAGAACAAGGAAGAACACAACTGAATTGCAGATGTATTGATTTAGCACTCGAAAGTTGGGGTCTCACAAACCGATGAACGGCGAAACTGTTCAAAGACAGATTAATCTAAGCAAAACCCAAACTCTAATGGTGGGGGTGGCAGCTGGATATAGAGGAGTGAGGGGCGTGCAAAACCCCTGGACGCGCCCTAATGGGCTCCAACACGATACAAAGCCGAACGGCCCAAAAGACGGTGGCGCAGCACCCTGACAGATTCTGAATGTCCACTTATTTCGACGATTCCCGTTGACTCAGAAGGCGTTTTGACATGGGACCAGATCCATTGGAAAGGTCTCCTTCTCATCTTTCCATCCATATGTAGAACGTCCAAAACGGAGCCCGGATGCGATCTGGGCGTCCGTTTTAGTGCGGCCTGGTCCTGGACTCCGAATTGGATTTGAAGTCGGCTTGAGTTGGGCCTCCAACATGATTCGACCGCCCTTGCTGGACTTGTGCACCTCGTAGCCCTTCTCCAAGTACTTCCAGGTCCTCTCCATGGTTCCTAATCATAATTAAATCATTAGGTAGCAATCGATTCTCAAATGAACAAAAAAGAAGTACTTAGGAACGAGTTCACCTGTAAATTCAATTGTCGGGCGCGAGCTCTAGTGATTGGTCCTTGAATGTCAAGTGGAGGAGTGTTGTGTGTATCCGAAGAAGTGATGTCCTCATCATCTTGCATAATAGTAATACACAGTAGCTTGCTAGTTGGCATTCATGATTGTTTTTACTTGATAAGATGGGACCAAATGGGTCCCTTGATGGCAGCAAAGTTTGGTAATCAAAGGATAAAAGACAGATCCTAGCCAATCTCTGCCCATCCATTCTTGGCAGTCTACAACATGTTATTTACTTCTAATTTGGTAGACTCTATTCGTATTGGCTTGTAAAAGCTATTTTTTCTACAGTAAATGACTTTTTTTTATAGTACCTAACTTTCAAACAGAGTGTCTTTTTATGACAAAATCTATTAGTCGATTGTAGTATACACTGTAGTAACTTCATTTAAATCGGCCAAAATTGCACGTGAGTTTCTCTCTCTCCATACGACTCTCTACAAGGTGTTACAATTTATAAGTTAAAATCAAAAACCATCAGCAAAAACTAATATGAATAGATCCTAGTTTGTACATTTTCACCCTTTCTTGGCATCAAATAAAAAAGACAGCTATTGTAAATAATTAGTTAACCACTTTTCATCATATTTCATCTCCATGCTTGTAAAACTGAGTTAAGAAGATTATTATGCTTAGTTTAGTATTTCTCTATGTGCTATGAAATAGTGCATGGACTAATGCACATTTGCTTTCTTTGTACATAATTCTCAGAAATCTGCTTGTCCATATAGGAAGCATGCAGAGTTATATGTCGTAGTCAAATTCTAGTCTTAGGAATTAGATTCCTAAGGCTCATCATATCTGAAACACATCGTATATATACATGTATTTGAGTTCCAGTAGTTTTGGGTGGTTGTCTTTTCTGAACTTTCTAGCTGCAGATAGTAACAAATCATTTTTGTTGTGTTGTAGCTAGCTACATATTTTTAGTTGTACTAGCTGCGTGTATACTAATTAGCTCTTGTGTTGTCCTTTAGGTTGTAGCATTTTATTATTTACCTCTTAGCCTGCCTACAAACTCGTCTTGAGGTTCTGCATGAACTAAGCCATTTGGAGTACTAGGATATATGCTCATTCTGTATGCTATGTTATTTCAGAGCTTTGATCATGCCAACAAGCAGTAGACCTGGCAGCATGAACTAGTTAGTGGCTTGCTATTATATACATGAAGACATCTTGCATAACAATAATACATAACAAAGATAGAATTATCAAACATCCTCATTCATGTTTGTAGTAGCACATTCTTTATCCTCCAGCTCTAAACCCAACTCATCAACAAGTGATGCTATCTTCTTCTTAGAATCTAAATTTTAAAAATGACATGAGATTAGTAAACAAAAATTGTAGTGGTGCAATTGGTGAATTAAATAACTTTTTTTACCTTTCCTAGATGCAGTTATCCAGTTCTTTGAACAAATTAGAGCTTCAAACACCTCAGGCTCTAATCGACTACAAAATGGATCAACAACACGACCACTAGCACCAAAAACCAACTCTGAAGCAACAATTGATACTTGAATAGCTAACACATCACAAGCTAGTCATGAGAGAACAGGAAAATTCCCATGTGTGTGTTCCACCATAACAATACATCAAACTGTGCATCCTTACCCTTAGGATCAACCCACCAAGTTGGTTTTTCTTTCATGTATAGCTCAAGTTCATTTATATCACGATGTGTTATCGTAGCTGCACTCTCATACAAAAACTGTTTAATATCAGTAAGATCTATGTCGGCACCACCAAGTGGCTGAGAAGGTCCTTGAGAATTAGGCTTCAAAACTTCAGCCGTGTTGGAGATATAAGCTTGGAACAATTTGTTCACAATATCCATAAAGGGATTAACTTCAAGGCACACTTATCATATTTACCTTTATTCAAGTACAATAACCTTTCGAAAGCCCTCCTACAGTAAATAGCTTGTGTCAATATTTCATATATGGAATTTCACCTTGTAGGCACATCCAATGGAAGATCAAATTTATTATTTAAGTCACATTCTATTGCACACTTCTGAAATTCGTCCCATTAATGGAGAATTCTTCACAACAATAATAGTAGCTCTAATATTATAGATTGAGTATGCAATTACTTTCAAATCATCTTGGGCAACAAGGTTTATTATATGACATAAAAATCTCACATGGAAAAAACACCATCACAGATCAAGGGAGAAACTTATGAAGCTCTATCGCAACTTCTCTATCACATTTATCATTGGGTGATGTATTGTCTAGAGCGAGAGTAAATAACTTCTTCTCAAGGTTCCAAGAGATGATACCCTTGACAAATTCAGTTGCTAGAATACTTCCTATATGGTTCCCTTTGACATGAATGAATTTAACTATTATTTTTGCATTTGCCAATTATCATCAATCCAATGCACAATGATGCACATGTAACATTTATTTTGATTAGTTATCCACATTTCTATAGATGAAGAAAACCGACAAGAAAGAGATTTTAGTTGTTCATACAACCTTTTCTTTTCATCTCCAAATATTTTCAATATCTCTTTCCTAGTGGTTGTGTGACACTTGAATGAAAAACCAGGACATAGAGACTTGATAAAATCAATGAAGTACTCATGCTCTACCATATAAAGTGATATTCATGCATAGCTATTGCCAAATAGAACTTCCATAGGTAACTTCAGCATCATACTGAAAGTCTAAATAGTTGAACTATTTTCACACTTCTCAAATTGGAGTTGTTGCTGGCTTTACTTTACGGCGTGCTTGAATCCCAAATGATTCCACAAGGCCTTCAAGCCCCTTAGCTTTGTGAGGACATTTTTTTCATTTCTCCCAAACTTGTTTCTCCTTCCCACCATCATCTGTGTTAACAATCACCGAGTACTTAGTATAGTGTTTCCAAACATTGGAGGTATACTTTATCTGTTTCTTCACAGCAGGCTCAACTTCCCCAATGCAATCCCTTTATCTACATCAATAACCACACATCCTTCACCTCCTATGACTATGGCTATATCGTACTCCATCAATGCACCAGCATTCAGTGGTGGTGGCGTTAGCACCGAGTGGTCCATACCAACCGCTGTGGCAGTACTAGTAGGGGATGCTCCTATGCTTGCACAGATGCTCGCGCTTGCACTTGCAGCAACCATATCAAATTATCAATATCCTACAAATAGGTAAATAAACATGACTTAATCAAAACATATCACTCAACATTAATGAGCTGCAATTCTAACTTTTAACAGGCGGGCTGAGGCTTGTATAAACTATGATGAGTTATATATTGAGAAATAAGCATCAAGCAATTCACAGGTAGCACCCTTGGTGCTAAAAACTGTACAAACAACTTCTCACACTAATCAAAGAACCACCATGCATTGTCATACAATGCTTCGAATACTTCAATAGGGTATTTGGTAAATGTTCAGAACTGTATAAACAACTTCTCGCACTAATCAAAGAACAACCATGCATTGTCATACAATGTTCCAAATACTTCAATAGGGTATTTCGTAAATGTTTAGAACCATACATTTATCTCAGGCCCTACTGTTGGGTTGCTAAGCACATAATTTGCATTAAATGTGATAGGTTTCTCTGCATGTTTCTCATGAAACACAAGTAAGCATATAAAAAATAGCATAGTTATTTGTAGAGTCACAGACACTCTAGAAGTTCTAAACAATATTGATACAAAGGATCCGATGCAAAATATGCACAATGATGCCCAGACCGAATTGCTACGCTGTGCTGAAACAAACAATCAAGTGTATTAATACCGAATTACTAGAGACAATGAACATCTATTTGTTTCCAAAACAATAGCTAGAATAGGCACCAATTCGATCACACAGCCAAAAACAAACTAGAGCAAGCAATGGCATAGAGAAGAGATCTTTCACCTTCCCGAGAGAGGGTAACCAACCGGACCCGATGCCCCACCATAGCTGATTTGGCGGCGGCGGCAACGTGGGAAGGAGGGCGGTGGTGCAGGAGGAAAGGCGGAAGGGTGGGTGGGAGAGAGGTGGTGTGGGAGGGAAGGCGGGAGGGAGGCGGCATGGGAGGGAAGGTGGGAGGGAGGGAGAGAGGGAGGGAGAGGGTGAGAGGGAGAGTGAGATGGAAACGAGAAGGTGGAGCTTAACAACTGAGCTGAACACTAGAACTGAGGTACGATATTGCGGTGCAAACTGACGCACTTTTTCCTGTATTTTCTCTATTATTATTTGCTCAAAGAAATGCTCAACAGATTACATGCTATATATAGACAATCAGGCCTCATAGCGGGCCACTCACCCACTCCACGCACACGACTCTGACTGACACCGACTACTTGCCCATACCGAGCAGTTCGCCACTAACTGAAGGCTTATGTCATTCCATGACCACTCGTACCGACAATTGCTACAGTGACTGGCTGCACACGACTGCTACAGAGATCGGCCATACCTAACTGCCACAACAACCAACAAACTGCTACAGTAACCAACGACTGTCACAGTGCTGATGACTGCTACAATGGCTGCTACTGAATATGACATCCATAGTACCCCTCCGAGTATGACGTCTATAGCATCGAACGCAACACTTCGACCACACACTGGTCTTCCAAGCACTGACCGTGGCACTTCGACCACTGAAAGCATCTAGGCCCCTAAAAATGTTAGTTTTGGTAATTAATGAATTTATGTGAATATGGGACTAATGTGTGCATTAAGTGTTTGAAAGGATATGTTCAAATAGCAAAGAAAGAGGCTCACAAAATATCCCATGAAGATTCAAGATCTCTAGGGCGACAAGGTAAATAGTTTAGGTATCTATTTTGTTTTACCGGTCTTGGAGTTAGGTTGGAAGACCGGATTATAGGATAGACGCCGTACTATTAAGAGGGATCATGGTGATTGCTTGATCATGTTCAAATGTGCCCTTTGGATCAATTTAGGATCATGCATGCACTTAGAAATTAAAATTAAATCAAATCTGTGCATTGTCAGAAAATCCGGTAGTTCCGGCGTGTATTAGGCGGAACTACCGCAGGTCCGGTAGTTCCGGACACCCGAGCGGAACGTTTTTTCCAGAGAGCGTCCGGACTTTAACTTAGCCTCTCGGAAAACGGAAGTACCGCGGTTTTACCTGCGGAACTACCGCATGTGCGGAAGTTCCGGACACCCGAGCGGAACGTTTTTTCCAGAGAGCGCCGAGAATAAGACTTAGTCTCGTTGAGATCGGAAGTACCGGGCTTGGGGCGGAACTTCCGGACGTCCGGAACTACCGCGGTTTTAACGGCGGTAGTACCGCACTCATTGACCAACGGTTACTTCTGACTCTCTGACATAGCCGTTCTGACCGGTCAGCTAGGGTCCGGTAGTACCGCGGTTTTGCCTGCGGTAGTACCGGATTTCCTGAATTTTCAGGATTGTTTATTGTAACAGCTATTTGAGGTGGGTGAGGGTATAAATACACCCCCACCAGAACTAGGACGTGTTGTTGAACATTCATTGAATACATTTGAGCCTAGAGCAACCTCTCACACCTCATTCACTCTCTTGTGCATTCATTTGAGGTAGTTGACCCAAAATTCAAGTGCATTGCATTCTAGTTGATCAATTGAGCACTTGAGTGAGATCAAGCCGCAGTGGTCTATTCTCTTGGTGCTTGCCGGCACCTAGACGGCTTGGCGGAGCTTCGGTGATCTTCTCAAGAAGATTGTGAGAAGGCCCGGAAGATTGTGAAGGCTTGGAGCTCGCCTACCCGGAGAGGGAAAGGGCATCCAATAGTGATCGAGGTGCTTAGGCTCATTCGTGGAGCCGGTCCGATTCGTTCGGGCTTACCTCAACGTGGACTAGGGGAGACCGGCAAGTCTCCGATAACCACGGTAAAAAGTAATCGTGTCAAATTGTGGTTTGCTCTCTTGTGATCATATTCTTCCAAGCAACGCTCTTTATTCATATCATTTGATTGCTTGCTTAGTTAGAGTAGCAATTGTTGTTCTCTACCTTTCGTTATTACTCTTAGTCGATTACTTGTGCTAGTGTTAGTGTTATCTTGCTCTATCAATCCATCAAGTTTAAAATTGCTAATTAGAATTAGACGAAAATTTTAAAACCTCCTATTCACCCCCCCTCTAGTCGGCCTCCTCGATCTTACAAGTGGTATCAGAGCTTGGTCTCTCAAATTTGGACTTAACCGTCTAGAGAGAAAAGGATGGCTAGTGAGGGTATAGCAATAGGAAAGGCACCTCTATTTGATGGCTCAAATTATGCTTATTGGAAAATTAGAATGTCTATTTATTTAAAGGCCATGAGTCCTCAAATTTGGAAAGTCGTAAATGAGGGTTACGTTATGGCTCTTGATCCGGATCACCCAACGGATCAAGACGGGCGTAATGCTCATTTAGACGCCCAAGCTATGAATGCTCTATTTGGAGCCTTGAACGCGGATGAGTTCAATAGGGTGAGCAATCTTGAGACGGCTCATGCTATTTGGACTACCCTTTCGGAAATACACGAAGGGACATCCACGGTCAAGGAGGCCAAATTGCATCGGCTTAGGATCAAATATGAGACATTCACAATGTTGCCCCATGAAGACATTAATGAGATGTACTCAAGGCTCAACAACATTGTGAATGAGCTTAAGGGCCTTGGAACTAATCTTTCCGATCTTGATATTGTTCGAAAGATGCTTAGGGCCTTGCCGGAGAAATATGAAGTGTTGGTGACTCTCTTCCTCAACTCACCAGAGTTGGCAAGAATGACACCAACGCAATCGTTGGGCAATCTCATCACCAACGAGCTATACAAGAAAGACAAGGAAGAGCTCTTGGAGCAATCCTCTTCCAAGAATAAGAAGATCACCGCTTTCAAAGCTAAAGCGGTAATGAGTGAAGAATCCGAAGAAGATGATGAGGAGGATTCCGAAGAAGAATTTGCACTTCTAGTAAGAAGAATGAAGAAGTTCATGAGAAGACGCCCATTTCGGAGTACAAGCCATGAGAAGACCAAGAAATGACATTCTTCCTCCAACAAGAAGTTTAGCAACATTCGTTGCTATGAATGTGATGAGAAGGGGCACATTGCCTCTCAATGTCCAACAAAGAAGGATGACAAGGAGAAGTCATCAAAGAAGAAGAACTACAACGGCAAGAAGAAGCTTCACAAGGATGGCAAGAATGAAGCCCATATTGGTGAGTGGAACTCCGAAGAGGAGTATTCGGACTCCGACTCAAGCGAGGACGAATCTCCCAAGAAGAAAGGGCTTGTGGGCATTGCAATCAAGGAGGCTCCATCACTATTCTCCACTCCTACATGCCTTATGGCTAAAGGAGAAAAGGTAAACTTGCTTGATGATGATGAGCCTTCATATGATGACTTGATGAATATGCTAGTTGAATTGAATGAATTTCTTGGAAAAGAAAAATCAAAGTTTAAGATCTTAAAGAGAGAACACACCTCTCTCAAAGACTCTTATGAGGAGCTAAAGGAAGCTCATGATTTGCTTCTCCAAGAAAATCACAAATCTAGTACTAGCATTGGAGTTACTTGCAATATCTTGAATGAAATGTCTAGTATAGAAATTTCAAAGTCTAGCATATCTACTTGTTGTGATGATCTACTTGCCATACCTTGTTCATCAAGTGTAGATTCTAGAAATGCTCTAAATCTTGTTCATGATGATATCATTGCTAATGAAAACAAAAATTTAAAAGAACAAGTGCTAAAATTAAACAAAAGCTTAGAGAGAGCTTACAAGGGAAAGAAAACCCTTGATAAGTTACTAAGCGATCAAAGATGCTCTTTCAACAAAGAGGGACTTGGATATGTCCCCCAAAAGGGTAAAAAGCCGGTATACAAGCCTCCAAAGTTTGTAAAGGAAAATGGTAAGTATTGCACAAAATGCCGGTGTATTGGACATATGCCAAGTGATTGCTCAAAGAATAACATGCATTCCATTGGTTTATATGATTCATGTTATATGCTTAGAAAATCCACAAATGGAAATGTTATTGCTCATTTCATTGGCACCTCAATTTTGGGTGCTAAAAAGAAATCCATTTGGGTACCCAAGACCTTGGTCACTAACCTCCAAGGACCCAAACAAATTTGGGTACCTAAAAGAACTTGATCTTCTTTTGTAGGTGAACTACAAAACCGGTGGAAGGCATTGGGTGTTGGATAGCGGTTGCACTCAACATATGACCGGAGACCGGAAGATGTTCACCACATTTGAGAATGGAAGCAATGACAAAATTACATTTGGAGACAATAGCAAAGGAAAGGTATTAGGATTGGGTAAAATCGCTATCTCAAACGACCTTTCAATTTCTAATGTATCTTTAGTTGAATCATTAAATTTCAACTTGCTATCCGTTGCTCAAATATGTGATCTTGGCTTAACATGCTCATTCTCAAAAGAAAATGTTATAATCTCAAAAGATAATAATAATGAACTAGTCTTCAAAGGCTTTAGATTTGGGAATCTCTATTTGGTAGATTTTTCTTCAAATGAGTCTTGTTTGAAAACTTGTTTAATTGCAAAAACTTCTTTGGGTTGGTTGTGGCATAGAAGGCTAGGTCATGTGGGAATGATTCAACTTAAAAAGCTTTTTAAGCATGACTTAGTGGTTGGCTTGAAGGATGTAAAGTTTGAGAAAAATCGACTTTGTAGTGCTTGTCAAGCCGGAAAACAAGTCGCTAATTCTCATCCTTCCAAAAGTATCATGTCAACCTCTAGGCCATTAGCGCTCTTACATATGGATTTGTTCGGGCCAACAACCTATAAGAGCATTGGAGGTAATAGCTATTGTTTAGTCATTGTGGATGATTACTCTAGATATACATGGGTCTTCTTCCTAAATGACAAAAGTGAAACCTCCGGGATTTTCAAAAGTTTTTCAAAAAGGGCTCAAAATGAATTTGATTTTAAAATAAAGAAAATTAGGAGTGACAATGGTTCCGAGTTCAAAAATACAAAGGTTGAAGACTTTTGTGATGAACTTGGAATAAAGCACGAGCTTTCCACAACCTACACTCCGGAGCAAAATGGAGTTGTAGAGAGAAAAAATCGAACATTAATTGAAATGGCTAGGACAATGCTTGATGAATATGATACTTCCGACAAGTTTTGGGCGGAAGCTATTAACACCGCATGTCATGCCATAAATCGACTCTACTTACATCGACTCTTGAAAAAGACTTCCTATGAGCTTCTTGTTGGGAGGAGACCGAACATCTCTTACTTTAGAGTATTTGGTTGCAAATGCTATATTCTAAGAAAAGGTGTTCGGCTCTCAAAATTTCAAAGTCGATGTGATGAAGGCTTCCTTTTAGGGTATTCCTCAAATAGTAAAGCCTATAGGGTCTTTAATAAAAATTCGGGTTTAGTGGAAGAATCATGTGATGTTCAATTTGATGAAACTAACGGCTCTCAAGAAGAGCATGAGAACTTGGATGATGTAGGAGATGAAAGTCTTCGCAAGGCAATGGAGAACATGCAAATCGGAGACATCAAACCAAAAGAGGATCCAACATCACCAAGCTCATCTAGACAAGTGGAACCACCCTCTTCTTCCACAATAAACGATGTTCAAGTTATTGAAGATGAAGAAAAGGATCAACCGCAAAATATGTTCAAGATTCACAATGCAATAGCCAAGGATCACCCAATTGACCAAATATTGGGTGACGTAAGTAAGGGTGTTCAAACTCGCTCTAGAGTAGCTTCATTTTGTGAACACTATTCTTTTGTATCTTCACTTGAACCTAAGCGTGTAGAAGAAGCATTAGATGACCCGGATTGGATAAATGCTATGCATGAAGAGATGAATAACTTTGCCCAAAACGATGTTTGGACTTTGGTGGAGAGACCCAAGGAGCACAATGTCATTGGCACAAAATGGGTCTTCCGGAACAAACAAGATGAAAACGGAATTGTGGTAAGAAATAAAGCAAGGTTAGTAGCTCAAGGTTATACTCAAGTTGAGGGCTTAGATTATGATGAGACTTTTGCGCCCGTTGCTAGACTTGAATCAATTAGAATCTTGCTTGCTTTTGCATCATGCTTTGACATTAAATTATTTCAAATGGATGTCAAAAGTGCATTTCTTAATGGTACAATTTCCGAATTAGTATATGTGGAACAACCCCCGGGATTTGAAGATGCTAAATACTCTAATCATGTGTATAGATTGTCAAAGGCACTATATGGTTTAAAGCAAGCTCCTAGAGCTTGGTATGAGCGCCTTCGTAACTTTCTAGTGTCAAAAGGCTTTAAAATTGGTAAAGTAGATACAACTCTATTCACAAAAATTATTGGAGATGATTTCTTTGTATGTCAAATATATGTTGATGATATTATATTTGGTTCTACTAATCAAGACTTTTGCAAAGAATTTGGTGAGATGATGTCTAGGGAATTCGAGATGTCGATGATTGGCGAGCTAAGCTACTTCCTTGGACTTCAAATCAAACAACTTAAAGATGGGACGTTTATAAGCCAAACAAAGTATGTGAAGGATCTACTCAAAAGATTCGGAATGGAAGAAGCCAAACCCATCAAAACACCCATGGCAACGAACGGGCATCTAGACCTCAACGAAGAAGGTAAGTCGGTAGATTTAAAGCTTTATAGATCCATGATTGGTAGTTTGCTTTATCTTACCGCATCTAGGCCTGACATTATGTTTAGTGTATGCATGTGTGCACGTTTTCAAGCTTCTCCAAAAGAGTGCCATTTTGTGGCCGTAAAGAGGATTCTAAGATATTTAAAGCATTCCTCAAGCATAGGGCTTTGGTATCCCAAAGGTGCAAAATTTGAATTAATTGGATATTCGGATTCTGATTATGCGAGATGCAAAGTGGATAGAAAAAGCACCTCGGGTAGTTGCCAATTTCTAGGAAGATCTCTAGTGTGTTGGTCATCCAAGAAACAAAATTCCGTAGCACTTTCAACCGCCGAAGCCGAATATATTTCAGCGGGAAGTTGTTGTGCTCAATTGCTTTGGATGAGGCAAACATTGTTGGATTATGGGATCAATTTTGATAAAGTGCCTCTTTTGTGTGATAATGATAGTGCTATCAAAATATCCAATAATCCCGTTCAACACTCAAGAACCAAGCATATAGATATACGCCACCATTTCTTGAGAGATCATGTGAGCAAGGGAGATATTGAGATTAGCCACATCCGAACCGAAAATCAACTAGCGGATATTTTCACCAAACCATTAGATGAAAGCCGCTTTTGCAAATTGAGGAATGAATTAAATGTCACAGACTACTCAAATGTAGCTTGAAATCTCACTTCATCTATTTCTGCTCATTTGTTGTGCTCATTTGGACTTTTGTTGGTTTTTCCCCTATTTTGGTCAAAAATTCGTTTAAATTCATAAAAATTAGTTTCAAAATATAGCATTAGCTCAATTGATGCATAATGATCCTGAATGACTTTAGTTGCATGCAAAACTAGGGATCATTTGCAAAATTTCAAGTTCTAAATCTAAAATTCTGAAAAGTTCCAGAAAATCCGGAACTACCGCAGTTCATTGTGCGGTACTTCCGCTCCTGTCAGAAAAACCGGAACTACCGCAGTGTAATTCGCGGAACTTCTGGAATATCTGTGACTACGGTACTACCGGCGTGTTACGCACGGTACTACCGCTTTCTGCGGGATTCAATGCGGTTTTCAAAACCGCCAACTCCTCCAACCGTTACTCTTTTTCCTTTATCTCTCTCTCTCATCTTCACTCCTCCCAAACCACAGCCGCCTACTCCTCTCTTCTTCCTCTCCTCCACCCTCTCTCTCCCAAGAAACTCTCTCCTCTCCCGATCTTTGAATCCGAGGGGAGTTCTTCGTTTTTGGGCGATTATTTGCACCCCCAGGGTTCTCCTCCTTCGACTTCACAAGGTAAATCGGATCAAAATCCACTTTTTATCTTGTTCTTAGAACCCTAGGTAGAGTTTAGGTTAAAATTGAAATGTGATGATTTTTGCTGAAATTTTCTTGGGCAAAGTAGTTTATTTGGGGTATTAGAATGTTTATACAAACATGCACTAGATTCAATCCCAGAAATACCCCAAAAGATTCAATTTTTGTCATGCCCTAGAAATGTCCAGAAAAACCGGAACTACCGGTCGAAGTGGCCGGAACTTCCGGGGTCCCGGTAGTACCGCATGTTTAATGCCGGAACTATCGGATTTCCCGGAAGTACCGCAGTTTTGCCGCCGGTACTTCCGTTTTTCCTGAAACAGCAGAAATTCATTGCTTTCAATTTCAAACCTTCTTTCGCTTGCTCTACTTCTTACCTTGATTATCCTACTGTGTCATTGAAGATGCCGAGGATGAAGAATGTCTCGCACAAGTCCTATGGGGGCACAGCTGGTCAATCCCCCTCGACTCCTGCATCTCAGTCAGCGGCGCACAAGGGCAAGGGTCCCGCCTCCGACCCTGAGAGTGACTCAGAGGATTCGCATGAGAGCGAATCTGAGGCCTCGCATGAGAGCGAGGAATATGCAGTCCCAGATGAGGAGATGCCTGAGGTAACTGCAGACCACGAAGTGGACCTCGACAAGATCACTAATGAAGATTATGTCATTCTTCGTCGCCGAAGTCAGTATGTACGCCCTCGAGACTCAATGAACCCCCAATTTCATTCAAAGTTTCAAGAGAAGGTGTACCAGGAGATGTATGGTCCAGCCCGAAAATTTGCTGCACATAAGTATGTAGACTGGGATCACTTGTCGCAGATCGACAAGTTTAGTGGTGCTTATCAGCTCTTCCAGCGAGCCGATATCCATCAACTTGTTGCATTCAAATGCAACTATATGGACAACATGATCAGACAGTTCTATGCTACCCTGTACGTCTCTCCCAACTTTGAGCATCTGAGTTGGATGACAGGGACCCAGTTCATTGAGTGCACCAGGCACGAGTTTGAGCTAGCACTTGGGACGGAAACCAGTGCATATGAGAAGGTGTTCAGCAAGCGAGCTCTACCTATTGCTGCATATTCAGAGTATTATGACCAAGCTGCTGAACGGACACTGGGGACGACAAATGGCTTACTTCCTATTCCCAGCCTTGTCAACAGGATCATCAACCACACCATTCTTCCCAAGAGCGGGAATTATGATGCTATTCGTGGCCACGCCTGGAATGTAATTGATTACATTATGCGCGGCCAAAAGTTTGATGTGGTGGATCTTATCATCAGGGGGATCGACGCCAATAAGAATGACAAACAGAAAAGGATTAATTTTGCACCATTCATAATGGCGGTGATCATTAGGAAGACTGGATACCGAGGAGCACTCTGCACCCCGCACAAGCCATACAAGCCGCGTGCAGAGCCTCCTGTTCCTGCTCCTGTTCGCACCCGTGCTCAGGCTCAGCCTCAGCCTCAGCATCAGGCAGCTGCTGATCCTCCTCCCCAGGGCGATTCCCAGATTTACTCTGCCATACTCAGGCTGGAGGAGCGCCAGGATGTCTTGATCTCCACTGTGTCTTCCCTTGGTGATCGCGTATCAGCCTTGGAGAGTGCAGTTCAGCCGCCTTCTCCAGTTCGTTATGGTCGTCGCACTCGTCGCCGTGGTCCTCCTTCTCCCAGTGCAGCTCAGGACTAGCTCCTCCTTTTGGTACTTCGATGCCAAAGGGGGAGAAATCTGTTAGGAGAAGAAGTTTTAAGCCTTATCTATCGTTGTAATAAAGTATGGTGAAATGAACCATGTAATGCTTAGTGTGTGGTTTAAACTCTGTGGTTGTTTAGTATCTTAATTTCTGATGCTTTGTAATGAACTATGTCCTGTCCTTAATACAATGCTTGTTTTACTTGTCTTTTGCGTATCCTTGAATTTGGTTAATATGAATACTATGATGAAATCATGCCTATTAAATTCCTGCAAAATTTGATGCACATGTTTAGGGGGAGCTCTTTCTTATTAGTTCCTAAAATGCAAAAATTCCCCATGTTCTAAAAATTGCTAAAATTTCAAAGTCTTTGTGATATACATCTTGCAAATTAGAAGTATATCCAAATCTTAAATTCTTCTCATAAATTGCTCTTGTTGTCATCAATTACCAAAAAGGGGGAGATTGAAAGCATCTAGACCCCTAAAAATGTTAGTTTTGGTAATTAATGAATTTATGTGAATATGGGACTAATGTGTGCATTAAGTGTTTGAAAGGATATGTTCAAATAGCAAAGAAAGAGGCTCACAAAATATCCCATGAAGATTCAAGATCTCTAGGGCGACAAGGTAAATAGTTTAGGTATCTATTTTGTTTTACCGGTCTTGGAGTTAGGTTGGAAGACCGGATTATAGGATAGACGCCGTACTATTAAGAGGGATCATGGTGATTGCTTGATCATGTTCAAATGTGCCCTTTGGATCAATTTAGGATCATGCATGCACTTAGAAATTAAAATTAAATCAAATCTGTGCATTGTCAGAAAATCCGGTAGTTCCGGCGTGTATTAGGCGGAACTACCGCAGGTCCGGTAGTTCCGGACACCCGAGCGGAACGTTTTTTCCAGAGAGCGTCCGGACTTTAACTTAGCCTCTCGGAAAACGGAAGTACCGCGGTTTTACCTGCGGAACTACCGCATGTGCGGAAGTTCCGGACACCCGAGAGGAACGTTTTTTCCAGAGAGCGCCGAGAATAAGACTTAGTCTCGTTGAGATCGGAAGTACCGGGCTTGGGGCGGAACTTCCGGACGTCCGGAACTACCGCGGTTTTAACGGCGGTAGTACCGCACTCATTGACCAACGGTTACTTCTGACTCTCTGACATAGCCGTTCTGACCGGTCAGCTAGGGTCCGGTAGTACCGCGGTTTTGCCTGCGGTAGTACCGGATTTCCTGAATTTTCAGGATTGTTTATTGTAACGGCTATTTGAGGTGAGTGAGGGTATAAATACACCCCCACCAGAACTAGGACGTGTTGTTGAACATTCATTGAATACATTTGAGCCTAGAGCAACCTCTCACACCTCATTCACTCTCTTGTGCATTCATTTGAGGTAGTTGACCCAAAATTCAAGTGCGTTGCATTCTAGTTGATCCATTGAGCACTTGAGTGAGATCAAGCCGCAGTGGTCTATTCTCTTGGTGCTTGCCGGCACCTAGACGGCTTGGCGGAGCTTCGGTGATCTTCTCAAGAAGATTGTGAGAAGGCCCGGAAGATTGTGAAGGCTTGGAGCTCGCCTACCCGGAGAGGGAAAGGGCATCCAATAGTGATCGAGGTGCTTAGGCTCATTTGTGGAGCCGGTCCGATTCGTTCGGGCTTACCTCAACGTGGACTAGGGGAGACCGGCAAGTCTCCGATAACCACGGTAAAAAGTAATCGTGTCAAATTGTGGTTTGCTCTCTTGTGATCATATTCTTCCAAGCAACGCTCTTTATTCATATCATTTGATTGCTTGCTTAGTTAGAGTAGCAATTGTTGTTCTCTACCTTTCGTTATTACTCTTAGTCGATTACTTGTGCTAGTGTTAGTGTTATCTTGCTCTATCAATCCATCAAGTTTAAAATTGCTAATTAGAATTAGACGAAAATTTTAAAACCTCCTATTCACCCCCCCTCTAGTCGGCCTCCTCGATCTTACAACCACACAGATCATCTGAGCACCAACCGCAGCACTTCAACCACACACTAGTCTTCCGAGCACCGACCGCGGCACTTCGACCACACATGTCATCTGAGCACCGACCGCTTCAGTAGTTACGACTTCGACCACGGCCACTACGACTACGACCATACAATACTCGGAGCTACAATATTCTGTGTAGCTTTAGCACCAATTGTAATGACATCACACAGACTGGTCGTAACGACTACACAGACTAGTCGTATCGACCACACAAACTGATCATAACGATCACACACAGACTGGTCGTATCGACTACATAGACTTGTCATAACGACCACACACTAGAGTACTCGAACACACTTGAGCAAAACAGTCACCAAACAGTCTAGTGCATGTGCGTTCAACTTATCCGTTTGTTAGCTGGCAGAAGGCGTGAACCAAATCGGCAGCGGCCCGTTGAGCCGTGGCTCGTGGTCGTGGGAGCCGATCGGCTTCACTTGGCCGGTGGTGAGATCATACACTCCAATGTCCCTCGGGGCATGCGGGTACAAGGACATGGATGGCAAGTTGTCGTCAGTGAAGTAGATGCAGTTGGCCTTCAGCTCCGGGTAGTCCTACGTCGGGAGGCACAACGTCTGTCTCACTCCGACGAACAGCGCGGCGTCGCCGATGCCTTTCGTCCTCTTCCACTCGCACTTGTCACTGTCAAGTATGAAGAGCCGGAACTCGTCCGTTATGCTCGATTCGGCGTCGTGGTCTTGATCCTGGTGGAACCGGATCGGAGCACGAGGAGCAGATCGCCGGTGGGGGACTCGGCGAGGTACTTCCAGCGTGTGTTGTCCTCCAGCTCAGTGCGCCAGAGCGGGGTGACGCGCCGCGCTAGATCCAGTGCCTCGCCGTCGGCGGCGAGGGCCCAGGCGTCGACGTGCCCGTGGGAGGAAACTGTTAGCGCTAATCTTGACTTAGTGCTTTTCCTTAAGTTCATGCATGTGCGTCATGTACGTAGTCTTGTATTTAGGATAGGAGCTTGATTAGCTTGTGCGTGTGTTGCATCTACGGCCGAGTAATTAGCTGCATTCAGAGTGATTAGTGGAGCACGTTTGGCGTGGCTCATGGCCGGTCAGCTCGGAGGAGCGATTCTCACGCGTGAGATGCGCAGGCCATGCATGAGTGAGTGGCTCATGCAGGTATGGAGATCGTGGACGTGTGCATGCGACCGGGGAGCTGCTAGCTGTGTGCATGTACGTGATTATATAAGCCGTGTAAACATCCTTTGAGTGGTGTGCGTCACAATACAGAAAAAACAAGGCGTGCGTCGTCGCCGGCGTTCGTCGCCAAAATCTCTTGTGTATTTGTGTGCACTCAAATCTGCTATCGTGTGTGTTGTGTTCATACCTCGCGTGAGTTTTGATCCTTGGCCATTTCCAACATTTGGTATCAGAGCCGGAGAAGTTCGGCAGCAAGCTGATGGCGGCGTACGAGCGCGTTGTCAAGGAGTCCGGCGGCGTGATGGAGCTTCCGATGCTAACGAAGACGAACTACCACGAGTGGGCGCTCGTGATGCAAGTCAACCTGGAGGGCATGGAGCTCTGGGATGCTGTGGAGGCGGGCAAGGCCGAGCGCACCAAGGATCGGCGGGCATTGGCCGTCATCTTGCGCGCGGTGCCATCGGAGTTGAAGGCCAGCCTCGCTGTGAAGAAGACCGCCAAGGAGGCTTGGGAGGCGGTCAAGTAGAGGCGGATGGGGGACTCGCGCGTGCAAGAGGCCAAGGCGCAACACCTCCTCAAGCAGTTCGAGAACGCGGCGTTCAAGGACAGTGAGACGATCGACAACTTCGCCGTGCGGATCGGCTCCCTCGCCACGGAGCTGCGCGAGCTTGGGGAGAAGATGGAGGAGGAGCGCGTCGTGAAGAAAATGCTGCGGGTTGTGCCGGCGAGGTACAATCAGATCGCGTGCTCCATCGAGATGTTCGCAGATTTGAAGACAATGTCGCTCGAGGAGCTTGTCGGGAGGCTGCGCGTGGCGGAGGAGCGTTGTGGCGGCGTTGAGGAGGCTGCGGACGGCGTCCAACGCCTACTGCTCACGGAGGAGCAGTGGGAGGAGCGCCGGCGTCAGCGCGGCGGCAAGCAGCGGGCGCGCGGCGGCCAAGGTGCACGACGCGGCAGCGGCGAGAGGCGTGGTGGCCGGAGCGACGATGACGACGACGATGTGAGCAACATGAGCTCGGATGCAAGTAGGCGTTCGCGCCGCGCTAAGAAAGGCAAGTGCTACAACTGCGGAGTTCGTGGGCACTTTGCTAGCGAGTGCCGCAAACCGAAGAAGGAAGAGGCGGCGCTCCTCGCGACGGCCGACGACGAGCCGTGCCTCCTGTGATGAAGTGTACGTGAATAATGCAAGCCAAGATTAGGGGGGAAATTGTTAGCGCTAATCTTGACTTAGTGTTTTTCCTTAAGTTCATGCATGTGCGTCATGTACGTAGTCTTGTATTTAGGATAGGAGCTTAATTAGCTTGTGCGTGTGTTGCATCTACGGCCGAGTAATTAGCTGCATGCAGAGTGATTAGTGGAGCACGTTTGGCGTGGCTCATGGCCGGTCAGCTCGGAGGAGCAATTCTCACGCGTAAGATGCGCAGGCCATGCATGAGTGAGTGGCTCATGCAGGTATGGAGATCGTGGACGTGTGCATGCGACCGAGGAGCTGCTAGATGTGTGCATGTACGTGATTATATAAGCCGTGTAAACATCCTTTGAGTGGTGTGCGTCACAATACAGAAAAAACAAGGCGTGCGTCGTCGCCGGCGTTCGTCGCCAAAATCTCTTGTGTATTTGTGTGCACTCAAATCTGCTATCGTGTGTGTTGTGTTCATACCTCGCGTGAGTTTTGATCCTTGGCCGTTTCCAACAGAAACGATGTAGAGCTGCCCGTCGTGGGTGGTCATGATGTCCTGGAAATCCATGCGTCCTCCTCCAGCAGCCGCTGGCGTCCAACTGTCCGCCCCGGTCCGCGCGACGGCCAGCCTGCCGTACGGGCCGTGGAGGAGCATGATGGTGACGACGCCCCCGCGGCAGCGCCACGACGGCGGCGGCCTTAGTGAAGAAGTAGCAGGCGCGCATGCGGTGCGGCGTGAGCACAGCTGGCGAGCCACCGGTGGCGACGCGGAAGCAGTCGCGGCCGCGGCGCCGTGTCCTCGTGACGAACGGCAGGGTGGTGACGGCCGGCAGCGGGGCCTGCGACCCGGAGGACGGGTCGAGCAGGTTCTGGTCGCACCGCTCGTCGACCGTGACGAGCCAGCCCTGCGAGGAGCCAACGCAGACGCGGCGGCGGACAAGGAGGAGAGGCGGGACGCGGATTGTCACGGGGCCGCGGCCCGCGGCGAGTGGGAGGAACTTGACGGTGTCGTTGGCGTCGCCCGGCAGCAGCAGCCACGGCGACTCGGGCTTCGCCGGCCGCGCGTGGTGGGCGCGCCGCCACGGCGAGCAGACTCGCCCGAACGCGCGGCAGTCGAAGATGTCCAGGTGCCTTAGGATGCTGTCGAGGTTACTTCGCGCCGGCGTTGGCGTCGTCGAGTCGAAAGAACGCAAGCGCGCGTGCATTGTTCGGAGATGCCGCGATGATAGTTATTTATCGATACTTCCTCGCATGCACCGCTTTTTTCCGTAGACGTAGTAGGACAAAAAATGGTACACCTCCCACACCAATCCCCACTGCTCTACCTAACTCACATCACATGGTGACCAACACAGCAGGTAACACAGCCCACTAATGTCTCGCCTCCTCCCCCTCCGGTGGCCAAGCTCGTCGCCGTAGTCAGACATATCGGCGAGGAAGTTGTTGCCTTGCTTGATGCAAAAGAGTGGACATCACGGAAGGATGTGGGAGGAGGCAAAAACGGGCGTCACAGCTATTAAAACACGTACCTAGCAGCAGCTTCACCTCCTCAACTGCAACTGACGAAACTGAGGCATCCTGGCCTTTGTTCTTCACAGCATTTACTAGGTAGGAGCTGGGCATCTGTCTCAACAACCAGATTGCCAATGCCAAGACCAGTGGTGGATCTAAAAATGAAGCAAGAGGACTATCCTAGAATACCCCGATACGCGATACGGGTACAACGATATGGATATGGTGATACTGTGATATGGTATTTTGTAAAAACAAGAATATGTTGATACGGCAAGCATATATGTATTTAGAATTTTTAAAAATGTAGGAAGGCTACGAGAGAGCGAGAAACTGGGATTACCTTGATGATTGCTATATATTTTATTATTCTTTGCCTCCTTCGCTCACTAATTTTAGATATGAACTGTATAATTGACATTGTTCGAATCCCAAGTCATGAAATATGAACATCTACAGATAATTTGAGATATGACAAATGCCACAGACCCAAAAAGGCAAATACAGCTATCAAGCTTACGCATAAATCTCAGTGGGTTATGACTTATGATAGAGAATGGCGGCTCCCAGGCGTATTAGTGCTTCTTAGCAAAAAAAAAAAAGAGCTGCTTAGATTTTGATTTTCAAAGTTGAATCAGGGTTTCCAATACAGTTGGTGGTCTTCATTTTTTTTCCTTTACAGCTAGTATGAAGCAAACTACATGTGATGAAGTGAAAATTTATAGCTTTCAGACCAACAAATGTAGGAACAAAACAATTGTGAGTGAGTTTCCATTTCATAAATGCTATCTATATCAATTGCTATTTGAAATTTGAATGTTCTAGTTGAATCAATTTGGAAAAGTTAACAAGGAAAATCTCACCAAGCCACCAGAGTAGAAAAAGACTGACAAGTCCGAGATAGCCAAACAATGTTTGGACATCAACCCTTTCCCCTTGCTCTCCAGCAAACTTTTTGAGAAGCACTGAAATGATGTTGGAAGTTGAAACAATTAACCATTGAATTGAGAAAGATCAACTGCACTTAATATAGAGAAGTAGACCATATGACATAGCTGACAAAAGACCAAACAGATCACCTGTAAAAGTTTATAAATCAGAGGCAAATTTTATGGTTAACAAAGTGATATGTTCTATCTCACTCATTTGAAACTTGATCATCAATTTCATGCAATATGCCACAAAAAATATTAATATACAATTTTTTATATTCTATTTTATAAGAAAGGTAAGTCGACTGCAGCGAACCAACTTACTTCTTGCTTACTTCTGATTCATCCGATGCCCAAGTCTGGCCCATAGTTGTCATTACCACACCAGCCATGCTAACGAACATAGCAATTACTTTTGCAACATTTATGGAACCTTGCCCAAGAAGCACACCAATGAAAAGATAAAGAGTCCTGAAGTTCAAGATAGTACACTAGTACTGGCAACACTAGTTCTTGCAAGCAATTAGTTAGTCAATTACCAACAAAGAAACACAGCGCGCTCAGTGGCTGGACGGGATGGCGTCATTGCTAGAGGCCTGGTCTCAGAGCAAGGTTACAGGGGCGGACGACCGACAAAGTGCCAGAGACAGAGGGGCAGGCCGCGGGCGCCAGGCGAAGGGCGTTGCACTATTGCCTACCATGTTAGAGTAGCCGAGCTAAGCACTCGAGCTATCGAGCAGAAGGGGAGGCACTGAGGCGTAGGGATGGAAAACGGTAACGGATAATTCGTTTTATCCGATATTCGTATCCGAGAGAAATCCGAATATGGTAAGCAAAATCCGTATTCGAAAATATCCGTATTCGTATTCGAGAATATTCGTATCCGTATTTGAGAGTATTCGTATTCGCATTCGTATTCGAGAATATTCGTATCCGTATCCGTATTTGAGACTATTCGATTCGTATTCGATCCGTTTCTAGAACCCATGAAAAATCCGTACAAATTTTGTGATTCAAAACTTGAATTTAGGCATTTTAAAACTGGTAACCGGTCAAAAACCGATGAAAAATCGGCAAAACCGTTAGGAATCCGTTTTATCCGATATTCGTATCCGAGAAAATCCGTATTCGAAAATATCCGTATTCGTATTCGAGAATATTCGTATCCGTATTTGAAAATATTCGTATTCGTATTCGTTTTAAAAATATAGATTCGTATTCGTATTTGAGACTATTCGACCGTATCCGATCCGTTTCCACCCCTGCTGAGGCGGAGGCTAGAGCCGGAGGAGGAGGGCATGGTCAGAGCTGGCGGTTGGGGGCGGCGCGTGGCCACGACCGAATCGGGCGGCTAGGGTTGACAAAGTATACGAATGCGAGGCTAAGTCGGGACACGTTACTAGTATTTGGCCCACATAAATAATAAATACTTATTGAATTAGCTGGCAAGGACCTGGCCTACAGCCTCTAACCTGGGCGCTAGGTCTGCTCGTGGCCAAGACCCAACACAAGATAGAAAGCCTCAAGAAAGAGAGGGCACAGAGTTTAGCAGAGAAAGCATCACCAACATGGTTGACTCTCCCTGCCTTTGCAGCAACGATGCTTCATCGCTTCCCAGGATGACAACTCCCCATCCTCATGATTCTTCCCCTATGAAAAAGCTACATCAATAATTTTATTTCCGGATGTAATAGTTACTAGAACTTTTTTTGAACTTTAGGTAACATTTATTAAAACTCAAATAATAGAAACTTTATCTACAAGAATGGATACAAGAAAAATCAGAAATACATCTATTCATATATCATTGGACTTCAACATAATCGCTCGATCGTGGAACTTTGGAAATCCATCCATCCTTACATCATTCGACTTCAACACAATTGCCTAATCATCGAACCACGTGTTCTTTTCAGCTTATCACTACTACTTAAAAATACGAGTTGGTGGTCGTATGTCCGTTCTTCCTCATCTCTCCGTAGTCATCTGATCTGACCACAAGATAAAATCTGAGCCATCCGTCTCACACACCTTCCCTCCTCTCTCTCTCTCTCTCTCTCAGTCAAACTACCCCTCTCCCTCCACTTCCTCTTTAGTTTTTTCCTCATTCCTCCTCCCCTAATTAAGCCAGAACGCCTCCACTCCTCTCCTCTTTGGTGAATCTAGGGTTAGGATCATTCAATCTGGTCATCTCCTCGTTGGCGGCCAGCGCCAGCGACGACGATTCCCACTGCCGCCATCTTTCTCCCCCACGCCTCCGCCCTCCATACCGCCGATGCGTCACCATCATCCTTCCCAAACTGCTCCCCCGCGGCAGCTCACCTGCCAGCGGAAGCTACACCATGTCAACAACATCGATGTCAGGCTCGCCGACCTCGACGTCACATCCTCCTCACCACCTTCCAAGGGTTGCGTTCGATGCCGTCAGGCTCCAGTTGGACCCTGATCTCGAGGTCCACCAGCACGGCGCATGGCATAGCCCCACCACCGAGGTCGGCGTCATCGCCCATGCTTCACTCGTTATCGTTGTCGTTACCCAGGATGAGATAATTAGAGACGACAGAGTCAACGGGGATCATGGAGGGTGGGGGGTGAGAAGACGACACCATCATCGTCGTTGCACATGCTGAGGTAATGTGATTGATAAATTTTTTCCTTGCACATGCCACTGCCGCCTGCATAGCAGCAACAGACACCCGCGGGGGCTGTGCACAACGTCATGATGGCGTGTGAGGTAGCACTAGAGGCCACGCTGCTGCCCTGCCTCTCGCGCGCGAGCTGTAGGTCTATCCCTTTAATCCTCCCACCAGAGTACATGGAACCAACCTATAATCCCCTCTCCTCTCACCATTGCCAACCTCTGCTCTGCACGGTCTTGTCATCGGCCAAGATTCATGGTGTTTGGTTGGTCGTCGGTGCCTCGCATGCGAGGTGTTCATTATTTTGCCTACAAGATAGGGGTGGTGCTCATTATTCATTCTTGCGGAAGATCAAGCCTTGCATGCACATGACCAGTTTAAAGTGGTAAGATTACTACAAATTGAATCTCTATAGTTTAACTTTTTGTGTTACTGGTGCCAAATTTGAGATGATGATTATGTACGTTTTTTTGTTGTCGGTTCCATGTCAAGCAGTTGATGTTGAGAGGCACGCGAGGGATTCATTGGAGGCTACCAAGAAGCTCCAGTCCTACTTCATCAGTCTGCAGTGCGAGGACCTGCCAACCACAGAAGAAATGCTTTGGATGGTACATTCAACAACAACTTAACCTAGAAACCACCTCGTCCTTCTCTTTTTCTTGGAATGATATGTGAGTTTTGATGTCTTGTGAGCTATGGATGGTTGTGTATTTGCGCATATTAACTGCGAGTTCTGAGTCTTTGCGAGCATTGCCGTATATTTGCATTATTGTGGTCTACCTCTCCCTTGTTTATGGGATGCACATTCCTGGCTAGGAGCTCGGATGCAGAACATTGATTATTGGTTTCTCAATGCACACGAAGGTAATTATATGGATCCCACCGTGAGAAATACAATTCTTCTAGTGCTATTTTTTGTCTAGCATTGGCGAACTTTCCCTTTGGCTTGTTTGGCTTTGAGAGTGCATATTTATCTTCAGGTGTCTAGCCAATTGGGCCTTGTGGACATTTTCTAATTATATCAGCTATTGCTTGGTTGCTTTGCTGTGTAAACAATTCTGTGTTGGATATATTCATGGTGTCCCTCCAAGGACCTACAAACCTGTCCTAATATCTCAGGTTTTTCCTAAGATCAGTTGCTGGTAAGAATAGCCACCAGAATTAGCTACCTTATTTTTCACATTGTTTTTGTTAAAGTGCAACTTTGCAAATAGAATCACATCTCCTACAAAATAGTCGATACTGGTGCTATCAAATTTACATGTCCAATATACGCAGGATTGTGTTTAGTTCCTGTTATGGTGGATTTTATTACAAGTTATGAGTTCTGTAAGAGATCCATCTTTTGTTCATTAATCTTTGCAAGCACGAGGTACTTGAATTGATTTGTAAGCGAGCTATAAGCACTGTTGGTAAACCACAATGTAGTCACAATTTTTGATACTTTTTCAATGATAAATTCCACTTTTTAATGCTTGTTGAGAGATTTTTGGTTGTAGCTTTGCAAAGGGAAAAAATATGTATATAGTATGAAATGATAAAATATATAAGTTGTAGACTTTACAGGAGTGATGACATTTACATAAGCCAGTATATTATTTTGTCATCTTATCTACTGGTGCTTTTACATGTTCATCCTTTTACAAGTTCCAAGTACGGGTAGGAGAATTTTGGTACAAGTTTTGAAGAAGTGGATTTCACAAGCCCATGGTATTAGCATTGCAAAAGCATGCGTTGCATCACAATTGTGTTATGAGAATAAAAAAATCTAGGGTCCACTGAAATGCCATTCGGCCAAAATCTCTACTATTATATAAAGAGGAGTTGGTGGTGGGTTGTCCATTCTCCTTCGTCTCTCAGCCGTCCATTCTCCTTCGACTCTTCATAGTCATCCAATCTCACGATCCCCCTCCCACTCGCGCAGTCTCCTCCACAACCGCTCCCGATGATTAGAAAACCTCCCTTCTCTCAGGCACATCTCAACTCCCCCTCTTAAGCGAATCCCCTTCTGCCTCTCGCTCTCACGCGATGCCCTTCTCCCTTCCGCTTTTACCCTATCCATCACCGTCGCTCCCCTCGCTCACCCCTCCCTCGCTCCCATTTCCCTCGCTCCCGCTCCCCTTTACCCAAGCGCCGAGGCCTCCTCGAGCAGGAAGGAGACACCGCCGCCCCGATCTACCGCATCGGCGGCCCCTCATCGCTGGCGGCCTCCCTGGCTCCCTTTGGTCTCCCTCGACCTCCAGTCGGCCCTGGCTAACCCTGCCACCCTCGTCGCCAGCGGCCTCTCTGGCTCCCCTAGTCTCCCTCGACCTCCAATCGACCCCGGCTAGCCCCGCCACCTCCACCTAGCGCCGTGCTGTCCCAAGACCTTCCTTTCCTCCACTATTGCCACCTCTGAGTTCAACACCATCTACCCTCGCCAAATCTGACCTGCCGATGGTTGGATCTAGTCAGGCCTAGCTGGATCTGGTCGCCATCCTTGCCTTCTCCACTAGCGACCCAACTCCACCTGAGGGCACCATGGCCTTCACTTCCCTCCTCTGTTTCTAATTGGGAGTGTCGATGTGAAGGCGGAGGAGTGCCTGGCGGAGATGGAGCTCGTGGTGGCAGCGGATGAAAAAAGCGAGCCTCGACTGTTCTACCTATTTTTGTCACCTGTGTTCTCCTCTCTGATGCTGCGAGTCCAACTGGTGGAACTGCTCGTGCGTCGCCCACTTCGTTCCTCCTCGCCCGTGCCTCTGTCTCCTCCCCTTCGATCAGCTCGCTCCTCTCGTTCTCTCCCTCTCCTCTCTCCCAGCCACTGCCAATTCCACCGTCGCTCCACTTACCGTGATGGTACTCCAACAAGCTCTTGTGTAGACACCCATCCTATTAGCCAATGTCCTTCTCTCATTCCCCATCCACGGTGGCTCACTCGACCGTGCTCCTGTACCATCACCTTCTACTCTCCGATAGTCTGCTGCCCCTCTATGAATCTACAGGATGTGTTCCTCTATGAATCTATAGGGTGTGTTCCTGTTTCCCAAATCAACCCCTTAAAAGTTAAAATCTATCCTTGCATGTATGCTTTTCGGAATCCCTGTCTCATAAGCTTCAACCCATCTAGATTTTATTGACATGCATGGTCATTTGGAAAGTTTTGGGATGGAGAAGCACTGGAGCAGGGTAAGTTCATCCTCTTTCTTGCCTAAATCAACCCATCAAATTATGAAATCTATCCTTGCATGTGTACTTTTCGCATTTCCCATCTCATGACCTTGCCATCCATCTGGGATTTATTGGCATGCATTGCCATTGGGGAGTTTTGAGGCGGAGCAGCATATTGAAACTGCTCAACATTTGGCATGGCACGACGATCTCAGCAGGAGGCAGTGGCTCGATGAGGCGACAATCACTGGCAGCTAGCCACAGCGAGGTCGCTGATCCTCTTGGTGTACTCCTTATTCTCCCTTCCCTTTCCTCTACACATCCCTCTTTGTCTTTACACCCCGTCGTATTTCCATGCCTCCCCTCTATTCTTGTCTTTGTTTTTGCTTGGTACAGATTTCTTCAAGATTTTTTGGGCCAACAAATGAATAGGTCAATTCGAGGTGCATCTTTTAAATCTATTGTTTCATATTTATGTAACTGGATAGCCTGCTAATTGCTCGATAGTGTTGGATATAATCTTGTTGTTGAGCATGGTCATAGTCGAGTACTAGGTGTGTTTGAGTACTGTGTGGTCGTTGTCGAGTACTTGTTGTGTTCGAGTACTGCGTGATCGTAGTCGAGTATTTGGTGTGTTCAAGTACTATGTAGTTGGTGTGTCTGAGTATGTGTAGGAGTTGAAGACCCAGAGTCAGAGAGCGGTCGAAAACTCCAGACCGGTTGAAGTTGTGGTCGATGCCATGGTCGATGCTATGGTCGAACCGTGGTTGATGCCATGGTCAAAGGAGTGGTCGAAGCCACAGTAACTCATTCGATACTCGGCGAAGTACTGTCACAATCGTTAGTCAAACTATGTTGTGGTTGATGGTTGATAGTCGTAGCTATAGTGGTCGATGGTCGTAGCTATAGTGGTCGATGCTCAATGGTCGTAGCTACAGTAGTCGATGATCAATGGCCGTAGCTACAGTGGTCGATGGTCGTAGCTACAGTGGTCGATGGCTGTACCTACAGTGGTCAATGGTTGATGGTCGTACCTACAGTCAACAGTCGATGCTGGAAGACCTGTGTGGTCAGAGATGTAGTCGAGGTGCTGTGGTCGACAAGCCTTGGTCGGTGAAGTGGTCGACAAGGTGCCGTCGAATACGGTGGTCGTAGCCAATGGTCGAAGGCAGTGGTCGTAGTTAGTGGTCATAGCTAGTGGTCGTAGGCAGTGGTCAAAGCCAGTGGTCGTAGCCATGGTCGTCGTATCCACAGTGGTCGTAGTTACAGTGGATGTAGCTACAGTGGTCGTAGCTACAGTGGTTGAAGTTATGGTCGAAGGCATGGTCAACAAACTGTGGTCGAAGCTATGGTTGAAGGCATGGTCGATGCCGAGGTCGAAGCCACGGTCACAGCTACAGTAAGATGATCGGTGCTCAAAGACCTGTGTGGTCAAAGATGCGGTCAAAGAATTATGGTCGACAAGTCGTAGTCGGTGAAGTGATCGACAAGACATGGTCGAGAAGACGTGGTCATGAGGTGTGGTCGAAAACACCATGGTCAAAGGTATGGTCAAAACTATGGTCGAAACTGCAGTTGGAGGACTCGAAGCCTGTGGTCGTGGTCGTGGCACCGTGGTCGAAGGCATGGTCAAAGCTATGGTTGAAACTGCAGTTGGAGGACTCGAAGCCTGTGGTCGTGGTGCCTGTGCGTGGAGTCGAAGAACATGGTTGCGGTTATAGCTGCGACGAGTATTGTAGCAGTTGTTTGCAGCTAGTCACTGTAGCAATTGTTGGTCACTGTAACAGTCGTAAGCATACTGCACGGTGTGGACATGCGGCTGAGCAGCATCGGCAGGTGGCTGGTAACTGTAGTAGTCGCCAGGCGGCAGAGCGGCGTGGGCACTACTTTTAGCAGCGTGCTTTAATAATAACTACATTTTCCTGGCCTTTGTGCTTCCCTGCATGTCATCTATGCGTTGTGCAAAGGAAAGCTATGTTGGATAAGGTGAGAAGTAGCATATATGAATGCTAAGCTATGCTTGCATAGATTCTTTCAAGTGAAAAATAGTTGTGCATGTTAAGATATGCGTGCCATGTTTTTGCTGTTATTTGCTAATACATGGTTCTGCCATTTTTGTGTAAAGCAAAAACAAGTTGTCATCAAATTAGTGTCATGCCTTTGTTAAAGCACATACATTACACTTGAAGTGCTAATTGTCCATTCTTTAGGTCATTGGTATAAAGATGTCGATGTTTCCCCATATTCTTTTTTATATCAGTATCATGCCTTTGTTAAAACACATATATTACATTTGAAGTGCTATTTTCCATTCTTCAGGCCATTGGTGTAAAAATATCGGTGTTTCCCTATGCTTTTTTTAGTTAGGATCCTGCCACTGGGAGAGGTGCAATTGGAGGGAGGATGTATTGTTATATTGCTAGACTATATGATCACTTAATAGCGGTAATTTTTTATACTATGTTGTGGTTGCCTAAATGAGGGCATGTTTTGTTGTTTCAAAACTTTCGATTTACTAGCTGAATGCCCATGCATTACTACGGATTTTAAAAGTTTATCATACTACTTGTTTTGAAATTAACGGGTGGTAAAATTTTTAGAATATACATACAAAAATATCTTTTAAAACATTTTTAAATCCGTAGGAACGCACGAACATTCAATTAGTGATTTATGACTTATGACTTCTCTTAAATAGACAAACGAAACATCTTCTTTGCCGTTGTGTCGAAGCAACTTATCGAGACAATCTTCTCAAAACGTATTATCAATTTATTAGTATTCAATTTATTCGTACAAACGCTTATGTTAAAATAAAAAATCATCTGCTGCAAACATAATACATCAAATATATCAAGCGCAGCCAAAAAAGTGCTTCCAAAATAAGAAAAAAAAACCGGTTGGTCCCTTACTTTTGTACTGTGAGCGATCCATACCGTCGAGTCCGGTCCAACGGGCCGGCACGAGCAACCAGCTCGTTATCAGCCGCACCAGGTTCGTCTCCGCCGCCCGACGCGAGCGGCCGCCGGGCTGTCGCCAATGGAACCACCACCACCACGGCCTCCTCCTCCGCCACCCACCCTCCCCTCCGTCCTCGCCCACCTCCGCTCCCTCCTCTCCGCCGCCGCCTCCGCCCTTTCCTCCCTCCCCTCCCCTCTCCTCCCCAACTCCGACACCACCACCACCACCACCACCACCTCCTCCTCCTCCTCCTCCACCACCACCCCCTCACCTTCGCCCACCACCAACGCACTCCCACCCCTCCCCTCCTCGCCCACCTCCGCCATCTCCATCCCCCTCCCTGCCGCGCCCGCGCCCTACTCCGACTGCCCCGCCGTCGTCCGCACCACCACCACCACCCCACCCCCCGACTCCTCCTCCCTCCCTGCCTTCCTGGCCGCCGAGTGCGCAGACTTCTTCTCCTCTACTACCGTCCCGACCCTCTCCTCTCCTCCCCGCATCCTCCCGTCGGAGCTCTGCCTCCTGCGCCGGGAGGTGGATTCTTGGGGCAGCCACCACCTCCCGGGTGCCTACTCCTACGCCGTGGCCCGCGTGGCAGCGGCCTTGCGGTCCGGTGTCCCGCAGTGGGAGTCCGAGCTGCGTCGGTGGGTGCTCACGAGCTCGTCGAGGTACGGGGTCGTGATTGATGCGATGACTCGGGACCATGTGTTTGTGCTGGTCAGGCTGTGCCTCAAGGTGGTGGCGGCAGAGGCGGGCTGCTCGCTGGAGCGGGCGTGGAGTGGGGAGCGCGGAGGATCTTGTTTTGATCCGAGGGCTATGAGGTTTGAGTGCCCGAGTCTGGTTGGGGGCGTCTCGTGGCTAGCCACGCAGCTCGGGATTTTGTATGGGGAGGGTAATGGTAGATTCTTCGCGGTTGCGGTTGTCAAGGAGGCAATGCTGCGGATGGGGTCTTGTTTGGCTGTTGGCGTTGGAGATGGTGTTGGCGGCAGTAGAGGCGGAGAGGCAGGAGCTAGCGGAGGTGCTGGTGAAAAAGGAAGTGATTCGGGCGATGTTGGGGCAGGCCCTGTTTTTGTTTCCCAGGTTGCTGCAGCCATCGCGGCGTTGCATGAGAGGTTCTCCCTGGAGGAGAATATCAGGACTTTGCAAGCACCACGGCCACCAAAATATCAGCTGTATGCTTTCTTGAAACTCTGTGTTGTACTTAATCCAGCATTGCTTATTATAGTTGTAGCATACTATACTAGAAAGACTGAAGGAATATGCTCATGCAGCTCTTAACATTGTGAGGATGCTTGGTAATAATGAAATAAAGATGATACTGTTCAGTAAAAAGTCGTAGCAATTCTTTTAAGTAGAAATTTAACATCACTAGTTTTCTACCTCTAGCTCTCGGTCCCAAATTCTTAATGGAGGATAAATATGTTTAATTTCCTGTGCTTCTCATCATTCTGTATTCATATATTTTTGTTGCTCCTTTACTCAGTTACACATATAAATACATTACTCACTTCGTACCTGCATACGCTGTGTGTGTGTGTGATGACAACCTGTATGTAGATACTCACCCAGTGGCTCACATATTGTGGAGGCTATATCCAGGGTTCTAAAAAGCGGTATGCGGTGTTCGTTCAGTCACCCACCTAATAGTGATTATACGGCCTAATTGGCCATTATGTGGTAACAGGTAGGGGCACCCATTCCTGGTATGTGGGCTAGTATACGGCCTAGTAGACCCATTTTGATCTTGTTAAAGTAGCATGTTGTACACAGATGCTCATATGCAGGTAAAGCTATTAATTGCTGGTAATTAGTAGTCATTTACAGTATGTTCCTCCAGATTGTGATTAGTTTTCCATGGTTTTGTAAAACTTTCCAACCCTAACCAATACATTCGATTCTTGCTAGATTACTTGAATATTCTCGAGCACTGGAACAAGGCCATGATGAGCGGTTGAAGCGACCAAACTACAGAGCTGTTCTGGAGTATGATGGAATTCTATCACGTCGAGTAGAGAGCCAGGTAAAGACATGCAACCACTCCATTGAAAGTAGTTTTCCAGAATCCAGATGCCACACTGATGTTTCTCTATTTTCCAGTGGCTTCTTGAGTTTACTAACCTATTGGTGATACAAATATACAGTTCTTCTGGATAGTACTTATTTAAAATTTATATTGGATCATTCAGAGTAGCACTATGGTGTACTTATTTAAAATTTATATTGGATCATGCAGAGTGGCACTATAGTTTTTCTGAACCTTAATTGAGCTGTAGGTACTATTTCTATTTGACAGACATGCTTATTCTCTTCGTTTTACTAGTTAATAAAGCAATGTTTGCTCATTTGTTATAAAACATAATACATTATCTCAGTGTATTGCTATTTGCTAAAATGTACATACGCAGCGATTTAAAGATACATGTAATTAAAATTTAAGAATGATGTGTTGATAAAGGATTGAAAATTAATAAATTATAACTACTCCTTGATTTAGTAGACTTTGGTTTGGTCTCTGTGACTCTGTAGAAGATAGTATTAAACATTTACTAACCTCTCTTTATCACTTCTGAAAAGGAATCTGGTAGAGCCAAGACAAGGGAGGAGCTCTTAGCTGAAGAACGAGATTACAAGCGGAGAAGAATGTCTTACCGCGGCAAGAAAGTGAAGCGAAATCCGACAGAGGTACATTTGAAATCTGTAAATAGTTTCATCCGTCTTCATCATCCTAAAGATATCAAATCTTTTAGTGGAATATAGATGTTATTTTCTGAGGTAGAACATGATGAATAAGTCCCTGTACTGTGGTCTTTGTGGGGCTGTGGTAGTTTTTTTGTTTTTTGACTGCTTTAGGACAGCATCTGCTTTTGCTTTAGGACAGCATCTGCTTTTAGGACAGCATCTGCTTTTGCTTTAGGACAGCATCTGCTTTTAGGACAGCATCTACTTTTAGGACAGCATCTGCTTTTAGGACAGCATCTGCTTTTGCTTTAGGACAGCATATTGACCGCTTTAGGACAGCATCTAGGATAGCATCTTAGCATATGCTTGGCTGGTTCTCAGCCTATAAATATGTATCTCCAACCCCTCAGGTTGGTATGGCATTGTGTGAGCAATAAACAAGAAAACTTGCCCCATCTCCTAGTGTCATCCTCTCCATGAGAGTAAGGATCTTGCTATCACCAAGAGCAAGAGTCCAGCGACTAACAAGTGGTATCAGAGCTTTAGTATCCTGTAGCCTGAGCATCTCCTGCTCATCTCCTTCTCCGGCCTCGCAGCAGCCCCGGCCGGTAGCAGCAGCAGCTCCGGCTGTCCCCGCTCACTCCTCTCCGGAGACGGACGGCAGCTCGTCAGAAGCAGCCCTCTCTCCACGCAACAGCCCCCCAGTAGCGCGCCATGTCCGTAGGGCAGTCTCAGCGCTCGGTCGCCTCGAGCATGCGGCGTCAGCAGACGGCCGAGCTCGTCGCGGCAGAGCAGCGCGAGCGAGCGGCGGCAGAGACCGCTGCGGCGGCGGAAAGGGCGTCAAGGCTGGCAGCGGCGGAGCTGGCAGCAGCCAGGGCGGAGGTGGAAGCAGCGGCGGCGGCAGATGCAGCGCGTGCGGCAGCAGCAGAGGTCAAGGCTCTGCGCGGCAGCAACAGCAGCTCCGGCTCTGTTGATGGCGGCGCCGACGCGGACCCTCAGCTGCTGGAGAGGGAGGCAGCGCAAGGGCGAGCGGCGCAATGGGTAGCCGCGCACGCCCACGAGCGCGGCGGCAGCCCAGACAGGCGCGGACGCGCCGGCGGCGCTCCTGGAGGAGGCACGCACGGCGGCAGCGTACGGGTCGACGGAGAGCGCGGCCCTCACAGGCAACGTGGCTCTCTCTCCCCGGTTCGGTACCGTGGTCACCACGAGTACCAGGCTGTCGTCAGGGACGTCGGCCCCGGCGGCGGGTGGCCTACCCTCACCAAGACCAACTACGTCGAGTGGGCTGCGGTGATGAGGGTGAAGCTCCAGGTGCGGCATATGTGGGATGCAGTCCGGTACGGCGACGTCGACTACGACCAGGATCGACGGGCGCTGGATGCTCTCATCGCCGCAGTCCCGCCCGAGATGCAGTTCTCGCTTACCAACAAGCGGACTGCCAAAGAGGCTTGGGACGCCATCGCTGCAGCACGCATCGGCAGCGACCGCGCCCGCAAGTCTACACTGCAGGCACTACGCACGGAGTGGGAGCACCTGGCCTTCAAGCCAGGTGAGGACGTTGATGACTTTGCTCTCCGTCTCAACACTCTGTTGCAGAAGTTGGTGCAGTTCGGTGACGATACCTACGGCGAAGAGAGAGCTGTGGAGAAGCTCTTCCGCTGCGTCCCCGAGAAGTACAAGCAGATGGCTCGCTCGATCGGGTCTCTGCTGGACCTCTCCACGATGACCATCGAGGAGGCGTTGGGTCGCCTCAAGGTCGTCGACATCGATGAGCCACAGCGCCCCTCGGGACCCGTCACCATTGGCGGGAAGCTCCTCCTCACTCGGGAGCAGTGGGATGCCGGCCAAGGTGACAAGAAGAAGGGGGAGCCTTCTTCCACGACAGGCGGCCGCAAGAGTGGCAAGCGCGGCAAGCCGCGCAAAGGCGCCCAGGGCGGCGATGCTGGCAAGCAAAAGCCGGCACGAGACGACTCTTGCCACAACTGCGGCAAGCTTGGTCATTGGGCCAAGGAGTGTCGACAGCCACGACGCGGCCAGGCCCACGTCGCGCAAGCGGAGGAGCAGCCGGTCCTGTTCATTGCTCATGCGAGCATCGAACTACCTCCAGCGGCACCGGCCGCAGTGGCTCTCCTCCACCTTGACGAGCCAAAAGCACACGCCCTCCTCGGCGACAGTTCCGGCAATGACAAGACCGACGGGTGGTGCCTCGACACCGGCGCCACCCACCACATGACCGGGCGGCGGGAGTTCTTCTCCGAGCTCGACTCAGGCGTTCGAGGCACCGTCAAGTTTGGCGATGCCTCCGCCGTGGAGATCAAGGGCGTCGGCTCTGTCGTCTTCGTCGCCAAGACTGGCGAGCACCGGCTGCTCACCGGCGTCTACTACATCCCCGACCTGCGGAACTCCATCATCAGCTTGGGACAGCTGGATGAGAACGGCTCGCGTGTCGAGATCGAGCACGGGGTGCTGCGGATTTGGGATCTTCGACGCCGCCTCCTTGCCAAGGTAACTAGAGGCGCAAATCGACTCTACACTCTTCACGTGCAGGTGGCACAACCCATCTGTCTCGCAGCTCGTCGGGACGACGAGGCGTGGCAGTGGCACGAGCGCTTTGGGCACCTTCACTTCGAGGCCCTGAAGCGGCTCAGTGCCACGGAAATGGTGCGAGGCCTGCCGTGCCTTGACCATGTGGAGCAGCTCTGCGACGTCTGCGTGTTGACGAAGCAGAGGCGACTCCCCTTTCCCCAGCAGGCGAGTTTCCGAGCCAAGGAGAGGCTCGAGCTCGTGCACGGGGACTTGTGTGGCCCGGTGACACCGGCCACACCAGGAGGACGACGCTACTTCCTGCTGCTCGTCGACGACCTCTCCCGCTACATGTGGGTGATGGTCCTCGGCAGCAAGGGAGAGGCTGCGGACGCCATCAGGCGCACGCAGGCTGTTGCGGAGGCGGAGTGCGGCCGCAAGCTGCGCGTGCTGCGCACAGACAACGGCGGCGAATTCACGGCGGCTGAATTCGCGTCGTACTGCGCTGATGAGGGCATTCAGCGCCACTACTCCGCGCCGTACAGCCCGCAGCAGAACGGCGTCGTCGAGCGGCGCAACCAGACGGTTGTGGGGATGGCTCGGGCCCTCCTCAAGCAGAGGGGGATGCCGGCTGTCTTCTGGGGAGAGGCGGTGGTGACGGCCGTCTACATCCTCAACCGCTCGCCTACCAAGGCGCTCGACGGCAGGACGCCGTACGAGGCTTGGCATGGGCGCAAGCCGGCGGTCTCCCACTTGCGGGTCTTCGGCTCCCTCGCGTTCGCCAAGGAGCTTGGCCACATCGGTAAGCTCGACGACAGGAGCACTCCGGGAGTGTTCATCGGCTACGCGGAGGGCTCGAAGGCCTACCGCATCCTCGACCCTGACACACAGCGAGTCCGCATCTCGCGTGACGTTGTGTTCGACGAAGGGCGAGGCTGGACGTGGGACAAGGCGGTGGACGACGGTTCGACTTCGACTCTCAGGGACTTTGTTATCGACTACGTCCACTTCGAGAGAGCCGGGGGAGCTAGCAGCTCGTCTTCACCGAGCTCGTCCACCTCGACACCTTGCTCGCCACCAGCTCCGGCGAGTGCTCCACCACCTTCGGCACCGGCTACGCCCCACTCTTCACCACCGGCTCACCACTCTCCTGCACCGGCGGCCACACCACCGGGATCGGCCCCAACAGCTTCGGTCCACGACGAGCAGCGCATGGTGGAGTTCGCTACTCCGCTATCTCACGACGAGGACCGCGTCGACGTCTACCACGACGACGAACCTCTGCGCTATCGTACCATGGACAACATCCTCGGCGAGTTGCCCGTCCCTGGACTGGCGCAGCGCGACTTCGAGGCGGAGCTGCACTTGGCGTGCGACGACGGCGAGCCTCGCTCCTTCGCTGAGGCGGAGGGAGACGCGGCGTGGCGTGTCGCGATGAAGCAGGAGATGGACGCCGTCGAGCGGAACCGGACGTGGGAGCTGGCGGATCTTCCTGCCGGTCACCACGCGATCACCCTTAAGTGGGTGTTCAAGCTGAAGCGGGATGAAGCCGGCGCCATCGTCAAGCACAAGGCTCGCTTGGTAGCACGAGGCTTCGTGCAGCAGGAGGGGGTCGACTTCGATGACGCCTTCGCACCCGTCGCGCGCATGGAGTCCGTTCGTCTTCTCCTCGCACTTGCAGCTCAGGAGGATTGGCGCGTCCATCACATGGACGTCAAGTCCGCCTTCCTCAACGGCGATTTAAAGGAGGAGGTCTACGTCCGTCAGCCGCCGGGATTCGTCATCCCCGGCAAGGAGGGCAAGGTTCTCCGCCTGCGCAAGGCCCTCTACGGCTTGCGGCAGGCACCACGAGCCTGGAACGCTAAGCTGGACTCCACCCTCAAGCAAATGGGGTTCCAGCAGAGCGCACACGAGGCTGCGGTCTACCGGCGGGGCAAAGGCGGCAATGCTCTGCTGGTAGGCGTCTACGTCGACGACCTGGTGATCACCGGCTCCAAGGAGGCCGAGGTCGAGGCGTTCAAGGCGGAGATGAAGACCGCCTTCCAGATGAGCGACTTGGGGCTCCTCTCCTTCTACCTGGGGATCGAGGTCCACCAGGACAGCTCCGGTATCTCCCTTCGTCAGACCGCCTACGCCAAGCGCACCGTCGAGCTGGGCGGGCTCACCGACTGCAACCCAGCCCACACTCCTATGGAGGAAAGGCTGAAGCTGAGCCGCGACAGCACGGCGGAGGAGGTGGACGCGACGCAGTACCGGCGCATCGTGGGCAGCCTTCGCTACCTCGTCCACACGCGTCCGGATTTGGCGTTCGCCGTCGGCTACGTTAGTCGGTTCATGCAGCGACCGACGACGGAGCATCAGCAGGCCGTAAAGAGGATCCTCCGCTATGTTGCGGGCACCTCCGACTACGGCTTGCACTACCCGAGGTGTCCCGGCGCGGCACACTTCATCGGGTACAGCGACAGCGACCACGCAGGCGACATTGACACCAGCAAGAGCACAAGCGGGATTCTCTTCTTCCTCGGCAAGTGCCTCGTTAGCTGGCAGTCAGTCAAGCAGCAGGTGGTGGCCCTGTCTAGCTGTGAGGCCGAGTACATAGCGGCTTCCACCGCTTCGACTCAGGCGCTCTGGCTCGCTCGACTGCTTGGTGATCTCCTCGGCAGGGACACTGAAGCAGTGGAGCTCAGGGTGGACAGCAAGTCCGCTCTAGCCCTGGCAAAGAACCCCGTTTTTCATGAACGGAGCAAGCACATCCGGGTGAAATACCATTTCATCCGAGGCTGCTTGGATGAAGGAAGCATCAAGGCAAGCTACATCAACACCACGGATCAGCTTGCGGATCTGCTCACCAAGCCTCTTGGAAGGATCAAGTTCCTTGAGCTCTGCTCCAAGATCAGGATGGTTCGATCCTCCCACAAGACAACGCACAAGACTTAGGGGGAGAATGATGAATAAGTCCCTGTACTGTGGTCTTTGTGGGGCTGTGGTAGTTTTTTTGTTTTTTGACTGCTTTAGGACAGCATCTGCTTTTGCTTTAGGACAGCATCTGCTTTTAGGACAGCATCTGCTTTTGCTTTAGGACAGCATCTGCTTTTAGGACAGCATCTACTTTTAGGACAGCATCTGCTTTTAGGACAGCATCTGCTTTTGCTTTAGGACAGCATATTGACCGCTTTAGGACAGCATCTAGGATAGCATCTTAGCATATGCTTGGCTGGTTCTCAGCCTATAAATATGTATCTCCAACCCCTCAGGTTGGTATGGCATTGTGTGAGCAATAAACAAGAAAACTTGCCCCATCTCCTAGTGTCATCCTCTCCATGAGAGTAAGGATCTTGCTATCACCAAGAGCAAGAGTCCAGCGACTAACAGAACATTACTCAACATGCCGTTGTGTACAGCATGATTCCCTGTTTAGGCTCTTCAGACAGGGAAAGTCACCTCGGTATAATTTCTTATCTAAATTTGATTAACTCTCATTTCTTTGTTTGTCCTAAATTTTCAATTTTAGGTTAATTGCACTTTGATTTCTTAATCAATTGATGCAACCCTTGTGCATGTTGTCCCACCTCTTGTTCAGTTGATTTCTGAAACTTGCCTTCATCAAGATATAGATCTGATGTTTTTTCCTTTCTCTTGAAGATATTAAGAGACATTATTGATGAGCACATGGAGGAAATCAAACAGGCAGGAGGGGTTGGTTGCCTTGTGGAAGCTCCTGTTGATATTGCACAAAATATGCTTAAGAGGAACTCTCATAGAGGCACGTACCAAGGAAGTTATTATCCTACAAGCAGTTCATATGATAAGGCGGTTTTGGGTTCTCGATCACCTAGTTGTGATAACTCACCACGTGCTGATTCTTTTGGAAGAGTTTCATCAAGGAGCCGTGACGCAAGGGATTCATATAGGAACTTAAGATATGAAACTGGTGGACACCAAAACCAAAATGTTTCTGAGCATGAGAACAGAGGGATTAAAGAATCAGAAAGTGCAATAGATCAAAGCTATTCTGACCAGCATGAGAACAATAGATATCAAAGAAACTCCAATGATCATAGGAAATATGGTTATAAGTACAGAAAGGATGTCTCAGAATACCATTCTGAATTAAGTGATTGCACAACATTGTCAACACGAACACCAAAATCCTCGGGGACAGAATATGACCGCATGTTAGGACATAGAAGTATCGATAGAAGTAGAACTAGTCATAGCCGACATAGATCAGTGTCGAATCAAGATCAGTTCAGTGATAGATATGATCCCCAAAGCAGATATTGATGGAGATCCTCCAACAAGCATGCATTATGATGTCTCTGAAGGAAACCTTGAAATATACCATGATGAGATACATCCTTGTGAACATCGTATAAGAAAGTGTGATCTCCATCACTGAAGGAAATAGGCACCATATTTCTTTTATTAATGTCAGGTATGCTTACTTGAATTTTGTGTTCTTTTTAGCATTTGGCACTTATTTTTGCACTTCTGTTTGACATGATCTTGCAGTATACTACATAATACAGGCATCTCGGTTAATAGCCTTCAGCTGTATCCTTTTCTGTATCCTCATGCAGAAAATGTTTTACTACTTCTGCAGCTATTCCAGTTAAAATTTGTTACAGTTTCTTTACTACTTCTGCAGCTATTCCAGTTAAGCTGTTCACTGTTAATTCTTTCTCTTGTTTACAAATAATATTCATTTACACCATTCAATTTTCTTGCTAGTTTTAATATTATAGAGCCAAACTATCTTGTGATTATCAGTCAAACATATATTTGAACTTCATGTAAGGTGGCACAGTTTTCTTGATCATTGCCAATCTTTCAGGAGGACTTTCTGTTGGTTTTCAAGCATGCATTCAAAATAACTTTTGTTCTGGAATTCTACCCATTTTAGTTATGAGCTGACACAGGAACTTCAGTTGATTGCTTTTACTTGGTGAGAGTGCTTGGCATACATAATTTTTTCTTCAGTTGTCTGCCTGAGTTGCCCGAGTTCATCTTTGCCTGTCTAGTATTAATGCTACACATACAGAACTAGTTGATATATTTGGTTCGTGCTAAATTGTGTGGATGTGTAGTTTTTAGTTTTTACAATGAGCTTCATAAGCGAAGGCCAGACTTGGTATGCCACAATGGTAGTAGGGGCAAATTTACTTTTGTCTGCCTGAATTTTTTAGATAACGTGTCTACTCATAGGTGGGTTATAATGGGGTTCTCGCACATGTGAGGCACTTGAACATAAGAAAAAAGTGATGTAGGTAGCAGGTACTACTAAAGTAGGGTTCAACATATGCCAAGACATAGCCAATTGCAGCTTTTAACTGCTTGAACAGCCTGGAAATTATCGAACTGGGTTATTTTGATTTTTATTCGGCTTCCACACAGTTGATCTCAAAGCGGTGAATATGTGAAAATTAAAACTTGAACCCTGGAACGAAGTCATTGTCTTCATTCTTAATTTTGAAGTTCTCTCTTCACAGGAATCAGAGTTTTCTAAACTACTATCATTCAATCAAAGCTGTAATGTTTTTGACAAAAAGATTATCAAACTGTACCATTTTTGCAATCGAAATTTATTATTTTATTTTAGTTGCTTATATAAAAATGGGGTGTCTTCATTTATATAGATTTGCATCACCTGACGTTGAGAATGCCATTTGTAAGTTTATATTAATTGAAAGCTACGTCTTCATTGCACTTTGGTTTGTGGTATTTGAGTATCTGTGGTGAGAGCTTAGGTGCTGAATTTGATTGGACTTCATTGCAATAGAAGGATACATGAATTTATAAGTAAAACTTGAAAGTCACGTAGAAGCAAAACACTTTCTTGATTCACCCCTACGTGTGAATTGAGAAATTTTAAAAATAAAAACACTATGGAGTCAGGACCAACACCTGCTTACATATGTGTGCATGTTTTTATATGCATTACTTCATTATGTTGAACCAGGAAAAGGGTGTCAACACTGTAAGGGATGTAAGGATTGATGTACATTTGAATCCTGTAGCCTATGAGGATTGCCTTGATGACAATAATTCCCGTCTTGTATGAAACAAAATTGCCAGTTGACGTTGAATCAATACCTTTTTTGATACATGCCAAAATTCCACTCTAGTACGTATATTGCACATTCAAGGCTGCATCTTATTGTCTATCATGAATTCCCAGAAATCCTTTGGCAATCTTCTTTCAACATATAATTAGTTGCTATTATGTATGTAATGTATATTTCATTTCATGCTGCAACTGTTTTATGATTTGTTGGCATTATGTTCTCTTACCAACCTACTTGTTCTTTGCTTTGTTGTAGGCACATCTCAGCTGGGCATTGAAATCTGATGAACTACTTAGGTAGCAGTCTATTAGCGCAATGGTTTCGCTAGTTTAGCTCCTCTTCCTAGTTCTGCTGTAGTGTTTGTAGACGGTTTCCTATCATTTTGTTGTACTAATTAAATGTGCCTTTCTAATGTCGTACTGCTGCATGCTTGTAGAATTAACGTGATGTAAGCTGGAACATAATTTTGATGACAACGTCACTAAATTCTTATTCAGTATTGCACATCTCCTGATGGTACAGCTCATCGCAATTACAAAGTTTTTACCTTCCGGTATGGCTACTCAAGTGCTTCAGGGTAGCCATCAGAATGTGCTACTGCCGTGTACAGATGTACTCTGTCAAGCATGTTTTGTCTCACGATATGCTAGCGTTAAAAGTCCACTTTGACGTCCATAATTGGTTGCATTCTTCCTTTAGAAAACGAGGCCTTTTGTTAGCCGCACCGTCCCCAAATCTATTGTTCACTGCGGCTGTCTAAATCGGGAGATTCATGTTTTTGCCACTCTTAAGATTGGTCAATTACCTCTGTCACTTACATGTGGGACCGCATGAGCCACTGACAACGGGCTAGGATGGTAAATCTGTTGCCCCTCACCTCATAAGGGTGGCAAAAACATAAATTTTCCGTCTAAATCTGAGTATAACCATGCATTGAGAGACTAAGGTGTTTGTAATGATTTAATGTCTTGCGTTTATGTGGGCAACTTGGAAGAGACTGTTTGCAGTAAGCATAAAACACTCTGTGCTTTTTTTTTCAGGATCGTAAATTTCTAAATCCTCGAATTTCAAACTATTATATTTTGGAATATTTATACACGAAGAACTTCCTATGTTTGTTCTTTGCAAGTGAGGCATTGTATGTTCGCGCGACTCGTATTTCCAGTAGACAATGCCACAGTTCAGAATCCTCAGAATTCCACTTGGAACAGTTTTCAGCGTGGGGTCTTATTTTTGCATGACTTAAGAATTTAAGATACCATCGCTTCATGAGCTTATTTTGCATCACGTAAGAATTTAATAATTTAAGATACCATCCAGACTATGGCCAACTCACTGCAATCTCTACTTAGTCGAAGTACAACTGTCGTCTCTAGTTCCTTGCAGATTCCCATGTAGTCTGGATAATCCACAACGCTCATAACTGCTGCCTAGTTCACCGGAGACTTGGTCATGCTCTGTCCGGCAGTATCTTCATTGCATGTTTTAGCAACAACCTGATCGTCAGAGGAGTTTGAGCCATTAGCTTCATCAGCACTGCCATCTCCTCCAGCTTCATCTGCGTCATCACTGGAAGAATCATTGGAATACTGGGACTCATCAAAGACAGTCCCATGTTGCAAGTTCCTTCGCATTGCTGTGTAAACATCACCGCCTTGAGCGTCTCCACAGAAACTTTGCGTCCGAAAAGAGAATTATTAGACATCTTCCTCTTTTAAGTGCGCATCATCATCCTATGATTAATAATAATTCTTTCTGGTGGGTGGATGTAGGGATGATACTATAGTGGGGTTATGTTAAGGTACCCTTGCATCTCTTTGCAACCATGGCCTTGTTTAGTTCAGTTTACATTTCGATGTTTCTAGGAACGATTAACTATACACTCAATAAAATAGTCATTCAAAGAGGAAAACAATTGACTTGATAATTGATATACGACAAATCAACACATAGATCAATCAGACATTTTCTTTTTTCTTCTTTTTGGGAGAATCCATTAAAGTTTTCCTGGGAGGATTGGTGCATGCATTTATTTCTATCTGAAAAACTAGGCATTTTTTTTTAAAAAAGACAAGGCACTTTAACTTAGTTCAATTGATGTGTATGTGATGAACTTCTGACATAAAATTCCTTCTGTCCATATTCTCGAGTAATCAATAAATGTATAATATACACGTACCTGACGATGGGAAGAAATTTGTTTACGATTAATGGCATCTATGTTCACGATCATGTCTATCTTTTTAGGTCGAGGATGTGAAACAAAATCAACATGTTAGTAGTAAAAGCTTACGAAATTATATCATTATAAACATGTTTTTAGTCAAACTAAGAGAAATTATTAATTTACTCCCTCTGTTGCATAACATAAGTCTCCATTCTCGAGAAGCATCGTCCGTACAATATAAGTTTATTATAGAGATCAAATATGTAGTTATTATAAAATTTTCACAATATACCCATTCTTTAACGCTGAAAAGTGGATTCGTAGGTGCAGTTTGTTGACATTAACTTTTCTTGGATTTAGTACCTCCTTAGTTTGTACGTATATGTAACACCCCGACCCTCCACAGGATCCAAGATGCTACCACTACACCCTTACCGATTCAAAAGTGTTGCTAATTCAACTTTTCTGTTCTTTTTATACCAATATCCACAGATATCAAACCACAATTAACTGTAGATTAATTGCAAAAACAACTAACTTCATATTTCACAAACTATAACATAAACAAGTTTTGGGTTCCACAACCATGTGAGACCCACCAACACGGCTCACTAGCAAACTAAATCAAACAACGAGCCACCAAGACTTAACACTACATTAAACATAAAACCTCAGTGTACGGCTAAACTGTTATTTCACATGTGCAGTGCCAAAAGGACTATCCCCATTCCATGCATGTCGTCGTCATTCACCTAAAAACAACGACAAAGCAAGGGTGAGTCTGGAGACTCAGCAAGTACATGATAAAACAATAACATCACTTTTGCAATTCAACCAATTTCATGAACTGTAAGCTGTAAATCCACTCTATGACTGTAGACTGTAAGCTAAGTCTGTAACTGTATAATGTAAATCAATTCTATGTCTGTAAACTGTAATTCAATCCTATAACTGTAAACTGTAATTCAATTCTATAGTCTGTAAACTGTAAACCAATTCTATGTCGGTAACTGTAAACTGTAAGTCAATGCTGTAACTGTAAACTGTAAATCAAATCTGTAACTGTAAACTGTAAATCAACTCCGTAACTGTAAACTGTAAATCACAACTGTCTGTAACTGTATCACTTTCTCTGTCACTTTCATGCAATGCAATATCATGCAATGCATCTGTATGCTCTGTAACTGTAGCTTATACCGGTATAGCAGAGTGTCCACCCATTGATGGACTACTCATTCACCTCGTCCTCTTTCATACGAGGTCAACCTCCACTCCCGTGGAGTGTCTACCTCTGTATGTCTTATTCAAGAGCACTCCGGACTAGTCATAAAACTTTCTCACCGACCTGGCTCTTATGCATTTTGCTTGATGTAGTATGCTTCAAATATGAATGTCCAATAACGGTACTCATCAAGGTATGATTAGCACAATTCATATACATCATCTCATAAATACTGTAATTCATGGCATGGAAACATGAATAACAAACATTCTGTTGTAGGGGTGGCCCAACCCCCCCGTAACTGGGCCGTGCAACTAGTCCAACACGTAATAGGCCCAATAGTGTAGAGGAATATAACAGTGTAAATATACCAGTGTACCCCCATCCTTTGTAAATGCTAAGGGGTAGAATGGGGATTTCCCATTCTACCCCACTCATATATATAAGCCCCCCAGGAGGGGCAAAGGGGGGGATCCTCCTCTCATTCTCACCACCTCTCCACAGATCTGGCTCTCTCTTCCTCTCCTACCAGTCCCCTCTCTCTCTGTTTGGTCTGTAGCCACAACAGTTGGCGCCGTCCGTGGGGACGACGAAGAGCGAGAAGTTGTGTAAGGGTGCTGCTACCACTGGAAGGAGCTTCTTAGCGTGAGATGAAAGTATCTCAGGTTGCTCATATCATGAGCGTCACAGATAAGTTCTGAGTTCCCATTTCTGTTCCGGATCCAGAGCTAGTTGGGCTTTGCCTGTATTCTCTGCTATGCTTTGTAGGTGATGCATCGAGTAGATCTAGGGCTAGCGGCAGGTCGAGGCTCCGCGCTGGCCGCAACCCGGGGCTCCGCGCCAGTCTCCGCGCCGGCCTCCGCGTCGGCGAGCCTCGCAAAGCCCTCGGCAACTTCGCGCAGCCAGACGTTATCGCCTTGCCGCGCCTCCACGCGGCTCCGCGGCGCCCCCGCTGGCTCCACCCGGCCTCCGCGTGCTATCTCCGCTCCACCGGGGCGGCCATACAGGGAAGCGGTGTGGGGCCGGTGGGCTATCGAAGTTGCGCGGAGTCTAACGCCCGAAGCCTCCGGCTCGAAGCCATACGTGCGCGAAGTCTAACACCCGAAGTCCCCAGCTCGAAGCCATGCACGCGCGGAGTCTCGAAGTACTTTATCCCTCCTTGCACGCACTTAAATATTCATCCATGCATGTATAAGCTTTACGTGTTTGCTCATGCATGTATACCCTTCATGTACACGTTCATGCATCCACTCTCAAAGTGCTTATCATTGCATGCGCATGTGGGGCTGGTGCCTTCGTAAGGCATGCATACACCCATTAAGCACGAATACATGGTATGAGAGAAGGGGCAGGTACTTCGCGCCAGACTTCGCGCCGACGTCACCGACCCGAGCTTCGCACGCAGCCGCGCAGGAGCAAATCGCGGCAAGGCAGTTTGCCGCCTCGCAGGAACCACGGAAGCTTCCATCCGTGCGCCCGCGAGGTCTGCATGCAGGCAACTGTAGCTCAGGGACGGCGTCTTCGTCTACCCCGCGCCACTGCATGCAGGAAGTCATCCCCGCCCGGCATGCATCCACGTCCACGTCTCCGGGCTTCGCTACGACATTCGGCACGTGGCGCGAGCAGGCGACCCTGGCGACGTCAGGCGCAGCTACGTGGAAGGCCCAAGCGCGCTGGGGACGACCAACCGGCGGGCGGCCCCGACTGACATGCGGCCGCAGAATGCCGCCACGCTTCTCAAGGCGCGTGCCAGGGAAGTGCCCACCTAGGAGCTTTGCGCGAAGGACAAGCCTCGTGCCTGCGAGGTCTCCGCCGCGACCACGAGGGCGTCCCGCACGGTCCCCTGGGCATCTCCGCCCGGCAGGTGCGCGACATGAACCGGCGACTACGGGCGAGGGCGCTGCGGCGCGCATAAGCCAGAGGAGATCGGCCCTGGCCTCCGCGTCATGCTCCACAATTGGCGAAGTCCCGGTGACGTCTCCGAAGTAGGCCACGCACATCGGCGAGGTCCCGGCGAGGCCCTCTCCGCGGCAGTCTGCGCCTCCCCGCCATTCTCCGGGTTGGCGAGGTCCCGGCGGCGTCTCCGAAGTAGGCCACGCACATCGACGAGGTCCCGGCGAGGCCCTCTCCGCGCCAGTCTGCGCCTCCCCGCCATTCTCCGGGTTGGCGAGGTCCCGGCGGCGTCTCCGAAGTAGGCCACGCACATCGGCGAGGTCCCGGCGAGGCCCTCTCCGAGGCAGTCTGCGCCTCCTCGCCAACGACCCTTATCGTGGATCGGCAGCAAGGCGCACGGAAGTTTACATGCACGCAGGCACGTGTTTATGGGACGTACACCAGAGTCCACAGTCCGAGCAAACCACAGTGACTGTCGAGGTGGCCCCGCACACCATGACGAGGCCTCCGCTAGCTTCACATAGCCTGGGTCTCCGTACTTGCGGAGTCTACCCCGCGGCGCCGCCATACCGCACGGTACATGCTACATATGATTATGTGCGAGGCTTTGAATCCCCATTGCATTTCTTGCGTGCAGGGCTTTAAGAGAAACGATTGTTCATCATATCATTTATTGAGGCTACAGTTTTATTCTCCGAGCGCTCGATTTGGCCATATTCGCTTCTCCAGTTTTGGCCTGTTCTGGGTCATCGCAGCGTTTAATGATTTTCTGGTACTGCGTTCTGGAGCGCTTCATTGTCGCAAGTCTTTGGCCATTTCTTTCGTGCCTCTGTTTTAATCCTCGTTTTTTATTTAAATCGCACGATTGCCTCGAGCGTCAGCGTAGTCTACGGACTATAAATAAGACGCAGCGTCGAGCCTAGCTCCGCACGCGCGAGTCTCCGAACTATAAAGAAGGCGTAGCGTCGAGCTCTGCTCCGCACGCCCTAGTCTACGGACTATAAATAAGACGTAGCGTCGAGCCTAGCTCCGCACGCGCGAGTCTCCGGACTATAAAGAAGACGTAGCGTCGAGCCTAGCTCCGCACGCAATAGTCCACGGACTCTAAATAAGACGTAGCGTCGAGCCTAGCTCCGCACGCGCGAGTCTCCGGACTATAAAGAAGACGTAGCGTCGAGCCTAGCTCCGCACGCGCGAGTCTCCGGACTATAAAGAAGACGTAGCGTCGAGCTCTGCTCCGCACGCCATAGTCCACGGACTCTAAATAAGACGTAGCGTCGAGCCTAGCTCCGCACGCGAGAGTCTCCGGACTATAAAGAAGACGTAGCGTCGAGCCTAGCTCCGCACGCACTAGTCCACGGACTCTAAATAAGACGTAGCGTCGAGCCTAGCTCCGCACGCACTCTACGGAGTATAAATAAGACGCAGCGGGGGGACGCCTTCGCGCGCACTCTACGGAGTATAAAGAAGACGTAGCGTCGAGCCTAGCTCCACACGCAATAGTCCACGGACTCTAAATAAGACGTAGCGTCGAGCCTAGCTCCGCACGCGCGAGTCTCCGGACTATAAAGAAGACGTAGCGTCGAGCCTAGCTCCGCACGCAATAGTCCACGGACTCTAAATAAGACGTAGCGTCGAGCCTAGCTCCGCACGCGCGAGTCTCCGGACTATAAAGAAGACGTAGCGTCGAGCCTAGCTCCGCACGCAATAGTCCACGGACTCTAAATAAGACGTAGCGTCGAGCCTAGCTCCGCACGCGCGAGTCTCCGGACTATAAAGAAGACGTAGCGTCGAGCCTAGCTCCGCACGCAATAGTCCACGGACTCTAAATAAGACGTAGCGTCGAGCCTAGCTCCGCACGCGCGAGTCTCCGGACTATAAAGAAGACGTAGCGTCGAGCTCTGCTCCGCACGCCATAGTCCACGGACTCTAAATAAGACGTAGCGTCGAGCCTAACTCCGCACGCGAGAGTCTCCGGACTATAAAGAAGACGTAGCGTCGAGCCTAGCTCCGCACGCAATAGTCCACGGACTCTAAATAAGACGTAGCGTCGAGCCTAGCTCCGCACGCACTCTACGGAGTATAAATAAGACGCAGCGGGGGGACGCCTTCGCGCGCACTCTACGGAGTATAAAGAAGACGTAGCGTCGAGCCTAGCTCCACACGCAATAGTCCACAGACTCTAAATAAGACGTAGCGTCGAGCCTAGCTCCGCACGCGCGAGTCTCCGGACTATAAAGAAGACGTAGCGTCGAGCCTAGCTCCGCACGCAATAGTCCACGGACTCTAAATAAGACGTAGCGTCGAGCCTAGCTCCGCACGCGCGAGTCTCCGGACTATAAAGAAGACGTAGCGTCGAGCCTAGCTCCGCACGCAATAGTCCACGGACTCTAAATAAGACGTAGCGTCGAGCCTAGCTCCGCACGCGCGAGTCTCCGGACTATAAAGAAGACGTAGCGTCGAGCTCTGCTCCGCACGCCATAGTCCACGGACTCTAAATAAGACGTAGCGTCGAGCCTAGCTCCGCGCGCGAGAGTCTGCGGACTATAAATAAGACGTAGCGTCGAGCCTAGCTCCGCACGCACCAGTCCACAGACTTTAAATAAGACGTAGCGTTGAGCTTAGCTTCCGCACGCGCGACTCTACGGAGTATAAACAAGACGGGGATGATGATCCCACGCTCCCTACGGAGCATAAATAAGACGCAGGTGTTGTCCCTGCGCAAGTCTACGGACTCTAAACAAGTCGTGCGCTGAGGTCCGCCTCCGCACGCACCAGTCTGCGGACTATAAATTAAGTCGTGCGCCGAGGTCTGCCTCCGCACGCGAAAGTCCGCGGACTATAAATTAAGTCGTGCGCAGAGGTCTGCCTCCGCACGCGAGAGTCCAAGGACTATAAATTAAGTCGTGCGCCGAGGTCTGCCTCCGCACGCGAGAGTCCATGGACTATAAATAAAGTCGTGCGCCGAGGTCCGCCTCCGCACGCACCAGTTACCCTCACGCACTCTACGGAGTATAAAAATTGCGCGATGGCCGAAACACTAGGGAGTGCCTCGCCTTAGTGATGCGGCACCTGGATGTCGCACCTTCGAGCGCGTTACACCAGGGAGTGTATCACTCCTTTTTGAAGGTAGGGGAACGGCGCTCTCGCCTCCCTACCTCGGCGTGCGTAGTGCCTTCGGCCTACGCTCCAAGCGCCCGCTCCCCGCGGGCACTCCTTTTTGAAGGTAGGGGAACGGCGCTCTCGCCTCCCTACCTCGGCGTGCGTAGTGCCTTCGACATACGCTCCAAGCGCCCGCTCCCCGCGGGCACTCCTTTTTGAAGGTAGGGGAACGGTGCTCTCGCCTCCCTACCTCGGCGTGCGTACTGCCTTCGGCATACGCTCCAAGCGCCGCTCCCCACGGGCACTCCTTTTTGAAGGTAGGGGAATGGCGCTCTCGCCTCCCTACCTCGGCGTGCGTAGTGCCTTCGGCCTACGCTCCAAGCGCCCGCTCCCCGCGGGCACTCCTTTTTGAAGGTAGGGGAACGGCGCTCTCGCCTCCCTACCTCGGCGTGCGTAGTGCCCCCGGCCTACGCTCCAAGCGCCCGCTCCCCGCGGGCACTCCTTTTTGAAGGTAGGGGAACGGCGGTCTCGCGTCCCTACCTCGGCGAGCGTAGTGCCTTCGGCCTACGCTCCAAGCGCCCGCTCCCCGCGGGCACTCCTTTTTGAAGGTAGGGGAACGGCGCTCTCGCCTCCCTACGTCGGCGTGCGTAGTGCCTCCGGCCTACGCTCCAAGCGCCTGCTCCCCGCGGGCACCCCTTTTTGAAGGTAGGGGAACGGCGGTCTCGCCTCCCTACCTCGGCGAGCGTAGTGCCTTCGGCATACGCTCCAAGCGCCCGCTCCCCGCGGGCACTCCTTTTTGAAGGTAGGGGAACGGCGCTCTCGCCTCCCTACCTCGGCGTGCGTAGTGCCTCTGGCCTACGCTCCAAGCGCCCGCTCCCCGCGGGCACTCCTTTTTGAAGGTAGGGGAACGGCGCTCTCGCCTCCCTACCTCGGCGTGCGTACTGCCTGCGGCATACGCTCCAAGCGCCCGCTCCCCGCGGGCACTCCTTTTTGAAGGTAGGGGAACGGCGGTCTCGCCTCCCTACCTCGGCGAGCGTAGTGCCTTCGGCATACGCTCCAAGCGCCCGCTCCCCGTGGGCACTCCTTTTTGAAGGTAGGGGAACGGCGCTCTCGCCTCCCTACCTCGGCGTGCGTAGTGCCTCCGGCCTACGCTCCAAGCGCCCGCTCCCCGCGGGCACTCCTTTTTGAAGGTAGGGGAAGGGCGCTCTCGCCTCCCTACCTCGGCGTGCGTAGTGCCTCCGGCCTACGCTCCAAGCGCCCGCTCCCCGCGGGCACTCCTTTTTGAAGGTAGGGGAAGGGCGCTCTCGCCTCCCTACCTCGGCGTGCGTAGTGCCTCCGACCTACGCTCCAAGCGCCCGCTCCCCGCGGGCACTCCTTTTTGAAGGTAGGGGAACGGCGCTCTCGCCTCCCTACCTCGACGTGCGTAGTGCCTCCGGCCTACGCTCCAAGCGCCCGCTCCCCGCGGGCACTCCTTTTTGAAGGTAGGGGAACGGCGCTCTCGCCTCCCTACCTCGGCGTGCGTAGTGCCTTCGGCCTACGCTCCAAGCGCCCGCCCTCAGTAGACACTCTTTTCGAAGGTAGGGGAACAACAGTGTCGGCGCGTCTTCGGCGCTCGACTCCGCCGTCCGCCTTGTAGGCATCGCCTCGGCGGGACGGCACGTCTTCGGCGCTCGACGACACATCTTCGGCGCTCGACTTCGCCGTCCGCCTTGTAGGTGTCGCCTCGGCGGGACGGCACGTCTTCGGCGCTCGACGACACGTCTTCGGCGCTCGACTCCGCCATCCGCCTCGTAGGCATCGCCTCGGCGGGACGGCACTTCTTGGGCGCTCGCCGGCGCGTCTTCGGAGCTCGACAACACGTCTTCGGCGCTCGACTCCGCCGTCCGCCTCGTAGGCATCGCCTCAGCGGGACGGCACGTCTTCGGCGCTCGACTCCGCCGTCCGCCTCGTAGGCATCGCCTCGGCGGGACGGCACTTCTTGGGCGCTCGCCGGCGCGTCTTCGGCGCTCGACTTCGCCGTCCGCCTCGTAGGCATCGCCTCGGCGGGACGGCACGTCTTCGGCGCTCGACGACACGTCTTCGGCGCTCGACTCCGCCGTCCGCCTCGTACGCGTCGCCTCGGCGAGACGGCACGTCTTCGGCGCTCGACGACACGCCTTCGGCCTCGACTCCGCCGTCCGCCTCGTAGGCATCGCCTCGGTGGGACGGCACGTCTTCGGCGCTCGACTCCGCCGTCCGCCTTGTAGGCATCGCCTCGGCGGGACGGCACGTCTTCGTCGCTCGACGACACGCCTTCGGCCTCGACTCCGCCGTCCGCCTCGTAGGCATCGCCTCGGCGGGACGGCACTTCTTGGGCGCTCGCCGGCGCGTCTTCGGCGCTCGACAACACGTCTTCGGCGCTCGACTCCGCCGTCCGCCTCGTAGGCATCGCCTCGGCGGGACGACACGTCTTCGGCGCTCGACGACACGTCTTCGGCGCTCGACTCCGCCGTCCGCCTCGTAGGCGTCGCCTCGGCGGGACGGCACGTCTTCGGCGCTCGACGACACGCCTTCGGCCTCGACTCCGCCGTCCGCCTCGAAGGCATCGCCCCGGCGGGACGGCACTTCTTGGGCGCTCGCCGGCGCGTCTTCGGCGCTCGACAACACGTCTTCGGCGCTCGACTCCGCCGTCCGCCTCGTAGGCATCGCCTCGGCGGGACAGCACGTCTTCGGCGCTCGACGACACGTCTTCGGCGCTCGACTCCGCCGTCCGCCTCGTAGGCGTCGCCTCGGCGGGACAGCACGTCTTCGGCGCTCGACGACACGCCTTCGGCCTCGACTCCGCCGTCCGCCTCGTAGGCATCGCCTCGGTGGGACGGCACGTCTTCGGCGCTCGACTGCGCCGTCCGCCTTGTAGTCATCGCCTCGGCGGGACGGCACGTCTTCGGCGCTCGACGACACGCCTTCGGCCTCGACTCCGCCGTCCGCCTTGTAGGCATCGCCTCGGTGGGACGGCACGTCTTTGGCGCTCGACTCCGTCGTCCGCCTTGTAGGCATCGCCTCGGCGGGACGGCGCGTCTTTGGCGTTCGACGACACGTCTTCGGCGCTCGACTCCGCCGTCCGCCTCGTAGGCATCGCCTCGGCTGGACGGCACGTCTTCGGCGCTCGACGACGCGCCTTCGGCCTCGACTCCGCCGTCCGCCTTGTAGGCATCGCCTCGGTGGGACGGCACGTCTTCGGCGCTCGACGACGTCTCCGGCGCCTCACCGGTTCCTTCATAAGCATTGCCTCTAGGGTCTGCGAGCTATCAGTTGCATCGGCACCCTCGTGCTTGCTGTCAGGGAACGGGGGCTGGGGTGGTTGATCGCGTCAGCTCGCCCATCGGGACCTCAGCGCTTGCTGTCGAGGGAGTACTGTTGTAGGGGTGGCCCAACCCCCCGTGACTGGGCCGTGCAACTAGTCCAACACGTAATAGGCCCAATAGTGTGGAGGAATATAACAGTGTAAATATACCAGTGTACCCCCATCCTTTGTAAATGCTAAGGGGTAGAATGGGGATTTCCCATTCTACCCCACTCACATATATATAAGCCCCCCAGGAGGGGCAAAGGGGGGATCCTCCTCTCATTCTCACCACCTCTCCACAGATCTGGCTCTCTCTTCCTCTCCTACCAGTCCCCTCTGTCTCTGTTTGGTCTGTAGCCACAACACATTCACAATTTACTGTTCTACCATGGACTTACCTGTTAACCTGGTGGACGGTACGGCACCAGATTCGAACAGCCACCTGAACAAGCATTAACCATTCCAATTCACCACTCATACAATACATTCAAGTACGAGCAAATGACATTGCTCTAACGCCCAATTCGACATAATCCAACCCTGTCCCATCGAGCGACTTCTGATTGACTCGATGTTTAACTAGTCTATAAACTTAGCAATCTCATCATTTATACTCGTAGATCGAATTTTACCCACTTAATCTCTTTAGTCAATCGACCACATGTATCAATTCTAATGATTGACATATCAACTTATGCTCGACTCGGCAAATAAACAGGGAGAAGGTTTCTCGAAGCGTTACCGTGGCCCCAAACGACTGGATCGGGGGTACTCTTGGTCAGATCTGACGAATCTGACGGCAGGTCACTCTTTTCCTTTTTTTCCTCTCTCTTCTCTTTCTTCCTTTCCTCTTTTCTTCTCTTTCTCTTTCTTTTTTTCCTTCTCTCTTTCCCTTTGGCCGGCGCTCCCTTCCTTCTTTTCTCTTTTTCTCCCACCCGGTCGACAGCTCCCTTTCTTCTCTTCCTCTTTCCAGTCGACCGGTGCTCCCCTCCTCTCTTTTTCTCTTCACTCGCCAGCGGCTCTTCTTCTTCTCCTCTCTCCACGCCGACGCCTCCCTCCTCTATTTTCCTTCCACGGCCGGCTATTCCTGCGCCTTCCTCAGCCTGTCGGCCGGTCCCTCCCTCAGCGGGCGGCCCCTCCCTGCCCACCTCTCGGCTGGGCCAGCCCTCCCCTCCCGTGGAGCGGTGGCGGCAGCGAGAGCAGGGAGGCGGCAGTGCGCGAGTGGCGGCAAGTCTAGGGCGGCGACGGCGGCGCGCGGGCGACAGGGGCGCGCGGCGCGTGCGCAAGCGGCGGTGACACGAGGCGAAGCGACGGCGGCGGGTGCTCAGGGGAGGCGGTGACGACTGCCGGAGCTGGCGAGCGGCGGCGCTGGGCTGGCAAGCGGCGGCGCCGACCACTACGCAGGCAACAGCAGGCGCAAGGAGAGTGTCGGCAGCGAGGTGAGCACGGGGATGGGAAATAGCCGCAACAGCCGAGAGTGCACGGGGGGAGAAGAAGAGAAAAATGATTTTGGCTTCTCCTCTGGCTCTCTCTCGATCTCTCATATGTGGCATACATGGGCCGGGCTGGGCTTCCTCGGCCTAGTTATTACAGTATAGCGGGCTTGGACTTGTATTACGAGACGAATGGAGTATGTTCTTTCAGCTGAGATGAAATTATAATATACTCCCTCTGTTTCGCTATATTTGTCATAGCCTCAGGAGTACCTGCTTCAATATATTTGTCCATTAAGAGAGTCAAAGTGTAATTATTGTAATTTTTTTACTCACTACCCCTACTTAAGTGCTTTGCAAGAGATTAGATTGTTGTGTTTTGTCATTTAATAGGGGTGTGTGTGATTATTTGTATATTTATTGCTTTTTTGGTCCATGTGTATTATAGGGTGTGGATAAATATAGCAAAAAGGAGGAAGTGTCAGTTTTTTTCTACCAATTATAAAGGAAATTAATTAATGAGAACACTAATGGCAACCTTGAAATAAATGTTTGATCTTCTCTTTGGCCCCGCTTGTTTGTGCTTCAGTTTTTGGTTTTTGATTTCTAGCTTCTACCTTCTTAATTTTGGCTTTTTTGACTTTTTTTAGCCTTTTAGGTTTTTTTTACCTTTTCTTTTTTTTCTCGTATTCCTTTGCATTGTTTGAGATAGCCTAACCTGTTATTTATTTTTTAAAAAAATTTAATACCAACAATAAAAAATAAGTATAAAATAAGTCAAATATAATACTGAATATTAAAAAAAAAGTCGAAATAAGCACCATTAGAGTTTTTAGATCGAGTTGTTGCTTATTTACGAAAAAAATCCCCTGCAGCGCGTCTGTAATTCCCATCCGCTGCATACGTATTCTCAGCGTGCCTTCTCACGAATCGGACGCTCGCGAGGACGCCGGCTCCTCCCGTACCACACTCGGCTTGGCTTCACCAACCCTTCGGCTCCTACGCTGAGCAATTCATCTGCTTTCTGCTCGCTTGTCACACACGCCGCGATTAGATCGTATATCTTGCCGACCGCCGGTGCTAGTCCTTGCGCCGCCGTCTCCATGGACGATGCAGCCGGCATGTCAGGAGAAGGAGGCCAGGAAGAGAACCTGTCACCTTGCCAAGACGAACACTCGTCCATGGTTCCTCCCTCTGCCCTAGCGCACGACATAGCCGGAGAACGGTTGCTCTCACTTGCGCATGATGACGGCGCGATCGAAGTTGTTCATGGATTCAACGGAGAGCAGATAACGCAGGTATGGTCATCATTTGGTCTTCGATCTTCCTCTTCTATCATATGTGTAGTTTCATCATGCATAAATGTGTGCATATTATACTGTACAGAACACTGTTGTTGCTATCGACGATAATGCTCATGCTAATGACAACACACTCCATCACGTAGTACCTGAAGCAGCGACAGACGGAGTAGCAGATAAGGTAACACAATTTTTTTCTAAATTGGGCGAAGAAAATTATAAATGTATTGTGGCAATATAGCTTTAATTGTCATTCGATTGCACAACAGGTGGTTGATAAAGTTGGGATAATTCCTGAAGTTGGTATGACTTTCGAATCAGAGGTCAAAGCTTATGAGATGTACAATGCCTATGCCGGTAATGTTGGGTTCAGTATAAGAAAGAGCCAAACAAGGCGTCGAGCAGATGGTAGTATATGTCAAAAATATATTGTTTGTAGTAGCCAAGGACATGGAGAAACTCAGACATCAAAGGACAGTACAAGGACAGGTTGTGACGCACGTGTTCAGTTTAGTGTCAGCAGAGAGGGGACTTGGAGAGTGCAAAAGGTTGTACTTGATCACAATCATTATCTTGCTAGTCCAGATAAGTCGCATAAGCTGAGGTCCCAACGACGTGTTCTAGAAGCGGACAGGATGCTAATTGGCCAGATACGACAAGCTGGAATGAAGCCAGCCCAGGTGTATGAGTTCATGAAGGAGTTTTACGGAGGATCTGACAAAATGCCATTCTCAAAGATGGACTGCAATAATGAGATTGGTCGTGAGCGCAAGAAGTACTTAGAATCAAATGATGCACAAACACTATTAGAATACCTGAAGAATAAGCAGATAGAAGATCCTACCTTTTTTATGCCATTCAAATAGATGAGGAAGATAGTCGGATGGCTAATTTCTTTTGGGCAGATGGTCAGTCTATCATGGATTATGCATGCTTTGGTGACGCTGTGTCATTTGACACCACTTTTCAAACTAATAAGTTTGAAATGCCTTTTGCTCCATTCATTGGAACCAACCATCATAAGCAAACAATAATTTTTGGTGCTGCATTGATATTTAATGAGACTATTGAATCATTTGTTTGGCTCTTTGAAACCTTTCTAACAGCAATGTCAGGAAAGCATCCAAGTACAATTTTCACTGATCAAGACGCGGCTATGGCAGGAGCAATTGCTTATGTATTCAGGAATACAAGCCATCGTCTTTGTTTATGGCACATCTATCTTAATGCTGCTAAACATCTCGGGCATGTAATTCAGAAGCACCCTGAGAAGTTTCTACTTGATTTTAAGAGATGTGTGTACGAAGATAGATCCGAAGCTATGTTCATCCAGAAGTGGCATGAATTGTTGAGTAAGTATGACCTTGAGAAGAACCAATGGATGGCAAACCTATATGATTTGAGGAAAAAGTGGGCTATTGTCTACCGTGACTCATTTACAGCTGATATGACCTCGACTCAAAGGAGTGAAGGTATGAATAATGTATTCAAGAAAAGATTTCGTAGGAAACTCGGACTTTCGGAACTCCTTGTAGAATGCGAGAAGGTTTCTGCTAGTCTTCGTGAAAATGAGTTAGATGCAGATTTTAACTCACGTCGAAAAACCCCGATTACTTACATCCCAAATTTGCCTCTGTTGAAGACTGCAGCTGAATCATATACAAGGAGGATGTATTCAGAGTTTGAACAAGAATTTAAACTACATTTCTCATTCTCTTGTAAATTGTTGAAAACAGATGGGTCAATCTTGACATATATGGTTATGCATATGCAATCTATTCACGGAGCAACCGTCATCTTCAACACTGCGGATATGACGATTACTTGTTCCTGCAGGAAGTATGAGTCCATAGGTATGTACACACACTTTAAATTACAATATAGTTTGTTATAAATAATGATGAAAAATGGCATCATTATCATGTAGGTATACTATGCAAGCATGCCTTCAAAGTCTTCAGTGTGAATGATGTTTTCAATTTGCCGTCAAAATACGTACTAAACAGATGGACAAAATATGCGAAAAGAGGATTTTATATTGAGAAACAAGGATCTGAAAAGGAAAATATGAAAACGCATGCTGCGCGTATCTCACGAAAGGCGACATCCCTTGCACTGAAGTGTTCAGTGTCAAAAGAACTTCTTGTTGAGTTGGAGAAAGCCATAGATAATTTAGATTTGGAAGCAGATAATTCTCTAAGCAAGGTGCAAGAAAAATCGGATGAGTTTCCTTTAGTTTCGACTAACTGTGACACAGACACATTGAAAGGTACAATATCATTTAGAGTTCCTCGGGTCATAAAAAGCGCAAAGAATAAACGGTTCCAAAGCGTAGTTGAAAAGAACACAAAAAAGAAGAAGAAAAGTGCTAAGAAAAAAGGTAGTGATCCTACCCATTCTTAGCTTATTTTGTTTCTGCCATGGCTGCTTTTGTACTAATTTTTTTCATTTTTATTATATATATGTCTGCCTATAGGAAAAGATCCAATTGATGTTGTAGAAAATAGAGATGGTGCTGATCCAAATCAATTGATCGTAAGACATGACTCATTTTTCCATTCCTTTTTTTCTTAACTTACTTCAATGCAATTTTTATGTACAGTTTCATATTCTTTGACACAGGGACTTCATGCTGCTGGCATCGAGCATTCTTCGACCATATCTGCTCCTTTGATCCAAGGAGGGTATGCTAATACCACAATGCCAGACTTTCATATGTATGGGAATTCTTCTACAATGGAGGGTCCTTATATCCAAGGAGGATATACAAGTCTCATACTTGGAGTTGATCAAGCTGACACACTGCATTCAGCTGCTAGGAAATTACAATTTGGTGGAGTGCCAAACCATGAAAATAAGTAACATATCTGTGTTGCTTTGTAATGAATTATGGAATGTTACTACTGAATCTTTTTGTATCCAGTAATGCTACAGCTTAGAACTCTTTTTGTATCAGTAATGTCAGTCTTGCTCCTGCTATCAAATTGACAGCTTCTTTTCTTTTGGAAAAATTCTGGTGCATAAATCTTGCTGCAACTAGTACTGCCCATTATCTGCAGGGAATTTTTTCCATCAAATTACCACTCAATGGCACGCGAATAGGATCTTCGCTTTATCACTCAATGGTCAGAGTATATGCGCCAAATTACCAGATGCCTGATTATAGAAAATTGGTGATATGATATCGCCCTGTTCGAATAAGATGCTGGACTAGATATAAAGTTAACAGGCCGAGCATATATACATTTGCTGCGGCGTGTGTGACGAGCGAGCAGAAAGCAGATGAATCGCTCAGCGTAGGAGCCGAAGGGTTGGTGAAGCCAAGCCGAGTGTGGTACGGGAGGAGCCGGCGTCCTCGCGAGCGTCCGATTCGTGAGAAGGCACGCTGAGAATACGTATGCAGCGGATGGGAATTACAGACGCGCTGCAGGGAATTTTTTTTCCTTATTTATGGTATGGAAGCCTCTTGATGCTGAAACCATAAATGCCATAAATAATATATGCAATTCTACCGATGGGCGTGACTTCATTGGCGACCATGACAGCCCATCAGTAGGGCGTCCTTTCTGTTCTTTGAGCCGTTAATTTCTTAATGCTAGAGTGCTATTTCATCCTGTCACAAAAGAATACTATTTTGATCATTAAAGTGGTCTCTAAAATACAACATTAACAATTAATTTCTATTATAATATTATTAAAGCACATTCAAGACAAATCTACATATACAATTTTTATGTATCTAATCTAAATATTTAAAATATATCGATAACTAAAGTTTTAAAAGTTTGACTTCATGTGTCCTAAAACGACTTTCTTTTGTGTCTTGAGGGAGAAGTGGTTTTTGTGCTATTTGGTGTGAAGCACTTGAAAGCACCATTGCCTATTTATAGCCCAACAAGTTTGATCAGGTAGTTTACCGGTACATTTTTTTTGTTACTACTACTGCCCCCTTTTTTGTTTATTACTTGAGGTTTCTAGGTGGATGTTCCACACCCTTATGGGTCTCCCTAACAAGTTGGTATATTAAAAGTACTTTGGAACAATAGACAATACTTTGTGGTTTATGGTATTTTTTAGATCTGACGGGGGGTTATCGGAGTATTTGGGCTTTCTCCAAATAAAACTTTCTAAAGTCACGAAAAGTCCCAAAGACTCACTCCTGCATAGTGAAAGATGGAAAATTAGTAAAATGTTACAACTCTAGATAGAGAGACACCTATTTATAAGTAGAAATATATCATACCTAATTTAAGCAAGCAAAATAAGAATATATGCATGCTCACTCGCCTCGTCACACCATTGCCCGTGCACGCGGTGTATGCGTGAATGGTGTGACGATTTCAAGTTCACTTGTGTGTGGAGTTGTAGGGGTTTGTTTTTTTTTTCCATCTTAGAACCGGGTATGATGCCGTGTATCTCTACGTGTGAACGAATTGGAAGAGGATGAGGACTGCTCAAGCTTGATCATCTGAATCACACTTATCCTGAGGGGCTATTACTGTTTCCACTGGCTAAAAAAAATCTCGAGGGGTTTTGTAACGCATTAATTCTTTTTAATGCGTATCCAATTTTTCGCATCCTTCCGAGATGTTAGATTTCTATAAGAGTCGAAGACACCTTCTTTGTCCAACACACCGCGGAGGAAAAACGCAACTGTCTTCTTCCCTTCGCCGGAAGCTCCGTCGCGCTGCACTGCGCTGCCTCGTCTACTCCTTTCCTATTAGGTGTGAATCCAGATCTATATAGCTTCGACTCCAGCCAGGAGTATAAGATATGTACTAGTAGAGAGCCTAAGTAAGTTTAGGACACGATCTTTTCTCTTAGGTAGTAGTGATCTTCAGTTGTCTATAGTTATGACGAAATACAGGATCCACCACTGTTTTCTCTGTTGGTGTGCTGCGTCTCCAAAACCAGTTCCTCTCTTGGTCCTGCACGGGAAGGAGTAAATCATGTTTTTGGAAAGGGCTTATGCGACTGCTCGGTCCTTCCAATGTTGGCTGGATCATGTGCCTTCCTCAGCAACCCTTCTGCGGTCTTCACCGGAGCGTTTTCTGTAAGTCGCGGTATACATCCCTTAGATATGGTTAACTCTATTTTGTTAAAGAGTTCTTTGTGTGTTCTTCGTGATATCCATATGTTCAACTAGTATACTTTGCCATGGTAGCGCATATGCATGAGATATGCATGTGTGATATTGCGATGATGATACTGTTCTTTGTTGCTGTTATGCCTAGTGTATATATTGCGCATCACTTTGCCTCTGTTTTACTAATTAAATTAAGCACAAAAGTGCGCATATTTCTAACACTCCTAACCAAATCTAATTGAGGTGATCGGATCAACATAGTGGTGAGGTGATTAGGGGCCGACCATTTTGAGTTAAACTTCTAGTTTTTGATTTATTTTTTGCTATTTATAAATTTTGTTTTTTTGGCTTCTTAGCTTTTTTTTTGAGTATTTTTCCGGTTCTTTTTTCTATATTTGTTTGCATTGTCCATAATGGGCTAAGATGTTTTTTCTATTTTAAATTTTTTAATTTAATTATATCAAATAAGTCACCATCAGCTACAGTGTATTTCAACAAGCTACAGTGCAATTTCAGTTATAAACAACCATTTTTCAGTCCAGATGTGCGGCGCCTAGGTGAGTGAGCAGGCCCAGTAGGCTAGCGAGTGCCAATCGGTGTGCTGCACGAAAGAAGTATGTCTTGTATAGAGCAGGCCTCTGAGCGAGCGGCACAAGTATAGCATGCCAACAAGCGAGAATCAGTGTGGCATAATAGGCCAATTAGCGGCGGTGTGAAAGCATAGCCCTGTTTTTTTACTGGGCCAATAATTTTTAGTTGTAACTGATAATTTTTGTCTGTGTTTTTTAAGACTACAGCTAATGACGGCGATATCAATGGTGTATACGGTTTTAAACTCAGAAGATCGTTTAAAGAATGTGATTTAAAAAACTATTCTATTTCTCCCTATTTTTGGAGAAATTAAAAGCCCAAAAGAATTAGCCTATACTCTCATGGACTAATTAAAGATCTATGGGCTGGTCCAGGACCTTTGACCGGCAATCGCTTCCCATGGACGCAACGGCGCTGCCTGCGGACCACTGCTGCCAATCGTTCGCACGCTCGTAGCCGCTGGACACGAGCGTGCACGCACGTACGGTCCCCGCAACCCTCATGCGTGCAACGTGTCCGTGCATGCCCATCGAACGCCGCGTCCAAGCGAGAGGAGGCAATTCACACTACTTTTTTCAAAGAATCATTTGTTTCTTAAGATCAGCGCACTAAGTAACTTATGACAGGGTTATGATGTTTGCATTAGTCAGAAAAGAACAATAGTGATTTATGTGGTAGTTCACGGGAAGTAAGGTAAAGTATTGGAAATTAGACTCCCTTTTGTATGTTGAGTCCCTTTGCTTCAATATACGAGGCCTTTGACCAGCCAAAAGAGAGAGCGAGCCAAGTAAAGGAAAGCACCAAATTGATGGGGATCACTCGAACAAGGTGATATACTGATATCACCTGAATGTATCAACCCTTCGTACACAGTGAAGTACCGCTGTCGTGCCACGTGTCGGGAGACCTGGGTGTGCATACCAAGCTATCCACGTGTCAAGAGATGGATCACTTAAGTGATATCGATGGACAGTTGAGGCGTTGTGGTATGTTACTTAGAGTTGTGGTTTATATATTTTGATTTATGTTTTTTGAATTTTAGTTGTTCGTAAGGGGGATTATAAAGAGTAAGATAATCATATGTGAATTTTGACTGATATAACTAAAGTTAGTATAGTACTTATTATAATCAAGTTGTAAACTCTATTTTAAGAGGACGTATATTTTAAAAACTAACTAAAGAAGTAAAGTACAAAAGCCTCAAGCAGTACAAAACGTCCAAAGGGCATAGTCCAAACTGGACTCATTCTAAGCCATCCAACCAACTGGACATGCAAAATATATTCTATTTATGGGTAGGATAATTGCAAAATATATCCAAACGTCCAGCATTGTTTGTATTGCCACTACTCCCTCTCGATTACTCTCTCACCTCCACTTCATCATCATCCTCGGAGTCTGGATAGTTCACAAGGTTCACAACTGCTGCCTCACTTCCTCTAGAGACTTTCACACCAGAATTGTTGTTGCTTGTGATATCTTGTTCAGCATCTGCATTGTATGTTTCAGCAACAACCTGATCATCACCAGGCGAATTTGAGCCATCAGCTTCATCATCGCTTGCATCTCCTCCCATCACATCTTCTCCAGCTTCGTTTGCTTCATCATTGGAGTACTGGGACTCATCAAAGACAGTGCCAAGTTGCAAGGCTCTTCGCATTGCTGTGTAAACATCACCGCCTTGAGTGTCCCCAGAGAAGCTTTGCATCTGAAAAGAATTATTAGACAGCTTCCTCTTAAGTGTACAGCATCACCATATGAGTAACAACAATAACTGATTCTGCAATGTTAGCTCACAGTTGCTATTTCTGCTGGTTGGATGTAGGAATGATAGTGGGTTGTGTTAGGGCTTGTGTGACGAGTCTTCATAGATTTATAATTTAAGGCACCATTCCAGCATCTGTTTGCAACCATTGCCTTGTTTTGTTCCCTCTTCATTTTCTTTCGATGTTTCTGTGGAAAAGAGTTAACTATAAACTCAATAAAATAGTTATTCCAAGAGAAAACAATTGAGTTGATACTAGAAATCAAAACAAAGATCAATCGAACATTATTTTTCTTTTTGAGAGTATTAATCAAACTTTTTATGGATGGACAAGTGTACGCATTTATTTTCATCTGAGAAACAAGCCACTTTGTTGTTTATAAAAAAGACAAGGCACTTAGTTCATTTTTTAAGACTGTTTGCCTTGGTTGGGCTGATGTGTATGTAATGAATCGCATGCAGAAAATTTCTTCTGTCCATACTCTAGAGTAATCAATAAATGTATTCTATACACATACCTGCAGATGAGAAGAAATTTGTTCGCGATCAATCACATCTACGTTCATGATCATGTCTATCTTTTTAGGTCGAGCATCTGAAATAAATCGACATGTATAATTTTTATACCTATCTGAAATCCAAAAGTTAATCTTGTAGTTAAACTATTTGAACATAAAAAAAGATCTATTAACCTTCTCCAAGTATTTTAAGAGCATGCAGAAACTTTCTCTGCAGATATGGAGTCCAAATGAGAAAAGTTCTCTTTTTAGTACCATCCTTCTGGTTTACTGCGCACTTCCCCATCTCTTGTCCACCGTAGGTTTCTTCTTCAACACCTACGTACATATGGATATACAACATAGTAGTTCATTCCTGTTCTCACTTGTTACTTCATGATATCTAAAAGAAAAGACATGGTTTAGTTTGAAATGAAATGTATCTTTAACCATTAAAAGTTACTACAATATGTTAGTAGTAAAAAGTTATGAAATTCTATCATTATAAAGAATATTTCAAAAAGTATGCTAATATAACATATTCATGGCAAATCCAGATAAATAACAATTAACATATTTATAATCAAACTTACAAAAATTGTGAATGGCATTCACACAAAAGTGGGACGTTCTTTGATCTGAGATGAGACTACAATATATCAGTTTTTTTTTCTACCAACTACAAAAAGGAAATTAATTACTGAGAGCATTAATTGCTACCTCGAAATAAATGCATGACCTTCTCCCTCCTTAGAACTTTTAGATCGAGATGTTGCCATATATTATTCATGGTTTCAGCATCAAGAGGCTTCTTCACCAAAAAACGTGCGCCAAGTTCAACACACCTCTTCATTATGTACATTGTTGTTTCAGTTGACATCACTAGTTCAAATGTAAGATTTATTAGCATAAGCATTAAAAAAAACTGTCAGATACAAGAGAGATAAAAACGGATGCCTGGACATAGAAGAATTGGAGATAACAAAATTAGCAAAGAATATAACTACTTACTAATCACTTGAAGGTTTTTATGCACCTCTCTGGCAACTTCGAGGAACTGAAAACCACTCAACTCTTCCATGTGCACCGCTGCCAAAACGAAATCAACATCTTGTGCATGATTCTCAAGAAAACGGAGTGCCTCTATGGGACTTGAATACACCGTCACTGAAAAAAGGGAAAACTTTTAGTGTCTATTCTGAATACAAAACATTTTCAGAACTATACAAGAAAGAGCTTCTGTGTGCCAACCATTGCAAACTCAGAATCAGTGTCTGAGGGATATATACCCATATGAAAGATGGAAGAAGTAGTAGTAATGCAATATCTACTTCTTAAAAAGAACATGGATTGCTGGCAGGAATTGATGGCACTTACCATAAAAGTTGAGTTTACAGAGCATAGACCTTGCTGAATTGGCATGGCGTTTATCTTCATCGATGACCATGACACTAAGCCCATCAGTAGGGCGTCCTTCTGTTCTTTCAGCCATTAGTTTCTCAATGCTAGAGTTCCTCTGGTTTTTGAGCTTTTTGATTTTGTGAAGCACTTGAAAGCATGCACCTGTGCCTATTTATAGCCCAACAAGGTTTGATCTATTTAGTTTACTGGTACATTTTTTGTTACATCTATTCATATAAGACCATTGCATATAGGATTTTATAAAAATGTCCATCATACTACATATGACACTGACAAATACAAGTGTGGTTAATCTACCATGGTGACACACGTGCAGTTACAAAATCTAGTGAGCACAACAAGAAAATGAGTCACCCTCAAATATAGATAGTTGGTAACATGATGTGTTCCACATATTCACAGAATGAGCGCATATGTACGGAAGCAAAACAATCCCTCAGTGCAAAGCAGGTTTCGTCTGAAACTCCAAGGAGTGAGTGGCGTGGTGTTGCGCCTAGTTTTATGTCTACCTGCTTGCAGGATGATCGTAATCATGTTTCAAATCAACGCCACTAATATCATTGAGCCTAGCTTAAATGATCACACAGATTTGTATTTGAATGCATGGCCGACACATTGCTCCATGTCTTCATTGCTACAAGCATGCAAATACAAACCTCTGTGATTATTTAAGATAGACTCATCTATGGTTGAGATGTTGCTGACAAGACATAATTAATTGGCAATATAAACGAACAAGCAGAGTAGATATGGATGTCGCAAAAGTCTGGAGGCACACACCCCAATGGATATCCAAGATAACTCATTGATAGAGGCCTTTTGTCTTTGAGCAATTGCAAGCTATGTGCTCATTAGTTCGGTTTGGATGTGTGTTCCAAAAGTATGCCTTAACCCCTTTGAAATGGGGTGCATCTCTTTTTATTTCACTTTTGTGTATCTTCATGCTTGTTCGCATCATACACCAGAATCATTTAATTTGCAAAGCCAAGTCAAATCTAGTAAGGTCTATCGGGCAATGTTACAACAATTCCATGCATGTGTCAAACATGCACACAATATATAGCCAAGTGTCATTGCCATGTGTCCGTAGACCATCTAGTGCCAATATGAACCTATCATCCGGTTTGTGTAGGGTGTCATCATTCATGGACAGTTGGGGTGTTAGGATGATCATCTGACTTAGGGCTTGTTTGGATCTCATGGACTAACAACTAGTTGCTAATTTTTAGTCCTTGTGGATCCAAACAGGAGGGCTAATGAGTGGGCTAAAGTTTAGCCAAAGCCCCAACTAGTTGTTAGCCAACTAGTTGGCCAAACCCAGCTAATGAGGGCTAAAGGACCAGCCGGATGGGAAAAAGACGCTGATACACATGCCAACCCTCCCAGACCGCCATGCATAGGGGTATAACAGACTTTGTACTGAGATAGTAGTACTTATTAGTCCTTGGATCCAAACAGGACTGGACTAATCTTTAGCCAGCTAACTACTAGTCAGCTAACAACTAGTCCTAGCTAACAACTAGTCCTAGTCCATCCAAACAGGCCCTTAGGTTGGAGGAATCAATGACATGCTAGAACGGGTAGAGCGGAAATGTATGTCATAATCTAGAGGTGCGCAGCCCGGGAGAGATCCAAGATAACTCTGCATGCATGGAGGCTTTTTGTCATTGAATGCTCGCAAGATATGTTCTCGTTACTTGTTTCATTTGGATCTGTATTCCAAAAATATATATTTCCAAAAATACATATTGACCCATATGAAATGGTGTGTATTTATTTTTGTATTAACTACTTGTATAATCAAATCTAGAAACAAATGTATGTATCCTATGCTAGAATCATTTAAGTATGTTGGTAGTTCATAAAAACCTTGGTTGTCTCTCAATTTTGCTTGAAAACCCTTGTTTTTAGGCAATATTGACAACCAAATAATCCTTTGAAGTGAGAATTGAAAATCAAGGACCTTTTGTGATTAAATAATTTTAATTTACGCTTAATCCTGTGTAACATTGTCCATTCCCCCTTACTTAAGCTCTACCTTGCAGTTAGAGTATGTAAACGCAATGCTTTGCATGAGATCAGTATGGCACGATGATAACATCTCCATGCATGCAAGCATTGTGCATGCAAATACAAATCTCTGTAATCATTTAAGATATACTCCTAGATTGTTGAGGCATTGCTGATGAGATCAGCAGAAATATCAATGAAGAGGGAGAGAAGGTATGAACGACATCACAAAATTTAGATGTGCGCATCCTAATAGATATCTAAGATAACTCTCCACTGCTGGAGGCCTTTTGTCTTTGAGCGAGTCTACGATATGCTGCTGTCGTTAGTTTCACATCGATGCACATTCAAAATGTATGCCTTAACCCATGTGAAAAAGGGGGCATCTCTTTTTATTTCACATATGTGTATCATCATGCATGTTTGTATCTTAGGCCAAAATCATTTAATTTGCAGAACCAAGTCAAATCGAGTTAGGTCAGTTGGGCAAGGTTGCAACATTTCCATGCGTGTGTCAAACATGCACACAATGTATATAGCCAAGTGTTGTTGCCATGCATGAGTAGACTGTCATGTGCCAGTCTAAACCTGTCATCAGGTTTGGGTAGGGAGTGATCATTCATGGATAGTTGGGGTGTGGGGATGATCATATGACTTTGATTGGAGGAATCAATGACATGCTATAGAAGGGATAGAGCAGAAATGTATATCACAAAATCCAGAGGTGCACAACCCTACAGAGATCCAAATAACTAAGATTACTCTCCATGCATGGAGCCTTTTTATTTTCAAACAATTACAAGATATGCTCTCGTTAGTTGTTTATGGAAGATTACATTTGCTCTTACTTGTTTGGTTTGGATGTGTACTCCAAACATACATATTAACCCATATTTAATGGTGTGTATTTATATTTATATTAACTACATGTATAATCAAATATGGAAATAAATGTATGTGTCATGTGCCAGAATAATTTAAAAACCCTTTTTAGGTAATATTGAGAACCAAGTAATCTTTTGAAGTGAGAATTGAAAATTAAGGACCTTTGGTAATTAAATAATCTTAATTTGTGCTTAATCCTATGTAACATTGTCCATTGCCACCCTTACTTGACCTCTACCTTGCAGTCAAAGTATGCAAACACAATGCTCACATAACGTCAGTATGGCACGATGATAATATCTCCATGCATGCAAGCGTGGACCATGCACGCAAACACAAATCTTTGTGGCTATTTAAGATAGACTCATAGACTATTAAGGTGTTGCTAATGAGATCAAATTAATTGGAAATACCAATGAAGAGGGGGAGTAGATATGGATGACACAAAGTCAGACGTGCACATCCCAATAGATATCCAAGATAACTCTCTATTGATAGAGGCTTAATGTCTTTGAGCGAGTGCAAGATATACTCTCATTAGTTTGATATGGATGCACGTTCCAAAAGTATGCCTTAACTCATGTGAAATTGTAACATCCCGCCCTTTAGTGCCACATTGCCAGTTTACATTGGCATCACTTCACTGTACAAGATTGATGGATGCAGATGTTGTCCAACTGCGGGCCAGACCCTCATTCAATTTGGTCAACTCCACAAATGGCTTGGCTTTGTGTATTCCCCTCTACTTGCCTATATTTTCTTTTCTTCTGGTCAAAGTCTTGTGTATTGTTGCAAAGAGATTATACATACAAAAAGAGAATCTAATTGAATGTTATTTCTAATACTCGACCTTACTCCATTGAACAATTTATTCATTTTTTGATTAATACAAATTCCATAACCGTTCCCCAAAAAAAGCACAAAAAAACAACCTTCGCTTGAATTAATACCAAAATGTGTATTATCTTAGTACATTGTTCCTACGAAAAATAAACCCAAAGATTGGGATTAGACGCCATTGTGCGCATGGGAAGCGATTACCAGGTGAAGTAGATTGGATACCCAAGAGGGGAGAGGTGAATTGGGAATATTATTCACTAATGGCCAAATTAAATACCTAACCTTTCTAGCTAACCTATGTGCCTAAGGTTTTCTAGTGTGATCAATCAACACCTACATATGCTAATGAAGTTGTGCAACCTAAGTGTCAATTCTACACAAGCATAAAGAGGTCACTTGAACCGACAAGGTCAAGCAACTATGAGTGATGCACACTAAGAGCCTAATCTACTCTATCCCAATGTTTATTGGATCATGGATTATAGATCAACTGAGATGTGCGCGGGGGGGGGGGGGGGGAGTGAATCGGTGATCAAATAAAATTCAGTCTACTAAAAATCAACGCCACCAAATATAAAACGATTCCAATGACAAGATTAATAGAAAGAGATTGAACAAAACTTATGGAATAAACAAAGAGAACTCACAGAGAAGACACCAAAAATTTACATGCTAATTGCGCAAATTTTTTATTCAATATTTTCATAAAAACCTTCTAGAACAATATCTCATCTATCCTAGATGAATTTTCTGGTGTTCTAAAAGGTTCTCTCGTGTCTTCTCTCTCTCTCTCTCTCTCTCTCTATATATATATATATATATATATATATATATATATATCTAATTAGCCTCTTTTAATTCCTATCGCTAGCCGCAAGGGCTACATGCATGTACTTATATACCTATATATAGTAGTCCAACTAGAACACAAAATCTCATACAAATAGACTATTCCTAATCAGATTAGCACTAATCGACTAATATACGGACTCAACTAGCCAACTTGTATATGGAAACTATTTCTAATACAAACTCTATTTGCACACGAGCTATTTCTAATACAAACTCTATATGCACAGAGCTACATGCACGTTCGAAAGTTCACCATGCCTACATGTCCGCATACTGACTACCTAGCTCCGCTGGTCACTCCAGACTCCTGCAACACAATTGCACACTGGTCATTGTGCAGCACAGCTTGCTCTTCCTCGATGGTCGCCAAGCTCCAAGCTGTGCTATGCTGGTCGCATGCATCGCACACGCATACTTCATGCTATCAGACCTCATGCATGCGCTGCACTGGTTGTGACTACTTTGGTCGATGGCTCTGAGTATGCTTGCACTGGTCACTGCATTCCTTCATGCTAGTTGTCGTGTTCTTGACCACTCTAGTCGCAGCTTCCATGACCACTGTTTGCACAATTGGTCTTAGCATCCATGACCACTCTGATTGCACAACTGGTCTTTATCTTCTCTAGCAAGTCTCTTTGACCTCTCCTCATGTCCTCGATATCCACTAGACTGCATAGCACATCCCACTCCTCTACGTCGATCTCTTATCACCATGACATTCCTATCTGCCAAATTATCCTATGCACACATAGATTAGGCAACCCATCACATAGCAATGTACTTAAAAACATACATTACACTAGTCTTAACCCTTGGTTAAGCTTTACACTGTTCGATGCCCTTTGGTTGAGCTGATTGAGCTGACCATTGGTCGAGCTCTTTACTTTGACTGCTTCTGGTCGAGCTCCTTCACTCCGACTAGCTCTGTTTGAGCTCTTCACTTTGACCACTTTGGTTGAGCTCCTTCACTCTAAACATTTCTGGTTGAAACAACCACTACTACTATGGATCGACTTGTAGAACCAACCACAAGCACAAGTCTTACATTTTGTCATTTACTTATCACAACATGAACCTATACTAGGTACTTACAATCTCACTCAAACACTAAAGATCTTCAATCCAAGCTTCAAAGTTCCCTTGAACTCCCCAACGTGTTTGTTGTAGCTTGGGGTCGCAAGAGAGCTAGCATGAACGCCCATGGTCCAAACATATAACCTCTTCATTCAAATCTAGCTATTAGACACGTCATGTTCAAAATCAGCCTTAACCTGGATCATCTGACCTGACTCGGATCATCTGACTTAAACATTCCCAACGGTAAAAAACATAGCCATTGTATAGACCCATATTGTCCAACCCAACATGGACTATCTAGCTCACCCAAATCATCCAACCTGGATTGGATTGTTTGACCTTGTACAAAGCCTAAAATCCATGATGTCGGGTATATTGGTCTAAGTCATCGTCCAACCCACCTGGATGGTTACCCTCAATGCAAACTTCAATTTTACAACCCTTGTTCCATTGATCTGAGTTGTTGTCTGACAGACTCGGATCATCTGTCTCAAACTTGACTCCAATTGAACACTTCTTTGGATAGATGGACTGAGTCATGTTTCGACCTAATCTGAATGATCCAACTCAAACTAAACTCCAAAAAAATCATCTCTCTATTGATCCAACTTACATTTGAGTGACTCGGATCATCCGACTCCCTTGAATCTTTAGAAACACTCTCTAGATTAATGCTTTGACCGATGATCTGGCCCACCAGATGATTCGACTCACATTGACATTTTCTGACTTGGCCTAAAACCATCCAATCTTCACGATCGCCACAACCATGACTTGATTCTTGGCTCCCTTTGAATTGAGATAATAAGACCTAGTGTGTACCATAATTAGTTACTCAACCTATCCAAACTCAAGCTACTAGCCTTGAACCCCGTTAATAGTATGGGCAAAGCAAAAACAAAGACCTAACATCTAAAATGATTTATACCCAACTTCTTGGATCATATCTAGTCATAAGATCCTTAATTTTCATGAAATTGATACTTCGCCATCATTTACACACTTGGGAATCCACAATGATGCTCAAGAACTAGACAATGCCATCACTGAGACCTAACCTTTCTCAACCCTTGAAACATATATTAGTCTTGATGATTTATGAGTCATTAATCACTAAAACACAATTATCAACAAATTGTGTAGCATAGTAGAATGAAGTTTACATACCCCAGGTAACTCGCTTATCTACTAAATTGCTATACCAAAGGTCCTTAATTTTTAATTCTAGCTTCAAAGGATTACTTGCAAAAAAAAATGGTTCTCAATATTACGTACAAACAAGGGTTGTTAGACAAAATAAAGAGATTATCAAGGTTCTTTCTAAACTTCCAACATACTTAAATGATTCAGGCACAAGATACATACATTTATTTCCAAATTTGATTATGCACATAGGTAATATAAAAAGAAATACACACGTTTTTTTGGAACAAACATCCTAATCAAACTAGTAAGAGCATATCCATTGGCTATATATATTGTGTGCATGTTTGACACATGCATGCAAATGTTGTAACCTTGCCTGACTAACCTTACATGATTTGACTTGAATCTGCAATCAAATGATTTTGGTCTAAGATACAAACATTTATTGTCAATCATGATGATACACATATGTGTAATAAAAGAGATGCACCCCATTTCACATGGGTTAAGGCATACTTTGAAATGTTCATCCATATAAAACTAATGAGAGAATATCCTGCACTTACTCAAAGAAGGCCTCCATCGATGGAGAGTTATCTTCGATATCTATTGGGATATGCACATTTGGACTTTGTGATGTCCATATATTCCCACTCTTCATTGATATTTCCAATTAGTTCGATATCATTAGCAACACTTCAACTGTCCATGAGTCTATCTTAAATGATCACAGAGACGTGTATTTGTGTGCATGGTCCACACTTGCACGCATGGAGATGTTATCATCGTGCCATATCAACCTCATGCGAAGCTCTGAGTTTGCATACTTTGACTCTGACCGCAAGGTAGAGGTAAAGTAAGGGGGCAATAGGTAATGTTACACAAGATAAGGCATAAATTAAGATAAGTCAATTGTCAAAGGACCTTGATTTTCAATTCTTACTTCAAAGGATTACTTCATTATAAATATTACCTAAAAAAGGGTTTTCAAACAAAATAGAGAGACACACAAGGTTTTTTCTAAACTACCACCATATTTAAATGATTCTAGCGCAGGATACATACATTTATTTCCAGATTTGGTTATGCATGTAGTTAATATGAAAAGAAATACATGACATTTCATATTGGTTAATATGTATTTTTTTGGAATACTCATCCAAATCAAACAAACTAAGAGCACATCTTACATAAAACAACTAACGAGAGCATATTTTGTAATCGTTCAAAGACAAAATGCTTCGATGCTTGGAGAGTTGTATTGGATCCATCTAGGGCTACACTCCTCTAGAGTTTGTGCGATACATTTATGCTCTACACCTTCTAGCACATCATTGATTCCTCCAACCAAAGTCAGATAATCATCCCCAACACCCCAACTATCCATAAGTAATCACACCCTATCTGAAACCTTTGACAAGTTTAGACTGGCATAGGATGGTCTGCCGACACATAGCAATGACACATGGCTATATACATAGTGCACATGTTTGACACATGCATGCAAATGTTGTAACGTTTCCCGACTGATCTCACCCGATTTGATTTGGCTCTACAAATTAAATGATTATGGCCTAAGATGCGAACAAGCATGATGATACACAAAGGTGAAATAAAAGGAGATGCACCCTATTTTACATTTTTAAGGCATACATTTGGAAGATACATCCAAATCAAACTAACGATGGCATATCTTTCACTTGCTCAAAGACAAAAGGCCTCAATCAATGCAATGTTATCTTGTATATCTCTTGGGATGTGTGCCTTTTGACTTTGTCACATCCATGTCTACTCCACCTTTTCATTGATGTTTCCAATTAATTCTATCTCATCAGCAACAACTCGACCACCATTGACTCTATCTTGAATGTTCATAGAGATTTGTATTTGCATGCATGGTTCATGCATGCATGTAGATGTTATCATCATGCCATACTGACCTCATGAAAAGCATTTCTTTTCATACTCTGACAGCAAGGTAAACATCAAGTAAGGGGGCAATTTATAATGCTACATAGGATTAAGCATAAATTAAGAGTATTTAATTATGAAAGGTCCTTGATTTTCCATTATTGCTTCAATGGATTACTAGGTTCTCAATATTACAAACAAAAATAAGGGTTTTCAAACAACCTAAAGAGACAACCAAGGTTATTTCTGAACTACCACAATACTTAAATGGTTCTGGCACAAGATACAAACATTTATTTCAAGATTTGATTATGCATGTAGTTGATATAAAAAAAATAAACGCACAACATTTCATACTGGTTAATATGAATTTTCAGAATACTCATGCAAATCAAACAAGTAAGAACACATCTTTTGTAAATTAGCCATGCATAATAGTTTTTAAACAATGTTGAGAACTGCTAGCGCCATGCTGAGCTTGGAATTTCCTCTTCTGGGACTCATACAGCTGACGTTAAGCATCCTCCTAAACAAGCACTTTATTGACAATGTGCTGGAATGTCAGGAAATCATTTGACACTAATTGCACTTTGATGTTGGGGTCAAGTCCTTCCATGCAGTGCGAAATCTTATCTCCATCTATTGCAACATCTTCTGGTGCATACCTAGACAGTTGAGTGAACTTGTCAGATACTGTAACACATTGAGGTTGTGTTGCTGCAGCTTATGGAACTCCCTTTTCTTCGTCTCCACCCTTCCCATTGGAATGTGTGTAGTGTGTAAGGCTTCAACAAATTCAGCCCAATTGATGGCTTGAACATCCTGATGGGTAACACAGTAATTCTCCCACCAACTAGAGGTAGTTCCCTTTAGTTGAAGAGTGGCATACAGAACTTTCTCCTGATCATTGCACTATGCCAAGATCAGTTTCCTCTCCACATCCTTAAGCCAACCATTAGCTTGTAAAGGATTAGCTAAACTAGTGAAAGTAGGAGGTCTGGTTCTCATGAACTCCCCAACTTGGAATGCGGTGCTTGGACAGGTGCTTGATGAAATCAATTCACTTGATTCTGAGCAAGGGCTTGAAGAAGCTACAACTGAATTGCCATCATCTGTTCCATGGTGGGCGCTTGAGCTAGTGGTAGCGGCGGAATTGGAGCATTGTTTCCTGGCCGAGCATTGGCTCCACTGCTAATGCTGCCATTACTCCTTGTATTCACCATCTTCTAAAGTGGCAACTAGGGTTACATAAGGTAAGAGGGAGGAAGCATAGATAAGAGATCGGAGAACAACTAAACAATATCCCAAACAAACACTAAAGAGAGAACCAAACACCAACTAGGAAAAACTTAGCTCAAAAAATAAAATAGTTTTGAGGATGGTTGTACCACAAGTGCATAAAGGCTTGATACAGTCCACCTAGTATACCAACTAATAATATATAAGTATTCTAAAATAGTACAACTTTATTTGGATACTATAGACTGAAGAACTACTCCTCATCCTCCAAGATGATGTTCTCCTTCGGGTGCTCCTCAAACTCATTCTCACTAAGCCATCTATAGAAATTACAAAGGAAAGAGAATCCAATTACCATTCCGAAAAGTGGATAAGCAGATAGATAAGGGAGAATGCCATGATGAAGGTAAGGATAGAAAGACAAGAAAAGATAAGGATAGCACATTATTAAAATTTTATTTTATAAAATAAAATTTGAAGCTTTTCTAATAATGATCATTCTAACTAGGTCATGTCCTACAGTCAAATTGGCTCTAATACCACCACTATCAGGACCGATTTTTGAATCTAAATCCTTTGTGTATTACCACACTAGTCCCAGATCAAAGCTAGTGCACATAATCAAACAATGCTAATTACATAACCAAAAATGACTTATAATAATAGAGTACTAGCATTAAGGCCACTTAGTACCAAAGAGGCTATAAAACCTCACTAAAATACAAACTCAAAGTGGAAGCAAAAGAAAATAAACTCCAAAGATAGCCCATCAATTTTCCATAAACAATTGACTAGGAAGGCACAACCTAGACCTCAGGAAAGTCTTCATTGAAGCCACACGCAAACCAGTAGTAGTCTCTTTCTCTATCTTCATATTCCTCTTAGATGTGTTTGTAGATTGCAAGGTGAGTACATTGAGTATTCCGTATGTCTCCGGAAAAATGCAGTTATATGCAAGGCTCAACAAAGAAAGAATATATGGTTATTTTGTACAAAACAATATGTTTGGTTCAATTACCGTTGTAGATTTTTCAAAGCATCAATTTAACAAAGTAATTGCAATAAATAAAACCAACATAAATCTTCTAGTGGAGGTTCCAACCACCTATAGTAGTAGACAGGCTCTAACCGCCAAGGTTCAATATTACAAATTTCCTCCACCCACACTGGATCCATCCGCCAGGACACACTCCCAAGAGTTCCAACCACCCCTAAGTTTCCAAACTTTTACTTTGAAACCAAAACCAAGATCTACCATGTGAAAGCGCACATTGCCTGCCCTTGACCGTGGGCACAACTATTTGAATAGTTTTATATTCTACAGAGGTTGTACAACTTTACCTACAAGAGATAATCAACTTATGTTGTTGGCCATTACACGCTTCCTTTGGCGTGTGACTAAGTGATCATCACAAGGCCTTTACAATACTCTAACTCAACTAGACTCTACCCACTAAGGTTTCACTACTGAAGGGTTAAATCCACCCAGTCAGAAGCCCCTTTGGCACCATGTAGGACAACTATCTACCCAACACCCACTCATACTGCTGGCAAATTCTAAGCAAAGCCATTACAAATTAATTAGCCAGGTCATAGCCATATAGACTTGTGGTTGTATGGTAGTGCTCAATTTAGATAGTCACAAGTGTCAGTCCTTAATTGATTAGGGCGGTATATTCACATTTCAAGATCACGTACTCCATCCGCACTAACCCAAATCTTACCATCTTCCCAAGTCTAAAATCATCTTTACCATTTTATTTTTGCTTTAAAAATTTTAGCAATACCTATTGCCACAAAGTTATTAGAATGAAAAGATTAAGACATATGGTATCAATTTTCCAACCCAAGGGTTATAATGATCGAATAGCTTGTCTAAGCAGTTGCTATCATTTCTAGAATGGTCAAACAATATTATAATATTAATACTGAAATAAGGACATCCTAAGATGACAAAGGTACATGGATTTCAACATCAAATGAGGGCATAACAATGTCGGTATAACTAATAATCGTATGACAAATTATTATTTCATGTGAAATAGCGATGCATGTAAATTTAAAATAGTAAATAACTTTGATAAAATATAGATCAATATGTTCAAGGAAGACTTACCTTCTGTGGCTGGGGTCTCTTCTTGCTGGACGGGAACTTCTTCGACGATGTCAAGTTCAACGAGCAAAACGAGAAACATAAATAAATAACAATAAAATTACAAAACATAAAATATATATTGGAAGATAGATTAGAATTTTAGATGAATTTAGAAACTTGAATAACTAGATTCAGAGTTCGGACAATGTAGAATGAGCGATCGAAATGTTGATTAGAATACAAATTGTTCGAAAATATCAAACAAGGGAATATTCCTTAGAATCTTCTTTTTTGCTGGATTTTTGGGTTTACTAGTGTGTATGATGTGTGGGGCCCACTTGTCATAGGCTCAAAGAGAGAGAGAAAAAAGGACTAACAAAGAGGCAACTCTGTCGAAGATGAAGAAAAACTCGTAGGCTTTCGGCCATGGCCATGGTGGTGTGGCTCACTAGCAAGGGAAGGACCAAGGAGGTAGGCCAAGTGAGAAAAATGCGTCCACGGCTCACTAGAGGACGTCTGGCCGATGGGGCCCACAGCGACGGTAGTGACGGCAAGAACAATGGCGACATGGGTTGACAAGGGAAATGGACACCCACGCATGGAATGAAGGCAAACAAGGTGAGCATGGGCATGGCTTCAGCCCAAGGAACATGATGGCATGATCGGTTCGACCGGGGGATGGACGGATTGGGCTAGCCACAGTGACATCTATGGAAACAAAGGGGTGCTTTGGTGCGGGACTTCCTCATGCATTGGACAAATGGAGGTATGAAATATGTAGAGGGTGTGATGGTGATCATGCAGTAGCAAAGAATAGAATTTTGGCTCATCGGAGGCGATGAATTGATGATACAGGATGTAGTAGATCGGTTTTGGGAAAAACTTGATTTTCGTCAAACGGCTGCATGAAAATCAAATTAATTTCCTATGGGGGCAAGATACTCCGGAACATGAAGTGTCATGAAAGGAATTAAATGAAAATCATCAGAGTGCTCAGAATGTGAGTTAGTGCGACGAACAGATTTGGGAATGGAGGGCTCTTGGTGGCAGTGGTGTTCTGGGGTTTGACGAGACTTGGTAGGGGTGTGGAAGGGTCAATAGCGGTTAAAGGGTCATATAGAAAGGCTTAGAAGAGTTGGAAATGGACTCAAATTTGCATAATTCAGTTTTGAGTCAGTTTGGGAAAGTAAGAGATAAAAGGGAAACAGATGAATGAATCACGAAGGGATCAGAAGGAATGGATTCCTTGCGTGATTTGAAGCATCTTTCGTTTTGGCATGATATCGAGACAAAGCTTGGCTGGAGATTCGGCCTAGGTGGGAAGAGAGGCGCTATGCCTCTGTTTCGGTCTGTGTCTGTTTGGTTTGGGAAGAAGATGTAACCGATGGTAGAAAGAGAAAGGAAAGAAAAAGGAAAAAAGGAAAAAAGGAAATAAAAGATCACCAATAAAAATAGGTTGGACCCAGACAAATAGAACATACATTTTTCTAGATATTTGGACTTGAATTTTTGAATTTGAATTTGAATTTGGGAATTCGGATTAGAATTGGAATTTTAATATTTTCTTCTAGAATTACACATGAAATCCGAATAAAACCAAATAAATCTAGAGACTTTTAAATATTTAATTTGGAATTAAAATTTTAAATACGACAAATTTTGGGATGTTACAAAAGGAAATATTATTTGGAGTATTCCATTAGGCTGAAAAACAAATAAAAGAGACATGGCAGTGGGCCCTGCTAGTTAGTGAATGAGAGAGAGAGAGAGAGCAATAGAGACGGAGTGAGATAGGTGCACCAGTCAATGACAAGGAAGGCGACCTCGCTTCCAGCGAACGATTGCGAGAGAACATGAATTGAGTGAGGGGAAGCATGGAGGTGATTCCAAAACATGAACGGCGAGGCAAAGTGACGGCCGGGCATAGGCGGCAAGCAGGCTGTAGCTCCAGTGATGAAAACCAAAGCATTGGCACGTGGACAAAGTGGGGTTTTGGCAAGGTGAAGAGGAGGACGAGGCAATCACGGTGCTCCAATTTATAGGCCTAGACAGTGAGTAGAATGAACACAGACTCGACGGCTGGAGTTGTGGCAATAGTTTTAGCTCTGAATTCATTTCGCATGAACATGATGGAAACAGTTAGGGTAATGGTGATGATGGCACGGTGATGGCGGTTTGATGGCGACAATTTCCAAAATGGACATGGAGGTGGGGTGTCTCGGGTGGAGCGAGCACGATGTTGGCGAGTTAGCACTTGGGCCCTCGATCAGCAGAGCAGAGAAAGAAACAGAGAGGAAAAAGGAAAAGAAAAGAAAGACGAACAAGGCTAGGCCAGCTAGGCTATGAAAAGATGGGCTATGAGGAGATGGGTTTCGCCCAAGAAAGAAATAAAAGTGGGCTGAAAAAGGAAAAATAATATCGGCCCATCAGGAAATTCAAAGTTGGGATTTCAAATCGAATTGAGATTTGAACTAAGATTTAAAATTGAATTGAGAATTGGACATTGATCTGAGATTTGAATTAAATTTCTAAGATTCTCAGGATTTTGGATTTTGGATTTGGAAATTAAATTCTGGAATTTGGATTACGAGATTTTCTAGAATTTTAATTGGAATTTGAATTTTGAGGTTTGAATTTTGAATTTGGATTTGGATTTGAATTTAAGATTTGAAATTTAAATTGGAGATTGATTCCTAGAATTACATAGAAAATTCAAATAAAATCAAAATGCTTTAAAATAATTAATTTGAAATAATTTTTTGCAAAAAAACCAAATTGGGGTTGTTATAGTAGCATGATATAACTAACAACCGAAATTAAGTCATACACAACTTGTTTTACAACTAAAGGGCCGACCGGCCAAATAGTTCATATGACATAAAGTTTGAAGTGGTTAAGGAGAAAGAGGCAATAAAAACTAGTGAGTATGCCTTAGCTCAGCCACATGCAACTGACTGGGATTAAACCTTAGAAATCGATCTTATCATCAACAAAATCCATGGCATAAAAGTAATCGACCCAGGTATCACCTTCTTCTTACTCTGATTGTGTTCAACAAGCAATTGTGAGTGCAAAATTGTAATATGCAAGACAAAATATCATATTATGCATGTTGAGGCAAATTTAGCTGTCTATTCTACAAAACTATCTTTTATTTGTAGTAGAGAGTAATAGATTGCAATCAGAAGTTGCAAGAGCATTTGAATTCGATAAGCAAATAATATTAAAGCGTAAATAGCATATCTTAACAAGTGGCTTGCTTCTCTTAAAACAAAATAGTGACAAATTGTCTTTGCCGACCAAGTTATGCATAGATTTCCCATCCATACATTTCCAAAACCATTTTACCAAATATAAAGCTACTTATTGTGGGGTATACCAAAGTGATACCCATAACAACCACACACCCCATGTTGGTTATAACACTCTAGTAATACCACCAACCAATGGCTGGTGCTACCGATCCTCAAGCATTCCCGGTACCAAGGCAGCCGATATGACTGCTCGCACCATGCTGGTACTACTGCCCCAGTAGTACCATCGTTCAAAGCCCAGTCATATCGCTCTCTCCGGTAGTACCATGAATCACATCCAGCACTACCAAACCTGGACACACCCAAAACAACCCACTCTAGAAAATAGCTACCACCAACTATCTCCCTATCGAACTGCATCTACGGTAGTACCGTGGACACCATGCCAGTACTACCACCCTAGTGGTACCGCTGGCATTTGGCTGGAACTACTGATAGCAACCTTAATTTTAGGAAATTGCTAAACCTTAGATTTACCTCAACCCAGCTGGTTATTCATCACATATTGACCTAGACCTACCCACATAGTCTCTCAATCTCTCCTATGATGAACACATTGGCAACAACCTTAAAAATGCAAATGAGTAGATTTTTTTTGAAGTGAGAGAGAGGTTTTGCAAAGACAAGCTCTCCTTGATCTAGAATTGAGTTCAAAGTATGAAGATGACCAAGAGAGCACTGAAATGGATTGACAGCAAAAGAAAAGCAAGTTTTCATCAAAAGCACTCAAATCCAAGGAAACTTGGGAATTTTGGGAAATTCTCACTCTAGGTCCAAAAGAAAGAACATGTGCTCTATAAGACCTTGATCATGGTGAGATGACACAAAGGAACTGAAGATTTGCAAAAAGAATGTTAGTTCTCAAAAGAAACTCATTGCAAACTTCAAGAGCTCAAAAATCTATTTTTCTTCCCAATTATCCCCCTTAGCCTATTCAAACATTTTGTTCAAAATTTTCCCCATTTGGTAATGAATTCATCAAGATGTTGAGGAAGAAACTAAATGAGGCTAATGGTGGAGAAATGCAAACAAGGATAATTTTATTAACGTTATAGGCATGCTAGGATATTTGAAAATTATCTAGGTAAATTTACAATGTATTTCGCAAAGTCATGCTATGAATGAAGCTAAAGATATCACAATCTGAGTCATGCTAGATCAAAATGATAAAGTGGAGGCTGGAATCTAAATCAAGCATGGAAAATAATGAAAACTTAATACTGAATCAATTTAAGCTCAAGACATGTTTGAACATTGCATTTGAGAAAGAATGATTTATGGCCTATCTTAGTAGAGCAAGACCTAGACTAAGAGCCATCTACAACTACCCTCTAAGCTTCAGCCTAGTTTTAGTTCACAAATGAATGGTCCATCTTAGTAAAGCACATCCTAAACTAGGTGCCATCTACAATGGCATTCTAAGCCTTAAACAAGTTTTAGTTCATAGCTATGCGGTCTTCTCTCAATAAGTACATCCTAGACCAGGAGCCATCTATGAAGGCCTTATTGGCTTCAACCAATAGATTTTGTCAATTTTTAGAATCTCAAGCCATTGCTAACCATATCAAGTATTACACTTAAGAGAATGGTTTTGGTCATACAAAACTCTCCCTGAGTTCATGCCAAGAACAATGGCAAGATGTCTCAAGAGAAAGGATTGTTGAAATGCAATTTTAAGCACATTTGAGATTTTACATCAATGTTTTCTGAAGCAAGAGCTGATTAATGATCCAAGATTGGAACTAAACAACTCTAACTAGGCCTGAGTCAGATTTAAAACTCAACTAAATAGTTTGAATTGGTAACAATAAGAAAATGATCACTAGAGCTAGACTAGTCAAATTATCCAGTTGAGCAGTTTTAAAAGCTTGTTATGGCAAAAGATAAGCATGGCTTTAGATTACATTACAATGTATGATGGAGGATAAATATGCATTATATTATATATGAATGCAAAAGAGCCAAGATTTTCCTCAAATTAGTCCTTGGGATAAATAAACCCCAACTCTCCCTGCAAGAAAGCAAAACAAGAAGAATTCAATAGTTTTGTGAAAATATCAGCAACTTGAAGCTCAGACTCAATCAAGTGAAAGACTACATCTCCCTTCTCCACATGGTCTCTAAGGAAGTGATATCTAATATCAATGTGCTTTAACCTAGAGTGCTGCACTGGGTTCTTGATAATATTGATGGCACTAGTGTTATTAGAGAAAAGTAAAACACTATCTAATTCTAACGCAAAGTCCCTAAGAGTTGAAGAGATCCAAAGAATCTGAGAGTAACTACAAACAACAGCTACATACTCAGCCTCTGCAATAGACTGTGCAACATAAGACTGCTTCCTAAATAACCAAGAGATAAAAGAGGTGTCTAAGAAGTGACAAGTCCTAGAAGTACTCTTCTTGTTTATGTTACACCCCCAAAATCAAGATCTAAGAAAGAATAAAGAGAGGTACAAGAAGAAGAAGAATACCAAAGTTCGAACTCAAGGGTGGACTAGAAGTACCTAAAGATGCGCTTCACCACTTGGTGGTGAGATGAGAAGTTGAAATTTAGTGCACAAACATATGGCAAATTGTATGTCCAGCCTCAAAGCCGTGAGATAGAGGAGGGAGTAGATCATGCTGTGATACTCCTTATTAATGGTCTTGTTGTCCTCATCTGGGTCCAAATTGGAGTAGAAGCCATTGGTGTGGAGACCGGCTTGCTATTCCTGATATCAAAGTGTCGAAGTAGGTCCTTGTTATACTTGGCTTGATGAGTGAAAGTGCCTTGCTTCATCTTCATGATTTGGAACCCTAGAAAGAAGTTCAATTCCCCATCATGCTTATCTCAATTCCTTGCTCATGGTATCTAAAAACTTGGAACCTAGAGCATAAGAAGAGCCTAAAAAATGATCTCATCCATATAAATCTGATGCCTGATGATAAATAATGTCTTATCTATCTTACCCATCTCAAACCTTTTTTCAACAAGAATGATTTAAACCTATCATACCAAACTCTAGGGGTTTTCTTGTGGCCATGTAGGGCTTTGGATAACTTGTAGACATGGTCAGGGACCTTGGGACTCTCAAACCCAAATGGTTGCCTAACATACACCTCTTCTCCTATGAAACCAATAAGGAAAGTACTCTTTACATCCATTTGATATAGTCTAAACATCTAGAGGCTACAAAGGCTAAGAGTATTCTAAGAGCTTCTAGTCTAGTAACTGGAGCAAAGATCTCTTCAAAATATAATCTCTTCACCTGAGAGAAACCCTGAGTTGTAAATCTAGTCTTCTTTCTAACCACTAACCCATCCTTCCTTTGTTCGTTCTTGAAGATCCACTTGGTTCCTACAACACTGCGATAATGAGGTGGCTCAACAAAGGTCCAGACCTTGGTTCTCAAAGTTCTCTAACTTTTCATGCGTGGCATTGATCCAAGATTCATTGGTGAAAGCATGGGTGACATCACGAGGATCAAAAGAAGAAATGAAAGCTGAATGAACATGTGAGTCAGGAGAGATGAACCTGGAGCGAGTAAATTGCTCATGAAGATCTCCAATCATCTTATCCAATGGATGTATCTGTTGGAGATGTCGAGAAAGTCCTAGAGCAGAAGTGGCCTCTACCCCATGGGCTATGTGGGAGCAGGTTGTCCAGCTGAAGGCGTAGTAGTAGGGGTAGGGGCTTCAACTGGCTGAAGTGAAAGTAGATCAATAGCCTCATCTTCTCCATAAAAGTGCTCAAAGAAGATTTCTTCTAAATCTCCCTGTAGGACCGAAATGGCAACAGAGGGGGGTGCATGGTGCCTTCAAACCTCCCCAAGTATTCTCACAAATTTTCTTCTCCGATAGCTATAGCAACTATGAAGAAAGAGGAAGTTCGCTTACTGGATGCCGAAAAAAATTTTGCTAATTGATTGAAGATAATCAAGGAAGAGACAAAACTAGACCAACATAATCTTCTCTAAAGAACAGACAGAAAATAGATTTCACTGAAACAGACCTGAGAGCAGGCGACAAAAACTGACCAAACTATAAATAGACAAATCGGCAAACACAAAAATCAAAAGAATCGGACTGAAATCAGTAGCTGAAAACACGTGACCAAACTGAGAAAACGAAAACAACAGCCGAAAAGGAGAACTGAAGAAGCAGCCGAAAAACTGAACCAAGAAACACAAATTGAAAACTGAATGCAGACACTGCAGAGAAAACAAAAATTGAGCTGAAAAGGGCACAAACTGAAAATAAGTAGAAAGCTGAAGGCAGAACAAGAATCAAGAGGTTCAGAAGGAAAACTTCTCCAGAACCCAACCAAAACAGAAACTGCAGCTGTCGAAAAGGAGACTGCGCAATGATTACCGAAACTGTCAAGACAAATACTGGACAGGCCGAAAACTGACTGAATTGGCCGAAAGACTTGAAAGATTACAAGCTGCAGATTATCTAGACGGAACCAGAACAGACCAAAAACTAAAAGACTGCAAGCACACAGGAAAAGCAAAAGCAAAACTGAAAGAAGAAAAGCAATCAGAAATCCTAAAGAAGGCAGATTGCAGCTGTCTGAAATATTGTCGGCACAGTAACTACAGGATACGAAAGGGAAAATAGAAAAGATGATCGACCAATAGTTATTCTTCTCAAGTCAATTGATCTGATCTTCATCTTAAACAGCAAATGGACCTCAGGGAGAGAAGAAAACACGGTCAAGAGCAACTTGGCTGGAAGAAAGAAAACAGACAGAGCGAAAAGGACAACCAATTGAGACTCTGAACCGAAAACAGAAATGCCGAACAAAAAAAGAGATCAAGCTCCAAATCGCATGTGACACTCAAATCTTTTGATCATGAGTCTATTCGAATGCGAGACTTCAAACTCTGCAAGAGCACAACAACTGAAGGCGAAAATACAAGAGAAAAAGACCTCCTCAGCAGAGACCACCAAGAGACAAGATTCCTCTGTTTGCAGAAATAGTAAACCTAGAAATGGATGAAACAGAGGAAGTTTATAGCAAACGATCTCTTGGGAAGAAGGCAATGATTAAAATCTTTTCTCTCGGGAATATACTAGCCAAGGTAACCTGGAGAACACTTCCCAGTTCGGAGACAAAGATGATTTGGGGCTTCTCAAGCAAGAACTAAAACCAAAACAAAAAAATTACAGAAGAGACCAAACGATTAAAACAAGAACACTAAGACAGAAGCAAAAGAAGAGAAGCAAGAAATCAAAACATCTCAAACACAAGGCTACTCAAATGGATTCATAGAGATGAATGATTACATAATATGAGTGTTACATCCAGCTCATTACATCTCCCATCGTCTGAGCAAAGCACACAAAGATAAAAACCCTAAAGCCTGGGCTGTCCAGCCACTACTCACGCAACAAAAGCAAAAACTCACACAGACATGGAGAGAAACACCCAACTCCCTCACAGACTCTTTCATACAACACTAGAGAACCACCTCTCTATTTACAGCTACAAGATACTGGGTTCATTTCTCGCTTTACCCAATATCTCCAACAACTCTGTGCTTTACCCGTTAACTCGAACCGAATCTGCTTCCTCAAGCCTGAGTCAATTTTACCGAATTTCCCCTCACGCTTCTTCCCGGAAGTTTTCTCTTTTCTTGTTGTCCACGCCTCGCAACCACCTTGAGCCCTCGCCGTCTTTGGCATCTCCCGACCGCTTCGAGCTTAGCACTGCTTGTGCCTGGTCCGGCCATCCCATGCCTCGCCACGACTTAGCCTCAACGTCCTGCAACCATCACGGACAAGAAAACATCACATAGCACCACTTGAGATAATGTAATCACACAATCGCATTAGAAGAAGGAACTTAAGCACGAAACACCCAAATCAAACTCATACTTTCCAGAACACGTGTCAATTGCTCATCAACACACATGGGGGTCACCTCCACATGGTTTCTCAATCTCCTCCTTGACGAGTATATTGACAAACACAGAAAAAGCGCATAAAGTTGAGTTTGTTTGATTTAAAAGAAAAAGAGTCACACATGGTCTAAAGAAAATCAAAGAAGCTTATGACCATGTCGACATACGGAGCAAAAATAGAGAGAGCAAGTTTTCCTCAAAAGCTCCAAGTTTTCCCTTGAAATGACTTTTTCTCCATTATTTTCCCCCTTTTGGCAATAAAATCATCAAGATACATAGAGAAAAATAGAGCATGATTTGGATGAAATGACTGTATCTTATCCATTTTAAGCATTCGGAGCCATGAAGATTATCCAAAATGACCTTTTGAATATTACACTAAGCCATAACACACAATAATGCTATCAAGATCATGACAATTCATGTATAGGCAAGCTAAACCAAATAAGTCATAGTCTGAAAATTAGATGAATTGCTTAGCAAGTCAAGTCATTCAAGATTATAGTCTAGCTAAAGGCATCTAAAGATGATGCAAGCTATGTCAATAATCTAAGTGGAACCAAGAAGCTAGTATTGAATCATTTTAGAGTGCTACAAGTTCAAGAATGAGACATTTGTTCAAGTACTTGAACTTTGTGTAATTAAGCAAATTTAGCACAATTGACATGTTTTTTCTTTTTAAAACTCATGGTCATTTCCAACACAAACTTTTGTTTAGTCATGTGCTAGATCTCAAGCCTTACGCGATCACTCCAAGCTAGAAGCTTAAAAAGATGATCTTGGTCAACCAACACTCCCTCTGAGTTCATGCCAAGTACAATGGCAAGCGGTCTCATAAGAAAGAATTGGTGAGATCAGTTTTTTTTGCACAAAAGAGATCTTTTGCATTTTCACGAATAGAAGATTTGTACTAACTCATGCTTCATCAAGAAACTAGTATATCTCAATCTAAAGCTCAATAAAGATTCAAGACTCAACTCAGCCTATTTGACATGGCATGAATCATAAGAGGATAACTGAAGACAGACTAGTCTCAAGAGCTAACATGACATGATTTAATTCAAGTTGTGCATTTTTAATCAACCTATCATGGCAAAGACTGGCCTACACATATGAAGTCATGATAAATCTAGCAATTTAGCACAGATTATGGCAAGATGTAAAGCAGTTGATTTATGTCATAAATGGGTAATAATTAAGGCTCCATGTAGTTATATTACAATGCAGAATGACATGAAATGCAAGAGAATCCAGCTCCCCCTCAACAATAGATGCACTTTTAGTTCAAGTTGAGTTATGTCAATATTAAGATCTAGCAAATCCCAAATGAACTCCCTTTGAACCAAAGCAATAAAAATGAGAAGCTGGCGAGAAAATTAGAACAGGCAGTCCTTAAAGCATAGATAAGATATAGAGGATACTATGGCTCAGACTGACTCTCATCTAACCCATATGACGCTAGGACTATCAACTTATCGTCTAACACACTAGGGAGTAAACACGTTCCCTATCTACCCAAGGGTGGCCCAACCCTCGCTGGACCTATAAGAAGTGAGTGAACTCAACCTAGTGAGAAGAGAGACAGCTAATAAACAGCATCCTAGAATCATAAGATGAGAGGAAGAAGTCTAAGCAACCAAGCGAGAGAACCACTCTAATCTATGCTAGAAGGACTAACCCAAATGCACCCTCATGCAATGCAGTAGAATGAATCAGGAGCATATAAACAGGATAAAACATGAAGCATGAAGCTCCCCCTCACAACAGTCCATAAGGACAGACCACCCCAAACTCTCCTCGCAAGGTTGAAAACCTAGAGCTATCCAAAGGCTTGGTAAAGATATCAGCCAACTGGTGGTCACTCTCTACAAACTGGAGCACTATGTCACTTTTCTCAACATGGTCTCTAAGGAAGTGATACCTGATATCAATGTGCTTGGTCCGAGAGTGCTGCATTGGGTTCTTGGCAATGTTGATGGCAGATATCACAAAAGAGTGGAACACTATTTATAACTAACCCAAAGTCCCGCAGGGTCGAAGCCATCCAAAGTACCTGGCTGCAGCAACGTACTTGGCCTCTGCGGTGGACTGTGCAACACCGGACTGCTTCCTAGAAGACCAAGAAACAAGAGAAGTGCCAATGAATTGACAGGTGCCAGAAGTGCTCTTCCTATCTATCTTATAGCCAACAAAGTCTGCATCGGAGTAGGATCTAAGGGAAAGACAGGAAGAGGAGGAGTAGCAGATACCATAGTCAATGCTAGCTCGAAGGTACCGAAAGATGCGCTTCACCGCCTGGCGGTGAGAGACACGAGGGGAGGCCTGAAATCAAGCACACAGACACACGGAGAAGTGTATATCCACTCTCGAGGCAGTGAAGTACAAGAGAGAGCCAATCATGCTGCGGTACTCCTTCTAATCAACTGGCTCGCCATCCTCATCTGGATCGAGTGAAGCTGATGACGCCATTGGAGTTGACACTGGCTTGCCATCGCTCATGTCAAAGCGTCTTAGGAGGTCATGAGTGTACTTGCCCTGATACAAAAAAAGTACCCTCCCGAGTCTGCTTGATCTGGAAACCAAGGAAAAAGCTCAACTCGCCCATCATGCTCATCTCAAACTCTGTGCTCATGACATCGGAGAACTGGGAAACAAGAGTATGAGAGGAGCTGCCAAAGATGATGTCATCCATATAAATCTGGATGAGTAGAAGATCATTGCCATGCCTACGAATGAACAAGGTCTTGTCTACCTTACCCATCTCAAACCTATGACTCAACAAATAGGACTTAAGCCTCTCATACCAAGCTGTAGGGGCTTGCTTAAGTCTGCACAGGGCTTTGGAAAGCTTGTAGACATGATTTGGGTATTTGGGGTTCTCAAAACCTGGAGGCTGCCTAACATAGACCTTTTCATCAATATACCCATTGAGTAAGGCACTCTTGACATCCATTTGGTAAAGCTTGAAGCCCTTAGACGCTGCGAATGCAAGCATGATCCTAATGGCCTCTAGCCTAACTACAGGGCAAAGGTCTCCTCAAAATCTAGACCCTCAACCTGGAAGAAACCCTGAGCTACCAATCTAGCCTTGTTTCGAATGACTACCCCATCCTTACTCTGTTTGTTTTTGAACACCCACTTGGTACCTATGATATTATGACCTCTAGGGGGTTCAACAAACGACCAGACCTTGTTTCTCTCAAAGTTTTCTAACTCCTAGTGTATGGCATTGACCCAAGACTCATCAGAAAGAGCATGACTAACATCCTTGAGCTTGAAAGAGGCAACAAAGGCAGAGTGGAGACAGAAGTGAGACAAGCCAGACTTTGAGCGTGTGACGCGCTCAAAAAGATCTCCTATCATCTGCTCTGAAGGATGATCTTTTTGGATATGACGGGGAGGTTCTAGATGAGAAGAAGAAGTGGCCTCTACCTTATGAGCCGACGAGGTAGGAATAGAGCCACTAGCTCTTGAAGACGTGGAAGGAATGGGCTGATCTCCTCAAGGTGTAGTGGTTGAAGCAGGCACCTCAAGGGGAGGAGGAACTGGATCGGGTAGACAACTCTCATCTCCATCCTCCTCATCATCCACAAAGATGGTCTCGGACTGCGCTACAGAACCTGAGATGTCGGGCCTAGTCCCCAGACTGGCCTCATCGAAGGTCACCTCACAGATCTCTACCATTTTGCTAGACTCGCAGTTTCAGACTCTATACGTCCGCGAAGAAGTCAAGTAACCTAGAAAGATACCATCACAAGATCGTGACTCGAACTTATCTAGTTTCCCAGACTTTAGAATAAAATACTTGCAACCAAACACACGAAAATGAGAGACACTAGGCTTTTGCCCATATCTCAACTCATAAGAAGTGCGATGCAAGTGTGCCCTCAGAAAAACTCTATTCGAAACATGGCACGCAATGGCTATAGCCTCAGCCCAAAACTTCCTAGGTGTAGAGTACTCATCAAGCATCGTCCTGGCCATCTCGACCAAGGTACGGTTCTTCCTCTCCACGACGCCATTTTGCTGTGGAACATGCGGAGAAGAGAACTGGTGCTCTACACCTGTCTCATCACAAACCTCTCAAAGTAGGAATTCTTGAACTCCGTGCCATTATCACTGCAGATTGCCCGGGAGCTCAACAGAAAGCCTACTAAAAAGACCCCGAAAATGGGTAAATATCTCATACTTCAAGGTTAAGAAAAACACCCAAGAGTACCTCGAGAAGTCATCGACCACAACAAGAACATACTACTTCTCTCCTGCCGACTGCACTCTAGCTGGACCAACTGTGTCCATGTGGAGCAGCTGTCTTGGTGCATCGGTCGTAGTCACTGTGACCGGAGGATGAGAAGCGGCAACCATCTTGCTGTACCTGCAAGGAGCGCAAACTAGTTCTTTGACCATCTTGAGTTTAGGCAGACCACGAATGAGATCGTGGCCGCTAACTCGAGTCAAATGGTTAAATCCAATATGACCAAGTCTCCTATGCCAAAAAGTGAGGTCACGAGACTCAGAAGCAACTAAACACCTAAGAGGATCATCAGAAGACTCAACAAAATCAGCACGAAAGATCCTCCCATATCTAGAAATCCCGCAAACCAGTCTCCTCGAAGAATCAAGAATTTTGCAAGCATTTTTCTTAAAGCTCACCTCGAAACCATCATCGGTAAGCTGGGAAACCGAGAGCAAATTGTATTGCAGCTTACTCACTAAGGCAACATCTTTTAAAAAAGAAAGAATCATTAACACGCACATTACCTTTAGCGATGACGCACCCAGAAGAGGCATCTCCGAAGATGATCGTCTCATCACCTGGAGCTCGGGCTAGGGAAGAGAACCAACGAGAATCTCCGGTCATGTGTCGAGAACACTCGGAGTCCACAAGCCATACCTCTCCCTTCCCTGCCCGGCGAACCTCATCGGAGTCAGAGTAGAGGTCGTCGTCACTGACGTCGGCCTCGTTGGCCATGAAGCACATGCCGATGAAGTCATCGCTGTCCTTGGGGTCTTGATCATCCTTGCTGTCGTCGTTACTCCACCCTTCCATGTCGCTGAAGCTGATGTCGTCGAAAGCGGTGAGGACGCGGTGGAAAAGCTTCTTGGCTTTGCCAAGGTTGCAGTACTTCTTCTTTTTGCCTTGGGCGTAAGCTGGGGGCTTCTTGTTGCGGTTCTTGTTGATGTAGTCATTCTTGCTCACACCGTTGTAGTCACTCTTGCCCTTCTCCAGCTTGGGGCAATTTGCCCGAATGTGGTTGGGGCCACCACACTCGAAGCAAATCACGACCCCTCCTCTCTTCTTGTCCCTCACTCTCTTGTATGCATGGGATAATTTTCTAGCTAAGAGAGCTAGTTAGTTTTTTGGGAGTTGGTCTAATTGATCATCATCTAACTCACAAAGAGCAGCAAGAGAGAATCCAGAAACCACATCAAAAGAAGATCCAGAAGCTGGGCTGAGATCGGTGACTAAGGCCATCGACTGCGACTTCGACCTACGAGAGACTATGTCAATCTCGTGAGTCTTGAGGCGTGAGTACAATGCGTCAAGAGTTAGGGTCGAAAGATCAGTCGTGTCCTTGATGGTGGTCACCTTCATCTTCCAAACACGCAAATCCAAGGCAGAAAGCATCTGTCGAGCATTGTCCGAGTTAGGGTATGTGAGACCGACTGCTCAGAGGTTGCTCAAGATCTTGTGAAACCTCGCAAAGCACTCATCAAGGGACTTTCCAGCGAGCATTTTAAACTTGTTGTAATCACTCTTGTACTGGTCCTGTCGTACCGTCTTGATCTGGGTGGTGCCCTCATGGTATGCATCGAGGGTCACCCAGATGTCATGGGCTGACGAGAGATGTGATTCAATTCGCTTCTGTTAAGACCTTGAATTATGATGTTCCTCACCTTAGCATTTGCCTCAACATTGGGCATGTTTGCCACATTGATATTCTCATCGGTAGGAACAATATATCGTGTTTTCACCTTTCTCCAGATGGCATAGCCCTGAGCCTGAATGTAGGTCTCCATCCAACTCTTCCAGAAGGGATAGTCGATCCCATCGAAGATAGGGGGCTTGGTGGAATACTTGTCTGTCGCCATGTCTCACAGACCGGTTAAGATATATAGAAGAGAGCTAACCGGCTCTGATACCAATTGTAGGACCAAAATGGCAACAGGGAGGGGGTGAATGGTGCCTTCAAACCTCCCCAAGTATTCTCACAAATTTTCTTCTCCGATAGCTATAGCAGCTATGAAGAAAGAGGAAGTTCGCTTACTGGATGCGGAAAATAATTTTACCAATTTTCTTGCTGTCCATGCCTCGCAACCACCTTGAGCCCTCGCCGTCTTCGGCATCTCTCGACTGCTTCGACCTCAGCACCACCTGTGCCTAGTCCGGCCATCCCATGCCTCGCCACGACTTAGCCTCAACATCCTGCAACCATCACAGACAAGAAAACATCACATAGCACCGCTTGAGATAATGTAATCATGCTATCGCATTAGAAGAAGGAACTTAAGCACGAAACACCCAAATCAAACTCATACTTTTCAGAACACGTGTCAATTGCTCATCAACACACATGGGGTGACCTCCACATGGTCTCTCACTCCCTGAACCAATTTATCCAAAATGTCTGGGCTAGGCCTTGGACTAGCCTCATCAAAAGTAACCTCACAGGTTTCCACAATTTTGTTAGCCTCCAAATTTAACACACAATAGCCTCTAGAATGAGTAGGATATCCTAGAAAAATTACATATGAAGATATAGATTCAAACTTATCAAGGTTGCCATATTTAAGAGTGAAAAACTTACAACCAAAAACACTAAAATGAGATACACTAGGCTTATGAGCAAATCTAAACTTATAGGAAGTCTTATGCGATGAGACTCTCAAGAATACCCTGTTAGATACATAACAAACAGTGGAAATTGCCCCAATCCAATACCTCCTAGGAGTAGCATGCTCATCTAGCAAAATCCTAGCCATCTCAACTAAGGTCTTGTCCTTCCTCTCAACTACCCCATTCTGTTGTAGAGCCCTAGGAGAGGAGAACTAATATTTTGGAGTGTGCTTAGTGTAGAAAGAAGAGAATGATGCATTCTTGAATTCAATCCCATTATCACTTCTAATGACACTAAGGGATCCTAGAAGGTCAACTCACAGTCTAATGACTAATTCTCTAAAATGGCTAAATGCCTCATCCTTAGATGCCAAAAAGTAAACCTACGAGTATCTGGAGCAATCATCAACAATCACTTGGGCATACCACTTCCATCCTACGGACTGGACTCTAGAAGGTCCTATGGTATCCATGTGCAAGTGCTAACCTAGGCCATCTGTCATAACTATGGTAAGGGGTAGATGTGGTGCTGCAATCATTTTATCGTGTCTACAAGGAGAACACACCAATTCCTTGTCACCCTTGATCTTAGGTAGTCCTCTAATAAGATCCATACTACTGACCCATGTCAAGTGATCAAATCTAATGTGTCCCAACCTATGGTGCTAGAAGATAAGATCTTTAAACTCTAAAGCAATCAGACACCTAAGCCTAGAAGAGGAAGAATTAGCAAAATCTGCACTAAAGACTCTCCCAAGTAGAGAAACTCCAAACAATAGATCTCTAGACCGATCTAGAACTCTACAAGCATTCTTCTTAAAGCTCACTTCAAGATTGTCATGAATTAACTGTGAGACTGAAACAAGTTGTACTTGAATTTACAGGATGCTTGAGTCATGGACATGGATTGTGCTCTTGGCCATCATGATTCTAGTAGAAGCATCCCTAAACATGATCAACTTATCACCAAATGCTTGAGTCATGGAGGAGAACCATCTTGAATCTTTGGTCATGTGTCGAGAACAACCGTAGTCTACTAGTCACATGTTCTCCTTGTTCGCTCACCAGACCTATAGCACATGCGAAGAAGACATCGATATCTCAGTAATGGAGTTAGAAATATAAGACTTACAAATCCAATACTGAGACACACGACAAGGAGAAACTACAACACTAGTCTTAGAAGTTAAAACAGATGCAGAATGATGCAAAGCCTAACTACCCTGAGGACGCACAACCACACAAGCTCTACCTAGAATTCCCCTGGACTCTTGCCTAGGCTTAACAAAAACCTATATTTCACCTTGTTTAGTAGGCACTTGTGGACCTATCCTACCCTCATGATAACGAAGCCCTAGATGAGAAGCTAACCTAAACCCATCAGAGAAACCCTCTATAAACCTAGGTTTGGTTGAGGATCTAGGAACCCTTTGGGCTACAAGAGCACACTTAGCCTTAAAAGCTCTCTCTGTCCCTCTTCTCCTTCTTGGCCACTTGAAGCAGAACTGATACAAGTGTCCATCCATCTCACAATAGGTGCAATGGTACTCGACTCAATGGGCAGTTTGACCTGAAGCTTTGAGAAGCACCTAGATAGACTTGAAGACAATCTTCCCTAGCTCAATAACTAACTCAAACAAGCCCTTCTCTTGAACCTTTACTACCTTACGCTAATTTTTCTTAGCATGCTCTAAGACATTGAAACCTAGACCTCTATTGTTGACACTTACCTTAGACTGGTCTAGGATCATGTTAAGGTTTTTCTTGATACTAGAGAAGCACTCTAGGGTTTTCTTAAGGTAGGCATTTTCTTAGGCTAGGGTTTCACAGGAACTACACATACTCTTCTTTACTTCCCTAGCATATAGCCTCATAGGAGACACAGTGATCATTCTTTACTCTCCTATGCTGCTAATCAAACTTTACTCTAAATGTCTCATGCATCTCATCTAGATTCTGACCTATCTTAGCACATAATGCACATGTAATGGATGCAATAGAATCAGTCTTCTTAGATGTAGAGGATGCATCAATTTTTTTCGTTAGCATTGAAATCATTTAGAGTTCTTGTTAAAGAATCAATCTCAGTAGTTAACATAGGACAATTTGAGCAAGAGATAGTCCAACAGTAAGACATTTCATCATTCATTTTAGCAATTTTACCCATGGTTCTCTTGAGCTTCAAATCTAGTAAGGCACACCTAGAGCATGATAAAGCAATACCAGATATGTCCCTAGCTCCTAAGCATTCAGAAGAGTTGCTAGTCTTGAGTTGAGCAATTTCATCCTTTGCATATTTTAGTTGCTTGGCATGAGATGCATAGACTAGGGAACCAACAAGAATAATAGATTTCATTTTGGTAAGGTTATCCCAAATGACTAGTAATTCATCAATAACATATTCATAAATGGTAGTGTCAAGAGCAAAACAAATGTTCATTGCTTCAAGCTTTTCATTTGCTATTCTAAGCCGACCAAGAATGGACTAATGAATTGTTCTTAATTTGTCTAACTCAGAGTGAAAAATTAAGCAAGTATCACAATTTTCATCATTAAAAATTAATGATCTAAGCAAAGCAAGTTTAGTGTTCAAGATTTCAATCACAAAGTCTTGATTTAGCTTTTAATCTTAGCTTTCCTAACATCACAATCAAGGTAAATGACAGCACAAGACATCTCATCGTATGAGGGTTTTACCTCATCAGGGTCACTGTCAAGTTCATCCTTGCTGGAGATGTTGTTGTCCCTTGCCATGAAGCACATTCCAGTGAAGTCCACGGTCTTCCTCCCTTGTGGCTCATCCTCATCATCCTTAGTCTCCAAGTCCATATCGCTCAAGTCAAGCTTCTCGAGAGTGGAAAGGACCTGGTAGACTACCTTGCGGTAGTTGCTCTTCCTAGCCTTCACATCCCATGGTGCTGGACATTAGCGGTGCTACTCCTCCTTGACCTCCTTGCCTTTCAGCTTGGGGCAGTTGGCTTGAATGTGCTTGAGCTCACCACATTGATAGCACCAGAACTGACTTACTCATCCCTTCTTCCCCATCCTCATTGTGTTGAGGGCACTCGTGAATTTAGTGGATAGGAGGGCTATATCATCTTCAGAAAACTACTCAAGTTGGTCATCACTCAAGGCATGCAAGACAGACAAAGAAAAACCAACAGAAGTAGACTCAGCTGAGCTGGAAGAAGAACCATTAGTAGGATTAGCCACAAGTACCATCGACTGTGACCTGCTCTTACAAGAGAACAAGTCAATATTATGAGTCTTGAGCCTTGATAAAGCTTATCCAAGGTTAGCTCACTCATGATAGCAGTGTTATTGATGGATGTGACCTTCATTTGCCAAACCTTTATGTCCAAGGCTCCGAGCACTTGCCGTGTATTTTTAGATTAGGTAAATGTTACACTAATAGCACGAATGTTGCTAAGGTTATTGTGAAAGCAAGAGAAACATTCATCCAAAGATTCACCTAGTGTCATCTTAAACTTCTGATACTTCTTCTTGAACCAGTTATGACGCACTTCCTTAATAGTAGTTGAACTCTCATGGTAATCACATAGGGTCTGCCAAATGTTGTGCACTGAACTGAATGAGACACTCACTCAAACTCATTTCTGTTGAGTCCCTAAAGCAAGAGTTTCCTCGCTTTGTTGTTTGCCTCCACATCCAGAAGATTTGCCAGAGTGATTTAATCATCGACAGGGACAACATAGAAACTCTTGACCTTCCCCAGATAGCATGGCCTTGGGCCTAGATGTAGGTAGCCATCCTCGTCTTCCAATATGGAAAGTAGACCCCATCAAAGATGGGAGGTTTGGTGAAATACTTATCTAATGCGATGGCTCTAAGACTAGTTAAGATCTATGAGGAAAAGCTTAATCGGGCTTTGATACCACTTGTTGGACTAATACCGGCAATCAGAGGGGGTGAATGATTGTGGAAGTTTTTTATTCCCTCAAGTATTCTAAATCTTCGCTCAAATGACTATGAGAGTCATCAAGCTTAGACTACGCCTCCTACAAGATAACCACAGAAATCTAGAATTAATAAGAGCCAACAACCAAGCTTGCCTGCTGGTCTAGTAGTACCACCCTTAGCACACCGGTATGACTACACCAGTACTACCACCAACTTAGGACCGGTATGACCGCACAGTGGTACTACCACTCAGGGAGGCCGGTACTACCGCTTGCCCTGATCTTAGGTGCAAACTTATTGGGACAAAAACCAATTTGAGGATCTTGATCAAACTTTGCCCAAATGCTACTAAATTGGTATGGACTTAAGCATGGTTGTCAAGAACCAATTCAAATTAAGAAACACGAGGTTCTTGGACTTGGATCCATACAATATGGAAGAATTGTTTTCTAGGTCACAAGACGCACCAAACCTAAAATCTAAATTACTTCTTGCTTATGAGGATCTAGGTCATGAGACTTTTCAGATCATCTCTCACATGTCCTAACAATGTAATATAGTCACAAGTTTGGCCTAGAAAGGCTACAGTCATAGAATCGTAAATCTTGGTCAAGCAAAAGCAAAAACTGGGCAAGATCGATCTTGATTCTTGCTATAGAGCGATCTAGCTGGGCAAATATTGATTCCAAGGACCTACTAATACCTGTTGCAAACCATGGATCATAGCAAGAACAAGAGGGGAATGAGAAGAGCCAAATCAACATAAGCAAAGGCAAGAATTTTTGCAAGGAGAGATGAGAACACAAGGATTGTAAGAACTTGATCTATTGCATGAAGAGAAATAATTCTTACAGCTTGCTGGTTACAAAAGACCCTCCACAAGTCTCACTCTTACTCACACCATGAAAAGGGAGGAAGCACTAGCCTAAGCTTAGAACTAAACCCTAATTCCTTGCTTGCCCTAGCTAGCCTCCTCTTTCTCTAAATAGCAAAACCAACCCTATTAGTGGGTCTAGACCGCCATTCAAAGCCCAGTCATACCGTTTTCTCTGGCAGTACCACGGATCCCATCTAGTACTACTAGACTTGGACACACCCAAAATGACCCACTCTGGAAGATAGCTACTGCCAAGTATTTCTCGGTCGAACCACAACTGTGGTAGTACCGTGACTACCATGCCGGTACTACCACCCCAGTGGTACCACTAGCATCTAGCTGGTACTACCGACATCAACCTAAAATTTAGGAAATTGCAACCCCTTTACAAAACCTTAGATTTAACTCAATCCAACTGTTAATTGTTTATCACACATTGACCTAGACCTACCCACATGGTCTCTCAGTGGGAAGTGGTGAGAGAGCCTTGACCATACAATGGCATTGGCACAGAAGAGCAAAGTTAGTGAGCTAGGCTATAGCACAAGCTAGAGGGAGTATGGGCGAATATACGGCAATGGACATGGGAACCAATGGTCATTCGAGCTGGCCAAGTGAAATGCAGCCACGGCAATGCCATGGATGGCAATGGGGAAAACTCAACTACACATGCATAGCTTCAATCTAATGAGTGCAAAAGCAAGAGGGGTTACCTGGAGCTCACCACAGTGGTCGATGATGATAGAGGCAATTTATATTGTCCTGGTGATGATGAGCAGAGGCGACAGTGGAGAGGTTCACGATGCCAATGAGCTACAATGAAGAAGACGCTACAAGGGGCCATGTATTAGCTTGCATGCATGCCGAGGATGATTCAAAAAGAAGGAATCGACGAAAAGCTCATAGGACTACGAGAATCGATAGAAATGGTGGTGGCAACCTGAGTGGAGAAAGATGACGGTGATCCAGTGCTACACAACATGAAAGGAGCAATAGCTTAAGGGGTTTTGTTCACAGTGGAAAGGGACATGAAATGGTGTGGAAGGAAAATGGAGAAGCACACCGGAAATGAGGTGGTGTGGAAGACACCTCGCGTTCCTGGTGAACTAAGGAATTAAAGGCTCAGGTTCTTGCAGGAAAGAACTTGAGTGGTAAACTAGAGCAAAAGCATGTGGAAGGCTACCTTAAGTATCAGCAAGAAAGATATGAGAAAGTGGTGAGAAAACAAGACTGTGACTAGACTTCATGAGCGCTCTCACGCTCTCTGTCCATTCGGACAATGGGAGGTGACAAAATGGCATAAAGAGGCACTACGGCGATGGGATGGGGTGAAGTGGAGACGATGGCTCACCAGGTGCCCAAAACCATGGGCAAACACAGTAAAAAATAGAGAACTAATGGCAACCAACGATGGGGTCAAACCACAGGTGGCGAGGAGGAGGATAGGGCCTACGGTGTGGTCCCAGGGTCCACTTAATAGTGGCTCAACTGAGGAGAGGTGGCACACGAGGCCACAGTGGCAAGCTGAGCGGGCATGAGGTGGATGATGAGCACTAATGCATGAGTCTATTGGCAAGGCTATGTGTAATATCCCAAACGTCGTTCGGAGGATTCGGTGGCTTGAAAGAGAAAGAAGAAAATAGAATCAAAGAAGTACTTGTTTTTTAGGGTTTTCAAAAGGGATAAATTTAGATTTTTTTAGGGAGATTAGGCCTTGGGCCTTCAGCCCACGACAGCTTAGCTAGCCCATGAGGGGCCGGCCACAATTTCCCCCTAAACCTTAACTACCCCTTCCCCCTTTCTCCCCCAACTGCCACCACCTCCCACTCTCCCCTTGTGCCTCCCCCTCACCTCCTTGGCCAGCAATAGTAGCCCCTCTTCCCCTCCCAGCAGCCCCTTGCCTCCATTGCATTTCCTTTACCAATCAATAGAGAAAGAGAAGGGAATCGAGGAGGAGGCAAAGATGAGGAAAGGAAGAACAAAGGGGATTTTGTGGGAGTTACAGAGGTATTAATCTTGGTCTACAAGGATGATGATCCCTTTCTCCTTCGTTTGTTCTTAGTGATTTCTATTTGGTTACAGTTCGGTTGACAGATTGATTTTTGGGGCAGTCTATAGTGTTCTACAAATTTGGGGCCCTTAGGTCTAAAGTCTAAGAATTTCATCTCCCTTGTAGAGGACTTCAGTAGCTTTCTATAGAGTATTTTTTCATGTCAATCAGATGAGTAGTTTAGGAGTACGAATTTTACAATGCTGCTATTTTGTTCTATCTGTTGGGATTCGCCAGTCAGTATTGGATAACAGATTAAAAATAGAAGATGAACCAATCTGAAAATTTGATCACCAAAAACATTGTAGGTAGTTTCTTGAGGTTTCCAGAGAATATAAGATCATGAATGTTTGATGGGTGGATTAGATGTTATGAAAATTTTAGTTCTACTGTCCGGTGTCGGGTGGCTGCTGGACCAATAGCGGAAAAGTGGTAATTTGGTTAATTAAATACCAGAATTAAAATTTGATGATAACTAGAAAGTGATGAAAAATTTCCTGTAGATTTCATAAATGTCATCATTTACTATATTTGCCATTGTAGATTAAAAGATACAAAAATAATAAGTTTGTCATTCGAGGAATAATAGATCTATCTTCTGAATTAAATAGGTGATTTAGATGGAATAATCTAAAGTATGTGCCAACTAAGAAATTATGGGGAATTTTGTGTAGATTCTGGAAATGGTTTGTTTTGCTATTTTATAATGGGGGGGAATTGAGAGTTGTGATATTTTTAGTACCAGGACAGTGAGGGGACTGTTCGATAAAAGGAGGGAAGTCATGGTTTTGGAGAACATGTAGGAGCATTGTCATTTATTTGTGTTTTTCAATGATTCGGTTTGTATTGAGAGTGAATAACTTACTGTAGGAGGAGTAACTTCGGAAGTGTTGTCATCTTCCAATCGTTTCCGGCCGTCGCGATTAAGGGAAAGGCAAGTGCATTGTATAATGGTATTCAAGGGCTTAAAAACTATGGTTGAATGATTACTTGCCTACAATATTCCTATGATAATGTTTGCTTTATATTGCTCTCATGCCTATGATATGATGATGAAGATGAAAATTGAGGTAGTATAATGTTTTATATGTTCCTTTCTGTTTTAAATCGCTCACATGCTATTGATAAATTAATGATGATTTTGATGACCATGGAAGAATGATGAGTATATCCATTTGTTAATGATAAAAGATAATATTCATTGCGTTGCATGTTGAGCATTTATGATGAATCATGTGACCCACGGGAGGGGGATGAGGTCCCCACATCTAAGATATAGGTAACGAAGTTCCCATATGTAAGATATAGGCAATGAGGTCTCCGTATGAAAAAGAATGGCCAATTGGTCCCCGCACTGAAGAGTGTGGGCAAGAGTGAATACCAACAGGTGTTATACTCTGCTATACCAGTATAAGTAAAGAAGAGATGAGACATATGCATGAGCATTGCATTGCATTGTAGTCATGAGAAAGGGAATGTTGTGGCTACAGACCAAACAGAGAGAGAGAGAGAAAGAGAGTATGGTAGTGGAGAGTTAGGTGAGCAAGTGCCTAGGGTTTCCCCATGGCTGGTACTGCATATATATGTCCACATGGAGAGTGTTTTTACAACAATACCCTTACATTTAAGTACCTCTCTCGGGGGCACTTATGTCATTACACATCCCCCCTTTTGGGCCTTACAACTCTCTAGCAGGCCGGTTGGGCTTAGGTGGGGGCCACCCCTACAACAGGAGACTCTCATGGTGACGGGCTTCACGGGCCGAAGCCATGTTGCCGAGCCATTTGGCCCCCCGTCCCTGCGGCCTGTGAACTTCCGACTTGCTTGGTGGATTGCCTGCTTGCTATGATCTTTGCCACTCCGCGAGGGTGCGGTGTTGGAAGGATTATCGAGGTCGTCTTCGCCCTCAGGGTCCCTTGGTAGCGTGGCCGAAGTCGAAGCCATGGTGAAGATGTGTGCTTGCTGCGGAGTCGAAGGCGCTGGCGAAGCAGAAGGTGTTGGCAGAGCCAAAGTGGAGGGTGTCGATGGGGTTGGATGTGTCGACGGAGACGCATTGGTGAGACGGGAGCGGTCATAGCCGGGCATCTCCGGCGGGCGCCGACGAAGTTCAAGACACGACCTTGACCTGGTTGCCCGGACCACCCCTGGCTGTGCATTCCTGTGTGCGCCCCGGGGTCGTCTGGGTGGTTGGCTGAGGGGCTCTGCCTGGTCTGACAATGTTGGGTGGCTTCGCGGTCCCAAAGTGCGCTTCAAAGGCAGCTAGAATTGCGCCGACCCCTGAGTTGTCAGGGACAGGCTGCTACAACCGTACTCACTGTCCCAACGGGAGGGTACACGCAGTGGGCTATGACTTGTGCATCGTGGGCTATCAGCGGTCGCCTGACCGCGGTCGCTCGCCACTTCCCTAGGAGGGGGGACGCGTGGTGAGATGCTACCGGCATGTCGTGCGCTATTGGCTCGCCGGTGGTCGCGTTCCCTGATGCCAGGGATCCGAATCGCCCAGGGGCCAGAGTGCTTGGACGATGCTGCAGGTTAGATCGGCGCCTATTTATCTCCACATTTGTCCCGTTGTTCGTGGCGGGGTCGTGTCGGAGGTCCGGCTGGGCCCCAACGTACAGACAGGGAAGGCGGTGACCCGCCCCGGGTCGATGGTGACATGGCGAGGTGCCTCCTTCGCGAGGCGAGGCCGGGGTAGAAGCCGAGGTCTCCTTGCTAAAGCGGAAACCCCGACGTAACTGCTGTCGAAGCTGGCCGATGGCCTCGAAAATCGTGCCGATGCGTGCTGAAAGGTACGCTATGTACCGCAACCTGTAGTTGTTCCAGATGGCGCGGACATGTGGCAGGAAGCTATTGGCACGTCGTGCGCTAACCGGCCATTGTACTGCTGCGATCGTGCACGACGCATGTGAATGGTTGCGTCGTTTCGGCTTCGGTCGTGGGGAGGTGAGCGGTTCGCCTCCCGTCGGTTACGCTTACCGGCGGTGTGGGAGATGAAGGGGTTCAAATAGCCCCTAAGTCGCCGCATCTGCCCCTCCTCTTCACGCCTTTTGGACTCTCTTTTCGCCCCCAACTCTTCTTGCCTCTCCTACTACCACGCTGTCCCTTCTGCCGCCGTCTAGGTTCCGGATAGCGATGGCGCGCGGTGAAGGACTCGTCTGAACGGTCGGCGATAATGGCGTCTCCCGCCGGTCGGCGCCATTGGAGGTGGAGTACACGCTCGAGAAGTGCAGTTCGGTGGCAGTGGACAAATGGTTGGTGGCGACGGAGAAAGAGGGCCCGTGCTCCAGCGTTTTGGGTGCCACGCTTGTAACGGAGGAGACGATCCGTGGGCTGCTGCGGGAGGGGAAGCTATCGAACCGTCAAGAGGTACGGTTGCCAGCCAGTGACGAGGTGGAGCCGCGACCCAAGAAGTCAGAGGTGATTGTCTTCGTCGCCTATTTTGAAGCCGGGCTTCGCATCCCATCCGCCATGATCGTAGGCAACGTGCTGCGGACCTTCGAGGTGGAGCTGGCATAGCTGACTCCGAACGCGCTGGCCCGCCTTGCTGTGTATAGCCGGGCCTTACGCACGAAGGGTTGTTGGCCCAGTGCCTCGATGTTCATATTTCTTCATGACGCACGCTGCCAGCCGAAGGAGCGGAGAGACGGGACGTTCTCCAACTTCGGCAGTGTCAACTTCGTTCTGCGGTCCTCGTGCGGGAAGATCTTCCTTGCCAACTCGACCCGGGCGAAGTGGGAGCCGAACTAGATGCGACGGTAGTTTTACCACTGTGTGGCGAGCGGCAGCGGCCTCGAGTGCACGGGCCAACCCATGGCGTTTAACACCACGCCCGGCGTGTTGATCAACAAGGAGGACAGGTGAAGAGCCCGAAGGCTTGTGGGGATCGCCGCCCGCTAGCCCATGAATGGCGCCTCGCTGCTGGGAAACTTCAGGATGACAATGTTCGCCCCTCCGTATCCTCGCTACCGGCGCCTTCCGATCCTCGTAAATCACGCTGACTTCCCCTCGTTCCTTGTTCTTTTCTCCTCTTTTTTTAACCTCGACTCTTGTCGCTTGTAGGGGTTAGTCTGGAGGAAGCTGAACGCACAGTGAGCATGTTCCTCGGGCCGTATACGGCCAGGGAGCACGGTTTGCGCACAGCTGCGACCTCGGAGGCGGGGCTGGGGCGGATAAATCGTGTGTGCGAGGCTCTGGGTCTTCACGTGCCGGAGTGCACCCCTCCGGCTCCGAGCCAACTGCGCCATCGGGATGACGGTGGCAAAGGAAAAAGGGCTCCGCCTCGTAGGGCTCAAACTTTTGCGGCCGCGCCCGGCGCGTTAACCACCGTCACTCCCGTAGATGTAGTAGACCCTGAGTCTGATTCGGCGAAGTACGCCGATTCGGACTTGGAAACGGGCGCAGGGGAGGAGGGCGAGGAGTCTCTGGGAGGTGCCGGGGACTGAGAGCGCACCACCGACGATCAAGAGGGGGAGGCTTCGTCGCCCACGGTGGCCGCTGAGGTGGGGCCAACGCCCACTGGCGACATTGGGGGGAATCTTCGCCTGCGATGGTGACAGTACCGGAGCTAGCCTTCGTAGGGGTTGGTGGAATGGAGCCTCCGCCCCCGACGACTATCGAGGCGGGGCTGCCCTCTATGGAGGTTATTAGAGTGGAGCTCCTGCCCGCGAGCGCTGCTGCAGTAGAGCCCAACCCTACGGCGGCCGTCGAAGCGAGGTCCCTGCCTCGTTCTCCCAAGGCGAAGAGATGACGCTTACGCTCGCCTCCTTACTGGACGCCCAGGGGGTTCACCGCGGCTGGCCACATCGGGAGCTTGTGGGACTCCGACTCCGACGCCGAAGCTCCTAGGCCTAGCGTCTGCCCGGCTCCTGCCGAGGTTGTGGCTGCGGAAGCTCGGGACCGGCTAGTGCTGGGCTTCGGCCCGGAGGCCACCCGGCCCCTAGAGCCAACGTCTTCCAAGGGCGCTAGCGCCCTGGTTGCTCCGCTCAAGGTGGAGGGGGCGCCCCAGCGAAGTCCACCGGCCGCCACCGAAGGTAAACCGTCTTAGCATAGCTTAGCACAGCTTTGCGTCGCTCTCGTAGGACCGTAACCGGCACACCATCTTTCAGCAACACTCATCCCGGAGGACGGGCGATCCTCGGGGCGCGGGGACGTTCCTTTCGGGGGGTCCAGCGCTCCCGAGACTGCCGCTGCGCACCCGAGCTTAGCGGACTTCATCCCTCAACCGGAGGTGCTGGGGGGATGGCGCGGGCTCGCGAGTGATGCGGCCGCAAGTATTGATCAGCAGGAGCTGCTGACCTACGGGGCGGAGCGCCTTAGAGACGCATTGGAGGTGTCGGGGGTTAGGGTGAGTGTCTGACCTTGTGACTATATGTGGCTTTTAGGGGTTTGCTAACCACTTCATCACGTAGACTCTCGTCCTGGCTCAGGCATTACAGGTGGCTCACGCCCGCGAGCAGGAGGCGCTGGAGGGGCGATTGTGGGCCGCCGAGAAGGCTTTGCGCGCAGTCGAGGGGACGCGCTCCACCAAGGACGACCGCATCCGCCGCTTGGAAGCGGAGTGCGCGGAGGCAAAGTCGTGCGCCGAAGCCCACGTGGCCACGGCGCGGCAGTCGGCCACAGAAGCGGCGTGACAAAAAGCTGCAGAGGAGTGGAATGGCCTGCTCCAGTAGATCGCTACCCTGGAGAAAGAGAAGGGCCAACTTGCCGCGTCTCTTGCGGAGCAGGACCGGACTCTGGACGATGCCTCCGTGGCTGCGTGGGATGCCATGCTGGCCTTGGAAGGCACCCTTGAAGGCCTCATTGCCGAGGTGCCGCCCCGCGCCTTTGGGCCAGAAGAGCTGTCGCGGACGCTTCGACGGATCGGGGATGCAGCCAACCTCGCACGTAACGCCGCGACGTCGTTCGGTGACCATTGCTCTTATGTGACATCGTGCCTAATGTGCGCACTTCTACGGCTCCAGGGCTGCCAACACGTCGACGGGCTAGTTGACCCCCGACTGGAGATGCCTACCGGGGCCGGAGTGATGTCCGGCGCCGTGCGTGCCGTTCGCCGCGCCGTGTGGTTCTTCCACGAGAGGATTTGGGAGTACATCGGGGAGGCCACAGCAAAGGTCGAGCTACGACAGACCATGCACGGTGAGGGGAACCTCGGCCTGTGGCTGGATGAAGTCCCTCGGCGTGACGAAGGCGGTGAAGTCCCTCGGCGTGACCCACAGGTGTGAAGCCTGGGTTCTTGTGCGTTGGCGTGTGTTGTAACATAAATTCCTTTCTTATGAATAAAGTAGAACTTGTCCTCTCCATGTTCTGATTCATGTACCTTTGTACCCCGAGCAGCTACCCGACCGGGACCGGCCGCTATTTTCTGACCTTATGACCCGATGGCGCCTTCGACGTTGGTGAAGGGCCAAAGAGTCACTAGATTTTTGGGCAGTCAGGGCTTCTTCGGGCGAAGTTCCGGCGCGGACGCGTGTCAAGGAGGAGCCTGCCGAGTAGCTGTTGCGCGCATCGAAGATGCTTGTATGCTCTCACTGCGCCTTCTTGTAAACATCCTGTGGTGAATATAAACTTCATCCTTCCTTGAGACCGCGCTGTTCCACGGTAGACTCGTGGGGCTCTACTTCTGCGCTCTCCTGTACGTAGGTACGCTCCGTCCCCTACCCCTCGAGGTGGCGGCAACGGAGCCGACGCCTAGTCGAAGTAAACGCGCATCGAAGTAGACGCGCAAGCACCCCGTTCCCTACCCTTCGAAGTGGTGGCAGCAGAGCTAGCGCCTGGTCGAAGCAAACACGCATCAAAGTAGATGCGCGAGCGCTCCGTCCTTTACCCTTCGAAGTGGTAGCAGCGGAGCTGGTGCCTAGCCGAAGTAGACGCACGAGCGCCCCGTCCCCTACCCTTCGAAGTGGTGGCAGCGGAGCTAGCGCCTGGTCGAAGCAAACGCGCATCGTCGCAGTGGTGGCAGCGGAGACCCTGTACTGCTGCATTGATGATGGTCGTTTCGTTGACATCCTTGACCTGGCAGCGTACCTTCGCGAAGTGCTTGAAGTAGTCCCGGAGTTTCTCCGAGGGTTTTTGCTTGACTGCGAAGAACTGATCCGCGTCGACGCGCTCGATGTAGTTCCCTTGGAAGTTGTTGTAGAGTCGAACGCGGATCAGCTCCCACGCGTAGATGGAATTTGGCTCGATGGTGAAGAACCAAGAGAGCGTGTCACATCCCAAAATTTGGCTTTTTGAAAAATTTAAATTCAAATTAATTATTTTAAGGTAATTGGATTTTACTTGGTTTTTATTTGCCTTTTTGTTTTTTCTGGAATTTAAAAACCTATTTTAGGATTTAAAAAGTAATTCAAAATATGAAAATTAATTATCAACAGTAGTTGGAAATAATTTTATTAAGTCCAAAACATTTCCAAGAAGCTTCTGTGAATTTTTCTGGAATTTTTGGAGGTAATTTCATATTTTTCTGAAAATCTAAATCAAATTCTAAAATAAAAATTCCAACCCGCCCTCCGGCCGCCACGTGGACGGGTGGATACCGCCCACGTCGCCGCCATCCCTGCCGCTCGCCCCATCCCGCCTTCCCCTCCTCTTTGGGCGACGCGTGGCCGCCCGATCCGCCGTCCGCCCTGCGCCCGCGCGCGCCGCCCGATCTCCTCTCTACCCCGCGTGGCGCCATCCTGGCCGCCCGCACCCCCGTCACCCGCTGTGCGTGGACCCCGCCTGTCAGGCCCGTCGTCCCCGCGGAGCCGCCTCCTTCCTTTCTTCCTCCCCTCTTTCCTTTTTCGCCGGCCGACCAAGACCGCGCCGGATCCCGCCTTGCCTTACCCGGCCCTCCTCGGTTTTGGAAGCTCCGGACGCCGCCGCGATCAAATCCCCCTAACCCCGCGCCTCCCTTTCCTTCTCTGCCCCCTATTTCCTTTCCTCCCTGCGCCCTTGCTTTTCCCGGCCGCCATCTCCGGCGAGCAATCCCGCGCCCGTGTCCCCTCCTCCGCCCTATAAAAGCCCCCCCCCCTCGGCTTCGCCTCCTCTCGCACCACCTCCCAGAGCGCTCCACCGCATCTCCCGAGCCCCGTAGCGCCCTGCCACCGTGTTCCCTCCCCTAGCCGAGCTCCGCCGCTCTCCGGCGAGCAATAGCCGACGCCTCGGACGTCCCCGGAGCCGGCCACCTCCATCCCGAGCTTCCTCACGCCCGGGCGAACCTCCCCGACACCTCGGCTGCCCCTCTTCGCCGCCGGAACACCGTCGCGCCGGAGAACCCGATCTGTGCCACCGTCTTCCTCGTCGCCGGCCCTCTTCGCTCATCGCCGCACCCCGTTGACCCCTCCAGCAGCACCGCCTTCACTCCAGGGACGCGTTTTGGAACTCCACCAAACCTCACCGGCCACCTCTCGCCGCCGGCGCCACTGCCTCCGTCCACGGCTGCCCGGTCCCTCCGGCAGGTACCCCTCAAGAGGGTTACCTACCCATACTGGGTAGGCAACGCCTCCCCGCCCGACTGGTTATCAACGCATCTCTTCCTCCCCCGGCTCCCTCGGCGCGCGTTCGAGCCCCGGCTCCGCACGCTGAGGTCGAGCCATTCTTTTAAAATCCCGCGCTGACAAGTGGGCCCCACACGTCAGCGGCTGCCGGTCTGCGCTGGCCACTACCGCCTGGGCCCCACCCCTCTGTGCTGGTCTCTGACAAGTGGGCCCGGAGTCCAGTGGGCCCCACATGTCAGTGACCGCCAGTGGTTACTGTTCAGTGGGCCCCACCTGTCAGTCTCTCAGAATAAAAATCGAAATTAAAATCTAATATTCCAGTGGGCCCCACCTGTCAGAAATTTGCTAATTTCTAGATTTATTCAAATCTGAGATTTTCAAACCAGCATAACTTTCTCATTTTAACTCCAAATTCAGCCATTCAAATTTCTAACTTCATCTAAAATCATAATCTATCCAACTATGGCCTCTGTTGAATTTTTAGAGTTTATTTGAATTTATTTGTATTTATTTGCTTTGTTTGCCTCGTCTTTTCTCGCGTAGATTCCAACGTTGTCGACGATCCCTCTTCACAGCAGCAAGAAGACCCAGAGACCCTGCAAGAAGGCAAGTCTCCTTTGATCATCTTGGACCTATGCTTTTGAAATGTTTTAAAATATTTTAAATTATGTGCATTGCTATTTACATAAAATCACTAGTTCAAATCTTTAGGAGCTAGTTATTCCAACTTTGTTATGCCCTCATTTGACATTGACTGCCATGTACCTTGTCACCCTAGAACCCCCTTTGTCTCAATAATGAGATTAATATTAATCTTTGTGAATATTAGAATGGTAGGATAATGCTTAGTCTTGCTATCTAATAACTTTGGAAAATCTTGAAAATGGGAAATTATGATTTATTATTGAACCCTTGTGTTTGTAAAGAAAGTGGCAATTGGAGTTGTCACTGTGATTTTAAAATAAAATAAAAATGTGAAAGTTGGTTTAGATTAGGGTGGATGGTTGGTTTGGTTTGGTGCAGGAAGCACGAGATCTTGTAAAGTGTATGTTCCACCCTAGTCAATTAAGGACCGACGCTTGTGTTTGTCCAGACTGAGCATTAACCGTACAACCACAAGTCTATATGGGTACGACCTAGCTGACTAACTTATGATAGTCTAGTTTAGGTGCCACCAGTGGAAAGTGGGTGCCAGGGATGGACTGGTTATTCACAGTGAGGGACAGGGATTTACTGTACTCATATGGCGCAAGAGGGGGCTTCGGTTCGGGCAGTTAGCCTACCTGCGGTGAAACCTCAGCGGGTGGTATCTAGCTAGATTAGAGTAAGGTAAAGGCTTTGTGATATTTTATCTGAGTCTCATGCCAAAGGAAGCGTGTTGACTTTTAGGATAATTTATCTCTTGTGGGTAAAGTTGTACAACCTCTGCAGAGTGTAAAACTATTCGAATAGCCGTGCCCACGGTCAAGGGCGGGCAAGGAATGCATGCACATGGTAGATTTCTGGTTTTTGTTTTAAAAACAAAGTTTTTGTATTCCGAGAGTGGAGGGAATTCTCGGAAGGGAATCCTGGCGGTTGGAGCCAGAGAGGGTGGATGTAACCCGCAATATTAATTGGTTCAGTTGGAAAAGATTAATCTAGTGTCGGTAGATGGAACCTTCACTAGGGAATAATTGTTAGTTCTGTTAAAATCAGTTACTTTATTAAATTGATGCCTTCGAAAATTAGTAGTAATTGAATCTAAAATATTGTTTTGTGCAAAAGAACCATATAGCCTTCCTTTGTCAAGCCTTGCATCTATGCATTTTTCCCAAGACTTGCGGAGTACTTTATGTACTCACATGCTACACTTAAAAATAAATCTCAGAGGAAGTTGAAGCTCAAGAAGGTGACTACGACTACTGCTTCGCTTGTGGCTGTGATGGATTCTTCCCGGAGGACTAGGTCGCGCTTCCCCAGTCAATTGCCTGTGGCGAATTGATGGGTCGTCTTCGAGTTATCTTTTGCTTTCGCTTTGTTTTATGTGTGCGAGGTCAGTGAAACCTCAGTTGTAATAATGAGACCTTTCGGTCAGTACTCTTAAGTATTGTAATAAATCGTTGATGGTGATGTTTTCCATTCTGTTTAACTGTGTGCACTAGCTTTGATCTGGGACTAGTGCTGTAATACACAGAGGGTCCGGGTTTGGAAATCCGGGGGCCCGACAGAGCGCCACCCCCTGCAACGCGAGGGGGAGCCCCTTCGCCTTCGTGGTGTCATCCCCGCCGGCGGCTTCGATGGCGGTCTCGTAGATGCACACGAACTCCCGTGGGTCCGTGTCACCCTTGTACGACTCGATGGCGCTCGGGAACTTGAAGTCCTCCGGCCACGCCGCCTGCTGCAAGCCTGCGGAGAGTGGGGATTACGGGTCGACGCGTCGCAGCGGGACACGACTAGATGTTGGGGCGTCTCGGCTGTCCGCCCGCTCCGGCGTGGGCTCCGGCGCGACCGTTGGAGTCTGCTGGCTCCGAACCTCTTGCATATCCCGTACGGCCCCGCGGAGATCAGCCAACTCCCGCTGGAACATGCTGAGGGCCACCAGTAGGGTGTTCTCCACCGTAGTCGTAGCCGGAGCGCGCGATGTACCTGGCTGCATGGTCGGAATAGCGGGGATCACGGTCTGCACTCCTAGATTACCTGCCGTGGTGGCGTGGTGAACGTCGGAGTCGACGGCGAGGCCTATGTTGCCGCCAGGGCCGCTCGCAGCTTCTGCACCGGGCGGGGGGACGACGGCCGCGCCGACGTGGGCGCCGACGCTGCCGCTCCCGGCCACCCGGTCGGCGCTGTCGACGGTTGTCGCCGTGCCCGCGGTGGAACCTCCCACCATACGCGGGGCGGTGTCGACCGTCGTGGCGGCGGTGGCGGGGTCGATCGTCGTGGCCACGGTGGCAGGGTCGATCGTCATGGTGAATACTTGTGGAAGTTAAGCCCTTTTTGGTGGAATCCTGAATTAATCGATATGATAAAGGCAATTGAAGTTAACCCAGAGCTTGCAAGCGACTAAAGATGTACCAGTCCGATTTGTTATTGTCTTCCATATTTCTCAGTTAAAGGAATACTTCAGAGCATCGAACAACAAGATAGAATCATGAAGGAAGCTGAACGCCGCGCAAGAAGCATGACCATAAAGTTCCACAAAGTACAGTAGAGCAACCATTCGAAGTCAAGCAACTTGGGAGCGTGAAGAGGACCTAAGAGTCGAGTTTTCCTCTCCTTTCTTTTTCCTAGTCCGTCCGAATCTCGGGGACGAGATTCTTTCTAAGGGGGTAGGTTTGTAACATCCCAAAATTTCGCTCTTTGAAAATTTTAATTTCAAATTAATTAATTTAAAATATTTGAACTTTATTTGGATTTATCTAATTTTTTTTCAAAATCTAAATCAAATTTAATCCTCAACCTCTCTACTCGGCCATCACGTGTCGCTCCCTGATTCAATCCATCCTCGCCCGGTTTAATCTCAGCCACCTGCCTTCACTTACCCCTTCCTTTTAATCCGATGGCCCTGATTTCTCTTTCGCCTCGTGGCATTCATCCGACTGTCCACTCCTTCCTCCTCTCTCTTCCCTCTCGCTGACAGCCCAACCCCGCCAGCCAGCTTCTTCTTTCTTCTTGCCTTCTTCAACCTTCCACCGCCACCATTTCCCCGCTTTAAACCCCGCTTATCTCCCTCTTTACTCGTCTTTGCGTTGTCCTTAACTTTGGTGTAACCGATAACCGTTCGTCGCCTCCACCGAGTGAATCCACCACCGAAGAGCCCTGCTGCCAACGCCCTCACTTCGCCACCCCTGCATCCTCGTCGCTGGCTACCATCGAGAATTTCCGAGTGTCGTGCCAAGGTGCACTTAACTCCCCGTGCCTTTCCTCCCTCTCACGTACCCCTCGCCGACCCTAGCAGCGCCGCCATCCGCCGATGCCCTTAGCCCCAGTGCGCCACCTCAGCAACCATGAGCCACACAAGCGCTACGCCAGCCAAGTGTGCCACCTCAGCTTTCTCTTTGGTCCATGAACCCAGTCCACAAAAGCCGGTCCCACCTGTCAGTGAATAAAACTCTTGTTCTGTTGAAAAATAATTCGACCAGAAAATCAAAATCTTTGCTGACGACACCCTGACATATAAATCTCTTTTCCCACAGAAAAATAATTCCTCTGAAAATCATTTCCCTTGATGACATCATAATATGGTTTTTCAGTTCAAAAATAATTCCAGAAAATCGGTTTATTCTTTTTCCCTCCTTTCGAACTTCCAAAAGTTCGTATTTCTTCATTTTAATTCCGTTTGAGCCCATTCAAATTTCTAAACTCATCAAAAATTCCAGTCTATTCATTTCTATCCTCTTTTTAAATTTTTGGAATTTTCGAATTTATTTGAATTAAATTAAAGCTTAGAAAGTAAAAATATTTTAAATGGCTAAAATATACCTCAAATAAATCCGAAATTATTTTATTTAGTCTTTTCGTTTTCCAAGGATTTTTATAGAATTTTTCTGAAATTTTCGAATTTATTTTATTTTTTCTTTAAAAAAAATATTATTTTCTCTCTCCTCACTATTCATCATCTTGCACCGTTCGAAAGATTCTCCAGAGAGCAGCACGCGCGAGCGCCATGACCCATTCATCAAGCTTCAATAACTTTTGAATTTCTCAACGGTTTTTAGTGAAATAAATTGCATTCATCTCCTCTCATCAAACTCTTTCAATTCCCTACCGTTTTCCCCTCATTCATGAGCCGTTTCGCGAGAAATTAACCCATGCCATTGATGGACATGGTCTCTTGATCTCCCATCTCGGACCTCCCCCGCCCCTATAAAAGGAAGCACCGTGAGCCCCTCCTCATCCTCACTCAACCCCAAAAATATCAAGTCCCCACTCCTCTTCTCTTGGGCGCAATCGGAGTTTTTCTTTTGTGTTCCAAGCGGCGTTCTTCGGCTTATTGCGCCTCGTCCGGTGGAGCCCCGCCACTTTTGAGCACATCCCCGGATTTGCCTCGTCGCGTTCTACGCGGTGCTCACCTCGCCTTCGCCGGAACTTCGCCGGAGCACCGTCGCCACCGTGGGCCATAGCGCGTCGTCGTTCCTCGCATCGCCACCGGCCGTCCGTGCATGCCCGACCAAAACCAAGGTGAGCATCACGTTCCCCACGCTCTACTCTTCGTTTCGCCGCAAACCCCACATGCTAACTCCTCTCCGTTTACCCGGAACGCCGATGTCAACCCGACGGTCGCAAAATGTCTTCTCCACCGTGTTCCGCCACCATCCGATGTCCTTTGGCCAAACCGTTTGCACCGTTGAGTTTGCCTCGACACGTTCTACGTCGTGCTTCCATCGCCATCACCTGAAGATCCCCCGAGTCCTTGTCGACCTTGTCAGGCCCTGACACTAAAACTGTACTTCGCGCGTACACCCCTTTTTGGTAAGCGCTTCAATTTTTGGTCGCGTCATATTGTGTCCTAGACTCTAAGAAATTTTTCTACCATTTTGTTTAATTTTTCGTGGAGCCAATTGTCAGGAATTGAGCTTTCCGCGAAAATGGCCGTTTTTGACTCCTGGCGTCGATTCGTCGTCTCTGTTGAGCTTTAGGCCATGCCATAATTTTTCTTAGACTTGCCTCTCTGCGTTCTACACCATGCTCCCTTCCTTTTCCCCAAAAAGCGTCCACAAATTTTCGCCTCCGATACCTCGCCATGGCCGCCAATGGCATCTCGTGTCCCCATCTATCCGGTGGTGTTTTCCCCAATCCGTTCGTGTCATGTCGTGCCAAACCATCCCAGGTAGCTACCTTTCAAATGGTTTTGGATTCGCTCCACTGAGCACCAAGATATCAAGTTTTTCCCGTTTCTCCACTGTCGTCATTCAAACGTCAATTGTATCATCTCCAATTAATTTTCAGCTTAGCCAATAATTTTCCTAACTTCACCATGCCATGTACTACCCTGCGCTCACCTTACATCTCCGCGTTCCATACCCGGTCTCCAACCTGCCGTTGTCTCTACCACGCCATCACTGCATTTTTCCCTCACCGCCAGTGATTGCCGCCGTTCCTCGCTGCCATACCTGTGTCACCACCTTCGCCTCATTGCCAACATTCCATTTTGCCCATTCGCCAGCCACCTTATAGCCAACCGACATTGTACTATTCAAAAAGTAATCCTCGTATTTTGTTATCATTTCATGTGATGTCCAAAACTTCCAGATATTGGATCTCCCTCATACGAACTCCGAATCTGTTGATTCTTTCTCCTAAATTCATCTAAAATCATAATCTATCCGTCAATATATATTTTATAATTTTTGGATTTTAATTGGGTTTTATTTGAATTTATTTTGTTTGGTTCTTCGCGTGTAGACTACGACTAATCCGGAGAGTTCGATTTTAACGATTCGCAACATCAAGTCTCCGAGCAAGGCAAGTCTCCTTTGATCATCTTGAACCTATGATTTCGAAATGTTTTAATTATTTTAAATTATGTGCATTGCTATTTATATAGAATATTAGTTCAAATCTTAAGGGTTAGTTAAACCAACCTTGTTATATCCTCCATTGAAATTGAAAGCCATGTACCTTTGTCACCCTAGAGTTTCATTTGTCTCAATAATGAGATTATTACTGAATCTTTGTGAATAGTGGAATGGTAGTATAATGCTTAGTCTCGCTATTTAATACCTTTGAAATCTTGAAAATGGGAAATTATGAATTATTGTAATATCCTTGTTTTTATAAACTTAGTGGTAATTGGAGTTGCCACTGTTCTTTTAAAATAAACTAAAATGTGAAAATTGGTTTAGATTAGGGTGGATGGTTAGTTTGGATTGGTGCAGGAAGCACGAGATCTTGTAAAGTGTATGTTCCACCCTAGTCAATTAAGGACCGACGCTTGTGTTTGTCCAGACTGAGCATTAACCGTACAACCACAAGTCTATATGGGTACGACCTAGCTGACTAACTTACGATAGTCTAGTTTAGGTGCCACCAGTGGAAAGTGGATGCTAGGGATGGACTGGTTATTCACAGTGAGGGACAGGGATTTACTGTACTCATATGGCGCAAGAGGGGGCTTCGGTTCGGGCGGTTAGCCTACCTGCGGTGAAACCTCAGCGGGTGGTATCTAGCTAGATTAGAGTAAGGTAAAGGCTTTGTGATATTTTATCTGGGTCTCATGCCAAAGGAAGCATGTTGACTTTTAGGATAATTTATCTCTTGTGGGTAAAGTTGTACAACCTCTGCAGAGTGTAAAACTATTCGAATAGCCGTGCCCACGGTCAAGGGCGGGCAAGGAATGCATTCACATGGTAGATTTCTGGTTTTGGTTTTAAAATCAAAAGTTTTGTATTCCGAGGGTGGAGGGAACTCTCGGAAGGGAATCCTGGCGGATGGAGCCAGAGAGGGTGGATGGAACCCGCAGTTTAAAACTTGACCAATGGTAATTGGTTAGCTAGTGTTGGTAGTTGGAACCTTCACTAGAAAGTTAATTCTGTTAAAACATTTACTTTATTAAATTGATGCCTTCGAAAATAATTAGTAGTAATTGAAATTTTAAAATATTGCTTTGTGCAAAAGAACCATATAGCCTTCCTTTGTCAAGCCTTGCATCTATGCATTTTTCCCAAGACTTGCGGAGTACTTTATGTACTCACATGCTACACTCAAAAATAATAACCAGAGGAGTACGAAGCTCAAGAAGGCGACTACGACTTCTTCGCGGGTGGATTCAACGGAGGATTCCAGGAGTTCTAGGTCGCGCTTCCCCAGTCAACTGCCTGTGGCATATTGATGGGTCTACTTTGAGTTTACTTTGCTTCCGCTATGTTTTGTTTGTGCGAGGTCTTGAAACCTCCAATGTAATAATGAGACCTGGTGGTCAGTACTCTTTATATTTGTAATAAATACGTTGTTGGTCATGAATCATTTCTGTTTAACTGTGTGCACTAGCTTTGATCTGGGACTAGTGCAGAAATACACAGAGGGTCCGGGTTTGGAAATCCGGGGTCCCGACAGAGGTGGTATCAGAGCCAATTTGACTGTAGGACGTGACCTAGTTAGAATGGTTGTTAGTAAAAGAACTTCAAATTTTATTTTATAAAATAAAATTTTAATAATGTGCTATCCTTGTCTTATCTTGTCTTTCTATCCTTACCTTCGTCATGGTATTCTTCCTTATCTATCTGCTTATTTCCTTTTTGGAATGGTAATTGTACTCTCTTTCCTTTGTAATTTCTATAGACGGCTCAGTAAGGCTGCGTCTAAGAAGCACTTGGAGAAGCTCGTCATCATGAAGGAGCAAGGACTAGCTCTTTAGTTGTAATACCCAAGTAAAGACCTACGATTTTAGAACGCTTATATATTACTTGTTTGTGTGTTAGGTGGACGGTACCAAGTCTTTGTATACTTGTAGTGCAGCCATCCAAAAAAAAACTATTTTGATTTCAAGCTAAGCTTCTCCTAGTTGTTCTCTCTTGTGTGTTTGTTTGGGATGTTGTTTAGTCGTTCCCCTGATCTCTTACCTGTGCTAGTTCCCTCTTATCTTTTGCTAACCCCAGTTACCGCAATAGTACAAGCTCCAATTCTTTCACCGAAGTCCAAGTTTGGAGAATCCTTGGAGACCTAGAGTATATGGAAGACAACAAATTTATGGAAAGTACTCTTGTCGGGAAAGCCGTGATAATTAGTGCATGTCAAGTTAGGTAATTTGGAGAATTGTTGCTAGAGTGATATATTTTGGATTTATAATTGACAAGATTGAATAATACTCGAGAAGATTGAGATAAAAGGGTATATTTGTGGATACCAATTGATTATAAATAAATCTAAAAAGTGTCATCTTTGTGGATTGACTAGAGATTAAATATAAAGTTGAGCTTGGGAAAGCTAATTAGATCATGGGAAGAGTCTAAACTTTACCTTCGATTTATTATCTAGGATTGAAAGGAGCAACACAAGATTTTTGTTGAAGGGATTATTTGTGATCATTGGAGAATTAGTATTAAGAGATTGATCCAGTAAAGGGAGAGATTAAAAGATTAAGAAGTTGAATTATCACAAACAATTCATGATATCAATTTTGGGTGATTTTGGTTGAATCATGAAGAGTAGATGAATTTTGTGGAGTTAATTGATTACCAGAGTTTGGTGGACCTATTGATGATGAGTGGATACTAGTGGAATTCCAGAAGATATACACTTAGATATCTTGGTGGATTAATTTTATCATTGCAAAGTGGACTTTGATATGTCAATTTGAATTTGGTGGATTTAGTAGATCATTGCTAGGTAATTGGATTTTAACTAATGGGATTAACTAGATTATTTAAGGATGTTAAAATGGATAACCTGAAGGATTTAAATTAATTATGGGAGATAGATTGTCCAATAAGAATTAGTTGAGAGATTGTCTGATAAGAATTAATTGAGGTATTTGAGGTCATTCAAATTTGGTGGAACCAAAATGATGATTATCAAGAGATTGATGTTGGAGGACTAATGAATATTAAATTATGGCTTAGATGATCTTAAAATTGATTAATGATTACTAAAAGGTTGGATTAATTTTATATTATTTGATCAGAGTCATGGATTTGTTGGATTAGATAATGATCATAAAATAATTGGTGGAAATCACAAACTACAATGTTATTGGATTCTTGTTAGAAAAATTCTATGGTTTGACGTCGATTCAAATTAGAGCAGAGAGTAAAAGTTAATGAGATTATTTGTTGAAATCAACAAAGTGCATTTGTGGTATGTGATTTTGGAATCAAGAATTTTGAAGAGTTGAAATAATTATGTCTCTCTCGGATGAATACTTGTGGAAGTTAAGCCCTTTTTGGTGGAATCCTGAATTAATCGATATGATAAAGGCAATTGAAGTTAACCCAGAGCTTGCAAGCGACTAAAGATGTACCAGTCCGATTTGTTATTGTCTTCCATATTTCTCAGTTAAAGGAATACTTCAGAGCATCGAACAACAAGATAGAATCATGAAGGAAGCTGAACGCCGCGCAAGAAGCATGACCATAAAGTTCCACAAAGTACAGTAGAGCAACCATTCGAAGTCAAGCAACTTGGGAGCGTGAAGAGGACCTAAGAGTCGAGTTTTCCTCTCCTTTCTTTTTCCTAGTCCGTCCGAATCTCGGGGACGAGATTCTTTCTAAGGGGGTAGGTTTGTAACATCCCAAAATTTCGCTCTTTGAAAATTTTAATTTCAAATTAATTAATTTAAAATATTTGAACTTTATTTGGATTTATCTAATTTTTTTTCAAAATCTAAATCAAATTTAATCCTCAACCTCTCTACTCGGCCATCACGTGTCGCTCCCTGATTCAATCCATCCTCGCCCGGTTTAATCTCAGCCACCTGCCTTCACTTACCCCTTCCTTTTAATCCGATGGCCCTGATTTCTCTTTCGCCTCGTGGCATTCATCCGACTGTCCACTCCTTCCTCCTCTCTCTTCCCTCTCGCTGACAGCCCAACCCCGCCAGCCAGCTTCTTCTTTCTTCTTGCCTTCTTCAACCTTCCACCGCCACCATTTCCCCGCTTTAAACCCCGCTTATCTCCCTCTTTACTCGTCTTTGCGTTGTCCTTAACTTTGGTGTAACCGATAACCGTTCGTCGCCTCCACCGAGTGAATCCACCACCGAAGAGCCCTGCTGCCAACGCCCTCACTTCGCCACCCCTGCATCCTCGTCGCTGGCTACCATCGAGAATTTCCGAGTGTCGTGCCAAGGTGCACTTAACTCCCCGTGCCTTTCCTCCCTCTCACGTACCCCTCGCCGACCCTAGCAGCGCCGCCATCCGCCGATGCCCTTAGCCCCAGTGCGCCACCTCAGCAACCATGAGCCACACAAGCGCTACGCCAGCCAAGTGTGCCACCTCAGCTTTCTCTTTGGTCCATGAACCCAGTCCACAAAAGCCGGTCCCACCTGTCAGTGAATAAAACTCTTGTTCTGTTGAAAAATAATTCGACCAGAAAATCAAAATCTTTGCTGACGACACCCTGACATATAAATCTCTTTTCCCACAGAAAAATAATTCCTCTGAAAATCATTTCCCTTGATGACATCATAATATGGTTTTTCAGTTCAAAAATAATTCCAGAAAATCGGTTTATTCTTTTTCCCCCCTTTCGAACTTCCAAAAGTTCGTATTTCTTCATTTTAATTCCGTTTGAGCCCATTCAAATTTCTAAACTCATCAAAAATTCCAGTCTATTCATTTCTATCCTCTTTTTAAATTTTTGGAATTTTCGAATTTATTTGAATTAAATTAAAGCTTAGAAAGTAAAAATATTTTAAATGGCTAAAATATACCTCAAATAAATCCGAAATTATTTTATTTAGTCTTTTCGTTTTCCAAGGATTTTTATAGAATTTTTCTGAAATTTTCGAATTTATTTTATTTTGTTCTTTAAAAAAAATATTATTTTCTCTCTCCTCACTATTCATCATCTTGCACCGTTCGAAAGATTCTCCAGAGAGCAGCACGCGCGAGCGCCATGACCCATTCTTCAAGCTTCAATAACTTTTGAATTTCTCAACGGTTTTTAGTGAAATAAATTGCATTCATCTCCTCTCATCAAACTCTTTCAATTCCCTACCGTTTTCCCCTCATTCATGAGCCGTTTCGCGAGAAATTAACTCATGCCATTGATGGACATGATCTCTTGATCTCCCATCTCGGACCTCCCCCGCCCCTATAAAAGGAAGCACCGTGAGCCCCTCCTCATCCTCACTCAACCCCAAAAATATCAAGTCCCCACTCCTCTTCTCTTGGGCGCAATCGGAGTTTTTCTTTTGTGTTCCAAGCGGCGTTCTTCGGCTTATTGCGCCTCGTCCGGTGGAGCCCCGCCACTTTTGAGCACATCCCCGGATTCGCCTCGTCGCGTTCTACGCGGTGCTCACCTCGCCTTCGCCGGAACTTCGCCGGAGCACCGTCGCCACCGTGGGCCATAGCGCGTCGTCGTTCCTCGCATCGCCACCGACCGTCCGTGCATGCCCGACCAAAACCAAGGTGAGCATCACGTTCCCCACGCTCTACTCTTCGTTTCGCCGCAAACCCCACATGCTAACTCCTCTCCGTTTACCCGGAACGCCGATGTCAACCCGACGGTCGCAAAATGTCTTCTCCACCGTGTTCCGCCACCATCCGATGTCCTTTGGCCAAACCGTTTGCACCGTTGAGTTTGCCTCGACACGTTCTACGTCGTGCTTCCATCGCCATCACCTGAAGATCCCCCGAGTCCTTGTCGACCTTGTCAGGCCCTGACACTAAAACTGTACTTCGCGCGTACACCCCTTTTTGGTAAGCGCTTCAATTTTTGGTCGCGTCATATTGTGTCCTAGACTCTAAGAAATTTTTCTACCATTTTGTTTAATTTTTCGTGGAGCCAATTGTCAGGAATTGAGCTTTCCGCGAAAATGGCCGTTTTTGACTCCTGGCGTCGATTCGTCGTCTCTGTTGAGCTTTAGGCCATGCCATAATTTTTCTTAGACTTGCCTCTCTGCGTTCTACACCATGCTCCCTTCCTTTTCCCCAAAAAGCGTCCACAAATTTTCGCCTCCGATACCTCGCCATGGCCGCCAATGGCATCTCGTGTCCCCATCTATCCGGTGGTGTTTTCCCCAATCCGTTCGTGTCATGTCGTGCCAAACCATCCCAGGTAGCTACCTTTCAAATGGTTTTGGATTCGCTCCACTGAGCACCAAGATATCAAGTTTTTCCCGTTTCTCCACTGTCGTCATTCAAACGTCAATTGTATCATCTCCAATTAATTTTCAGCTTAGCCAATAATTTTCCTAACTTCACCATGCCATGTACTACCCTGCGCTCACCTTACATCTCCGCGTTCCATACCCGGTCTCCAACCTGCCGTTGTCTCTACCACGCCATCACTGCATTTTTCCCTCACCGCCAGTGATTGCCGCCGTTCCTCGCTGCCATACCTGTGTCACCACCTTCGCCTCATTGCCAACATTCCATTTTGCCCATTCGCCAGCCACCTTATAGCCAACCGACATTGTACTATTCAAAAAGTAATCCTCGTATTTTGTTATCATTTCATGTGATGTCCAAAACTTCCAGATATTGGATCTCCCTCATACGAACTCCGAATCTGTTGATTCTTTCTCCTAAATTCATCTAAAATCATAATCTATCCGTCAATATATATTTTATAATTTTTGGATTTTAATTGGGTTTTATTTGAATTTATTTTGTTTGGTTCTTCGCGTGTAGACTACGACTAATCCGGAGAGTTCGATTTTAACGATTCGCAACATCAAGTCTCCGAGCAAGGCAAGTCTCCTTTGATCATCTTGAACCTATGATTTCGAAATGTTTTAATTATTTTAAATTATGTGCATTGCTATTTATATAAAATATTAGTTCAAATCTTAAGGGTTAGTTAAACCAACCTTGTTATATCCTCCATTGAAATTGAATGCCATGTACCTTTGTCACCCTAGAGTTTCATTTGTCTCAATAATGAGATTATTACTGAATCTTTGTGAATAGTGGAATGGTAGTATAATGCTTAGTCTCGCTATTTAATACCTTTGAAATCTTGAAAATGGGAAATTATGAATTATTGTAATATCCTTGTTTTTATAAACTTAGTGGTAATTGGAGTTGCCACTGTTCTTTTAAAATAAACTAAAATGTGAAAATTGGTTTAGATTAGGGTGGATGGTTAGTTTGGATTGGTGCAGGAAGCACGAGATCTTGTAAAGTGTATGTTCCACCCTAGTCAATTAAGGACCGACGCTTGTGTTTGTCCAGACTGAGCATTAACCGTACAACCACAAGTCTATATGGGTACGACCTAGCTGACTAACTTACGATAGTCTAGTTTAGGTGCCACCAGTGGAAAGTGGATGCTAGGGATGGACTGGTTATTCACAGTGAGGGACAGGGATTTACTGTACTCATATGGCGCAAGAGGGGGCTTCGGTTCGGGCGGTTAGCCTACCTGCGGTGAAACCTCAGCGGGTGGTATCTAGCTAGATTAGAGTAAGGTAAAGGCTTTGTGATATTTTATCTGGGTCTCATGCCAAAGGAAGCATGTTGACTTTTAGGATAATTTATCTCTTGTGGGTAAAGTTGTACAACCTCTGCAGAGTGTAAAACTATTCGAATAGCCGTGCCCACGGTCAAGGGCGGGCAAGGAATGCATTCACATGGTAGATTTCTGGTTTTGGTTTTAAAATCAAAAGTTTTGTATTCCGAGGGTGGAGGGAACTCTCGGAAGGGAATCCTGGCGGATGGAGCCAGAGAGGGTGGATGGAACCCGCAGTTTAAAACTTGACCAATGGTAATTGGTTAGCTAGTGTTGGTAGTTGGAACCTTCACTAGAAAGTTAATTCTGTTAAAACATTTACTTTATTAAATTGATGCCTTCGAAAATAATTAGTAGTAATTGAAATTTTAAAATATTGCTTTGTGCAAAAGAACCATATAGCCTTCCTTTGTCAAGCCTTGCATCTATGCATTTTTCCCAAGACTTGCGGAGTACTTTATGTACTCACATGCTACACTCAAAAATAATAACCAGAGGAGTACGAAGCTCAAGAAGGCGACTACGACTTCTTCGCGGGTGGATTCAACGGAGGATTCCAGGAGTTCTAGGTCGCGCTTCCCCAGTCAACTGCCTGTGGCATATTGATGGGTCTACTTTGAGTTTACTTTGCTTCCGCTGTGTTTTGTTTGTGCGAGGTCTTGAAACCTCCAATGTAATAATGAGACCTGGTGGTCAGTACTCTTTATATTTGTAATAAATACGTTGTTGGTCATGAATCATTTCTGTTTAACTGTGTGCACTAGCTTTGATCTGGGACTAGTGCAGAAATACACAGAGGGTCCGGGTTTGGAAATCCGGGGTCCCGACACTACAGACCAAACAGAGAGAGAGAGAGAGAGAGAGAGTATGGTAGTGGAGAGTTAGGTGAGCAAGTGCCTAGGGTTTCCCCATGGCCGGTACTGCATATATATATATATGTCCACATGGAGAGTGTTTTTACAACAATACCCTTACGTTTAAGTACCTCTCTCGGGGGCACTTATGTCATTACACATCCCCCCTTTTGGGCCTTACAACTCTCTAGCAGGCCGGCTGGGCTTAGGTGGGGGCCACCCCTACAACAGGGAACAAGACAATGAGACATGTGAACAAAAAATGTTGATAATGAGAATGTAGAGAATTGAGTTGATATTGAATGGATATGAATTGTTAATGTAATGATACCTCATTTATTATTTTGCTTTTTATTTGCTGAGTCATAGACTCACCCTTGCTTTATATGTTGTTTTTAGGTGAACATTGAAGGTAACATGCATGGGTGGTTTAGCACATGGATACTTGCACTTGATAGCTTTTCACCTCACTTACCTTTACATCATTTTTGGTTATGAATAATTGAGCACCACTTATTATAATAATTGGATACTTTGTGGTTTCTCTTAGTTTTCATTCGGTACATAATATTGCTAGATGATGCATTACGTAGTTGGGACTTATTTATGTGGCCCTGGGTATTTAATTGATTCGTATTAAGTTTGACTTATGTTTGTTTTTATGCTGCCAAAATTTAGGTTCAAGATCAGGTGAAAAGTTGTTCTTGTTATCTAGATGAAGTTAATACTTGTTTGTAGTTTTAAATTGTTAGAATAGTGGTAGCAGGTGACATCTTGGACCTGTTGAGAAGTCGAGGTGTTACACTACGTTGGGAGCAAAGGGTGATGGGCCAAGGCCGAATTCAGCCCAAAATGCGTGTAGGAAAAAAAGGATTCAAATTTTATTTCAACACTAAGAGATTTAAGGAATTTTTAGGCAGAAGAAACAAATTGCAAAAAATTATGAAATTTTTTTGTGAGACCCCTGACACTATATATGTTTTATTAAAATTAGCCCTCTATTTTAACACTTCTAGTTTTTCTTGAAAATTCATTTTGTTGGTTATTTAAATTGGAGAGACCTTATTTAATTTCCAAACATGAAGCAAAAGGCTTGAAATACATGACAAAATATTCTAACACATTTTTAAACAGAGATAAAGAAAATATGCAAAATTTGGGATCTTACAGGTTTACAAATTTTGTACCATGATTGATTGTTAGAATTATGTCCAATGTGATGGAAGATTTAATTACTTGAAATTGTAGAATTCTATTCTATGGAGATGAGAGACTGAGAGTTGGAGATCATGTTGTTGGGTAGCTTTCGAGCTAGAGTGAGTGAAGGAAATTTGTTGTAGTGTCGTGTGAGAGTTCAATTCATAGGAATTATGGTCTTAAAGTTCGAATGGGATTTTGTGTCAATTTTTGAATATCAAATGACAAAGTGGCATCTGTGATTATAGATAGTTAATGATTATCTATGGACGTAGGACAACACTTGGGTTTCATGATTAAGATAATAGGTAATGAGGTTCACTACAGTGTAGTCGATGTATGCTGAAATTTGATGATTGATCAACACTAAAGGGGTCAAGCTGGTGAAAATTATTGTCAATGCCTCGAATTTAAGTGGATGTGAGATTGTTTATCAATAATGTGTCTTTTGATAAAAGAGTTTTGGCAGCACTTTGTGGTGTGTGCACTAGATGTTCTTTACAATTGTGTTGTTGTGCAGTAAGGTTGTGGAGTTCGGAGGGTTTTCGACTAAAGATGCGAGAATAAAGTATTACGATGTTTTATAGTAAAATTTTGAGAAGGTTTATGATGGAATAGTGGATGATGATGATCTATGTTTAAGCAGATTGACCTATGCAAGATTGTTCATAGGGATTAGGAAGGTAGTACGGATTTGTCGTTTCTTTAGACAAAAGAATTGGGTCAATTTTCATGTTGGCATTTGAAAGAAATGTTTGGTGTTTTGTGTGCGTGTTCTTTTAGAGTTCATGACTTAAGAGATAGTCATGTCCTATTTCAAGTGAGAATAAATGTTTGGTGTTGCGTTGGAGAAACCCCATGACCCATATGTGATTATGCCATATTTTTTAAATGGTAAATTGAAATGGTGGTACAACCAAAGGAAATGGTTTCCTTTCCTAATGGGATGATTCATTGAAAGTGTACAATCTTATTTTACAAGAGTTTTATTGGTTGTTTTGTGGGAAATAAATCCCGAAGTTGTTTCCTAATCTCTTTTTTATCTGTTGAGACCTCGCTTTGTTTATAGAATCTGAATTTTAGATATTTCTTGAGTTGTCTAGTGTGCTAAAGGTTTGGTACCCCTCGTTCATGAAGAGGCTTAAACATGTAGTAAGGAGTATTGATATTGCTTAGTATGGAGTTGAACACTAAGATATAGCTGAAGTAATAGAGTATGAGTTTATTTCATGTTATAACCATTGGCGAGAAATTGATTAATTGTAATGGTTATCTTCTAGTGGAACCTCTATTGAATAGTGATTAACCAAGTTTTGATCAAGCTTGTGAGACATTAGTGTGTCAACAAGAGAGTGGCATCTTGGTGAATTAATTAGATAGCTAAGAATGAGCAAAATGATGAATTTGGTGGAAATATTTGGATTACTTGTCTTCAATGAGTATCTAATATGGATGGATCAATCAAATCAAAGTAATGGATGGGAGAATTACTATCATGGTGTAAAATTCCTTGTGAATGTACTTCCCGGTATGACATTTCTCTTTGTGGATACCACATTTAATTGTTTATTATGTTTTGGGTTGCTTGAATTATACTACATGGATCAGATAATGCCAATATAATGTCAATGATATGGGTGCCATTGGAAGGGCCTTTCAAATTTTAGAATATGAGGATTAGGTTTCTTGATAGCTAGTGCTAGCTAGAAGATTGGAGTAACATTAATGTAGTGTCACATGTGATTTAATTAGTAAATAGTACATTTTTGAAATATTGATGAAGTTTTACATCATTTTATGGATGTGCGAAGATGAAGTTGGATGTGCAATTTGATGAAACCACCATCTATAGTGGTCAATTGAAGGTGTAGTTGAGGAGAATAGAGTCAATATGAATTTAAGTGTAGGTGGGATTATCCATCAATACTATCTCTTGAGTATAGGAGTTTTGCTCGGGCATTTCACGGTTTGTGTACTGTAGACCCTCCAGGTTTTTGTATGGTTTTTGCAGAGAGGTTGAGTTGGCTTCAGGGCTCAGCAATCATAGGTGGGAGGGAAGAGTCCTATTAGGTTATCTACTAGAATTCTTTTATGGGGAATGATTTAATATGTTGAATAGTGGGTTCTGATTATTCTTACTAGGGTAATCAACAAATAAATTTGACAAAATTATCCTTGGAGGGAGTGTGGCTAGTGCTGCTTTTTTTTAAAAAGATACAGAATAAGTTAGCATTGGTGTTGCCAACTAAAGGAATGGGGTGGAATTTAATAAGTAATATTGTGGGAGTTCATGACATATAGAATTCAACAGGAGTGAATTTTAATGGTGAGGTGTGAAATTCCATGATTTATAAGTGACATATGTGAGTATATTTCGTCATACTTATTTGTGGAGTAAAACGACTATCGGGCGGTGTATGTGATTTTTCTTTTAAGAGAAAAGAAAAACGACTATCGGGTGGTATATGTGGTTTTTCTTCTAAGAGAAAAGAAAGTTGTTGATTGGGGAATTTGAGTGATCTCATTGTGGTATATGTTATTTCCATCTAAGAGTGGTATATTCGAAGGTGGAATTATTTTAGAAGTGGCCTTTTGTGTTAAGGATGAATGAGTTTTATTTTGAGGAATGGAGCAACTGAATGACATAATGCCTTCTTATGTGTATTATAGTATGGTGGAGTGTTTGAGGTGCTGTGCTGAGCTCCTCAGATTTTTTTTCTTTGAATAGAAGTGCATGAGGCATCCTGAGTTGTTCTTGGTGAGGTGTGTTAGAAGGTTAATACACTTTCAAGGTTTTATTTCCTACAGTATAGAACCAGTAAGCATAGAATTCGGGGTCGAATTCTGTTAAGGGAGTAAAATGTAATATCTTATTTCTTGTTGAGAAAGAAAGAGATAGAGCAATAGAAAAAAAAAGTGTGGTTGAAGGGCTGGCCCAAGTCCAAGTCGGTGCTGGCCTCAATGTGTGTTTGCGTGAGGGCATGTGCATGTGGACTATAATAGCGTAGGGTGGAAGGAAGCTGGGCCTTACCTGCTATCGTTTACCCCTCTGCTGATCCCCAACGTGTACAAGGTTGAGTTACTTGAGTTATCTTATTATTGTTAAATCATTATTGTCATCACTAATGGTAAGAATGCTCTCGGATACATGGTTCTGGGCATTCCCGAGCATGAGGTCTCAAGCGTTCTCGGGCGCATGGCTCTAACCATTCTTAGGCGCAAGGTCCCAAGTTTATCCTTTTGTGAAATATTTATTCTTACCCTTATCATCAAATCATGTTTATTATAGAATAGTTATCGTCAAGGACTAGTTAGGGAAGATATTGTTGAAAGTGTAGGATGGTTTAACTTCAGAGAGAAAATGATAGAGGTGGCATTCTGGGCTCTTGGTTGGGCTAGATAGAGAGACACCAAGGTTGTTCTGAATTACCACCATATTTAAATGATTTTGGCACATGATACATACATTCATTTCCATATTTGATGATTATGCATGTAGTTAATATTATGTATTTATTGTGATAAATACATAATATTGTAATATTATGTATTTTTTGAATACACATTCAAATCAAACAAATATGAGAATATATTTACGAGTGCATTTATTGCAATTGTTCAAAGACAAAAAAGCCTCCATGCATGTAGAGTTATCTTGGATCTCTGTAGGGCTGTGCGCCTCTGCAGTTTGTGACATACATTTTTACTCTACCCCTTCTAGCACATCATTGATTCCTCCATCCATAGTCAGATGATCATCCCCAACACCCCAAATATCCATAAATGATCACACCCTCCCTAAACCCAATAATAAGTTTAGACTGGCATAGGATGGTCTGCCAACACATGGCAGTGACACTTGACTATATATATAGTGTCCATGTTGGACACATGCATGCAAATGATGTAACCTTGCCCGACTAACCTCATTCTATTTAACTTGGCTCTGCAAATTAATTAATTCTAGCTTAAGATACGAACAAGCATTATGACACACATAGATGAAATAAAAGGAGATGCACCCCATTTCATGTGGTTAGGGCATACTTTTGGAACGTACATCTAAACCAAACTAACGAGAGCATATTTTGAACTCTATCAAAGACAAGAGGCCTCTATCAATGCATAGTTATCTTGGATATCTCTTGGAATGTGCGCTTTTAGACTTTGTGACGTCCATATCTACTCCGCCTCTTCATTGATACTTCCAATTAATTCTATCTCGTCAGCAACACCTCAACCATCGATACGTCTATCTTGAATGATCACAGATATTTGTATTTGCATGCATGCATGTAAATGTTATTATCATGACATACTGATTATAATATTCCAAAATACTCTCTTGATGATTTATGCATATTTAACAAAAAGGAATATGGAAAAATAAGATATCATGGTTTTTAGAGGGGGTTTGTTCCCTAGAGCGAATCGTGCGAAAGAATTGAAAATAGGTTAGATTTTGCAGAATCATCAATGGCAATCAGAGGAGGTGAATGATTGCGGTGAATGATTGCAGTGCGCAGTGAAAACTTTTTTTTATTAAATTTACTGTCTTTTGATTTTTTTTAACCTGTCACACAGCAAAAACCAGGAAAACAAAAACAAAATGAGACAAGATAGAAATAGCAATTATTCTCTCCTGGTACTGTAGCAACTAAACTCGTGATACTGTAGATTAAACCGAAGCATAGCTGACGCAACAAAAATCACCATGAAACCAAAAGAAATAACAACACATGCACAAGTGAAATGACAGAGAATAGACAAGTTCTCTCACACCAATTAGCACCTCACCTAATCACCTGATAAACCATGGCCTAATTACTTCTTCTCTAATTAGAAGTCATGTCTGCCTCAATACTCTTGGCCAGCAAGGTCTCCAACACTAATGCATGTAACCAACGCTCTCTGTATTCATCTACTCAAAAGCTATGCAAAAGATTACATCAAGTTGCATCATGCACAGCAAAAAGCATATCACCAGAATATGAAAGTCAAACTCTCACGTCTCAACCAATTTACTCATGACATCCTCGATCGTCTAGACTTTAGATTTCCCCCTCCTAGTTATGATCTTCTTCGTCACCGACCATGACCATCTCCACGCTCAATCTGCACATGCAAAGACCAAAGAACATTTTTCCAGCACAGGTTTTCTCCAACTTGATCAATATTAGTCCACGCACATACGTCATACACCTCAAATAACAATACTAAGTAATATTGTCAATTATTTATCATCATAAAAATCCTAAATCTAGCACATAGTCTAATAGATTTATCACATGTGAAGTAGGGATTTTTAGGAGAGGGAGACACTGGCCATATTTCTTTTCTTTCTGTGCTCAGCCGCTAAGCCCTCGGTTTCCACCGCTCCACGCGCTGTCAGCTGTTGGTCTTCGCCGCGTGGGGGGTGCAGAGGTCACGCTTGTCTTGTCACTTGGTGGAAACGCCTACACCATGCACCAGTGATGGCAGCAATTTCCCGCTCGTTGAAGCGTCGGTGCGTGCCGTAGTCAACTGTCTAGCCTTGCCACGTCTGTGTGGCTGTCGGTGGAAGCCTCCGCAAACTACACCGGGTCGCACGCCAGCAGAGTCATGCACGCACAGAAGGGCGACCACAACTGCATTTCGGCGACAACTGGCCCAAGGTGGAAAATTTTTTGCTTTTTAGCCCAAAATTTAAAAGTTTTTTACATATGAACCCCTGAAGAAAAGATTTGCAAAAATGGACCCCTAACACGACGCCAACTCACATGACGCCCAGGGTACACGGCACGGCACCATATGCTTTGGCGCCGTGAGAGGACACGTAGGATCCACGGTGGCACACCACGGCGCCAAAGCACATGGCGCCGTGCCATTCATGCACGGCGCTAATGGTCGTGGCGCCGTTTCCTGGGACTTAAGACCGAGCGCAGCCCCCGGCCCCCTCACTCCACTCCTCTGTTTGAATAGACCGACACAGAGAATAGCCGCCGCCGCCCCTCTCTCCCCCCTCAAAATCCACCCCAATCCATCGATTTTTTCGCGATTTTGCTTCCAAACCGAGCAAGCAAGGTGAGCTCCCTCTCCTCCTTTGATTTGTTGCAGTAGATATGGATTATTTGAGGTACATTTCGTAGGGCAAAAGTTGAAACCCTAGATGAAATTAGTTGGATTTGGCTCGTTTTAGGTTCGATTCGCAATAGATATGCGTAATGTATTAGCAATAATGTGTATAATTCCGTTTTTAGGTTGAAATTAGTTGGATTAGGGTTTGATTTGGGTAACTAGCTAACCTAGGGTTAGAAACGAGAAAAATTATAAATCTTATTCATTTCGCATTTTAGGTTGTCATGGGCTTCACTCGTTTGCCACCTCCATCCGGTGTTCCCGTGCCGATGTGTTATTGCGGCGATCCTTGCAAAGTGGAAAGGTCGGATGATCCGGATACATATAGGCAGATGTACTGGATGTGCGCCAACTGGGCGTTCGATCCGCCACGTGCCGCCGTTGTCCTCGGCAAGATGGTATGTTGTATTGTCGATTCATCAAATTGGTATTAATTCTGTTGGTTTAACGAATGCGTACATTTGCAGGAGCCTCCACCGCTTTGTGATTTTGAGCAGTGGATCGACACTGCGATCGCTGAGGATGACAAAAAATATCTTGACGCCAATAAGAAGTGGGATGAAGAACGAAAGGAGAGGTGGGAAAGGGAGAAGAAACAGGAGGAGGCCGCGAGGGAACACCGTGAGGAGGAGCGTAGGAGGGCCGCGGCAAAGCGCAAGGGAGAAAGGCAGAAGAAGCTAGAGAGAGCGCGGCGTGCCAAGGCAGCCCTTGGGCAGTACCCTGATGCTCAGAGGAAGGGGAAGTGGCCTCGATGCACTCAGTAGGTTATTGCTATGTATATTTAATGTTTGATGTATGCGGACGTATGTATTTTCTGAAAATTTATAAACTATGTATGTGGACTATGTATGTATGTGGACGTATGCACTCAGTATGTTATTTTGGGCTGTGCTTATTCATTTGGTGAATGTCAATTAGTATTGTTTGTGCGGATGGAACGAAACAACTAGGCCGAGCTTGCAGTTTTATGCAAGTGCAGTACTCACGGCGCCAAACACCCTGGCGCCGTATTTAAGTAGCACGGCGCCAAACACTCTGGCGCCGAGATATTGAACTACGGCGCGCAAAACTTTAACGCCACATCCTGGCGCCAAAGTTCCTGGCGCCGTTTTTCAATAACTTGGCGCCAGAGTGTTTGGCACCGTGCTACGAAAACCTACAAAAAAACAGCAAAGAGCTGTCTGTTTCTGCATATACAAAACACATGCACACATGTATATACATACATTCACATATAAAACACATACGCATAACTCTAAATAAAGTCTAGATGCATACATTTTACATATATATATCTCAAATCATACATACATACATACATATATGCACACATACACATATAAAATACACATACACATACATATATGCACACATACATCGTCATGCACACATATAAAATGCACATACACATACACACAATTCTCATCATCATGGGTTGGAGGACGAAGTATGGGAATCATCGTGAGTTTGCCGCGGTGCTCTCTGTCGTAGAACTCGTCCACCAGCCGGTGCCTCGCCATCCTGTGCATTCAAAATTACGTTAGTGATAAAAATAACAAAATATCTAAAAATTATGCTCTCTAGACCTAACGCTGCTAACCTGAGTGGAACGACGTTGACACGTCCGTGAATTGTGACCCAATAGACCACACATACCGCAGTGTGTCTCCTGTGGGTCCTCAACGAAGGGATTTGCCCTACCCCTCTTGGTGCGACCAGGTATCCGATCCATGTCCATCTTGTACCTTGACCGCTTCCTGCTGCCCCTCTTGTGCCAACGTAACCCCGCGTCCGCTATGTACCTGGGACCCGAGTAAAGTGGCCACTCGCTTTCATCACGATATGGCTCGAACCGTGGGGCCCTTGTCCTCACCAACGAATCCATGCTGAATAGTCTCGGGATTTTGGTCTCAACATCGACATTTCGGGCCCTACATGCGGTCACCATGTGGGAGCATGGAAAATAGAACTTGTCGGGAACACCGCATGTGCATGTGAAGGATGTAATCACGACCTTATGCTTTCGGGCCTCTCGGAGCTCTCCATTCTCGGTTGTCCCTCCACCCTCAACAACCTCATACGTGCCCGTCACATGGTCAAAACAGTGGTACTCCTGTTCATTGGCTTGCATATTCGCTTTGGTAATGAAGCCATGAGGACGAGGTGGCCAACGTGCATGTGCCTTTAACATGTCTGAGGCTTCCCGATGCCGGTTGACAAACCATGCAACACACTTGTAGAAAGTGAACGCCGCAATTGCGGTAACTGGCAATCCACGTGCCCCCTTAAGCAGCCCGTTGAAGCATTCTGCCATGTTGCTAGTCATGAACCCATACCTCCTTCCCAATGGGTCATGAGCCCTTGACCATTTGTGCGCATCCCTCATTAAACCCCTTATCCAATCACGACCCTCGGCATTAGTTTTCATTTTCAACTCCTCTAACTTCTCATCGAACAGCTTTACCTCTCTCTGGCGACATACCTCCTCGAAAAGTGCAAAGTTGGCCTTCACCCCATCTTTTTTGAACAAGTTCTCTGCATGGTGCCTTATGCACCAACGATGATGTACAGGTAAATGTCCTGGTATCACTTCCTTAACGGCGCTCAAGATCCCAGCGTTCCTGTCAGACAACACACATACCTCCCTCCCCAGGCCAACCACATGGATCCATACAAGCCGTAGAAACCAAGCCCAGCTAGATTTGTCCTCCTTCTCCACCAAAGCAAAAGCCAACGGCACAAGCGAGTTGTCCGCATCACAGCCAATAGAAATCAACAACGTTCCCTCATACTTGCCCAACAAGAACGTCCCATCAATTGACAGAACAGGCCTACAATGTTTGAAAGCCTCGACACACTGACCAAAGCACCAGAATGCTCGAAAAAAAATCTGTCTTCCATTAACCCATAAATCGGGCTTAGGCACGTACTCATACTGCATTCCTACATTGGCCGCTTTCATTGCGTTCAACATGGCCGGCAAACGCTCATACGCCTCCTCCCAATCACCATAAATCAACTTCAAAGCACGTTGTTGCGCCCTCCATGGTTTCCCATACTTGATTGTGTAGTGCCACTTTAGTTTAACGGCCTCTATCACTGCTGCCACGCGCATCGTCGGCATGTGCTTTATCATGGGGTACAAGCGGGTTGCAATGAACCAAGAAGTCAACTGACGATGTTTCTGGCTGGGCTCGGAAGACCCACAGCTGTGCGGTCCATCCACAGTTGTAATCTTAAACCTCTTCGTACCCTTCACCTTCCTGGCACAAACTTTCCATGCACACCCTGTGCTCTCACATTTGATGGTGTACCGACGTTTGGCGTATGAGTTCTTAACCCGGTATGGACGGTTGTGCACGATCGAGTACTCTTTCAACCATATCTTCAATGCCGACATATCCTCAAAGACATGACCCTTCTGAATTATGATACTAGCCCCAGGCCTAGGTACGTCCCTCTGCATTTGCCCTCCATCCGCGACAGCCCTATGTGCGTTGCTCAGGTCATTATAATCGGACACTAGTGGATCACGGCCAGGAAACATTCTTCTCAACATCTCAATTTCGCTAGACGTCAAACCTGTGACTGGTCTGTCATCATCTGAGTCCACAGCCCTCGCATCCTCATAAGCAGCCTCGTCTCCTGCAAGCTGTACATCCACCCTGTTAGATGCTACACAAACCATGGGTTCCTCAAACACTGTCTCCTCATCGAATCCACCAACAAAGCGGTCATCGACATCCTCAGAGTCAGCTTCTACCTAAGTCAATGGAACCTCACATACTTGAGCCGAGGATACAACTTGCACCTCGACCTCTTCATGATATGGTGACCCAATCAACGGTGAGTCATTGGGATCCAATGCAGCCCTAGGAGATGATTGATCTCTCACCACCCTCTGCACAAACAAGTCAGGTGCTCTGACCTCTGAGTCCAAAACAATGGCCACATAGTTATCCCATTCACCGTCGCTGCCAATCGAAACCAATCTCTTTATACGCGGCCCCTTTGACGACCCAACATCAATCAATCCTTGCATAACGACATCACCATGCTCATCTGTCCATCCCAACCTCTCTTTCAAGCGATAAATGACCTCACCATACGACGGACGTTAACTAAATAGCAATGTGGTCTCTTCCATGCCCTCCAAATCAACACCCCCATTGTCATTTCTCTTCACAGTACCACCATGGTGCAAAGTCACAACCTTATCCATCTATAGCACAACAAACAAACATACCTCAGTCATTACGTACAATAATCAAACCCTAAAAACGGATCTATACACATTATTGCTAATACATTACGCATATCTATTGCGAATCGAACCTAAAACCGAGCCAAATCCAACTAATTTCATCTAGGGTTTCAACTTTTGCCCTACGAAATGTACCTCAAATAATCCATATCTACTTCAACAAATCAAAGGAGGAGAGGGAGCTCACCTTGCTTGCTCGGTTTGGAAGCAAAATCGCGAAGAAAATCAATGGATTGGGGTGGAATTTGAGGGGGGAGAGAGGGGCGGCGGCGGAGGCTGCTCTCTGCTCGGTCTGTTCGAACAGAGCACTGAGGGGGTGGTGGGGGGCCGGGGGCTGCGCTCGGTCTTAAGTCCCAGGAAACGGCGCCACGACTGTTAGCGCCGTGCATGAATGGCACGGCGCCATGTGCTTTGGCGTCGTGGTGTGCCACCGTGGATCCTACGTGTCCTTTCACGGCGCCAAAGCATATGGCGCCGTGCCGTATACCCTGGGCGCCATGTGAGTTGGCGTCGTGCTAGGGGTCCATTTTTGCAAATCTTTTCTCCAGGGGTCCATATGTAAAAAAACTTTTAAATTTTGGGCTAAAAAGCAAAAATTTTACCCCAAGGTGGTACTATGGGATGTCCAGAGAACGTGAGATAGCGTGCAAGTGGGGAAGCCAGAGAAGTTTGGGTGAAAAGAAGGAAAAAAAACAGTGGAAAAGTTCTAGGTAAGCAGAGAAAGGAAATTAAGAAGGGAACCATGATATAGGATCTCGTTCAGTTAAGTTTGAGTTTCTAGCTTTTAGTTTATTTTTTAGTATTTTTAAATTTCATTTTTTCTGACTTTTTAGTTTTTTTACCTTTTTTACTGGTTCTTTTTTCTCATATTCATTTGCATTGTCTGTGATGGGCAAACCTGCTTTTTCATTTTTAATTTTTTAAATTTAGTTACACTAAATAAGCCACCATCAACTACAGTGCAATTTCAACCAGCTACAGTGCAATTTCAGCCATAAGTTAGCTTATTTCAGCCCAACCGAGCCTAGGTTTTGATCTTATGGGTAACAATCTAATTTTCTCCACTATTGTTTATTTTATTTAGAGTTTGCAGTTACAGATTAGAGAATAACAAGTGCTTATCGGGGGGATTCGGGTAGTAGATCGGTTTGGTCTGTTGATTGGTTGTACTATTTTTTCGGGTAGTTTATGGGTGTTCCTTGGAATTTGTATTTACGTCGATCGGATGAGTAGATTGTGATATATGAATTTTCTAATTCTGTTGTCAAGAAGGTTTTGTCATGTTTTGGCAGCATGTGTTAATCTTTAGATTAAACATAGAAAATGAATTAATCTAAAAATTTGGTCAACATGAACATTGTAAGCAATTTGTTAAAGTTTCCAGAAAATCTAATAACAAAATTTTTAGAAAAGTAGATTAGAAGATATGAATTTTGGGAGGTTGTTGTCCAGTACCGAGTTGCTGCTAGACGCAATCGTGGGAAAACATTAATTTCACTAATTTAATACCATAATTAAATTTTAGGAATAACTAGAAAGCAGTATATAATTTATTGTAGGTTCTGAAAATATCATTGTTTAATATATTTGCACAGGTAGAGTACAAGATATTAAATAAATAAGTCAGTTGTCCAGAACATGGCAGATCTGTCTTCTGAGTTAAAAATAACTTGAACTTTTGGCTTCTGGCTTATTTTTCACTATTCCTAAATTTCTTTTCTGGCTTTTTGGCTTTTTTTGAGCTTTTTTTACCGATTCTTTTTTCTCGTATTCGTTTGCATTGTCTGTGATGGGCTAACATATTTTTTATTTTTAAATTTTTTAATTTTAATTATGCCAAATAAGCCACTATTAACTACAGTGTAATTTCAACTAGCTACAGTAAAATTTCGGCCATAAACCACTTTTTTCAACCCAAATGAGCGGCACCTTAATCTAAACATTTGGCCAACTAAAAAAACATAGATAATTTTGTATAGATTTCATAACTGATATTGTTTACTATTTTACGAGTTGGGAGCTGAGATTTTTGATATTTTTGGCAACAGGGCAGCAAGGGGGACTCCGGTGAGGGAGGAATGTTGGATTTGGGGAGCGCGCAGGGACATTGTTATTTATTTATTGCCTTGTAATACCATAGCTTGTATCGAGAATAAGTTATTGTTGTAGGAGAAGTACAATGCTAATGCCGTACGAGGCATCCAGGTTAGCCTTGGAGGCTTGGACTGGTTGAGTGAATGCAAGGTAGACTTATTTGGTTAATTGTATCTGTTAGACCAAGCAGAGGTAAGTTGTTTGGTTGCCTGCATTAGAAGAGACGAGATGCCTTAATGCAAGAGGTGTTATTTTGATGGTGTGGATGCACCCGAGGTGCGTGCGCCTACATCTCGCGGCCTGGATATCGAGAGAAGCTCACCACCCACGTTTCCCTCGGGCCAGGGTCGGGAGGGAACTTTGCATGAGCTCAAACCTAGCAAACGGGTGGAAAATTGCTACGCACGCTGCGAGCCACCCTTCGTACAGCCGAACACACCCTACGTAGAATTGTATGCATCCATATCGAAGCCTAGCACTGAAACGTACATACAGATTGACATGCATACGGTTCACCACATAAGCTAGAGCCAAAGCCATTTTTGGCACTGTTTCGCACCGTATTTACAAAAATAGCACTATACCGAGCGTATTAACAAAAATATTGTCTCTGCCGTCCGGAGGCCGGGCGGCGCCCGCGAGGCAACCGCGGCGCTGCCGCCGACGGAAGGCCCCCTCACTGGACTGCAGGCAGCCTACAGCCCGGGGGGGCAGACGGCAGGCAAGGAGGGGGCGGCAGGTAATTAGGCCAGCTAATTAGCCGGCCTAATTTTTTCATTTAGTATTTGTTTGAATTTTTACATATATCAAATGAGCTCAAAAAATTTACAAAATTTATGTAAAGCCTCCCAACACAACGTACCTCGCAGTGTAATTTTTGGGTAATTTTATCCATTGCGAATGTTGCTCAAAAATTCATGCAATTTTTATATTTTTACGAGTTTTTACATATAGCAAATGAGCTCCAAAAATCATGAAATTTTATGTGAAACCTCCCGATACAGTAATAGTTATTGTGTAATATTTTAGAAATTTACGTGGTCCGAATTTACGACATTTATTCGGGTTAACTTAATCATAAATTTACGAATATTTCACGTTTATTTACAATTTTATACAGTAGAAATTTGTACAATTAAAAGTAATTACAGTAGTACAAAAAATGCCTCACACTGAATGCGATATGGTTCACTCATCTGAGCCACTGCTATCTTCTCGCCGTGCTTGCCTGCCCGTACGTGGCCTTGTCTTCCGTCGCGCACGAGCATGTCCCATTGAGTACATCAGCCGGTCCGAAGGTTGCATATCAGGTTGGAGGAGATATGGAGACCGTTCTGTCTGTTCTGTGGCCGGCGGTGGTCCAGTAGGCTAGGTCCGGTAAAGGTCAAAGTCGTCCAGCTGAGACATGCCGAACTGCGAACCACTCTCAATAATGTCATGTACGAAGGACTCTAGAAATCGCCCTTGTGGTGTGAAAGAACTCTTGCCTTGACCGTACGATGCGGCAGCGAAGCTGGAGAAGCTCTACCCACCGAAGTGTCCATACCCTTAGTATGCCGAAAACACTGAGCTTTACCCTGCATATGCTGCAAACCCTGGCGCCGTATACTGCTCTCTAGAAGCATTTGGGAGGCCCGTGTCATCATCAGTGAACTCGTCGTCACCTACATGCAGAATTGGAGACTGCAAGATGAAACGATATTAGTCGCAACAAATATTCCGGATGTACAATGCGAATCTCATACCTCCCGAATGTGCAGCGAAGATGAACAACGGGGAGCGGTAGTCTGTGCAGGTGGTGCGGATAGCAAAAGGGATGCATCTCGACAACGAACCTGCAGCGGGAGAACGCCATGATGTTAGTGTAATGCAAGGCGTAATAGGAAAAAAATATAGGTTCGTATGTAAGTTATCGCCTCATCAGTACAACGCATGGATGATCAACGGCTAGTATTACGACGCCATGCAGACTCAGTAGATTGCGATGGCCGGCTGGACTCGCTAGGTCACAACGACCTAGCGAGTGAGCATGGTACCCCCACTTGGTGGCTCATGTGCGCACTGTGATCCGTGGAACGGCCGCAGCTTAGGTTGTGCACTATTTTTTGACCTGCTTTAGGATGAACTTCATAGTCTTCTATCAAGTCGATAACCTCGCCGAACGGGTGCATTGGCATCACAATCGTTGGACGACCGACAGGGAAGTGCTCCCAACTCCACAGCTGCAGGAGCACGTAGCAGATGGCCAGATTAGAGGTACCAGTAGTGGCGCGCTGGCAAGCGTCACATAACCCCCGATATGTGGCGCACAGAACTACTGATCCCCAGTTGTACTGGGGCATCGCCTCGAACTTTGTATCCACCAAAGACTCAATGAGGCCAATAAATTCGGTGTTCAAAATATCGTCGTGTGTGGCTGGAAACATGCTCCAACCAAAAAGCTGAATAAGGAACGCGACGAGGTGCGTCCTGATGACCTCTGGTGTTGCAACATACGGGCACACACTTAAATTGTTAAGCCACGTGCGAGGGACGCCACGTGCACTCTCCGGGAGGTGCAGGGGCTAGAACAAGTGCGTCACCCCCGAGAGGGAGACCGGTCAAGAATACGACGTTCTTCAGAGTGACCGTCATCTCACCCCAACGAAAGTGAAATATGTGCATCTCGGGCCTTCACCTGTCCACCAGTGCTGCGAGCAGGCTGTCGTCGATGGTGAACTTGCGTCTGGTGGAGATCGGCCTCGCAAAGGGCAATAAACCCGTGGCCCATAGGGTTGGGACGTAGTGCTCGTCCAACGCCCACGGATCCCTTCCCCCCCTCCCCGCCCCCCCAGGTTGAACGGCAAAGGGCCAGCCACATCACCCGTCATCCATGCGTGGCAACGGTGTTTCTCATCGTACGAGTGTTCTAGAAGCTCCGGTAGAACCGTATCTACTAGTACGTAGGACAGACGAAATATTTGTGTGAACATTAATAATTATTTTATAATACAATTTACATTAATTAGGACTAACTAAATAACAATATTTATGACTACGGGAATAATGTCGAAAGTATACTATAAAAAATTACCTATCTGTCAGGAGAACTAATCAGCACTGTCGCGTCCTCAATGACTTATGCACTGCATTCTCCAAATAATTAGCAACGCACTATTACTTTTGAGAGTACCTTGCAAGTAATGGGACAGATGGAATATTAGTGCGAATATTCGCAATGACAGAAACATACTACAAGTCAATGATTACATGCGTGCGTGTATACTTCACTACTTACCGATAATTTGATTGCTCGTCCCAAAAAATGACGAGCCATTCATTGCAGTCGTCCTTAGCACTAACTCATTACTTACCCCGAACTAACAAATTATGGATACCGTATATACACAAAAATAGTACAAACTATGTCTAAATTACTACGACATACTTCGTAATACAAACTACATTAATCGCGACTAACTAAATAACACTAATTGACTACGATTACGGGAATAACGTCGAAAGCATATGATCAACAATTACTTATCTTTGCAGAGAAAAATCAGCACTGCCAATTTAGAGCTACGCACTCCCAATTTCCAGCAACGACCGCGACAATGACTTTATGCGATGAGCGACTAGGACACTGGACATGTTCTTTTTGGCTAAGGCTTATGGTTTTTGAGCTGTTCGTGTGAGAGATTACAGAATAATTGAAACTCATATGCAGTTTTTACCGATATAAATGAAGTCGGTACAGTATGTACTACAATTAACTAGTAAACCCCATCTTAAAAAGACACTCCATTTAAAAGCTAGTTACTATAGAAAAGCCAAAAGCTGGAAAAGAATAGGCCCACTGCCTTCTTGAACTAATGAGCTACGCACTGGCCAGATGTGCATATTTATGCCCGAGCGAAAGGACCTATTATCGAGCATCACTTCAGGTGAGGGGGTACGGCATTGTAACGATGACAAATGTACAAATGAGGGAGCGGGCGAGAGGGGACGACACTAAAATAATATCATTAGTGCGAACGACAGAACTTGCGAGAGGGGCACATACAGAGAGTGACAATTGTGCAAACCGAATAGCAACAAATAATATATACAACGATTGCCCGACACATGGCACTTCAAAACATACGAGACGATCGTCAAATTCATGATTAAGTTAACCCTAATAAACGTGGCAAATTCGGACCACATAAAATTCCCAAAAAATTACACAACAACTATTACTGTATGAAGAGACTTCACATAAAATTTTGTGATTTTTGAAACTCATTTATTATATGTAAAAACTCATAAAAATATCAAAAATATATGAATATTTGAGCAACATTCGCATTGAATAAAATTACCCAAAAATTACATTGCGAGGTACGTTGTTTCAAGAGGCTGTATGTAAATTTTTGTAATTTTTTGAACTCATTTGTTATATTTAAAAATTCAAACAAACACTAAACAAAAAAATTAGGCAGGTAATTAGGCCGGCTAATTACCTGCCGCCCCCTCCCTAGACAGCATGCCTGCCTACCGTCTGGGGGCCGGGCGGCAGGCTGCCTGCCGTCCAGTGAGGGGGCGGCAGGTGCCTACCGCCGGCGGTAACGCCGCATGTTGCCTCGTGGGCACTACCACCCGGCCCCCAGACAGCAGAAACGCCATTTTTGTCAATATGTCTGGCATACTGCTATTTTTACAAATACGGTACCAAACAGTGCCAAAAGTGGCTTTGGCTCCATAAGCTAACTGGTTACAAACAAGCTCCTTGCAATACTATACATTATACAACATGCCAGTAACAGCAGTCCATCATATGTTCCATCAAAATAGCGGCAACCTGCCATGTCCGGGGGACGAACATCGAGACCTTTTCCTCCTCTTAGCAGGAGGTTCTGAATTGCTCCCTACCAGCAGAAGAGACACATAATCATCTTTCAAGCCTGAGGCTTTGCTTAAACCATCGATCATGAGAAACTCAAAACGTACGGAGAGAATATATATGGCACGAGATATCAGAACGGACCTTGAGGCCGTTGCAGCTCTAAGTTGGTTATGCCAAGGATAGAACCGTCCTGTGAAAAATCGTGCATTCATCAGTGAGAAGTCATGCCTAAATTGTCCTTAAGTTTGTTTCACGCTGAACAATGGTATAGTAATGAGAGACGTGCTCTGGATTAGCCATGTGAGGTATCAAGCATGTCTCATGCAAGATTCAGCACAGTTTGGTTCAACAGGAGGTTCAACAGGACGAGCCACAACCCGAAGTGCCAATAGTTTGTCTCAAGTAGAAAGACAACTGACTTGAAAACAAAAGGCTTCTATATTTATTTATTTATTTATACTCTACTCACCTATATTACTCACGCAAGGCATGTCTTCATTAGGCCCAGAATTTTGGTGATAGGCAAAAGGCTTCTATATTTATTTATTTTTGGATCTGCACTAGCCATTTTTAATGATAGTATGATTATAGGTATGTGTTGATTATGCGTTCTAAATTTGTTCAAAATCTTTGAATTCAACTACATTTTTTCAAAGGTATGTGTTTCATTTGAATTGTTATAGACATGTATATACTCTAAAACTAACTTTTTTGAAAAATACACCTGAATTTAGGTCATATATATATATAGGACGATGAAATAGGGTACCATGGTGCCCAGGCACCAAACCTCTCTGCCTTTGGATTGCTTTTAGATGCGTGCTAGTACAATAGTATGGAAAGGAAGTCATTAACATGAATGGAAAGTTTTTATCATGGATGGAAAATCTAACTCATAGATGGAAAGTTTTACTCATGGAGCCTGGGCACCATGGTGCCCCTGTTTTATATATATATATATATATATATATATATATATATATATATATATATATATATATATATATATATATATATATATACCATGGCTGCCTAGAATCTATGATTAAGACTTTTCATCCTGATATATTATATATTATTACATTTGTACGCATCTAAAAGCAATCCAAAGGTATGGTGTGTGTAAGATGCTGAAATGGGGCACCATGGTGTCTGGACACCAAGCCTCTCTGCCTTTAGATTGCTTTTAGATGCTTGCTAGTGCAATGGTATATAATATATCAGTCAAACCCGTTAATATTCATTAATTCAAAAAGGCATCGATTTGGAAAGGAAGTTATTGATTTATGGAAAGTCTTAATCATGGATGGAAAATCTCAATCACGGAGCCTGAACACTATGGTGCCCCTATTATTTATACTATATATATAGAAAATATACCTTTTACTCACGGGTGTAATTACACCTGCCTCTAATATACCACCTAAACAAACTTGAAATACTACTTTATCACTTTAATATTCGTATACTCATTATAAGATACTTCAATATGAACCACACGAAAAAATTGCAAGAAAGTCCATAGTTTTTAGCTTATTTTGTAAATACTTTCGTATACCCACATAAAAAGGTGTATGTCAAAAAAATATACATACTACCTCTGAAAAATTGTTCATACCACCTAGATGGTCTTAAATACTCGTATACTACATGTACACACCCTCTATTACGCGAGATACTCCCTATGTTGTGAGATACGACATTGGGTGTAATTACACCGAGTAGAAAAGAGGTTGCATACGTACGTACATACATAGATACATATACGGCTGAGCTAACGCTAACAGGCGTGGGTCGCTTGCTAAATCCCTGGTGCGGTTGGTGCATAACACGGTTCGTGCGTAACTTAATAAATTATATATGCTAACTTTTGCATGAGATAGTAACTTTAAATAACTTTATGTTCAGGAGATAGTAAGTTTATGTAGCATTGCAATGTAAACGTTATCACGTGAGAACTGTAGCATTATAGATGATAATTTTTTGTGTGCATGATATAGTAATTACGTGCAGGTCTTTTACATGCATACAACAGAAAAGAGAAGGGAATAAGTGCACTTGACTTGTTATTTTTTATCTTGTTTATAAACTAAAAAAATAAATAACTCTTTCATCAAAAGTCCGATCTGCGATCAGTTTGCACTATTGTATTCGAAATTACGAGCTTAACAAAATAAGAACCATGTTGAATATGTTTTGACATTACAAAATTTGTGCCATACAAAGTTACTATTGTGCATGAATGAAGTTATTGTGAAATACATGTAGAGTTACTGGCAGTTTTATAATGTTACAACGATAGTAACTCTACATATGTTTGACAGTAAGTTTCTCTCTCCTCTCAATGCATGTATGTTGACAGTAATTTCACTCACACATGGTAATAACTTCATGAATTACAGATAAGAACTTGATGTACGTACGATAGTAACTTTATCGTAATTAACAAACGCTAGTAACTGTCCATGAGGTGGGATGGTGAGGCGGTTGGCTGGTTGGGCCAGCCAGGGTCACACGTTTATTCTACACGTAGCTACTGAATAGTGCTTGTGTGTGCGTGAAAATGGTTCTATACTACGAGTATATATGAAAATGGTTCTATACTACTAGGAGTATATATGAAAATGGTTCTATACTAATAGGAATACGTACTCCCACTTCTCATACACCGCTTACTTCTTGTATACCGCTTAAATGATGTTTTTATACCTTTTTATCCTTTTGAGCATATTCTAATAATAATTACCAAATACTCCATAGTGTTCCATGAAAAATTTCAACAAAGTCTACTTTTTATAGTATAATTTTTTATTTCCTTTTACATATGAAAAAAGGGTATGTAGCAAAAATAAATAGCTTTGATAATTTTTTTTCAACCATATCGTATTGGAGTATCTTAGAATTAGTATTTAAGTGTAGCGAATGTGATAAAGAGATATATTGCAAGTGGAAGCATGTACTCCCGAAAGTACGGAAAATGCTTCCTATGTATGTATGTATGTATGTGTGTGTGTGTGTGTATATATATATATATATATATATATGTATGTATATGTATATATACGGTAGCGCTATTCTGCACGCAGTATTGAGTTATCAATGGTTGTACTAAAAGTTATCATCGGCTGTGAAGAAAGTTATCACCAGCTGTGTCCTAGAGCATTCGGCAGTAACTTCACTCGCTACCGATGGTAACTTCATGCAGAACCGGTGATAACTTTCCGCACTATGAAAGTTTGACAATAACTTCATTCAAATCCGATAGTAATTTCATTCATAAATAACAGTAACTTTTCCCAGTATTTTACATCTGTGTATTAGTTAGTGTTCATATATATATAGACACACACACAAAACCTTTTCCGTACTCTCAGGAGTACATACGTCCATTTTCAATATACCACTTAAACAAACAGGTTATACATCTTTATCACTTTTAGTATACTTCGATATTAATTCTAAGATACTCCAATACAACTTGGTTGAAAAATTTTCATTGGATCTCTTTATTTTTGCTATATATCCTTTTTTATACATAAAAGGACTATATACGTAAATTATGCTATAAAAGTAGATTTTGATGAAATTTTTTGTAGAACTCACTTTGGACTATTTTATAATAATTATTAGAGTATACTAAAAAGAATAAAAAGGTATAATAACATTATTGAAGCGGTATATAAAAAGTGTAAGTATGTACCCTTACGAGTAAAATCATTTTCACACACACACATATACATTCATATGTATGTCCATGTGTATGTGTGTATATGTGTATATGTAAATATATGTGTATATGTGTACATATATGTGTGTGTGCGTGTGTGCTTGTGCGTGTGCGCGTGTATTCCCATGTGAAATATAAAATAACAGTGAGCACCAATAACGACTCAGTTTTTTGAAGACATAACGGGGAAGGAATTTTCCAGAGATCAGAATCGAAGAGCTTAAAATTTTGGCAACTTACCTCCCATATGTTGGGATGAACTATTTCAGGAGTCTATGCAAACAGAGTCCAAGCGCAAATCAACTCAGATGAAGCAAATTTAAGTAATGAACTAAATGGTCCATTGCGTAATCCAAAATCTTAACCTCCACAAGAGATGTGAAAGGTTCTTATGAAGGCCTACCAAGACTTTTAGCATGCCAATGCCATCGGACCACAACATTTCAAAGCATCAGAAGTACTTCAAACAGGGTTATCTGCAGCAGCACTGGTGATAATCCCTAAGCTGCTATGCCAGCACTAGATTTGGAGTGCTGATCACATAAATTATGATGGCTTGTGGTAGTCAGTAATTTAACATGAGATAGTTAGCTCGAATCTACATAAAAAACTAAATAAATTTCTAAATTGACTGCAAAACTAATAACTTCCATTCGATGCGTAAAACCAAAATAAGCCTTGACTTATTTCAGCAATCACATATCTGCTAATCATGGGCACATTTGCCGATAACAGAAATATAAATGAACAGTTATGCTACTACTGACCGTGTCATAGAAAATGTTTTGGCTTCCTGGATCCAACCGTGGAACTATCAGTCGACCTGAAAAGGAATTTCCTTCTTGGGTCAAATGGATAAATGGTTTGCGGAAACAGAAATTCAAAAGACCAAACACTTCACCTGATCTAGTGCTTCTCAGTTTGAGAGATTCAGGCGTGGAAACAGATAATGCCTTAGCCTTACTGCGAGTAAGCGGAGATCGCACCTTGAATTGTTAATGAACAATTCAATTAGTAAATGTTGGATATAAGCATCAAAATTCCACATGCAAGCGAGACAAAATACTCTGAAACATAAATGGATTCATAATGTACATACAACTTGACTGTAGACAATATTCAGATTTTTAGAGTCAAATAAAACAAATTTCAGACATTGCAGAATTTGCGCACTTGCTAGGTTCCTTGAATATAACTGGTTTTTCTCCAGGCGGTTATTTTTAAAAATGACAGCAGCATGCTTCCTAGTGGCAAAGTTACTGCAGAGCCCCACAGCCTTCATCCAGTAATGAACCAGCTTTTATGAGAAACTGAACAGCAATGTAAAATGGTGGGCACCTGGGCTTCAATTGAGTAGTTTGTACCACTACCACCCCTCCTGCCCTCCCCAACTTTATTCTCTAAAAAGGAAATGAATTTGTGGTCACATCTTCATTACATACTCAGAAAATTAGAAAAGGCCATGTGCTTTATAAATAAATCGAGAACAAGAGTCTATAGCCGATGAAGCAATAGCCTTCTGCAAACCAATAGTTATTATTTGCGTGATTCATTGTTCCATCTGTATTTCAAACATATGCTTACCATAAGAAAACAAATTAGAATTATATTTGAAATGATGACAGAAAATAAGTAAAGTTAGAACTTTGCAGAATTTTAAAAAATAGGTGGGCATTTGCAGGGGCAAAAATCAAACTCTAATGTACTTCCAGGTGGGTTTTCACAATTTTGCCGATCAGTTATGGTAAGATCAAAACAAGGACCAACTGGAACGAATGTAATCAAGTCTGCCCTAAGATCAGCTGCAAGCATATCAAATCAGTTATGGTTATATCAAAACAAAGGACTAACTAAAACTAGTTTAATATCGCTTTCTAATATAATCAAGTCTGCCTTACAATTCATGCCCAATTTTGTTTTGGAATAGCACAGAGGCATGCCAGTTTCAACAATCACATAATAATTTAGCTTTGCAACAGTACAGAAACTTTCTTCCCTAATTACTGTCTAAAGGTTGATTGAATAAGACATGCCTGCAACTCCATTATGGATCCATTTTCTGATGAACACATCAAAAAATAACAAATTTACAAGCAACACTAAAAATAAATTAGTACCAAAAGGATTACACATAATTTCTACACTTACATATGAAAGTGGAGTTCTGATCATTAATGATCTAGGAGTATGCTGCAAAACCTTATCTGTGGAACTTTGCTTCACCAATGGGCTTGTAGGCAGTTTTTCCTGGTTAATAGCTCAACTTCAGTATGCATTCACACTTCATTAATTTGGAATTGCATGCATCTGAAGCAACCTTTACAAAAACCAATGTGACAAGGAGGAAAAATTAAGATGTTTGGTTAAGGTGCAGATTGATGGAATGCTAAAGATGAGCTTGGTGTTTCAAAAATTTAAAATAATGGAAAAATTCCAGTGTAGCACAAATAATGGAAAAATTCTAGTGTAGCTCAGTGGTCCATAAATTGCCATGACATATACAATTTACATTGATCAAGCTAGAGAGAGAGAGAGAGAGAGAGAGAGAGAGGGAGAGAGAGAGAGACAGAGACAGAGAGCCTAGCGGGTATGTCAGTTTGCTGATTAATTATTTTAGAAGATTGAAATAGAAACAATATCAGCATTATTTTGCTTTTTGAGGCATGGAGTTCAAAACTCACCATTTCACGATATTTTACATCTGAAGGAATTAAAGTTCCTATGTTTTCATTCGGTACCACCATCTGATTTGATGCTTTACGATTAGTTCTTTTCTGGTTAGCTCGCCTCTTCAATGAAGCCTTAGGGGTACTTTCACAACCTCTCACATCGAAAGGAGCACATGCTGTTATATCTTCATTTGGTACCATTTCATCGTTCACTGAAGCCTCAGGAATACTTTTACAACCTAAATTAACACCATCAGTCATTTTCTCATAAGCATCACAGTTACACAAACTATTTGCAGGAGAAACTCTGTGCAGTCTCAACTCTTTGCCTTTATGTGTATCCATGGGCGGATTATTTTCCAAATCCTCAGCTACCACAGGGTTTGTACAACAGTTCTCTTCAGGTACTGTGCTAAAAAAATCTTCAGAAATCACAGCTGTTAAGTTTATAGAATTTTTATCACTTTCATCTTCCAAGCCGTGGGACACATGATCAGCAGTTGTCCCACGATCAGCAGTCCGATTGCAAATCAAACCAGTGCTGTTAGAATGATTAACACCCCCATGTTCTTTTGCATCTGTGAGGATGGTTTCATTCTGAGTTTCTCTCTCTTGCTTAGCCCCATAACCACCAGGTGGTTCTGTACGAGCTATAGACAGGGTAAAGCAATCAATATCACCAAGGCATCCTGATCTAGAAGTACTGCCTGTAGTCAAGTGCATTTCCTTGTTATCAACGTCCTTATAAAGAGCCTCGCATCCATTAATACTGTCATTTATAGCAGAAGCAGTTTTCCCCATCACTGAACTATCATTATCACCAAAAGTACATTTGTCTAATCTTGGTGTAATATTTGACAAGTAAGAACACCTCTGGAAGGAAGTAGCATCAGCACTATAGCCTAAGAACCTCTTAACAGTGTTAACAATGTTTCCCATGAAAGCAGATCCAAGCAAATTGATAAGGTTGCTTACAGGAACTTCTCCAAGGACGCTTGAGTTGAACACTCTTTGTGGATCAATGGTGACAGAGGACTAGTTTGAGATCTATCCACAAACTTGTTTTCTCATGATACAAACTAGTGCAGTTACTCCAGACTGGGAATCCAATCAAATAGTGGTTTTATACCTGCACACATGGTATGCAGCAAAGACCAAATCATTCATAAATCATAAGAGTGGTACTAGAGTAAAAGCATGGTTGGATGAGTGTTTCAAACCTAAAAAGTGTAAATGTTATAAAAACATTGGAAGCTCATATCTTTAGCTTAAGCTTTGAATATTCAATGTTTTTGGTTACTTTTGTAGGAAAATCTACATAAGTATCTTTAACAAGATGTTTAAATAGTGCATAAGCTAGCCGCTGATTTTTTTCAGCAGTGCGGTTCCTACAGAAAGACTGATTGTTAAGGCTGTGCACAAAGAAAGCAAGAAAATGAAAACATATGCATACTACATGAGAATACAGTTTTATGCATTGAAGAAATGTTTAGTGAGCCCTGAATTAACACACGAGTAGTGTTTCTATGCTTTTCACTCTAACAAGAATGGTACTAATCTCAACGTACATGAAAGGATAAGTAGTCACTATCCACCATTCAGTTCTGCTTTAAATGCTATGCAAATCACTTTGTGAAAACCATTGAATCACCTCTCTTAACACAATGATCCCATCTTACACATCATACACCTCCTTCACAACATGCAGATATATTTATAGTTGCGTTAGCTTGACCTCCTAGATGGTCCATTTACAGGCCAAATTTGACCCCTTTTTTACCATCACAAACCTAATGAAACACTCTGCTGGCTACCAGAGAAAATTGGGTGGGTAAACTGATGATAAATCCATGAACCATGCCTATTTTGATGATGCATGACAAAATCATTTTTGTTCTGTTGTATTTCCTTATGCACACAAATATATCTCACATTTGGAAATTTGGGCTTCTGCAGGTGCATTTATATTGCCGGTGTTGGTTTCAGCATAGGAATTTCTTATGTAAGCCTTAGCCCTTTGTAGAATGAAACATACAATGTTCTTAAAAGAATAAAGCTCTGATGTATCAGTTGGCTCCCGGATAAATGACAATGAACCAGAGAGCACCCTGCGTAATTCTGATACGATATTAATAGCTTCTGTCGCAGAAGACCTTACATAGCAGGATAACAGAGAAGTGAGATGGCGTGCCATTAGGAACAGCTGCTGGCATGGCAATCAATGTAGCATACCACGTGGGTGGTCCAGGTCACCCGAGAAGCTGGCGAGGCATGCTGTGTGACAAGTTTCCAGTTATATCAACAGTTTTAGCTATTAGACTTAGGACATGTTTGGTTGCTTCCCAAACTTTGCCACACTTTTGTGCCACAAGTGTGGCAAGCTGTAAGCCATACCGGCACAGTTTTTGTGGCGCCAAAATGGCCGCCACACTTATGGCAAAAATTGGTACTAAGGGCCTGTTTGGTTGGTGCCTAACCTTGCCATGCCTAAGCTTAGGCAATATGTGGCTGCCACAGAAAGTGTGGCTAACAAAATCGAAGCCACACTTGTGGCAAAGTTTGGCAAGAAACTGAGTTTATGACGTGTGGGGCCGGGTGCTAAGAAAGTGTGGCATGCCACAGTTACGTCAGTGAACCAAACAGCTACCTAAAAACTGTGGCACGCCTAACTTGTGGCTAGGCAACTTCTGGTCATGAACCAAACAGGCCCTAACTTATACAAGTTTTGTAGCCAACCAATAAGGTTTCAATTGTTATGAGCACTGGAAAGTTACTGCATAAATGTTCTTACAAATTCTAGTCTCTGATTATACTAGAAAACATCTAACTATTAGTTTTATAACATCACCTGTTCGACGAGTGAGCCCGTGTTTGGCCAGTTCTATCTTTTTTTGAAAAGGGTTTGGCCAGTTCTATCACTAGCCCACTTTTTAGCTGATTATGCAGTTTTAATAACTATGTCCCATTGACTCCCTGATACCGCATTCAGTTCAAAGTGCATGCTTTTAGCTCGATCGTAGATCCAAACCGCACCGCAACAACAAATTATTTCCCCCAAAAAAAATATTTTCCACTGGTTGAAGCCAGATGGCCATTCTTCAAATGAAAGGCAAACGGTCAAAATAAACGGTCCTGAAACTCGTACCGGTGCTGACCACCGAACCCCAGGCTGAGTTATTTTTTTCTTATAGCTTTTGAGTTTTGCTATAGTAACTAACTTTCAAAGCAAGATGGGCCTACAAATCGATTGCAGTAAACACTATTAAATTTATCGACTAAAATCAAATATATTTCTCTGTAGTCTCTCTCGCAAACACTTACGAATAGGCAGAATCCAAAATTTTAAGCTAAAAGCCAAAAGCCATAACACACAGAAAAAAAACCACCCTTGCAAATCGCACCAAAAAAGAATAGCTACGGAACAGTAAAATCGCAAGCAAACGGAGCCGAAAGAAGATAGGAGCAAGCGAAGGGGAACAAGCATACGCAGGGCCGTCCAGAGGCGGCGGCCGTGGGACGGGAGTACGGCGCCGCGGCGGGAGAGGCCACCGGGCGGCGGCCCTGCGCCTAGGGTTTTGCTTCCGGCGAAGGCTACTGGGTCTTCGCCCCTCCGGTTCAGGGTTTTGGCGCCGCTGGGGCTCGGGGTGGAGATTGGAGTCGGGGAGGCTGCTATGCTTGTGAGGACGGGAGCGGTGCACGAGGCGGCGAGGGGAGTGCTGGCTGGTGGAGAAGAGACAGATGGCGCGCGCGCGCGCGACGGCCCGACGCTCGCGAGGATGCTACTGTTCGGTTCCTGTGTCAGCGGCGGCCGGGCCCGTGGGCTGCGTACCTGGAACGCTGGTTTAGGCCATTTGCATTTTGACACGCAACATTCATACTTGGTAGATTTTTTGAGGATACATGGAAACAAACATAATTCACGCACATCCTACTTACTCCACTGTTACGCGAGATACTCCCTACATTGTGTGATATGATATAAGGTGTAATTACACCTGGGTGTAGAAAAGAGGCTTCCTATATATATGTATGTATATATATAGTATAAATAACAGAGGCACCATGATGTTCAGGCTTCATGAGTGAGATTTTCTATCCATAAGTGAGATTTTTCATTTATGATTAAGACTTTCCATCCATATCAATGACTTCCTTTCCATAACATTGCACTAGCACGCATCTAAAAGCAATTCAAAGGTAAGGAGGCTTGGTGCCTCATTTCAATATGTGTGTGCATGTACGTCTTCTATATATGCTAGAAAATTAATTGAAGCACATATACACGCTGTTTCACTTAACACGTAAATATATATATACCCACTTAAATTATTAGTGAGCGAGTATATCAACCCAGAGTCGACTTAAATGACAATAGGGATGGACAACATCTCTGCCAACTGAGTAACAGTTCTCTTCGTATCTAGATAGTTGGTATATGTTGTCCTGCTAAGCTAACATAACACAAATTGGTGCTTGATCTAAATTTCATCTAATCCTGTCCTGCTAAGCTAGCCAACATGTGTGAATAGGTGCGTGATCTAAATTTCATTGAATCATGTCCTGCTAAGCCAACATGACACGAATCAGCGCGTGACCTAAATTTCATCGAATCGTGATTTTGAACGTAGGATAGGTTAGGATTGTCCTCACCATCGGATAGGACCATGATCCTTACTACAGGGGAAAATACTCCCTGTGATGCTAAATACAAGGGACTGTTTGGATACAATACTTTTGTTTTGGAGTTTTTAGAGAATACCATGGTTTCCCAATAATACCATGGTATCTAAAACTTTGAGGTATTTTGATACAATAAATATTGTTGTTTTATAAATCGAAGTTTTGCAAATCCCATGGATTTTTTAGTATTAAAAGATCCACTCAAGACCTCTTTTTTCAAAACAACGTTTTGTTTTTCTGTTACCTGTGTGACATGAGACAGCCTCATCTAATCTTTTCGTATACGTCATAGCCATGCACTATCTGGCCTTCCCACCATCATCTCATATGTGCCCTTTTCCTTGTTGTGTTGTGTTGAAAATATAAGCACATGTAGGTTCAATTTATTCCATAAATAAATCATGACATCATGCACGCAAAATAACAGAACCATCACAGGCATAAAAGATCTAGACATGTAAACCAGGAAACTGTACATGAACAGATCTAATACGGAGAACATGACTGTTACGTACCGATAGTTCTGTTCTGATCGGTTTGTCGATGTAGACGCCGCAGGCACGGTGAGGATGACACAAAGTCGATGACGATTCACCGAAGCCGAACGACGAGGAAGACGAGCCAGAGCTACAGCGAGCAGTCGCGCAGAGCGCTTCCCAAAAACCTTATTCGCCCTCTCCCGGTGCAGGACTTCGAAGGCGACGGTTCCGGAGACCTGCTCTCCCGAACGGCAGCGCACGCCGGCGGACGGGACGGAGTAGACTACGTGGGACGGCGCAGCACAATGGAAGGAGGAGGCAAAACCCTAGATTGATTTTCGCATATGTTGTATGGAGGCGGCGACTCCGTATTTATAGAAAACCAGGACGCGTGATCAAGACGCCTGCACGTTCTCCATAACTCGTAAGCGAACCGGATTAGTCACGCGTAACCGATCCGAATTCACCGCCACTCAAAACAGCAAAATAAAACTGCAAAAGGAAGCCGCGTCTGCGCAAGCACCTGGAGCCGATTTTGGCAGACCATTCACGCAGGTGCCGTGCGCCCGCGCCCCCCGCCCGGCCCGGCCCGGCGAGGCAAGCGAGCGCGCGCGTGTTATCCTCTAGTTCTCTCCCACACATGCCTCAAGTGGCTAGGAGTGCACCATCCCTTTTAAGGTGGTCTTCCTTTCCTAGAACTAGCAATATGGTACTAAAGGTCACATGCATGCCTCCTTTGCATGTGTGGGCCTTTGAGATTTAATAGGAATTATTCTTATTATATGGGCTTGGCCCACATAATCCAACATGTTGTACTACATTGTTTTGTTTTGTTTCCTGTGAAGCTACTGAAATTTTGATACAAGTTACAACGAAGAAGCATCGCCACGAGTGTTGTTTTATCTTGGAAACTTGATTTCAGTGTTCAATTTTGAATTCAAAATTATTAATTTTAGATTAGAATCCAGATATTTCAGTTCCTAGGTAATTTTGTTGCATTTTTAGAAAAAAAACAAAACAAAAAAATTCATTTGAACCAATCAAGTTGTTAAATTCCCTTGTATTTTTTTAAAAGTTTGATCTAAATTTAACATCAAATTTAACAACTCTCATCATCCCTCAAAAGAAAAACTGCAACATCCAAACGAACATTGGTTTTTCTCAAAAAATACAAAAAATTTGTGGTTTCATAAACTGTAGTATCTTATGGATGGGGCATCTGTAATAGCACTAAAAATGCAAAAGAGAGGAAATACATGGAATGAAAATAATCCAGGGGAGAATAAAGGAAATTAAGTAGAGTTTTGCTGTCAGACCCATCGGCTTTTAGGTTGCCGAATAAAAGTAGCGCTCACTGAAGTTCCCAGACCATCCTGGGACGGTCGGCAATGTCTCGCATTTGGGTTCTCATCATCTGGTGGGAAATTCCATTCTTACATTTTTCTGACTTACCTCACGTAGTAGAAAAGCCTTTAATCAGAGCAAAACTCACCCTTGGACCAAAATGCCCTTAAGGCAATCAGCCATAAGAGGAGGGATGAGGCAAGGGCAGTCTAGGTAATGCACAAAGTCAGAGGCTGTCCAACCATGCCATTAAGCTAGCACAGTACAGGCAAAGCTCACCTTAGCCCCATTTCATTTCCCAACCGAGAGCCAACATGCAGCCACACAAAGCTTCACTTCATTTCTTTCTTCCCTCAATCGTGAGCTCATCCAGGAAGCAAAGCCAGCAATAGAACCATTAGCTGTCCTCTGCTCAACCAAACATAGAGCAAGCCGAGCTCATCCAAGTCCCAAAACCCAAATCCACGGCCACTGCAGAGAGGACGTGAGGGAGAGAAGCGGAGGAGAGGAGCCTAGGGAGTTGGGGAAGACCGATGGCGTGAGGGTGGAGGCCACGATGATCGCAAGCCACCTATGACCCCTGGAGCCACGCCGAACTAGACTAGGACAAGGAAGAGGTGAGAAGGGCCCATGGAAACTCATGGAGAGCGTTGTCGCCATCACGACCATCATCATCGCCTTCTCATCCCCACCCAACTCGAGCCAAGTAAGGTTTGCCTTCCCCAACCATGTGTATTGAAGAGTAAAGCAAACAAAAATAGAAGAAAAATCGAAAGCGTAAGAGGAGAGAGGAAGAGTAGCAAACTGTCCCCGTAGTAGGGGAGTTGGCCAGCCGGCTACAAGCTGTTTCCAACGAGCTCGAACCCAGGGGGGGGGGTAGTGCGGGGGCTATGGTCGGTGCTAGGCACCGACGGCTGGCGGCGATGACCATGGGGGCAGGCCAACAGCCAGGAGGTTGGGAGAGGCTGAGCCACGACGTCGACAGTCGGGCCAGGGGCGGCGCTAGGGAAAGGTGGCAGTGCTGACAGATCTGGCGTTAGGGGCACCACCGGAAGTGAGACCGAGGATGGCGCGGCCGAAGCCCCCGAAGACGGCGGTGCTGGTCGGATCGCACCGGACAGAGAAGGGAGGCGGAGTGGCCGAAGGTAGGAGCGGCACCGGGCTCCCGACCAGCGGTGTGCTGTGGCCAGTGATCCTGAGGGAAGACCGGCAGCGGGTTGGCATTGGATCTAGCCATGGCCGGCCGGATCTGGAAGTGGGAGAAAGTGGGAGAGGAGGGAAGGTTGGGGGCGGTGGAGGAGCCATCAGCAGTGAGCTCTGGGCCAGCGATGCCCGAGCTTGGCCGTGTGCCACTGCATTGCCTGGGAGTCGCCAGGCTGTTTGGTCGAGAAAAATGAGGAGGAAGAGGACAGATAGAGAGGCCGATTCGGCCAAACCAGATGAAGGAGAGAAAAAAAGAAAAGGGAAGGAAAAAAGAGAGAGAGAAGAGAAAAGAAAAGAGGAGAAAAAGAAAAGAAAGAAAAAATGGGGGTTGGTGCCTACGCGACGAGTCCTTAACCCCGCGCGTTTTATACTAGAGTTGGGTTATGCGCGTAGAATCATCGTTACTCACTTAAGCACTGGTTTTGATATGATGTCTTGAGTCGGGTTGATGTTTGTACAGGTGGAGATCCTGGGTCAGAGCCGTCCACGCATCGTCCTTGAGACTAACCAGGCAAGTGCATGGTAAAGCGGTAAATTTGGGTAGTGATTGCTGTTAGATGAATGATGGTGCATTGCTTACCATGATATGGTAAGTTAACTTTTTCTGGTTACATGATGAGGAATGATGAATGACGATTATTGAGACATGACATGTTGATATGCATAAATGGATAACTTCATTGCATGCATATCATGAAAAGAGATAGTTTTGCGATATCAATTGTCCCTTTTGTGTGGACGCTCCACGGGAGTAGAGATTGAGGTCCCCGTATGAAAATGATGGGCTACTGCGGTCCCCGTACGAAAAAGGACAGGCTTGTGATCCCCGCATGGAAATAGGGCGGGCTTGGGTGAGCATCGACAGGTGCTCGCTCTGCTATACCAGTATAGGCTAAAGAGATAATAGAGAAGTGCATGTACATATGCAATTGAATTATGACAGAGAACAGGTGCAAATGCATAATGAGTGGTTGATAAGAAATTAGATGGATTAAATGGAAACAAGTGGTTATTGAGATTGTGATGGTTATGGACTAATTTGTGGACCTGTTATTTACTATTTTGCTTTGTACTTGTGGATTCTTTGGACTCACCCTTGCTTTGTTATTTTTTTAGGTGACCGTTGAGGACGTCATGCATGGGTGAGAGTAGCACATGAATAATTTCACGAACCAACAGCACTCCTTATACCACCTTTTGTCAGTATATTTTAGACTCTACTGGTATGCTAGAGTACTGGCTAAAAATGATATGATGTATCTGGTCGCTACAACATAAATAAATTAGTGTTGACTTAAAATTTCTAGTAGTTGATGGAATGGTGGTAGTATGCAATAGTGGTAGCATTCCGGGCCTAGAGGATGGGCGGGGTATTACAATTGGTATCAGAGTGGGTGTTAGGTTCATAGTAAAGAAATTTGACAACTTAACTTAATTATTCAACTAAAATTTGACTTAGGCTTAATAATAAAATTTGACACACTCTAGTCAGGGGCGGACCCACAGGGTATGCCGAGTGGGCCACGACAAACCCTGTGGCCCAGCCCGCCAGCCGAACTCAGTGCCCCGGCAGCTGCTGACTGTTCGCGTATGGAGTAAACAACGGAAGGGTACCTGGAGACTAGAGACAGCACCGGCAGCAGCCGCTGCAGGCGAGGGCCGAGTGGGCGAGCGCGGCGTGCCGCCGAAGACGGCGTGGCTTGCAGCTACAGCGCGACGCGAAGGTGGTGGGCGTGAAGAGGCCGCGGGAGGGGTGCCGAACGTTGCGATTGGGGGCGGAGTGGCCACAACGGTGGCGGCGCGGCGTAGGGCAAGCAGGAGCAGGGCTGAGGCAGGGCGGCCTGGGGACGCTGCTGTGGCGGCAGGTCGGGAACCGGAGCGTGGCGGCACGGTCTTTGGAGGGTGACAGCGCGAGTCGTGACTCGCGAGTGGAGCGGAGGAGGTGAGAAGGCCAGGGAACCGGACGCAGATTACAGAGGCTGTCTTCGGCTGCGCACGTGGCGTGGTCGTCGGATGGGGAGATTGACGATTCAGATCTGGATGGGAGATTTGTCTCTGGTGTCGTTTCGGCTAGGTACATTTTTACAATTGTCGCAGCCTTCTTCTAGCTCTCGTTGATGTGGGGTGCTGCAAATATTGACTGGTGCAACGCCCCAGGTGCTCTGAAACAGACGAGTGCCGCTCTGGATCGAAGACTGCGTCGGGGTCACGGTTGCTGGAATCGGCATTGTGATTGATGTCTGCTCATGCCCTCAATTTACATGGGCACGGTTGTGAGCAGGCTGGTAATTTGCAGTTAGTTTCCTGACGATAGTTGCAGTCTTTTAGACTTAGGTTTCAAGGTAGCTTGTGGACATCGACAAGTTCCTTTCTACCAATGCCAGCTACTCAGTTTACATGGTCTGTACAGGAGAAAGCTAACAGCCCAGCTCTTGTGCAGTTGTGCGTTGAGGTGCTTGCCTACGGTTCAGTATTGTAGAGTTTTATGCTCTGAAAAATTAAGGGATCGTTTTATTTCAATGTCCCAACTGTAATGTGCTTTGTCTAGTTCTTCTAGCAACTAATCCTGACCATTGATGTGAGACAATGTAGGGACTGTCTACCTATCATTTGATTGTTTTAGTTAAAGAAACCAATCAAGTTGTTGTGCTGTCCGATCCAAATCGCATGTGTAGCATGCGGCGGCGGGGACATTTGACGACGGCGGAGTTCGTGCTCAATCTATTTGAGACTATTAGTATGGTTTTTGAACTATTTATATTGTAATTTGTGCAAGTTTCCAACTTAATTTTTGAATTTAAGACTTATCATATTATTTAGTGCCTGTATACCGAATTACGATGCAAATTTTACAATTATTTATCGAATTGGCAAATGGTTTTACTGAATTGCATATGAAAATTTTGGTGCGGCATACCTTTTGGTAAAATCCTGGGTCCGCCACTGACTCTAGTGCACAATAGTATAGGGTTTGGGTCCTGCATTGTATTTACGCTTTCGCTAGCTTTCTTGTTGATTTGTACTATTGAGATGGATGTTTGTGCATTAGTTGTATGAATGGATCTCTGTCATGAATAGAGATGCTGAGAGGTAGAGGACATCGACGTGGCCGAGGCCGTGGAGGTCGTGGCCGGGGCTGTGGCCATGGCTGTGCTCAAGTGGAGCCATCGCTTGAGGTTCAAAAGGAGGCACCTAATGCAGAGGTTGTTTCTGTTGAGCAGTCCGCAGCTAGAGACCTGACAAGGTCTTCAGCCTTACTGCAGGAGTTCATAGAGGAGGTCGATGCGTTTCACCAACAAGCGCCAGCAGCTGTTGCTGCGGCTATACCCATTGCTGCCCCTATTGCCGTTCCGGTCGTACTAGAGGCAAAAATGGGCCTTCACGAGTGGTTGGCCTTGCGACTGGATACCTTTGATGGTACGAGTATACCAGTCCAGCCTACGGATTGGTTGTGATACATGGAGAGGCAATTCGAAGCGCTAGAGATGAGCTCTCAGCTGAAAGCTCGCTATGTAGCTTTCCAGTTAAAGTGTCAGGTGAACATCTGGTGGGAAGGGGTTATTTTAGCCAGGACCCTTGCCCAATGTCTCGCTACCTGGGAAATCTTTGCCGAGTAGTTCAAGGTGACGTATTACCCAGATTCTTTTGTGAAGATCATGGAGGTCGCCTTGTCGACCTTCATGCAGGGCAAGATGACCGTAGCTGAGTATGAGATAGGATTCAATAATCTGATCTGCTTTATGCCATCGGTCATGAGCAATGACCTTGAGAAGGCCAAAAGGTTCCACCGAGGGCTCAACTCTAAGTTCTGGCATGTCATAAGAGCTACTGCGCCGCACAACTTTAGGTCCGTGGTGGAGCAGGTCAAAGGGATGGAGATAGAGATGCAGCTCACTAAAGGGCTGCAACCCTCTCGTGGTTCAAGCGATTCTGGTGGTGACCAGAAGAGGAGCTTCACTGAAGGAGGTGAGTCATCTCAGCAGCCCCCTCCTAAAAAGTTCAAGTGGGGCCAGGTCCCCCACAGTCATCCAGGTCCAAGTCTTGAGGGAGTCTTCTTTAGTGCCTCGTTCTTCACCAGTGACCCCAACCCATCGTCCTAACCCAGGGTAGGGCATGATCTGTTTCAAGTGCGGTGATGGACACCGTACTACTGAGTCCGTGGATCAACTTGACATGGTGACAGGTACCCTGTTAGTGGACTCATGTGAAACCCTTATTCTTTTCGACTCTGGTGCTACCTATTCTTTTATGTCCCAGGAGTTTGCGAGAAAAGCCAAGTAAGTGTTCAGCAAATTTCCCAGTCAGTTAAGGTTAGTACCCCCAAGGGGTATAATTGCCAATAAAGTCTGGGTTACTCCTAGCAGTTGCGGAGACACCAAGTGCGCCTTTGCACATTGATGATATTCTTATGGTGTGTATGTATCTCGATGTGTTTCGTGAAAAGCTTCCGGGAATGCCACCCAAGCGAGATGTTGAGTTCAGAATTGATCTTGTTCCTGGCACAAGACCTATCTCCATGTCCCCCTACTGTTTGGCACGACACCTACAAGAGGAGTTGAAGAAGCAATTGGACGAGTTATTGTCAAGGGTTTGATTCGTCGTAGTATGTCACCTTGGGGAGCCCCTGTCCTATTCACTGAGAAAAATGATGAGAGTTGGCATATGTGTATAGATTACTGTGCTCTCAATCAGGTGACTATCAAAAATAAATACCATTTGCCTTGCATCGAGGACTTGTTTGATTAATTGAAGGGAGCCAAGGTATTCTCTAAAATTGATCTATAATCTGGGTATAATCAAATCCGAGTGCGGGAGTAAGACATTGAGAAGACATCTTTCTTCACAAGATACATGCACTATGAGTTTACAGTTATGTCCTTTGGACTAACGAATGCCCCTGCTGTCTTCATGGAGACGATGAACAATATACTATATAAGTATCTGGATGAATTGTAGTGGTGTTCATTGATGATATCTTGATTTATTCCAAGACGGAGGAAGATCATGAGCAACATCTGAGGCTCGTTCTTGAGACTCTGAGGAAAAATTAATTCTTTGCCAAATTGAAGAAGTGCGAGTTTTTGAATTTCTGAAGTGGGCTTCCTGGGTCATGTAATTAACCAAGAAGGCATTTCAGTAGATCCAAGCAAGATTTCCACCATTGTGGATTGAAAGAAGTCATCTAATGTTAAAAAAGTGAGAAGTTTTCTTGGCCTAGCTGGTTATTACCAGCGCTTCGTGAGAACTTTTCCATTATTGCCAAGCCAATGTCTCAACTTACGCGGAAGGGTATGAAATTCTAGTGGACCGATGAATGTGAGTGCAGTTCTAACACTCTGAAAGAGAAGTTGGTAACTGCTCATATTCTCACACTTCCTGAGCTAGTGAAGCATTTCACGGTCTATTCGGATGTGTCTCGAGTGGGTCTGGGTTGTGTGCTCATGCAAGATAACAAAGTGATCGCGTATGCCTTGCGATAGTTGAAGAAACATGAGCAAAACTACCCTACTCACGATTTAGAGCTTGCTACAGTGGTTTTTGCTCTAAAGATTTGGAGGTATTACTTGTATGGAGAATCTTGTCATATTTTCACTGACCACAAAAGCCTCAAATACATTTTCACTCAGAAGGAGTTGAATTTGAGGCAAAGACGATGGTTGGAACTTATCAAAGACTATGATCTCACCCTTCAATACCATCCAAGTAAGGCAAATGTGGTTGCAGATGCTCTTAGTCGCAAGATGACACCCTCCACTCTAGGTTGTCTCGTTGCTGACTTTGAACAGATGGGAATTTCCTATTGTTTCTCTGGTACAGCACAGGCTGAGATGCAGCTCTTGCTGAATCAACTATTCCAGAGCGAGTAAAGGAGGCACAACAGCATGATCGATTGCTTCAGCAAGTGAGGAAGCGGGTTGATGAAGGAAAAATGGGGATTTCAGCCTTGATGAATCTGGTGCATTGCGGTCTAAAGACCGCCTTTGTGTGCCGTAAAAGGCTCAATTTAAGGATGATATTTTGAGAGAAGCTCATCGTACCCCATACATGGTGCATCCTGGTGAGACCAAGATGTATCATGATCTCAATAAAAGCTTCTGGTGGAAGAGGATGACAGTGGATATCGTTAAGTATGTGGCATCTTGCGGGGTTTGCCAGCAAGTGAAGGCTGAGCAAACGCCCCGCTGGGCTATTGCAGCCCTTGGAAGTTCCTCAGTGGCCATGGGATAATATCACCATAGATTTTGTAGTCAGCTTACCTCGTACCCAGCGAAGTAAGGATGCGATCTGGGTAACGGTAGACTGATTCAGTAAGTCCGCGCACGTTATCCCCATTTGCTTAATGAACTCAGCGAGTGAGTTGGCACCCATCTATGTGCAAGAAATAGTAAGCTTGCAGGGCGCTTTGGGCACGAAACTCCAATTTAGTACTGCTTTCCACCCGTAGACAGATGGACAGTCTGAGAGCACCATTCAGACACTAGAGGACATGTTAAGGTCCTGTATTCTGTCTTGGAAGGGTAGCTGGGAAGATCATTTGGCACTCGCAAAGTTTGCCTATAACAGTAGCTACCACTCCAGTATTCGGGCAGCGTCATTTGAGGTTCTGTATGGACGAAAGTATAGATCGCCACTGTGTTGGGATGCCGTGGGTGAGAAGGCTGTTCTGGGACCAGAAATTAGACAGAATCTGCTAGCTGCCCAAAGTAAGTAGAAGAGCTACGCAGATGTTAGGAGGCGAGAACTAGAGTTCGAAGTGGGGGATCAGGTGCTTTTGATAGTGTCTTCCACTAAAGGCATAGTACAATTTAGTACCAAAGGGAAGCTTAGCCCGAGGTACATTAGGCCATTTCCAATTCTGGCACGGATTGAAAAGTTGGAATATCGCTTGGATCTCCCGAGTCCATATGAGGAGTGCATAATATGTTCCATGTTTCTATGTTAAGAAAGTACTTGCGAGATCTAGAGCATGAGATCGAGATTGTGTTAGAACCGGTGTCCATAAAGCGAGACCTCATCTTCGAGTTCCGTCCAGTTCGGATTCTGGAGGAATCAAAGAAGGTGTTGAGACATAAAACGATAAAGTATGTTAAAGTGCTTTGGACACATCAGTCTGAGCAAGAAGAGACATGGGAGTTGGAGTCTTGCATGTGCGAGAAGTACCCGGAGTTGTTTTCTACGAGTATGAGTTAATGTTATGTTATGTGAAGTTCGTTTTATGTTGTTCTTCCGTATGGATTGTTGAACACCAGAATTCAGGGTCGAATTCTGTTAAGGGAGGGTAGAATGTCATAGCACTAAAAATACAAAAGGGAAGAAATACATGGAATGAAAACAATCCATGGGAGAATAAAGGAAATTAAGTAGAGTTTTGCAGCATGTGTAGCAACTGGAACAAATTGCATGGAGTAAAGATATATCACATATCTATATTTGTAGACATGCCTCAAAAGTAAAAGACAAAAACGCTTTGTCCAAAAAAATTTTTAACATACAACTTGCAAAAATTAATTGGAAGATAAATTATCTGTTGGTGGAAAAATTAACATACATGAGGTATACATATAAGATTATGTCAATTGCCAAAACACAAGGATGTCCTTGCTACTTATTTACTCAAGTCAAACGATAATAACTAATATCCGGAAACATTTCTCACATCAGTCGTCCGATCAACTATGCCATCTATGTCAAAGAACAGTGCACCAGGACAGTGCACCAGGAATATGGGACACCTGAATATGTCAGAATACTTGAGCTGAGGGAACATTACCACAAAAAGGGAAACAAAGCACAATATAAATGATCCAGAAACCTGATATGCTCGTGGAGTCATAACTTCATGCTGGCTGGAACACTGCCTCCTCCGGTCGCTGTATTTCTCCCTCTTCTTTAAAAAACCATCTATTTCATATTATGCACAGTGCAAAAATCCTATCCATGAGCCTCAGCCCACCCCTTCACACCCAAAAGCATGAGCTTCTTCTTCCATCCTGGCAGGTAAGACTGGAGATCATTCCCCATCAAATTAGTCTGAACCACCCCATTTCCCTTCAACCTTCTTCGGCAAAGGAGGCCCTTTTCACCGATGGCTACAAGGTGGCTCTTCCCAAGAGACGCTACATGCCGACTCATAGTTTAAAGACAGTCGTTATAATACCACTCTGTCATGTCACAAGGTTCAAGCTGGCCATTACATGCATCTCCGATGCACTTCAATCTTCATCATCATTGTTGGCGATGAACACAAAAAGCTTTCATGTTCTTTGGGTTTGCAAGGACTTTGCTGTAATTTTCTTATCTATATTTGGCTCATGTGGAACTATAATCATCTTGTACAGTGAGATTACTGAAATCAGAGATTAGGTCCTTACGGACCACTTTGCCTTAAAAAAACATAGTTCACACAAAGGTAAGACATGAATCGTCTAACCTCGTGATTCCACAACATCCACTACTAATCATCATCCAATGCTCATAAGCCTGTCTAACACCCCCCCGCAGTCAGAGCGTCCGCATCTCGGACGTTCAGACTGGACCGAAATTCAATGAAGACCAAAGAAGGAAGACCCTTGGTGAAGATGTCAGCATACTGTGAAGTGGTGGGGACATGCAGTACACGAATATCGCCAAGAGCCACTTTCTCGCGAACGAAGTGAAGGTCAATCTCAATGTGCTTGGTGCGCTGATGCTGGACTGGGTTGGAGGACATATAGACTGAACTGATGTTGTCGCAATACACCAAGGTAGTCTGCTGAAGAGGAGTATGCAGTTCCAACAGAAGGTGATGTAACCAGGAAGCCTCGGCCACAGCATTGGCCACACCGCGGTACTCGGCCTCTGCGCTGGAACGTGAGACCGTGTTCTGACGCTTGGAGGACCAGGAGACCAAGTTATCTCCAAGAAACACGGCATAGCCCGAAGTGGACTTGCGCGTGTCCGGGCAGCCGGCCCAGTCAGCATCAGAGTAAACCACTAGATTAGACTGCAAGGACGACTGAAGAAACAGTCCCAAATGGAGAGTGCCACGAATATACCGAAGAATCCGCCTGAGAGCAGCAAGGTGGGGCTTGCGAGGGTCGTGCATCTGAAGACACACCTGCTGAACTGCATAAGAGATGTCCGGCCTGGTGAAGGTGAGATACTATAGGGCCCCGGCTAAACTGCGAAAATCGCTGGGATCACTAACAGGAACACCGTCTGAGGCTAACACCTTCGGATTGGTGTCAACAGGGGTGGTGCATTGTTTGCAATCAGACATGCCTGCGCGCTCCAGAATGTCCATCATGTACTGACGCTGTGAGAGAAGAAGACCACCATGACACTTCTGCATATGCATCCCCAAAAAGTGATGAAGCTCACCGAGATCCTTCATAGAGAACTCCTGCTGTAAGGCATCGATGATGCGTCGGAGAAGCCCGACAGATGAGGCAGTGAGAACGATGTCATCAACATAAAGGAGCAAGTAGACAATGTCAGTGCCGCGGTGGTACACAAACAGCGATGTGTCAGACTTGGCCTCAATAAACCCAAGGGATAGCAGATATGATGCAAACCTGCTATACCATGCACGGGGAGCCTGCTTGAGACCATAAAGAGATTTGTTCAGACGGCAGACAAACTCCGGATGAGTAGAATCCTCGAAACCAGATGGCTGTGAGCAATAAACTGTCTCAGATAAGGTCCCATGAAGAAAGGCGTTCTTCACATCAAGTTGATGAATCGGCCACTTCCTGGAAAGAGCGAGAGCCAGCACTGTTCGTACTGTTGCCGACTTCACAACGGGACTAAATGTCTCGGCGAAATCCACTCCCGGGCGTTGCGTAAAGCCACACAACACCCAACGTGCTTTATAGCGCTCGAGAGAACCATCTGCCTTGAGTTTGTGTTTGAAGATCCATTTACCAGAAACGACATTCGCCTTGTGCGGTCGGGGAACCAAGTCCCAGGTGTGATTCTGCAAGAGAGCAGCGTATTCTTCCTCCATAGCGGCTCGCCAATTGGGGTCGGCAAGGGTGTTGCGGTACGTCCGAGGTACAGGCGACAATGGTGTGGCATGGTAGAGTGCAGGAAGCCGAAAACCGGACTTGGCGTGCGTTGTCATCGGGTGATGATTCAGCACAGGAGACACCGGCACGGCGCCCGGGGGAAGACTCGCCGGGGAGGGCACCGCGCCCGGGGGAAGACGCGCCGGGGAGGGCGTCGTCGTGCCCGGGGGAGGATGTGCCGGGGGAGAGCTCAGGGTAAACGCCAACTTTGGACGCCGGGTGTAGACGTGGCGAAAGCTGTGGTTGGCGGGGGCCACTCGTGGCGATGCAGGTGAAGCGGGTGTCGCACGTGTCTGTGCTGGCGTTGGAGTGGGAGATGCCCTGCACAGTGCATCGGCCGCCATGGTCGTGCGTGGCAGGGTCGGTGGTGCAGTGTTCTCGGCGGCGGCGGGCGCAGCATTGTCCAGGGCCACGCGTGGCATGAGCGTGGGGATGCCAGCATGCGCAAGACTCAGGCGCGCGGGAAAACCTACAGGCAAAGAGGTGTGCGATGGGCCTATAGGCGTCGGGACAGGATTAGTGTAATCATCCAGAAAATCAAAGTCTGCCGTGGAGGGGGTGGAAGGAAGATCGGCAAAGGGAAACGATGTTTCATCAAAAATGACATGACGGGAGAGGTAGGCCCGATTGGAGGCCATGTCGAGACATCGGTAACCCTTATGATGGGTGGAGTAACCAAGGAAGGTACACAGGGCGGAACGAGGAGCGAGTTTGTGGGAGGCTGTGGCGGCAAGATTTGGGTAACATTTGCACCCAAAGACGCGAAGATGCTCATATGATGGTGAAGACCCAAAAAGAGCATGATGCGGTGTGGAGAAGTTCAGCGTCTTGGTGGGTAGGATGTTGAGGAGATAAGTGGCAGTGGCCAATGCCTCAACCCAATAGGATGGTGGAATAGACGCCTGAAACAAAAGTGAGCGAACGACATTGTTAATAGAACGAATGATACGCTCGGCTTTACCATTCTGTTGGGAGGTGTAGGGGCAGGACATGCAGAGGTGGACGCCATGAGTGAGGAAGAACGTGCGGGCGCTGGAGTTGTCAAACTCGTGGCCGTTGTCGCACTGAACTGTCTTAATGCTGGCGCCGAACTGAGTGGAAACAAAGGAGAAAAAGTTAGTGAGTGTCGAGAATGTGTCAGATTTGAGCCGAAGGGGAAACATCCAAAGATGATGCGAACAATCATTGAGAATGATCAAATAATACTTGTAACCAGAAACACTATCAACAGGTGATGTCCAGAGGTCACAGTGTATAAGATCAAAATTGTGGGAAGCACGAGATGATGACATAGGGAAGGGAAGACGAACATGTCGACCCAGTTGGCACGCATGACAAATAGAATGACTTGTGGTTTTATTACATGAAGGAATAACTGCAGAACTCGTTAAGTGAGACAAAACTTCGTGACCAGGATGACCAAGCCGGCGATGCCAAAGTGGGGCAGAGGACTCGGCGAGGAAGGACTTGGCGACAGGAAGACGCAGGGGGTAGAGCGGCCCGGAGCTATTGCATCTGATGATCACGTTCCGAGACCGAAGATCCTTCACAGAATAGCCAGTGGGGTCAAACTCAACAGAACAGTTATTGTCAGATGTAAATTGACGAACAGAAATGAGGTTCTTAATAAGTGTGGGGGAAACAAGGACATTATTAAGATGGAGAGAACCATGAAGGTCAGCTGAGCCAGTAGAGGTAACAGGAAGCAGGGAGCCGTTACCGACAACAATGGAGGAAAAACGGGATACCGAGAAATGGAGGAGTGAGAGAGAATACCAGGGTCAGAGGCCATGTGAGAGGTGGCCCCTGAGTCGAAGTACCACTCGGGTTGTTGAGGAGGAGTCAGCGCCATGGTGGAGAATGCACTGGCGAGGCTGTTCTGGTCCCACGAAGGCAAGTTGGCAGCAGCAGTGAACTGTCCGGCAGCCTGCCCGGCAGGAGCACTACCGTAAAATCACGTAGGCTAGCTGTGAAAGGCAGGAGGTGTCCACTGATTCTGGGTGGCAGCCAGCAGAGCTTGTGGTTGCGGCGGAGCCTGAGGGGACGAAGCCGACCCGGGGAAGCGCCCCTGCGGAAGAGGAGCAAGGGGAGGCCGGGGACCGGGCCACATCTGAATGGTGCCAGTCAACGGGTTGTAAAAACTTGGCCAGCCGTCGGTTTTAGGAGCACCGCCTCTGCCTGAACCCTGGGATGATGCGGTGCTCTGGCCAGCCCGGCCGGAGCGCTTGCCGCGCCGTCCACGGGAGTGGGAGGAGCCACCGCCCTCGCCCCCGCCGCCGTTGCCGCCGCCGGTGCCACCTCCGAAGCCGCTGTGGGTTGAGGAAGATGGGGCGCGGTTGGCGGGTGTAGAAGTGGGTTGGCCACCGGAAGTGAGCAGGGCAGTGGCGGGTGAGGACTTACGGTTTGCCATGTTGAGTTCCTCCAGGAGCAGGTCGGCGCGCGCCTCAAGGAAGGAGGGAAACGGCCGGCTCCGTTGAAGATGAAGACTGATGGCGGTGAATTTTTCGTTGAGGCCGCGGATGACGTTGAGGACGAGAGTCCGGTCGGCGATGACCTCCCCGAGATCGGCAAGCGCATCAGCCATGGACTTGAAGCGACGGCAGTAGTCAGCGATGGAGAGATCCCCTTGGACGAAGTTCCGGAACTCGGCGTCGAGGTAGACGGCGCGCGACTCCCTGTTGCCGATAAACTGAGTTTTGATGGTGAGCCAGGTAACGCGCACGGTGGCCCGGCGTTCCAGCATGGTTTTGATGAGGTCGGTGGAGAGGGTGCTGAGAAGCCATGATTTGATGACGCAATCCATGCAAACCCAGTCGGGGAGGGCCGGATGGGGGTCGTCGGCGAGCATGTGATCCTCGAGGGAGTACTTCCCGAGGGCGAGGAGGAAGAGCTCGCGCCATCTGGTGTAGTGGCCGGAGTTGAGGTCGAGGACAAGGGGAACCAAGGAGCGGATGTTCTGCACGCCGACGGCCTGGGCATGAATGTTGGCGATGGCGGCAGCTTCATGAAGAAGGAGGGCGTCGTGGAGGGGAAGAGAAGCTTCATCCACGGACTCGGCGTCGGCGTCGCCATCTTCAGCAGCGGCGGCGCGCTCGCGAGCTGCATGCGCTAGGGCAGTGCGCTCGCGTTCAGCAGCCGCAGCGCGTGCTTGAGCGGCGGCAGCGGCCTCGCGCTCAGCGGCTTCGGCCCGCGCGAGAGCAGCGGCAGCGAGGTGTATGTCGGGATTGACCTGGGCGACGCGCGCAGCAGCCTCAGCCCTGGCGGCGGCCTCTGCGGAAAGGAAGTCGGCATCGGCAACAGCAGCAGGGGATGAAAGGGCCGGCGGCGGAAGATCGCCCATCATGGCGCCAAGAGACAGGGGAGAGTTTTGAGCGGAAGAGGATGGTCACGGGATCGACCAATCTGATACCATGTAGGAAACTGTAATGAACTGAATAGTAGATTAATAATGAATCAGCAGTACAAGGCATATATATATAGGCAAGGGTGTCTAGGGTTATGGCTAATAGAATCAGAGACCAACCAGGAAACCCTTGCCTATAATGAGTAGGAAACCAACCATACTAAGAACACATGGGCCCAAGGCCATAAGCCTGTCTAACAATTCCGAACATCTCCATGGGTATAAGGTTCTATGAATTTCCTGTCCTACAAAATCTGTCTGCAAATCCTTATTCTCTAAAATGTTCTTGAAAATTCATCTAAAACTAGGAGTATCACCTGCACGATGATGCGGGTCTGTTTGTGCCACTAAAAATATATTTGTGATTTTATTAACCACTTGAATTATATGAATTTTGAATTTAGTTCAGGCAGTTTTTTTAATTTCAACTAAAGGCTCGACCATCTTATAAAAAATATTTCTACGTGAAGTAAAATTAAGTACTTTTTATTGATGTCTATGATATCACTATTAAACATGGAAAATGATCTTACTCTTCTTAAGCATAAGCCATTGGCCATTTTTTTAGCAGCTAGCTAACGCTATACTATTGAAAGCACTTCGAACAGTATAGCAAAGTTTCATGGAGTTTCAACACAATGCAACAAGTTTCATAGAATTTTTAGGTTTAAAAGGTAGAAGTTTCAAGAATGTTTCAATAAAATTTTCAAGTAGATTTCAACAACATTCACAAATTGAACAAGATTCAACAATATCTATTTGCCTGCATCACATACTAGATTAGACAATATTTATGAATCCGCTGTATGATTGTTTATCGTGGAGTAACACTAGCAGTAGCATGGAACTTTTTTTTAAAAAAAAAACAACTGCAGGCACTATGCCAATTCATTGAAGGAGGAGAGCACCCGGGAAAGCACTTTGCATAATTCAATCATTAGGAGTTTAAGAGCTTTAGACTCTGGTGCAATGAACAAGATTAACCTAGGCTAATTTTATCAATAACATAGTAGCCAATTATGGACACAATCATATAACATGGAAGAGAGATTTCTTCACTAACTCTGTCATAGACAATCCTTTGGCACCCCGGATCCAATGAAATTTGGACACTGTTGGACCCTTGGACCCCGAAAATTCCGCTTTTGGCCCCCTGTGCAAAAAAATTCCAACACTGGACCCCTCTCCACCGCGTGATCACCTGCGGCCGCCACCTGTCCCGGTCGTGCGGTACCAGACCGCACGACCGGCCCCCGACCGCGCGTCCGTTCCCGCGCCGCCCGAGCGCGCGTCCCGCCCCGCCCGACCGCGCGTCTGCCTTCGCCACCGCGCGTCCGTTTGCCCGAGCGCACGACCCGACCGCGCGTCCGCTTGCCCACCGCGCGACTGCCGTTCGACCGCGTGACCGATGATTTGACCGCGGGATTGATTCCCGACCGCGCTTCTGGCTCTATCCAATCGGCGCCGAAAGCAGCGGCTTTTTTTTGGTTTTTTCACCCCAGCAGCACAAGTAACACACGCGTCATCACGTAGCTCGTATGGCCCCTCACTCATGGATGAATGCAGAGATAAAACCGAGCTTCATGCGTGTATGGACATCCAGGAAGCTCATTTGCTTTTTTTTTGGAGTGAAGACCGAGCGAGCGCGAGGGAGGAACTGAAGAAAAGTGAGGAGCGAAAGCCGTAAGATTTCAGTTGTTTTCGTTTGGAATCAGCGGATTTGGCAAGTACAAAAGTTGTAGATCGTCTCGTGAGCTTCAAGAAGAGGTAAGTTTTGTGCCCGTGCAACTATCATTTTGTGTATGTCATTAGCCTTTAATTAAGCAAACCATGCATATGTTAGGCATAATGTATTGTAGTGTATGTAGTGTTTTCCTTTGTAGTGAACATACGTACTGTAGAGTAGTTTCAGTTAGGTGGAAAATACGAATTTGTAGTGTGTAGATGTTGAGAAAATATATATTTATGTTAGAGCAATTGTAGGTGATAACAATAGTAGTAGGATTAGAAGCATATGATTAGTACGCTTAGGGAAGAACTACATACAGTGCGGTATGTGGTAAAAAGAAATTAGAAATAAATTTGGTAGATTAGAAATAAAATATAATAGCAGTCATAGAAAGTTATAGTAGAGCTACATAAATACTATATTAAGTAAAAGTTAGAAAAGATTGTAGTGTAAATAATGTGTATGTGTTGAAAAAGTAAATATTTATGTTGGAGCATTTGTAGGTGGTAAATTTGTAGATTAGAGATAATTTGTATAATTAGTATGCTTAGTGAATGACCGTAGTATGGAAATAAAAATGATATGAATATTTAATTTGATGTATGGTACAATTTGAAAGTAAAATAGTTACAAATACATCGTAGATTTAGAAATACAAAACATATACTAATCGAAACTGTTAATTAGATGGTACGATAGTTACATGCTGTGTACTGAAATGGTTGATTATGCACTTATGTTAGGTACGCAATGGCTGGCATTGAACAATTGATGGTGTTTTATGGGAGTGGTCTCGTACGTGATGGGCCGTATGGGGCGGACCTGTCAAATTGCGAGCGGACCGTGATCTGGGCACCCGGTCTGAGCGCCATAAGCTTGTCTGAGCTACGGAGGTGTGTCCGTTCAGCGTTCGATCGACAGACCGCAAGGAAGAAGTTACGGATCGAGGCAGTCTATGCCTCAATGGTGGATGACGGAAGGGGGAGCATATGGCAACTTCTGAAGGTGACCAATGACGCCTCATGGGCGAACTACATGGAGGTCGTGTGCAACCCTGATGCTGCGATATATGGCAGGCCAATGGTGTATGTCGAGTTCGTGGAGAGGGCAGAATCATCAGCCATGGTTGGTTCAGATGCCGCTGGTGGAGATGTAGTGGCCGGCGGTCATGAAGACGCTTCTGCGGGAGAACATGTGGGCGAGGAAGTGGGTGATGAAGACAATACGAGGCGTGCGGAGAATTTCCAGCCCAACGAAGGTGTGCACGAGAGGTGGTGGGCCGCCCGTATTGACTGTCATGAGTATCTGGGGGACCAGGTGGAAGAAGAGGACAGCGAGGAGGAGGAGGAGGTGGAAACAGGCAGTTCTGGAGAGGACGAGGATGGCGAAGGTGCAACTGGAGGGGTGGTAGGTCGTGTTGTTACGACGGACGGTGCATATGTGTCGTCCAGACTGGACGACATCGCAGCGGCAGCCCTAGTTCTGCCACAGGAGGAGGGAGAATGGGGGTTCAGCGAGGGCGCACTCTTTCTGGGGCAGTGCTTCCGTAATAAGAGTGCTGTCCAGCAGGCTATTGCTAGACATGCCGTCAACATAAGCCGGACGTATCGGGTCCACAAGTCAAAGCCGGACACGTATGTTGTGAAGTGTGTGGACGGGTCATGTGGTGGCAAAGTCCGTGCACAACGGTACAAGGGCGTTGGCACGGAGTTCCGGATAACGGTGCTGCAAGATCACAGTTGCGAGCTTGCGGGGCCAGTACATAGACACCGCAACATGACATCACGTTATCTTGCGGAGGTGGTCACGCACCTCGTCCAGGCGGATGTGTCAATTACCCCGAAGGTTCTGATGGCAGAAGTAGCGAACACGGCGGGCTACGAAGTGAGCTACAAGAAGGTGTGGCGGGCGAAGCGAAAGGTGCTGCACGGTATGTATGGGACGTACGAGGAGGCGTACGACCTGGTCCCAAGAATGCTGAATCAAATTGCACAATCAAACCCAGGCACTTACATAAACAGGCAGGAGAGGGTCCATCCTACGGAGGGCCCGAACTGTTTCATTCTTGACAGAGTGTTCTGGGCCTTCCATCAGGCGATACAAGGGTTCAGGTGGTGCCGTCCAGTGCTAACCGTAGATGGGACGTTCCTATCCGGCAAGTACAAGGGTACTATCCTTACCGCAGTTGCAGCCGATGCAAATGACCAGTTACTCCCAGTGGCATTTGCAATTGTGGAGAACGAGAATACAGATAGCTGGCTTTGGTTTCTTTGCAATTTGAAGAATGCCGTAGTGCAAGACAGGCCTAAAGTGTGCCTTATCTCCGACCGCAATGCAGGCTTGCTGTCTGCGTTGCGAACGTTGCAGAATGGGACGCAGGCCCCCGTCCAGTGGACTGATGTGAAGAACCGCTGGTGCATGAGGCATATTGCAGCGAACTTCCACAGAAGGTTCCGTAGCAAGGACCTCATGAAGATGTTCAAGAAGCTATGCATGCAGAACCAGAAGCGGAAGTTCAACGCCTTGCGGAGGCAGCTCGATCAGGAGGCTACGAAGCATGTGCATACAGAAGCAGGGGCCGTGGAGGGGGGCTCCACAAGAGTCGGGGTATTCTCACAATGGGTTCAGTCCAATGCACCTGACTTGGAAATGTGGTCTTTGTTGCACGACACCGGTGGGGCGAGGTATGGGATCATGACAACCAACATGTCCGAGGTTTACAATGGTGTATTGAAGGGCATCAGATCCCTGCCGATCACGGCAATTGTGGCCGAGACCTGGAACCGTACTGTCGGGTACTTTGTGAATAGAGCCAGGATGGCGCAGAAGCACGTTGAGGAAAACAAGCAATACTCTGAGGTCATGCAGGCCTTCATGGACAGGAAGATGGAGAAGGCTCAAACCCACATTGCTCAGCCCATTGATGGCTTAAGGAGGAAGTTTGAGGTCCGCCTAAGGCAGAAGTATGTCATGGGTCACATTAGAGGGGAGCGCAAGCAGGTATGCATGATTGGTGATGAAGCATCTTGCACCTGCAACAAGCCCCAGCTTCTGCACAAGCCATGCTCCCATGTGTACGCGGCATGTGCTGTATGGAACCAGGCGTCGACATAGTACATCTCCAAGTACTACGACATGCAGCACTTGTATGCAACCTGGAGTGCAGAGTTCCATTCCTACCGGGTAGACATGCACTACAGGGAATTATGGCCGGGGGAGATAAAGTGGGTGCCCAACGATGCACTGAAGCATGTCGGTCGTGGAAGACGACAAAGCCGTCGCATCCGCAACGACATGGATGAGAGCCAGCGAGGGGATCGTGTTCGGCGCCCGAAGTGTAGGCTATGCAAGACCTTTGGCCACTCCCTCAGTCAGTGCCCAAACAGGCCGGCATCAAGCAACGCTCCGTAGTACCAACCACAATCCATATGTAATGTATTATTCAGGAGGTGTTCGCTGAATTAGTGGCTCGATGTAGCTATGTCTTGAACTTTACCATGTTATGTATGTTTTCGCACATTCCATATGTTTCCTTGTCGTGTGGGTCATATTGGTGTGCACATTATATGTATGTTTTGGTACATTCCGTAAGTTTCCCTGTCATTACATTTGTTGTTAATTATGTTGTTATTTGTTGCACATTTTGTTGTAATGTACACTAACTTGTTATCCTTCTTTGGCAGGACATGGCGTTCGAGCTGCTAGAGCCCCGTTGGGATGAGCACCACCGATGCCATGTGTGGTTGTCGGCACCCACACACGGGCCTCCTTGCTTCGTCCTTAGGGGCCCCCGAGAGAACTGACGTCTCGACCATCGGTACATCCCACTACTGCGGGACACCGGTCTGCTGCCCATTGCCCGCATGTTGGATCTACCGCATGGGTTCCAGTACGATGTGCCACTGTTGTCAGCTCTCGTTGATCGATGGAGGCCGGAGACTCACACCTTCCACTTCCGGTGGGGGGGAGATGACGGTTACTCTGCAGGACGTCACGATGATTACAGGTCTACCCCTCCGTGGTGCTGCTTTGGTGCCACCCCCGAAGGCAGCAGATTGGAAGGTCCGTCTGGGTCACCGGTTCGGTCATGCGATCCGAGACAACGCAGCTGGGGTGCCACATGGATGGCTTCGTCGCTTCATGACCTGTCCTGCAGACGCAGATGAGGTCGCGGTGCGGACGCACTTCGTTGCATACCTGCTATATCTGTTCGGGTACGTCTTGTTCCCTAGCACGACTGGAGACTCCGTGCAGCCTAGCTACATACCGCTAGCGGAGTCCTTGGCGGATGGCTGGCCTGGTCAGCAGCCACAGTATAGCTGGGGATCAGCAGTCCTTAGCTCCACATACCGAGGCTTGTGTGACGCCTCGCAGCGTACCGCGGCCAGCGAGCCGGTCCTAGCCGCCTGCTACCTTCTCCTTCAGTTGTGGTCATGGGAACACTTCCCCGTTGGCAGGCCTGACTTTGGTCGTCGTGTGCACCCTTATGACCTCATCCCGCAGTTGTATGGTGGTGACGACCCTGTTGATGCGCCCACAATGGGAACACGTTGGACGCATGGTCAGTTGAGGTGGGCCAGGGAGAGACCGAGATGTGCGTACTCGGATTTCCACCAGAGGTTCGAGCTTCTGGCGTTTGGCGACGTAGACTGGTGGCCATGGTCTCCACAGTTAATTGCGAACACGGCCCCCCACGGGTTGTCATACCAGTGCGAGCGAGATCAGAGGTACTGGATGACGACCTGCCACTTGGTGTTCGCGCACTGCGTCGAGCCATACAGCCCACACCGAGTCATGAGACAGTTCGGGCTGTACCAGCATGTCCCTCCCATGGCAGGACGCCCTCTTGCGGAGGAGTTCCACCGGTATGTCAGTACACCCCAAATTTAATTACTGCATTAGTGTCAATGTCAGTACCGTACTGATTGTGTAATGTCTCAATGGACTTGCAGGCAATCGAGGAGAGGGCGAGCGACCGAAGACTGGAGAGCCATACAGCGGACGTGGACAGACATGTGGTCTGACCATGCGCATACGATGCTTGTGGATGAGACACGGCCGTACGACCCGGACGACCCCGCGCCGGACAGGGCATACCTTAACTGGTACGCTCCACGCACCCGCTGTAGGCTTACTGCAGGGGAGCCGCCACAACCTCCACTTCATGCTGTTCACGAGGCGGCTATACAGGAAGGTCCAGACCGTCATCTAGCGGCACGGGTCGACCAGGCGGTATGAGAGTACTGTGTCATTACGCAATGCAGGATTACATTTGAACCATGACTGTTTGTTTCACTGCAGGTGGACCGGCTACATCGTATCGACATCGAGGCTAATGAGGCTATACGACATAGGAAGTCAAATACCGAATCTCGGTGGGTAAGTTATATGCGCAGCATCAGCGAAAGGGCAAGGGGTGCGATACGGGGCTTGAGTTGTGGTCGCCACCGAGATGACGTTGTTGGTACACGCGGTGGCGGACGTGGCCAGGGACCACCACCTCCCTCCGCGCCTCCGTCAGCACCAGGATCAGCACGGCCATCCTCGGCCTCCACGCGCTTCGGCCAGGCGGTTCGACAATTGTCAACTATTTGTTTATGCACTCATTTACCATTTATGTCTAACCACATGTTCGTCTTGCAGCAATTGCGACAGGATAGCACGCTGCTACGGAGGGCGACGTCATCACGGAGGTCGACATCGCCGCACGAACCAGAGGGGCCGTCCGAGAGTCGGCCAAGCTACGGTCGCTCGGCCTCCACGCGCTTCGGCCCGGCGGTTCGACAATTGCCAATTATTTGTTCATGCACTCATTTACCATTTATGTCTAACCACATGTTCGTCTTGCAGCAATTGCGACGGGATAGCACGTCGCAACGGGCATCGTCATCACGGAGGGCGACGGACGAGCGACCGCGCTCTCCAGGACGACGGGGGCCCACTCCAGACAGCGCCCCTGACTCGCCGGACCAACCAGAGGGGCAGATGCCCTCGTATCTCCCGGGACAGGTGCAGACCAACCTGTATGACCGGGACAGGTGGGTTGTGCCGACCTATCAAGGCATGACATCGCACGAGTACATGGGGGACTACCCGTCGACATCCTCATTTCACCAGCCACATACCCCGGTATGCACTAACATTGTAAGCTAAACAGGTGTATTTCATTATGAACAATTTTCGTACTTTCCATTGCCTAATTCAGTTGTACCATCTAAGCAGGACGTAGCCACCTCCTCCGATTGGGTGAGCTCTATGCTTTATGACCAGCCGTCGCAACAGTCCACAGAGTTGTACCCACCGCCGCCTCGGCCACACCCCTCGCACTACGATCTTCGCGATGCACCACGCTCCCCTAGTAGGTTCACCTTCTCAGAGGATCATATGCGCCGTACGAGGCGGCGACGAGGAGATGATGAATGAATTTTATAAATTGTGCTTTTGTAATTTTTGTGATGTTTTTCACGTGCTTGATGGTTTGATGTTCAAAGATGGTTTCCAGTATAAAAGAGTTGCTCTAAGTTCTTTGATTTACTACGGCATACAACCAACTGAGAGATGACAACACGGGGTAGCGGGAGACAACATGAAACAACTCATACATTTCACGTACATGACATGTAGCAAGTAGTACAACCACCAACACACCAACGAACACAACAACTAAAATACAACACAACCGTACATAAAACATTACCAAAAGAGCTTGACGACAACATAGCGTAAAACATTGCGAACATACACGAGGAGAACCTCCAGCACTACAACTTGAGGATAACAATACACACGAGAAACAAAATACCACACAACATAACATTTATCTTCCACTCTAGTCTGTCGAAACGATGCCGCATCCCGACGGGGTCGCAACCCCCCACGACAACTCTCTCACGGCGAACACTCTCTGTCCTATTTCCCATTTCATCCTCCTACACCCAGAATCGGCAACCACCATGAGCTTCCTGCGATTCCATGACAAGAAGTTTTTTAAACATACAACCATGATTTCAACGAACCCGAAACAATCTGACTCACCGAGTGATTGGGGCACTTGTAGTAGTGTCGCCCAGGATTCGCGGCCGTCTGTGATGTCCTACGTCTAACCAAGATGTTGCAATTTGGGCACATCACCGTGGGTGCCCATGAAGACGTGCTGAGCTGACTCATTGCCTAGTCTGGGGGAGTGAGCACGAAAGAAAACTACACAGATTGTGAACAACTAACTCAGGAGGTGACTGATAACATGGCCAGGGAGTATGTGAGGGCTGGCTCCGTTTTATAGGCTGTGTGGGGGGGGGCAGCCTCACGCACAAAGACCACATACAACACAAATCTGGACCCCACACCATGCTCAGTGCGGAGACAAAACATGCCATCTTTGCGCAGTGACCTCATAAAAAAGGGGCAGCTTTGCTCAGTGACATGACAAAAGAGGGCAGCTTTGCCCAGTGACATGACAAAAGAGGGCAGCTTTGCCCAGTGACATGACAAAACAGTGCAGCTTTGCCCAGTGACTTCACAAAACGGGCCAACTTTGCGCAATGACTTGACAAAACGGGCCAGCTTTCCGCAGTGACATGTCAAAAGAGGCCAGCTTTCCGCAGTAACTTGACAAAAGAGGCCACCTTTGCCAAGTGGGATGACAAAACGAGGCATCTTTGCTCAGTATTGCATTTTTTCTAGCTTGTGATAACAACTCCACGAAGATAACAACCAATCCATCACATACTTAACAACGTTGCACATTACATCGCTACGGAAAGAGGCCACAGCATATGAAGGTCACATAAAATGAAGGCGTCACACACTTATAACACGAAACAACACATACATTGGACATACAGAATTTATGGAAAGTAGTACACCCAACATTTTAATTCAACGCATACATGAACTACAATACGACACAACAATAACCCTCGTTACCTACATGCCAAACGAGCCTCGTGGCACCCACATGGAGAATTGCTGGGGGGGCCGCCTTGGACGTGGCTGGCCGTCGTGGGAGTGGCATGCACATAAGCAGCTCGGGTTCGTGCAGCAACATGTGGGATCATAAGAGCTTGCTATATTCACGACCTCCTCGTTGCCCCTCTCGCGTTGCATCTGTTCGCGGAGGTCGTTGTTCTCCTCAGTGAGGCTCTCCATTCGGTACTCCAAGTCCCATATTCGAGCCCATAATGTATCCACATAACGATCAACATACCGTTCATGAGGAGGGTCGATCCAGCGGGAGAAGTCGTATTTTGCCATCTGCAAAAAAAGGACGGTTAACTTCGCGGGTCCATAAGCAATACAAAAATGTAATATTACTAAATTGCACCCCGGAGCGTGAGCATCGGAAGAAACGTCGCCCGCCATCGTTCGGGGAATCCAAGATCTGGACGACCGCGTACTCATTGTGCCTGCATTTCGGCCACGCTGGTTGAGCACGCCGACTTGGCATCAATCGGTACTGTGGACCGAACATATCCCTCCTTTCTAAGGGAATGTCGTCCTTCGGTGACCCAAATCCCACTGGCCCCTCGTCTTCCGACATGGTTTGTTCAAGCACGAAAGACAGGGTACTTCTTTGTTCGACTCAACAACGTGCTGGGACCCCAACCGTGCTACTTATACCAACCGAGACAACTTGCTGCATTCCCCTCAAACGAATCAAAGGACGGTTCTTCGCACAGACGTGACATAACGGGGCATCTTTGCTCTGAGAGATGACAGAACAGGTCTGCTTTCGCAGTGAAATGACAACACGGGGCAGCTTTGCTCAGTGACATGACAACACGGGGCAGCTTTGCTCAGTGACATGACAACACGGGGCAGCTTTGCTCAAAGAGATGACAGAGGACAGCTTTTCGCAGTGCCATTACTAAAGAGAGCAGCTGTGCTCAGTCAAATGACAAAAAGAGGTCAGCTTTGCTCTGTGAGATGACATTACATGGCAGCTGTGCTCAGAGACATGACATAACGGGACAGCTTTGCTCAGTGAGATGACAAAAGATGCCAGCTTTGCGCAATTACATGATAAAACGGGGCAGCTTTGCTCAGTGAGATGACAAAAGGTGCCAGCTTTGCGCAGTGACATGATAAAACGGGGCAGCTTTGCTCAGAGACATGACAGAACGGGGCAGCTTTGCTCAGTGAGATGACAAAACATGCCAGCTTTGCGCAGTGACATGACAAAACGTCGCAGCTTTGCTCAGTGGGATGACAAAAGGTGCCAGCTTTGCGCAGTGACATGATAAAACGGGGCAGCTTTGCTCAGAGACATGACAGAACGGGGCAGCTTTACTCAGTGAGATGACAAAACATGCCAGCTTTGCGCAGTGACATGACAAAACGCCGCAGCTTTGCTCAGTGGGATGACAAAAGGTGCCAGCTTTGCGCAGTGACATGATAAAACGGGGCAGCTTTGCTCAGAGACATGACAGAACGGGGCAGCTTTGCTCAGTGAGATGACAAAACATGCCAGCTTTGCGCAGTGACATGACAAAACGGGGCAGCTTTGCTCAGTGAGATGACAAAACATGCCAGCTTTGGACAGTGACAGTACTAAAGAGGGCATCTGTTCTCAGTGACATGACAACAAGAGGTCAGCTTTGCTCAGTGAGACGACAATTCAGGGCAGCTTTGCTCAGAGACATTACAAAATAGGACCTTTTTTCAGTGATACCGCACCACTCCCATCTTTACTCACTGCTACCACCACGCGGACCAGCTTTAGACGTACGAGTAGAGACAAAACGGCCCCTATAAATTCGTATGCTTTCCATTTCCCAGCGAACATTGCCCATCCAAACCCCATACTACATCGCGCTTCCCTCACCCAACCGGGATGGACAAAGGCAAGAAGAAGCAATGGGACAAGATGGTGAAGGATTGGGAGGAGACCCGTGACATAGCACGGTCAGCTGCGGCCCGCGATGCCGCACGCGATGAGAAAATAAGGGCGATACAGGCCCGGGTAGAACAAGCCCATCGTGCTACGATGAAAGGTCCCCCCCCAGAGCGCCCGCGTAGCAAAAACCCCATCCCGGACGTCCCCACCGAGCGTTCGCCACAACTACCACCTGAGGGGGAGACACCTCCCCTTTGTTGGTGCGGGGACGTGTGCAAGTTCTTCAAGTCTAAGCACAGCATCAGTCTAGGTATGCGTTACTGGGGTTGCGCAAACTACTCCAGTGACTACCCCAACCGCCGTTTTGACACCGCAACCTATCGGCAGCCGGTAACAATATCTTTTCTCCTTTTCCCCTACCTTTTCTCCTTCACAGCACGCACTAACAATATCTCCCATGTATTTACAGTCTCCGGAGCCCCTGTGTGGCTACCGCAAATGGATCGATCTTGAGATCCACCCTGAGGACCAATGGACCCTCGACTTCGAGGAGTGGAATGTCACAAAGGAGAAGGAGTTGCTGGAGGAGGAGCGCCGCAAGCACGAGCACACCCTGCGTATACAGCGCGAAACGCAAGCTCATCTTGAAGCGTGCACGCGTAGGGAGCGGGAGGCTCGCGAGATGGAGCGCGAGAGAAAGAGGGAAATTGCGGCTAAGGCAAAAGAGGCCGCGGAGGAGTTCAACGCCAAGCGAGCAAGGAAGGGAAAGTGGCCCCGGTCCACACAGTAGGTCGTACGAGCAGTTGGGTGGGTTAGTCGCATATCATGCTATATGTTATGCATGTAATAAAAATCTACGCGGCATGTTACTCCCAACTGTATTATGAAGTTCAATATCTCGTATTTTCGCATTCCATGATTCACGTATCACCTCATTTAACAATATTAACATAGCGCTCCTCACCGTACACGAATTCTCACTAACCTTCGAAATATCACTTACCACTTTATGTCTCGACCGTTCTACGGTCAATCTTTCCTAAAAAAAATTTACCAAAATTTTTTATGCATCTACAACTTTTTCTGATTTTTATCCAGTTTATAACTACAAAATTGCCAAAACTGAAAACAATCACGGAGATTGCAAACCCTAACAACAGACCAAACCCTAAAATTCACTTACCACTTTATGTATCGACCGTTATACGGTCAATCGTTCCTAAAAAAATTTACCAAATTTTTTTGTGCATCTACAACTTACATTGAACATAAACTTCTATTGCAACTTTATCTGATTTTGACGCAGTTTACAACTACAAAATTGACAAAACATACAAACATCACGTGGATTGCAAACCCTTAAAACATACCAAACCCTACAAGTCACTTACCACTTTATATATCGTTCGTTCTAAGCACAATCGTTCCTAAAAAAAATTACCATAAATTTGTATGCATCTACAACGAGCCAATCAACATAAACTTGTTTTTCAATTTTATCAGATTTTTTCTGTTTCACACCTACAAAATTAACAAAACTTATAATCATTACAGTTCCTGCACTCATTCTCACGTGTTCAATATCACTTTCATTCATTTCGTCCAATTGCTCATATCATATTTGTGCTCAAAAAATTTTTCATCAATTTGCTTCTAATAAAACAACATACCATGATCGAAATTTCATATTGTCACTTCAGCACATTTTTCACGGTCAGCAATATATGAAAATCACAAATACACTAATCGTTACTTCGCACAAATTTCGTTCGTACTCTACCAAACAATATTTTAAATTTCCTAAATTGCACTAAAAATTACACAAGCATTATAGTGGACTCCACTTCAAAATCATATCACTTACCACCATATGCATCGATATTTGTACGCTCAATCCTTCGGCAAAAAAATTTAGCATAATTTTTTTTGCATGTCCAACTTGCAATGAACATAAACTTTTATTACGACTTCATCAGATTTTTACCCAGTTTATAACTACAAAATTGCCAAAACTTAAAACAATCACGGAGATTGCAAACCCTAAAAACAGCCCAAAACCCTAAAATTCACTTACCACTATATGCATCGATATTTCTACGCTCAATCCTTCGGCAAAAAAATTTAGCATAATTTTTTTGGAATGTCCAACTTGCAATGAACATAAACTTTTATTACAACTTTATCAAATTCTTTCCCAAATTACAACTACAAAATTGCCAAAACTTACAAAAATCACGGAATTTTGAAACCCTAACTCCAGCCAAACCCTAACGCTCGGTGTAAACGCGCGCTCGGGGGAATCAGTCGCGCGGCCGGGAGGGAATCGTGCGCTCGGGCGGGACAGTCGCGCGGCCGGGAGGGAATGGCGCGCTCGGGCGGGCGGTGGTGCGGTCGGAGGCGGCAGACGCGCGCTGGGCCGGGGGGACGCGCGGTCGGGCGCGGAGCAGTCCGGTCGTGCGGTCTGCTACCGCACGACCGGGACAGGTGGCAGCCGGTGGCGATTCCGCGCTCGAGAGGGGTCCATTTTTGGAAATTTTTGCGTCCGGGGGCCAAAACCGGAATTTATGATGTCCAAGGGTCCAAATGGGTCCAAATTTCGGATCCAATGGGGGTACTGACACACGGCCTGAAAAAAGAATCTATTTCTTGAGTGACAATGAATAAATGATTTGAAGCAGTAGAATCCAACAACCAAAGGCTTCGTACCTGATCTGGTTCTTCTCAGTTTGAGAGATGCAGGTGTGAGCCTGAAGTGTTTCAGGAACATTGCAATAAGTACAGATAAACATCAAAATTTCACATGCTGATGTGAACCAATGGGTAACTACAATGCAGAAATATGGGCAGAATTTGCGTATCTACTTGAACATATAACAGAAATGTTAGAACCCAACAGCTCAACTTAATTATTTCCCAAAAGGACAGCATGGTAATTTAGAGCGACAGGATAGTTCTTGAGTTCAAGTAGCTTCTGTCTAGTAGTGAATGATTGCTTACGCAATAGAACAAAAATGTCAAATGGGTTAACACCTTGACAAGCACAGGTGCTGCATGTGGACTCAAGTACTACATAGGAGAGCTAAACATAGCAGACAATGCTATATGTATTGAGGAATACAACTAAGATCACTGGCTGGAATGTGCTAAATATGAACTTGGCATCATGAACATCTAAAAGATTCTATGATGCCTCTTAGCTTGCACACCTTGAAAATTTGCGGATCATAATCTGTGGTTTTACTAAGGAATTTCTTTGTAAGGTTTAATTATTAAATATAAAAACATGTCACTACACAACGTATGTACACACACAATGAACAAAACCTGAAGTAAGAGAATTGAACCTAAAGACATTAACTGGAATCTACTCTGTCCTAATGAGATGATGCTACAAAAATCGTGTCATTTGCAAATGATTACTCAAGAAATATAAGGGGTACGCATTGCATTGAAGACATGCTATGATAAGTTGTTTGTGAAATTGAAGCATCTAGGACCATAATTTTGTGTTTCGGTGGTCAAACGATAACTAGTTGTGTGGGACTAACATTTTCATTGAGCTGGATTGCTCTTACAGCCTTACTAATGCCTTTACTTTCCTAGTCTTGAATAGCTTGCTTGTAATCCTAGAATTGCAAACCTTATCTATACTTAAGGTGTTTGGCGAACTTAGTACGCCTCTAGACTACCTAGGTTTTCAATTGTGCAAAAAAAAAAAAGATCTAAACCTTTTTTTTTCAGCTTTTGACTTTTCTACAGTAACTAGTTTTTAAACAGAGTGTCTTTTCAAGATGGGTCTACTAGTTAATTATAGTACATACTGTACCGACTTCATTTATATCGGCAAAAATCGCACGTGAGTTTTAGTTACTCTGTAATCTTTCACACAAATAGCCCAAAAGCCACAAGCCACAGCTAAAAACCACAAGCCGCAGCCAAAAAGAACAGGCCCTATACTTCGTGGAAGGAAGAGGTGGATGTACTGCTGCCATGCCATCTACTAAAAATGGCCCTAAGCTACTGTGCGATGGCGCTCTAGGGTTCTTCTCTTAGTACAACAAAGTAGGACACAATTTGACACGAGAATGAGGACACATGCACAAGAAGATGGTCAGTCAGGCGTAGCCAGCAGGTAGGCTCATCCTTCGACATCTGTAATCCTCTATCTCCCTAGCTAGTTCTTGTAGTTCTGATGTCAATATCATGTATGAGGTCACATTTTGTGAAAGAGAACAAGAGAGTTATATGTTAATTTGAGAGAATAATATTATGAAATTTTATATGTTAATTTTTATTGCGAAATGACATATCTATATACTAAATTTCATTATTTGAGGATGAATGGATGAATTAGAGGAATATCTAACTAAGAAACAGTGAGTCGAATTGAGAGAATGAAGTTGCTTCCTTTGTCTATCTAATTTCATAATTGATTTTAGTCTAAAATTACGGTGATTGTGAACTTTGCATGTGATGCATAAATCAACTTATTTGTGACAAATTAGCCATATTTAGGTTTATCCTAGATAAAATTTTGTCATGCACCCACCACTATCAGCATGTACAGACCATGAGTTTGTGGGTGAGGCCAACAATGCCAGTGCAGGGCGTAACGGCGTTGATCATGTGTGTGTGTCGATATGGATAGATAGGGAAACTTGGTCTATGAGCCTCTCCTTCATTTTTATCCTGGCTTTGCCACTGCGTGCCCTCACGAGCCACGTCCTTCGATCTTACCTACCAACTCTCCTCCATGCCAGTGCCTATTGGTGAGTTCAGCTAATCAGAATAGGCCGTAAGGATGGGAAATCATCTAATGTAGGGCGTAGTGTTACTGATTGCTTAAGAAGGTGTGATTTTGTGAAAAAGTTACAATACCTATGGTTTTATGTTATCAATGCCCTAATACCTACAGTTTTGTGAAATTTACTTTTGAAGGAGAGAAACGATCAAGTAATTTGAAGCCTTTTGATATCAAAATAGTAATTTGAAGCATTTTGGTATGATTTTGAGATTTTTAATCAAAAATATTTTTTCGAAGATAAAAACTATTATTGAGCCATTGAGAATGATACGAGTATGTACTCTCTCTCAATCTCTGGCGTATGTATGAGATGCCCCTCTATTAGATTGTAGTATTGTACAATCTAGTTGCATCTTCTACTGGTGTTGGGTCAGCTAATATTTCGTGTAGTTGAAGCTCTTGTGGGGAGATATTGCTGAAAATTGATCTGATGCGTATCCTCTGGCTTTCTTCGCCGTTCCTTGATTCGTGGCCATTGGATCAAGCACCGGATGGCTTACGGTCGAAACCGACGAGATGAATTTAATTTCCCGAGAGAAGTTCAAGGACGTCGACTTACCTTTGGCTTTGATCTCCACCGTTGGATTTCGATCGTGCGGCCCCCAATGCGTGCCATTCCGTGCCCTGCTTTAGTAAAGGCAGAGGATGCGCAGAGCTGGACAGGGTAGACTCTGAAGCATAGACGGAACTTCTGCCGTCAGAGCATGTTCACCGTACAGCCATCGTATATTGTTATCCTTTCCTACTATTATATCCTCCACTGGGTAAGCTTATGCTCATTTGAACTTAAAGACTTTGACTTATAGCTTATTTTATACTATAATAACTAAAAACATATTATACCCACTAATAGCTTTTTTAGCACAATTAAATTTAACAAAATTAAAAAAATTATATCAACATTGACAATAAAAAGAATTAAGAATAAAAAGGCACCCCCCCCCCCCCCCCCCAAAGGCCACATCGCCAGAAAAGACAAGTAAAAAATTAGAGAGGAGAAGCAGAAGATCTAATAAGCAGGGCCTAATTTCTTGAACGGGAATTTTACCCTTACACCGAAACTGAATCGTTATCTTTTTCTTATGTTTACAGAAGAACATAGTGTGTTCATAAAAACATTCAGTAATTAACACAACAAATCGGTACCTACAATCACATCAAGTTACATGACAGCCACATGCTCTCCATAATAGCATGGCACCCCAAACGCCGATGCGCCAGGTCAGTGTTTATCACGACAGCCGCCTCCTGGTACTGCGCCTTAGTGAACTGTGATCGACCAGCCTTTTGACGGACGAAGGCTGAGGAGCGGAGAGCCCCACCGATTCCGGGATGTCAAGATCAGCATTCACCGTTGGACCAGCCATGTCCTGCTGCATCTTCGACAGGTCGTGCAGCGGCTGAACTTGGATTCTGGCTTTCTCCACCTGAAAGAAAACTTCTCATTGATGTTTCACAAAAAAAAATGTTCCAGAATATTATTATTAGGAAAAGAATGCAACTGATGCCTGAATAACCTTACGAGTGAGTTCCGAACGAGATGAGTTTGGGGTTTTTTTAACACTGCAGAACCCGTGGCTCATCAGGAAATCCCTCCTTGCTAAGAACTACAGTAAACTAAATTGCAGGTTTCGTGTGCTGAATTGCTGATGCTTCTAGACGTCAAACGTCCAAGTGATGTGGGGATCTAGTCTAATATTTGATGCACTTGAAATACTCTCTACAGCATAACTAAGCTGTCTATATCGCAATTACATGCTTATCTTGGTTAATTGCTATATTTTCCAGTGGCCAGATGGCATGTGGCCATTATTTGGTTCATGACTTTGGTTTTTTACAGGTGTCCTGTCCATCTCCGAGACTTGGACTGGTGTTTGTGTACTTCTCATTTATCTAATGCATGAAGTTGTTTCGCACACTCTTCAAAACAAAACAAAAAAGAAGGATCATGAACAAAAAAGGTTTGGCAAGTAGAGACAGCATGCAGACTTATATTCTGGGATATAAAAGTGCGGCAATTAAAACTTCTGCCACACTTTTTGTGGCACGCCACACCCAGTTTAGGTGCACTTAGGGCACCAAACAAATGATATGGAATTATCTACACGGTTTAAGGAGCACATATAAACTGTATGAGTAAATGAAAGCTCTACTAGCATCGTACCAGCTCCTGGTGAAAAGGGTTAGAATGAGCTTCAGCAAGTCTTCGCTGCAGATCATCTTCTTTCTTCCTTTCATACTCTGAGTTCTCCATTTCATTTCCCCTCTCTTCCAACTCTCGATATAACTCTGAAATAAGACGTCAGTTAGCATCAACCTCCAGTAATTCGCAGTCAGAACATGACATGCATATGAAGAGATTAAATAACCAGCTTACGAAAAGAAATGAACCCAAGAAGAAGTGGGTTACTTTTACCACAATTTCAATTTTCTATTGCTTTGACAAGAAATCCATGAAATCTCTATGACATACCTGTAAATACTGACAATATCCAGATTTGTGTTGGAATGTCATATAGTGTCTTAGCTAACGTCAACGATGACTTCAAGATCTCTCTAGCTTGACCAGTGTCATGTAGTTGAAGTGCTAACGTACCCAATATTGTTAAATACTGAGAAACCAATTGGATGTTGCCCAACTGTTGGTGTGCTATTCTCAAACCACTTGCAAGGCGAACCCTGCATTAGATAAAACATTTTATAATGACAAAAAATAGCAATGCGGTATTAGCGAACTTTCTAAGAGTGACACCCGTAGGAAACAAATAATGCAGAACATTAGCTAACATTGAGAGAGAACTCTTCCATTCTCAACATATATATGTGTAATACAATGAGACCATGTGGGCCCTAAACCTATTAGGCTATTACACAATACACATTAGCATTCATAATATTATCATCACTGGTTACTATGTCATAGCTCTCACCGTGCTTCTTGTGGATTATGCTGTCTCATAAGTAAAAGTCCATAAACAAAAATGATACAAGTCTTCTCTCGCACACCAACAAATGAGTCCATGGTTCTGTAAGCAGGACCAACCAATTCTAGTGCCTAAGGAGCGAAAAAGGTGAAGCAATATTTAGTCATGTCAGATGGATTGAAACAGAAAAGACAGGTACGTAAGGGTGATATCAAATCCAGCTTTACCTGTGAAGACGATTCTGCGTCACCCTTGCAAATGTAGGACACAGCTGCATAAACTTGGCACATAGATTGCATTGATTTGCTCTCTGTCAGCTGAAATCATTTCATGCATTTTACTTAGAACAAGGTAAGGTTTGCACAGAAAATTAGCAGACTTAACCTAATATAGCAAAATTTATAATTTTTAACAATTTTTTTACTTTGGCAATATTGGGGAGCATATATAAAGTATTGGCCAAAACAGGGATAACTATGTTATGGCAGAACTGATAGCCAACTGATAATAGATTTTGTTATACATACATGTTGTTAGCTTTCTAGATCACATGAAGCACGGTTGGGATATGGTGCAGAGTGCAGAATACAGCTGTGATTTGTAGCATACAAGACGAGACTAGCAAGTGCGTGGCAGGGAGACCATTATCTATACAAAGCAAAATACTCTGGGGTGGTTGGGGGGGGGGGGGGGGCGCAAAATACCCTTGTTGCTTCAAGGAAGTGGAAAGCAGCCTCATCAAAGCAGCCAACAGAATGTGCATATTGTCCCCTTAGCATTTCAATTGTGCTTTCACTACCTTGAAGAATTGTTGGGAAACAAGTAAACCAGTTTTTCATCTGTGCTAAAGCCTACAGAAAGAAATAGCAAATTGATAAGAAAGGGTTAGCTAAGGAACCAGAAGATCCATAAATCTGACAATTGGAAAAAAAAACAAATTCGTCCTAATTGGTGGAGCTATTACACCAGACAAGATATGCTTATATCAAATCCAATAATAACAAACAATATATATCTGGCTGACGTATCGTGAAATACGTATTGTCTGCAGCAAACAAATTGGCACAGATGCACTCATAAGAAATGGTCAAATATATTTAAAAAACATAGTACAGAAATGATTCACAAGTATGATTGCAACCTTAAGTGGTCTTCCAAGGTTCCCTTTCACACAAAAACAAAGGAAAAAAGAAAAAAATAGCACTAGCCTGAAAAGAATATAACAATTCTGAATGAAAACAGAAGTGTACATACTAGTCAAACATGGATATGCTCATTTACCTCCTGGGCTTCAACAAATTCTGATCTTGTGAGTTCCACAGCAACTTTGTTTTCCAGAAATTGAAGTAAAAGCATCAAGTACAGCCCGGCCGTCCATATTGTTGAGTGTTCCAAATTTGCCTCTGCATAGCATGGTAATTACATGCCAATCAGATAAGATGATGATCACAGGAGGACAATACAATAACAATTTAGTCCTCAATTGGTGAAGACTAGTTTCTATAGCATGCTAAAGATTTATCTATCGTAGCAAAGCAGTATAGTAGGTTCAAAATAAGAGGTATTGTATGAATTGTTGACTCTATTGTTCGAAATTAATAACTCACTAACTAATATGGATGATCTGGTTGGCTGGGACAAAGATTGATAACAGGAGCTAGGGGCTATATAATTCCATTGCCTTAAAACAATAAAAGGAAGAAAGAATAAAGAAACAAAAAAAGAGACGAGCAGATGTGAAAGGGCTTAAAAAATCTCAATTAACTTTGCATAGGATTGCTGTCATGAACCGGGGTAAACACCACCAAGAAGATGGCCGGATGGCGTCGGCGTAGAGTGAGAGGGAGAGAGACTAGAGATCTAGACGGGGAAGACTTGATAATTCTCTGATTGATTACAATAGTATGCGGTAGCCCTCTTATATAGACGGCTCCCCTAAAAGATGGAATCTAATCCCAATTATAACTCTAACAGATATAGTAACTAATATCATATCTTTAACTATATCTCTAATACAAGGAAACCAATCTTTAATTCAAATAGAAACCAATCTCTAATAATAACCCGACTGGCCCTTGGGCCCAAGGCCCACATCCCTGACACTACACCCCTCTCGGACATGCAGCTCGCCCTCGAGCTGCTAGGCGGCGGTCATGGCACCAATGGAAGACCTCCGACGCTGATGGAGAAAACGAACGGTGGCGAAGTCCGGCTGTAGATCCACGTGGAACAAGGCTAGACGAAGTGTACCGCCTTCGGGAATATAATGCCTGCAAAATAAGCTCTCTTTTTTTGCTGAATTTTTTTTTATTTTTTTAAATTTTTAAATTTTTGATTTTTTTTTGTTTTTTGGCCTTAATTAACCGGTCGGTTTAAAACCGACTCAGACCCACAGACCAACCACGTCGGTCAGTGGTGACCCGCGTCGAGAGCGATGACCCCAGCAGATCCGGTGGCGACGGCGGCGGCTCCGGCTACCCACGGCGGCGGTGGCTCGGGCGGAGATGGAGAGACAGCCCGGGCGGTGGCGTATGCGACACGGGCGGAAGTGCCCCGGGCGGCGGCTCGGCGGTGGCTCGGGCGGAGACAGCGAGACGGCCCGGGCGGCGGCGTCTGCGATACGGCCCGAAGAGCCCCGGGCGGCGGCGGCACGGGCGGAGACGGCGGCACGGCTTCGGGCGGAGGATGGTGACCGAGCAGCGAAAGCAGAGGCGGAGCAGGCGGCCGGCGTAGCGGCGGCCGGAGGAGCGGTGGCCAGTGGAGCGGCGGTCGACGAAACGGCAGCGGGCGGCGGGGGTGGACCGAACGGAGGCGGATCTGGAACGGTGGCCGTCGGGGTTCGGCGGCGGCAGCGCGGCTACAGTGACGGCTCGGGCGGAGGCGGACCGACCGGCGGAAGCAGCGGCGGAGCGGCTGCGGCGCGGTGGCGGTGGCCTGGGCGGCTGCAACCCAGGCGGCGGCTCAGGCGGAGGTGGACCCGCCAGCGGCGGCTTCGACACTGCCGGATGTGGCCTGGGCTGCGCAGACCGGTGGGACAGAGCAGGCGCGGCAACTCCTCTTCTCCCGGTCTGAAAGCCAGGTATCCTCCAGCGCCACTCCTCTTCTCCGGTCTGACCGCCGGGTCTTCTCTGGCGCAACTCTTCTGCATCCGGTCTGATCGCTGCGTCTTCGCCGGTCAGACCTTCATCCCCCGGTCTGACCGCCGCGTCTTCGTCGGTCAGACCACTGCAAACCCTAGTTTGCCGGTCTGACCGCTCCGGTCCAGGACGAGGCTGCGGCGGAAGTTCGCTGGGGGAGGCGGAGGTGAGGGGCCCGCCGTCGGGAGAGAGGAGGATGGATGCATCCCCGCCGTGGCCGGCGATCTCAACGAGGGGGCGAGAGCGACCTTTTCCTCCTCTTCGTTAGCAGCCGGCAAATCAATGTCTGCCGCCCCCTCTGCTCTACGAGCGACCTCCTGTTTCGCCTTCTCCCGATCCTTCAAGTGTTTCTCGAAAAAGGCATACATGTTAAGGAGGGAGTCCGCCTTCTCAATCTAATCCCAATTATAACTCTAACAGATATAGTAACTAATATCATATCTTTAACTGTATCTCTAATACAAGGAAACCAATCTCTAATAATAACCCGACTGGGCCTTGGGCCCAAGGCCCACATCCCTGACAATTGCCAAATTGAAGCCCCAGCAGGATTAGCAATCATACTCAGCACCTAAAACTGCAACCAACTGTGACAACTGACAGGTTATACTTGTATCATTTGACTGTGTCAAGGCAAGCAAGAATTTTAAACTGAAATGAAGGTTGTTTCTGGTTATTCAATGTAATTGGTAACTAAATAAATAATAGTGTTTACAATGGTTTTCTTTTAAATATAGGTATAGTCATAGAATATTATAGGTGCATAAAGTAGGCAGCCACCTGCATACCACCTTGTTTGGCTTCGCCGTTTAGCAGTGAGCAGATTCCAAAGGCTAAAAAGGGTATCCATAGGATACTATTGTTAAGGGTACTAGGGATAGAATAGGAACTATTACTAGATTAAGGACTGAGTGATACCAGTGGGGTGTACTTGCACTAACAATACGTCTGTAGTTGTACACACTTGCTGCTTCAGAAACACTGCATAATTTAGTTAATATACTTCTACAGTCAAAACAGGGGAGACATATGGAAGCAAGGCTTACGATCCAAGACAGACATCAACATATTCTGTGCTCCAAGCCTAATTCGTGCCATCATTATTCCCACCCCTTGGAAAATGGTTCAATTGGTCATGAAGAATTTAAAATTCAAAAAAAATTGTTTAGATAGGGCATGATATAATCAAGCATCCAGCAAAATTTCAACGGGAAACACGATGTATATTAGAAGAAAAAAATCAGTGAATAGTAGCTTTATCTTTTTCCTTTTCAGCATAATTTGTCTTTTTTCCTTTCTCAATGTGTAGATCAAATTTAGATTTGAAATTTTGTGACATGAATGATTAGTTTTGAGTCAATATTGACATTTGTTTTTGAATTTTTCATGACCATTTGGACCATTTTTTGAGGAGTGGGAGCATGGGTAGCACTAATTAGGATTGGAGCACAGTGTATGTTCTTATCAACTTTGCTGTATATTGAGAATGATAGGGCCCAAAATAGGAGAAATACCAAATGAAGCTAATCAAACCATCAAGGTTATGTATTGGTTTGTTCCATCACTCAATACCTAACGGCATTGTAAACATGGTACCAATAGCTGAGAAATATGAGAGATCAGTATCTACCAAAACACAATCCACAAACTAGAAAATACTTCTTGCTGGCTTAATCCTAGCAAGGCCAGCAAATAGAGCTTAGTTTGCCTAACCAAACGGAAAAAAAATGTGTGGAACCTGTACAGTAGAAGAGTGACATGGAACCAATCAGGGCCATGCATAAGTGAGAGCTCTAAAAATATGGAAATACAGATGTAACAATAAAAAAGGGTAACAGGTTTTCATAATAATTAATTTAATTATCATTCTTACCTGTCACACCATCCACGATCCCAAGCTTCGAGAGTTCCTCTGTGGAAAGCAATGTGAATACCCAGTAAGTACCAGTAATGGCAGTAATATACTAATATATGCAAGTTTTTACAGATTTCAGCTTTTACATGCATGGGACAAATCTACCCAGATTCTAAATTAGATCTATGTTTAGAAAATCTAAGAAACAATGCATGGTGCAAGAATGTGTTTTATTCTACTATTAGCCTGTGAAGGTCAACTGCATGTGCTGACCATAGTTACCCGGAAGATGGCATGTCTGGGTCGCGGTAAGCCAATTTCCCTTCCAAATTCTATAGAAATGGTGTACCGCATACCGTGAATCATACCTGGGCCAATAAATCTGGTACGCAGGGGATTATGGTGAATTTCGACACTATGGTGCTGACTGCTGATCACTCGACAGAATAAGAGATCATGCCAGCTATATATTCTAAAGGCGATGCCTGTGTTGTCAAGTGGATATGATTGGCACATAATAAATAAACGAGAATTCACTGGTGTGTGGGACAACTGTTTAATAAAACCCAATGGTGTAGATTTGCTACAGCTGGGCAGCACCTCCAGCTAGGTGCCTAAAATACTAATCAAAATAAGTTAAAACAGTAATTTTCGTTTTACCCATCCTCTGTGTCACTTTCCACTGATTTACATCATGTATCTCAAACGGTCAAACCCACCATGCAACAACATGGTCACTCCTGTTTAGAGATGTGCTCTCCTCCGTTGATGTTTCACCACTAACACAGACAACTTGATGGAGTTGCAAGGTTCTAAAACTCGGTAACTGGTATTAGTCCGGTTACCCACATAGTAGTGATTATATGGCCTAACCAGCCTGATTATGCGGTCTAACAGGCGATTGTATGGTAATAGGTAAGGGCTTGTATGCAGCCTAGTATACAACCTAGTAGGCCCATTTTTAGAAGACTGCGGAGTTGGCTTCAAATTTCAAAATGACAAATGACCATGGAGTGTCGTGAAACACAAGCTAGCCAAAGCCGCATTTGATGTAACCGCAGCATACTTCTCAGATTGGCTGTAGCTCTTACGAAATCAAGACAAATGGTGCTGAGCTCAATCAAATACGAAGTGGTCAACAATACCACCACCCTGTCAGGGTTGCTGAGCATATGTCAAAGTCCACACTTCTCTCATATCACAATTGCTTTCACCACACTTGTGCTCTCTGTAGGCATGCATGAGGAAATGGTGAAATGAATTCTGAGATGGACAGGTTTTTTATTGTTAGTGATGTGCTCAAAAGGCAATCATAAACAATTCGGTTTTATAGGCTAAAAGGGATATTGATCCATATGGGATTAGGGTTCTAATGGGCCTACAACGTGGAAGCCCATTAGCATGCTCTATAAATATGTGGAGCATGGTTGTCACGGCGAAGTCGGCGACCACGGCGAGCGAGGGGCGCCTGGACGCCTAGGCGACGTCCAGGCGACGCCATACGAGCGCCATGTTCTGTTGTCTTCTGTGGCTGTTGTGTATATGGCCACAACGCAACATACCTCTCTCCCTCTCGCCGCATAAAAGTGGTCCCACTCCCGTCTCAGTCTCGACTCAATACTCCCCTCCCGTCTCGACTCCCGACTTCCTCTCGCTCGGTCTCTCCCATGCCGACTGCTCTCCCCGCCGTCGCCTCCGCCGTCCGACGCATCCTCTCTCCGTCGCCGCCTCCCCCGTCCGCCGAATCCTCTCCCTGGCGCCTTCTCCCCTCGCCTCCTCCCCCACCGCCTCCAGCTCCCCGCGCCGGATCTCCTAACCCTAGCCGCCGCCAGCCAGTCCACCGCCTCCCCCGTCCGCCGCATCCTCCGCGCCCAAGCTCTCCCCGCCGCCTCCCCTCCCCGCGCCCGAGCTTTCCCCACCGCCTCCCCAACCCGCGCCGCTGGAGATCGACGCCGGCGGCGGGAGCAGGCCGAAGATCGGCATCAACAGCGGGACAAGGCGAGGCGACCAGCCTCGGCGTCCCCCTCCGGCCGCCGGGACGACTTGGCGTCGCCTAGGCGACGCCTAGGCGACGCCGTGACAACCATGATGTGGAGGCGGAGCTGCAGTTTATATAGACTACTATGCTGAAAACCCTGACCGCCACCTCCCCTCGGCCGTATCCCGAAACCCTAGCCGGGCGCGCGATGCTAGCACACCAGCGCACAGCGTTCCATCCCGAACGTGTGGACTCCGTGGAGGCGCCGCTGCTGTTGCTGCAATGCTGATCGGCGAGAAGCGCAAGTATTGCTAGGACGCGAGGAGGAGACATTCAGTTCATGAAACGATCGACTGCTTCTTCTTCATCAACGCGCATCTACGTTGGACCGGGCTGGCGGGCTGCTCCAACTCTTCTTCCGCTGCGCAGCGCATCTAGTGGTAGTGGTAACTATCCATGACTCCCTTACACGCATGTTTTCTGGTTGAACGCGGTAGAAAATCAAATGTTGTAGCTAGCGTAGCCTACCCATTCTCCTTCATTTATATGGGGAGAATTAACCTTTTTTGTTCATTAGAGCAAAAAAAAACTCATTGTTGAGCAGAAGCTCCCCGCTAGTTCCCTGGATTTTCATTGAGTTGAACTACAGTTGCAGCATCGAGGCATTTAGACAGGAAGAGTAAAGGGGAAAAGACTTGGAACGAGTGAGGACCGCTTCCAAAATTGCAACTAATGAAGTTTGCTCCACAGGAAATGCGAAAGTTAATGGCACAAGTGAGGAAGGTTCTATCTGGTTCACACAGACAAAGACAGCGATTATAAATGGGGAAAATATTTTTAGTACCAAGAACATCTGCGATAAGTAGCTGTGAGCTTACTAGATTAGTAGTCAATCATACACCATTAATCAAGACATGCAAAGACCTCACAAGATAAACCCTAGAAGAAAATACTAATTTAACCCCACACAAAAATCAACAGTTGGATTTAATTAAAACATCCCTAAAAGGCAGGAGACATCAGCACCTCCCAAAGACCATAAACTTTAATAAAAATGGCTACTATCTTGTAACCATGATTGTAAATTAGCCATGTCTAGAATCATATAACATGCCTAGTTAGCTATAAGTCTGTCGTCCTTAGAAGCAATACTTCAAATGAGTTAGTATTCAACAACACATACCACGGATGAGCTGCAGTCCTGAATTTATTCTCTTTCCGCACTCCTTAAATATCCCTTTTGGCCGGCCCACCATGACAACCATGAGATCCACCAGCACAAACACTGCAGTTCGTGGAAGCCACTCCCCATGCATCGGCGGTGGTGCCAATAGCAACTTATCTCCATAATCTAAAACATCATTCAATGTATCATACCCACACAACGCTCGCAGCTGAGCCTTCAGTTGCCTCTGCTTATGTGCCAGTGCCGCCCTCTCCCTCTCCTTCAGCCCGGGTTGTGCTAGCGTTCTCTCCACTGCGCTGAGCTCAGTAGCAAGCTCCTTAATGCGCCGGCCCCTTTGCATCTCGGTCTTCACAGCTGTGTCCAGCCTCTCCACATGCTGAGACGCAGCCTTGTAGTCACAGATCCTCAGCAGGTAGAAGGTCTGCAGCAGCTCCGTATAGAAGAACAGTCCGACCGAGTGCTCCTTCTGCACCCAGATCAGCGAAATGTACATATGCATTAGAACCATTAGAGCACACAGTTTACATCTCTCCACCGCTATTTACGGCATAAAAAAAACCTAATCTACCGTTACCTGCTCGGCCGGGAGTGAATCCCAGAGCTGGGAGGCGTGCGCGACAGCGGCCTCGACGGCAGCGTTGTCCTCCCAGCAGAGGAGGTGGACGTGGAGTGCGGTGGCGGCGAAGAAGAGGTCGAGCTGGGGGCTCCCAAGCTCGGCGGCGGCGGCGGCTCCGGCAGACAGAGTGGTGAGGGCAGAAGCGGCGTCCCCGTCGACGGCGAGCGCGGAGGCGAGCTGCGCCTGGAAGTTACTAGTCCAGAGGAGCGCCGGACCGCGGGGGAGAAGCCCCGACGCGGAGGTTGACGCGAGGAGACCGAGCCCGCGGTGGAGAACGTGCTTCTGCGGCGGGACGGACCCGAGGAGCGCGTAAGCCTTGGCGAGGAGGGAGTGGGCGAGGAGCTTGAGCTGCGGCGGCGCGGAGGGCAGCGGGGAGAGGAGGAGGAGCGCGCGCTCGAGGTGGGCCTTGGCGTTGGCGAGGCCCCGGGAGCGGCCGAGCAGCAGGTCCGCGAGGCGCAGCCGCGCTCGGGCCTCGGCGAGTGGGAGGAGCGAGGAGGCGTGCGGTGGCTGGAGCGCGGACTCCAAGCACGCCGACGCGGTGGAGAAGTCGCGACGGCGCTCGGCCTCCTCCGCCAGCGCAAGGAGCCCGTCCGCCGCCGACATGGACGGCCCGGCGGCGGCGGCCAGCACGGCGGCGAAGGGAGGGCTAGGGCGCGGCGGCCAGCATGGGGATCTGGGGAATTGGGGGAAGAGGGGGTGGGAGCTTGGAGACGAAAGTGGGGAACGGAGTGGGTTCGGGCGCCGCCCGGTTTCAACGGGGTCGGTGTTTGTGTTCGGTGGACGAGTGTAGTAGGTTTTTCCTAGCTGCCGATTATGATTTAAATTTTAAAATTATAGTTAGTCACGAGGAAAAATATAAAAAGAGACATATTTATATATAATTTTAGTCGATATAGATAAAATCGGAACAGTATCTACTACAATAAACTTATAGACTCTATTTTAAAAAAACATTTCATTTAAAGGTTAGTTTATGTAGAAAGCTAAGCTATAAGGCCAAAAGAGTTCATCCATTATCAGCATAGTTAGGTTCGAGTAGAGCTAGATCGAGATTTTATAAATATAAATATATTAAAATTATATATCATATGAAAAATATTTAATAGGATCTTTTCAATAACATTGCTATATAAAAACACAGTGATGTCGATATATCGTAGTGGAGCAAAAAAAAATGGTGTCCAGTACAGTGTAGAACTACATGCCATAACAAATAATCAGATTGAGCATATCGGAGCATTCAGCATTAAGCAGAAAAGATCATCTATATTTGTTATGTCCGATAGAATGTTGCCATAGAATGTTGCCAGACATAGCATAACCAATTGCCACATTTGAAGAAAAACTCATATACAAACTATTCACATCAGCAGAGCAAAGAATTAGGGAGGGTGAGGTAGAATTACTACTTGGAAGCCTGCATTTGGACAACTCATCCTCTTGCGATAGTGAGGTTTATGCGATGGAGAAGCAGTAAGGCCCCGTTTTTTTCACTTTTTCAGTCAGTTTTTAGGTTCAATTTCTTTCAACAATCACTATTTATTAGACTAATAAGTTACAATAAAAAAACTATAAGCTACAATCCAAAAGAATGCTGCCTAAGAAAGGTCCACGAGGTTAGTGATGTTAGACTCATCAGCTAGCAGTTATGATAGTTGGGAGTGGTTATGATACTAGAGTGTCTAAGCAATTGTAATGGTGACAGTGTCAAGAGCGCTTGCAAGGGTCTCGAATGAGTTGACAATAGCAGCGTCTATACCCAAATATGTGGATATATTTGGGTCTCAAAGACTCAAAACATTATATGTTTTAAGCATAGCGATGACTGATAAGCGACTTCAGTAGTGTCCACGTTGAGAGTACTATGAGATATGCCCATGTAAACGTACCTCGAAGGAACCCTCAAGATACTTTTTAGAGGTGTTGATATGAACTTTGGCCCCACACAGAAGTTCAAACAGAATTTGTTTGCACTTGCTACCTTAGACCAACACAATATGTTCTCCACACAAACGTTAAATAGTTAATATGTTTGCGCTTGCTAGACTAACACAATATGTTCTTCAATAGACTAGAGCTTTGTGCTTGTAATTTATTTTCTCTCTTATTTACGTGTCACACTTTTAGATGGTTGTAAACAGTGTATTGCAGGACGCCGGCTTGCTTCACTAAAATTTTAATTAATCACCCATACCTTACCATTTTAGCCTTAGCTAGTTGGATCAAAATTTAACATGCCCTTCGTTTGGTACATATGGCCATATTTTTTATTAAATTATGGGGAAATCGATGAAAGAAATTTCTACTTGCAACTTTGATCGTAAACTAGTTCAAGCCTATGGGTAGCTACAGATAAAAGAGAAAATAACCCAACACGTTGAGCCACTGTCATCGGACTTGGGTTGTGCTAGCCTTTTCCTTAAGGTGTCTAAGGCCAACCACAATGCTCCATGGTGGCAAGGTGCCCCAAGGTTCCACATCAGATTAAAGATTGGTCTCATATGTTGTAGAGGGGCTTGGCTCTTCGCCTCACAAAAGGACGAGGAGACGCGTGAATCTCCCCTCGCAGCGGTAAACCCCATCTCCCTCCCGCCCTTCATCTCCCCAATCCCTCATTCACGTGTGAATCCCCTCTCTCCCGACAGCAACGTTCTCTCCCTCCCTCGTGGTGGAAAACCCCATCTCCCTCCTGTCCCTCATATCCCCAAATCCCTCATTCAAGCACGAATCCCCTCCCTTCCAACGCCAATCCTCCTCTCCCTCCCTCATGGCGGCAAACCCCATCTCCCTCCTGTCCCTCATATCCCCAAATCCCTCATTCAAGCACAAATCCCCTCCCTTCCAACACCAATCCTCCTCTCCTTCCCTCGCAGTGCCATCCCCTCATCGTGTGTCGAGTTCGGAGCTTCTCCACCATGAAGATCTGGGTGGCGGCAACAGTCTCATCGGCCATGTGGTGTTCGCCCTCTCCAAGGTGAAGCTCCTCCGCACCTCATTGGCCACGTGGCATTCAACCTCTCTGGTGGTAAGCCCCTCTCTCCCCTGTCGCTGTCGGCAACCACCCCACCCCTCCCCCTCCCTCTTCTCTCACCGATCGACCTAGAACCGAGCATGGATTTCTGTCCTCCGAGTGGCTTCATCAATTTTCTTCAAGATCCTACCATGGCAGTAAAGTTCCCCTTTCCACTAGCCACACATCCAAGACACCCTTAATTTGCATTCCCATTTCCTCAATTCTTACCCCCACCACCAACCAATGGGACATGTAATCACTCTTCATCAATCACTCTTGGCAGTAGCTCAACTCCAACTGCATCAACCCAACAACACCGTGAAGGTGATGGTGTTCAAGCTGACAGTGACTCGCGACAAAGGATGTATTATACTCATGAATATGATCTCAGATTGGTAAGCCCCCAATGTTTGTTTGTTTGCTATGAACATCACGTCATTCGTATTGTGAAAAAATGCATGTATTTCCCTGATAGTGCCATTCAAGCTGCACACGCGTTGGTTCTAGATTGATTTTTTTTTTGCATTGCGTTTGGTTGGGAGCATGGATGGTTGTTGATATCCGTGGCGGTTGTAGAGCTGTTTGTGCTTGGATTGGTCTGATTTGAAGCGTGTTCTGATTGGTAGTAGTTGCTTAGATCTAGTTGTTCTGTAGCTTCGATGCAATTGGATTTGCTTGATTTAGATCTGTTTCTGTTAGTAAAGTAGGCTTGTACGATTGGAACTTTGCAATTGTTCTTTTGTGTTGTATACAACTGCATATTGTGAATTACAACGAGTGGTTACCTAATCCAACTAAATTGTACATGGATGCTTATGCTAGGTTTCAACTTATTCTTGTAGCTAACATGATGATATTAAGTTTGTTCTGAGCTCTTAAGTTCACCTCTATTTTGTAGGCATGTTAAGCACTTAATTGTCTTTACTTAGCTACCTCACTGTATATTGAGGTCTGTCTCTTGACATTTGGTCTAAATGATCTTACTGCTTGTTCTATCAATTTAGTTCAATTCATCTTTTCCATTTTATTTTGATATTTTATAATGCTTTTGTTTGGATGTTGCTAGATTGCCATTTAATAAACTCTTGAGATATCAGAGTGATGATGAAACAACTTCTCCAAGCGCTTATTTCACTGATGTTAATACAATGGAAGGTTATGTTATCATAGCTTTCATGGTTTTCAATCTGAATCATCTGCAGCTCAAGCTTTTTCCTTGAATTTCTTTTTACTTTGCTTTTCAAGTGTGTTTAATTATGTTATACTGGCAATTTTGCTGATGTGCAATCTGTGATGCAAGTAATCCTATTTGCTAAATCACTTATTATAGGTAAGTGCTTGGTTGAATAACTCCACTGATCCAATTGAGGGAAATGCAAAGAAGGGGGAATGCTACTGGAAGGAAGTAGCTACCGTGTACAATAGCACAACTCCAAGTGATAGGAAAAGGGCAGTCAAGCACCTTAAGAGTCACTGCCACAAAACTATGAAGAAGATCGCTTTTTTCAATGGATGTTACTATCAACTCCAGGGTACCTACGCCAGTGGGCGGTCGGATGACCAACTGATGGAGCAAGCTGTTGAAATGTATCACAGCCGATGTGGGCACCATTTCACCTATGTGCACCATTCATGTATCATCTAGAGGAGAGGGGACAAAGAGGACATTGCTTGTGCTGAGTGAATGTAGTGAGCATTCAGAAGGTGTCAAGATGGCCAAGAGAGTTAGGGGGAAAGAAAAGGCTACTACATGTACTTCAGATCTGCAACAACAAATTGTAACATTTCTTGAGGCTCAATTTGCTTCAAAGGATGATGTGAATGACATGAAAGAGTTCCAGCAACGTTTCTCTACTGAAAAAGTAGAAGCAGCAAGGTTGACGTACATGGTAGCAAAGGAGAAGGAGGCTACTATAGTTGAGAGTAGATCTAAATTGTTTAACAAGTTCACGGAGATGTTGAATGCTGACACCACATCAATGAGCCATGGGCGAAGAAAGCACATGTAAGGGTAGTGACCATGTTGGGAGATCAGTTGTTCTCTAGAGAGAACGCTAACTAGAGGTGAGTGCTATTCTTATGTCTTATGTCTACTGGAAATGGTCATGACGCTCATGTACTTTCTTTATGTCTTATGTTTTTCATGTAATGAGCTTGGGGAACAAGTTTTTGAATCTGTTGGAATATTTTGTGCTGGGAACTTCCCAACATATTTTCTCTATTGTGCCAATGATCTAATGTAGCTTGAGATTTTCTGATTTTCAGCAGTTTTTTGTGCCACATATTTGTTTACTTCCATTACAAAATCTAGTCATTTATAGAGTCACCACTAGTTATTAGACTGGCTGGTGACCTCTTTTGGTCATTGTGTAGGCAACAGGTGACTATTGGTCTTCCAAACATTGGAATGAGGCTGTTGCTGTTGGATGAATGCTATTTTTTTGGAGCTACTGCTTGAATGTTTTTTGGAGCAGCTAGAATTTCTTATAATCTCTTCTGTAAGTATGAGTAGGCCGCTAGTTTTGGTAGTAAGCTTAAAGTTTCTATGAGGTTGAGTGATGTGAGCTTAGGCTAAAGCTACCAAAAGCTATATATGGCTATTTTTGTTATTTTCTTGTATGATTTAGAAAGTAACAGGCCATTATGGAATTGCATGGTTATTGTGCCAAGAGCTTGTAATTTGAGATGTCAGAATTGCTCAAAGTTCATCTCTTCAATATATTAGAAATTTCAGAAGTTCATGTGCCTTTGTTTGGCTTATTGTCTAAATGTTGTTTTGGGTAGCTATGGTACATGTGGAATGGCTAGTTCCAATTGTGTAGTATAAAAATTTCTAACGACCAACCAAATTTACTACTTGTCATTATGGACTATTTTTGCATTTTTGCTTCCAGCATTTTTATTTCTGCACACTACTACAAAAGCGGTACAACACAGGCGGTTCATACGGAACCGTCTGTGCTTAAACTATCACATATGGTTTATACTAGCAACCGTCTGTGAAAATATCACAGACGGTTATTAACACAAACCATCTTTGATAATTAAGACATCACATACGGTTCGTGTTAATATCTGTCTGTGAACTTTCACAGACGGTTCTTGTAACAAGCTGTCTGTGAAAGTTCCGGACATCACAGACGGTTCTTGTAACAAACTGTCTGTGATATTGCATACATAACAGACGGTTTGTATGAATAACCATCTATGATATTGGGTAGGTTTGTAACATCCTGAAAAATGTAAATCTGAAAATGTGAAGCTTTTAAGTTATTTTTGCAATGTATTTTATTTGAATTTGGAGTTATGAGATTTTTCTGAAAAATTTTGTGAAGGTTCCAAAGGTTAAAATGATCAAGAAGAACAAACATGTTTAAGTAATAGATAATTAAAATTTAAAATAAGAATCTGAAAAGATGATCCATAAAAGGAGGGGAGAGATTTGACCTAAAACATAAAACCCTATTTCTGTAAATAATGGTATAAATAACAAGGAAGCAAACACATTAAAAATGCCAACATACATGGATATATATATATATACACAAGTACATGCCCAAAATAAAAAGAAAAGGAAAGAGGGAGCCAGGTCAGCCATCACCCCGGCCCAGCCCCACATTCTCTTCTGCCCTCTACTCATTGCGGCCGCACGGCCCAGCCGATGCGCGCCAGCCAGCTCGCCCCGCTTCCACCCCACGCGTGCTTGCCAGCCCGCTTCCCTCGCCCTTCCTCTGCCACGCGGGCCCCTCCGTCCCGCGCCTCCTCTCACTAGTCAGCGGGCCCAACCCCGCGCGCCCGCCTTCTCCCTCCACCTTTTTCCCCGCACGCCCGGCGCTCCTCCACCGTTCGACTCCAGTCAAAAGCCAGGCGACACGGCGCGGGGGCCAAGCCGAGCGACGACGTGGGAAAAGCCCGGTGGAACTGCCCCGAATCCCGCTCCCGCACGCCCCGCCGCCCGTTGTCGCCGCTGACACACCGCTTGCCACCGCCACCCGACCGCGCCGCCTGTCCCCGACGTGCGCGCACGTCGCCGCACATGGCCAGCCGTGCCCGTGCGTCTATAAGAAGCTTCAAACTCACTAAACTTTTCCCCACACTCCCAGCATCCTCTCATAGCACCCAATCGAGTTTCCCTCGCCTGAAGCTCGCTGGCGCCACTCACCCTCCCCAGCTCCAGCCACCTCAAATTCCGTCGATTCCCACCATAAGACTCTAATTCCCGCTTCCCACATCACCTCCAGCACGTCGCAAAGACATTCCCGTCCTTACTTGAGCCTCTCTGAGCCCGTACGACGCCGGCGTCGAGAGACTCCCGAAGCCACCGCCGCACGCCGCCAGCCTAGCTCCGGTGTCTCTCAGCCTCCGTCGCCACCACCACCAACATCCCCGCAACCCCGGCACCGTATTTTGCCTGTCACCTGACCCTCCACGACCACCACTTGCCATCAGCACCGTAGCCTCACCACCGCCCTCGACTTCCTCTGCCCGGCCCCTCCAGGAGATAGCATAAAAGGTATACTTACCCTATATGGGTAAGCAACACCCGAATGACCAGATGGCTAGCAGCGTTATCTCTTCTCCCCCCCGACTCCCTCGGCCGTGCGTGTTCGAGCCCCCGGCTCCGCAGCGCTGAGGTTGAGTCATTTCTTTTAATTTGCGGACTGACAGCCGGGCCCCACTCATCAGCGGCTGCCAATCTGTGAGGTCGCTGACACCCGGGTCCCATCTGTCAGTGCTGACCACTGACATGTGGGTCTAGAGCCCAAAGGGTCCCACCTGTCAGTGGCCGATAGCACCTGTGGCCACTGACAGAGGGGTCCCACTTGTCAGAGATCGTGCACCATGGGTCTCACTGATATGAGGACCCCACCTGTCATAGATACAGCACATGGAAATAAAAATAACGAGAATGAATTAAAAATAACCAGTGGGACCCACCTGTCAGAGATTTCATATTTTCTGGAAATAAATCAAACTGAGAACTTTAAATAGGCTTAACTTATTGATTTTAACTCCAAATTGAGTGAAACAAATTTCTAAATTCATCTAAATTCAAGATCTATCCAATGGAACTAGAATCATGATTTTTAGAGTTCATTTGAATTTCTCGTGACATTTTGTTTGATTTGCTGCTTTTCTTTTTATATGAATTTCGCGCACGATAAAATAGCGTACGAGGCTCAAGAGGAAGAAGCCGAGGCAGCCACTCTAGAAGCTCAAGAGAACCAAGACCAAGACCACTGTGACCAACGCGAGTCAATACTTTGATCATGTTGAACCTACATTTTCTGCAAATTTACTTTTATTTAAATTATCAAATTGCATGCTGTTATTTCTTATGCAAAGATATGTTTGTTTGAAGATTCTAGTTATATGCCAGTATTCAACTTGCTAGTATTATACCTCCTTTGGAACATTTGAATATCTAAGCCTTATCACCCTAGCAAAAATTATAATGGTAACCTTTCGAAATTAAGTCCATAATTATGAGCCATGCTTAGTACGGCTTAGATAAATGGGGCACCAAAAATGCCCCAAGCCTCACTTTTACTCATGAGAAACTGATTTGGGAAATCATGGTGGTGATGACTGGTGTATGTTGGTATGATTATTTTATGTTCCCAAAAACCCTACTTGCTTAAATATTTGGGCAGATGGTTCGAGGGTGTGTGTGTGAGTGTGGTGCAGTGGAAGCATAAAGTGGTTAGTGATAGAACCGCCCAGGTAACCCTAAGGACCGAATCTTGTGATGATCTCCCCGTGTACAATAGTACAACCACAAGCTGGCAAAGTGTAGGCAGGGTTTACTAATTCTCGGTAATATATAAAGCACACATTACCCATCAGTCGCTTGCCTGTGGTTATGGTTTCACTTTTGCTCTCATTTCTGCTGATTTATTATAATGAAGACATTTGGCCTAAGCAGCCCCTTTTGTAAACTCTCACCCGATGTGGTGTATTTTAATTCTGTAATATTATTAATGTTCATGCGATGTATGGTGTGATTCAGCAATGTACCTGTGTGCACTATCTACTGATCCAGGGAATAGTGCAGCAAAACACAGTAGATTCTGGATTGAAAAATCCGGGTCTGACAAAACATATTGCTTGTAGATCTATATACGTCTTCTTAGTGATCAGAGGTTAGTACTCAATTGCTTTTAAGAACTTATATACCCTGTAATTGAAAGAGATGATAGCTAGGTTTTTGTTTAGATCTAGCTAGCTAGCTACGTTTAGAAAGATAATGGTACTTTGCTCAATTTCAGAATGGGTAAGTACTCCTAGTTTGCTTCAATATATTCTTGCTTAATATTATTGTGTCATGAATACGTGGCTAGCTAGCTACCTAATATTGATGTCATGTGTAATTAAGTATAGCTAGTCTGATTTACTATAGTAGCACTAATAAATCATTTTTGACACCCATTTGTTACATGTGTAGCGTAGATGGACCGAAGCTGGATGTACGTTGAGAACCGTGTGAGTGAAGAGTACATTAATGGCGTGTCTGCTTTTAGAAGAGTGGCTGAGCTGGATATATTGAAGAAGGGGATGGAATATATATATATACACGTTGAATATCACAGATGGTTCTTTTATGGAACTGTCTGTGATAGAATTATCACATACGGTTCCAGAAAAGAACCGTCTGCGATAGTATTATCACAAACGGTTCCATAAATGAACCGTCTGTTATAGTTTCCCTATAAATATACTTTCTGCTCGCAGAGTCACTCCGTCTCCACCGCCCCTACTAGGTTTTGCTAGATCTGACAGCTCACTCGCGCGCGACGCTGCCTCTCCCTCCTGTCGCCGTCCGCCTCTCCCTCCCGTCGCCGTCCGCCTCTCCCTCCCGACGCTGGCCGCCTCTCCCTCATGACGCCGCCTCTCCCTCCTGTTGCTGTCCGCCACTCCCTCCTAACGCCGACCGCCTCTCCCTCACGACGCTGCCTCTCCCTCCTGTTGCTGTCCGCCACTCCCTCCCAACGCCGGTCGTTGCCTCTTCTATTTTCAGAGGTCATCATGTACACTGAAATATAAAGAGGATGTAGAGAAAAAAGGAATAGATTTTGAACTTTCGTAGTGGATAGGTGGAATAGAGATATTCACCATATCTTCCACCAATTCATGACCCTCGTCGTATGCATGACTGTTGTTAAACAATTATTGATAAGATCTCCTCAGATTCCTTCTCACACCTCCAAATGGTTTGGTGCATATCTATCAGTTAAAGTTGATTGATCTAGACCTTTGTCTGCTAGATAGGTCATACAAATGGATTTCACTATCTGTAATTCCAGATGAATTCAATTGATTATACTTTGCCAAAATGGTTAGATATAGTGTATAGCCAAAATGATGGCTAAATGATGTGTTACTTGAAGAGTGGCTTTTATATAACTCCAAGCTTTCTTTTGTACTAAGGTTTCTTTATGTGTCCTATTCCCTGCATCATTGGCTCTTATATCCTGTTTTACATGTTAGTGATGAACTCTCAAGATGAACTCAAGGTTGCAGCCATGTTAGGCTTAATCAAATTACAACATGTTTTTTCTTCTATTGCATCTAAAAAGCTTACATTGGTAAAAGTCGGTGTTAATGCTTTTTATGCCATATTGCCATTTATGCCACATAGATCTTCAAAGGGCATGAAGCAAGTTACACACTCCAGTGTGTCAGGTTCAATGTACTTCAGACACTGGTGTGTGTAATTTGATTCATAGAACTTTGTTTACGCACATAGCTCACTGCAGTTAGTTTTTTCTTAGAAGAGATATGGCGTCCACACAGTCGTCGTCGCCATCTGGGTCTCACGCTCCCAAGTTTGGGATAATTAAGTGTGGCCGAGGAGTATCGAAAAGGCTAGAGGGCCAAATGACCATCACGGTGGTCTCTCTAGATGGGGTCCCTCTACAACCGAAGAAAGCAGCGGTATCATTTCGGACTACCTGCGGGATAATTGGAAGGCAATTGGTTCCCATCACCATAGCAAGCTAGAAAGATTTGGCAAAGGATCAGAAAAATTAGCTATTGGAGGAACTTACAAATTCGTTCGAGATCCCAGCAGAAGTATAGAGACTCATGCAACGACATGTGCTCCTCACAATGGGAAAAGCATGGAAGAATTTTAAGAGCACTCTTGTCACGCAGTACATGGCCAAGGATCTCACACCCTTCACGAGGTATCCTTTCGTGTTGCCGGAAACATGGGAGGCCTTTGTGCAGATGAAGACAACGATCGAATTTGAACAACAAAGTGTGACGCACAAGGCTCTCCAGTCACAAAACACTCACCCTCATAGACTCGGCACCGCTGGATACGCGGGTAAAATACCATAGTGGAGGATGCAGGACGAGGTCGTAATCCGATCGGAGGCCTCCCCGCCATCTGCCGGGATCGCAAATGAACGCGCCCGAAATTGGTTAAGAGCGAGGTCATCAACCACGTCTTTGGGTGTCTCTTTCAAAAACCCCGCAGATGAAGAAATATCCTAACGCCTAATAAGATATGTTAAGCTACATAGTTGTTAATATCTCTTGAACTTCATGAGTTCAAAAATAACATGATTGCCTATTGCAGCAATCACTGACTACATCCTCCACAGGGAGAGAGATATACTATCACAGGCCCTAGGAAACAAGGAGCACCCAGGTCGCACATGAGGCCTAGGGGTTTACGTATCTTGGAGGCACGGATTCCCAAATGACTCCAAGACATATAGGAGTAGGAAGAAATCCAAGGCCTATTGCAACGAACAAATAAAACAGGTGCTTCGTGCACAACTTGAGGAATAGCTATCTGCCTCACTTCAAGAGCAGACTGCCTCACTTCGAGGAGAGATAGATTCATTGAGGGAAGAATTGAGACAAGTCCGCAACCAATTGTAGCCTACCCCCGTTAATGCGGTACCTAGTCCCCCTCAACGTCAGAGTAGCTGTGCGTCCACACCAATTACTGAACATAGCGACACCCACTTACCTATCGACGACATCCAGGTAATGTACCTTTTTAGAATGCTACATATATCTCTCTGGTGGACGCCTTAGCTCATCTTGTATCATTATGTAGGAGCCCACGCCTTGCATCCTCGGAGTCAGGCTTGTTGGCTCCATTCCCATTGACGTTGGGCGGGGGATGGCATATTCATGGCTGTTAGGGACGCTGGTGCACGGTGTACAAGTAGATACTGATTTCATGAAGGTTCAGGTGGACATGATTAATGATGTTTTCAAGACCGTCCCTCTTGAGAAGCCCCAAATGAAGAGATTGTGACATAGGAGATGCCGTCCACACATTTGTCCAGTGGCCCAAGAGGGACATCGTCCTCGACTTGTCTGTGCCACGATCTCCACATCCAGTGGCCCAAGAGAGACATCGCCCTGGACCTGTCACATTGGCTCCGGTGGCTCCACCTCTAGCTCCAGTTCTGAAGCCTGTAGAAGCCTGTTGCATCGGCTCCCGTGGAGACGCCGCTGAAAACGTGTCATAAGCGAAACTCTAAGACTCAACCGAAGAAAATTAAGGTGCGTCCCGAGCTGTGGAGGTTCGTTCTCAGAGTGTCATTGGTCCCCGAGTCACAATTTGTCGGGACCCCGGATTTTCGAACCCGGACCCTCTGTGTATTACAGCACTAGTCCCAGATCAAAGCTAGTGCACACAGTCAAACAGAAATGATTACATGACCAACAACGCTTTATTACAATAATAGATAGTACTAACCAAAAGGTCTTATTATTACAACTGAGGTTTCAAGACCTCGCACACTCACAAAACACAGCGGAAGCAAAAGATAAATCCGGCGAAGACCCATCAATATGCCACAGGCAATTGACTGGGGAAGCGCGACCTAGTACTCCGGAAATCCTTCGTCGAATCCGCACGCGAAGTAGTCGTAGTCTCCCTCTTGAGCTTCGTATTCCTCTGGGTTAATTTTTAGTGCAGCATGTGAGTACATAAAGTACTCCGCAAGTCTTGGGAAAAATACAATAGATGCAAGGCTTAACAAAGGAAGGCTATATGGTTCTTTTGCACAAAGCAATGTTTTGTTTTAAATAACAGTAAATATTTTCGAAGGCATTAATTTGAACAAAGTAATTGTTTTAGTTGAAACTATTAAACAATTTATAGTGAAGATTCTATCCACCAACACTACATAACCAGCTCTATCCAAGAAAGTTTAAAACTGTGGGTTACATCCACCCACTTTGGCTTCAACCGCCAGGATACCCTTCCGAGAGTTCCCTCCACTCTCGGAATACCAAAATTTTGTTTTTAAAACGAAAACCAAAGATCTACCATGTGAATGCATTCCTTGCCCGCCCTTGACCGTGGGCACGGCTATTCGAATAGTTTGACACTCTGCAGAGGTTGTACAACTTTACCCCCAAGAGATAATTATCTTAACAGTCACCACGCTTCCTTTGGCATGAGACACAGATAAAATATCACAAAGCCTTTACCTCACTCTAGTCTAGCTAGACACCACCCGCTGAGGTTTCACCGCAGAAGGGTTCCATCCACCCAGTCCGAAGCCCCCTCTTGCGCCATATGAGTACAGTAAATCCCTGTCCCTCACTGTGAATAACCAGTAAATCCCTGGCACCCACTTTCCACTGGTGGCACCTAAAGTAGACTATCGTAAGTTAATCAGCTAGGTCGTACCCATATAGACTTGGGGTTGTACGGTAGTGCTCGGTCTGGGCAAACACAAGAGTCGGTCCTTAATTGACTAGGGCGGAACAGACACTTTACAAAGTCTCGTGCTAACCGCACCAAACCAATCTAACCATCCACCCTGGTCTAAAACAATTTTCACATTTTATTTTATTTTAAAAGAACAGTGGCAATTCCAATCGCCACTAATTTCCAAATACAAAGACTAGTTAAAAGAATTATAATTTCCCATTTCCAAGGCTACAAAGGTTAAATAGCATGACTAAGCATTTTACTACCGTTCTAATAATTATCAAAGATTTAATAATAATCTCATTATTGAGACAAAGGAAATCCTAAGGTTACAAAGGTACATGGCATTCAACTTCAATTGAGGGCATAACAATAATTGGTTTAACTATCTTGCTAAGACAAAATTAAGATTCTATGTAAATAGCGATGCACATAAATTTACAATAATTAAAACATTTCACAAACATAGGTTCAAAATGATCAAAGAAGACTTGCCTTCTTGTGCACTGGTTGGTCCCTCTTGCTGCGGTTCGACAAACTTTTCGGCGACGTCGGGTTCTACGCGCGAAACGACAAAACAAACAAAACAAATTCAAATAAAATTCAAATGAGCTCAAAAAACTGCAAAACCAGAACCAAAAGATAGAGCTCAATTTTAGATAAATTTAGGACAAAGAATCGGGTCAATCGGAGTTCGGATGAAGGAGAACAATCGATCTAAAGTTTGCCGGGCGAGAAAATGCTGGAAAATAGCAAAAGTTACTGTTTACCTGAGAGCAGCACTTTTGGAGAGAAGGCTAGCGTCGGCGAGAGGAGGCATGGGAGGTGAATCTAACTAGAAAAATGGGTTGCTAGGGATCCAAGGCACACATAGGAAGTGATAGCACGCCAAACGGAGAACAATGACAGCACGGGCGGCTATAACGACATGGTTAGGAGAGAGGAATAAAACCCGGGTATAAAACATGGAGAAGTAGGGTGAGCATGGGCTAGAACGTGGCTTGGCAAAGCTAGGAAAATTGTCGACTCAGACAGAAACCCACCGGAGACGACGCAAACGACGTTTGAACGACGTCGGGAAGGAAAAAACAAAATCTTGATATCTTGGTGCTCGGTGAACGAAATCTAAAACCACTTAGAGGGTAGCTACCTGGGATGGTTTGGCACAATATGACGTGAGCGGATTGGGAGAAAACATCACCGGATAGATGGGGACACGAGATGCCATTGGCGGCTATGGCGAGGTTCGAAGGCAAAAATTTATGGAGGATTTTCGGAGAAAAGGAAGTGAGCACGGCGTAGAACGCTATGAGGCTAGTCTAAGAAAAGTTACGGCAAGGGCTAAAGCTTACCAGAGGCGAACAATCGACGTCGAGAAGCGCTCTTGACCTAGATTGGGGAAAACTCGATTCCGGAAGATTAGCTGCACCAAAACCAAATTACCTTGGCAAGAAGGTAGATGGGACATGAAGGCACAATGTGACGCGAAAGGATCACAGAAAAACTCACCGAATAGCTTGAGACGCGACGAGCAAATTCAGGATCGAAGGGCCTCGATGCCGACGGCGTCCTGACCTTTGAGGGACTTGCAACGGCTTGGGATGGGTTTAGAGGTGTCAAGGGGTCGTATTTATAGGCTTGGAAAAGATAGAAACCGACTCCAATTCGCGGATTTTGGTTTAGAGTCCGTTTCAGAAAATAGGAGATAAAAGGCAAACGGATGAACGAAATGGAAAGAACTCAATTGGGATGGATTCTTTGCGTGATTTGGCACAATTTTACTTTTGGGAATACATTGAAATAATGTCCGGATTGGAAGTTATAAAGAGAGAGAAAAACGGAAGGAAACTGTACACAGGAGAACAGATCGAGTCTGTACGCGCGCTGGAGGTTGAAGATGCATGAACAGTACCGTGCGGGTACTGTTCATTCTCTCTTCTTTCTTTTTTTTGGAAATTTAAAATTGAGCTCAAACAAACTCCAAGAAATCCAAGAAAATACAGAAAAATTTCTTGTGACACAAGGAACACAAATAAAATACTTTTGGCAAATGTTAATGTTTAATTTAATCATATTAAATCTTTTTAATTAATAAAGATTGCAATTAAGCTTTAATTAATTCCAAAAAAAATCCAAATGGTGAATTTTATTTTTAAAAGCTTCAAAAAGGCTCTGAAAATCAGGATGTTATACAATTACCCCAGCTTGGTCTGGTTTGCAATACATTGCATACCTGGTTGGTCTAACATGAAGCCAAACCAGCACAGTGGATTCACTGTGAGATACACGGAGGTGTATTTCCTCCACGACTTGGGCTACTTTGTCGTGACATTTGAAGACTTATTCTTACTATTCAATCTCGATGAACTCGATGGCTCACTTCTACGATGCTAGAGATTGTAAGTGTACTGTACAATGAAGTTCTACATTCACGTCATACCGATAAATGTCATTACTCTTTCCTTATGTATAGAAACAAGATCCAACAAGTCTGGTGATGGCGACAACCGGTGGGTTTTCTCGACCCACACTTGATCTCTGAGCAATCCCTCAACGAGAATGCATCATTCGTCTAAGATTACATAACGAGGGATTTGATTGCTCACAGTGACAAGGAGTACATTATGGTACCCTTCAACCAAGGGTAAGTGCTTCACTAGTTGCCACACAAGTTTCATTTGTACTTTATATGTAACATGAACTTAGGATTAATCACTATGGCGACACATATGACTATGTCTCACTAGACTCTGATTATGATTGTACCAAAGTGGAGCAAGGTAATATACCTTGATTCCCTACTTAGGAGCTACCACGACTTCACTCGTGTGCAAGAAGCAATTAACAGGTAAACTCATTTCCTCTATACATAACTCTATTGTAATGTTTTCTTTGTTTTCAATGGCCAAGGTTAACTTTTTTGGAATCATGTATGTCGTTTACCGCTTATGTTGCTCTAGGAGGGAGACACAAGGAATCTAGTGACACGCTGTGACACAGGACGCGATATCCGGTACCCACTACAACACAACAATCGTATATCACACTTTGTTATAATACTTTTAGAATTGACAATACCTATGTATGTAATTCTATTTTTGTAGTGTCACCAGTAGCTACAAGGCAACGTATGTGGATTCTACATTTGCCACCATATGAAGAAAATCATAGACACTAAGATGAATGATCCAGAGGTTTGTCAACCTTCTAATAATTATTATTTTCTGATTATATATGTATACACACACATGCTAATTAATGACTTAACATTGCTCCTAACGACAATGGGTGGACTACGATGAAAGTGCATTTGATTTTGGCAAACTCATCAAAATTTGTGGAAACTTCTCCCAATTCTTGCTAGCAGAGGTCATAAACAAGACTGGAGAGTTTCACCCTAGCAATGGTGATTAGATGTTGAAACATTGGATTCAATTGTAATCAAACAATTCATTCAATTTAATTCATTTATGAGATTTGTGTAATAATTGTCATGCTATATATATGTGTGATCTGCTTGTGTTGTTTCATTCATCTGTGTGATTTATGTAATGATTGTCCTGTGCTATATATACGTGACCTTGCTTGTTTTCAGAGGGCATGGCTAGTATATCCTGAGGCTAGCCGTAAAATAGCAAATAAATCGCTGTTGAAATAGCTATCACAGACCTTCGATGTTCCAAACCATCTGTGATATGAATGATATCACAGACGGTTTTTATTATTAACTGTCTATGATATGGTGTATATCACAGACGGTTCGGAACTCCGAATGTCTGTGATATGAACCATATCACAGTTCTGAACCGTCTGTGATATGAACCATATCACAGACAGTTAATAACAAAACTGTTTGTGATATCGTTCATATCACAGATGATTTTTATTAAAAACCGTCTGTGATAGTTGAGTATTACAGACGGTTTTTCTGAAAAATCGTTTGTATTGTAAGTTATCACAGACGGTTTTTCTGAAAAACCGTTTGTATTGTAAGTTATCACAGACGGTGTGGGAGCCGTTTGTGATAACCACCTATTATCACTGACACATAAACGCAGATGGTTCACGAACCGTTAGGGATGACAGTGTATGTAGTAGTGGCAGTCAGTATGTCACTGGTGAACTAGCTAGTTATCATATTTGAATAGATCTGCATGGCATCAACTGTTAATAGATAAGTCCTAGTAGGTTGTAATCAATTGTATAGTATCCAACACAATCACAACAGATTGCTAGAGATAATTTTGTTGTTGTTGGCAGATTTTTGGATCGGCTGTTATGCCACATGTATTGTCTATTGCTCCTGTAGCGAGTCCGACACAAGATAAATACATTGACCCAGCCGGCCATTATTTGTTGTTGCACATGCCAACATTCTCAACAATTGTTTGGATATCAAGCGGACATAGGTTTGATATTTTGAATGCATGTTGATATTGGTACATTTATTTTTAGGGGTTGATGTGTACATATTTTTCTTGCCATAAGGTTTCATATGTAAAGTTTAGGCCTTCAATGTAAATTATAATAACATAGGTGCCCCTAAGGGAAAAAAGGTCTGAAGTGAAAATAGTTGCAACAACCACTTGAGGCTATATGCATTGTGGAAGAATGAAATTTTATGTGGTAGCTTCATCTAACATGGCATCATTCTCTCCTGAGACCACCACATAAGGGTAACCTCCATTGTGGATGCCCTAAATGAGCTTTACCTTAGCCCGTGTTCAGTCTCTGTTTCCATGTTCATGCTACACTGCACTCTTGGCTTCGTCACTATGCTCAACATGCATCGCCACCCTAGTATTGCATTGCTCGCAGCCAAACTAGGCCCTTCCTGGGCTGGGAGAGGTAGTCTCACACGACGACGACAAACAGGATAGGACCGATGTTGGTAAAGTTTGCTACAGCCTCGCTACCTCATTTGCCCCTCTGGATGTGGATGTGGATCACTGCTACACCAACGCATATTAGTTCTCCACAAAGGGTGGCCTGATCATCACGGTATAGGGTCGATGTTAAGGATAACTAGCTGTAAGCAACCAGGATAACTAGTTTTATCCTGCCAAGGTTAGATGTGACCTATACATTGAGGAGAAATGATCTAAAGCTTCAAGACCTCTAACTCGCTGTCCGAACAATTGTAGAACCACAAACTGAAACTAATTCACACAAAACAATCGGAACTATAGAGCACAAATTAGGGGAACCTAGGGGCTCCTCCTTGTGAATTAAAGAGAGCTCACAAGAGCAATAGTGGTAAGAACACTAGCAGTCTTGCTGTAATATCATATTTCTAACTAGTTGATCAAAAGTTCTGAAATAGTTGGAGTGCACAAGTATTGATACTAGGAGCAACACTCCTAGTTTAGATGTGAATACTAATCGCCAGCTGAAAGGTTTTCTTAGTTAGCCAAAGGGTTAGCATGGTGAGGCATTTGAAAAGTCTCTTCAAGTCTTATGCAACACTTGACAGACTGTACATTTTCTACCCAAATAGTCATAACTTTTGTTACAAAAGTCCAAATGGTGCACGGTTTGAACCACTAGAAACTAGATTTCACAAGTTTTCTATTAGTATGGACTATGCCTATTTAAGCCATTGAGAATTGCACTGAAGTCACTAGAAATCAGACAGATAGCGTTGACTGTGATCAACATGAACCATCCTCAAGCATGTAACTTTTCACCATCATCCTTTCAATTGCACTTAAGTTCAATCAAAGTAGTGGAAATTGAAAGCACGACTAAGTTATTTAAATCTAGAATGAGACTTAAGTTAGTGTTCACCTGATCATGTATTTATTTAGCTCGATTTCTAGTGATAGGTCCTTGATATTCTATTTGTCTTGTATCATCTGGTTCATGTGACATGTCCTTTTCTTTTGCACCTTTTTGTTACTTGAGACAGCTGCTGCCTTAGTTGACAAAGGTATTGTGTCCAATTTTGTGATGTCCTTATCACCTCCCTCTCTCCATAATTGGCCCTGGTAAACCCAAACCCTAATCGGTGAACCTAGACCCTAAACCCACCGTTGACATCGTGGAGAAGACTAAGATCTCGCCGGCCAGAGCATGAACTTTCAAGCTCATCCAATAGTAAGAAATTAAACTAAAATCCAAAAAAAATAGTTGAGCATTATATAGCAATTTTGAAAACAAAAATGTCCAACTAATACATAGCCTTAAGTACAAAATTTGCTGTGACTTCGCCTCCAAATCAAGAGGCTATAATGACACCGCTAGCTCCCCGTGCACGGAACTGGCTCCACAGAATTATCTTCAAATGAGGCAGCTTTGCACCGTAGGAAGCAGGAACCCCGGTAGCTTGGCCTCAACGTCAAACTTGACCTTCCCCAGCACTCGCTGCTCACTCCACATATGCTCCCAAAGCTCCGGCCGCACCGTGGTGCCCTCCGCCACTACCATCACGATGACCACCTCGATTAGCCCACCGTCCTGGTGCTCAAAGATGTCCTTTTGGTCGAAATAGGACCCCAGCATGTGGGCCCATGCCACGTGACCCTGCGGTACTCCACCTGTAGCACGGGGGTGCTGTGGCAGATGCAGGCCCAGTAGTCGCCCCAGATGTCCCCGTCTGCTTCCACGGTGAGGCGAAAGATAGGGGAACACCTGGCGCTGGTAATGGGGCCAAGCCTGTTGATGCCTACAAGGTAGAGGTAGATGGTGGGTCAGGGCATGAGCTAGTAGATGGTGAGTACAACTAGCGCTGAGAGGACAAGCGTGACTGCGATGGTAAGTGGCCTCCAGCGTCATGTTCCTGCCACCGGATGGGTGGTACACTTGCTGGTGCTGCTGCTCATCATCACCGTCATGCTGCATGGTGATGGTAGTATCGGCGCCGTGGTGCATGGGGATGTACTTGGGCTTGCTGTTCACCGTGTCCATCGATCGGTAGATTGGCATGCATATGGATCGATCTACCAACTAAGCTAAGAGCCTAGCCTAGCAGTGGAGAGAGAATTGTAACATCCCATTTTTGGGATGCTTTTGTGCTTGTGTAAATTTAAAATTTGAGTTCAATATCAAAAGTTGGCTTCTTGAGCTTTTGTTGGAATTTAAAATTTTGGCAAAATTTTGAATTTTCTTTTTAGCCCTAGCCCATTTCCCCCTGCCCTCACCTCTCTTCCAGCCCAATGGCCTTCGGTCCATCCGGCCTGGCCAGCCTCTCCCTTCCTCCTTCTCTTCCTCCCCTTCGCAATTCTCTCCTATGCACGCCAGCCGCACCACGCCTACCTAGAGCCGCTCTAGCCTAGCGCCACCGCTCCGCGCTAGCTCGACCCAAGCCATACCCAGCCTCCCTCCATCGTCCCCTTCTTCACTGCTCCCTCCACTGCGCGTCGCTCCCCTCCTTCCCTCGGCGCGTGATGGCCGACCCATCCCCACCAAAATTGACCATCATACCCGGTTTCCCTTCCCTCTCCCGCCTAGCTCTACTGCCCCTGAGCTAGCCCTTCCCCCTCCTCCACCAAGCTCATCCTCCCTTGCTCTCTCATCGTGCACGAGGCCATACTCGGCGACTGGGTCATCCACTGAGCGTTGCTCCTTCCCCTCGTGTGCGTTGACCCTTCTCTCCCCTAGCTTGGTGCCAGCTATCAACCCTCCCCTCTCCCTCTCCCTGTAGCTATGTCGAGTCTCCCCCTCCTTTGCGCTGCTCCTATGGATCCACAGTGCTGCCCACTCACTCGCCGAGCCATAATGGCCAATGACCAACTCCCTCTCCTCTTCTGCCTATAAAGGCTATCCAAGTTGTCCCCTTGCACTCACCATTCTCCTCCTTCCTCCTTGTTTTCTCCTGAGCTCACCCCCACCTCCACCGTTCGTGCCTCTTCGGCCATCACTGGTGACAGCCATCTTCGGTGAGGTTCAAACCATGCCGAGCCTTCCTTGGTGATCGCCTTGTGCCACTGGTGCTCCTCTCGAGTCTAATTGGTCTCCCTTCCTTTGTAGGTCACCGGTGGCCCTCGTCTTCCCCAGCTCCAGTGTATTCTATCTTTCTTTTTGAAAGAATATCTAGTTGAAAGGTATCAGTTAAAAGTTTGATAGTTGAAAGATCTCTAGTTAAAAGTTCTCTACTTAAACGATGTTTAGTTGAAAGTTGTCTATCTAGTCGAAAGGTGTCTAGTTGGAAGTTCTCTAGTTGAAAAGTGTTTAGTTGTACAGTCTGTAGTTAAAAGATGTCCCATAGAAAGTGTCTAGTTGAAATTTGTTCACTTAAAATTCTTTTATTTTAGCTAGGTTAGGCCAGGTTTATTTACTTTCGATGAAGAATTCTTTGTGTTGAGCTAGCAAGCTGGAGCATCAGTAAACCTAGATCATGTATTACTAATATGTACTTAAGTTGTAGTAGTTCTAGCCTCGCTGGCTTCCACGCTACCAGTTCTAGCCTCACTGGTTTCTACGTTGCCAGTCCTGATCTTGTTGGCTTCCTCGCTGCTACCAGTTCCAGCCTCACTGGCTTCTGCGCTGCTAGTCCCGACCTCCCCGGCTTCCTCGCCGTCGGATCCGAACCCCACGGGCCATTGTGGCACCACCCACCTCTCGTCGATGTCGGTAGGAAGAGAGAGCGGAGAGAGAGAGACAGAGAGAATGAGGGAGGAGAGAGAGGGGATTTGTAAAGGAGTGGTGTACTATGGACCCATCGTATGTACCGTAGTGACGGGTCTCCTTGTGCATGAATCTCAGCACAACATTCAACGGTACAGATCCCGGTTGTATATACAACGATTGTACAAAATCTCTGGAAGCCATTGCAGCCTGAAATATATTATCACGACGGTTGCAGATACAATGGGCTATACAAAATCTCTTTATGTTGTATATTTGGAACTAGGAAACCACTGACCCTTGAAATGGAGGTCGCACGTACGTAATAGATTATCACACCAGTGGTGACATTTGAAGAAGAGAACTTTGCAAGCCGTATCTGTGGACTAGGAAATCACAGACTCTTGAAATCGGTGTAACCTGTAATAGATTATCGTGCATGTCTGAAGGAGATAACTACGCAATGTTGTATCTTTGGAACTAGGAAACCACTAACTCCTAAAACGGATGTGCCATGTAATTAAAGTGTAACACTAAAAGTACCATATCAAAATGTGTGACACTAGATCAAATCCGCCATACTGAATCAAAGCGTGTGTATTTTTACAATAAATCCACCAAAACCAAAACACAAGAATCATGCGAGAGTGCAACCAGATGAAAATGGCTTACGATCACAACATCACATAGAAACCGGTCTTGTAAAACATGGGGTATTTGGAGCCGGTGCGCCCAGGAGTATACACCTTAGTTTTTCAGTTAATTTAGAAGGTCTGTGGGATTTATTTTAATTCCAAACTTTAGATTGAATGGCAGTGAATCACAACTACTCAACTTTAATGGGTCCTCCATAAAATGTAATTCCTAGTAACATACATACGTAATAACTTAAGTAACAACCATCCATTTGTCATGTCATAGAATTGACCACAGTAACATGTATAAAATATGCATCAAACATCCATGGTAATCCTGCAGTGCAAAACTCTGGTATTTGAAACTGGTGTACCCACAAGCAACACACATAAAACAAGGTATCACAAACAACCATCCACTTGTCATACACTCATGTGACATGTCCAGGGAAATAATCTCGGACAAAGACCAGCGAAAATCAATTTTATCAGTGGGGTCCAAAATTTGTGCGAGCCACCTGGAGTATTTTAGAATTTCAAATTTTAGATTCAAGAATAAAAGCTTTCACAATATTAACCACAATAGAAAAAAGCTCAGTTGGCTTGGTGTTCTGAATGCACAGGACATGGGAGATGGAGGTTGTGCGTTCAAATAGAGAAACAATCACTTTATTTTTTTTTGTTTTTTTGAAAATAAAATTTATATTAAAACGTGGATGATTCCCAAAAATTTCTGAAATATCTGGTCATTGAGAATTTTGGTGGTGAGTGAGAATTTTTTTTTACCAAGGTTTGAACCTTTGGTTAAGTCATATGATTGACAATCTTAGCAAACATGTATGCAAACATCCTTGGTAATCCTAGCATGAAAATCACGCGCGAGTGTTTGAAACATTGTAGCTGCAAGTAGCATACAGTGTCAACATACTATGAATTGCCATCCACATGCTACGTTATACGATTGACCATGTTAACATGCATGTACAACACATGCAAGCAACTGAAATATTGTGGGCAGATATTTATGTGAGCCTATGTAATATCTCAAAATTTCCATGCACCAGACTTGGTGGTAATGCAGTGAACTTAGGAGACAGGTTGTGGGTTCAACGCTAGACTTAGTTTCTAATTTTAGATTAGCTGCCTGTCAATCGCAACTACATAACTTTAATTTGAATCGACCCAAAGTCAATCCTGCTAGTTATATCTCTGTAGAAATTATTGCCTCAAATGGACTTTTATGCCAGTGGTAATGCTCTAATTAAGGAGGTAGGATGGCCTCCCACTTGACATAGATGTACCACCCATGTGGAATTCCAAATTTTTTAATTAGGCCATACAATAAGTGTGCAATGCATTTGTTGAAGTTACCACATATAGAAGCACACATGTAGGAGATATATAATATAAGCATGCAAACATCCGTTGTAATCTGAGCGGGCAATTGAAATGCTATACCGACAAGGCATACACACACAAAGATACCACAATTAGCCATCCACTTCGTACACTACTACAGAAATCCACATTACAGACGGTTCAGAAACGTCATCACAGACGGTTTTCTGAACCGTCTGAAATTATGGGTCAGTGATAATCCAAGTTATCACAGACGGTTTTTGAACCGTCTGTGATTATGCGATATCACAGACGGTTTTTCATTAAAAACCGTCTGTGATTATCCGATATCACAGACGGTTTTGTACTAAAAACCGTCTGTGATTATCCGATATCGCAGTCAGTGCATGGACAGCACATATATTCCACCCCCTTATTCAACATATCCTCCTCGGCGGCTCTTATAAAAGCAGAAACGCCATTAATGTACTCTTCACACACACGGCTCGCGGCATACATCCAACTTCGGTCCTACGTTACGTACATATATAACAACTTAGTATTAAAATCTAGAATAACTAATTATAACTACATATATACCGGCCACATTTATTATATTGAGACTTAATTTCCTAGCTCAATTCATATTACAAACACAATAGCTATTATATAACCAACAATTTTGCAAATTAATTAACCATCTTCAATAACCACTCATGGATTACTTACACCTAAATTGTAATGCAATTAAAAATAAATAAATTTCATTACTAACCATATCTACAGCAACCAGGAAAGTCTGAATCTTAATTCAAAGCTCAATCTCTGCCTCTTCCCACCAAATTAACTGGCCTGAAATCGCTCTAGCTTCCTCCCGAGTGAAAAAGTGCGCAGCAGTGGCTAGATCTGGATCGAAATGAAGACGATGCGGTCTGAGCAGCGCAATAAATGCCTTTGTCATTATGACAGACAGTTTTTAACTAAAAACCGTCTGTGATAATAAATTATCACAGACGGTTTTTTATTAAAAACCGTCTGTGATAAGCTTCATACCAGAACGCTTCGCGCGTGTTTCGATGCCAGAACGCTTCGTGTTTCGATCGTCTAATTAACGTCTCTCGATCATTATACGAAGCGTCTATATCATTCATGTTTGGGTATACGAACCGTTTGTGCTAAAGGTTAAATATGCGCTCCTAATCCAGGTCTCTAGCTAGCTTCTACGTACGTACAATACAATATACAATTAATACAACATGGCTTCTACTACTGTTCTTGTGATCATCTCCTTCCTCTCATCTGTTCATCACGAATTGTTTGGCCGGAACCTTACACAGGCGGCCAGCAATTTGCATCTGGAGCAGCTTCTCCGCACCCGCCCTGCTCTCCTTCCCCGACTTTCTTGCATCCGTCAGCTTGACCTGATCCTCCGCCGTCGACGGAGGCGTCTCGCTGCCGCTCAAGAAAGGGAAACAGCCCTCACCCTGGTTCTTCTCCACAATGTGCGCAATGCGGAAGAAGCTCTACACGCATTGCAGAGACTGATGGATAGCCTTGCCAATCAAGCAGAAACGGCAGATTCTGAGGAATCTTTTCATGCTATCCTGTACGACATTATGGATGCTGCTGATCATTTGCTCAGGCTGCACGAGGAAGTGCTGAGGACAAGGGCAATCTTAACGGCGTTCGAGAATTTAGCGGCTGATCCTCCAAGTCCCCAAGTGGAAGAAGAAGCTTACGAAGCCCAAAAGAATACAATCTGGGAAACTCTTTACCTGTGCGACTTTTGTAATAAATTTGCCTCTAATTGAAATTAATAAATTTGCCTTTAATTTGTGACTTCTTGTCTCAGTAGTTCTGTAGTTAAGTTATTAGAAGCAATGTGTACTTATATATTAACATCTGATCTAGAATATGACAGACAAAGGGACATCACAGCCGGTTCTTGTGATAAACCATCTGTGAACATTCCCAGACGGTTCTTAACAACAACCGGCTGTGATAGTCGACACAACACAGACGGTTTTTAATAAAAAACCGTCTGTGATAATCCCAGATTATCACAGACGGTTTTTAATAAAAACCGTCTGTTATATTCCAGTATCACAGACGGTTCAGAAGTAAGAACCGTCTGTGATACTCCTTTTTTCCGCCACAAATACCACAGACGGCCTTCAAATTAAAACCGTCTATGATTTGCCGTCTACTATTAGCCTTTCTGTAGTAGTGGTATGTCATACGATTGACGATGTTAACAAGTGTGACACATGTAGACAACTAAAATATGGTGGGTCCAAAGTTTATGTTAGGTAGTAGAATATTTTAGAATTTTAGTGCATCAAACTTGGTTATAACGCACTGGACTAAAAGAGATGGAGGTTGTGGGTTCCAATACAAAAATCATCAGATTTTTTCTTCTGTCAAGAAAAATTTACAAATACTAAGAACCTTGGTGTGTCTGATATTTTTTACTAAGATTATAATACCTAGTCATATAATATTATTCACCATATTGACATGCATAAGTATCTATTATAATCGTGCTAAGGAAAACACAAGTATTCAGATCCAGCTGGTGTACCCATGAGTACCGTACACGCGTCAAGATATCACCGAATGACATTCAACATGGCATGTCAGTCAATCTGCCATGTTATAATAGGTAGAAGACATGCAGGCAACTGAAGTTGTGAGAGGCTTGGGTTGCTTGTTCATTGATGCACCTTGGAGGCATGCATAGAAGGATATAGTGGAGGGCACATAAGAGGCAGGTGAGAGGGGGGTTGGAGCATGCACATATGCACTCATACATACATGCCAGTGGGTGGGTGGAGACGTGGTCCATCCATGTAGCACACGTTGGGGTATGTGTTATAGACCTAATCAGTATTTGGTAGTTAGGAGAGGAAGAAATAGAGCTTAGACCAGGAATAGCATAGAGTTCAGGTAGAGCAGCAAGAATTCAAATGGATTGATGAAGAGTAGAGATGTAGAGAGCAGTCGAGAGGGAGAGAAGGCATATTCCTGATTTGTTTTTTTCTTCAATCGATCCACAGCGCTACTGCTACTTTGCTTCTTTTGTAGTGCCTCCCTTCCGGCCAATTGGGCCAAGTGCCGATTGGGCCATCCTTCCCAACCCATCATACTAACTCCAAGGGCCCACATCCATGACTGTATAACATGTTAAAACTAGCTAGGCTCTAGCTAGCCCTGTGTCTGTTGGCCCTGCTCTTTGACAATCTAGCTGGTTGGGTTTGTTGAAGGCAAGCCAAGCAACATAAGGAAGGAATGGCATGCATAGACGACAAAACTTGCACTACAAGATGGAGTGAGGCCTCTAGCTAGCACCTTGAATTCGCTTGTCTTGTCTTGGGTTTCTGTTGCGAATTGAAGGAAGGAGAAGCCTTGCAAGCCATCCATTGTTGTCTACCTATGTCTGCGTCACTATCAGCCGTCTGTTTGCATGACAACCCATAGGCCGGCCGTTTTTGTTTTACCACAAGACAATATCACTCCTCTCACACCATCCATCCCCCTCTCTCTACCCCCTTCTGGCTCCCTTCTCTATCTCCCCATCTTTAGTAGTATTAAAGGTCAACACTTGAGAGTCGGGGTTTGCCCCTCTCTCTCTCTCTTAATTATTAGTGTTCCATTGATCCGTCCTGGCAAATTTCTTCTTCATTTGATCGCTCATCTTTTTGGTCTCTGCTTGCTCTGCTTTATTTGTTTGGTGGATTGATTGCTGTGCCTTTCCTAGCTTTAATTTCATGGAGACCGCCAACACCACAGCTCACCACCAGGTAAGAGTCCATCTTCACTTTACCTTAATTCTGTAGATTGATGCAATTCTAGTTTACAATTTCTTCCTCTTTTGGATAATTAAGTTCATATTTTCTTTCTGATGAGTCTCTTGATCTTTATTTGCGACTACTCATGGCTGTCAATCTTTCATGCGATTAATTTCCTGTGTGTATACATACAAAGTTATACTACCTATAAAATAAGGCGTATACAGAGTATATATATCTTAATATGTGTGTAAATATTCATGGGCGGGTGCACGTGTTCAGATTCTCCTTCAACTGGTCGGGCCACCAAAGGTGGTAGATGGCTTAGTTTTTCTTTCCTTTTATTTGTCTAGGTCGACCAAAGATTCTTCCATTTTTCTTAGATATGAGTTAAATATCTTGCTTCAAATCAAAGGTGTGTGCGTCAGTCAAATTAGGGAGCTCGAGTTTGTATCGATTAGGGAAATGGACATAATTAAGATCTGAGGATTTTTTTTTTAAAAAAAAGGTGGCTAGAAGCTCTAGCATTTACTGTAAGGAGCAGGCACTCGGGTTCAAACCCTGGTGGGCAAGGTAGTATATGCCACTCCCTACCAATCGAGCATCGCTTGGTGTCTTGTAGATTTAATTTTTGAAGTTGTTGCCTTTTATGAATTGCATGTGCCCAAAATTGGATCATATGTTCATAGCTAAAATTTTGTTTGCACAATTAATAGCTTATTGATGTTTGCATTGTGTGGGCTCACTTGTATATAGACAATTTTTTCGTTCTAAAGTTTTCCTTTCCATTTGCTTAGCTAAGATTGGTTCATCTAGCTCAATGTCTTGAGATTAATTTGAGATGTAGCTAATCAAGTCTCATGTGCCCATTAGTAAAAAACAAAATATGTAACTATAACTTACAAGGACATAAGTGCCATATGGATGGAAGGGTTAATATTAAAAGAAGGCCACAAACAACTTTGCTTGTTGATTTATTCATGCAATTCACCAAACAGAACCATTGTACCCACTAGTAATGTAGATACATCATGATTTAAGTAACAACCATCAATTGTCATGTCATACAATTGACCATAGTAACAAGTATAAAACATGCATGCAAACATCCATTGTAATCCTATAGGGCAAAACTTTGGTATTTGGAATTGGTGTACCCACAAGCAACACATATAAAAGTAGATATCATGAAAAACCATCCACTAGTCATACACTCATGTGACATGTCCAGGGGAAATAATCTCAGATGAAGACCGGCGAAAATCAATTTTACCAAAATTTGTGTGAGACACGTGGAGTATTTTAGAATTTCAAAATTTAGATTCAAGAATAAAAACTTTCACAATATTAACCTGTAGGACCGGACAGGCAAAAGAGAGGGTGAATGGTGCCTTCAAATTCTCCCCAAGTATTCATTTAACCCTTGTCTCCTATAGCTACTGAGCTATGAAGAGTAGGGTTGAAAACACACTTGAAAAACCAAAGCAATACAGAAAGCACAACAAAAAACTGTCTGTGGTCGAAAACTTACAACATGGTCGAAAACTTACAACGTGGTTGTAAGTTTCAACAACGTGGTCGAGAGCTGACAAAGTGGTTATGAATCTGACTACCAGACGGAAGTACAACGTGATTGGAGATCGACTACCGAACAGACATCGTAGTAAAAAACTAGCTATATATTGGAAATCAGTGTAGTTAGAAGTTCCACATGGTCGGAAATCGACTACCGAATAGAAGTGACTATAGTCAATAACCACTGAGACCAGAAACAACATGATCAAAAATAGTTGTAGTTGAACCTAACATAGTCATAGACAACGCGATCAAATGCCAACTAGTGGTCGAACAATCAATGTTGTCATAATCAGTCGGCACCGAGGTCGTAACCAACGTGGTCGTACGCCAATAAGTGGTCGAAACCAGTTGGCAACATGGTCGTAAGCTAATGAGATGGTCGAACAACCAATGTGATTGAAACCAGACTGTAACTCAAAAGATCAACGTGGTCGTAACCAACATGGTGTAAACCAACAGGTGGTTGAACAACGACGTGGTCAGAGCTAGTCTGCAACCAAAAGATCAACATAGTTGTAACCAACGTGGTTGTAAACCAACAGGTGGTCAAACAACCAACGTTGTCGAAGGCCAACGAATGATCTGCAGTCAGTGTGATCGATTCAGCTCAAAAACCAACTAGAGAAAGCAAGGATTTGTGTGTGGTTGAAAACTCCACGTGCTAGGAAAAAGCAAAGCGGTCGGAATAATGAATGCTCTCGATATTGATGCAATGCTATCTGGAACTTGACCGTGGTCGAAACCAACGTAGTCGTAAAGCTGATCGACGTTCCAGAGAGTACACTAACTATCGACTGCTTCAGTTCAGATTCAACATAAGAACACGAAGTAATCGAAAGATCTAAATGTGGTCGAAGACAGTGTGAAGCGATCTAAAACTTGACCATGGTCAAAACCAACGTGATCGTAAAATCGATCAACGTTCCAGACCAGGATTTCACTGACTTCTGACTTCTTTAATTTAGACTCAATAGAATAATGAGAAGAGATCAAATGGTCTAAACGTGGTTGAAACGAAAAGCGATACCGTCGGAGACTTGATCGTGGTCGAATCTAGAGGCGGTCTTAACAACAAAGGAAGAACAGAGAAAAGTAGTGAGTGCATGACCGCCAGATCCAAACTCCACAAAACTTTTGACTAAAAGATCAACTGGCCATGAAACTTTGTACGCAACAAGATTAAGATCTCAAGAGGCTGCTCTAAACTTTAATTGAAAACTTAGCAAGAAAATAGAAATCTTTCTATGATTTCTCCAAGAGTGCACAAAATCGAAGCTGAGAGGGTGAAAAGACAATTAGACCATGCTAGTGGGAATAGAATAGCTAATATGGCTTTGAGTATGATTGCCCATCACCAGGCAAGCCAAATCATCAACAAAGCCAGCAAGAACTTCCTCTCAGATCAAGACGGGAAAGAAACAACCACAGAACAGAAGAACAGGAAGAATAGAGGAAGAACCAAATCGAAGACAACTCAATCAGATAAAGACTACACAAGCAGCAGATGGAAATTTGATGTATTGCTCTGATGATTGGTTTCACAGCCACTCACCTTGGGAGGACCAAGCTCGAACCCTAGATCCAACACCCACTTACTAACCTAACACACATGGAGGGAGGAAGAGCTAGCCACCACCAGACCTACTCACGATTTGCCTCAAGTCTCAACTAACTCTTTGCCTTGAGCATCCTCTTGAAGTTTGATGACACATATCACAACTTCAAGTCTGGGTCATTGTCTTGACATGCATCAACTCATGATGCATCCTTTTCTTCAATTCCATCAACACATAATGGTCTTCACTTGACTTGATGATCAACACATGATCATCTCCTCTTGGACATGCATCAACTCATGATGCATCTTTCTCTTAATGGCCTTCAACACGTGAAGCCATCTTCCATCTAGACTTGATGATCTTCAACACATGAAATCATCTCAAGTCAACCTCATTTGTGGCACCTAACCTCATCCAACTTATGAAAAATGTTAGTCCATAAAACAATTGCCATCAATTACCAAGCTTCACCATTAATTCATAATGGAGGGACTAGATTCTATAATCTTCTCTTTTTGATAATTCATGTCAATCTCAACAAACAATGAAATAAAAATTGATTTTTGAGTATACAACATGTACACAACAAATATATACTCTAAGATAAGCTTTTTAAACAAAACTTACTTATCCGGTTGTCATTAGTCATTTAACCATTAACACATAATGGAAAGGTTAAATGATAACCTGATTACACATGAGTATATATAAACTACACAAGCTATATATATACTCAAGAATGTATTTCAAAGTAAAGATCCTAAATATGCATATTAAAAGAAACATGGATCAATACTTATAAGTCCTTAAAACATAGATAGAGCTCCCCCTAAATGTGTGCATACAGGTGTGTATAAAAAAGACATATGCACATATTCAATTTGAACTATTTGTGGAGTTCAATCTATATTTTGGATCCAAGGAATGCACTAATATATGAGAGTGTGATTTTAAATGTATACCTCAATGATTTTACCTTTTTATCCATGTGAGACTAAGTAATATTATAATTAATGAATATAGTTAGTCTCACAAATGCATTTGTCATTATCACCAAAATCTGATAATAGTATTTATCATTATCAATAAAACCAACTTAAATGGAGCATGACCTTTTACCTAGTCATATCATATTATTCATCATCTGACATGCATAAGCATTTGCTGTAATCGTGCTAAGGAAAACACAAGTATTCAGATCCAACAGGTATACCCACGAGTACCGTACATGCGTCAAGATATCAGCGAATAACATTTGGCTTGGCATGTTAGTCGATCTACCATGGTGTAATAGGTACAAGACATGCAAGCAACTGAAGTTGTAAGAAGATTGGGTTGCTTGTTTATTGATGCACCATGGAGGCATGCATGGAAGGATTTTGTGGAGAGCACATATATAATAGGTAGGTGCGGGGGGGGGGGGGGGGTTATAGCATGCACATATGCACTCATACATACATGCCAGTGGGTGGGAGGAGACGTGGTCTGTCCATGTAGTGCATGCTAGGGTATGTGTTATGGACCTGATCAATATTTGGTAGTTGGGAGAGGAAGAAATATAGTTTAGACCGGAAATAGCATAGAGTTTGGGTAGGGTAGTAAGAAATTAGATGGATTGACGAAGAGTAGACAGGGGAAGCTAGAGATACAGAGAGCAGTAGGGAGGGAGAGAAGGAATACACCTGGTCTGGTCTTTTCTTCAATCAATCCCTAGCGCTACTGCTACCTTGTTTCTTTTGTAGTGCCTCTCTTCTGGCCAATTGGGCCATCCTTCCCAACCCGTGAGCCTAACTCCAAGGGCCCATGTCCATGATAGTATGATATGTTAAAAGTAGCTAGGCTCTGGCTGGCCCCGCTCTCTGGCAATCTGGTTGGCTGGGTTTGCTGCACGCAAGCCAAGCAACGGAAGAAAGGAAGGACATGCATTGACGACGCTTACACTACAAGATGGAGTGAGGCCTCTAGCTAGCACCTTGAATTCGCTTGCCATGTCTTGTGTTTCTGTTGCAAATTGAAGGAAGGAGGAGCCTTGCAAGCCATCCGTGGTGGTCTACCCATGCCTGCGTCACCATCAGTCGTCTGTTTACACTAACAACCCATTGGCTAGCCATTTTTGTTTTACCACGAGACAATATCACTCCCCACACACAATCCATCCCCTCTCTCTGCCCTCTTTTTGCTCCCTCTCTATCTCTCCATCTTTAGTAGTATTAAAAGACAACACAGGAGAGCCAGGGTCTGCCTCTCGCTCTCTCTTTAATTATTAGTGTTCCATTGATCCATCTTGGCGAACTTGTTCTTCTTCATTTGGTTGCTCGTCATTTTTGTCTCGCTTGCTTGCTCACTTTCTTAGTTTGGTGGATCGATTACATGCACCTTTCCAAACATTAATTTCATGGAGACCACCACCACAGATGCTCACCACCAGGTAAGAGTCCATCTTCACTTTACCTTAAATAATTCCATAGATCGATGAAATTCTAGTTTACCCATACTTCTTCTTTTGGATAATTAAGTTCATATTTTCTTTTTGATGAGTCTCTTGATCTTTATTTGTGACTACTCAAGGTTGCCAATCTTAATTTCATACGATTACTTTTCTTTATATATACATACAAACGTTATACTACCTATATAATAAGGTGTATATAGAGTATATATCTTCATATGTGTGCAAATATTCATGGGTGGGCGAGCTTGTTCAGGTTCTCCATCAACTGGTTGGGCCACCAAAGGTGGTGGATGGCTCAGCTTTTCTTTCCTGTTATTTGTCTAGGTCGACCAAAGATTCTTTCATTTTTTTCATATTTTAGTTAACTATCATGCTTCAAATTAAAGGTGTGTGCATCAGTGAAATATGGAGCTTGAGTTTGTATTGATTAGGCAAATCAACATAATTAAGAACTAAGGATATTTTTTAAAAAAAGTTGGCTAGCTCTAGCATTTACTGTAAGGAGAGGAGTGGGGCACTCGGGTTTGAACCCTGGTGGGTAGGGTAGTTGACGCCACTCCCTGCCAATTGAGCATCGCTCGGCGTCTAGCGGATTTAATTTTTGAAGTTGTTGCCTTTTATTAATTGCATATGCCCAAAATTGGACCATATGTTCATATACCAAAATTTTATTTGCACAATTAATAGCTTATTAATGTTTGCATCATGCGGGCTCACTGGTATAGAAACAATTTTTTTGTTCTATAAGTTTTCTTTCCCGTTTGGTTAGCTAAGATTGGATCATCTAGCTCAATGTCTTGAACTCAATTTGAGTTGTAGCTAATCAAGTCTCATGGGTCCATTAGCAAAGAAGAAAATATGTAAGTATACCTTACAAGGACATAAATGCCATATGGATCGAAGGGTTTATATTAAAGGAAGGTCACACACAACTTTGCTTGTTGATTTATTCTTGCAATTCACCAAATAGAGCTATTGTACCCACTAGTAACGTACATACATCATGATTTAAGTAACAACCATCTAGTTGTCATGTCATACAATTGACTATAGTAACAAGTATATAAAACATGCATGCAAACATCCATTGTAATCCTTCAGGGCAAAACTCTGGTCAAGTCATATGATTGACAATCTTAGCAAACATGTATGAAAACATCATTGGTAATCCTAGTGCGCAAAACACACACGGGTATTTGAAACGTTGTAGCCACAAGTAGCACACACGTGTCAAGATACAATGAATAGCCATCCACTTGCTACGTCATACGATTGACAATGTTAACATGTACAACACAGGCAAGCAACTGATATATGGTGGGCCTGATATTTATGTGAGCAAGTGTAATATTTCATAATTTCAATGCACCGGACTTGGTGGTAATGCCGTGGACTTCGGAGACACGGCTTGTGGGTTCAATGCTAGACTAAGTCTCTAATTTTAGATTGGTTGCTTGTCAATCACAACTACACACCTTTAATTTGAACCAACTCAAAGTTGATCTTGCTAGTTATATCTCTAGAGAAATCATTGCCTCAAACAGACTATTGTGCCAGTGGTAACACTCGACGAGGGTAGGATGGCCTCCCACTCGAGATAGATGTACCACCCATGTGGAATTCAAATTTTTTTAATTAGGCCATACAATAGTGTGCAATGCATCTGTTGAATTTACCACATATAGAGGCATGCAGGTTGGAGATATATAAAACAAGCATTCAAACATTCGTTGTAATCTAGTGGGCAAAACATGAGCAGCCGATTGAAATGCTATACCGACAATGTATAGACTCATAAAGATACCATGGTTAACCATGTTAACAAATGTAACACATGCAGACAACTAAAATATGGTGGGCCCAAAATTTGTGTGAGATGCTGGAATATTTTAGAATTTTAGTGCATGATACTTGGTTATAATGCACTGGACTAAAAGAGATGGAGGTTGTGGGTTTGAATACAAAAATCATCAGATTTTTTTCTTTTGTCAAGAAAATTTACAGTTACCGAGAACCTTGGCATGTCCAAATTTTTTTACTAAGATTATAATCCCTGGTCATATCATATTATTTATCATCTTGACATGCATAATCATCTGCTGTAATCGTGCTAAGGAAAACACTAGTATTCGGATCCAGTAGGTATACCCACGAGTATCATACACGTGTCAAGATATCACCAAATAAGATTTGGCTTGGCATGTTAGTCGATCTACCATGTTGTAGCAGGTACAAGACATGCAAGCAACTGAAGTTGTGAGAGGCTTGGGTTGCTTGTTCCTTGATGCACCATGGAAGGATTTTATGGAGAGCACACAAGTGTCAGGTGAAGGGGGGGGGTGGGGGGTTGTAGCGTGCACATATGCGCTCATACATAAGGAGACGTCATCCGTCCATGTAGTGCATTGTTGGGTATGTGTTACGGACCTGATCATTTTTTGGTAGTTGGGAGAGGAAGAAATATAGTTTAAACCGGCAATAGCATAGAGTGAGGGTAGAGCAGCAAGACATCAGATGAATTGATGAAGAGTAGACAGGGGAAGGTAAAGATACAGAGAGAAGTCGAGAGGGAGGGAAGGCATATGCCTAGTCTGGTCTTTTCTTCAATCAATCCCCAATGCTGCTGCTACCTTGCTTCTTTTGTAGTGCCTCTCTTCTGGCCAATTGGGCCAAGAGCCGATGGCCACCATCCTTCCCAACTTGTGAACCTAACACCAAGGGCCCACGTCCATGACAGTATGACACATTAAAAGTAGCTAGGCTCTGGCTGGCCCCATGTTTGTTGGCCCGCACTATGACAATCTAGCCAGTCGAGTTTGTTATAGGCAAGCCAAGTAACAAAAAGAAGAAGGGCATGCATGGATGAAGCTTGCACTACAAGGTGGAGTGAGGCCTCTAGCTAGCACCTTGAATTTGCTTGTCTTGTCTTGTGTTTCTGTTGCGAATTGAAGGAAGGAGGAGCCTTGCAAGCCATCCGTGGTGGTCTACCCTGTGTCTACGTCACCATCAGCTGTTTGTTTGCGCAGACAATCCACTGGTCTACCGCTTTTATTTTACCACGAGACAATATCACTCCCCTCACACCATCCATCCTCTCTCTGCCCCTTTTGGCTCCCTCTCTATCTTTCCATCTTTAGTAGTATTAAAGGATAGCACATGAGGACCGGGGTCTGCCTCTCTCTCTCTCTCTCTCTTAATTATTAGTGTTCCATTGATCCATCCTAGCGAACTTCTTCTTCTTCTTCGTTTGATCGCTCGTCCTTTTGGTCTCTACTCGCTTGCTTTATTTGTTTGGTGGATCGATTGCATGTGCCTTTCCTAGCTTTAATTTCATGGAGACCTCCAGTACCACTGCTCACCACCAGGTAAGAGTCCATATTCACTTTACCTTAATTAATTCCGTAGATCGATGCAATTCTTGTTTACCTTTTCTTCTTCTTGATCTTTATTTGTGACTACTCATGGCTGTCAATCTTAATTTCATGCGATTGATTTCTTGTGTGCGTACATACAAAGTTATACTACCTATATAATAAGGTGTATACAGAGTATATACCTTGATATGTATGCAAATACTCTTGGGTGGCCGCAAGTGTTCAGATTCTCCATCAACTGATCGGGCCACCAACGGTGGTGGATGGCTCAGCTTTTCTTTCCTTTTATTTGTCTAGGTCGACCAAAGATTCTTCCATTTTTTTTTCAGATTTGAGGTAACTATCATGCTTCAAATCAAAGGTGTGTGCGTCATTTAAATTAGGGAGCTTGAGTTTGTATTGATTAGGTAAATCGACATAATTAAGATCTGAGGATTTTTTTAAAAAAAAGTTGGCTAGGAGCTCTAGCATTTACTTTAAGGAGCGGGCCGGCGCTCGGGTTCGAACCCTTGTGGGCAGGGTAATTGACGCCACTACCTGCAATCGAGTATCGCTCTACTTCTTGCTGATTTAATTTTTGAAGTTGTTGATTTTTATGAATTGCATATGCCTAAAATTGGACCAGATGTTCATAGACCAAAATTTTATTTGCACAATTAATAGCTAATTGATGTTTGCATCATGCGAGCTCACTTGTATATAGACGATTTTTTTCGTCCTGTAAGTTTTCTTCCCCTTCTTGCTTAGCTAAGATTGGGTCATCTAGCTAGCTCAATGTCTTGAGCTTTGGGTCGTAGCTAGTCAAGTCTCATGCGTCCATTAGTAAAGAAGAAGATAGATAAGTATATATGCATTATTTTGTCAAGTTAATTTCCGATAGAATAGTAAACTGTATAATTTAGTTTTGATTTAAAGGAGTTCAGAAATAAGCTAGCATGCATTGGGTCATCAAAATTGCACTCACTGAAATACGATCAACCCATAAACACAAAAGCATTCTTACAATTATGGCATTCACATTTTTTTATTTAGTACAATTATCACTTTAATTTTACACTTCCTAGTGACAATCTCTCGATGATGTTTCCAATTGTGCGCGCAGAAGCTGACGGCCGCCGGTGCGTCGTCCCAGATGGAGGAAGTGGTGTCGTGCAACTCCAAGCCACGGCAGCAGTTGCCGGCAGCGGCCGAGAAGCAGGCGGCGGTGGGGCGGAAGCCGCGGCCTCATCCAGATAAGGAGATCAAATGCCCGCGGTGTGACTCGATCGAAACCAAGTTCTGCTACTACAACAACTACAGCATGTCGCAGCCCCGCTACTTCTGCAAGGATTGCCGCCGCTACTGGACCCAGGGCGGTTCCCTCCGCAACGTCCCCATCGGCGGTGGCTGCCGCAAGAACAAGCGCTCCTCCGCTTCCTCCTCCTCCACCTCGGCGTCGGCCTCCCACCCATCGTCGGCGCTGGCGCCGGCCTCCAAGATCAACAAGCTCGTGCCGGAACCCATGGTGCCCCTGTCCTGCACTGACTTCCCCAACGTGCTCCCCACGTTTAGCTCCACAGGCTTTGAGCTCCCCAGAGACCACCTCTCCTTGGCCTTCGCTTCGTCGTCATCCAACCCGGCGGTGACATTGCCTCCCGGTGGGACGTTTCTGGACATACTGAGAGGAGGGGTTCTTGATGGCAATCATCAGAGCAACGCCTACTATGGGCCTGCCGGCGGCAATGGGATGGTGATGCCGCCGTCGACATTTGGTGTTGGTGCACGTCTCAATCTGATGATGCAGCAGCATGGGCTTGGCGGTACTGCGGATCATGCAATCGGTGGTGCAACTGCTACTCAGCAGGGAGTGGTAAATGGTGGTATGGATGCCGGCGAGGAGGGCGGCGGCGACGTGAAGGCAATGATGGGGCTCCAGTGGCCGTCTCAGCTTGGTGGTGGTGGTGTTGGATCAGCAGGTGGACAGCTGCAGGTTGGTGCACAGCAGCAGCAGGGCACTGTAACTAGCAACAATGTGATGATGGACAACAACAACAACAATGGGCCATCAAGTGATTGCTACTGGAACAATGGAGCTGCAAGTAGCGCAAACCCATGGCAAGGCCTTATCAATAGCAGCTCCCTGATATGATGTAAGTGCAATCATCATGCCAGTTAATTAAAGATTTTCTCAGGGTGGAAAAGAAGAAGAGCTGAATTGCCATTGGAGTAGTGGACTTTCTTAATTTCACCGCTTCTTTTGTTTCCATTTTCGTCAAAAAAGATGAGACCATGCATCTCTTGTGTTTCCTTGTACTTAGTTTGGAGTGGGGTTGATAAATCGAACCATGCAAGACATATTTAAGCAAAACATCATTGGAGACATCCATTGCTTACCGTTGGCGTCTTTGTTTCTTTTAACCTTTAATTGCCTTTGATATATAGGATTGAACAAGGGCATGGACCTAGCTTGTACGTGAATGGTGCAGTGCTCCTTTTGTTTCCTCTTTTTTCATCTCTCTTGTCATTGATTGCCGAATTCCGCTAGTAACACTACTACAAAATAAGTTATACTAGACGATTCATCACAGACGGTTCATGGGAAACCATCTGTACTGTTATTTATCACAGATGATTTTACAAAAGTGACCGTTTGCCATATGTGATGAGCCACTATCACAAACGGTTCGTATTCATAACCGTCTGTGATAGTTCATAGACAGTTATTATCATGAACCGTCTGTGATAGTTGAAGATATCATAGACGGTTCATATTAAAAACTGTTTGTGATAGTTCATAGACAGTTATTAACACAAATCGTCTGTGATATTTGCACACATCACAGACGTTATTAATACGAACCGTCTGTGATAGTTCACAGATGGTTATTAATATGAACCATCTGTGATAATTATGTATTACAAATGGTTTGTGGTTGGACATGTCTGGGATACGCCACGTTATTAATTAATACCAAGCCAGATCGGTCCTGACAGATCTATGTTCGTTGCGCTACATTGAAGGAGGCAGCCGGCTTTAGAGAAGCATTCCGATTGTAAATCTAGCTGCTTGTAGATCGATTTGTTCTAGCTTGGTGATTAGAGGTTAGTATTTATTTCTAATTTATATGCCTTGTAATAAAGAGAGATGATTGCTAGATTTAGATCTAGTTTAATTAGTAGTTTGCTGCAATTTAAGAATGGGTCAGTACTTCTAGTTTACTTCAACATATTAATTCTTACTTGATATATATTGCTTCATGAATAGTACGTAACTGGCTAGCTATATATAGTAGCATTAATAATCTAATTTGACACTAATTTGTTACATACGTAGTGTAGATGGACTGAACTAGATGTACGTTGAGAACCATATGACTGAAGAGTACATTAATAGCGTGTCTGCTTTTAGAAGAGCGGCCGAGCAGGATATGTTAAAGGAGATTGAATATATGTACTATTACATTGATTGCGATAATCTAAAAATGTTTATCAAATCAGCGCAGATCAAAACTCACCTTATTCAAAGGGATTTCAAAAGGGGTATACATGTTAAATCAGTCATGGTGAAGAGAAGATTATACAGGAAAATGTCGAGGGAGACAACGATATGCCAGTTGTGGACTATGCTTTGAATGATGATGGATCGTATGATGACAAACTGGATCAGATGCTACGCAATGCAGAAGGAAACTATAGTGAGAGAGAGAGTTTGACAAATTCGAGGGCATGATGGAGTACCTGGAGAAACTTTTGTTCCCATGTTGTAAGGTGCAATACACAAGGTTGTCATCTGTTCTTGAACTGCTAAATTGAAGGCAAGCAATAGTTGGTCTGATAAGAGTTTTACGGCATTGTTAGGTCTCCTAACGAACATCCTTTCAGAGGAAAATGTGTTGCCAAGAACTATCTACCAAGATAAGAAGGCTTTTTGTCCATTGGGAATAGAAGTAGAAAGAATACATGCATGTTCGAATGATTGTATCCTCTACCATAAAGAGTATGCAAAATTACACGTTTGTCCGGTGTACAAAGCATCCCGATACAAGCGTAAGAATGACTCCAATAACGAAGAAGGTATCGAGGTAAAGCAAGGACCTTCTGTTAAGATGTTATGATATCTGCTTATAATTCTCCGTTTGAAGCGTTTATTTGCGAACAGAAAGGATGCAAGATTGTTGTGTTGGCACTTGGAGTAGCGCAATAAAGATGGAATGATAAGACACGTTATTAATTCTGCCCAGTGGAGGAACTCGATAGGATGTTTTTAGACTTTGCTGCAGAACCGAGGAATATAAGATTTTGATTGAGTATAGATGGAATGGAATGAAGTGAAAGTACATTTTGATGTCACTACTTATCCAAGGGCCAAAGTAACCTAGAAATGATATTGATGTTTATCTAGTACCGTTGGTGGAAAATCTAGTAACACTGTGGAACAAAGGGGTACAAATATAGAATGCGGACAACCGAGATAATTTCACTTTGCGTGCCATGTTGTTCTGCACCATCAATAATTTTCTTGCCCTTGGTAACCTATCGGGATTGAGTATAAAAGGAGCCAAAGCCTATCCGCACTGCTTAGATTATACCGAGAGTGTGTGGTTGAACAACCCACGCAAAACTGTGTACATGCGTCACTGTAGGTTCCTTTCACAGTATCACTTATACCACAAGATGAAGAAACAATTTGATAGAAAAAAGAGGATGACTCAGCACTAAAGCCTTTTAGCGGGAAAGAGGTCTACGAGATGGTCAAGGATATTAATGTTGTGCTTGGAAAGGGACGTAAGTTGAGGACTTGTTAAAAGAACATATGGAAGAAGATGTCAGTATTTTGGGACTTGCCTTATTGGGAGCACTTAGAAGTTCACAATTGCATCGATATCATGCACATAAAGAAGAATGTATGTGATAACTTGATTGGTCTCTTACTGAATAGTCATGACAAAACAAAGAATGGTGTCAATGCACGGCATGACTTGGTCACTATGAACATCAAGACCGAGTTAGCACCGATAGAGACCAATAGAGGTTGAACGTACCTTCCCCTAACTTGTTACACTCTATCAAAGTCCAAGAGAACTGAACTATGTCAATGCTTGCATGGCGTGAAAGATCCGTCCAGTTACTCTACTAGAATGAAGAAACTTATTTCCATATAAGATTTGAAATTAATTGGTATGAATTCTCATGACTATCATGTGCTAATGACATAATTGCTTCCTGTTGCAATTAGAAGTATATTGCCAAATAAGGTACGAGTGACAATCATAAGGTTGTGTTATTTCTTTAATGCAATTGCTCAGAAGGTCATCGACCCCGATGGACTAGATGCTCTGCAGACCAAGGTGGCGATGACTCTATGTCATATTGAGATGTATTTTCTTCCATTATTTTTAGATATCATGGTCCATCTCATTATCCACCTTGTGAAAGAGATAAATATATGTGGCCTGTGTTTCTACGTCATATTACCTGTTCGAGAGGTACATGGAAATTTGAGGTCCTATGTATGCAATCGATCTCGGCTAAAGGGCAGCACCATCGACGGTTATGCAACCAAAGAGGTCATTGAATTCTGTGTCAATTATATGACTTAGGTCGAACCATTAGGTGTGCCTATATCTCGTCACGAGGGGAGGCTAGATAGTATCAGGACCATCACAAGGAAAGCAATAACTCCCAATCTGGATATATACATTCAACTCATTTCATGGTCTTGCAACACATGACTGAAGTGTCCCCGTATATTAAAGAGCACAAGGATATGCTACGCCAAGAGAATCTAGACCGGTCGGAGGTTTGGATCACGCGACAGCACAATCGTCGGTTCAATGAATGGTTGATGGTGTGATTTACTGGGAGGTCATCAAGTGAAAGGTTGCAATGGTTGGCAAAAAGTCCTAAATTTATAATTGTAATATGGCAAGGATACGACATTAATGAGTACACATTTTATACAACAGATCAGGATAGAAAGAGCACAGCCCAGAACTCAGGTGTCCTCATAGATGCATTTCATGATGAACAGTTCAGTACCACTGGTCCAAGCTCCTACTACGGGCTTGTAGAGGAGATTTGGGAGTTCGACTATGTGATTTTCAAGATCGCTCTATTTTGGTGCTATTGGGTCCAATTCCTTTAGGGTGTAAAGGTCGATAAGTACAACATCACTACTGTGAATCTCGCATGCATAGTATACGAAGATAAACAATTTGTACTCACAAGGCAACTATTCAAGTTTTTTATGTAACCGACCTAGCAAATAAGAAGTGACATGTAGTTCTTCATGAAAAAAGGATTGTAAGAGTTGAGAATGTCGTGGATGAGGAAGAGTATAATCAATTTGACGAGTTGTCTCCATCGGAGACAGCGTCAGGCTCGAGGAATAATGAAGGCAAGCTATATGCATATCAACTATCATGAAGGGCTTTATTTAAAAGGAAATAGCCAAGTGTAATAATCCCACACAGTGAACACCTATTTGGAAATTATTCCAATATAATTATGAGAAACTCGGCATATAATTAAGAAATTATTCTATTGTAATTGATTTAGTAATTAAGAAATAATTACATTTGTGATTGCATATGTTTGCTTTTTTCATAGGGCATGGTTAGCACTTCCTAAGGCTAGTCGAAAATAGGATTTGTTATACTATCACAGACGGTTCCATAATATAACCGTCTATGATATAAGCAACATCACAGACAGTTCTATTATGGAACCATCTATGATGTTGCTTATATCACAGACGGTTCTACTATACAACCATCTGTGATGTGGTTTAATCACAAACAACTCTATTATGGAATTGTCTGCGATATTAACATCACATATGGTTCTTTAATGGAACCGTCTGTGATAGTTCCTTCTATAAGTAGGGCCCTACTAGGCTTTGCGTCTTTACTCCTCAGTTTTCTGCCCCTATCGCCTATCCGCCGCCGCCTCCTCAACACTACAACAAAATGAACATATTAAGACGTTTTGTTTAAGACGCTTTGAATCATGTCTCTCTTTTTAGAACCACAATTGAAATAGAGACGCAATTTGAGACGCTCTAAAGGGTTGCACGCTATTAAATTCTATTAAAACGGCTGCTGAGACGTTTTGGAGTACGTCTCATGTATAGAGACGAAATTTTAGATGTCTTATTTATCATTTGAGACGTCTTATCTATTATCTCCATATAAGAATATTATCTTCATATAAGAATATTTACAGCCGTTGTCCCGCTGCACTTCGATGCGGCCCATTTCGCGCGACCGGCCCATCCCGACAGCTCCCAGCCTCGGCCCATTGCTCCCCAGGCTCAACTCCCAGGCCAGAACGCCCGCCGCCCCCTTGCTGCGACCCCCTCTGGCCTTCTCGCCCGCCTCTCGTTGTCTCGCCCCCACCTCCGCCTCCCACCCGGCCGCCGGCCTCCTCCGCCCCCACCCGACCGCCGGCCTCCTCCTCCACCCCCAGATCCGCCGCCGCCTCCTCCTCCTCCGCCCCCACCCGGTCGCCGGCCTTCTCCTTCGCCCCCAGATCCGCCGCCTCCTCCTCCTCCGCCCCACCCGGCCGCCGACCTTCTCCTCCGCCCCCAGATCCGCGGCCACCACCTCCTCCTCCGCCCCCACCCGGTCGCTGGCCTCCTCCGCCCCCACCCGGTCGCCGGCCTCCTCCGCCCCCAGATCCGCCGCCAGAGGCAGGGTAATCTGTTTCCTCCTCGCATTCTTGATTTGTTTCGGTGGGTAAGAGTTAGGCCACTGCCACTGGGCTGTTTCTTTCAGTTCTTGAATGCTTTGGGTTTAATCAATATGCTTGGAAGTTGGTTACAGATTTCTACGCTTTGCGGAAGGATGTCGAGTTGGTTGTAGAGCGTGTCGATGAAGTCAGGCGGTCTGCTGGTTTGGAACATCTTGACGAGGAAATCACTTTACTCGAGAAGAAGGCCGCAGACAGTTCCTTGTGGGATGACCCTTCCAAGGCACAGGAGATACTCGTTGCTCTGACAGAGGCCAAAGAGAGAGTCAAGCTTCTCAACGATTTTAAGTTGCAGGTTTGGCCCCTTGACAGTCTTATGCATTCAGCACCTGAAATGGTATAACCAATGCAAAATTGTAATTGTTAATTTGTGTTATAGCTGCATATATTGAAATGCACTATTTTACACTTCTGTAATAATTATATAATGATAATGATAGTTATTGAAAAAATACAGATTTGCTGCACATATCCATATAGATGTTCTGAATTGGTGAAAGAAGTATGGCAATAAGTGGGCGTCAATAAGTAGAGCATGGTTGTGTGCTTTCAGTGACAAATGCAGGTAGCAGGAATTTTTTGTTTCGTGAACAATTTAGGTGCAGCTAGAAAGAAATTATCTGTTTAACTGTAAAGACTTATTTTGTATTTATTTAGATGCTTGAGCACATGACAAGAAGAAGAGGAAGGGGTACAGTGACGAGCGGCCTGACGTGGAGGTGACCGATGATTTCGTTGATGAGATGGAGCTCGAGGAGGGGGAGGAGGAGGTCGACGACGACGATGACTGTAATGTTTTGCGAACTCTGCTGACGTTTGCTTCTTTTCTTTCGACTGGGAAATTTTGGCCCTGCCTAGTGTGGGAGAAGCATGGTTGTTCGGACTCTGCATTTTGGCTCCATTTCTTGCTTCAGTTGGTCTAAATGTTCATATTGTGAAACAGTTTACAAGTTTGTACTCATTAATAACTGTGGAAAGCCAAACTTTCATGTGCTCTTAAGCTCTTCTGGTCGAGTCAGGTATAATATGCATGCCTTGCGGGTTTATTAGAAAACATCCGTCCGACAGAAAGGTGTGTTATCCATATAGGTAGTACTGCAAAATGCGCACACATTCCATCCTCAGCAGCCATGGCTCTGATGCAGTTGCATTGTGCATAGTTTGGCACTCTCAATCACCCTGAAATAGACCAAGATTCTTGAACAGACAATTTTTCAGATGAACTTGATACTTTATAATTGCAAATAGTTAAGATGTGCAGTGGTGAATTTTTGGGCTGTGAAATAGTTTTTATTTATGTCGATCAAATTTCTTATTTATGTCGATCAAATTTATGTACGAAATTTTCAATCTTTCAGCAGCCATCATACTTTTCACTGTAGCCGATTACTGTATTAACAGTTTCAATCCATTAGCTTACCAAATACGAAGTAGTACTTTGTTGTATCCTTGGAGGTATTGTCCCTCTATAATCATCTTCAGACCTATTTAAAGCCTTTTCTGTATAATCACTGGAAGAAAATAAAAACCTCAGCAAGATTTTGCTTTTTGCTGTACTTAGCTTTAAATCATACTTATCACTTTGAAGGTGTCATCCCCTGGCGTGGAGAGAGTCGTCCGTGTCCCTGACGAGCTTGAACGCTTCAAAGAACGGGCTATGTATGTCAAATACACCACAACAACAAGCGACGGTTCAGCCACGCCTCAAGAAGGCGACGGCGTGTTAAGGCTTATCTCCTATGACATGGATCTGTGCGAGTGCACCTGGGGTATAGCTGATGTGAAGATAAACCGGCAGCAGGCCGGCAAGGGCAGGCCTCTGAGCAAGAAGCAGAGAGAATGGCGGCTGCAGACGCCGTTCGAGTCACTGAAGTTGGTCTGGCTGTACTCTGAATGTTGAGATGCTTCTTTGAGAAAGTCTTTGTACCCAACTGTTGTGTTGTATCCCCCCAATTTGTCCAGTTTTGTTAAACACTGATATACAGGGCCAGTGTATGTGCAGTAGTTAGATTGCTGTACCATCTGTTACATTCAATCATGAGATGAGCTCTTCTACTACTCAGTAGGTAACACCTGAATGGTGACGAATTTGTCAATTGCCAATGGTTTGTCCGGGGTGTGGCTAGGTTCCAGTTGTAGTTGGTTTGCTTTTCTTATAACAGTATATCTGTTGTGCTACGCCCATTCCTTATATTTTATAAAATATGTACTCAATATTATGGTGCTGCCTATAAAATTATTATATATACATGTATATATAATAAATATATGGAATACTATATTCTCATACGGATACGTATTTGTGTGTATAGAAGAAAATATATACCAATCAAAATAAAAATACATACTACATAGGACATCTTGAGACGGCACATAACGTCTCAACGCACGTGCCTATATTAATTGAGACGCGGGGCAGCCGTTTTTATAAAAGCGTCTCTAACTTTATAGGGATACAGTGCAGATGTCTCTAATGAACGTCTCAAATAATATAGGCACGCCTTAGAGAGCGTCTCTATATTTTTGAGACGGTTCATGTAGAGACGTTTCTACGACGCTTTATAAAAGCGCCTCAGTTGTCTGTGGGAGACGAAACAAAACGTCTCTAACTTACAAATATGATGTCTCCCCACGGATGTTTTGTTGTAGTGCAAGTGCTGCCTCCTCCCCAATCTCCGCCTCCCACGTAGATCCGGCACTGCCTCCTCATCTGGCCGCCTCCTCCTGCAAATTTGCCGCAGCTAGCCTCTCCATATCTCTGTCTTCTCAAACCTCAGTGACCTCGATCTCTTCTTCCCCAACCACAATGATGTCTTCACCACTGGTGTCCTCGATCAGCCTCTTCTTCCCCAACCACAATGACATCTTCATTGACTTCCTCTGTTGGTATTACTCCCATCAGTATGTGAGTTATCATGACCAAGTGGCTGAGTCAACCCACCACTCCCTATCTCTCTAAGCCAACCCACCAGCTCTTCATGAGGGCTGTGCATGGAAGGCGATAGTGGCTGCCATGGTGCTCACTTCCGACGGCCTCGCGCTGTTGGCGTTCAAGGCAGCGGTGATCAAGGACCTAGCAATCGATACCGTGCTGGCTAGCCACGACTTAACCTTTCTGGCAAGGGCGGTTGCACCTCCGCCGCCGCCTGGCCATGGTCTCACTGTGGGCTTCTTAACTCTAGCCACGTTGTCGTGACTCGTGAGCCTCGGCATTGTGATGCTACTATGGCTTTGGTGATGCTCCAGCCATGTAACGGTAGCCGACAACCATGCAACTCTTGCAACTGCTTCGATGACGGTGTAGTCCTTCCCGACGGTAAGTCTACAAATTCCTTCTCCCCAAACCTTACTTCTGTGTATTCAAGTGATTGAATCCTAATTCTGGTGGTAGTTTGTGTTACTACGGTACCGAGTTCACAGACGACATGGCTGCTGCAGTGGATGCAGCGATGCTGCGATTTTGATGGATTTGGTATTTTTTCTTGAATTCAAATTGTATTTTTCAAAATTTTGACCAAAGTTTTTGAAAAATCTGAAATTTTTGAAATTTCCAAATTTTGGATTTCTCGAAGGGATCTGATTTTTTTTAGAAAAACTGAAATTGTTTTCCTAGTTCAGAACCTCTCCGTCTGATCTCCTCGTTCTTGGAGATTGGTGATGTCATTCACAAACGTTCAGCGCAAGATAAGCAAGCCAAGGTCCTGCTTGGTTAGGCTAAAAAAATTGTAGTTTATGGCTGAAGTTGCACCGTAGGCTGAAATTGGTGGTAGTGCGATCTGGCGATTGACAGCAGGCTTTCAACGTTGGCGCAAGTCTCAGCCTGGGGTTTTTGAAACTTTGAGTTGGTAAAGGGTGTAGTGTTTCTAGAGACTCTGGTTTCTTGTTCCTCCTTATGTGTTGTGGTATCATGCGTGTGTTTGTGCTGCTGTTGTAATCTGTGGTTATGCCACAAAAATCTGTATGAATTGTTCAGGGTGGGATCCCCCCACATTCCACAACTACTTCCTTTAAAAAAATTCCTTTATGCCATTAGAACACGAGAAAGATCAGGCCAGTTCGTCAAAGAAAGAACAGGCCAAAGTAGAGACCAAGACGTACATGCCAGGGATTACAATTTCGCCCAAATTTTCATGAAAATCGGTGAAATTCGATTTTTTCGGCCTACCCTGAAAAAGCCCAACTTAGTTAAAAAATCAGCCTTTTTAAAAAAATTTCGGCCCAACTAGCTAACTCTCCAGAGTCTCCATGACTGATTGGCAGCCCAACCCACCAACGCCCTATCTCTCCATTCTCCTTGACTGAGTAGCTGACTCAATCCCCATCTATCTAAGCCAACCCACCAACTATGTGTGAGGGCAGCTCATGGAGGCGACGGTGGCTGTGTGGAGCTCACAGCCGATGGCCTCGCGTTGCTGGTGTTCAAGGCGGCACATGGAAGGCGATGGCGATTGTTGTGGAGCTCACAGCCGGCGGCCTCGCGTTGCTAGCGTTCAAGCCTACGGTGACCGAGGATTCGCCGACCCATGCTGGTGGCCAAGCATCACCTGTGTGAATGCTGCCTTGCTGGACTCCCCCCTTCTCCTGTGCCAGTGGTGCCTTGGTTCCTTCTCTCGTGCCGGCGATTGGGGAATCGACAATGGGGCCGGCGCGACTGGGGAATTGGGGATTGGAGAATGGGCTTGTCTCTAGTTGATGCGGTGGTTGGTGGTGGAAGATGACATGGCTTCTCTGGTGGCTGCCGCGATTTCGCCGGATTTAGTAACTTTTTTCTTGAAATCAAATGGTTTTTTGAATATTTTGATTGAAGTTTTTTGAAAAAATCCTAAATTTTCGAAATTTCTGAATATCGGATTTCTCATAGTGATCCGAAATTTTTTAAAAACCGAAATTGTAATCCCTGGTACATGCAGCCCCTTTATTACACAACATCCACATACATAATTGGAAAGAACACTTATGTAGTCTTCCCAACCTAGAAGTTACAAGCAATTATATCATCTGTCTGACGATTTTGTTATTGCTGGCCCATGCGTAGTACTGCGCGCGCAAGGCCTGTTATATATATTATGCACGTAGGGGACTCGATCATACCACCGAAACATCCGTCACCTCCTCGCCATCAGACGGCACGCTTGACGGCCTTGCTGTAGCCTGTCTGCACGTCCCAGTACCTGCTCCACAGCATGATCCCTCCATAGTTCCTCGACCTCTGCACGATCGGCAGCACCTTGGACACCAGCATCGCCGGCTTCACGTACCCGTTCCCCGCCGCGCGGGGTGATGCCGGCAGCCCGAGGTACACGGAGCTCCGCGGCAGGCTGTTCGCCCACTTGTTCCACGCGCGGGTGAACGCCGCCACGTTGTTCGCCCGGTAGTTGCAGACTGGGTTGTTGTAGAACTGGACGTGCACGCGGTCGAAGAGCCCTGTCCGGAGAGCCTGCCCCAGCATCCTGTCAGGGAACGGACACTGCGGCGCCGCCGTGATCCACACCTTCTTCTTGCCCTTCTGGCTGTAAGCCTTGAGGTACCTCGCGAGGTCGTCGTAGTGGGCGGGGCTCCCGAGCTCGATGTCGAAGTCGATTCCGTCCAGCACGGCGCTGCCGAACGGCCGGGAGCGGGAGCTCCCGCCGAGGTAGAAGTCCCAGAGGTGGTCGGCCACCGCCTTGGCGTCGGCCTTGGACGCGAGTGAGTACTTGCCGATGCCGCCGCCGATGGAGAGCAGGACGAGGATGTTCTTGGACTGGCAGTACTTCACGTCCGGCCCGACGGTGCTCCAGGAGTGGCCGGCGAGGTTGAGCTTGTAGTTACCGCCGCCGAAGTTGGTCAGGAATGAGAGGATTACGGTGGAGTAGAGATTGCTTTTGCATGCCTCGCGGAGTGTTCCCTCGCTGGCGGTCTGGCCCCAGTACACGGTGATCCGGCCGGTCTTGCCCGCCGCCGCGGCCCCGAGCGACGAGAGGAGGACGCAGCAGAGGACGGCCATGCCCAGGCGGGATGCCATGCCGTTCGACATGTGCTTATGCATGGAGTGGGTGTTTGTGTTGTTTGCACTCGTGTTGATGTGTGTGTGCTGTGCTGCCTGTGCATGGTGCGCTACGTGAGCTGGGGCTTTTATAGGGAGCGCTAACTAGGGTTTGTTTCCTCCTAGTGAAGCAATCATAGCACGACTTCTTTTCCCTGTGTTTAAGGATTCAATCGTACGACGATTCAATCAGATCATGAGATAATGTAGATTAAGGAGATGTCAACGGAGATTAGCCAATGAAAATTTCCCGTCAACAGATCTGATCGGGACGTGGCGCATTGGGCAATGCAACGTGCCGTGGCTGATTGCAACGCAAGTCTTTTCACGTACGTACGGACAAGCTACTCTGGCATGCTTGAAGGAGTCGTACAAGGGCTATGATATGTTAGTACTAGTAATAATTTAATTTTAATGCCTGTGTGCATTTCAAGTTTTTTTACTTTTGTCATGTAGAGACACGTAGTCCGATTTTTACGAGCAAGTCAACACCACTGCCTCGGAGAACGCTTTTGCTGACCGAGCCTGAATAGCTTACTGTGGATGCAGGCGTACGACAAGGACTGGCTGACTCTCTTTTCCTTGCAGGAAACGAAAGCCAGATGGCTGAAGCTTCCGCCTTGAATCACTCGGGATATATGGCCTGTTTTTTCGTTAATACCGTACCTTATGATTTTTTAAATAAACAAACAGAATAACTTCTCTATTGCTTTTAAAGTGATTTATAGGAACGATTATTTTGAAGCAGCTTATTAACATTCAATTTGTTCGTATAAGCATTCATACTAAATCCAAAAGCTATCAGATATGACCATAAGGCTTCAACAGCAGCTGAAAAGAACACACCCATCAGGTAAAAGTCTACTTACAATTCCCAATGAAAGAGAAGGTGGTGGGGCCTGGGGGTTGGTAAATATCAATGGAACTGGCACTAATTTTTATTGATTTTATAGGCTTTGTTGCTTAATTATTTTAGGAGGTTTGGTGCTCTCTTCACAATCGATTCCTTGAAGACCAAAATGCATTTAGGAATCATGCCTAAATATGTTCAGGTTCGAAGAGGAAATATGTTTCATGTATCGTTTTTGGTTGGGGTCTTGGGGTGTATCAAAATTTTCGTTATTTCCCGCTTAATTCTCTGCTTACATTCCGCATTATGTGTGACGTGTCAATGTGGAGAAAATAGTGAGAAGTGGGCCAATCTTTTTTTTTCATGGTCTGGATGTGTGAAAGTAGTTTCTTTTCCTTTACAAAAAATAGCTCATTTTCATGTCAGCCTGTCATATTTACTATGTTTACCAAAGCCCATATACCGTTCCTTTTTGACAAGACAGAAAAATGTTAGGAATCCGTAGAGTTTCTTGTGTTGATGCTATTTTGTAGTGATAGATAAGATGAAATATGTGCCAACAATAGTGAATAGAACTATTGAGGAAGGGTCCCTGCGCTATCTTGGGCCCATGACAATTTCGCCGTGACGTCACACATCGGAGAATCTACCTCGGGCGGGATCTGCGGACCAACCCCGGACGAAGTCTAGAGTCCGCCGTGAACAGTTTTCTACACCACCCTGGACAGGCACTACTATAGAGAAGGGTATACTGGACGCCTCATCATAGATGGTTCTGCAGAATCCGTCAGTGTTGTAATTATCGCATACAGTTTTACAAACGTGACCGTCTATGTTACTAGCGATGGCTAGAACCGTCTATGATACATAATTATCATAGACGGTTTTTGTTAATAATCATATGTGATAATTCATAGACGGTTCGTATTAAAAACTGTCTATGACACCTACAATTATCACAAATAGTTTTTAATAAAAACCATCTATGATAATTCACAGACGGTTCTTGTTAAGAACCGTCTATGATAACTATAGACGTCACATATAGTTTTTAATCCAAACTGTCTATGATAATTCATAAATATTTCTAACCACAAACTGTATGTGATAATAAGATACGTCACAGATGGTTTTTAATCTGAACTGTTTGTGATAAGTCACAGTTAGTTCTTAACAAGAACTATCTGTGATAATTATGTATCACAGACTGTTTGTGGTTGGAAGTGTCTGTGATATATATTGTGTTATTAAATACCTGGCTTATCCCAACAGATCTATCTGCAGTGAGCTAGGGTTTGAATACCACCAGCTTTGGGGCATTTGGTGAAAGTATGCCACAGATTTGCAAGTGTGCTCATAGATCTATTTGTTCTTGGTGATCTAAGGTTTGTATTTACTTCTAATTATATGCATTATAATCAAGAGAGGTGATAGCTAGGTTTAGATCTAGATTTAGATCTAGCTTAGTAGTTTGCTCTAACTTAAGAATGGGTCTCACTACTCCTAATCTACTTGAATATATTCTTCACATATATATTGCTTTATGAATAGTGCGTAGCTAGCTATTTTAGATGGATCATTTACTTGGCGAATGACAATTATGTGTAAGTGTAATGGCTAGCTAGCTATAGGAGCATTAATCTAATTGAACAATAATTTTTTACATGCATAGCGTAGATGGACCGAAGTTAGATACATATTGAGAATTGTGTGAATGAAGAGTACATTGATGGCGTGTCTGCTTTTAGAAGAGCTATCGAGCAAGATATGTTAAAGAAGGGGATAAAATTTATATACTGTCCATGTATTGATTGCGATAATCTGAAGATGTTTACTAACTCAGTGCAGATCGAAACACACTTAATTCGAAGGGGTTTCAAAAAGAGGTATACATGTTGGACCAATCATGGTGAAGAGCAGATTATACAAAAATGTAGTAACATTGTCGAGAGAGACAATGAAATATCGGATGTGGACTGTGCTTTCGATAAGGATAGGTTACACGATGATTATCTAGATCAGATGCTATGAGATGCAAAAGGAAATAGAGAGAATATGGTAAAATCGAAGATTCGATGGAGGACTTGAAGAAACCTTTGTTTCGGGGTTGCAAGCCGGAATACACAAAGTTGCCATGTGTACTTGACCTGCTGAAATTGAAGGCAAGTAATGGTTGGTCTGACAAGAGTTTCATAGCATTGTTAGGTCTCCTAGCATCCTTTTGGAGGGAAACGTATTGCCTAGAACCATCTAACAAGACAAGAAAGTTTTTTGCCCATTGAAAATAGAAGTAGAAAGAATACATACATGTCCGAACGATTGTATTATCTACCGTAAAGAGTATGCAAACATGCATATATGTCAAGCATGCAAAACATCTCGATACAAACGAAGAATCACTCCGATGACAACGAGTACATCGAGGTGAAGCAAGGATTTCCTGCTAAGGTATTGTGGTATCTGTATATGATTTCTCGTTTGAAGCATTTATTTGTGAACCGAAAGGAGGCAAGATTGCTGCGTTGGCATTCGAAGAAGCGTAAGAAAGATGGGAAGCTAAGATAACCTACTGATTCTACCCAGTGGAGATACTTCGATAGGAGCTTCGAAGACTTTGGTGTGGAACTGAGATGTATGTCATCTTGAGATGTATTTTTCTCCATCTTTTTTCGATGTCATGATCCATCTCATTGTTCACCATGTGAAAGAGATAAAGATATGTGACTCTGTGTTCCTACACCATATGTATCCATTCGAGATATACATGGAAATTCTCAAGTCCTATGTACAGAATCGATATTGACCAGAGGGTAGCATCATTGAAGGTTATGCAATTGAAGATGTCATTGAGTTCTATGTCAACTACATAGCTCAGGTGAAACTAATAGGTGTGCCTCTATCTCATCATGAGGGGAGGTTGGAGGGTATCAGAACTATCGGAAGGAAAGCAATTACTCCTAATCTGGATACGTACGCTTGAGTCCATTTTACAGTCTTGCAACACATGACCAAAGTGTCCCCGTACATCGATGAGTACAAATACATAGTACACTAACAGGATCCAGACCAGTTGGAGGTTTGAATCACGAGACACAACCATCGGTTCAACAAATGGTTAAGGATGCGATTCATTGGGAGGTCATCTAGTGATGATATGCTGTGATGGTTGGTAAAAGGGCCAAAATTTACAACTGTGACATGGCAATGATACGATATAAATGGGTACATATTTTATATGACAGCTTAGTATAGGAAGTGCACAGTCCAGAATAGCTAAGTTTGCATAGATGCGTTTTAGGAGCAATTCAATACCACTAGCCCAAACATAATGAAACGTGGGTTGAGCTCCTACTATGGGTTCATAAAGGAGATTTGGGAGCTGACTACATACTTTTTAAGATTTCCCTGTTTTGGTGTCATTGGGTCAAACTTCCATAGGGTGTGAAGGTCAACAAGTACGACATCACTACTATGGACCTCGAACGTGTTGGATATAAGGACAAACCATTCGTACTTTCTAAGCAAGTTGTTTAAGGTTTTTATGTAATGGACCCAACAAACAAGAACCGTCATGTAGTCCTTGATGGAAAAAGAAGGATTGTCAGAGTTGAGAATATCGTGGATAAGAAAAAGTACAATTAATTTGACAAGTTCCCTCCCTTCGGAGACAGCATCAGGCTTGAGGAAGAACCAAGTGAGAAGACTAGCTATATATGTGTCAATCATCTTAAAGGGCTATTTTTGAAGGAAATAGCCAAGTGGAACGATCCTATCTGGTGAACACCTATTTGGAAATTGTTCCATTGTAATTAAGAAATTATTCCATTGTAATTAATTCAGTAATTAAGAAATTATTCCATCTATGATTATATCTGCTTTCTTGTTTTTAGAGGGCATGGCTAGCACCCTCCCAACCTGAGTGCCCCCGACCTTGACACCGCTGACCCCTGTCCTCCATGCCGCTGCCCCTGACCTCTCGAGCTTCACCTTGGGTGAGTCCTCATCCCCCAAACATATATGCTTTTGTGTTAGAGTATATGCCTTTGTGTTAGAGGATGAGGAGGGTGATGAAGCCGCATACGAGGGTGATCTTGATGTTGTTGATGGTGCGCTACATCTGCTTCCCTAGGTGCCACCATACGAGGAAGGTTTTGGGGCGTGCCGGCAAGTAGGCAGTGACGCTCCCATTGTGATCAATTCAAGAGTAGGAGGACTCTTGGTGGGGTGGGTCAGTGAAAGGAATTAATTGTTTTGGCTAGCTCGGTAATGCAAGCTTCTTAGGTTCCATTGATTCATCTTTTAGCCATCCTTTTGTCCCGTTGTCAAACAAAGCGAAGTGGCCTCGTCGGTGATTGATCATTCTTGGATAGGATTTAAATTCGAAACATTAGGATTTTATTTTGACTTTGAAATAAATTCTAAAATTATCAAAGGAATCCACTCCATCTCATGGAAACACCTCCTTACAGTTTTGTGGGGATCGAGCTTGTAGTTTTGTGGGGTCTTATGCTTTGGGTTGTATAGTTGTTTGGACTTGGGAGGGTACATGGCCTTGTGGGCCTTTCTAAAATTTTCCCTGGGCTCTGTAGTAGGACAAGCTAGCCATGGCATTTTGGATTCAATCAGTCAACAACCTTGTGTGTTCTGAGCTTTGTTGTATGTTTTGGGCCATCTCGGGTTCACAGAGTCACAAGGCCTTCTAGTGTAAATACTGGCTTCAATGTTGGCTGCTACTTGGTGTAGGATTTAAGTGCTGCAACTTGCAACATGAATAGGCAACAAGCAACTTGCACCAATGACCATTGCAAGAAATGCTGCATCTCTCCTTCATTTATGTTTCTTTTATGTTACAAAGTTTATTGTGGGAAGGGCATCTATTGATTTCTTCCTATATTGAGTTGCATTACATTCCTAGTTTTAGACAAGAAAATTTTTAATAAAAAAATTTTTCTTTTGCCTTTTGCTGAAAAGTTTCCATAGATAGCAAGTAAGCAAGATGGCGTCTGCATAGCCGCCACCATCGATGTTGCAAAATGCATCTGGCGCTCCAATGAAGGGGTATGTAATCGAGATGGCAGAGGAATGTCGAAAAGGCCTGAGGCCAAATGACCATCATGGAGGTCACTCCCGTTGGGGTCCCTCTGCATCTCAAGAAAGCAGCGGAAGTATTCCAGACCACCTGGATGATAGTTGCAAGGAATGGGTCCCCATCACTACACCAAACTAGAAGTCTCTGACAAGGGAAGAGAAAGAGCAACTGTGGGATGAAATTGCAAGGTCGTTCAAGATCCTAGCAGAAGTTTAGGGACTCGCGCAATGGCAGGCATTCCTAGTGATGGGAAAAGTGTGGAAGACCTTCAAGAGCATACTTGTTACGGAGTATATGAATAAGGATTGGACGCCTTTCACGAAGTATCATTTCGTGTTGCTGGATACATGGGATGCCTTTGTGCAAATATAAAACACTCACCCCCATAGATTCGACACTATTGTGTACATGTGTAAAATCTTGAAATGGAGGGGGGAGGATGAGGAGGCAACCTCTTTGGAGGCCTGCCCACAAGTTGTCAGGATCACAGATGAGCGCGCCTAAAACTGGTTAAGAGCAAGGTCATTGACCACGCCTTCAAGCACCATCTCTTTCATAAATCCCATAGAAGAGAAAGTGTGACAACGTCTGGTAAGATATGTCGAACTAGCTAATTGTTAATAAGTCCATAACTTCATAGCGTCTAAAATAACATGATGGCATAACTTCATAGGGTCTAAAATAACATGATGAACTCTTACAGCAAATATTAAGTACCAAATCTTTCCAAGGCTCCTTCGAAGTAGTCAGGGAGAGGAATATACGATACATGGCCCTGAGAAACAAGGAGCACCCGGGTCGCATGCGAGGTGTTGCGGTTTACGTACCTTGGAGGAAAGGATTCTCACATGACTCTGAGGCATATAGGAGTAGGAAGAGATCTAAGGCCAAGCACGAGGAATGGTTGAAAGAGGAGATTCATGTAGAATTTTGAGGACAAATAGCATCATTGGAGCAAAAACTGAATATCAAGTTCTCAACTAGTCACAAGCCACCCCCATTATTTTGAGAGCCAGTCCCCCTTAATGTCGGAGTAGCTGTGCATCCACACCACTTTATAAACATAGCGATGTCCAATTATCTATTTATAACATTCAGGTAATGTACATCTTTAGAATGCTACAAAGATAGACCTTTTAGATGTCTTAGCTAATCATGTATTGTTATGTAGGGCACCTCAAAGTCAGGCTTGTTGGCTCCATTGCCATTGAGGCTGGGAGGCAGATGGCATATCCATGCCCACTAGGGATGCTGGTGCACGGTGCACAGCTAGGGATTGGTTTCGCAAAGGTCCAGGTGGATATGATACGTGACATTTTTAGGGCTATCCCCACTAGAGAAGCCCCAAACAACGAGATCATGACACTAGGGGATGTCATCCACACATTCATCCAGTGGCCCAAGAGAGACATCGTCCTGGACCCTTCCGTGCTGGCATCTACCTAGCATGAACAGCTGGCCTCTCCACACGACCATTTACAGCCTATGGCCTCTCTGACTCTCCCTTTTGATGTCACCACGTGCACCTGATCTACGTCAGCAGGACGCCATATCGGCTCCCATGAAGACCACACCGAGCATAGATCAATAGTGTGACCGTTCGTTTCCCGTGAAGAACACATACCAACATGTCAATAAGACCAAATCGAAGAAAATCAAGAGACTTCTAAAGCACTGGACATTCTTGCTAGGAAAGCCGTTGGTCTCGGATATGCTCTTAGTCAGATTTGGAATGGGTGCCGCTTGTTTGCATGCATGGTACATGAGAAAGACCAATGAGACAAGGACACAACGCCTATGGGTACATTGCCAAAAATGGGAGACACGTGGAAGGGAACACTACACTGCGATATGTGATAGAATTTTTGATACCCGCTAATACACAATAATCCTATATTACACTTCGTAATGATACCTCTCAAGATGAACAAACCTATGCATATAATTATATTTTTGCAGTGCCACTAGTAGCTACAGGGCAATATATGTGGATTCTATGTTTGCCGTCATATGCAAGAAATCATGGGTGGTAGGCCCAAATATCTAGAGCTTTGTCAATCTTATAATAATTATTTCCTAGTTATCAATTAATATGTATAAGTGCTTACAACTTTACTCTTCCTAGCAACAGGGCATCAACATCCATTTTAGTACAGTCCAAATGAATGAACTCTCTAAAATTTGAGGATGGCTCGCCACCTTCTTCATGACAAATATCGTTGACCCAAAAGCAGAGTTTCACGCGACTGAGGCTAAATAAATTTTTTACTGACAAATAATGTTTTCTTATCGTATCAGTACACATGTCATAAAAACATTATGACAATTCATTTATAATCAATCTGTAAATTTGTTTATTTGTGATATATATGTATCTATGATCGATATATACGTATATGTAATATATCTATGTATTTGTGTATTTGCTTATATCTGTTATCTACATATTGTTTTCAGAGGGCATGTCTAGTATTTTCTGAGGCTAGCCAAAACACAAATAATTTCTATATATAGAGTGAACTATCACTGATGGTTTTGTGGTATAAACCATCTATGAACACCTACTATCACAGATGGTTCTGTGCATTAACCGTGTGATATGTAACCCGTCACAGATGGTTGGTAAACACAACCATCTATAATGGCTAACACATCACAAATGGTTTCATAGTTGAAGTCATCTGTGATAATTGGTCTTCACATATGGTTCTTTATATGACCCGTCTGTGCTATGACTTATCACAGATGGCTCAAAAATTGTCTATGATAATCGTCTATTATCACATATGTAATAAATCAGATAGTTTAGAAAATATCTATGATTAGGGTTTAGAACTGTCTGTGATGACCCTCTGTATGGAAGTAGGGGCCCGGGAAACCAAGATGGAGCCCAAAGACCAACCTTGGCCAAGATTCGGAGTCCATTACAGATGAAGTGCAGAGGCCAACCCCAGACGAGGTCCGAGGGCTAACCCAAGATGAAGTTGGAGGCTAACCCTAGATGAGGTCTGGATATCAACCCTAGAGGCCAACCCCTAGTGAGGTATAAAGATCTACCCCAGGCGGAGTCTGCAATCCAACCTCGACAAAGTCCACAAGCCAACCTCAGCGAAGTCCATGAGCAAACCTCACCGGGGGTCTGGAGCCAACCCAGCATGAGGTCTGGGGTCAGCTGTGAGCTGACCTCAGGGTCTCTCATACATGGTAGGACCTGCATGGCGCGAAGGATCAATATACCCTTAGGAGTAAGCTAGGCCATAAGGGCAAACTTGTAACTTCACTTGTCTCCCCTCCCACTCTATAAGTATGACCCCTTGTAAGTAGAGAGGGGATGTCATTTTTAACCCTAGACACTCATATTGAATACACTTCGTTAATCTTGTGCTTCTCCTTGAGCCCCTCCGCATCCTCAACAATCTCTACATCCGATCGGGGTTCTTCTAAGTTTACTATCTGATCTCATATCGATGACAATTGGCATCATCTGTGGGGACTTAGGAAAGAACTCACACTGCCTATTAAGAGGAACATTGCACCCCGAACCCCTTGGGTCACCTCTACGCTCTACTCTGGCTTTTGTCCATGCGCGTTGCCCCGGCCTTATCCGCGTGCTCTTCTCTAGCCTTCATTCGCACGCGCCCCTCCACGGACTGCATCCCTCAGAACCCCTCTGAACTCCATTTCCCTCTTTAGTTGTGCCTCCATTTCACCTCCTCGTGGGTTTGAACTTAAAATGCCACTCAGTATTGCACAATACTATACGTGATGTGATGCCCACGTAAGCTATCGGCTTGTGCTGGTCCAAGAGCTAGGACTCCCGCCACGCTGCACCAAAGACAAGATCGACGTCACTTTCAAGAAGGAAGTTCACCACGCTCATTGCCTTGGCCCCTCTAGTGCATCAATGAAGCATTTTGAGCATATTGAGAGCGATAACTTGATCCCAATGTGTTTGATTGGTCTTGATAGGTTCCCCTAGCCGAAATTCGCTTTGTATTGATTGTGCCACTCTGACCATGGACGCTCTCTAGCTCTACAAATAACCAAAGGATAACCAAATCACCTCCTTCCGTCAAGGGCCATGCCTGATTTGTGGAGTACTCTATGTCTCATAGTCAATGCCTTGATGAGTCGACCACATTGGCTTTGACGAATCAACCACCTTGTGTTTGGGTGCTGTTGTAGCTACCGGCTAAACAAGAAAAGAGGGGGACTAGTAGAGGAGGAAGAGGAGAGCCAAGCTTGTGGGAGTATTGGTGAGAATGAGAGGATCTCCCCCCCTTTGCCCCTCCTGGGGTTTATATATATGAGTGGGGTAGAATGGGAAATCCCCATTCTACCCCTTAGTATTTACCAAGGATGAGGGTACATTGGTATATTTACACTGGTATATTCGTCTACACTATTGGGCCTATTACATGTTGGACTAGTTGCACGGCCCAGTCACGGGGGGTTGGGCCACCCCTACAACAGTACTCCCTCGACAGCAAGCGCTGAGGTCCCGATGGGCGAGCTGACGCGATGAACCACCCCAGCCCCCCGTTCCCTGACAGCAAGCGCGAGGGTGCCGAGTGGTGAGATGCTGCAACTAGTAGCTTGCAGACCCCCGAGGCAATGCCTACGAAGAAATCAGTGAGCTCCTACGCTGAACCCCGCGCTGTCCCGCCGAGGCGACGCCTATGAGGCGGACGGTGGAGTCGAGTGCCGGAGCCGTGCCGTCCCGTCGAGGCGATGCCTACGAGGCGGGCGGCGAAGCCGAGCGCCGAAGACGTGTCGTCGAGCGCCGAGGACGTGCCGTCCCGCCGAGGCGACGCCTACGAGGCAAACGGCGGAGCCGAGCGCCGAAGACGTGTCGTCGAGCACCGAGGACGTGCCGTCCCGCCGAGGCGATGCCTACGAGGTGGACGGCGCAGTCGGGTGCTGAAGACGTGTCTTTGAGCGCCGAGGACGTGCCGTCCCGCCGAGGCGATGCCTACGAGGTGGACAGCGAAGCTGGGTGCCGAAGACGTGTCATCGAGCACTGAGGACGTGCCGTCCCGCCGAGGCGATGCCTACGAGGCGGACGGCGAAGCCGAGCGCCGAAGACGTGTCGTCGAGCGCCGAGGATGTGCCGTCCCGCCGAGGCAATGCCTACGAGGCGGACAGCGAAGCCGAGCGCCGAAGACGTGTCGTTGAGCGCCGAGGACGTGCCGTCCCGCCGAGGCGATGCCTACGAGGCGGACGGCGAAGCCGAGCGCCGAGGACGTGCCGTCCCGCCGAGGCGATGCCTATGAAGAAATCAGTGAGCTCCTGCGCTGAACCCCGCGCCGTCCCACCGAGGCGACGCCTATAAGGCGGACGGTGGAGTCGAGTGCGGGAGCCGTGCTGTCCCGCCGAGGTGATGCCTACGAGGCGGACGGCCACCATTCCCCTACTCTCAAAAACGTTACCCGCGGAGAGCGGGCGCTTGTGACGTAGGCCGAGGGCGCTACGCATGCTGAGGTAGGGAGGCGTCGCCGCCGTTCCCCTACCTAAAAAACGGTGCCCGCGGAGAGCGGGCGCTTGCGGCGTAGGCCGAGGGCGCTACGCACGCTGAGGTAGGGAGGCGTCGCTGCCGTTCCCCTTGAAGGAATACGCGTATGCTACGAGAGCAGAAAACAAAAATTTCTACCGCGCACACCAGGACATCATGCTAAGGAGGGATCATGGATCCTTACCACTAGACGCGCAGCGCAGTGGAAGAAGAGTTGGAGAAGCCGATCCAACCACGCGCGTCGAGGTAGTAGTGGAAGTAGTCGATCGTCCCGAACAGATCGTCTCCTCCACGCGATCAACCACACCACGAGCAGATCCAATCTGTAGGTTGTGGATGCCGATCAACACCGCAACGAGCAGCGCCTCCACCGGTATCCACACGTCCGGGGCTGGAACGCCGATCACGAGTGTACTAGCACTCGCGAGCGGCTAGGGTTTGGCTCGGGAGGTGGCGGCTAGGGTTTTGCTCGGGAGGAACAGAAGCATGCATCCCTCAGCCCCTCGCCTCCATATATATAGACCTCCTCACTTGGGCCTCGTGGACCGAGGCCCAATAGGAGTCTATCCGGATCTCTATCCGAATTGAGCCCACATTCGAATTAGTGTTCCAACCCGTTAAGTGTGCGACCCTGTAGGTTCACGTATACTTGGTCGCGACCCGGAAACGCCTTTCCGGTCACCCTGTTAATAGCGGCCTCTAGTAAGACATATTAACCCCAAAGTATACGTAAAGATCATATCGGCTGAACCTGTAATGTTCTCATATACGAATCCCTTTGCCTCACGATATAGATTAAGCTCAAGGCGAGACCTGTGTCATCCTCTTAATAGCTCAATCACTCTCTCGATTCCGTGATGGATTATAAACTCGTGATTGACTCCTCAATCGCCTTGGCATGGCCATGCACTTTCATAATCCATTACATCGAGGGGCCCAGAGATATCTCTCCCATAAGGAGGGGCAAATTCTATCTTGATCATTCACATCCCACTACATGTTTCATGGCAAACCCAAAGACTACTTTTATGACTACCCAGTTACGGAGTAGTGTTTAGTAGTCCCAAAATAAGCTACTACGCATGTTGGGAACCATGATGATCTCAAGTCTAAGGATTCCACATAAACACTACTTGAGACCAACTGATGACACATAGAATCTCTGCAGTGTCTCATGGCGGGTCTATCCAACATATGTTCACTAACACATGTCCATATTATTGATTTGGTATCTCCATACCATGATCCATGAAACATGATCATCAATCAATACATATGCTGATCTTTGAATCATATTTGTTCCTCATATGATATATAATCAGGGATCATTTAGAAATAGCAACATTTTGGCATTAAGAGTCTCATGAATAAGTCACATACTCATTGATCAATAATGATAATGTCTATTTCAAGGAACAAACTAATGCATCATAAACATAGTATGTGATATATATAACATCTCCATGTTGCCTCTAGGGCATATCACTAACACCCCTACCTCCAAAAACGGTGCCCGCGGAGAGCGGGCACTCGCGGCGTAGGCCGAGGGCGCTACGCACGCTGAGGTAGGGAGGCGTCGCCGCCGTTCCCCTACCTCGAAAAACGGTGCCCGCGGAGAGCGGGCGCTTGCGGCGTAGGCCGAGGGCGCTACGCACGCTGAGGTAGGAAGGCGTCACCGCCGTTCCCCTACCTCGAAAAGCGGTGCTCGCGGAGAGCGGGCGCTTGCGGCGTAGGCCGAGGGCGCTACGCACGCTGAGGTAGGGAGGCGTCGCCGCTGCTCCCCTACCTCGAAAAACGGTGCCCGCGGAGAGCGGGCGCTTGCGGCGTAGGCCGAGGGCGCTACGCCCGCTGAGGTAGGGAGGCGTCACCGCCGTTCCCCTACCTCGAAAAACGGTGCCCACAGAGTGCGGGCGCTTGCGGCGTATGCCGAGGGCGCTACGCCCGCTGAGGTAGGGAGGCGTCGCCGCCGTTCCCCTACCTCAAAAAACGGTGCCCACGAAGAGCGGGCGCTTGCGGCGTAGGCCGAGGGCGCTACGCACGCCGAGGTAGGGAACCCCTTCCTCGAAAAACGGTGCCCGCGGAGAGCGGGCGCTTGCGGCGTAGGCCGAGGGCGCGACGCACGCTGAGGTAGGGAGGCGACCCGCCGTTCCCCTACCTCGAAAAACGGTGCCCGCGGAGAGCGGGCGCTTGCGGCGTAGGCCGAGGGCGCTAAGCGCGCTGAGGTAGGGAGGCGTCGCCGCCGTTCCCCTACCTCGAAAAACGGTGCCCACGGAGAGCGGGCGCTTGCGGCGTAGGCCGAGCGCGCTACGCGCGCTGAGGTAGAGAGGTGTCACCGCCGTTCCCCTATATCGAAAAACGGTGCCCGCAGAGAGCGGGCGCTTGCGGCGTAGGCCGAGGGCGCGACGCACGCTGAGGTAGGGAGGCGTTGCCGCCGTTCCCCTACCTCCAAAAACGGTGCCCGTGGACAGCAGGCGCTTGCGGCGCAGGCCGAGGGCGCTACGCACGCTGAGGTAGAGAGGCATCGCCGCCGTTCCCCTACCTCGAAAAACGGTGCCCGCGGAGAGCGGGCGCTTGCGGCGTAGGCCGAGGGCGCTACGCACGCTGAGGTAGGAAGGCGTCGCCGCCGTTCCCCTTCCTCGAAAAATGGTGCCCGCGGAGAGCGGGCGCTTGCGGCGTAGGCCGAGGGCACTACGCACGCTGAGGTAGGGAGGCGTCGCCCCCGTTCCCCTACCTCGGAAAACGGTGCCCGCGGAGAGCGGGCGCTTGCGGCGTAGGCCGAGGGTGCTACGCGCGCTGAGGTAGGGAGGCGTCGCCGCCGTTCCCCTACCTCGAAAAACTGTGCCCGCGGAGAGCGCGCGCTTGCGGCGTAGGCCGAGGGCGCTACGCACGCTGAGGTAGGGAGGCGTCGCCGCCGTTCCCCTACCTCGAAAAACGGTGCCCGCGGAGAGCGGGCGCTTGCGGCGTAGGCCGAGGGCGCTACGCACGCTGAGGTAGGGAGGCGTCGCCGCCGTTCCCCTACCTCGAAAAACGGTGCCCGCGGAGAGCAGGCGCTTGCGGCGTAGGCCGAGGGCGCTACGCACGCTGAGGAAGGGAGGCGTCGCCGCCGTTCCCCTACATCGAAAAACGGTGCCCGCGGAGAGCACGCGCTTGCGGCGTAGGCCGAGGGCTCTACGCACGGTGAGGTAGGGAGGCGTCGCCGCCGTTCCCCTATCTCGAAAAACAGTGCCCGCGGAGAGCGGGCGCTTGCGGCGTAGGCCGAGGGCGCTACGCACGCTGAGGTAGGAAGGCGTCGCCGCCATTCCCCTTCCTCGAAAATGGTGCCCGCGGAGAGCGGGCGCTTGCGGCGTAGGCCGAGGGCACTACGCACGCTGAGGTACGGAGGTGTCGCCGCCGTTCCCCTACCTCGAAAAACGTTGCCCGCGAAGAGCGGGCGCTTGCGGCGTAGGCCGAGGGCGCTACGCACGCTGAGGTAGGGAGGCATCGCCGCCGTTCCCCTACCTCGAAAAAGTCACGGTGCACTCCCTGGTGCCACGGGCACGAATGCGTGATATCCAAGTGGTGCGCTGCTTAAAGCGAGGCGCTCCCTTGTGTCTCGGCCGGTCGCAATTTTTATACTCCGTAGAGTGCGTGCGGAGGCGGACCTCGACGCTACGTATTTTTAGAGTCCGTGGACTGGTGCGTGCGGAGGCAGACCTCGACGCTACGTCTTAATTTATAGTCCGTAGACTCGCGCGTGCGGAGGTGGACCTCGACGCTACGTCTTTTTTAGAGTCCGTGGACTGGTACGTGCGGAGGCGGACCTCGACACTACGTCTTAATTTATAGTCCGTAGACTCGCGCGTGCGGAGGCGGACCTCGACGCTACGTCTTATTCAAAGTCCGTAGACTGGTGCGTGCGGAGGCGTACCTCGACGCTACGTTTTAATTTATAGTCCGTAGACTTGCGCGTGCGGAGGTGGACCTCGACGCTACGTCTTATTCAAAGTCCGTAGACTGGTGCGTGCGGAGGCGTACCTCGACGCTACGTCTTAATTTATAGTCCGTAGACTCGCGCGTGCGGAGGCGGACCTCGACGCTACGTCTTATTTAAAGTCCGTAGACTGGTGCGTGCGGAGGCGTACCTCGACGCTACATCTTAATTTATAGTCCGTAGACTCGCGCGTGTGAGGCGGACCTCGATGCTACGTCTTATTTAAAGTCTGTAGACTAGTGCGTGCGGAGGCGTACCTCGACGCTACGTCTTATTTATACTCCGTAGAGTGCGCGCGGAGGCGTCCCCCCGCTGCGTCTTATTTAAAGTCCGTAGACTGGTGCGTGCGGAGGCGTACCTCGACGCTACGTCTTAATTTATAGTCCGTAGACTCGCGCGTGCGGAGGCGGACCTCGACGCTACGTCTTAATTTAAAGTCCGTGGACTGGCGCGTGCGGAGGCAAGCTCAACACTACGTCTTATTTAGAGTCCGTAGACTACGCCGACGCTCGAGGCAATCGTGCGATTTAAATAAATAAAAAATGAGGACCAGAACAGAGGCATCGAAGAAAATGGCCGGAGAAATGCGACAACACGCTCCAGAATGCAGTACGAGGAACGCATTAAGTGCTACGGTAGCCCAAAATGGGCCAAAACCGAAGAATCAAGTACGACCAGATCAAATGCTCTGCCATGCCCACAAGAAAACAGCGGTGATTATTAAAGCCCACGTGCAATCACATGCAGTACGTACCAGGCGGGGTGGTGGAGACGCAGGGTAAACTCCGCGAGCGCGGAGACCCTGACGGACGCCGAGTGAGCTCCCCGAGCTGTGCGCGCGAGGTCTAGCTCGCAGAGGATTAGCTTCATCCGGGTGGATGCCTCACGGTTGCCTGGCTACCTGGGTGCATGCATGGATGGAGAATCTTCGTCCAACTCGACGGAGACTTTGAAGCTGCCCGCGCGATATTGGCGCAGACCCCGGAGGACTCGGCGGAGACTTCGAAGGCGAGGCTTCGGAGAGATCCTGGAGCTGGCTATGCATGCATGTAGAGTAGCTCGGTGCCATGCGCAGCTGCCCACGGAGGGCGCGAATGTCGCGGCCCACTTCATCTGTACGAAGTTCCCGGGCGAGGAGGTCCTTGTCCACGCGGGGTCCACGGTCGTGCGGAGACGAGCGACATCGACTGCCCGCGGAGGTTGGCAGATGCGAAGGCCACAAGCCGGAGGTTCACGGAAGCTTCAGAGGCTATGCACTCGACGACGCGGATAGTGGAACCACTCGCTCCGCCAGCTTCGCCGAATACAGGCACTCCTCCTGTGTCGGCTCCGGCAGTGATATGAGCGCTCGCCCGCTCGGGCGAGCACACACGGAGACCCTCAGCGACAAAAACAAAAGCGAGGGGCAGCGCTGAATTGGACGCCACCATGCCTTGGTATTCCAAGCGTGCATACATGGGGCTGGTGCATGCCTGGCGGATGTCGCGCCGAGGGTCGACTTCGCGCAGAGCCGAGGTCGCGTAGAGGGTCGATGCGGATGGTCGACGTCGCGCAGAGGTGCCCGCGGAGGCTTGATGGTATGGCGCGGAGGCAGGGGACCTCGCGGGGATGCACGGAGTCGGCTCGCGGAGACGACGCGACGCCGGAGGCTCGGCGAGGTCCCAGCTTACGGAGGCGAGGTCCTGCGCGAAGACGACGTGACGTCGGGCGCTCTATGGAGAGCGGAGGCTCGGCGAAGTCCCGGCTTACGGAGGTGAGGTCCTGCGTGGGGCGGAGCACACGGAGGCGACACGGGGCCGAGACCGGTCGAGAACGGTCACAGTGAAGGCTGTTGCTCCGTCGCGCCGCTCGCCGCCCACCTCGCAATCCCTCCGGTTGGAGACGCGCTCCTCGTGGACGCGCGTGGCGTCGCGGTGGGAGCACGTGAAGGCAGCGGAGAAGGTTTGACCATCCGCCGGGGTTGATCATCGGCGCAGCGCTCTCCTCCAATGTGACTTCGTAGAGGGATGCTCGCGGAGAGTCGACGTCGCGCGGAGACTCGGCGCGGACGCTCGATGCTAGGCTTCAGCCGCGCGGGGGCGAGTGAAGGCCGGAGCACGTCCTTGGCGACGCGGAGGCGAGCGGAGGCCGAAGCCCGTCCCCGCTGATGGATGATCTCGACGGCGCGTAGTGGTCCCAGAGGGGCCCAGGGGGCCGTAGAGGGCGGCCTCGTGCCCGATAATGAGCTGCAGCGGAAGCTCTCGCGTCGCCGAGAGCGATGATGCGCCGGACGAGGCCGCCGTAGGGAGAGAAGTTCCTCCTGCCGGGGCCTTGAGACGCGTACGTCATGCAGGTACTGCACTTTGCCCAGTTGAGGTCGCCCCCGGTGTCCGCCTCCGCCTACAGCTCCGTTGCCGGCGTGCCGATGCCCAAAGACATGGTGTAGTCGCCGGGCTCGTGCTGGCTCCCCCACCGGTGCCGAACGCCGTTTTGGAGGCGAGCATCGACAGGTGGTAGCGGGAGCGCCGCACGTCGCGCGGTGCTTGCTCATGCCGGTGCCTACCTTCTTGCGAACGCTACTGGAGAGCCGGCGTCCAATATCCTGATGGAGGTGGGCGCGATCGTGACCTTCTGCTTGCCGCGGACGTTGGCGTTCAGCAGATGCACGATGTGCTTCGGCGGCGCGGAGGCTGCCGCATCATACGTCCGTACTTGCGAAGGCCCGTCGTCATGCGAAGACTTGGCGCGGAGGCTCGGCGCGGAGGCCGATGCGTGCTGTGGAGTTTCGACGTGCGAAGACTGAGGCAGTGATGCCCGAGCACGCCTCCCCCCTCCACATTAACTTTAGATGCATGCATGCGGACTGAGTTTGGGATACCACCCAGAGGCCCCCTGCGCAGGCGAAGTCGAGCGCAGATGTGGAGATCATGATGGCATACCCTGCGGAGGCCGACGCTTCGCCTGAAGGGTCAGGCGCTATACGCGCGGACCCGGATGAAGGCCGGCACTTCACATGTGGAGTCTAACAAAGTGCATGCATTGCCCGATTGTCCGAGCGAAGGTCGAGGCGCTTGCTACCCATCTCCACGATCAAGACAGCGCTTCCCTGCATGACCATCCCAGCAGAGCGGAGATAATAGCGACACAAAAATGGGCGACGCGATCAGATCTATTCGGTACTGCATCTACAAAACCGGGCGAAGTATACAGACAAAGCTCATACACCTCTGCAGTCAGGATGGTTAAATTTTTAGTGAGCAAAAACCACTTATCTGTCGCTGATGATCGGCTTCCAGCTCCTTAAGCGACTTTTCATCCAGTCCCCACGAACGGCGCCATCTGTTGTAGTTACGGGCTAAACAGGAAAAGAGGGGGACTAGTAGAGGAGGAAGAGGAGAGCCAAGCCTGTGGGAGTATTGGTGAGAATTAGAGGATATCCCCCCTTTGCCCCTCCTGGGGGTTTATATATATGAGTGGGGTAGAATGGGAAATCCCCATTCTACCCCTTAGTATTTACCAAGGATGAGGGTACATTGGTATATTTACACTGGTATATTCCTCTACACTATTGGGCCTATTACATGTTGGACTAGTTGCACGGCCCAGTCACGGGGGGTTGGGCCACCCCTACAACAGGTGCATATCTCCTTACCTCGAAGGCTAGCCCTTAGTGAGTTGAGAACTCCTTGTGAGGTCACAGTAAAGAAGAGTTGAGCATCCAACACTTTGGTGCACACCCACTCGCACCATAGGCGACCCCTCTGAGAGTCAGCTCATAGGTGCTTTGGTACACGTCTCCTCGCCTCGCAGGTAACTCATCAGTCCATAATACTTCATGTCCCAGCACACTCCTAGTCATCAGGTTAGTTTGCCTAGCAAGGAGAAAAACTCTGTGATAGCTTTGCCTTCGTATGATATACCGACATGCAGGACATTCCCTCGACCAAGCTCAGCTTGATTTATCAGCATCCTCTTAGTTATGCACACCCATTGGATTGATTGCTTTACATTAGCAAGTGCCAACATGTCACCCTAGCGTGGTGTGATAAGCCTCGAGGGCCATCCCTTGGCAAAGTGTAGGTTTGCATCGGACACTCCTTGCTTCATAGGCCATACCCCCATGAGTCGAGCACATGGCACTCTTCTAAGCTTCTGATGTTGTGCTTTTCTAGGTTGAGCAGACAATGGCCTAACGTGTATCCCCTCACCGCAAGGGTCGAGCCTCATTAGGATAGTCTCGGGTATGCTCACCGACCTCAGACATCTCAGGGTGTTGGCATGCATCAATCGATCACGTCTCGATATGTCGCCCAACTCAGCATTGCCAATCGATCTCATGCATAGGGATGCATACATCCCAGTCGACTTCATGCACCTTAAAGCCCCATCACACCTCAAACTAGCAGAACACCCACACGCATCTTGATAAGTTCGCACGATGACCTGATAGCCCAAGGACTCTACGCGTCTTGAACTAACAAGCCAGGTGGTTATTTCTTGCATTCACATAGGTCGATATTTTACATCCCTGATTCCTACCATTCCTTGGTGGCCATGCCTAGGTGAGTAGAGCTGGGTACCCTCGTGTGAACCATCACTTATCAAATGCATGGATCGAGAACTCACTTCACAAGGTACTTCTTTGGGTTAAGTCCAGCCCTGTGCCTCTGTGTAACTTCAATGTCTAGGCAGTCAACGCTTGACTCCACAGCTTTTCACAACCCCATATCCTCTTGTGTGACAGTGAACTCCCCAGTGCGACCTAAGCTTGGCCAAGTGGAGCGGCGACCCTTTAATGAACACCAAGGGAACCCAACTCAAAGGCGCAAGCATGACCCATTGTCTAAACTTCACATGAGAACTATGGTATGTTAATGTGTTGTCTGAATGCATTATGGGCTAACAGTAGAATAATTGACCTAAGGCCATGCGTTGACCCCTTTTGCAAGTCGATGCACCGACCCAGGCGGGTGACTGACGACCACCTAGATCGGCGAGGGGATACTATTGAGGGAAGGTCTCCACACTACCTTGGGCCAACGAAAACTTTGACATGGCGTCACACATAAGGGAATCTACGCCAGGCGAGACCCACGGACCAACCCCCAACAAAGTCCAGAGTTTGCCCCAGACAAGGTTTGCACCACCCTGAACGGGGTCCAGGAAACCAAGATGGAGCCTGAAGACCGACCTTGGCTAAGATCCAGAGTTCATCCTAGATGAACTTTAGAGGCCAACCTCGGACGAGGTCTGGGGGACGACCCAAGATGAAGTCCAGAGGCCACCCCAGAAGAGGTCTAGATGTCGACCCTGGAGGCCAATCCCTAGCAAGGTCCGCAGGTTTACCCCGGGCGGAGTCCGCAATCCAACCTCAGCAAAGTCCACGAGCCAACGTCGGCAAAGTCTATGAGCCAACCTTAGCAAGGGTTCGGAGCTAACCTCGGACCTGACCCTCGGGGTCTCTCAGACATGGTGGGACCCGCATAGTGCAAAGGACGAAGATAACCTTAGGAGTAAGCTAGGCCCCGAGGGAAAACTTGTAACATCACTTGTCTTCCCCTCCCACTCTATAAATAAGACCCGTTGTAAGTGAAGAGGAGGAGGCTATTTGTAACTCTAGACACTCATATTGAATACACTTGGTCATTCTTGTGCTTCTCCTTAACTCCCTCCACATCCTCGGCAAACTCTGCATCCGACCAAGAGTGCTTCTAAGTTTACTATCTAGTCTTGTATCGACGACAAGAATTATGAATTTTTTAATGTTTACTCAAATTTGCCATTATTTCTATAGTTGTCACTTGTTAGTAATGAATGAAGATATACCATGAAGATATACCAGTTCATTAGACCTAACATTTAATCATTTATATACTTGAAAGTACAATATGACAGGAAACATCATTTTAACTTATTGTCTGTACAAACTGAAGAATATCATACTGGTTAGTGCTCCCTAAAGCTATTTCTAGTTAATGTTGCTTCCATTTAGTTTATGATTCAGCCTCATGATAATTAATCATGCATGTTTAGATGGAAATTTCTTAGTCAAGGCCACACGCTATTATAATCCTGCCCATGGTGCCTTCACATAATCTAATCATATTGATGTAGGGATGCCCACAATGTATGTCAAATCTAGAATCTAGGCCACCATTTGTGTAATGTTGTTTCTATAAAAACTGTAGACATGATAATTCATCTAAATAAGTTGATGGGTTATTTGCAACAGTTCGGTGTTGGGTGGTTCATCGGGATTAGATATTATGCCCTTTTGGAGATGGTAAGTGTTGAAAATATGCCCTAGAGGTAATTATAGAGATGATTATATTTCATGATGTTAATGATTTATTGGATAATATGTTATCTTGTTCCTTGAATAATATCATCAATATTTATTAACAAGTATATGACTTGATTGTGAAACTCTATATTTCTACGATGATTATTCATAAACGATCCCCAGTCGAAAATATATGAGGACACATATGAATAGACTAACATATGTATTGGCTGATGACCATATTTCATGGGTCATAGATATAGAGATATCAAACCAATAATATGGACACATGTTAGCAAACATGGGGTTGGATTGACCCACCATGAGAAACTATGTGAATATTGCATTCTTACATGCCATCAGTTGGTCTCATTTATAATGCGTATGCTATGTCCTAAGACTTGAGGTCATCGCACATACTCGAGATGCATAATGGCTAACTTAGGTGTTGCCAAATATTACTCCGTAACTAGGTAGTCATAAAGATAACTTTCGGGTTTTGTCGTGATGCATGCATCGAGGCATGGTCAATCAAGATAGGATTTGCCCCTCCATGCAATAGGAGAGATATCTCTAGGCCTCTTGAGTGATTAGATTCTAGAAATGTATGGCCATGCTACTCGTGGTTAAAGAGTTAACCGTAGTCAGGGAATTCGAGTCATATAATTGAGAAAGAGTGGTCGAGCTAACCAACAAGGATAGCACGTACTCGCCTTGAGCTTGACTGATATCGTGAGGCAAAGGGAAATGCATATGTGCTTTGTTGAGGTTCGTCCGATATGATCTTTACGTATACTTGGGAGTCGCTACCGATTAGTGGACGAGCAGGAGTACTCAGAACATGTCTAAGTGTGCGTGAACCTATAGGGTCACATGCTTAAAGGGCTAGGATATAATTCAGATGGTAATCTAAATTTATGTAGGCCATGAGTTCCTAATGGGCCTCAAGTTCAAGGCCCATCATGGATGCCTATATGTAGAGGGGCAGTGGCATAGGTTTTTTTGAGAGAGAGAATTCGAAATTTCTGAAACCCTAGTCGCCACACCTTCCTCATCTAATACCACACAGTTGGTGCTAGCACTTGAGTGCGTGGTGTTCCTGCCCCATACGTGTGGATACCTTGGAGGTGTTGATGTGAAGCTTCAGCACTAGGACGATCTGCAACTTGTAATGTCCAGAAGGAACTGGATGAGGAGACGTGTGACTTGTACAACTACTAATGCACCAACACGCTACATTGACTCTACTTTCGCTATGAGTCTGCATGTCTAGTGATAATCCTGTGATCTATTACTAGCGTAGGTTCCTTGTTTATGCGGTAGATTTTTGAAATTGTGCTAGCGTAGCCTACCCGTGGTTCAATAGTAAGCATGCTTGATTTCTTGGTAGTCATATACCTGACCATCACTTGGTGAATGTTTGGCACTTTTGGCATATTTTCAACCCATATTTGCAAAAACAGCTGTGTGCACATGGAATTGGCAGAAATATCACTTCCGCTGCCTGGTCACCGGGCGACTGGGCCTTGCAGCCGACACCTGTCCACCAGAGCCCAGCCATTGAGTGGCCGCCTGCCTGTTGCTAGGCCACTAAGCGGTGCCCTCCTTGCCACCTCACCACCGGATGACACGTGATTAAGCTGGCTAATTATCCGACTTAATCACCTTCTGAGTTAGAATTTTTTATTACTGATTGTTTGAAATTTTAAATATAGCAAATGAATTTCAAAAATTACAAAATTTTATATGTAGCTTTCAGACACAAACAAACTTCATTGTATAATTTTTTTTGATAATTGTATCACTATGAATGTTGCTCAAAAAGTCATACGATTATGATAATTTTAGGATTTCTTATATATAGCAAATGAGCTCCAAAAATTACAAAATTTTATGTGTAGCCTCCCGACATAATCGACCTAATTGTTGAATGTTTTTGGAAATTTGATGTGCTACGAATTTTTCATGTTATTTCATGTTAATTTAATAGTAATTAGCAATGTGCGATGCTCATGTAATAAGCGATTGAAATCGCCTGCCGCACGGCCACCATGTGGTAGGCATCTTTTGTAGTGCATGACCTCTGTCTTTCACACATATGTTGGCCTGTTGCTGCTATATTTCCTTTCCCATTACCTCCTTTGCACAATTGTCACTCTGTCCGTGCCGTCCCCCTGGCGTGCTCCCACGTCCACACATATGTCATTATGTCCATCTTGTCTTTCCTCGCCCGCTCACTCGTCTACACATTTATCATTATTACCATGCCGTCCCCCTTGCCCGAAGTGCTGAGCGTCAACAAGGAGTCGTTAATTTGCAGGGTGAGCACGTTGGGTTCCCTTTTTGTTCGGCCATAAATATGAACCTCTCACAGTTGGTCATCGCTCATCTCAGTCGCTCATCGCAAAAGCTCATTCTCATAGTCAACACTCAAAATTAAGGGTTCATAGCTCATTATTTTGAGAAGGTAGTGCACATTTGTGGAGGACGTGACAATGCTGAGTGCTTCTCAGGAAAGACAGGTAAATTTTTGTCGCATGCTTTCAACGTTATTCCCATAGTCCTACTTAATTAGTATTATTTAGTTGATCGTAATTAATGTAATTCATATTATAAAGTAATTAGGTCATAGTAATTTAGCCACAGTTTTTACTATTTTTCTGTATGTACGGCACCCATAATTTGTTATTGCATGGTAGTATGTAATTAAGCAATTGTAATTACTGTAGTGGCAATTAGTTAGGGTTAAGTAATGAATTAGTGCTAAGTAAATAAATGGTAAGGATAACAGTAATGAATCACTCATAATTAATTTTCAGATGGGTAATCAAACTATCGCTAATAATGAATTATTCGTATGTAGTTGCACACATGTAATCACTAACTTGCATGCTGTTTATCATCATTTTTTGTTGCAATGCTTACTGTGGATCTGGTTGTTGTGGCTTCCGGTTGTCGCAGACATAGAATACTTGACAATATTCTATGGCGATGGTCTTGTATAGGCAGGACCCGATGGGTTAGACCTATCAACATGCCAATACAAGTTCTCCGGGCTGAGGGGCTCGTCGTCATGAATATTCACAAGCTTCAAAGCTGCATCCAGAGGGAGTTCGTCATGGAGGCAATGGTGATAAAACTTGCGATCGAGGGGATCACCTGCATGAATGGCGTGTGGGAGATTGTGAAGGGAATGGCACCATAGCATGGAGGCGGTACATGCAAATTGTCTCCAAGTCTGAGGTGGCCATTTACGGGAGGCTGATGGTGTTCCTGAGTTTCGTGCACCAGGTGTCAAAAAACGGTGATGAGCACAACCTCTCGACACCCAAGGAACCACAGGTAGAGCATCAAGACGATACCACTGGATGTGTTGTATGGGAGGGAAGACTCGTCCCTGATTTCATGTGGAATGACAGGGCTGGCATGTGGTGGTCAGCTCGCATTGACTGCCACGGTATCTACCAAACTAGGCACTCAGGTTGGAGCATGATGAGGACACCAACCCATGCTCCAATGATACCAACAATGACGCACAGTAGACGGCTGGTCCACCTGGGGGAATTGTATCATCAAAGGTGCCATATGTGTCCTCGAGACTCGATGATACTGTAGTGCATTCCCTCATATTGCCACAAGAACAAGGGTCCCAGTGGGGGTTTGAAGCTGACACCCTCCTAGTTGGGCAGCACTTCCCTAGCAAGGTGGCTGTGCAACAAGCTATTGCAGGTACTTCTTGTCTATCAGCCACATGTACTGAGTGCACCAGTCCAACCTAACCAATTACGCAGTGAAGTGCATAGTGGAAAGCTGCCTTGGAAATATCAGTTCTCAATGAGCCAAAATTTTTGGCTCGGTCTTCTCGATCAAGGCGATGATCGACCACACTTGCGTGCTCAGCGAGCCCCTACACCATCATTGGAATGTGACTTCTGCATATGTGGCAAGCATCATCAGCCACCTAGTTGTGGCAGACGTGTCTGTCTCCCCAAAGATGCTCATGTCAAAAGTCACTAATGTGGTTGGCATTCCAGTTAGCTACAGTAAGGTTCAACGAGGCAAGCAGAAGGTCATCGAGTCTATGTGTGAGACGTACAAAGAGGTGTACAAACTTGTTCCAAGATTGCTAAACCAGATAGCCGAATCAAACCTTGGCACATACATAAACAAGATTGAGTGTCCAGATGGTGACAAAGGGCCCAACTGCTTCATCTTGGACCAATTATTTGGGCTTTTGCCCTGGCCATTGAGGGCTTCAAGTTTTGTCACCTTGTGCTAACGATGGATGACACTTTCCTCACAGCATGGTACAAGGGGACTATTCTCACTGTGGTGGCGGCAAATGTGAATGACTAGCTTCTTACAGTGGCATTTGCCATTGTAGAGAGCAAGAATACATCCAGTTGGCTTTGATTCCTGGCGAACATGAAGTGAGAGGTGGTTGGCAACTGACCCAATGTTTGCGGCATCATGGACCGCAATGCTGGGTTGATGGCCATGCTAAACACCATGTAGCATAGGACCGAACCCCCTCAGAAGTGGAATGACATGCGAACCCAGTGGTGCATGAGGCATCTTGCATCTAACTTGTTCCCACAGTTCCGCAACCAGGAAGTTTTGAAGATGTTCAAGGTATTGTGTCTGCAAAACTAGAGACAGAAGTTCGAGTCCATCTCAGAGCTAGAAAGGCGAACTACAAAGGGAGAGCAACCCTGCGGTGCCATAAATTTCTTGGAGTGGATTGCCATCAGCATGCTCCTAGGTTAGAGAAATGGTCCCTTCTCTACGACACGGATGGTTTGAGGTATGTGATTATGATAACCAACATGTCCGAGGTTTACAACAGTGTCCTCAAAGACAAGCGGTGCCTCCCCATCACCACGATCGTGGAAGAGACATGGACTCGCACTATCGGTTATTTTGTCAATAGAGCCACTGCAGCCAGGCAACAAATAAACAAAGGCAAGAAGTGGTCTGAGAACATGTAGAGGCACATGGACCAGAAGATGGAGAAGGCCTGAATGCATGACATCCAGGTGATCGATGGCCTCCGAAGGAAGTATGAGATCAGGGTTCAGCAAAAATATGTGAATAGTCATGCCAGGGCTGAAATGAAACAAGCACGCACCCTAGGTGATATGGCAACATGCACCTGCAACAAGCCGAAGCTCCTGCACAAGCCATGCTTGCATGTATACAAGGCATGTGCACAAACGAGGCAAATATCCAAGCCACACATCTCTCAATACTACGACGTGCAACACCTTTTTAGTACACGGAGTGTAGAGTTTCACTCGTATGGCTTGGAGTTAAACTACAGGGATCTTTGGCCAGATAGTATGCAATGAGTCCCCGACAAGCACTTACAATAACTGCGAAGGGACATATCTTGCAACATATGCAAAAAATTTCAACATATGCAATACAAGTACTTAGATCTCAAAAATTGGGGAGGGGATATAGTTTCTTGTCGAAACTCACATGAAAATTATAGATCTCGTTCGTATGTACAGATATACTTGCTACACTGGCATGGAAGTTTAAATAAAAATTAATCAAAGATATTATAATCTCTACAATATTTTGAAAATACGTATGCGATAATTTTAGGGGACACCCGCAACAAAATAAATTGGAGAAGACACACTACATTTAATGATAGTGCAACAAAAAATCATCAATTTACTGTGTCAATTGCAAAGGTTGTTGCTGATTGTTGAACACGTGAAATCAAAATGTTGTAACAAAAACTAAAACAACTAATAAACAAATCCACAACAAATTTGAGATTTCCCCAACAAACCAGAACCACAACATTATAGAGAAGGAAATGCAACATTCAGAAAAAAACTCATGCAACAACTCAGCTTAACTGTTGCAACAATCGATACGAGCTCGAATGAGGAGGAGAAGGAGGCCATCTCACAACATTGCCTCATCGCCAACAGGCCTAGATTTGGCTATGGTATGGGTGTAAGTGGGTGCGGGCTATCCGCTAGCCAACAAAGCCCACGCTGAATAACACATTAAGTGGCATCCACGGCCGAGTTACTAAGGCGGACACGGGAGGCCCATGAAGTTTTGTGGCCACACACTAATCCCACATAACCCACTACCCTCCTCGGATGCTAGGTTCATGTCGTTCCATGTGAGCCACCAAGGTATGTGTTGTTCCATGCTAGGCACCACCCCACGTCACAGAAGACCAGCAGCACCCGCACATTGCCTGCCAGGTCTCAGCCCCCGCCAACACCACCCAGAGGAGCGAGAGAGCCAGGGCAAGGTGGGTCAACGCCCACCACGGTGGTGGAGGTGATGACTACATCGCGATGGTATGAGACAGGGAGGGCTAGTCCAGCAATTGCTTCAATTTCTTGTAACCTCTCCCTACAAAATGGTACATGCACTAGTGGAGCTAGCAACATACACATGGTAGAGTTGAACATGACGTTGGCAAAGTCCACCACCAAGTAATCTGTGTCCCCCAGTCCCGGTGGTGAACACATTCACCTGCGTATTGCTTCCCTCGCCAACACCTTGGAGGCTGTCCAGCATCCAGCTGATGCTAAGGTGGATGGACATGGACAACTACAGTCGCAGGCAGCTGCTTGGTGGACGCCATGACAAGGTCTGGAGTGAGGACGACGTCGGTTGTCTGGTCGGAGAGTTAGTCACCTAGTAGGTGACCTAGTACGTGAATGGGTCCAAACGTTGCACCTTCTTGGCCTCACACCTATATTAGTTTGTGTGAGTGCACCGATAGTAGCTCCTCTCCGTCTCTACATGGAAATATTACAAATGTGGTAGCAAAATTGCGGGTGCTGCATGTCCCACATAAATGCTTATGGGCAGCCACCATTGCTTGTATAAACGTATGCGGCTGGTGTGGGCATGCGGTGGGCTGTTGTAATACGTCCCGCTTACATCCTGAGCTATGGACAAGTCCAGCCTCCACCACCACCTCCTTCCCTAATCTTGGGAGGCCCCACCACCCCATCCACATTGCTCCACCGCCACCTCTTGGGAGGAGCCTGAGGGGGAGGAGCTAGTTGACTACAGAGCTGCTCATAGAGGCCACAATCAATGATAGCAGAGCTTGGGCATGGAGCTTGCATGGACCGTGGCTGGTGGCAGAGCAAGATGGAGTCGCAGGGGCATGGGGGAAGAAGCAAGTGGAGCAGCGCAGGGACGGGAGCTAGGATTCACCTAGGACGTGAGGTGACGGTGGTTGTTGGCGTAGACGAAGCCATCTTTGCTCCATCTTGTGGTGTTGGGTGAGATCGATGTGTGCTCTGCAGTTGGGATGGGCCATGCAAGTGAGTGGAGTGGGCTAGCGTCCGAACTCATCGGACGACAGAGCCATAGTAATTCCCATTTTATTAAGATTAGGGATTGACTTGTGGGCTAGGTGCATGCGGAAATTATAAATTGTGTTGTATTTATTGTGTGGGACATTTCTTAGAGACAGTCTATTGTAGATGTTGTCTCTAACATTGTCTCTAGATGATACTGAGGGTACTATAGACAACAATTATCAATACTACTGTACATGCTCTCACATTCAAGGGTGATGGCAGGTTTTCCAGCGTTATCTCCCAGTTGAAAATTTTTGGGTGACCGTTGGTTCACGCCCCCCATGAGCATCCGTATCTTTCGATGTCTTGTTTGCTTTCCCATCCTTTTCCACTCATGCCTTTCATTTACCTCCTCCTGTCCTTTTCTTCATCCAATCACCTTCACTGATGGAGAAGCCATGTCACCGTCAGCACCGCCCGCCTTTCCTCCTCCTTCCACCATCACCGCCATTGAATCGTACCACCAAAAGTCTAGTTGCCAATTCATTCAAAAAAAAAAAGAAAAACTCTAGTTGCCTAACCTGGCACCAGGCAAAATTGACATGACTTATCGTCAAAACCGGCAAGGGAGGTTGTAATAGCCGTTGCCGACCTCACATAGGAGTACATATACACCAACTAAAAGTTAACATTTCCCCCAAAATACCAATTGAGAATTCTTAAATTTAAGTGTACTTTTTAAAAAATCCAATTAAAAGTTTTAAGTTGCAATTGAAAGTTCAAAAATTTGAAAGCTTGAAAATCAAGTGGGTGCCAGCGTCCACTATCTTGGTTAGCAGCGAACGCCCGCCAAAACAATGTCAGTATGTTCCCTCACTATTCTTTGCAAGTTCTCTCCAAGAAAGATATTTTTCGGGAGAGGTTACATAACAATCGAATAAGCTTTCCTCCAAATCATTTGAATTCCTAGCGGTCCAATCAAGATTCCTCCCCATTCAGATTTTGACGCGTGTCCTAACCCTAACAACAACCACCCTTACCATCCAACCCACGATGCCTCTCCATGCCGCCATCATGTAGATCATCCCGAATGCTCTCTTCTCACGAATGCAAGGGTCACCTCCACCAAAATCGAAAGATCAGCCGATGGGGTCCCGATCTTCCGATAGGATGATAACTTCGATTTTGGTGCAGGTGACCCTTGCGAACCGACTACAACCGTACGACGTCGCTCGCGTCTTAGCAATCACTGAACCACACTCCATGTTGTTATCAATCGTGCCAAGAACGCGGTTGACCTGACCGCGAAGGTCTATTCTTGCATGCAACCGAAGAACATGCAAGAACAAGATAACAAGCAATCTGAAATTGTAAATGTTTATATTGAGTTCAAAAGGTGAGATTCCGAAGGCTGTTTTGACAGGTGGTCATCCGACACAACTGAAGAACAGAAGTTTGCACAAGAGCTAAACCTAAATTCAATGAAATCCAAAGAGTTCAAAGGGGGTAGAGGGTGAATATATGAGTTGGATAAGAGAGAGGGGTGGCCAAGGTCATCCTAGGGTTGGACACCCACCCTAAGAATAATTACAAAGCCCTGGGCCCAATTGGAGGTGGCGCATCACCTTTAGACTCGGATTCAGAAATAGTCCTGACTTGTTTTGGTGATATCTTTCCATACAGAACGAATTTTGAGGTGAGACCAATCCATTGAAAAGAGGATAAGATAAGCTTTCCATCAAGTACTCACCCATTCCAAACGGACTTCGGATGCGAATTCTATGCATGTTGGAAGTCGGTCCTATCAGGCTGAATCAGCGTTGGATTATTTTGACGATTGCGACGCGACCAAAAGGTTTCTGAAGCTAGGCCTCTTCCATTGGATAGGCCTTGGAATAAGCTTTCTAACAAGCACAAGAACAACTAAATCGGACTTTGTGAAAGTTATGGCCATTTTATTACAGGCCTGTCGGCTGTCCCGAACCGAATCCGAATTGAATTCTGAGTTGATTCCGAGTTTGATTTCGGTTAGGCTTGAGGAAATTCCGAATTGGGCTTGGAATCTCATCCAAAATATGGGCTTTAAGTTCTTGGACCTCTCCCCTTTTGCTCTCCCACTGCATGGCTTCTCCTTGGTTTTATTCTTCCTTGTTTTCCTCCATTGATTTGGCCCCGGCCTCCTTCTTCCCCTCGGTTCAAAAGTCTTCCATTTGTCAAACATAAGAATGTACAAAGTAATGACATGAGGTAGTACTCCATTCTTATTAATAACATTAGTAGGAATAGATAGAAACGAATTCACCTTTTGCTCAATCTTGATATTGGGTGCTATGATTGTATACGTTTGTGGCATGGTCACATCATCCTTTCCTTCTTGACAGAAAACCGTCCTCAATTTTAACATATATGTAGCCTCACGTATTGCATGATCTTGATCATAAATCTCGGTACATGATAACAAACGCAACAAACCCTCATTATGTAATATCATAAGTTCTTTATCAAACAAAGTAAAATCTCCTTGAAACGAGCTCACCTGATAATTTAAGTGATGCGTAGGAGCTCTTGTAATTGGAACAACAAACATAGCAAATATGGTTGTATCCATAGGGTACATGTTCTTATCACCTACCGCTCTCCTCGCCCATGGCCGGTGGTGTCACGGCCGCCTTGCCGCCCACTGTCAATCCTCCACCTCCCCTCCCTCTATAGCTGGGCTCTGGTGAACCTAGAACCCTAAATCGATGAACTCGAGCCCTAAACCCTCCGATAAAGCTGGAGAAGATGAGGACCTTGCCGGCCGGAGCACGAATCTTCCAGTTGATCCAATGGTATGAAATTCGAGTGAAACCCCCAAAAAAATTTAGTCGGGTGTTGTATAACAATTTCATTTTTTTTTGGAGGGCAGGAAAGATTTGTTTACATACTGAGGGTGTAGGTAGGTGCATAAACAAATTTTTTTGAGATGCTCGATACGAGACGACGAAAACAATGGGATTTATTGTTTGTTATATTTTCGTTGAACATTTAGCAACACTCAAGCAGTCGACCAACAAATATGAGTAGCAATGTGAGTGTATCTGTCTGTGGAAACATACATGTATACCAGTCACAACTCGGAACAGACTAACAGAGAACCACTTGGGTACAATACACCAACGCACACACGAAGGATCGATGCAAGTGACGCAAGCTTACAAGTCTGATCGCTTTCTTATTCTCATGCCACGAACACAAGGCCTTGATCAGATCACCGCCGCATTCGCCTCTCCACCGTCAGTAGAGCCGTCCGGCCCACCATCGCCGGCGGTGAGCACGGCGCTCTTGATCACTTCCTTGCTGTAGCCGGTCTTCACGTCCCAGAAGTGGCTCCACAGCATGATCCCGCCGTAGTTGCTCGACCTCTGCACGATCGGCAGCACCTTCGATTTCAGCGTCTTCGGGGGGATGTACCCATTGCCTGCCGCCTGCCGCGCCGCCTGGAGGCCGAGGTAGATGGAGCTCCGCGGCAGGCTGCTCGCCCACGTGTTCCAAGCGCGCGTGAACGCCTCCACGTTGTTCGCCCGGTAGTTGCAAACTGGGTTGTTGTAGAACTGGACGTGCACGCGGTCGAAGAGCCCCGTCTGGAGCGCCTGCCCCAGCAGCCGGTCAGGGAACGGGCACTGCGGCGCCGCCGTGATCCACACCTTCTTCTTGCCCTGCTTGCTGTAGTCCGACAAGAACCTCGCGAGCTCGTCGTAGTGGGCGGAGCTCCCGAGCTCGATGTTGAAGTCCACGCCATCGAGCACGGCGTTGCCGAACGGCCGGGAAGGGGAGCTCCCGCCGAGGTAAAAGTCCCAGAGGTGGTCGGCCACCGCCTTGGCGTCGGTCTTGGACGCGAGTGAGTACTTGCCGATGCCGCCGCCGATGGAAAGCAGGACGAGGATGTTCTTGGACTGGCAGAATTTGACGTCGGCGCCGACGCCGCTCCGGGGGTGACCGGCGAGGTTGAGGTTGTACTTGCCGCCGCCGAAGCCGTTGAGGAAGGAGATGATGACGGTGGAGTAGAGTTTACTGCTGCAGGCCGCGCGGAGGGTGCCCTCATTGCCGTTCTGGCCCCACTACACCACAATGTTGCCGGTCTTCGCAGCCACAGTGCCGCCGAGGGAAGAGAGAAGCAACACCGCAACCGCAACGACGGCGACGGCAACGCGGAATGTGCAACGGTCGAAAGACATGTTGTCTATGGTGCCGGAATATTCGTCTTGATTGAAACGATGTGTGTGCGCGCGCGCTCAATGCAGTGCGTGGTGTGTTCTGTCCTTGAGCTGATACTTTTATAGTGGAGTAGGATGAGCAGTCAGTTTCCCCTTGAGCGAAGCAAGAGAACAATAATTATAGGAGATAAGGTGGAATTGAACAATGGTTAGAGGACATAAGGTAGAATTATGACAAAATCAATAGGAAAGGCTTGAGAAGTTTCATAGCTAGAGCTGCAAGGAACATCGCGTGGATAGGAAAATTGCAAGTATGCAAGTGTTAATGTCAGTGGCACCAGTTTTGGTGCATAGATAAAGTCAACGACTGAATGCCTTTCTTATGTGACAACAGTACGGTTGCTGCTAGTTTATGCCTGTCCTCCGGAGACACGCTGCAATTCTTCGGTTGAGACAAAGTAAACGACTGAATGCCTTTCTTAATTACAAGCCTGTGATCAGCAAATAGTGGTTCGCAGCATCTTCACTGCACGCATCTTCGGTAATTCTTTTTAAGAAAAAAAAATTCTGTGATCTTATCTATTTGTTTGGATCTTCCCCTTTAGATTGGGAAGAAACTCGAACTAAAATCCCCACCAATCCGTTGAGATTAGTTCTAATCCCTTATTTTATTATCGGATAGTAATGAACTTATATACTATTTGTTAGGTCCCTTAGGATCTACTAGGTCTAGATCTAAAGGAAGTTCTTGTTCAGATTCGAGAGAGAAGAGGAGAGGGAGAGAGGATTAGGGTTAGGGGTACCGACCGTCCGATGCATTGGAGGAGGAGCTGGCCATCGCTGCTTCGTCGGTGAAGTCTGCGCACGGGCAGCGACGGTCGGGGAAGAGGAGGGCGGTGGCGGCGGCGTAGATCCGGTGAAGGCGACGGCGATCTGTAGGGAGATAGAGGTGGTGGTGGTAGTTCCCGTCGCTGGAGCGCCCCCTTTCAGATCGGGTCTAGGGTTGTTGGTGGGGATTGTGGCGGCACGGCCAACCTCGGTGTGCGTGCCGCCCCGGCCCCCACCTCTATTTATTGTGGCGCTGGCGACAGGGGCCCACCAGCCAATAGGGCTGGGCGCCCCCGATCAGGGCGCGTACAAGGGGGCCATTTGGCCGTTGGGCCAAATGGTTGAGATCACTCTAACATTCTCCCCCTTGATCTCAATCTATGCTTTATCTTTAATTACTTTTGACTTTACTCATTCCATCACAGATTAGTGCATAGAACATGTCTCATCGTCACGGTCAATCGCCGATAGATTCAACAGCTACAATACACCTCTCTGTTCTGAAAAAGTTATTTTAATCTTTTTGGGCCATCTTTTAGTCCAGGAATCATAGGCTTTCCCTTAAACCCATGCCGGCTACATGTTCTCTGAACACGTTGGGTGGTAAGCCTTTAGTAAGCGGATCCGCTAACATCTTTGCGATACTTATATGCTCAAGACTTATAATTTGATCCCGAACTTTGTCTTTCACAACATAGTACTTTATGTCAATGTGTTTGGCAGCACCACTTGACTTATTGTTGTGGGCATACATTACTGCGGGTTCATTATCGCAGTACAACTTAAGTGGTCTATTGATGTCGTCAACCACTTTTAAACCGGGTATGAACTTCTTTAGCCAGTTCACCTGCCCCGTAGCCTCATAACATGCTACAAACTCGGCGTACATTGTGGACGATGTGGTGACGGTTTGCTTTGAGCTTTTCCACGATATAGCTCCTCCAGCGAGAGTGAACACATATCCGGATGTCGACTTTCTATCATCTCCTGCATAATCAGAATCTGTATACCCCACTATATGGAGTGAATCTGATCTTCTGTATGTCATCATGAGGCCTTTTGTTCCTTGCAAATAACGCAAGACTTTCTTTACCAATTTCCAATGTTCTATTCCAGGATTGCTCTGGAATCTACCAAGTAACCCGGTAACAAACGCTAAGTCAGGGCGCGTACACACTTGAGCATACTGCAAGCTTCCGACAGCTGAAGCATATGGAACCGATTTCATTTGTTCGAGCTCGTACTGGTTCCTGGGGCATTGAAAATCCCCATATCTGTCGCCCTTGACTATAGGTGCAGGTGAAGGACTACATTTATGCATACCAAATTTCTTTAAGACTTTCTCTATGTATGCCTTTTGTGACAGTCCCAATGTCCCTTTGTTTCTATCTCGGTGAATTTCGATCCCTAGAACGAACGAAGCTTCACCAAGATCTTTCATATCAAAGTTTGAGGACAAAAACTTCTTTGTCTCCAGTAGCAGACTGACATCACTACTAGCCAGTAGGATATCATCCACATACAGGATTAGGAAGATAAACTTCCCATCTTTAAACTTTGCATAAACACAGTTGTCCTCTACATTCTCTTTAAACCCAAATTTTCTTATTGTACTGTCAAACTTCAAGTACCACTGTCTTGAAGCTTGCTTTAACCCATAAATCGATTTCTTTAGGCGGCATCCCATTCTTTCATTTCCTTCCACGACAAAACCTTTCGGTTGTGCCATGTAAACGTTTTCCTCCAAATCCCCATTAAGAAACGCCGTCTTTACATCCATCTGATGTAACTCTAAATCATAATATGCTACTAATGCCATTATGATTCTGAAGGAATCTTTACATGAGACTGGAGAAAAGGTCTCATTGTAATCAATCCCTTCTCTTTGCGTAAAGCCTTTTGCCACAAGTCGCGCTTTGTATCTTTCAACATTCCCTTGGGAGTCAAGCTTTGTCTTGTAGACCCATTTACAGCCTACTGTTTTGGCTCCTTTAGGAATAATTTCCAAGTCCCAGACTTTATTAGCCTTCATGGACCTCATTTCCTCTTCCATGGCCTCAAGCCATTTTGAAGAATTTTCGCTTCTCATGGCTTCTTCAAATGAGGTGGGATCATCCTCCATTTGAAATTCCTCTGTATGATAAATCTGATAATCATCAGAAATAGCTGATCTTCTTACTCTTTGAGACCTCCTCGGGGCCTCCTCATTTGGTACATCTTCTGTTTGAGGCTGTTGTTGCTCCCCCTCATCTGTGGCAATGGGTTCTATAGGATCCTGAAGAACAGGTTCCTCATTCTGATTCGTTGTTGCCACATGAGGAACAATAACAGGTGCTGGTACCACAGTGTCTTGCACCGTCGGTGCAGCGACAGCAGGTAGTGTGAAGAATGACTCTTGAATCATCGGAGTGGGCGCATATACCCGCTTCTCTTCAAGGTCAATCTCTCGAGCTACCATGCTTCCCCTCATCATTTCATCCTCTAAGAAGACAGCGTGTCTCGTTTCTACAAACTTTGTATATCTGTCTGGACAGTAGAAACGAAAACCTTTTGACTTTTCAGGGTAGCCAATGAAATGGCAACTTACTGTTTTGGGATCAAGCTTCCCAAGGTTTGGGTTAAATACTTTAGCCTCAGCAGGACTCCCCCACACACGTAAGTGGTTTAGTGAGGGAACTCTTCCTGTCCACAACTCGTACAGTGTTTTGGGCACCGACATACTAGACACTCTGTTGAGAATATGAATGGCGGTTTTCAACGCCTCCATCCATAAACTCAATGGCAGTGTGGAATAGCTCATCATACTTCGCACCATATTCATCAGGGTACGGTTGCGTCTTTCAGCTACTCCATTTTGCTGAGATTCGCCCGGTGTAGAATACTGGGTCACTATGCCATTTTCCTGTAAAAACCTTGCAAAAGGTCCAGGAACTTGTCCATATGGGGTATGTCGACCGTAGTACTCCCCCCCCACGGTCAGAGCGGACTATCTTAATCTTTAAATCGTGTTGGTTTTCAACTTCAGCCTTAAATATCTTGAATTTATCCAAGGCTTCATTTCTTTCTTTGATTGGATAAATATATCCATAACGGGAGTAATCATCCGTGAATGTTATGAACGAGTCATATCCATCCACACTTTTCACAGGAAAAGGACCACAAATGTCTGTGTGAATAATTTGTAGAACGCATGTGCTTCTTTTGGCGTCTTTCTTAATTTTCTTTACATATTTTCCTTTAATGCATTCTCTGCATTGTTCTAAGTCCGAGAACTCTAATGGAGGAAGAATATCATTCTTAACTAGTCTTTCTATTCTCCCCCTCGAAATATGGCCTAAACAACAGTGCCATAATTTCGACGACGCATCTAGAGTTCTCTTTCGTTTCCTGTTTACATTTGTAGACGAGGATTCAATCACTTTCTCGCACGCGACGTTCCCATTATCGCATACGACATTCACATCATCACATAATGATAACAAATAAAGCTCATTTTGTAAGATGGCAAGACCAACACATTCTTTATTAAACATTATTTCACACTTGCCATTTCCAAAATGACAATCATAACCATCATTGTCCAAACATGAAATACTAATCAAATTCCTCTGTAAAGAGGGAACATAAAGAACATCTCTAAGTAAAAGAGTGAAGCCATCAGTTAGCTCTAATGAAAGATCGCCAACGGCTTCAACTTCAGCTTGGACTCCATTTGCGACTTTAACGCATCTTTCTTTTCTTTGCATATTCCTCGTCGAACGGAATCCCTGCAAATTATTGGCAACATGAACAGTTGCACCTGAATCAATCCACCAAGTAGATTTTGAATATTGTACATACAGAAACTCATTTATGAACGTAATGATGTTCTCACCTTTCTTTGACATAATCATTTTCAAGAAATCGGGACAATCTTTCTTGTAATGTCCCTTTTTCTTGCAATGAAGGCACTGATCTTTCTCCACTGTGAAATTTTGTTGCTGAGGCTTATGCTGAGGCTTTCCTGTCTTTGAGGAGAAGTTACTATTGAAGTTCTTTTTCTTGTTGCCCTTCACATAGTTGATAGAACCACCACATGAGGATTTAATTCTTTCCTCCTCTTGCACACACATAGCTATGCACTTTTCTAAGTCCCATTTTTCGGGCTGCATGTTGTAGTTGACAACAAAGGTGTCAAACTCTTTCGGCAAGGAAACAAAAATCAAATGAATAAGGAACTCATCCTTGAGAGCCAAATCCATTGGTTTAAGCTTGGATGCCAAGTTGCTCATCCTTAGTATGTGCTCTCTTATGCCACTGCCACCAACAGAGTACCTTTCTGTCACAAGCTGCTTAATCAGCTGTGTAGCATAAGTCTTTGAAGAGCCAGTAAACTGACTCTTTATTTTCTCAAGGTACTCTGTGACAGTGTCACACTCTGCGATTGAGCCCACAATTGCAAGCTCAATCGTGTTCTTTATCACAGCCAAACATTTCTTGTTGGCAGTGACCCACTTTTTATGATCAAGATCATATGACATTTTTATAGGAGCATAGTCCCTCTGTCTGGTCTGCTAAGCAGCATCAACCTCATTTTCATCCCTCACCGGTGCCACAGGCTCTGTGGGACACGGTGTGGTGACTACTCAGTCCACCTCAGCCAAGATGAAGGCCAGGTCAATCTTTTTCTTCCATTCACCGTAGTTGTCTCCTTTGAGAACCGAGATATCCCTGATGTAGCCCATCAAAGAGTATCCTCCTGAAAACACAATTCATATACAGTGAGAACATTTAAACATAATAACAACAACTGCATGCCTTGGTTCCAATGTTGGTTAAAATTAAAACATACAGTTTTTTTACACATTAAATCTACATCACCGTTGGGCAGAAATAGAGATAATGCATAAAACTCATCAATTAAAATTATAATACTGTTATTATCAACGTTGGTCAGAAAATAACAATATCATAATTCACAACAATTCTCAAAAATTAAATTCTCCCGTTGGTTCGAATTTAATTGAAAGAGTAATCAACATTAACATCAACGTTGGTCAGAAGCATTATTACTATACTCATCTAATCTCTGGAAAAATTAACACGTTGGTGCAAAAATTTACAGAGATTTGATTCAAATTTCATTCAAATTCACTCAAAAAAGCTTCTGAAAATAAACAAAAATCATTTTTTGGGTTTTACCGTTCAAACGGCCATTTTGGCCCATCCCGCGCGGCCGCGGCCCATGGCGGCCCGCTCAACACGGCCGAGCGTGCGCGGCCCCGTGCTCCCCCCCACGCCCAGGCCGCAACCTGGGCCTGGGCCGCGAAAGCTATTGCCCGCCTGGGCCAAAAGAAGCCCGAGGGTCCACGGCGCGATCTCAGCCGTCTGTCGCCATCCGACAGTGCGGCGGCGAAATCGGTGGAACAAAACACGTGAACGCCGCGGTCTCCCCCAAACCCTAGCTCATTTCTCCCCTCTCTCAGCCTCGCACCCGAGCGAACCAGGAGCGGCGGCGGCGACCTCGTCCAGCCGCTGAAGAAGGAGAAGCCGGCGCCACCGCGGGCCCTCTCGCCGGCGTGCGCGCTCCCCTGACAGGGAGCGCGCCGCCGTCGAGCGGCTCCGTGTTGGCGCCCCTCAGCGCGTCGACGGTGGCCGGCTTTGGAGCGTCGGCGAGCCCACGGCTCGGCAGGTCTTACCGCACGCCAGCGACGACGGCCCGGCCCCGACGGCCAGGTAAGTCCCGGCCTTTTAAGATCTAGGGTTAGGGTTTTGATTTGCTTTTATCTTTTCTTTTCCGCACGCCGGTCAACCGATGGCGGTCTTTGATCTTTCCCCATCTAGATCTACGCCTAGATTAGGGCTCTGATACCATTGTTAGGTCTCTTAGGATCTACTAGGTCTAGATCTAAAGGAAGTTCTTGTTCGGATTCGAGAGAGAAGAGGAGAGGGAGAGAGGATTAGGGTTAGGCGTACCGACCGTCTGATGCATTGGAGAAGGAGCTGGCCATCGCTGCTTCGTCGGTGAAGTCTGCACACGGGCAGCGACGGTCGGGGAAGAGGAGGGCGGTGGCGGCGGCGTAGATCCTGTGAAGGCGACGGCGATCTGTAGGGAGATAGAGGTGGCGGTGGTAGTTCCCGTCGCTGGAGCGCCCCCTTTCAGATCGGGTCTAGGGTTGTCGGTGGGGATTGTGGCGGCACGGCTAACCTCGGTGTGCGTGCCGCCCTGGCCCCCACCTCTATTTATTGTGGCACTGGCGACAGGGGCCCACCAACCAATAGGGCTGGGCGCCTCCGATCAGGGCGCGTACAAGGGGGCCATTTGGTTGTTGGGCCAAATGGTTGAGATCACTCTAACACTATTGACATTATCTTATAGAGAATTGGTTCGGTCCATACGTAGGTGCTGGAGGTGCTAACACCTCCACCACATCTGACCGTTCAATTGGTAGGGGCTGAATTGTATTTTTAGTTTTTCATGTTTAACAGGACGGTCAACTGGACAAAAATTACTCTTTTGCCCCGTTGTAAGAGCAGTTCTCACGCGAAATTACTCTTTTGCCCTATTTTGTTAACACCATCCCTGTGCACCTCTTACAAACACCGAAGGTGTCAAAGCCATCATAACTGTTGGATGAGCTTTATTGAACGGTTGACAACTGACAAAGTGTATCGAACCAGCGCTCTATCTTATATTATATATTATTAACATTGTTTAGTACATGGTTGGAGTTGTTAGAGCTGGGGTTTTGACAAAGGTTGTAGGAGTTAATTTAATAGACGAGCGAGGCTATTGACCAATGCGCAGGTGCCGTGATGGTAACCTACGGAGTACGGATGTACGACAGCTCGAGCTGGAGGAAAATGAGGCGAGAGAAGCGAGTAGAGGGAAGAGACTTCTTTATTAATTCCTTGATAATTTTATATACTGTACAATTGGTCCACACTAACTGCATTATAAAGTTAGCTGCTAATGGCTAAGAAACCAAGTGATAAGATTATGATCTATACAAATGAACCAACAAACTAGCCAGATTGAATCGACTAAACCGAATTGTAGCCTCTGACTTGACATTCAAGTTGTGGGTTCGTGGGCTGCAGTGTCACCGTGCACTGGCTTGGTGTCATGTCGGAGACGAGTTATGCCCCACATGACAGCAAAAAAAGTAGGTATGCAATTTCAAGCCTATAGGATTTTAAACGTGGGAAACCATAGGAAATTTTGTTCGTTGGAATTATGGGAAAATCAGAGGAATCCCTACTAAGAAGATGCTATGTTCTATAAAATACAAAAATTTCAGCCTACCATCACATATTTAAGCATCGATTGTTGAATGTATGCTACACTTCATTCCATTTCAGCAAATAAATCATCATCGACCTTTTGTAAACCATAATAATCCAGATATACCAAAAAGCAGAAATTGTACTGGTTAGATTTTGGCAAGCAGATCAGATGGCAAATCCATTGTTTTCTGGGCGGATAGGTGGCTACAAAGCATGGCACCGAACACTACTATAGAAAGCCTAATACTAGACGCCAAATCACAGACGGTTTGACAAAACTGTCTGTGATCGACACTAACACAGACAGTTTTAATTTGGACACCGTCTGTGTTGATGGCGTCAGAGAAAACGAGTATCACAGACGGTTCTTACCGATGAACCGTTTGTGATATTTTAGTATCACAGACGGTTTTTATTAAAAACCGTCTGTGATAATCTGAAATTATCACAGACAGTTTTAATAAAAAAAACCGTCTGTGATAATGGCACTAGACATTTATTGCGCTGCTCAGAACCGCATCTGTCTTCATTTCGATCCAGATCTAGCCAGTGCTGCACTCTTTCGCTCAAGAGGCAAGCTAGGCGATTTCAGGTCAATTAATTTGGTGGGAGGAGGCAGAGATTGAGCTTTGAAGATTCATACATTCCTAGTTGCTCTAGATATGGTTAGTAATGAAATTTATTTTTCTTTGCATTACAATTTAGATCTAAGTTTTGGTGAGTGTTATTGAAGATGGTTTGCGTCTACTTGACCATACATGATTAGTTCTCCCATTATGTGGGAGGCCAAATTTGTCAAAATTGTTGGTTATATACCTTCAGCGATCGCTGGGGAAATAGCTGTTGTGTTTATAATACGAATTAAGCTAGCAAAGCCTCAATGCATGTGGTATATATGCAGTAATAATTAATTAATTTAATTTTTAATACTAAGCTGTTATATATATATATACATAACGTAGAACCGAAGCTGAATGTATGCCGCGAACCATGTGAGTGAAGAGTACATTAATGTAACATCCCAAAAATTCGCTTTTTGTAAAAATTTAATTTCAAATTAATTATTTTAAGGTATTTGAATTTTATTTGGATTTATCTGAATTTTATTTCAAAATCTAAATCAAGAAAATGTATTTTAAATATTTTTATTAAAGCCAAAAAGAGTTCATTTTATTTTTTCCCAACATTCCCTAAATTTAAAATATTTTTTGAGAATTGTTTGGAATTAAAAATCAATTTTTAAAGTTAAAAAGTATTTTATAAAATTATTAAATACAAATATGAAATTAAAAATATTTTTCCTAAGTCTAAAATAGCTCCAGGAATATCCTATAAATTTGCTGGAATTTTTAGACTTTAATTATTATTTTCTAAGTATTTATAGTGTTTCTAGTATTTTCTGAAAAGTAATCCGAAAATAAAAACTCAATTTAATCTCAGCTTGCCACGTGTCACTCTCAGATTAAATCCACCCCTTCACCTCAATCCAATGGCATTGATTCTCTCACTTGCCACGTGTCGCCAATCCGACGGCCCGTACCCCTTCACTTCCCCTCTCTCTCACCGACTCTACCTCTCCTTCTTCCTCCTCTAGCACCCTCTCTTTCCTCCATTGATGCCGAATTAAAAGCTCTAATTGCCGACCGTTCCTTCCTCTTTAATTCCCGCATGAGTGTGCATTTGAATGCCCTAATCACCCCTACTAACCACCGGCCGTTTCTCGCTCTTTATCCCTCTCTAAAACCGCCGGCCGTTTATCTCCTCTCTCCACCTATAAAACCCCTCTCTATGCGCCGGCTCTTCCCCTTTCGGCCTCCCCTCTTCCCGCCGCCCTCCTCTACTCTTCGGCTGCCGCTCCCGCCATCGTTCGCCGCCGTTCCGGCCATCATTCGCCGCCACCCCAAGCCCCCTCGCTGCCGCCACCACCTTCCCTCGCCGCCAGCCGCCCCAGTCCTCCTCGACCACCGCCGCCGGTAGGTGCGGCACCGCCGCCGCCCCATCTTCTCCGCCTCCCCTCGCCGGCCTGCCGCTGGCCGGCCGTGCGCCGGCGAGCCACCGCCCATGCATCCCATTCCGGTCGGTGCCACGTGGCCGGCCCATGCTAATTACATGCATTGCTAATTACATAAAAACATTAGTTTCTATCTTAAGGTATTAGTTAATCCAACCTTGTTATGCCCTCACTTGAAGTTGAATGCCATGTACCTTTGTAACCTTAGGATTTACTGTCTCAATAATGAGATTATTATTAAATCTTTGACAAATGTTAGAACGGTAGTAAAATGCTTAGTCATGCTATATAACTTTGGTCAACTTGGAAATGGGAAATTATATTTCATTAAACTAGTCTTTTGTATACGGAGATTAGTGGCGATTGGTGTTGCCACTGTTCTTTTAAAATAAATTAAAATGTGAAAATTGTTTTAGACCAGGGCGGATGGTTAGATTGGATTGGTGCGGTTAGCACAAGATTTTGTAAAGTGTATGCTCCGCCCTAGTCAATTAAGGATCGACTCTTGTGATTGTCCAGACTGAGCATTACCGTGCAACCCCAAGTCTATATGGGTATGACCTAGCTGATTAACTGGTTATTCACAGTGAGGAACAGGGATTTACTGTACTCATATGGCGCAAGAAGAGGCTTCTGACTGGTGGATTTAACCCTTCAGTGGTGAAACCTCAGCGGGTGGTGTCTAGCTAGACTAGAGTGAGGTAAAGGCTTTGTGATATTTTATCTGGGTCTCATGCCAAAGGAAGCATGGTGACTATTAGGATAATTTATCTCTTGGGGTAAAGTTGTACATCCTCTGCAGAGTGTAAAACTATTCAAATAGCCGTGCCCACGGTCAAGGGCGGGCAAGGAATGCATTCACATGGTAGAACTTTGGTCTTTCATTTTAAAAACAAAGTTTTGGTATTCCGAGAGCGGAGGGAACTCTCGGAAGGTTGTCCTGGCGGTTGGAGCAAGAGTGGGTGGTTGGAACCCGTCGTTTTAATCTTTATCGGTTAGAGCTGGTTATGTAGTGTTGGTGGATAGAACCTTCACTACAAATTGTTTATTAGTTTCAGTTAACACAATTACTTTGATAAACTAATGCCTTCGAAAATATTTAATGTTATTTGAATAAACTACTACTTTGTGCAAAAGAACCATATAGCCTTCCATTGTTAAGCTCTGCATCTACTGCATTCTTTCCCAAGACTTGCGGAGTACTTTATGTACTCACATGCTGCACTAAAAATCAACTCAGAGGAATATGAAGCTCAGGAGGGAGACTACGACTACTTCGCGTGCGGATTCGACGAAGGATTCCCGGAGTACTAGGTTGCGCTTCCCCAGTCAATTGCCTGTGGCGTATTGATGGGTCTTCGCTGGATTTATCTTCTGCTTCCGCTGTGTTTTGTGTGTGTGAGGTATTGAAACCTCATTTGTAATAATGAGACCTTTCGGTCGGTACTCTCTATTATTGTAATAAAGCATTGTTGGTTATGTAATCATTTCTGTTTGACTGTGTGCACTAGCTTTGATGGGTTCCGACAATTAATGGCATGTCTGCTTTTACAAGAGCTACCGAGGAGGATATGTTGAATAAGGGGGTGGAATATATGTACTATCCATGCACTGATTGCGAGAATTTAAAGATGTTTAAGAACCGAGGGCAAATTGAAGTGCAATTGATTCGGAGAGGTTTCAAAAAGGGTTATACATGTTGGACCAGTCACGGCGAAGTCAATGATCATATGCTGGCGGATGACATCGCCGGTGAAGTGAATGATATGCCAGCGGATGACATCGCCGGTGAAGTGAATGACATGCCGCCGGATGATGTCGATTATTGTTCGGATTCGGATAGGTTGCATGATAACAATCTGGATCATATACTTTGTGATGTAGAAGAGAACTATGATGAGGGAGAGTATGTTAAATTCCAGGGTTTGATGGAGGACTCGGAGAAACCTTTGTTCACTTGCTGCAGGTCAAAGTACACGATAAGTTTTGTGTCGATTATATGGCTCAGATTCAACCGATAGGTGTGACTCAATCTCGTCATGAGGGGAGACTGAAGGGTATCGGAACTATCGGATGGAAAGCAATCACTCCATATATGGACACGTATACTCAAGCCCATTTCACGGTCTTGCAACACATGACTAAAGTGGCGTCTTATGTCAACCAGCACAAGGATGTGCTTCGGCAACAGAATCCGAAGCGGCCGGATGTTTGGATCATGAGGCAACACAACAATCGGTTCAACCAATGGTTGAAGGAGCAAATCACTAGAAGTTCGCCAAGTGAGATGCTGACATGGTTGGCAAAAGGGCCAACATTTACAGTTGTGACATGGCAAGGATATGACATAAATGGCTACACATTCTATACACAGTCTCAGGATGTAAAGAGCACTAACCAGAACAGCGGTGTCTGCATAGATACGTTCAGTACCGATGGGTTGAGAAACTCGTACTATGGGTTCATAGAAGAGATTTGAGAGTTCGACTACGTGGTTTTCAAGATCCCCTTATTTCGCTGCCGTTGGGTGCATCTCCCACAGGTGAAGGTTGATAAGTACGGTGTCACTACCGTGGACCTCTAACGTGTCGGGTACAAAGACGAACCATTCGTACTCGCCAACCAAGTTGTTCAAGTTTTCTATGTAACCGACTCGGCAAATAAGAAATGCCATGTAGTTCTTCATGGAAAAAGGAGAATTGTCGGAGTAGAGAATGTAGTGGACGAGGAAGAATACAATCAATTTGACGAGTTACCTCCTTTTGGAAATGGCATAAAGGTCGACGATGAACAACAAGACGAAACTAGTTACGTATGCATTGATCATCATGAAGGGCTAATTTTTAAAGGAAATAAGCAAGTGGAATGAGAATGTGCGACATATATGTGGGTATTTGCATTTATGTATATAACAATGCATGTATGTGATGTATATGTGAATTGCCATTTATGTATACAACAATGTATGTGTGTGATGTATTTGTGAATTTGCATTTATGTATATGTAAAAATGTGTGATATATAGGTGAATTTTGAGAATGAGTCATACAAATGTATATCTATGTTCATTGGGCTGTTGTAAAGAAATACACCCAGCTGTTGTAAAGAAATACACTCTGTGAGGTCTTATTGAATGTTGGTTGGTGTAGTTATATTAATAAATACAGCTGGCAAAGGCTTATCACAGACGGTTCTCAGTTTAGAACCGTCTGTGATATTTATTATCACAGACGGTTCTTAAATAGAATCGTCTGTAATAAGCCTTTATATATAACCCCCGCTAGGGTTTTGCGCGTACACTGCAGTTATTTGCGCTAACACTTAGTCACTCTCCCGATTGAGCCCGTCGCCGCCGCCGTCCCTAGAGCCCGTCGTTGGCCGCCTCCGATCCCTGAGCCCATCGCAGGCCGCGTCCGTCCCCCCGAGGCCATCGCCGTCCCCCGAGCCTGTCGCCGGCCACCTCCGTTGAGCCCCCGAGCCCGTTGCCCTCCTCCTCCCTCGGGCTTGTCGCTGGCTGCCTCCGTCCCCCCGAGCCCGACGCCGTCCCCTCGAAACCGTCGCCGTCCCCCGAGCCCGTTGCTGGCTACCTCCGTCAAGCCCCCAAGCCCGCCGCCCTCCTTCTCCCTCGGGCCCATCGCCGGCCGCCTCCGTCGAGCCCCCGAGCCCGTTGCCGTCCCCCGAGCTGTAAGTCCATCTTCAATTTCGGTTATTTAGATGCAGATCTAGGAAAGAATATGGCCTGGGAATGTATATGTATATGTATGCAGCTTTTACTTAGCAGAGCCCTGGGAATGTATATGTATATATATGTTGCTAATGAACATAGATATGTACATGTATACTTGAATATATGTATATATATATATTGTTGTTGTTTCATAAATCTTATTGTTGTTAAATCTTACTGTTATGTATATGTATATGTATTAGAATTAAATTTAAGTATGTGCTTATACCGCACTATTTACGTATATGCTACATTGTGCTTACTTTTCATATATGAGATGGCCAACATGTCATCCGCGCATTCTTCAACATCATCGCCAGATGCGTCCGCTCCCAAATCACAACTCCAAGGAAGAGGGCTATCGAAAAAGCCTGAGGGCCGATTTACCATCACGGAGGTCGATGGATCTGAGACCCCTCTCCTTCCTCGCCGAGTAGTATGTGCATTCCGAAGAATGATCGGAATAGTTGCACGAGAATGAATTGAGATCACATTCGATTTGTGGAAGAGCGTGCCTGGGACTCAGAAACGTGAGCTGCTGACAGAAATTTTGGCATCGTTTGAGATCCCAGAAGAACACCAAGACGCCGTGCAACGACAAGCCTTTCTAGCGGCGTGCAAAGCATGGAAGAACTTCAAGAGCACGCTTGTCAAGAAATACGTGGAGAAGGATGAAACGCCCTTTGATAAATACCCATTCCTGGAACCACAATGGGAAGAGTTCAAGGCGATGAAAACGACCGAAGATTTCAAAAGTGCAAGTGCGGCGCACAAGGCCCTCCAGGCAAAAAACACACAGTGGAGGAGGGAGGATGAACAGGCAATCCTGCAGGACACCACCCCGCCATTTGCCAATATCCCGGATGACCGCGCTCGAAATTGGATTAGAGCAAGGTCATCTACAACGACATCGAGGGACATCTCCTTTCGAAACCCTGCAGACCACTAAGTGTCCCACTGCCTGGTAAGATATCGATCGAACTACGTAGCTTGTAATTACTCCACAACTTCGTAGGAAGTGAAATGATATGTCGTGCTCTTGCAGGAAGCGCTAAGTGTTGAATCTTCCCAGGGATCATTTCAGGGAACAAAGGAGAAAGATATACTCTCCGCGGCCATGGGAAACAAGGAGCATCCGGGTCGTACGAGAGGCATTGGGCTTTACGTTCCTTGGAAACATGGTTTCCAAGATGACTCCTAATTGTATCAACGTAGGAAGAGAACCAAAGCCGAGCGTGAGGCACGGCTAAGAGAAGAGATCAAAGCATCTCTTAGAGAGGAGCTGGCTGATTATGTCAGAGATAAGATGCGGAGATTTACAGAAAATCGGCAGGCCGCCGCGCGCCGCTCCTGTGCTAGCTAGCCCGCCCAACGGTCCGAGTAGTTGCGCGTCCAATCCTACGACGGAGAACGAGGCTAGATTTCTTGTGGACGACATCCTGGTAATAATTATTATCTCTGGAATGCTCGATCCGTTGATAGGCCTATTAATTGGAGTAGCTAATTTTGTATCGTTATGTAGGAGCCTACGAAGTGCAAGCTATAAGTGAAATATGCCTCCGTTGCCTTGTGCACTGCTTCGGGCCTGGCATATCCGTCTCCTCAAGGGGTCATGGTGCACCAACAAGCTTTAGCGCTAGGCTTCGGAAAAGTGTCAGTGGATGGTGTACACGCCAATTTCGAGGTCGTGCCGCTACCGAAGCCCCCCAATGACAAGCTCGTGACTCTAGGGCAAGCCATTGGAACCTTCATCCAGTGGCCCAAAAGCGATATCTGCCTAGAGGCTTCTTCATCGGTGGCAGGTCCACAAGGGCAATCTGAACCAGATCAGCTACATGCACTGGTGCCATCTCTACAAGGCCTATCTCCACCACCGCTACCTGCACCGATGTCATGTTCACGGGCGCTATTCTCGGTGCAGCAACTTCCACCGGTTCTACCTTTACAGTCGACCTACAGCCGAGGCAGCAAGGGCAGTAAGGGCAAAGCAAAGAAGACCGATGCTGATATCCCGCACCTGCCATTGGCCCGCAAATTCGTGCTTGGCGAGCCGCTGGTCGACCCGGTAACACGCCTCAAAACCCTACCAATTAGTTGCCTGCAATTACACAAGTGGTATATGGAACAATCCAATAAGCCAGAGGGAGAACGGCGCTCAGGTATCACTGTCAAATTCGGGCCAGAACATTTATAGCACAATATTCAAAATTGTGTCTTCGTGGTCACCTACGAGGATTTATTTGATCTTTTCACGCTCAACACTCTCAACGCCTCACTCATTCGATACTGGACGCTATAAATGTATACAATCACAATCTCCGTTCATGTCATACCGATAAATGTCACATGGTGACTAAAGCTAGATCATCGAAATCATCGGTTGGTTTCTTGGACCCATAATTGGTCGCCATGCATACCATCAACGAGGATACACCCTTTGTCGAGAGGTACATTGCATCAGCACTAGTGGCTTACCGCGATAAGGAATATGTACTTATACCCTACAATCAGAAGTATCATTGGATTTTAATAGTAATTGTGTCAAAATGAAACAAGGTAATATACCTTGATTCTCTAAGTAAGAATAAAAAGGACTACATAGTTGTCAGCCAAGTAATCGATAGGTAAGTACATTTTCTCCATACATACCTACATTGTACTCTTTCTTTTCTTCCGAATGACTAAGGTCAACTTTTTCGAATCACATAGGGCGTTCGCGATGTACGTTTGAAAGGCTGGTGTCTCGACACAAGGGGCCAAAGGCCTGACACATGTTCGAAATTTTAAGGTATTCGCTATTACACATTAATTAATCCTATGCAACAGTTGGTAGTAATGCCTCTTGAATTAACACAATCCATTTTTTGCAGTACCACCAGCAGTTGCCGGGCAACACGTGTAGATTCTACGTTTGTTACCATATGGACCTACTCCTCGATTCCTCGAGGATCACCAATTCTAAGGTTTGTCAATCTTCCCATAATTACTTCATATTTATCAGGTTATAAATATACGCACATTGATATTGCTATCGACAGGCTGCGTCCATCCCCTCAACTGCATTGAAACAACCCGACCTTTCACAAATTCGAGGAGAGTGCGCATACTTTTTGGTGGCTGGAGTCACAAACTCAGATGGAGAGTTCCACAACGTACAATGATTTTTTATTGCTCTTATCACTCCGGAATCGAGGTCTCGCGAAAGGAACATATCCATAATCAACGAACATGTCAGGCTGTACAAGCAATACTTGGATGTCATCCTTTCGCGAGACCTTGATTTCGGAGTGATAGAGCAATAAAAAATGCAATGTTACCATCTAAGTGCAAATGCAATGTAGATCTTTTGTAATTGTGTATTTGTTAATGGATATTTTTATTTCATTTTAATTAATTATTTGCGAAATGGATGTTTTATGTTTGTGAAATGAAGTGCGATGTGTATTGGATGTTTTATGTTTGTGAAATGAATTGAGATGTGAATTGGATGTTTTATGTTTGTGTAATGAATTAAGATGTGAATTGTATGTATACATATACATGTTGATCTGCTTGTTTCAAAGGGCATAGCTAGCATTTCTTGAGGCTAGCCAAAAAACAGAAATAGATTTAGCGGTAGAAAAGAATATCACAGACGGTTTTTAACTAAAAACCATCTGTGATTATCAGCTGTCACAGACGGTTTTTAGTTAAAAACCGTATGTAATTATCACCTATCACAGACAATTTTTAGTTAAAAATCGTCTGTAATTATCAGCTACCACAGACGGCTTTTAGTTACAACCCGTTTGTTCGATTTTGAGAGCAAATCATAATAACCTAGATATACCAAAGAGCAGAAACTGCACAGGTTCGATTTTGGCGAGCAGATCAGGATGGCGAATCCATTGTTTTCTGGGCGGATAGGTGGCGACAAAGCATGGCACCCATGGACATCGGACCGGATCTCTTTAAAGTGTCCAAGATAAGAAAAAACAGAACCGTAGCTAATGCAAGCCGGTACAAAAAAAACCTCCGATCTGTAATTCCTAATTAAGACTAACTAGTCGTCAACACATGCATTTTGCACAGGCTAGTTACATAACATTATCTTATATTATATATTATTAACATTGTTTAGTACATGGTTGGAGTTGTTAGAGCTAGAGTTTTGACAAAGGTTGTAGGAGTTAATTTAATAGACGAGCGAGGCTAATTGACCAATGCACAGTTGCCGTACGTGATGGTAACCTACGGAGTACGGATGTACGGCAGCTCGAGCTGGAGGAGGAGGAGGAGAGAGAAGCGGGTAGAGGGAAGAGACTTCTATATTAATTGCTTGATAATTTTATATACTGTACAATTGGTCCACACTAACTGCATTATAAAGTTAGCTGCTAACGGCGACGAAACCAAGTGATAAGATTATGATCTATACAAATGAACCAACAAACTAACCAGATTGAATCGACTAAACCGAATTGAAGCCTCTGACTTGACATTCAAGTTGTGGGTTCGTGGGCTGCAGCGTCACTGTGCACTGGCTTGGTATCACGTCGGCGACGAGTTATGCCCCACATGACAGCAAAAAAAAGTAGGTATGCAATTTCAAGCCTATAGGATTTTAAACGTGGGAAACCATAGGAAATTTTGTTTGTTTGAGTTATGGGAAAATCAGAGGAATCCCTACTAAGAAGATGCTATGTTCGTCTATAAAATACGAAAATTTCATCCTACACTACTACAGAAGTGTAATACTAAACGCCAAATCACATACGGTTTGGCAAAACCGTCTGTGACCGACACTAACACAGACGGTTTTAATTTGGACACCGTCTGTGTTGATGGCGTCGGAGAAAACGAGTATCACAGACGGTTCTCACCGATGAACCACCTGTGATATTCTAGTATCACACACGGTTTTTATTTAAAACCGTCTGTGATAATCTGGAATTATAAAAAACCGTCTGTGATAAGCTGATTATCACAGACGGTTTTTATTAAAAAACTGTATGTGATAATGAAGTTATTACAGACGGTTCGTATTAAAAACCGTCTGTGATATGTTTCCCGCTTTGCAATTTCCCAAAATTTCATAATTTCCCGTCTGAGTCCGAGTAGGATTCAGTTTTGAGACACCTTCTGTAAAACAGGCATAACTTTTGCATACGGTGTCCGTTTTCAACGTTCTTGTACTCGTTGGAAAGCTAACGACGAGCCCAATCCAAATAAAATGACCTGCTTGCGCCAATCGCCCTCCAAGACCATGAAAATTGGCCATCTTTGGACCTAAACGTACGTCGCAAGTTTTTGGTTTCTGTTTTTGCCCTTTTTCTTGGTCTTCCTTTCGGAATTTGGATTTTGCTTCAACTGAAAATTTGTAAATCTCATTGAAACCTTTCAAATGAGTATATATAATTCATATAAAACTTTGGTATTTTATCTTTTTAGACAAGTTGTTTATATTGCATCGGTATATAAAATTTTGTGCTCTAATTCACAGACGGTTGGTATATAGAACTGTCTGTGATATTCATTCATCATAGACGGTTCTAGCTACCAACCATCTGTGATATTCATTCATCACAAACGGTTCTAGCTACCAACCGTCCGTGATAATCTGACCGCTGGACCCGTCGATCCTCCTCAACCCAATCCTAGCCAATAGAAATCTACCAATCCTCACCCCACAGATCTTAGCTCCGCCTCTCCGTCCCTGTGCCAAAAAATTTCGCACTCCCTCCCCTATAAATAATCACCAGAACCCAGCCTTGTTTCTGTTCTCCTCCTCTTTGCTGTTCTCCTCCTCCTTGCTGTTCTCCTCCTCCTTGCTGTTCTCCTTCTCTTTGTTGTTCTCCTCCTCCTTGCTATTCTCCTTCTCTTTGCTGTTCTCCTCCTCCTTGCTGTTCTCCTCCTCCTCCTTGCTATTCTCCTCCTCCTCCTTGCTGTTCTCCTCCTACTCCTTGACCCATACCATAATAGCCCCACGATGCAGACGATGCACAAAGCAACGCTCAATCAACGCCGACGATGGTGGACGTCAAAGACATCCAGCTCGTGCGCTGCATCAGGGGCGAGAAGGCCTAGGCATAGAGGATCTTTGCTTTTCTCTGTTCTTGTTGTGTTAGCTAGATAGGCAACCTGTTTGTTGTTTTGGGATACTGTAATGGTAGGCTCTAATCTTAATAAAAATGAAATGTGTACTGTGTTTTCATACTATATTTGCTTGTTTTCATTTCAATTAATTGATTTGCGAAATGGATGTTTTATGTTTGTGAAATGAATTGAGATGTGAATTGGATGTATACATGTACATTTTGATCTGCTTGTTTCAGAGAGCATGGCTAGCATTTCCTGAGGCTAGCCAATAAACAGAAATAGATTTAGGGGTAGAAAAGAATAACACAGACGGTTTTAACTAAAAACCCGGTTTTTAAGTTAAAAACCGTCTGTGATTATCACTTATCACAGACGGTTTTTACTTACAAACCGTCTGTGATTATCAGCTATCATAGACGGGTTTTAGTTACAAACGGTCTGTGATATTTACACCGAACCGTCTGTGATAACCTTCGATTATCACTGACCCATAAATTCAGACGGTTTAGAAAACCGTCTGTGATGACGTTTTTGAACCGTCTGTAATACGGTTTTCTGTAGTAGTGCTACCATCACATATTTAAGCATCAATTGTTGTATGTATGCTACACTTCATTCCATTTCAGCAAATAAATCATCATCGACCTTTTGTAAACCATAAATAACCAGATATAACAAAGAGCCGAAACTGTACAGGTTAAATTTTGACGAGCAGATCAGGGGTGGCGAATCCATTGTTTTCTGGACGGATACGTGGCTACAAAGCACGGCACCGAAGGACATCGGACCGGATTTCTTTGAAGTGTCCAAGAGAAAAAACAGAACCGTAGGTGCTGCTCGGAGCCTCTGAGAAACGATAATTGGATTGACGACATCCATGATAGCATCACCCCAACACTACTTGATGAGTACATGTTCACATAAATAGCATTATAATATTTTTTTTTCTTCAAATTTAATCTCTCAAACACCTATTTTATAAATCTAACTCTCTTTCTAAGCTCGATAGCTGCGGCAGACGACACATCAACTATCATACTACAACAGCTCGGTAGAACCGGTCCTGCCAAGCTAGCACAAAGCGGAAAGTGTCACACGCTTAGCCACCTTTTAGCACTAATTAGCTATCATTAACACCTATTAATACTAATTGGCACTAATTAATCACTAATCAAACACACACATGCACCATGACGTCCTATCGAGTTGGTGTAGCTCGGCATGTGCCTACCGAGTAACCTCAGCTTAGCAGAGTCTGTCGAGCTCAATAGGTCCGACGAGGAGGTTAGATTTGTAAAAACGAGTGTTCAGAGGCTAAATTTATATAAAAAAGTGGCTACAATGCTATTTGTATGAACAGTTCTCAACGACGAAACTCCAAATTGGGGAATGCGGCATCATCAAGTAGCTATTCTCGTCGGACGGTACCTACTCTTTCCGGTCAACTTACCAGTTGCAATGCCACGACACGCCTTAGTTGCCTTACTATCATATAGGCCCTGTTCTTTTCGTCTTTTCAGCTAGTTTTTAGTTTAAATTTCTTTTAGCAATTACTATTCATTAGACTTAACAAGCCGTAGCAAAAAAAATATATACCACAGCCTAAAAAATAGGGCTATAATATGAAAACATGATCCCTCCTAAAATGTAAGTTGCTTGTCACCCACAGAAGAGTCCTCATGGCTAACAAGTCGATGCTACAAGGATGCCCAAACAACTATTTTTTCCCCGTCTACTATCGGAACCTTGAACTCCAGACTGTTAGGAAACTTGAGCCTGGGCCAGAAGCCTTAGCCCATGGTGGGGCGGTAGACTATAAATAGGGAGCCATACCGGTAGTTTTTGTACACATGCAAGTAGAAAAGAAATAAAGAAAGACCAAGAGTTCTCTCTACCTCTCTGTGTTTTCCTATTATTCTGTCTTCTGTGATTGCTCTTGTTTTGCATTAAGCAGAGGAATGGATCGGACTGGTCGCCAGCGACGGTTCCTCAACACGTTATCAACACAAGTTCGTTCCGGTGAATCGAAGATAATCATCGAAGCTCTAATAGATTGAATTATCTAGATCACTCTAAACTCGCAATTTTCGTGTTATAGATTGATTTTCTACGGTGCAAATTTGTTCTAATCTACCGCGAGCAGACTTGAAGCCGCCGGCACAATGTCGATCGGTAGATTGCATCACAGAGTAGATGTTGATTGCACTGTATAATGAAAAAAAGAAAACTGGCACGGCTGGCCCCGTACGGCCACAACGTGTGAAGCCGTCGCTGGCCTGCCGCTGGTCGTCGGTCGGCCGCCAATGGCCGGCCTGGAGCCGGTGCCGCACCGCACAGCACCTCGGCCTCCTAGCACGCTCGCATTGCACGGCCTGAACGCGCGCCACCTCGGCAGCCGGCCTGCAGTCGCGCCGCCTCGGCTTCTCTACCCGCACGCACAAGCCGCCTCGGCCGCTGGCTCGCAACCCTGCCGCCTCGGCCTCCCCGAGCCGGTCCGGCCCGCGCCACCCGATGTGCACCCCTTCGGCTTCCTGCCCCGCCGCCGCACCCAAAGTCGCCTGGTCCGGCCCCGCCGCTGCGCCCGAAGTTGCCTGGTCCGGTCCCGCACGCACTGGCACGAGCCGCCTCCGCTTCCACACCATGCCGCCGCCCAAGCCAGCACTGTGCCCGAAGCCGTGCACGCCCGCTGCCGCTCTCGCCCGCCCGAGCTAAAGGACAGGCTGCCACGGCCACTGGGTTAGTGGGGAGGGGAAACCCTACCCCTGCCAGGTTTTTGTGCCGCGCGGGTAGGCCGGATGGGTCGCAATGGGCTAGGAGCTCGCCCCGGTGGGGGAGGCGCCGGCGAAATTACAAACCCTCCCCAATTTCTAGAAATTACCGAAGAGCCCATAAATTTTAAATATGGATCCTGATTATGCAGAAAGGCCTCGTAATTCTGGAAATTATGAATAGGTCCTATGATTTAACGAACGGGTCCTGCATTTTGCAGAAAACCCCTCAGAAAATTACGCGAAATTTTTCTCTGAATTGAAAATTTGCATATAGACCCTCGAAAATTACTGAATTCACTGAAAATTCATATTCTAGCATAAAAGGGCCTCGGGAATTCGAATTTTGAATTATTTTTAGCATTTGAAGAATGTTTGTTTCTGCCATTTTTATTTTCTATATTTTCTGTATTTACTTACTGCTTTGGTTAATTGTAATTGTTTAAAATTGCCTTTAATCACCGAAATTAGTAGTAAAATCTATAGAAAATTATGGAACATTGCGAGAATCTTTTGTACCATTTATTTACCTGCAGTAAATTATTCTGTGCACGTTTACCACCAGTAAACTTATTTATTCCTTTTATGCACATGTAGATGACTGGCATCACGAACCGGGAGTTCGAGGAGCTGGCCCAACGTGGCCAAAACTATCTGATGTGGGCTTTCGATGTCGAGATAGTGCTTGGAGCTAAGAAGTTCCGCGCAGCTATTGGGATTGCCAAACCGCATGACGCCCAACCCACTCCTGAGGAAAATGATCAGGCACTTCATTTTCTCAGGCACCACCTCTGCCTCACTCTCAACAATGAATACATGGCAGAGAAGAGCACGCTAGCACTCTGGACCGCACTCAAGAAGCGGTTTGAGAGGCTAAAGTACACCATTCTTCCTCAAGCAGAGCAAAAGTGGATCAGACCAAGGTTTGCCGACTTCAAAATGGTCGGGGAGTATAATTCTGCCTTGCATAGGATTTGTACCTATCTTCAACTCTATGGCAAGCAGATCACAGATGAGCAGAAGATTGAGAAGACCCTATCCACCTTCCACCCTAATGCAGTACAATCCGCACGCAACTATCGTCAAGACGGCTACAAGGAGTATGCCGAATTGATTGATATGATGCAGGTTGCGGAGGCTTAGGACGAACTTCTCCGTAAGACTTATGTCACTCAACCACCGGGGAGCTCCACTGCCTGTGAGGCCAACGCCGGGAGTTACAAGGTGCGAAAGCACTTGATGAAAAGAAGGGGAAGGAAGGGTAAGGCCGTAGCCTAGAAAGGCAAGTCAGACACTCCGAGTGAGAAAAAGGCAAGCAAGGCAAAGCGGAGTGGCAAGACCTATGGCCAGCAGGACCAAGGTTGCTACAAGTGTGGCAAGTGGGGGTATTGGTCGCGGATCTATAAGGAGCCGTAGCATGTTATTGATGCCTTCCAAGCCCAGAAGAAGAGGGACGGCAAAGGACAGCCTGAAGCCTACTTTGCATCTGTTGACGGGGAGAGTTTTGAGTAGCTGCCCGCGCTAATGGAGGTTGAGACTATCTCGGCAGTAGCACCCCCTTTTGACCTAGAGGCAGCCACAACCATGATTTCTCTCGAAGAGCAGATCACTCCCGAGAAAGTAGCTGAAGAAGTCTCTGACTTTCTAGTAGATTTAGTCTGATGCACAGAATGCATTTAGACTTTAATTGTCATTTATTTTGTGTGAAAAGGACAAGTTAGAACTTGCATGGATGGTACTTTAGCATTTATTTTCTCATGATGGTTGGATGATTTTGAATAATTCATTTATTTATTCAGTTTATAATGGCATGATATGTTCTGATATTGAAATATTTTATTTATGTGTTGATTGCCTTCTAATACATGTTAATAAAATACCTTATATTAGAACACGTGTGGCGCCCTATGGAGAAAGTGTGCCTAGCCGACAGTGGCACAACGAATACCATCTTAAGAGAGACAAAGTATTTTTAGTCGATTCGTAAGAATGATGGCAGCCTTATGACAATCGCCGGAAGTGATGCATGTATAATTGGTTCAGGAAGAGTCACAATTGTACTCCCAATGGGCACAACTTTGGTCATTGAAGAAGCCTTATTGTACCCAGAATCAACTAGAACTCTCCTAAGTTTTAAGGATATTTGCGCCAATGGTCTCCACGTTGAGATTGAAGAAGAGTACGATAAGGAATACCTGCTCATTACGAAACGCGAAGAGAATGGAAAAAGGGTATTAGAAAAACTTCCTTCACTAGAAACTAGGCTATATTATACCAACATCAAGGCACCTATAGCCTACACTGCCCTGAAGACAGTGTTTAGAAGCTTTTAACTTTTCTGTCTCTGGCATGACAGATTAGGCTACCAGGTCTTAGAATGATGAGAAATATAATCAACAATTCCCAAGGGCATAATATTAATGTAAAGAATTTCCCGAATCTTGAATATTTTGTGTGCCCTGCATGTGCCACCAGGAAATTAACTACCAGACCCTCATACTCTAAATGTGAAGGATGAAGTCTCTGCATTCTTGGAACGCATCCAAGGAGACATTTGCGGTCTCAATCAGCCACTTTCAAGGCCATTTAAGTATTTCATGGTGCTCATTGATGCTTCCTCGAAATGGTCGCATGTGGGTTTATTGTCCACAAGAAACCATACTTTTGCAAAGCTGATCTCGCAGATCATTCGCATCAAAAATATCTTCCCTGATCATCACATAAAGTCCATCAGAATGGACAACGCCAGAGAATTTACTTCAAAGGCACTTGTTGATTATTGCAAGATGATGGGAATTATAGTTGAGCATTCTGTACCACATGTCCATACCCAGAATGGTTTGGCAGAGGCATTAATTAAGAGAATTAAATTTATTGCCCGACACCTTCTGCAGAATTGTAATTTGCCAGCTACATGCAGGGGACACGCAGTCCTACATGCAGCGAATCTCATCAACTTTAGACCATCGGCTTACAACATCCATTCACCTATTCAACTAGCGCAAGGGTCAGCACCGAAAATTTCTCATCTTAGGAGGTTTGGATGCAAGGCTTATGTGCCTACACTACTACAGAAAACCCTATTACAGACGGTTCAAAAATGTCATCACAGACGGTTTTCTGAACCGTCTGAATTTATGGGTCAGTGATAATCGAAAGTTATCACAGACGGTTTTCGAACCGTCTGTGGTGTAAATATCACAGACGGTTTTTCACTAAAAACCGTCTGTGATAGCTGATAATCACAGACGATTTTTAACTAAAAACATCCATTTCGCAAATCAATTAATTGAAATGAGAGCAAGCAAATACAGTATGAAACATAGTACACATTTTAAGATTAGAGTCTACCATTACAAGAATAGACAGACAAACAACAAACAATAAAGAGGAGGAGAACAACAAACAGGTTGCTCATCTAGCTAACACAACAAGAACAGAGAAAAGCAAAGATCCTCTATGCCTAGGCCTTCTCGCCCCTGATGCAGCACGCGAGCTGGATGTCTTTGATGCCCACCATCGTCGGTGTTGATTGAGCGCTGCCTTGTGCATCGTCTGCTTCGTGAGACTATTATGGTATGGGTTAAGGAGCAGGAGGAGAACAGCAGGAGGAGGAGAACAGCAAAGAGAAGTAGAATAGCAAGGAGAAGGAGAACAACAAAGAGGAGAACAGAAAGGAGCAAAGAGGAGGAGACTATTATTTATAGGGGAGGAAGAGGCGCGGGGACGGAGAGGCGGAGCTACGATCCGTGGGGTGAGGATTGTAGGATTTCTATTGGCTAGGTTTGGGTTGAGGAGGATCGACGGGCCCACAGATTATCACAGACGGTTCTATATATAGAACCGTCTGTGATGAATGAATATCACAGATGGTTCTATATATAGAACCATCTGTGATGAATGAATATCACAGATATATAGAACCGTCTGTGAATTAGAGCACAAAATTTTATATACCGATGCAATATAAACAACTAGTCTGAAAAGATAAAATAACAAAGTTTTATATAAGTTATATATACTCATTTGAAAGGTTTCAATGAGATCTACAACTTTTCAGTTGAAGCAAAATCCAAATTCCGAAAGGAAGACCAAGAAAAAGGGCAAAAACAGAAACCAAAAACTTGCGACACCAAAGATGACCGATTTTTGGGGTCTTGGAGGGAGACTGGTGCAAGCGGGTCATTTTTTTGGATCGGGCTCGTTGTTAGCTTTCCAACGAGTACAAGAACGTCGAAAATGGACACTGTATGCAAAAGTTATGCCCGTTTTACTGAAGGTGTGTCAAAACTGAATCCTACTCGGATTCAGGCGGGAAATTATGAAATTTTGGGGAATTGCAAGGCGGGAAACATATCACAGACGGTTTTTAATAAAAAACCGTCTGTGATAATTCCAGATTATCATAGACGGTTCTATGATATTCCAGTATCACAGACGGTTTTATAATAAAAACCATTTGTGATAATCTGGAATATCACAGACGATTTTTATTATAAAACCGTCTGTGATATTCCAGTATCACAGACGGTTCAGTGGTAAGAACTGTCTGTGATACTCCTTTTTCCCGCCACAGATACCACATATGACCTCCAAATTAAAACCGTCTGTAATAGTGTACATCACAGACAGTTTCACAAAACCGTCTGTGATTTGGCGTCGATTATTAGGCTTTCTGTAGTAGTGCTATACCCCCTCCACAGCATACTGCAATGGACTCGCTCTGTAAGTGAGAGACCATGTGGAGGTGACCACATGCTTGTGACGAGTAATTGACAGTTTTTTCGGAAAGATTGAGTTTATTTTGGGTGATTTTTGCGTAGTCGTAGCCCTGTTTGAGAGGTCGGAAGACCTTTCGACCACTTATACCGTGGTCAAAAGGCAGCAGCAAAGCTTACGACCATGATTGGCCGTGATCGCACATTTTGGAGTGGTTTACGACCACTCTGGTCGTGGCCAGAAGTCACTCGGATCATTTACGACTACTCTGTGCGTAATCGGAAGCCAGTCAAGTCATTTTTGACCGCATTGGTCGTGGTCGGGAGCTGCCGGGCAGGTTACAACCACGCTATCATCAGTCCGGAGCCAGTCGGGTCATCTTCGACCAAGTTGACCGTGGTGGAACGCCGTTACGACCACGTTGGCCATGGTCGAACGCTGCTACGACCACGTTTGGTCGTGATCACAAGTCTTCGAGAGGTTTACGACCATGTTGGCCATGGTCGAACACTGGTATGATCACGTTGGCCATGGTCGAACGCTGCTACGACCACGTTGGTCGTGGTCGAAAACTTGGTTCGCAGTTTACGACCATGTTGTGTCGTCTACGGCCACTCTGGTCGTGGTCGAGCGCACTTACGACTATGTTGGTCGTAGTTGGAAGTCGTCAGTCGGAGCTACGACCGCAGCGGTCGAAAGTCAGCGCTCGAAGTTATGATCACGTTGAGTAGTCGTGGCCTACGACCACGTTATCGCAGGAAGCGATCGGAAGCCCTCGGGTGAAGTCGTAGCGTGGTCGGTTGTGGTCGGAAGCTCATTCGATCACGTTATAGACTTTGGCTGAAAGTCGTAGCTTCTGTTATCTGGTCGTATGGCTTCCAGAAGCGGTCGTATCAGCTGGGAATCGGTCGTAAAGACTTATGAGAGGGTCGTAGACCGTGTGCATTAATGTTTAAGTGATTTCGACTGGTCGTAATGTATGTACGACTGTGTGGAGTGTAGTTTGAGCTCTGTTTCTCTGATGCAGATGTTTGTACACATTGTGTTGTGCGGTGCTATGAATGTTTGCTTGTCTGTGATGGTTTGCAGGACTTTGAGACTAGTCGTGGTGAGGCATGGATGGTCGAGACTAAGCACGGGGGTGCTGAGGTCGTGAGCGGCCGGGAGATGCCAAAGACGACGAGGTCTGTGAAGTGGTTGCAAGCGTGATCGGCAAGGCAGGAGGAAGCTTCCGGGAAGGCAGCGAAGTGGCATTTTGGAGAAATGCGGAAAGCTGCAAAGGGAAGCTGTGTCTCTGGCAATGCACAGGAGTTGTTGGCGCTAACGGGCAAAGCAGTGGAGCCGTTGGGTTTAACGGGTAAAGCAGTGGAAGCTTGTTTTCGCTAGTGGGTAAAGCGAGTGGTAAAACCCGGTGTTAGGTGGGGGTTTACGGGTTCCCCCTAGTAGCAGAAGGCTATAAATAGAGAAGGTAGAGCTCGGGTACTCGGTGAGATTCTGATTCCCGAGCTGCTGTGTTCTTCCTTATTTATTTGTCAGTGTGTGGTTTTCGGGATGGAGCAAGTGTGCTCATGTATCTCCTAGTTGGAGTGGCTGTAGAAACCTCCATTATCAATCATTCATCTCTCTTCCTCTATGTTGAGTTTTTGTTCTGTGAATTGTTTGATTATTTTGTTTGTGTTGTCTCTGCTTTATTCTTTCCCATGTATGTCTGAGATGATGGTTCCCATTTGTGCTCTGGTTTTCTTGATCTGAGCAAGTTCTTTGCTCAAGTTCCCTTGCTTTCTTCTGCTCTGAACTGTGATCCATACTCAAGACCATTTGGTCAGGTTCTTCTTGAGAGTAGATATTTCGATCGGGTCCTTGTGCAAATGATCGTGCGTGCTCTCTCTGTCTTCAGTCGTTACTGTGTTCTTTCTTTTGTTGATCGACATTTCACTGTGGAGTCTCGACTGCTCTGAAACTGCTTCGGTCGCAGCAGGGAGTCGTTCGACTACACAGTAAGATATCGACTGCTCTGGGTTTTGACCGACTCCATCATTCTTGATTAGTCTCAGTTGACTTCCTCTCGGTTTCCAGCGAGCATTCATCTTCTATCTTCTTAGCTTCTGTAGCTATTGGAGAAGAAGTTGGTGAGAATACTTGGGGAGTTTTTGAAGGCACCATTCAGCCCCCTCTGTTGCCATTTCGGTCCTACAGTAAGACTGGGATATACGTTGGTTATGAGATTGCATCCATAATCAGGTATTTAGAACCCATGATAGGAGATTTGCATACCGCCCACTTCGCTGATTGCATTTTTGATGAGGATAATTTCCCAACATTAGGGGGAGAAATCAACCCCTTGATGAAAAATGTTGGGAAATTACATGGCAAGCCACATGAATCCATGTACATGACCCGCGCATTAGTGAAGCAAATAAAGAGCTCCAGAGATCATTAACTTGCAAGCATTAGCAAATTAGCAAATAAAGAGCGCATTAGTGATTTGAAGAGTGTGACTAAGTCGCATGCGCCCGCACGTAATGCACCAGAGAGGGTTGAAATACCAAAGAAAGCAGAAGGTATCCCTAATCCCGTCTAGAGGCCTCAAAATAAAAGGACGAGAACTCTAGATCTTCGAATCCCAAGTAACCGGGGACGCCCGGTGAAGAAGGATAAGAATGATTTATCACAGCCGATCACTGAAGTCCCCCAGAATGAGAAGGGGAACTAGTTGAGACTGGAACAAGTATGATGCCTTCAGAAAAAACATACGAGATCTGAATATCCCCATGGAAGAAGAAATCGACATGGATGGTGCGCACACATCGGAGTCGAAAAACTAAAGAGACTTACCACCGCAATTGAAAGAAGCGATGTGCAAGGAGAAGCTCCAGAAGAAGCAACTCATGAAAAAAATAACTATAAATTATGTGCACATGGGACAGTCTATGAATAGGTCAACAGCCAATATTGATATCTACTTCGCAAAGAAAATTACCGCAATCATCAATCTTGATCCCGAGCCGCATCACTCGCTGAATGTAAGAAAAAATCAGATTGGGAAGATTGGAAGAAGGCAATAGAAACTGAATTATTGTCTCTGAACAAAAAAGATGTATTTGGGCCTGTATGTCGCATACCTCCCCATGTGCACCCTGTTGGTCACAAGTGGGTATTTTTTTGAAAGAAAAATGAAAGAAATGAAGTAGTGAGATACAAAGCAAGGCTGGTAGCACAAGGTTCCACTCAACGTCCAGGAGTTGATTATGAAGAAACCTACTCCCCAGTCACGAGTGGAATTACCTTTAGATATTTGATCTCAATGGCAGTGAACTTGAATTTAGAAATGAAATTGATGGATGTGGTAACTGCATACCTCTATGGAAACTTAGATTCGGAGATTTATATGAAGGACCCTGAAGGAATTTCTCTCCCGAACCAAGACAGTGCAAATAGAAATCTGTACAGTGTGAAGCTTAGAAAATCACTGTACGGACAGAAGCAATCTGGCAGAATGTGGTATAATCGTTTAAGTGACTTCTTTGCAAAAAAGGCTACACGAACAATGCAAACTGTCCCTCTGTGTTTATACGACGATCCCAGAATGGATTTTGTATAATCTCAGTGTATGTAGATGATCTGAACATCATCGGGACATTGGAAGACATAAAAGAAGCAAGCATGTCGCTAATAATGAATTATTCGTATGTAGTTGCACACATGTAATCACTAAATTGCATGCTACTTGTCATCATTTTTTGTTGCAATGCTTACTACGGATCTGGTTGTTGTGGCTTTAGGTTGACGCAGACATAGAACACTTGACAATGTTTTATGGCGATGGTCTTGTATACGCAGGACCCAATGGGTTGGACCTATCGACATGCCAATACAAGGTGCTCCGGGCTGAGGGGCTCAGCGTCATGAATATTCACAAGCTTCAAAGCTACATCCAAAGGGATTTCGCCACGGAGGCAATGGTGATAAAACTTGCGATCGAGGGGATCACCTGCATGAATTGCGTGTGGGAGATGGTGAAGGGAATGACACCGTAGCATGGAGGCCGATGGTGTACCTGAGTTTCATGCACTGGGTGTCAAAAAACGGTGATGAGCACGGCCCCTCGACACCCGGCGAACCACAGGTGGAGCATCAAAACGATACCACTGGATGTGTTGTATGGGAGGGAAGACTCATCCCTGATTTCGTGCGGAATGACAGGGCTGGCATGTGGTGGTCAGCTCACATTGACTGCCACAAGTATCTACCAAACTAGGCACTCGGGTTGGAGTTTGATGAGGCCACCAGCCCATGCTCCAATGATACCAAAGATGATGCACAATAGACGGCTGGTCCAACCGAGGGAATTGTATCATTGAAGGTGCCATATGTGTCCTCGACACTCGATGATCCTACAGTGCATTCCCTCTTATTGCCACAAGAACAAGGGCCCCAGTGGGGGGTTTGAAGCTGACACCCTCCTAGTAGGGCAGCGCTTCCCTAGCAAGGCGGCTGTGCAACAAGCTATTGCACGGTACGTTTTGTCTATCAGCCATATGTACTGAGTGCACCAGTCCAACCTAACCAATTTCGCAGTGAAGTGCATAGTGAAAGGCTGCCTTGGAAATGTCAGTGCACAATGAGCCAAGATTTTTGGCTTGGTCTTCTCGATCAAGGCGATGATCGACCACTTGCATGCTTAGTGCTCCCCTACACCATCATTGGAATGTGACTTTTGCATATGTGGCAAGCATCATCAGCCACCTAGTTGCGGCAGACACGTCTGTCCCCTCGAAGATGCTCATGTCGGAAGTCGCTAATGTGGTTGGCTTTGCAGTCAGCTACAGTAAGGTTCAACGAGGCAAGCAGAAGGTCATCGAGTCCATGTGTGGGACGTACAAAGAGGTGTACAACCTTGTGCTGAGATTGCTTGACCAGATAGCCGAATCAAACCTTGGCACATGCATAAACAAGATTGAGCGTCCAGATGGTGACAGAGGGCCCAACTACTTCATCCTGGACCAATTATTCTGGTCTTTTGCCCAGGCCATTGAGGGCTTTAAGTTTTGTCATCCTGTGCTAACGATGGATGACACTTTCCTTACAGCATGGTACAATGGGACTATTCTCACCGTGGTGGTGGCCAACGTGAATGACCAGCTTCTTATAGTGGCATTTGCCATTGTAGAGAGCAAGAACACGTCCAGTTGGCTTTGGTTCCTGGCGAACATGAAGCGAATTGTGGTTGGCAACTAACCCAACATTTGCATCATCACGAACCGCAATGCTAGGTTGATGGCCATGCTAAACACCATGTAGCATGGGACCGAACCCCCTCAGAAGTGGAACGACATGCGAACCCAGTGGTGCATGAGGCATCTTGCATCTAACTTGTTCACACAGTTCCGCAACTAGAAAGTTTTGAAGATGTTCAAAGCATTGTGTCTACAAAACTAGAGGCGAAAGTTCGAGTCCATCTCGGTAGAGCTAGAAAGGCGAACTGCAAAGGGAGAGCAACCCTGCGGCGCCATAAGTTTCTCAGAGTGGATTTTCATCAGCATGCTCCTAGATTAGAAAAATGGTCCCCTCTATGACACGGATGGTTCATGTATGGGATTATGATGACCAACATGTCCGAGGTTTATAACAGCGTCCTCAAAGACATGCAGTGCCTCCCCATCACCATGATCATGGAAGAGACATGGACTCGCACCATCGGTTAATTTGTCAATAGAGCCACCGTAGCCAAGCGACAAATAAATGAAGGCAAGAAGTGGTCTAAGAACATGTAGAGGGACATGGACCAGAAGATGGAGAAGGCCCGAATGCACGACATCCAGGTAATCAATGGCCTCTGAAGGAAGTATGAGATTAGGGTTCGGCAAAAATATGTGAATAGTCATGCCAGGGGTGAAATGAAACAAGCATGCACGCTAGGCGATATGGCAACATGCACCTGCAACAAACCGAAGCTCCTGCACAAGTCATGCTCACATGTATACAAGGCATGTGCACAAACGAGGCAGATGTCCAAGCCGTACATATCTTAGTACTACGACATGCAACACCTTTTTAGTATACAGAGTGCAGAGTTTCAATCATACGGCTTGAAGTTAAACTATAGGAATCTTTGGCCGGATAGGATGCAATAAGTCCCCAACAAGCACTTATGATAACTGCAAAGGGACATATTTTGCAACATATGCAAAAAAATTTCAACATATGCAATACAAGTACTTAGATCTCAAAAATTGGGGAGGGGATATAGTTTCTTGTCGAAACTCACTTGAAAATTATAGATCTCATTTGTATGTATAGATATACTTGCTACACTAGCATGGAAGTTTACACAAAAATTAATCAAAGATATTATAATCTCTACAATATTTTGAAAATACGTATGCGATAATGTCGGGACCCCGAATTTCCGAACCCGGACCCTCTGTGTATTACTGCACTAGTCCCAGATCAAAGCTAGTGCACACAGTTAAACATAAATGAATACATCACCAGCATCGTGTTATTACAATAATTGAGAGTACCGACCGAAAGGTCTCCTTATTACATTAGAGGTTTCAAGACCTCATACAATCAAAACACAGCGGAAACAAGGTAAATTCAAAGTATACCCATCAAGATGCCACAGGCAGTTGACTGGGGAAGCACGACCTAATTCTCCGGGAAGAATCCATCACAGCCGCAGGCGAAGCAGTAGTCGTAATCACCTTCTTGAGCTTCATGTTCTTCTGAATATTTATTTTTAAGTGTAGCATGTGAGTACATAAAGTACTCCGCAAGTCTTGGGAAAAAAATGCATAGATGCAAGGCTTGACAAAGGAAGGCTATATGGTTCTTTTGCACAAAGCAATATTTTAAAATTTCAATTACTACTAATTATTTTTGAAGGCCTCAATTTAATAAAGTAAATGTTTTAGCAGAAACTATCATCAACTTTCTAGTGAAGGTTCCATCTACCAACACTAGCCAACCAATTACAATTGGTCAAGTTTAAAACTGCGGGTTCCATCCACCCTCTCTGGCTCCAACCGCAAGGATACCCTTCCGAGAGTTCCCTCCACACTTGGAATACAAAAACTTTTGATTTTAAAACAAAACCAGAAATCTACTATGTGCATGCATTCCTTGCCTGCCCTTGACCGTGGGCACGGCTATTCGAATAGTTTTACACTCTGCAGAGATTGTACAACTTTATCCACAAGAGATAATTTATCCTAACAGTCAACACGCTTCCTTTGGCATGAGACCCAGATAAAATATCACAAAGCCTTTACCTTACTCTAATCTAGCTAGATACCACCCGCTGAGGTTTCACCGCAGGTAGGCTAACTTCCCGAACCGAAGCCCCCTCTTGTGCCATATGAGTACAGTAAATCCATGTCCCTCACTGTGAATAACCAGTCCATCCCTGGCACCCACTTTCCACTGGTGGCACCTAAACTAGACTATCGTAAGTTAGTCAGCTAGGTCGTACCCATATAGACTTGTGGTTGTACGGTTAATGCTCAGTCTGGACAAACACAAGCGTCGGTCCTTAATTGACTAGGGTGGAACATACACTTAACAAGATCTCGTGCTTGCTGCACCAATCCAAACCAACCATCCACCCTAATCTAAACAAATTTTCACATTTTATTTTATTTTAAAAGAACAGTGGCAACTCCAATTACCACTAAATTTATAAACACAAGGTTATTGCAATAAATCATAATTTCCCATTTTCAAGATTTCAAGGGTATTACATAGCATGACTAAGCATTATACTACCATTCTATTACCAACAATTTAATATATTACTCTCATTAATGAGTCAAAGGAATTTCTAGGGTTGCAAAGGTACATGGCAATCAACTTCAAGTGAGGGCATAACAAGGTTGGATATAACTAATGCCTTAAGATTTGAACTAATATTTTATATAAATAGCAATACACATAATTTAAAATAATTAAAACATTTCGAAATCATAGGTTCAAGATGATCAAAGGAGACTTGCCTTCTTGAGCGCTATTTGGGTCTTCTTGCTGCGACTCGACGAATTCCTCGGCGACGGCGGAATCTACGCGCGAAAAGACAGACAAGCAAAACAAATAAATTCAAACAAAATTTAAATAAAATTCAAAAATTCAAAAAGAGTCCATAAATGGATAGCTTAGGATTTTAGAAAAATATAGAAATTTGAACGGCTCAAATCGGAGTTAAAATGAGAAAGTTATGGCTTCCGAAAGATTTAAAGGAGAGAATGAAAAGGCTGATTTTTGGGATTTATTTTTATACGGGAAAAACTTAATTATGATGTCAGAGAAAATTCGAATTTTATGACATGCGGGCCCGGTCTACCGTAGACCGAGTCCACGGAAGGTGGTGATGGCCGAGGTGGCGCTCCTGGTGACATGGCGCCACGCGGCGCGAGGTGGCGGCCACATGGCGCGGGACCGGCCAACGTGGAGGCCACGCGGGCCGCGCGCACGGGCAGCACGGGGAGGCGCACGGCCGGCGGCCTCGCCGGCGGCCGGAGGCGGGGGCGGCGAGCGGCGGCGGGGATGAGGGGAGGCGGCGGCACTTACCGGCGGCGGCGGCGGAGGTTTGGGCGGCCGGCGGCGGCGCTAGGAGGCGGCGGCAGTGGAGGTTTGGAGGTGGCGGCGGCGGCGGTTTTTTGGAGGTGGCGGCGGCGCCGAGAAAGGGAGGAGAAGGGGCGGTGGGAGGCGGTGCCGAAGAAGGGAGTGGAGGGGGGGTTTTTATAGGCGAGGAGGGGTGGGGGAGGCCGGCCATTTTGGAGCTCGCCGGAGTTATTGCTCCCGCAATTAGGGGACTTAAATTGAGGGGAAACGGCCGGAGGAATGGAGGGGAGTAATAGGGCATCCGTTTTCACTCTTTAATCGGGATTTTATGAGGGAGAAACGCGGGATTTTAAAGCTCATTTTCGGTTTTAATGGTGGAGGAGAGAGAGGGTGGGAGGAGGAAGAAGGTGAGGTTGAAGAAGGATATGACAAATGGGTCCCATGTGTCATATAGAGTGATAGCAAATGAAGGGGTACGGGCCGTCGGATTCGCGACACGTGGCAAGTGAGTGGATTAGGGCCTTTGGATTTTATGAAGGGGTAAGTTGTAATGTATGGATAGGATTAAAACGTGGAGAGAGGTTGATTTAATCTGAGAGCGACACGTGGCGGGATAGGATTAATTTGATTTTTATTTTCGGAATAAATTTCAGCAATTACTAGAAACTTTATAAACACTTCGAAAAATAATATTTAATGTCTAAAAAATTCCAGAAACATCATAAAATATTCCTGGAAGCATTTTAGACATAGTAAAAATATTTTTAATTTCAGATTTGAATTTTAATAATTTTATAAAATACTTTTTAACTTTGAAAATTGATTTTAAATTTCAGAAAATTCTCAAATAATATTTAAAAATTTAGGAAAGGCTAGGAAAAATATAATTTTCCCTTTTTGGCTTTAATAAAATATTTAAAATACATTTTCTTGCTTTAAATTTTGAAATAAAATCCAGAAAATCAAATAAAAGCCGAGTAAAATCCAATTACTTTAAAATAGTTAATTTGAATTTAAATTTTTCCAGAAAGCCAAATTTTGGGATGTTACAAACCTACCCCCCTTAGAGAGAATCTCAACCCCGAGATTCGGACGGACTGGGAAAAAGGTCAGGGAACTCTGCTCTTAAATCTTCTTCACGCTCCCAAGTTGCTTCTGATTCAGAATGATTGCTCCACTGTACTTTACAGAACTTGATGATCTTGCTTCGCGTACTACGCTCTGCTTCCTCCAATATCTTGACTGGATACTCTGGGTATGTCAAGTCGTCCTTTAAGTTCACTTCCTCTAGAGGCATCTGCTCTTCTGGCACTCTGAGACACTTTCTTAGCTGGGATACATGAAAGACGTCATGCACCTTCGACAACTGAGGCGGAAGCTCTAGCTGGTAAGCAACTTCTCCCTTTTTTGCTACAACAGGAAAGGGTCCAATGAATCTAGGAGCAAGTTTTCCACTGACTCCAAAACGTCTCATTCCCTTGAGAGGTGACACTTTCAAATAAACATGATCTCCAGGTACAAACTCTAATGTTCTTCGACGATTGTCCGCATAGCTTTTCTGCCTGGTTTGAGCTGTTTTTAACCGGTCCTGGATCAGACGAACTTGTTCCTCTGCCTGCTTCAACACATCTGGTCCAAACACTTGTCCTTCTCCGGTTTCTTTCCAATACAACGGTGTCCTGCATTTTCTACCATACAAAGCTTCAAACGGAGACATCTGTAAGCTGGATTGATAACTGTTGTTATAGGAAAACTCCGCATAGGGTAGACTTTGATCCCAATTAGCCTTGTTTGCTAGAACACAAGCTCTCAACATATCTTCCCAAATTTGGTTTACTCTTTCTGTTTGACCATCTGTCTGTGGATGATATGCTGTGCTAAAATTCAGATTTGTGCCCAAAAGTCCATGTAATTTATGCCAAAATCTTGAGGTGAATTGAGTACCTCGATCTGACACAATCTTCTTTGGAACTCCATGCAAACACACGATCTTGGACATATACAACTCTGCGAGTCTATCTCCAGAGTATGTGGTCTTCACTGGGATGAAGTGGGCGACTTTTGTCAGACGATCCACAATAACCCAGATCGAATCATGACCTAGTTTTGTTCTCGGTAATCCAGTTATGAAATCCATACCAATCTCTTCCCATTTCCACTCGGGTATCTGCAAAGGTTGCAAAAGTCCGGCAGGTCTCTGATGTTCAGCTTTAATCCGCTGGCACACATCACACAAAGCTACATGCTCTGCAATCTCTCTTTTCATACTTGACCACCAATACCTTTCTTTGAGATCTTGGTACATCTTTGTACTTCCAGGGTGAATTGAGTATGCAGATTCATGGGCTTCCTTCAGGATTAACTCCTTTATTTCCTTCTTTTCAGGTACGATAATTCTTTTCCCAAACCAAATGATACCTTCTTCATCCTCTGAAAATCCTGGTGCTTTCCCTTTCTTCATGTTTTCTTTAATTTCCTTGACATACTTATCCTCTCCTTGAGCTGCCTTGATCTGGTCCTCTAGAGTGGGTTGAACCTCCAAAGTTGCCAGAAATCCTTCCTCTACTACTTCCAAGTTGAGCCGCTGGAATTCTTCTTGAAGTGCAGGCATACTGTCCTTTATCCATAACTTATTATAGTAACTCTTTCTGCTCAAGGCATCAGCTACTACATTGGCTTTTCCCGGATGGTAATGTATTCCCACATCATAATCCTTTATTAGCTCAAGCCATCTCCTTTGTCTCATATTGAGATCAGGTTGGGTAAAAATATACTTCAAACTTTTGTGATCTGTGTAGATCTCACAACGGTTACCGATCAAATAATGCCTCCATATTTTTAAAGCATGCACCACGGCAGCAAGCTCTAGATCATGAGTTGGGTAATTCTCCTCGTGGGGTCGCAATTGCCTTGAAGCATAGGCTACTACCTTTCTTTCTTGCATCAAAACACAGCCTAATCCTTGCCTTGAGGCATCACAAAAGACTTCAAAATCCTTTCTAATATCCGGAAGGGTTAACACTGGTGTAGAAGTTAGCCTTCTCTTTAGTTCTTGAAAACTGTCCTCACACGATTTACTCCATTCAAACTTCTTTTCCTTCTTTAGCAACTGGGTGAGAGGTCTTGCTAGCTTGGAGAATCCTTCAATAAAGCGATGATAGTAACCAGCCAATCCCAAAAAGCTTCTGATCTCAGATACTGATTTAGGTTGCGTCCAATTGAGCACATCATTTACTTTATCGAGGTCTACGGACACTCCTCCTGCAGAAATCACGTGACCCAAGAAAGCTACTTTCTTCAACCAAAACTCACACTTGCTAAATTTGGCATACAACTGATTTTCTCTGAGCTTTTCCAAAACTATCCTCAAATGTTCTGCATGTTCTTCCTCATTCTTGGAGTATATCAAAATATCATCGATGAATACAACTACAAACTTATCCAAATATTCCATGAACACCTTATTCATCAGATTCATAAAATATGCTGGGGCATTGGTTAGACCAAAAGACATCACTGTATACTCATACAATCCATAACGGGTAGCAAATGCTGTCTTGGGTATGTCCTCTGGTCTTATCTTCAATTGATGATAACCTGATCGAAGATCAATCTTAGAAAATACACATGATCCTTTCAACTGATCAAACAGATCATCTATTCTGGGCAAAGGGTACTTGTTCTTGATCGTCACATCATTCAAGGATCGATAATCCACACACATGCGAAGACTACCATCTTTCTTCTTTACTAGCAGTACTGGTGCTCTCCAGGGTGACGAGCTTGGTCTTCCAAAACCTTTATCTTGCAACTCTTCAATTTGTTTCTTAACTTCTGCCAAGTCATTTGCAGACATACGATAAGGTCTCTTGGAAATCGGAGCTGTACCAGGTACTAGGTTGATGACAAACTCAACTTCCCTGTCTGGCGGCATTCCGGGTAAATCTTCAGGAAACACATCTGGGTATTCACTTACTATAGGCACCTTTTTCAAAGTTACTTCCTTCAAACTGTTCAGCCCACACTTATTCCGTGAAGACGTGTTTGACTTATACCTTACTTGAATTCCATCCGAGTTGGTAATAGTGACAGCACGATCGGCACAATCTATCTGTCCTTTATACTGGGTTAACCAATCCATACCAAGTATGACATCTAGGCTCTTGGAATCTATTATAATAAGATTTGCTAGGAATTTTACTCCATTTATATCCACAGTTGCGCTAGGGCAGACTGTGTTTGTCCTCATTTCCTTCCCAGGGGACTGGACTAGCATAGGGTTCTTAAGCAACCGCACATCCCAATTATATCTTTCAACAAAATCTTTTGACACAAAAGAATGCGAAGCTCCAGAATCAAATAATGCTGATGTAGGTACTGAGTTGACAAGGAACTTACCCAGAACTACGTCTGGTGCATCTTGGGCTGCCTCTGCAGTGACATGGTTAAGATGTCCTCTGCTCATCGTCTGCGGAGTCCTTGGAGTTTGCGGTGCCCCACGGCCTTGACCTGCAGTTGGAGCTCTTGCTGGCGTAGTCCCCAGGTTGAAACGAACGGGAGTTACAGCTGGGCGCTTCTGGGGACAGTTGCTAGCATAATGCCCCATATTCTTGCAGTTGAAGCACTGCACTCCTGCCGCTGAAGTCTTATTCTGCTGTGGTTGGCCACCATTGCCTGCTCTGGGAGCTTGTGGATTTGGATGAGGTCCTGCCGATGGTGTCTTTGGCACACTTGGCATTGAGGGCCTGTTGAATTGAGGAGGGTTGGGGCGAAACCGAGAACTGCTTGCTCCCTGCTGAGCTTGGAACTTTCTCTTCCGAGTCTCGTACAGTTGACGTTGGGCATCTTCTTGCACGAGAGCCTTGTTCACCATGTGCTGGAAAGTTGGGTAGTCATTAGACACCAGCTGCACCTTGAGATTGGGATCAAGTCCCTGCATGAACCTCCAGATCTTTGTTGCATCTGAGGTGACATCCTCTGGCGCATACCTGGACAGTTGGGTGAACTTGTTCAGGTATTCTGAAACACTGAGGTTTCCCTGCTGCAGTTGGTAGAATTCCCTTTTCTTCATTTCCATTATTCCCGTAGGAATATGTGCAGTGCGGAAAGCCTCCACAAACTCATCCCAAGTGATGGTTTGTACATTTTGATGGGCGGCGCAGTAGTTTTCCCACCAATTAGCAGCAATTCCTTTGAGTTGGTGAGCAGCATACAACACCTTCTCGTGGTCATTGCACTGAGCCAAGTTCAACTTCCTTTCCACATCCTTGACCCAATCGTCTGCCTCCAAGGGGTCCACTGATCCAGCAAACGTAGGAGGTCTTGTCCTCATAAATTCTCCCAACTTAGACTGTGGAGCTTGGTTGGGTGCCTGCGGAACTTGCTGTACTTGGTTTTGAGCTAAGGCTTGCAGAAGCTGCAGTTGCATGGCCATCATTTGCTCCAAGTTGGGCGCTTGAGCAGGAGGGGGTGGAATGTTGTCCTCTGGTTGAGCGTTGGGGTTACGGCTACTGCCCGGGTTGCTCCTTATGTTCACCATCTGAAGCGATTTCCGGGGTTAGAAAAAGGTAAGAGGGAATTAGCATAGATAAGAGGATAGGGGAAACTAATAACATCCCAAACCAACACACAAGAAGAAACCAGCAACCACTTAGGGAAAACTTTTATTAAAATCAAGATAAATTCAGGGATGGCTGCACCACAAGTGCACACTGGCTTGGTACAGTCCATCTAGCACACCAAAATATAATAAAGCGTTCTAAGAACGTGGACATTTATTTGAATACTACTGACTCAACTAACTACTCATCCTCCACGACGATGCGCTCCTCCGGATCCTCCTTGGGGTCCTCCTCTGTGTCCTCTTCCGGATCCTCCTCCGGTTCCTCCTGACGCTCGTTCATATGGTGTCGCGAACAATCACACTCGGCTGAGGCACGGTTACGACTGGAGGCAGTCGACCGAGAACGAGAACGAGAGCGGAAAAGCTTGCGTCTCTTGCTGGGTTCGCCGATGTTGATGTCGGGTGGACTCGGGCGTCGCACCTTCTTGCGTGCTGTGAGCCTAGTGAGGAGTCCCGAAAGTTGAGCCGGTGCTGGGTTGTTGGGGATGACAGCTGGTACGGGAGAAGACGGAGTGTAATCAACTGTAGCTTGGGGACGTCTTAGCTCGAACTCTGCTGCCTGACTCTGGCGAAGCTGAGCACGAAGAGTGTCGGAGTGCTGATAGCTAGAAGTGAGCAGCATCCGTAGCTGTCCAATCTCCTCCAATGCTCTAGTATAAGTGACTTCCATCGCCTGTGTGAGCTGTATCTGGTGCAACAGTCGAGGATCGTCAGCTGGGATATCAAAGGGATCGGGATACCTCTGTCCTGCCCTGGGGTTGATGAAGAAGCAGAAGGGAGACTGATGCACAGCATCCTTGTGTAGATGGCACAACTCATCAATGGCCAAGCGTGCTGCATCCTGGACGGCATCGAAACAGCGGGACCGAGGATGCTTGATGGGGTATTTGTGGGAGTTGAATTCCCCTTCCCGTGCATACAGGAATACCTCCATGGTCCAAGAGTCTCAATCCAGGATCCTCGTCTTCCGCCCCCTGAAAATGGGCGGCTGACGATACTCCAAGCACTGCATCAGCTGCCGGAGAAGGCTAGCGAAAGCTCCAGCATCCTCTCCATGTGAGTAGAGTCCCACGGGGCAGCGGAGGTCGAATCGGCCATCTACAAAGTTGAGATAAAAGAGAAGATTAGTAAAAAGATTTTAATAATGGAGTTTGGAGACAAGAACGAGATTCTAAGTAAGAAGAGAGTAGAAGCAAAGAGGCTTATATATTTTTAATATACTCTTTTTAAGAAAATATGAGTCCTTAAGGTTTTACCATTTTCTAAGCTAGGTCACGTCCTACAGTCAACCTGGCTCTGATACCACCTCTGTCGGGACCCCGGATTTCCGAACCCGGACCCTGTGTGTATTACTGCACTAGTCCCAGATCAAAGCTAGTGCACACAGTTAAACAGAAATGAATACATCACCAGCATCGTGTTATTACAATAATTGAGAGTACCGACCGAAAGGTCTCCTTATTACATTAGAGGTTTCAAGACCTCATACAATCAAAACACAGCGGAAACAAGGTAAATTCAAAGTAGACCCATCAAGATGCCACAGGCAGTTGACTGGGGAAGCACGACCTAATTCTCCGGGAAGAATCCATCACAGCCGCAGGCGAAGCAGTAGTCGTAATCACCTTCTTGAGCTTCATGTTCTTCTGAATATTTATTTTTAAGTGTAGCATGTGAGTACATAAAGTACTCCGCAAGTCTTGGGAAAAAATGCATAGATGCAAGGCTTGACAAAGGAAGGCTATATGGTTCTTTTGCACAAAGCAATATTTTAAAATTTCAATTACTACTAATTATTTTTGAAGGCCTCAATTTAATAAAGTAAATGTTTTAGCAGAAACTATCATCAACTTTCTAGTGAAGGTTCCATCTACCAACACTAGCCAACCAATTACAATTGGTCAAGTTTAAAACTGCGGGTTCCATCCACCCTCTCTGGCTCCAACCGCAAGGATACCCTTCCGAGAGTTCCCTCCACACTTGGAATACAAAAACTTTTGATTTTAAAACAAAACCAGAAATCTACTATGTGCATGCATTCCTTGCCTGCCCTTGACCGTGGGCACGGCTATTCGAATAGTTTTACACTCTGCAGAGGTTGTACAACTTTATCCACAAGAGATAATTTATCCTAACAGTCAACACGCTTCCTTTGGCATGAGACCCAGATAAAATATCACAAAGCCTTTACCTTCCTCTAATCTAGCTAGATACCACCCGCTGAGGTTTCACCGTGTAACATCCTGATTTTCAGAGTCTTTTTGAAGCTTTTAAAATAAAATTCACCATTTGAATTTTCCTGGAATTAATTAAAGCTTAAATGGAATTTTTATGAATAAAAAGGATTTAATATGATTAATCTGAACATGAACATTTGCCAAAACTATTTTATTTGAGTTCTTTGTGTCTCAAGGAATTTATTGGATTTTTTTCTGGATTTTTCTGGAATTATTTGCTATTTTCTAGAGCTCAAAAGTATTTATTTGAATTTCTGAAAAAGAAAAACCCCCCAAAAACCCTTGAACCGGCCGGTGGGCCGCAACCCACCGAACCGGCCCAGTCCAGCTGCCCGCAGCCGGCCGCCCCGCCCGTGCCACGCGGCGAGCATCCGCGCGCGCGCCCGCGACTGCCTTCCTCCGCTGGATGAGCGACACACGTCGCCTATCCGTTCCGCCCACGCTCGATCGCAGCCGCCGCTCGCTCCACGCCACCGCCAGGTGGGGCCTGCCTGTCAGGCGTCGTCTCCGACCTGGACTCCTTCCCCGTGTCCGATCGGGAGACGCCGCCGCCTTCCTTATCCGCCGCCGCCTTCCTTATCCGCCGCCGCCTGCCTTATCCGCCGCGGTCGTCTCCGCCCAGGACTCCCCGGGACCCGGGTATAAAAGGGGGGCCGACCCCCAAGGTTCTCCTCGTCCCGCAGCCGCCGCCTCGCCGTCGCTTCTGCCGCCGTGCGCCTCGCCGCCGGAGCCCGAAGACGCCGCCCTCGCCGACGTCGTTCGCCTCCGCCGAAGCCACCGCACGTCGCCGCCGTCCTTCGCCGCCGGAGCTCGCCGCCGGTGAGTCCCGCCGCCGCCTCGGTCGCCGTCGGCCAAACCCCGCCGCCTGAACCCCTCGTCGCCGGTCAGCCGTCCGCCGCAGCCCCGCCGCCCGGCCATCGCCGCGGACGCGCCCGCGCCGCCTCGCGCCCCGTGCATGCGCACGTCAGCGCTGACGCCAGCTGCGCCCGCCGCTTCGCTTTCTCGTGCGCCTGGTCCGCCGTGCACCGAACCGCTGCCATGTGGGCCCCCATGTCAGCGGAACCCCGTAGACCCGGAGCCGATCTGCCCCGTCACCCTGCCCAGTCAGCATGCCACGTCAGCCCAGGTGTCCACGCGTCGCCCAGTCAGCAGCCACGTCAGCCCTCACCGCTTGCGCCAGCAGCCCAGTCAGCCGTACTGTTTCGTGCGCCGAGTTCACCGTAGACCCGTTCTCTCGTGCGCCCGGTCCACAGCACAGTACAATCTCCTATTTTTTTCCCCGATTTTCCTTAGATCCAATTTTCCAAGAACCCGTTCTCCCTCGTCCTGGCTCCGATTGACCCCGTTCTTTTTCCTAAATTCATCTAAAATTGAGCTCTACCTTTTGGTTCAGGTTTGAAAGTTTTTGGAGTTCATTTGAATTTTATTTGAATTTATTTTGTCTTTTCGTCTCGTTTTCTCTCTCGTTAGATCGCGTGTTCGAGGGAGCGGAAGTTGGATTTGAAGATCAAGAGCCCTCAGCTGAGCAAGGCCAAGGCAAGTCGTATTCTTTGATCATGTTGAACCTAGTTTTCAAATTTATTATGTATTATGTTGCTTTAAATTATCATGCATTGCTACTTTATTATAAAACCCTTGTATTGGTAGTTATACTCCCAATTGGTTATTTCCCTCCATGATAATTTGACTACCATGTTTCCATTGACACCTTAGGATTGGGAATTATTTAGTGATACAATAATAGTTGTCACATGGGGTTACGTCTAATTGCTTAGCCAGGCTTATCATTAGCACGTTGGGTCTGTCATCACATGTGGTTAATTAATCTTGACTTAATGATTTACTTGAACATGGTGGTTAGCCACAGTTATAAAATTTGTATGTCATGACATGGGTAGTGTCATGGGCATTGGTTATACAAACTTGGCTTTCACTTGGGCGAATGATCGTGCAGTAAAGGGGGTGCTGGATGCACATTAGGATGTGGATGTTTCGCCTGGGTAACTCTTAAGGACTTAACTTTGTGCGCCATTGATCTGAGTTTTATCGTGCAAACCACATGTCTAGTATGGGATAGACCTGGCATAATAATTTGTGAAGTCTCAACTTTGGTTTCACCACTGATGTTGTTGTGGCGCAAGGGGGGGCAATTATCGACTAGGGGGTTACCCTACTCGACAGCGAAACCTTAGCGAGTGGGATCGGGTTGAGATGGATCATTGTAAAAGCCTTGTTGTGATTATCTTTAACGTGAGGATTATCACATCGTGTGGGTACAGTTGTGCAACCTCTGCAGAGTGTAAAACTATTCGAATAGCCGTGTCCTCGGTCATGGACAATGCTCGGTGATTTCACACGAGGGGTAGAGTCTTTATGAAATTTTGGTTGGTTTGAGCTGGGAAGTGAATGGTCAGTTCACTTGTGGTTACATTCAGTTCCTTTGGTTATCTACTTAGTGTCTGTTGTTAAATTCGCTTTTCAATCTATTTAGTGTATTTACCTTAAATTGTTGCTTTATGCAAAATTAACCTTTCAGCCATCCATTGTTAAGCCTTGCATACTACATTGCATTTATTTGTTACAAACGACTTGCTGAGTACCAATGTACTCACGGCTTTATGCCCACGTTGCTCAGTTGAAGAAGAGGGACCAGATCAGCAGGAGTTGCTAGAAGGAGGCTATTACGAGGACTTCACGGATTAGGACTTCGCTCCCCAGTCGATTGCCTGTGGGCATGTCGAATGGCTACTACGTTTAATTTTGGATTTCCGCTGCTAGTTTCTTTAAAGCCCTTCAGGCTAATAATTGTAAGCTTGGCCATAAGGTTGTACTCTGATGGTTATTAATATAATTCGGATTTTTCTTTAGAATATCGTGATGTGGATGATATTTGTCTTTGTTTGCGCTGTGTGCACTAGCGTGATCCTGGACTAGTGCAGAATACACAGTAGAGTCCGGATTTGTATATTCGGGTCTCGACAGAGATGGTATCAGAGCCATATCGACTGTAGGACGAAACCCTAGTCAGCTTAGTCGTTATCTCAAAAATTCAAAAACCTATTTTCTAAAGACAAAACAACTAAACCTGATATCTAGCAAATTCTTTACTCTCTCACCTTATTCTTAGGGATTCTTGCCTCTCACCTTAAAATTTCTGCAAAAATGAAAATTTTAAACTGACTCTTATCTTGTGCCATGCTGTAGATGTCGCAAAGCAACTATAGCAGGTCAGGAGGATGGAAAAGAGTTCTTCGAGTGCTGCTACGAAGTCTCGGTTTCAAAAGGACACCAATATACAGTTCCATGGACGATGAAGTAAGAGGATACCACCTCACCAGGCTGTACTTCACTACCAAACTTGGAGGTCACGTTATACACCACAGCTTCAAGGGTTCAAATGCACAAGCAGCTGCACGCAAGGCCGTTACCCACCTCTGTCGACGGTACAAGATCAGTTTGACCAAGCTCATCCAGGAATACAAGAGGAGGTATGAACCTGTGGAGTACACTCCGCGGATGCCAACACCCCCGCCTTCACCTACACCACCCAGCCCGGAGGAAAGGCAACGCATGGCAGATGAACGCCGAGAGTACCTTCGACTTGTCATTCCAGCAGCAGCGCCTACAATGCAGTTCCGCAACCGATGGACGTTCTACAGTGATGCAGAAGAAGAAGAAGAATGCACACTGTACCTCGCCGGACCTGAGTGGGAGCCGGAAGAGTAGACCGTAGCATCGGATAGAGTCGGTTAGGAAGTGGTTTTTGTTTGCTTTGAGTGTGATGTGAGCTGCAGTTTGCCCTCAAAAGCAATATGTTGCAGTCATATCAAATCTTTTTATTGAAGTGATGTATCTGTTTCTTTTGTTAGCTTTTCGGCTAAGTGATTGTTTAGCTTAGGATTTGCCATTAGAACATTCCCCCTTAGACGAACTTACCACTTATCTTTGCTCTTCCCTCTTACCTAGTAAGCCCTGTGAAGCCAGTTCTCAAGCAAGTGAATTTTCTTTTCAGATGGTTGATACCCGGAGCTCCGCAGGACGTGGTCAGATGAGTCAGGATCCTGAGGGCAGTCAAGCAACTCCGGAGCAGCATGCAAACCCGGCTGGACTAGATCCAACCTTGAGTCAGTTCATGGCAGCCCAGACTCAGCTGATGAACACCATGATGCAAAACATGAACGCCATGATGAATCGGCAGAATCAAGACATGGCGATGCCTCCACCAGTTCGCCAGCAGTCCAAGTTTGCAGAATTTATGAGAACAAGGCCTCCTACCTATTCACGGTCTTCTGAGCCATTAGAAGCCGATGACTGGATGCGCTCAGTGGAAAAGAAGCTTAACCTTGCCCAGTGTACTGATCGCGAGAAGGTGTTGTATGCAGCCCATCAGCTTGAGGGTGCTGCAGCCGAGTGGTGGGAAAATTATTGTGCCGCTCATGAGGATCCAGAGAGTATCACTTGGGCTGAGTTCGCAGAAGCTTTTCGTCATGCCCATATCCTGGATGGGGTGATCGAAATGAAGAAGGAAGAATTTTGGGAGTTGCAGCAGAAGAACATGTCCGTGAGTGAATATCTCAACAAGTTCACTCAGTTGGCCCGCTATGCTCCAGAAGATGTTGCCACAGATGATGCACGCCAAAAGAGGTTCAAGAAAGGATTGAACCCAGGTTTGAAAGTTCAGGTAGTGGGACATGATTATGCCAGTTTCCAAAATATGGTGGACAAAGCAATGCTCATTGAGGAAAGTCGTCGCGAGTTGGAAGAATCTCGCAAGAGGAGAATGATGCAGCAAGGATCACAGATGCACCAAGCTCAGAGAGCCCGCTTCAGTAATTTTCAGCCAGCTCGAGTTCCTCAGCAGACGGGATTCAAAACTCCTGCACCAGCTCCCCGTCAGTTTTCTTCCGCGCCAAAACCGAACCCAACGGGAAGCCAACAGCAGAGGATTACCAAACCCATGTCAGCAGTCACTTGTTTCAAATGCAACGAGACGGGACATTATGCCAACAAATGCCCGCAGAATCCAGCTTTGACGCCAGTTCGTTTCAACTTGGGAGCCACACCAGATCGTACCCCTGCAGCAGGGTCAGGACGCGGAGCACCTCAAGGATCAAATCAACCCAACAAAGGATCGCAGACCGTGATACGTGGCCAGGTGAACCACGTCACCATGGAAGAAGCTCAAGCAGCGCCAGATGTGGTGATCGGTAAGTTTCCAGTAAATTCAGTACCTGCCACAGTTTTGTTTGATTCTGGAGCTTCACATTCGTTTGTTTCCCGGAGTTTTGCTCTAAAGCATAAGTTGGAAGTCGTTGCACTTGGTTCTATTTTATTGGTTCAATCCCCAGGCTCTGAGATGAGTACAAACCTAGGATGCCCCAGAGTTAGGATAGCCATCCAAGGAGTAGAGTTCTCCGCAGATTTGGTTGTGCTGAATATCCAGTCTTTGGACGTAATTCTGGGTATGGATTGGCTCAAGAAGCATCAAGCAGTGTTGGAATGTGGAAGCCGAGCAGTCACCTTGGACGGTCCTGATGGAAGCAAAGTTAGATTTGAAGCCAACATAAAGCAGCCAGAAAAAGTGATGGTATGCCAAAGCAAAGGGATTGCCCTAAGTGAAGTGCCAGTTGCCAGGGATTATCCAGATGTTTTTCCTGATGATCTCCCTGGGATGCCACCAAAAAGAGAAGTGGAGTTCGCAATTGAGTTAGCACCAGGCACCTCGCCAATTTCCAAGAGACCTTACCGAATGCCCGCCAATGAGTTAGCAGAATTGAAGAAGCAGATACAAGAATTATTGGATAAAGGATATGTCAGACCCAGTACCTCTCCGTGGGGAGCACCAGTATTGTTCGTCAAGAAAAAGGATGGTAGCCAGCGTATGTGTGTGGATTACCGAGCTCTCAATGAAGTTACCATCAAGAACAAGTATCCGTTGCCCAGAATTGATGACCTGTTTGATCAATTAAAAGGAGCTGGAGTGTTCTCCAAGATCGATTTGAGATCGGGGTATCACCAAATGAGGATTCGACCGGAGGACATACCCAAGACAGCCTTCTCAACTCGTTATGGATTGTATGAGTTCACCGTGATGTCCTTTGGCCTAACCAATGCCCCAGCCTATTTTATGTACCTGATGAACAAAGTGTTCATGGATTACTTGGATAAGTTTGTCGTTGTGTTCATCGATGACATTCTGATCTACTCCAAGAATGAGGAGGAACATTTGAGGTTGGTATTGCAGAGATTGCGGGAACATAAGTTGTATGCCAAGTTCAGCAAGTGTGAATTTTGGATGAAGGAAGTTGCCTTTTTGGGTCATGTGTTGACAGCAGAAGGAGTGTCCGTTGACTCAGGGAAAGTACAAGATGTGCTCACCTGGAAGGCACCCACGTCAGTGACCCAGGTCAGAAGCTTCCTAGGAATGGCAGGTTACTATCGTAGGTTCATTGAAGGATTCTCTAGTGTAGCCCGACCTCTCACCCAGCTATTAAAGAAGGAAAAGAAGTTTGAATGGACGCCAGAGTGCGAGAAGAGTTTTCGGAAACTAAAGGAAAGTCTGACAACAGCACCAGTCCTAATTTTGCCAGACCTCAAGAAAGATTTTGAGATTTATTGTGACGCATCCCGCAAGGGTTTAGGGTGCGTATTGATGCAAGACAAAAGAGTGGTAGCTTACGCATCGCGCCAGCTAAGGCCACATGAGGAGAACTACCCTACGCATGATTTGGAGTTAGCAGCAGTTGTGCATGCCCTGAAAATATGGCGACACTACCTGATGGGTAACAGGTGTGAGATCTACACGGATCATAAGAGCCTGAAGTATATCTTCACCCAAACCGACCTCAACCTAAGACAAAGAAGATGGTTGGAGTTGATAAAGGATTATGACATCGGAATCCACTATCACCCAGGAAAAGCCAACGTAGTGGCAGATGCGTTGAGCAGGAAGGTGTATTGCAACACAGTTATGGTCAAAGAGAGTCAACCAGCATTGCACGAGGAATTTCAAAAGCTCAGTTTGGAGTTGGTTGAAGAAGGGATGTTAGCCGCTTTGGACTTGCAGCCGACCTTGGATAGTCAGATTCGTCAAGCGCAACCAGAGGATGAAAATATCCAGCGGATCAAGGTTGGATTGAAAGAAGGAAAAGCGACAGGTTTTGTGGAAGATGACCAGGGTATCATATGGTATAAGAAGCGAGTGTGCGTACCCAATAAGGAAGAGTTGAAGCAATTGTTGCTTAAGGAGGCACACGAGTCATTATATTCGATTCATCCAGGCAGTACCAAGATGTATCAAGACATCAAGGATAAGTACTGGTGGCCAGGTATGAAGCAAGAAATAGCAGAGTATGTGGCACTTTGTGATGTTTGCCAGCGAGTGAAAGCAGAGCATCAAAGACCCGCAGGTTTGCTGCAACCCTTGAAGATCCCCGAATGGAAGTGGGAAGATGTGGGAATGGACTTCATCACAGGTCTACCCAGGACCAAGGAAGGATATGACTCGATATGGGTAATTGTGGATCGATTGACAAAGGTAGCCCATTTTCTGCCAGTCAAAACCACATATTCTGGAGATAAGTTGGCTGAATTGTATATGTCCAAAATTGTGAGTCTCCATGGAGTTCCTAAGAGGATAGTGTCAGATCGTGGATCGCAGTTCACTTCATGATTTTGGAGTAGTTTCCATGAAGCAATGGGTACTCATCTGAATTTCAGCACAGCATACCACCCGCAGACCGATGGTCAGACAGAACGTGTAAATCAAATCCTGGAGGATATGTTGAGAGCATGTGTTTTGGATCACGGAGCCAAGTGGGACAATTGCCTACCTTTTGCAGAATTTTCCTACAACAACAGTTACCAGGCCAGTTTGCAGATGTCACCGTTTGAGGCTTTGTATGGTCGAAAGTGTAGAACCCCTCTCAATTGGAAAGAGACGGGAGAAAGGCAAATATTTGGGCCAGAGTGTTTGCAGGAAGCTGAAGAAAAAGTGCGCTTGATTCAAGAGAGGCTGAAAGCAGCTCAAGCCAGACAGAAGAGTTATGCTGATACTCGCCGAAGAGATTTAAGCTTCGAGCCCAATGATTATGTGTACCTCAGGATCACACCTTTCAAAGGAGTTAAGCGATTTCAAATGAAGGGAAAGTTAGCACCAAGGTATGTGGGGCCATTCAAGATTTTGAAGCGCAAGGGAGAAGTTGCCTATCAGCTGGAGCTACCTGAGAACTTGAGCGGGATACATGATGTGTTTCATGTGTCTCAATTAAAGAAGTGCTTGCGGGTGCCAGAGGAAGCAGTGCCAATAGAGGCTGTGGATCTCCAGGAGGATCTGTCCTATAAAGAGCATCCCATCAAAATCTTGGAAGTGTCAGAGCGTGTCACCAGAAGAAGGGTCGTTCGCTTTTGCAAAGTTCAGTGGAGCAAACATTCAGAGGAGGAAGCAACCTGGGAAAGCGAGGAGGATCTCAAAGCGGAGTTTCCAAACCTATTCCTTAGAGAGCCAGAATCTCGGGGTCGAGATTCCGTTTAAGGGGGGGAGGTTTGTAACATCCTGATTTTCAGAGTCTTTTTGAAGCTTTTAAAATAAAATTCACCATTTGAATTTTCCTGGAATTAATTAAAGCTTAAATGGAATTTTTATGAATAAAAAGGATTAAATATGATTAATCTGAACATGAACATTTGCCAAAACTATTTTATTTGAGTTCTTTGTGTCTCAAGGAATTTATTAGATTTTTTTCTGGATTTTTCTGGAATTATTTGCTATTTTCTAGAGCTCAAAAGTATTTATTTGAATTTCTGAAAAAGAAAAACCCCCCAAAAACCCTTGAACCGGCCGGTGGGCCGCAACCCACCGAACCGGCCCAGTCCAGCCGCCCGCAGCCGGCCGCCCCGCCCGTACCACGCGGCGAGCATCCGCGCGCGCGCCCGCGACTGCCTTCCTCCGCTAGATGAGCGACACGCGTCGCCTATCCGTTCCGCCCACGCTCGATCGCAGCCGCCGCTCGCTCCACGCCACCGCCAGGTGGGGCCCGCCTGTCAGGCTTCGTCTCCGACCTGGACTCCTTCCCCGTGTCCGATCGGGAGACGCCGCCGCCTTCCTTATCCGCCGCCGCCTGCCTTATCCGCCGTGGTCGTCTCCGCCCAGGACTGCCCGGGACCCGAGTATAAAAGGGGGGCCGACCCCCAAGGTTCTCCTCGTCCCGCAGCCGCCGCCTCGCCGTCGCTTCTGCCGCCGTGCGCCTCGCCGTCGGAGCCCGAAGACGCCGCCCTCGCCGACGTCGTTCGCCTCCGCCGAAGCCACCGCACGTCGCCGCCGTCCTTCGCCGCCGGAGCTCGCCGCCGGTGAGTCCCGCCGCCGCCTCGGTCGCCGTCGGCCAAACCCCGCCGCCTGAACCCCTCGTCGCCGGTCAGCCGTCCGCCGCAGCCCCGCCGCCCGGCCATCGCCGCGGACGCGCCCGCGCCACCTCGGCCGCTCCGTCCGCGCCGCCTCGCGCCCCGTGCATGCGCACGTCAGCGCTGACGCCAGCTGCGCCCGCCGCTTCGCTTTCTCGTGCGCCTGGTCCGCCGTGCACTGAACCGCTGCCATGTGGGCCCCCATGTCAGCGGAACCCCGTAGACCCGGAGCCGATCTGCCCCGTCACCCTGCCCAGTCAGCATGCCACGTCAGCCCAGGTGTCCACGCGTCGCCCAGTCAGCAGCCACGTCAGCCCTCACCGCTTGCGCCAGCAGCCCAGTCAGCCGTACTATTTCGTGCGCCGGGTTCACCGTAGACCCGTTCTCTCGTGCGCCCGGTCCATAGCACAGTACAATCTCCTATTTTTTTTCCCCGATTTTCTTTAGATCCAATTTTCCAAGAACCCGTTCTCCCTCGTCCTGGCTCCGATTGACCCCGTTCTTTTTCCTAAATTCATCTAAAATTGAGCTCTACCTTTTGGTTCAGGTTTGAAAGTTTTTGGAGTTCATTTGAATTTTATTTGAATTTATTTTGTCTTTTCGTCTCGTTTTCTCTCTCGTTAGATCGCGTGTTCGAGGGAGCGGAAGTTGGATTTGAAGATCAAGAGCCCTCAGCTGAGCAAGGCCAAGGCAAGTCGTATTCTTTGATCATGTTGAACCTAGTTTTCAAATTTATTATGTATTATGTTGCTTTAAATTATCATGCATTGCTACTTTATTATAAAACCCTTGTATTGGTAGTTATACTCCCAATTGGTTATTTCCCTCCATGATAATTTGACTACCATGTTTCCATTGACACCTTAGGATTGGGAATTATTTAGTGATACAATAATAGTTGTCACATGGGGTTACGTCTAATTGCTTAGCCAGGCTTATCATTAGCACGTTGGGTCTGTCATCACATGTGGTTAATTAATCTTGACTTAATGATTTACTTGAACATGGTGGTTAGCCACAGTTATAAAATTTGTATGTCATGACATGGGTAGTGTCATGGGCATTGGTTATACAAACTTGGCTTTCACTTGGGCGAATGATCGTGCAGTAAAGGGGGTGCTGGATGCACATTAGGATGTGGATGTTTCGCCTGAGTAACTCTTAAGGACTTAACTTTGTGCGCCATTGATCTGAGTTTTATCGTGCAAACCACATGTCTAGTATGGGATAGACCTGGCATAATAATTTGTGAAGTCTCAACTTTGGTTTCACCACTGATGTTGTTGTGGCGCAAGGGGGGGCAATTATCGACTAGGGGGTTACCCTACTCGACAGCGAAACCTTAGCGAGTGGGATCGGGTTGAGATGGATCATTGTAAAAGCCTTGTTGTGATTATCTTTAACGTGAGGATTATCACATCGTGTGGGTACAGTTGTGCAACCTCTGCAGAGTGTAAAACTATTCGAATAGCCGTGTCCTCGGTCATGGACAATGCTCGGTGATTTCACACGAGGGGTAGAGTCTTTATGAAATTTTGGTTGGTTTGAGCTGGGAAGTGAATGGTCAGTTCACTTGTGGTTACATTCAGTTCCTTTGGTTATCTACTTAGTGTCTGTTGTTAAATTCGCTTTTCAATCTATTTAGTGTATTTACCTTAAATTGTTGCTTTATGCAAAATTAACCTTTCAGCCATCCATTGTTAAGCCTTGCATACTACATTGCATTTATTTGTTACAAACGACTTGCTGAGTACCAATGTACTCACGGCTTTATGCCCACGTTGCTCAGTTGAAGAAGAGGGACCAGATCAGCAGGAGTTGCTAGAAGGAGGCTACTACGAGGACTTCACGGATTAGGACTTCGCTCCCCAGTCGATTGCCTGTGGGCATGTCGAATGGCTACTACGTTTAATTTTGGATTTCCGCTGCTAGTTTCTTTAAAGCCCTTCAGGCTAATAATTGTAAGCTTGGCCATAAGGTTGTACTCTGATGGTTATTAATATAATTCGGATTTTTCTTTAGAATATCGTGATGTGGATGATATTTGTCTTTGTTTGCGCTGTGTGCACTAGCGTGATCCTGGACTAGTGCAGAATACACAGTAGAGTCCGGATTTGTATATTCGGGTCTCGACACACCGCAGGTAGGCTAACTTCCCGAACCGAAGCCCCCTCTTGCGCCATATGAGTACAGTAAATCCATGTCCCTCACTGTGAATAACCAGTCCATCCCTGGCACCCACTTTCCACTGGTGGCACCTAAACTAGACTATCGTAAGTTAGTCAGCTAGGTCGTACCCATATAGACTTGTGGTTGTACGGTTAATGCTCAGTCTGGACAAACACAAGCGTCGGTCCTTAATTGACTAGGGTGGAACATACACTTAACAAGATCTCGTGCTTGCTGCACCAATCCAAACCAACCATCCACCCTAATCTAAACAAATTTTCACATTTTATTTTATTTTAAAAGAACAGTGGCAACTCCAATTACCACTAAATTTATAAACACAAGGTTATTGCAATAAATCATAATTTCCCATTTTCAAGATTTCAAGGGTATTACATAGCATGACTAAGCATTATACTACCATTCTATTACCAACAATTTAATATATTACTCTCATTAATGAGTCAAAGGAATTTCTAGGGTTGCAAAGGTACATGGCAATCAACTTCAAGTGAGTGCATAACAAGGTTGGATATAACTAATGCCTTAAGATTTGAACTAATATTTTATATAAATAGCAATGCACATAATTTAAAATAATTAAAACATTTCGAAATCATAGGTTCAAGATGATCAAAAAAGACTTGCCTTCTTGAGCGCTATTTGGGTCTTCTTGCTGCGACTCGACGAATTCCTCGGCGACGGCGGAATCTACGCGCGAAAAGACAGACAAGCAAAACAAATAAATTCAAACAAAATTTAAATAAAATTCAAAAATTCAAAAAGAGTCCATAAATGGATAGCTTAGGATTTTAGAAAAATATAGAAATTTGAACGGCTCAAATCGGAGTTAAAATGAGAAAGTTATGGCTTCCGAAAGATTTAAAGGAGAGAATGAAAAGGCTGATTTTTGGGATTTATTTTTATACGGGAAAAACTTAATTATGATGTCAGAGAAAATTCGAATTTTATGACATGCGGGCCCGGTCTACCGTAGACCGAGTCCACGGAAGGTGGAGATGGCCGAGGTGGCGCTCCTGGTGACATGGCGCCACGCGGCGCGAGGTGGCGTCCACATGGCGCGGGACCGGCCAACGTGGAGGCCGCGCGGGCCGCGCGCACGGGCAGCACGGGGAGGCGCACGGCCGGCGGCCTCGCCGGCGGCTGGAGGCGGGGGCGGCGAGCGGCGGCGGGGATGAGGGGAGGCGGCGGCACTTACCGGCGGCGGCGGCGGAGGTTTGGGCGGCCGGCGGCGGCGCTAGGAGGCGGCGGCAGTGGAGGTTTGGAGGTGGTGGCGGCGACGGTTTTTTGGAGGTGGCGGCGGCGCCGAGAAAGGGAGGAGAAGGGGCGGTGGGAGGCGGTGCCGAAGAAGGGAGTGGAGGGGGGTTTTTATAGGCGAGGAGGGGAGGGGAGGCCGGCCATTTTGGAGCTCGCCGAAGTTATTGCTCCCGCAATTAGGGGACTTAAATTGAGGGGAAACGGCCGGAGGAATGGAGGGGAGTAATAGGGCATCCGTTTCCACTCTTTAATCGGGATTTTATGAGGGAGAAACGCGGGATTTTAAAGCTCATTTTCGGTTTTAATGGTGGAGGAGAGAGAGGGTGGGAGGAGGAAGAAGGTGAGGTTGAAGAAGGATATGACATATGGGTCCCATGTGTCATAGAGAGTGATAGCAAATGAAGGGGTACGGGCCGTCGGATTCGCGACACGTGGCAAGTGAGTAGATTAGGGCCTTTGGATTTTATGAAGGGGTAAGTTGTAATGTATGGATAGGATTAAAATGTGGAGAGAGGTTGATTTAATCTGAGAGCGACACGTGGCGGGATATGATTAATTTGATTTTTATTTTCGGAATAAATTTCAGCAATTACTAGAAACTTTATAAACACTTCGAAAAATAATATTTAATGTCTAAAAAATTCCAGAAACATCATAAAATATTCTTGGAAGCATTTTAGACATAGTAAAAATATTTTTAATTTCAGATTTGAATTTTAATAATTTTATAAAATACTTTTTAACTTTGAAAATTGATTTTAAATTTCAGAAAATTCTCAAATAATATTTAAAAATTTAGGAAAGGCTAGGAAAAATATAATTTTTCCTTTTTGGCTTTAATAAAATATTTAAAATACATTTTCTTGCTTTAAATTTTGAAATAAAATCCAGAAAATCAAATAAAAGCAGAGTAAAATCCAATTACTTTAAAATAGTTAATTTAAATTTAAATTTTTCCAGAAAGCCAAATTTTGGGATGTTACAGATAATTTTAGGGGACACCTGCAACAAAATAAATCGGAGAAGATACACCATATCTAATGATAGTGCAACAAAAAATCATCAATTTACTGTGTCGATTGTTGCAATGATTGTTGCTCATTGTTGAACACGTGAAATCAAAATGTTGCAACAAAAAGTACAACAACTAATAAACAAATCCACAACAAATTTGAGATTTCCCCAACAAACCAGAACCACAACATTATAGAGAAGGAAATGCAACATATAGAGAAAAAAACTCATGCAACAACTCAGCTTAGCTGTTGCAACAATCGATAAGAGCTCAAATGAGGAGGAGAAGGAGGCCAGCTCACAACATTGCCTCATCGCCAACAGGCCTAGATTTGGCCGTGGTATGGGTGTAAGTGGGTGCGGGCTATCCGCTAGCCGACAAAGCCCACGCTGAATAAAACATTAAGTGGCATCCACGGCCGAGTTACTAAGGTGGACGTGAGAGGCCCACCAATGGTGAAGCCAGAAATGAAATTGAGGGTGGGCTGAACTCTTTATAGGTCTAAACTAAGTTGACACAAAATTAGTCTTTTACTCTTATAAAATTTTAAATGCATATAGAAATAATAAATTAGATGGAGACAAACAATGAAAAATAGAGAAATAGAAAGTAGGTACCTCAAAAATAGAAAGCGCCATGAGTGCGGAGTAGTCATAAGCCACCTATGTATAAAATATATCAAAATTAGTGATATAATAGAAAATTATGAATGACAATGGAAATTTAGATCATATGAAACATACTAGAAATAAGCTAATTTGAATCACGAGACAATAGAGATAAAAGACAACAGCTTTTTTCACACTCTATCCAATGTTCTTATCATTTTCACGGTGGGCGGCTCGGCGGCGGCGGCGCCTTCGGGGCACGTGCAGGACCACATCATCACAAAGCGGCGGCGGAGGGAGAAGATCATCCAGATGTTCATCGAGCTCTCCACCGTCATCCCCAAACTCAAGAAGGTTCATATATATATTTCACTTTCTTCTTTTTTTCTTTGATTGATTATCTCTTCTTTAATTTTATGATTTTCATTACTCCTCCTCTTTAATTTTATGATTTACATATGTTATTTCACTTTTTTTCTTTCTTTGATTGATTGATTAGCTCTTCTTTAATTTTATGATTTTTCACTTCTTCTCCTCCTCGTCGTCGCCTTCTTTAATTTCATGCTTGTTGTTAACCTTTTTATCAAGGAGAGCTAGCTTCTCTTTGGATTTGTTAATCTCTCTTTTTCTCTCTCTATGTTTACTATGTATAAGGTTGCTACTGGGGAAGCTCCCTCAGTGCCTACGCCCCTGAGGCCCACGAAATTTTGTGGCCACACATTAATCCCGCATAACCCACTGCCCTCCTTGGATGCTAGGTTCATGTCGTTCCATGTGAGCCACCAAGGTATGTGTTGTTCCATGCTAGGCGCCACCCCACGTCACGGAAGACCAGCAGCACAGCGTTGCCTGTCAAGTTTCAGCCCCCGCCAACACCGCCCGGAGGAGCGAGAGAGCTAGGGCAAGGTGGGTCAATGCCTGCCATGGCGACGAAGGTGATGACTACATCGCGATGGTATGAGACAGGGAGGGCTAGTCCAGCAATTGCTTCAATTTCTTGTAACCTTGCCCTACAAAATGGTACATGCACCAGTGGAGCTAGCAACATACACATGGTAGAGTTGAACATGACATTGGCAAAGTCCACCACCAAGTAATTTGTGTCCCTAATCCCAACGGTGAACACATTCACCTGCACGTTGCTTCCCTCGCCAACGCCTTGGAGGCTGTCCAGCATATAGCTGATGCTAAGGTGGATGGACATGGACAACTGCGGTCGCAGGCAGCTGCTTGGTGGACACCATGATAAGGTCTGGAGTGAGGACGACGTTGGCTGTCTGGTCAGAGAGTTAGTCACCTAGTAAGTGACCTAGTACGTGAATGGGTCTAGATGTTGCACCTTCTTGGCCTCACACCTATATTAGTTTGTGTGAGTGCACCGATGGTAGCTCCTCTCCATCTCTACATGGAAATATTACAAATGTGGTAGCAAAATTGCGGGTGCTGCATGTCCCGCATAAATGCTTGTGGGCAGCCACCATTGCCCGTATAAACTTATGCGGCCGGTGTGGGCATGCGGTGGGCTGCTGTAATACGTCCCGCTTAGACCCTGAGCTATGGACAAGTCCAACCTCCACCACCACCTCCTTCCCTAAGCCTGGGAGGCCCCACCACCTCTTGGGAGGAGCCTGAGGGGGAGGAGCTAGTTGACTACGAAGCTGCTCATAGAGGCCACAATCAATGACAGCAGAGCTTGAGCATGGGAACTTGCGTGGATCGTGGCTGGTGGCAGAGCAAGATGGAGCCGTAGGGGCATGGGGGAAGAAGCAAGTGGAGCAGCGCGGGGATGGGAGCTAGGATTCGCCTAGGATGTGAGGTGATGGCGGTTGTTGGCATAGACGAAGCCATCTTTGCTCCATCTTGTGCTGTTGGGTGGGATCGATGTGTGCTCTGCAGTTGGGATGGGCCATGCAAGTGAGTGGAGTGGGCTAGCGTCCGAACTCATTAGACGACAAAGCCATAGTAATTCCCATTTTAATAAGATTAGGGATTGACTTGTGGGTTAGGTGCATATGGAAATTATAAATTGTGTTGTATTTATTGTGTGAGCCATTTCTTATAGATAGTCTATTGTAGATGTTGTCTCTAGTGTTGTAGAGGTTGTCTCTAACATTATCTCTAGATGATACTAAGGGTACTATAGACAACAATTATCAATACTATTGTACATGCTCTCACAGTCAAGGGTGATGGCAGGTTTTCCAGCGTTATCTCCCAATTGAAAATTTTTGGGTGACCGTTGGTTCGCACACCCCATGAGCATCCTTATCCTTCAATGTCTTGTTTGCTTCCCCATTCTTTTCCACTCACACCTTTCATTTACCTCCTCCTGTCCTTCTCTTCATCCAATCACCTTCACTGATGGAGAAGCCACATCACCGTCACCACTGCCCGCCTTTCCTCCTCCTTCCACCATCACCGCCGTTGAATCACACCTCCAAAACTCTAGTTGCCAATTCATTCAAAGAAAAAGAAAAACTCTAGTTGCCTAACCTGGCACCAGGTAAAATTGACATGACTTACCATCAAAACTGGCAAGTGAGGTGTAATAGCCGTTGCCGATCTCACATAGGAGTACATATACACCAACTAAAAGTTAACATTTCCCCCAAAATACCAATTGAGAATTCTTAAATTTAAGTGTACTTTTTTTAAAAATCCAATTAAAAGTGTTAAGTTGCAATTGAAAGTTCAAAAATTTGAAAGCTTGAAAATCATGTGGGTGCCAGCGTCTAGAAAATCAGGTGGGTGCCAGCGTCCACTGACTTGGTTGGCAGCGAACACCCACCAAAACAATGTCAGTCTGTTCCCCTACTATTCTTTGCAAGTTCTCTCCAAGAAAGATATTTTTTGGGAGTGGTTACATAACAATCGAATAAGTTTTCCTCCAAATCAGTCGAATTCCTAGCGGTCCAATCAAGGTTCCTCCCCATTCAGATTTTGACGCGTGTCCTACCCCTAACAACAGCCACCCTTACCATCCAACCCACGATGCCTCTCCATGCCGCTGTCATGTAGATCATCCCTAATGCTCTCTTCTTCTTCCTCCTCCTTTTGATATAAAGTTCCATTGTCCACCACCTCCATCTTCGTCTTGGCAAGCTCCGTGCATCTCCAACCCTGCCCTACCCTCACCTGGAAATCTACCTCCCGCCGCAACTGTTAGCACCGCCATTAGCACTGCAGAGCGACACCCATGCCACGCCACCACCTCTTCCCTCTGCCGCTACTCCTACCCTACCCACCCTAATTCGTCTTGCGTTGTCGCTATATCGTCCACTGCCACCGCCCACCACTCTCCTCCTTGCCCATGGCCGGGAGTGTCACGGCCGCCTTGCCACCCACTGTCGATCCTCTGCCTCCCCTCCCTCTATAGTTGGGCTCTGGTGAACCTAGAACCCTAAATCGATGAACTCGAGCCCTAAAACCTCTGATATAGCTGGAGAAGACGAGGACCTTGCCGGCTGGAGCACGAATCTTCAAGTTGATCCAACGGTATCAAAATTCGAGTGAAACCCCCAAAAAATTTTAGTCAGATGTTGTATAGCAATTCCATTTTTTGTGGAGGGCAGGAAAGATTTGTTTACATACTGAGGGTGTAGGTGCATAAACTAATTTTTTGAGATGCTCGATAGGAGATAACGAAAACGATGGGATTAATTGGCTGTTATATTTTTGTTGAACATTTACACTACTACAGAAATCCACATTACAGACGGTTCAGAAACGTCATCACAGACGGTTTTCTGAACCGTCTGAAATTATGGGTCAGTGATAATCCAAGTTATCACAGACGGTTTTCGAACCGTCTGTGATTATGCGATATCACAGACGGTTTTTTATTAAAAACCGTCTGTGATACCGCATAATCACAGACGGTTTTTAATAAAAAACCGTCTGTGATACTCCACCCCAGCAGAATCTATTTCTGTTTATAGCTAGCCTCAGGAAATGCTAGCCATGCCCTCTGAAACAAGCAGATAATCACAGACAAAAAACATACAATTCACACATCTCATTTCCTTTCAGATACATTTCACAGACATAAAACATCACATTGACATCGCACTTCATTTCACAAACATAAAGCATGCATCCATTTCGCAAATCGATTAATTGAATTGAAATGAAATGTCCATTAACACATCTCATTTACAAAAGATGTGCACTGCATTTGCACAATCATGGTGCGCAGTAGAACCGTCCTCCTGGCGTTATGACTTGAGTCAGCAAAAAGTACGCCAACTCTCCTCGAATCCCTCCAAGAACAGGCTGTTTCAATGCAGTTGACGGGATGGACGCAACCTGTCGATAGGAATATCAATGTGCGTATATATGTAACGTGTTAAGTATGAAGTAATTATGAGAAGAGTGACAAACCTTGCGATTGGTGAGCCTCGAGGAATCAAGGAGTAGTTCCATATGTTGGCAAACGTAGTATCCACATGTGTTGCCCGGCTCCTGCTGGTGACACTGCAAAAAATGGAATGTGTTAGTTCAAGAGGCATTAGTACCAACTGTTGCATAGGATTAATTAATGTGAAATAGCGAATACCTTAAAATCTCGAACATGTGTCAGCAAGCCTTTGGCCCCGCGCTTCGAGTCACCTCCCTTTTCAATGTAGGTGGCAAACGCCCTACGTAATTCGAAAAAGTTAACCTTAATCATTCGGAAGGAAAGAAAGTACAATGTAGATATATATGGGGAATATGTGCTTACCTATCGATTACTTGGCTGAGAACTGTGAAGTCCATTTTATTCTTACTTAGGGAATCAAGGTAAAATACCTTGTTCCATTTTGGTACAATTACTACTAAAATCCAATGAAAGTTTTGAAGGAAGGGCATAAGTACATAATCCTTCTTGACGCAACCCAGCAGTCCTGCTGCAATGTACCTCTCGACGAGGGGTGTATCCTGGTCAATGGTTTGCTTGGCGACCAATTGTGGGTCGAAGAAACCAACTGATAAGTTGGATGATCTAGCTTTAATCAGCATGTGTCTATATATATACACACGAAAGCAAAAAATTAGATATGGCATTTATCGGTATGACATTAACGGAGACTGATTGTACACACTTACAGCGTCCAGCATCGAAGGATTGAGACGTCAAGAGCGTTGAACGTGAACAGATCGAATAAATCCTCAAAGGCGACCACGAACATACACTCTTGAAGATTGTGGTGTAAATCATCCGGCGTGAATTTGACAGTGATACTTGAGGTCCGTTCTCCCTCTAGCTTATTGGACTGCTGCATATACCACATGTGCAATTGCGTGCAACTATATGGTAGCTTTTCGAGGTATTTTTCCTCGAGCAACGGCTGACCAAGCACGAATTTGCGGGCCAAAGGTAGGTACGAAATATCATCATTGGTCTTCTTTGCTTTGCCCTTGCTGCTTCGGCTATAGGCCGACTTAACGGCAGTCGGCAGCAGCGGTGCAAGTTGCTCTTGCGAGAATAGGACCCGTGGAGATAGCACCGGTGCAGTATCCGGTGGTGGAACCGACTGGTCTTGTAATGGAGATGGCACCAGTGCAAGTTGCTCTGGCGAGAGTATGACCAGTGGAGATAGCACCGGTGCAGTATCCGGTGGTGGAACCGACTGGTGTTGTAATGGAGATGGAACCAGTGCATGTTGCTCTGGTGCTGCCACCGGTGAAGAAGACTCCAGGGAGATGTCGCTTTTGGGCCACTGGATGAATGTTCCGATGGCCTGTCCTAGAGTCATGATCTCGTCGTTGGGGGGCTTCGGTAGCGGGACCACCTCAAAATTGACATGCACACCATCCACATTAACTTTTGCGAAGCCTGGCGCTAAAGTTTGACCGTGCACCATGGCCCCGATACCAGACGAATATGCCTGGCCCCAAGCAGCGTACAAGGGAACGGAGCCATATCTCACTTGGAGCTTGCAATTCGTAGGCTCCTACATAACGATACAAAATTAGCTACTCGAATAGGCCTACCAATGGAGCAAGCATTCGAGAGGTAATAATTATTACCTGGATGTCGTCCACAGGAAATTTGGACTGGATTTGCGTCGGATTGGACGCGCAGCTACTCGGACGGTTGTGCGGGCTAGCTAGCGCAGCAGCGGCGGTGGCGGCCTGCTGACTTTCTGTCTGTTTCCGCACCTCATCTCTGATTATATCAGCCATCGAACCCAGTAGCTCCTCTTTAAGAGATGCCTTGATCTCTTCTCGTAGTTGTGTGTCACGCTCGCCTTTGTTTCTCTTCCTGCGCCGATACATGTCAGAGTCATCTTGGAAACCATGTTTCCATGGAACGTAAAGCCCAAGGCCTCTCGTACGGCCCGGGTGCTCCTTGTTTCCCAGGGCCACGGAGAGCATATCATTCTCCCTTGTTCCCTGGAATGATCCCTCCGTAGATTGAAAACTCAGCTCTTCCTGCAAGAGCACGACATGTCATTTCAATTCGTACGAAGTTGTGGAGTAATTACAAGCTACGTAGTTCGATCGATATCTTACCAGACGCTGGGACACTTGCTGGTCTGCAGGGTTTCGAAAGGAGACTTCCCCCGATGTCATTGTAGATGACCTTGCTCTAAGCCAATTTCGAGCGCGGTCATCCGGGATATTGGAAAACGGCGGGGCGATGTCCTCTGCAGCTGCCAGCTCATCCTCCAACCTCCATTGCGGGATTTTACCCGCATACCCAGCTGTGCCAAGTCTGTGGGGGTGCGTGTTTTTTGCCTGGAGGGCCTTGTGCGCCAAACTTGTACTTTTGAACTCTTCGGTCGTTTTCATCGCCTTGAACTCTTCCCATTGTGGTTCCAGGAATGGGTATGTAGTCAAAGGCGTTTCGTCCGTCTCCACGTATTTCTTGACAAGTGTGCTCTTGAAGTTCTTCCATGCTTTGCACGCCGCTTGGTAGGTTTGTCGTTCCACAGCGTGTAAGTGTTCTTCTGGGAACTCGAACGATGCCAAAATTTCGGTCCACAGCTCACGTTTTCGACTGTCAGGCACGTTCTTCCACGAATTGTATGTGATCTCAATTCGTTGTCGTGCAACTATTCCGACCATGGTTCGGAATGCGTTTACCGCTTGCTTAGGAAGGATAGGGACCCCAGCTGTGTTTACCGCTGTGATGGTCTGTCGGCTCTGAGGCTTCTTTGATATCCCTCTTCCTTGGCGTCTTGATGTTGGAGCGGACGCCTCCGGCGATGATGCTGAAGAATGCGCGGGTGACATGTTGCTCATTTTGTGGGTCTATTAAGATAAGATGAGAATGTGATCATATTGAATTGGAAGAGAGGAGTAGAGGGGAGGGGGAGAAGGGAGGGGGTGATATGGACATAGAGAGGGGGTGATGTGCCTATCTTAGCACCTACTTTAGTTGCTAATACTATAAACCAAATAATAGAATCAATAACAGTCTCAACATGAATATGTGCTCTCAAATTGTAGGGTTGCACAAGATTAATCTTGGTCGTCCCGCTACTAAATCATATACTCTTCCTTGATTGGTTATGCCAAATAATGAATTCAGTCTTTTGAGCTCTAGATACAAACTCTACAATCTCAAGATCAAGATATATTCAGCATGCATATATTCAGACAGGAATATATGGAAGATTGTATATAACAGATAACAGCTATTAGAGCTCAAAGACCGAATGAACCAATCTATTAGAGCTCAATTTAATAACATGCCATAACTGTAAATCCCACAGGCAATCTCAGTATATGGAAGATTGTATATAACAGCTATTAGAGCTCAAAGACCGAATGAACCAATCTCAGTATATGAATTTATCATCATCGAGCAACTGTAAATCCCACAGGCAATCTCAGTATATGGAAGATTGTATATAACAGCTATTAGAGCTCAAAGACCGAATGAACCAATCTCAGTATATGAATTTATCATCATCGAGCAACTGTAAATCCCACAGGCAATCTCAGTATATGGAAGATTGTATATGACAGCTATTAGAGCTCAAAGACCGAATGAACCAATCTCAGTATATGAATTTATCATCATCGAGCAACTGTAAATCCCACAGGCATCAGTATGAAGTATCAACCCTAACAGTAAGCATGAAGCTCGGGGAGGGATTTGATGACCTTAGGGTTTTGGTGACGGAGGAGGAGGCGGCGACGACGGAGGAGGAGGAGGCGACGACGACGGAGGAGGAGGAGGAGGCGGCGGTGACGCAGGAGGAGGAGGCCCCGGGCTCGGGGAGGCGGCGGCGACGACGGGCTTGGGGAGGCGGCGGCGACGCAGGAGGAGGAGGCCCCGGGGACGGAGACGGAGGAGGAGGAGGAGGCGGCGGCGACGACGGGCTCGAGTGAGGCGGCCGGGGAGGGCTCGAGTGAGGCGGCCGGCGAGGGCTCGAGGGAGGCGGCGGCGAGGGCTCGGGGGAGGCAGACCGGGATTTAGATATTAGAATAACTGCATAATACACGGAAAACCCTAGACACGGGTATATATAGCGGATTATTACAGACGATTCTAAACTTAGAACCGTCTGGGATATGAATATCACAGACGGTTCTAAACTTAGAACCGTCTGTAATAAGCATACTATCTCAGATGGTTCTACGTTTAGAACCGTCTGAGATAGTAGGCTTATCACAGACGGTTCTAAACTTCGAACCGTCTGTGATATTCATATCCCAGACGGTTCTAAGTTTAGAACCGTCTGTGATAAGACTGTGCCCAACTGTAGTCATTCATGATCAACAGCCAACCATCTGCATTCATGATCAACTACCTACCAGCTGCATTCATTTACACATTTTATCAGTCTGCATTCATTTTTGTCACACATTTTCACATACACATCTGAAAATTGACTACATCACACATTTTCACATATACATCTCAAAATTGACTACATCACACATTTTCACATATACATCTGAAAATTGACTACATCACACATTTTCACATATACATCTCAAAATTGACTACATCACACATTTTCACATATACATCTCAAAATTGACTACATCACACATTTTCACATATACATCTCAAAATTGACTACATCACACATTTTCACATATACATCTCAAAATTGACTACATCACACATTTTCACATATACATCTCAAAATTTTCCCATATTTCATTTAAAAATTAGCCCTTCATCATGATCAATGCGTACGTAACTAGTTTCGTCACGTTGTTGATCGTCGACCCTTATGCCATTTCCAAAAGGAGGTAACTCGTCAAATTGATTGTATTCCTCCTCGTCCACTACATTCTCCACTCCAACAATTCTCCTTTTTCCATGAAGAACTACATGGCGTTTCTTATTTGCCGGGTCGGTTACATAGAAAACTTGAAAAACTTGATTGGCGAGTACGAATGGTTCGTCTTTGTACCCGACACGTTGGAGGTCCACGGTCGTGACACCGTACTTGTCAACCTTCACCTGTGGGAGATGCACCCAACGGCAGCGAAATAAGGGGATTTTGAAAACCACATAGTCGAGCTCCCAAATCTCTTCTATGAAGCCATAGTACGAGTTTCTCGACCCATCGGTACTTTCGCTTCATACACAACCAAGGAGGAAAGTTATAGATGCAGAGAGTCACGGGCCATGTGCTGTGTCGGCTGCTCATGCTACTGAAAGGATTCATTCCATCTGTACTCAGTCCAAACCTTATATTCCTTGGTTCTGCACCGAACTCTGCAAAACTCCTATCGATGTTTCTCCACTGCGCGGAATCAGCAAGGTGTCTTATCATTCCATCCTTCTTGCGCTCCTCCGAGTGCCAACGCAGCAGTTTTGCCTCCTTTGGATTTGCAAAAAACCTTTTCAAACGGGGAATTATAGGAAAATACCATGCCACCTTAGCAGGAGGTCCTTTCTTCGCCTCTGTTCCCTCGCCATCATCTGATTGATTGTTACGTTTGTATCGGGATGCGTTGCACACCGGACATACATGCATGTTTGCATACTCTTTACGGTAGAGGATACAGTCGTTCGGGCATGCATGTATTCTTTCTACTTCCATTCCCAACGGACAAAGAACCTTCTTGGCTTTATACGTGGTTTTAGGCAACTCATTTCCCTCCGGAAGCATGTCCGCTAAAAGACCTAGCAGCGCCGTGAAACTCTTGTCGGACCAACCGTTGCTTGCCTTCAATTTCAACAGTTCAAGCACGGCCGACAACCTCGTGTACTTGCAGCTCGTGTACAAAGGTTTCTCTGAGTCCTCCATCAAGCCACGGAATTTAACATACTCTCTCTCATCATAGTTCTCTTCTACATCGCGAAGCATCTGATTCAGATTATCATCGTGCAACCTATCCGAATCCGAGCCACAATCGACATCAACCGGCGGCATGTCATTCACTTCACCGGCGATGTCATCCGGGGGCATATCATTCACTTCGCCGGCGATGTCATCCGGGGGCATATCATTCACTTCACCGACGATGTCATCTGGCGGCATATGATCATTCACTTCGCCATGACTGGTCCAACACGTATAATCTTTTTTGAAACCCCTCCGAATCAAGTGCGCTACAATTTGCCCTCGGTTCTTAAACATCTTCAAATTCTCGCAGTCAGTGCATGGACAGCACATATATTCCACCGCCTTATTCAACATATCCTCCTCGGCGGCTCTTATAAAAGCAGAAACGTCATTAATGTACTCTTCACTCACACGGCTCGCGGCATACATCCAGCTTCGGTCCTACGTTACGTACATATATAACAACTTAGTATTAAAATCTAGATTAACTAATTATAACTACATATATACGGGCCACATTTATTATATTGAGACTTAATTTGCTAGCTCAATTCATATTACAAACACAACAGCTATTATATAACCAACAATTTTACAAATTAACCATCTTCAATAACCACTAATGGATTACTTAGACCTAAATTGTAATGCAATTAAAGAAAAAATAAATTACATTACTAACCATATCTAGAGCAACCAGGAAAGACTGAATATTCAAAGCTCAATCTCTGCCTCTTCCCACCAAATTAACTGGCCTGAAATCGCCTAGCTTCCTCCCGAGTGAAAAAGTGCGCAGCAGTGGATAGATCTGGATCGAAATGAAGACAGATGCGGTCTGAGCAGCGCAATACATGCCTTAGCCATTATCACAGACGGTTTTTAACTAAAAACCGTCTGTGAATTATCACAGACGGTTTTTTATTAAAAACCGTCTGTGATAATTAGCTTATCACAGACGGTTTTATATTAAAAACCGTCTGTGATAATATGGGATTATCACAGACGGTTTTTAATACAGACCGTCTGTGATACTTCGGTAATAACCGCCTGTGATAATCCATTTTCCCGCCACAAATACCACAGACGGCCTCCTAATTACAACCGTCTGTAATAGTGTTCATCAGAGACGGTTTCACAAAACCGTTTGTGATGAGGCGTCTACTATGAGGCTTTCTGTAGTAGTGTTAGCAACATTCGAGCAGTCAACCAACAAATATGAGTAGCAATGTGAGTGTATCTGTCTGTGGAAACACACATGTATACCAGTCACAACTCGGAACAGACTAACGGAGAACCACTTGGGTACAATACACCAACGCACTCACGAAGGATCGATGCAAGTGACGCAAGCTCAAAAGTCTGATCGCTTTCTTATTCTCATGCCACGAACACAAGGCCTTGATCAGATCACCGCCGCATTAGCCTCTCCACCGTCAGCAGAGCCGTCCGGCCCACCATCGCCGGCGGTGAGCACGGCGCTCTTGACTTCCTTGCTGTAGCCGGTCTGCACGTCCCAGAAGCGGCTCCACAGCATGATCCCGCCATAGTTGCTCGACCTCTGCACGATCGGCAGCACCTTCGACTTCAGCGTCTTTGGGGGGATGTACCCATTGCCTGCCGCCTGCCGCGCCGCCGGGAGGCCGAGGTAGATGGAGCTCCGCGGCAGGCTGCTCGCCCACGTGTTCCAAGCGCGCGTGAACGCCTCCACGTTGTTCGCCCGGTAGTTGCAGACTGGGTTGTTGTAGAACTGGACGTGCACGCGGTCGAAGAGTCCCGTCCGGAGCGCCTGCCCCAGCAGCCGGTCCGGGAACGGGCACTGCGGCGCCGCCGTGATCCACACCTTCTTCTTGCCCTTCTTGCTGTAGTCCGACAAGAACCTCGCGAGCTCGTCGTAGTGGGCAGAGCCCCCGAGCTCGATGTTGAAGTCCACGCCATCGAGCACGGCGTTGCCGAACGGCCGGGAAGGGGAGCTCCCGCCGAGGTAAAAGTCCCAGAGGTGGTCGGCCACCGCCTTGGCGTCGGTCTTGGACGCGAGTGAGTACTTGCCGATGCCGCCGCCGATGGAAAGCAGGACGAGGATTTTCTTGGACTGGCAGAATTTGACGTCGGCGCCGACGCCGCTCCGGGGGTGGCCGGCGAGGTTGAGGTTGTACTTGCCACCGCCGAAGCCGTTGAGGAAGGAGATGATGACGGTGGAGTAGAGTTTACTGCTGCAGGCCGCGCGGAGGGTGCCCTCATTGCCGTTCTGGCCCCAGTACACCACAATGTTGCCGGTCTTCGCAGCCACAGTGCCGCCGACGGAAGAGAGAAGCAACACCGCATTCGCAACAACGGCGACGGCAACGCGGAATGTGCAACGGTCGAAAGACATGTTGTCTACGGTGCCGGAATATTCGTCTTGATTGAAACGATGTGTGTGCGCGCGCGCTCAATGCAGTGCGTGGTGTGTTCTGTCCATGAGCTGATACTTTTATAGTGGAGTAGGATGAGCAGTTAGTTTCCTCTTGAGTGAAGCAAAGAGAACAATAATTATAGGAGATAAGGTGGAATTGAACAATGGTTAGAGGACATAAGGTAGAATTATGACAAAATCAATAGGAAAGGCTTGAGAAGTTCCATAGCTAGAGCTGCAAGGAACATCGCGTGGATAAGAAAATTTGCAAGTATGCAAGTGCATGTTAATGTCAGTGGCACTAGTTTTGGTGCATAGATAAAGTCAACGACTGAATGCATTTCTTATGTAACAACAACAGTACGGTTGTTGCTAGTTTATGCCTGTCCTCCGGAGACACGCTGCAATTCTTCGGTTGAGACAAAGTAAACGACTGAATGCCTTTCTTAATTACAAGGCTGTGATCAGCAAATTGTGGTTCGCAGCATCTTCGGTAATTCTTTTTAAGAAAAAAAATCTATGATCTTATCTATTTGTTTGGATCTTGCCCTTTAGATTGGGAAGAAAATCGAACTAAAATCCCCACCAATCCGAAGAGATTAGTTCTACCGCCTTATTTTATTATCAGATAGTACTGAACTTAGTTTTTTCAATATTAGTTAGTTTTTTCAATATTAGTTATACTTGTTTGGCCAACTTCTAAATAAGCGGTGAGCTTAAGTTTTGAGGAAAATATTGCTATGTTCTATAAAATACGAAACCTTCAGCCTGCCGTCGCAAATTTAAGCATCGATTGTTGCATGTATGCTACCCTTCATTCCATTTCAACAAATAAATCATCATCGACCTTTTGTAAATCATAATAACCCAGATATACCAAATAGCAGAAACTGCACAGGTTCGATTTTCGCGAGCAGATCAGGGATGGCGAATCCATTGTTTTCTGGGCGGATAGGTGGCGACAAAGCATGGCACACACCCGGCCGGGGCGGCGCCCGCGCGTGGAGGGAGATGGGGGCCGGGGGGAGATGCGCGGGCGGCGGGGGAGATGGGGAAGGCGGCGCGGGCGGCGGGGAGATGGGCGCCGGGGGGAGACGTGCGGGCGGCGGGGGAGATGGGGAAGGGGGCGCGCGCGGCGGGGAGATGGGCGCCGGGGGGAGACGCGTGGGCGGCGGGGGAGATGGGCGCGCAGGAGAAGTGGGTTGGCGCGGTTCGCTCGTTTTGGGCGGATCGTCCCAACCCACTTTTCAGGAGAATCTTTTCTTTTGGGTCCAACTCACCCCACTAAATCCTACAACCAAACACTACAAAAAAAGGTTGGCCCCCTCCTATCCTGGGATATCCCCTGAACCAAACACTACCTTAAAGTGTCCAAGAGAAGAAAAAACATAACCGTAGCTAATGCAAGCCGGTACAAAAAAAACCTCCGATCTGTAATTCCTAATTAAGACTAACTAGTCGTCAAGGCTAGTTACATAACATTATCTTATATTATATATTATTAACATTGTTTAGTACATGGTTGGAGTTGTTAGAGCTAGGGTTTTGATAAAGGTTGTAGGAGTTAATTTAATAGACGAGCGAGGCTATTGACCAATGCACAGGTGCCGTGATGGTAACCGACGAAGTACGGATGTACGGCAGCTCGAGCTGGAGGAGAAAGGGGAGAGAGAAGCGGGTAGAATGAAGAGACTTCTTTATTAATTGCTTGATAATTTTATATACTGTACAATTGGTCCACACTAACTGCATTATAAAGTTAGCTGCTAACGGCTAAGAAACCAAGTGATAAGATTATGATCTATACAAATGAACGAAGAAACTAAACAGATTAAATCGACTAAACCGAATTGAAGCCTCTGACTTTGACATTCAATGTTAGACCATGTAGCTAGGTTTATAATATTTTGGTGATGAATATTTGACAATGGTTAATTTGTTATGATGAATAATTGGTGATTTTGTTTAGCGGTGTTATGCGAGTTATGTCGCGTGTGTGCGGACTGATGTTGGTCAAGTTGAGACGAACTTGTGCCGGAAGAATGTTCTTTGGTCTTTGCATGTGCATGTTGAGTATGGAGGCGATCCTGGTCGGTGACGAGGTGGACCGGAACTAGGATGGGGAGATCCGAGGTTCAGACGGTCAAGGAGGTCACGAGATGATCGGGCTCATGCTTGGGGCGCATGGAGATCAAAGGTGGATAATTTGTGGAGAAGCTACGGGAGGTGCGGTCCTGGAGGCTTCGACACGTGACGCGTTAGAAAAGTCGTGAGTGTGAAAAACCCGTGTTAGGAAGGGTTTCGGGTCCCTTGAAAATTAGTGGGCAAAAAGTCTAGTTGAGATAAAAAGGCCCAGGCCTAGTTGGAGTTGGATTAGGATTTTAAGGCCTAGTTGGAGTTAGATTAGGATTGTAAGGCCTAGTTGGAGTTGGATTAGGATTCTAAGTTGAGATTGAATAGGATTCACAGTTGGCTATATAAAAAGAACGGGGCGCAAGGAGAAAAATTAAACCGAGGAGCCGTGGAGAAAAAATACGCGTAAAGAAAAAGAGGCGCTTTGGGCGGCGCGGTTCGAGCGGAAAAAAAGGGGGACGCAGGCAAGGATGCGTCTGTGTGAAGGAAAAGTGAATAGTGCCTGCGTTTTTGAATAAAGTTTGTGAGTTTTTTATTTCGCATATATTATCCTTTTTCCTGGTTTTTTGATTTCTATAAATTCTCCATGCATTGATCTATGTCTAGGTATTTTTGTTGCTTGCATACATGAATTAGTTTTAATTAAAAAATTGATTAGAAGATTGAGAAAAAAACGTGCACGTTTAGCGATCGATCGGAAGTTTTCGCTGTTACGGTACTTCGCTACAGTACGCTACAGTATTTTGCTGCAGTACCAGCTACAGTGCACTATAGTGAAATCAAAAAAACTGTTTTTTTGTTTTTGTTATTTCTGGTTTTTGCACGTTAAAAGGTAGAAAATCTAAAAAAAAGGTTTCCGCTGTGTGTTGCAATCATTCACCCCCTCTGATTGCTATCAACGATCCTACAAGTGGTATCAGAGCAGGTTTATTTTTCTAATTGATCTTAACCGGTGATTAGAAAACATGTCGATGGATAGGTATTCCACAAAACCTTGTGTTTTCGATGGTTTTGATTTTCAGTATTGGAAAGCGAAGATGGAGGCATATATTCAAGCTCAAGGCTTTACAATATGGGACAAGGTCTACAAGCCTTATCAAGTGCCCAAGAACGATGCTGTGTCAGCAGCAAATTTAGTACAAGTGGAGGCAAATAGCAAGGCAAGGAGCCTGATAATTCAAGGACTAGGAAGGAGTGATTTTGATCGTGTTGTGCATCTTAAATCCGCATATGAGGTATGAAAAGCATTATGTGATTATCATGAGGGTTCATCTACTATTAAAGAGGTACGTGAAGATATGTACAAAAAGGATTACGTGCGTTTTGAGATGAAACCTGATGAATCAATAGATGATTACTTTGCCCGCTTTAATAAAATTCTTAGTAACCTACGTGCTATTAATGTTACTTATACTGATGCTAAAAATGCACGTCAATTACTTGGAGCATTAGATATGTCTATATGGGAGATGAAGGTTACATCCATTAGAGAATCTATTGTCATGAGTACGCTTACATTAGATGTCCTTTATTCTAAAATGAAAACTCATGAATTAGATGTTTTTGCTAGAAAAAATAATGGTAATAAATCAATTGCTTTAGCTTCACAATCTAGCAAGTCTAATGGTGATAATTTTTCTACTAGCTATGCTTTGTCTTCTTTGTCTTCACTAACCGATGAACAGCTAGAGCAACTTCCGGAAGATGATTTGACACTCCTCTCTACACGTTTCACAAGAGCTTTGCAGAATGTGAGATCAAGAAAGAGAGAAAATTTTGGTCCTCAAAGGCGCTATGAGTGTGATGATCTCAATCATATTCGTCTCAAATGTTCAAAGTTTCTAGCAAGATTTGTAAGGGAAGAGAATGAGAAGGAAGAAGAGATGGAGAAAGAAAAAAGGAAGAATAAAAAGAAGGGCTATATGAATCGCAAGGTGGTGCATCGTGTTCTTGCCGCTCTTGGGCAAATTAATTTGAGTGATGTGGACACAGACAGCGAGGACGATACTTCCAAAGGCAAGAAAGATTTAACTGGGTTGTGTCTAATGGCAAGTAGCAAAAGCTCCACCGACAATGATGATCTTGACAGCGACAACTACAATGAGGTAGAACCTTCTTATGATGATTTAGCTAAAGCTGTTGCTAAACTTGGTACTTTGCTAGAAAAGAAAGATAAAAAGATTAAGAAATATGATACTTTGATTGAATCTCTAAATTCTGAAATTGTAAGACTTAGAGTTTTAATTCCTGATGATGAATCTTGTGAGTCTTGTCAAATTTTACATTCTGAGTTAGAGAATGCTAGGTCACTGAATGCTTTAAACATGTATCAACTTAGAGATGTAACTACTAAATTTGATGAATTGAGATTAGCACATGACTCTTGTGATGAAAAATTAAAATGTGCTAATGATGAAATTGGAAAGCTCAAGTTTAGCTCTTCTTCATGTTTAGAATCAAGTATTTCAAATGTTCATTCTAAAGCTTGTTCTAAATGTGAATTATTAGAAAATAGACTTAACTCATCTCAGGAAACAATTCAACAGATGCTTTATCATAAGATATCTTCTTGCTCAAATTGTCCTAAGCTTAACATTGAAATAGAAGCTTTGACTAGACAACTTAATGATTTTACTGAAAAAAAAGATTGGCTCAGTCTAGTGCTTCTAAAAATCTTGTGAATGAATCTAATAAATGCACAACTTGTCCTACTCTAGCTAAAGAGAATGAGTACCTGAAAGTCACTTTAGAGAGATATTCTTTTGGCAAGAAAAATTTAAATATGATTCTAGAAAAGTCAAAAACAAGTGTGAAAAATCGTGGTTTAGGATTTAATTTTGTTGAGCATGTCAAGAATAATCCTGCTAAGGTTATTAAGTCTCTTGAACCTGGAAAAATTGAAGTGAAATATGAACCAAATCAAACGGTGTTTAAATCTGCTGGCTTTGTGCGAAGTTCATCAAATAATAATGCAGGTGCTAGCTCATCATCTCAAAAGAATTCTGGTTATGTTAAATTTCATTGCACCTACTGTGGAAGGGATGGTCACTTGAATGAATTTTGTTTTAGACGTGTCAAGCAAGAGAGAAAGGAAAGACTGAATGCTTTGAAACAAAAACATGCAATGTCTTTTGTTCCTAGAACTAATGTGAAAGCTATGTTTTTGAGAACTTTCATGATGGCTTTAAATCTGCTTCACATGCTAGATTGGGATTTAATTCAAATGATTCACGTTCTTTTCGGCATTCTAATCATCCACATGCACGTGATTTTGGTTCTAGCTTTGTTGCTCCTGTTCGTCGTGTGTCACAGTACTGGATTCCTAAATCTTATTTTACTAACCCCAATACTGTGAAACCGATGTTTCCTGTCATGTAAGAACAGCTGACAAGGATGGAGAACATGAGCTAAATTGGGTTCCCTTTTTTTATCATCGCTTGATTGGAACACTTGATAGTTCTTCACTCTCTTTGATGGCTTGCAAGAGATTTCACGTTTTGAGAAACCATGTGAAAAGATGATGTTGTCTTACATCTTGTTAAATTCTCAAGTTGCTGATTTGCTCATAAAATCACTTGATACTTCTCGTTTTCCTCATTTGTGAAGTGAGTTGGGCGTATTATATCTTATGGGATTATTCTGAGGGGAGCTTGTTGTTTATTATCCTTGTCAAATAACTCATCAAATCCAAGTCATTGAAACCAATTGAGTAGTAGAGCTCTCTTTATCATATCTATTCATATGTTGTGTAGCTTTGATCATGACTGTTTATAATTAAATTGCTACATTTGAAATAAAAGCATGACATGACGGAATATTTTGACTAGATTGATTATATTTATTACTTTGCGGTATTCATCAAAAAGGATGAGCTCGATTGTGAGTCTTATTTTAACTCTTGGCTATGAGGCTCGTATGTTTCATGTTACAATTTTTATGTTCACCCAATTTGGCATGTTATTGTTAAAAAAAGGTATATAAGAAAGAAAGAATTGAAAAGATGTATGCTTCAAGCATGTCATGGTGAAAAAAAGGCACAAAAGTGCGCGAAATGAAAAGAAGTATGCTTCAAGCATGCCACCATCACAAAAAAAATAATAAGTATGCTACAAGCATGCCACATGCCTAAGAATTGAGTGTGGAGCAATAAGTTGTTACATGAGACTGCTAGTCCGTCTAGAGCTAAAATTTGCTTCACTTTTAGGCTTTTGACTTTTCGTTGTGATATCTCATTGTGCTCTTTATAATTGGTTTGGTCATTGTTAAGATGCCTGTCATTGATATAAATTGCTTAATTATATTGAAAACTTGTTTTGACATTGCTATATGATATATGGCTTTATATGATCTAAATAGCTCTACTCAAAAATATGACTTGGTTGTGATATTAAACCAATGCAACGTGACTTGGATAATCTACAAAGGTTCTAGATTTTAATTATCATTGCTCTTTTTTAGAATTATTCCTTCTTTGAATTTTCTTGATGATTATATTCCCAAAGGGAGAGAGATTTGGTGTGCTTTGCGAGAATTTAAAAAGAATTTGGGGAGAATAAAATTACCTCTCTTGTGTTGAGGGGGAGATATTTGAGATTTATGGTTTAAAATATTTTTTTGGCTTCAGTTCTTCACTTATATCTATTTGAAGCTAATTCAACATATATTTTTGTGGTGTTGTCAATGTATTCATCAAGGGGGAGATTGTTAGACCATGTAGCTAGGTTTATAATATTTTGATGATGAATAATTGACAATGGTTAATTTGTTATGATGAATAATTGGTGATTTTGTTTAGCGGTGTTATGCGAGTTGTGTCGCGTGTGTGCGTACTGATGTTGGTCAAGTTGAGACGAACTTGTGTCGGAAGAATGCTCTTTGGTCTTTGCATGTGCAGGTTGAGTATGGAGGCGATCATGGTCGGTGACGAGGTGGACCGGAACTACGATGGGGAGATCCGAGGTTCAGACGATCAAGGAGGTCACGAGATGATCGGGCTCATGCTTGGGGCGCATGGAGATCAAAGGTGGATGATTTGTGGAGAAGCTACGGGAGGTGCGGTCCTGGAGGCTTCGATACGTGACGCGTTAGAAAAGTCGTGAGTGTGAAAAACCCGTGTTAGGAATGGTTTCGGGTCCCTTGAAAATTAGTGGGCCAAAAGTCTAGTTGAGATAAAAAGGCCCATGCCTGGTTGGAGTTGGATTAGGATTTTAAGGCCTAGTTGCAGTTGGATTAGGATTTTAAGGCCTAGTTGGAGTTGGATTAGAATTGTAAGGCCTAGTTGGAGTTGGATTAGGATTCTAAGTTGAGATTGAATAGGATTCACAGTTGGCTTCATAAAAAGAACGGGGCGCAAGGAGAAAAATTGAACTGAGGAGCCATGGAGAAAAAATACGCGTAAAGAAAAAGAGGCACTTTGGGCGGCGCGGTTCGAGTGGAAAAAAAGGGGGGACGCAGGCAAGGATGCGTCTGTGTGAAGGAAAAGTGAATAGTGCCTGCGTTTTTGAATAAAGTTTGTGAGTTTTTTATTTTGCATATATTATCCTTTTTCCTGGTTTTTTTATTTCTATAAATTCTTCATGCATTGATCTATGTCTAGGTATTTTTGTTGCTTGCATACATGAATTAGTTTTAATTAAAAAATTGATTAGAAGATTAAGAAAAAAAATGTGCATGTTTAGCGATCGATCGGAAGTTTTCGCTGCTACGGTTCTTCGCTACAGTACGCTACAGTGAAATCAGAAAAAAAACTATTTTTTTGTTTTTGTTATTTCTGGTTTTTGCACGTTAAAAGGTAGAAAATCTAAAAAAAGGTTTTCGCTGTGTGTTGCAATCATTCACCCCCCTCTGATTGCTATCTACGATCCTACATTCAAGTTGTGGGTTCGTGGGCTGCAGCGTTACCGTGCACTGGCTTGGTATCACGTCGGCAACGAGTTATGCCCCACATGACAGCAAAAAAAGTAGGTATGCAATTTCAAGCCTATAGGATTTTAAGCGTGGGAAACCATAGGAAATTTTGTTTGTTTGAGTTATGGGAAATCAGAGGAATCCCTACTAATTAAGAAGATGCTATGCTCTATATAATACGAAAATTTCAGCCTACCATCACATATTTAAGCATCGATTGTTGTATGTATGTTACACTTCATTTCATTTCAGCAAATAAATCATCATCGACCTTTTGTAAATCATAATAACCCTCAGGACGGCGGATATCCTGACTAGAGGCAGTACAAGGACCAAAACCAGAAGTAGAAAAATCAAGTCCATGATGCTGCTTAAACACCTCAAAAGAGTTTTTGCAACTTTAGACCTCGTGTTGGTCTTACGTGTACTCAGAGTCTGGGGCTAACCCTGAATACGCCTAAGAGTGCAAACACGGTCTCTCCGCGCGATCTTAGCACGCCCGAAGCATCTCTCAACACTATATCCATCCTTCTGACAGAAGGTACAATGATACTTCACCTTCTGATAGTAGCATGATGAGGCTTCACCTTCTAAGAGGTCGAAACAACAGATAGTACCACCTTACTATCAAAGATCCCTTGGACAAAACCCGCAAATTTGAACTCAACTTTCTTAGTTCTGAGCTTGACCTCGATCACACATGCTGCTATAGGTCTGAGAACAGCAGGTGGATGCTTCCTCACATCCTCTAAGAGATCATATTCTAGACCTTGATTGAACTTGCAAATCTTAGACTTGTCTAAAATAAGATTCAACTTTTTCTTGCCTCCTGAAAGAGAGAGGCACATGAAGAGCAAGGAGACAATGAGGAAGAGATAGCAGAAGGAGAGGAGGAAGAACTAACAGCTAAAGAACGAATGGCAAGTGCATATCTCTCCTCGTGCACGGCCGCCTCAACTTTGAGGGTTTTGCAGGACGCACAGGGGGCAGTTCTAATCCTAGTAATTTGGTTCCCGTAGCTCTTCCTAAGAGTCTCTGCCATGTCCTTATTTTTCTCCCCCATTTCAGCACACAAAGGACAATCAGATTGTGGCTTTTCTAGTAAGTTCTTAGTTAGCTTCACACACTTGTCATCTAATGCAACCAATTCAGATTTTAGTTTTTCACAGCTATTACATGGTGAGCTAACAGGGTCCTTAGAAGCATATTGAGCCATTTTCTTGTTGTGGACAACCATTTCTTGAAATTGTTTTGAAACAGATTCAAGTTCAGTAGTTAATTTAAGGCAGTTGGTACAAGAAACAACAGGCTCAAGCAAGGAAACTTGTAATTCAGCAATTTTATGATCTGCTTTCTTTAAGTTAATCTTCAATTTATTACAACCTTCACAAGTTTCAGGCAGATCAAGGAGCATGGTGTAAAGACCTCTAAAAGCATTGTCCTTATCCTTACATGAGGTGCAAAATGTAGTCTCAACAGAATTAGATGTAATAGATCCTACTCTAGTCATCTCCATCTCAGCAAGTAGACTAACATTCGTCACCTTAAGCAAATCAAGTTCAGTAAGCATAATATCATGAGAGGTCCTTAGCTTCTCCATGTCATCTAGCAAAGAAGTGCAAACATCGCAATCATCACGGGAGGAAGCTGATCTAAGTGAAGTAAGCTCATGTGACAAGCTCTCTACTTCCTTCTCTAGGTCACCACACCTAGCTCTTGATCTAGCATAAAATTTTCCTAGCTTGAGGAATGCATCATTGAGCTGGTCATAGGAGGGACCTACCTCATCGAAGTCGGTGTAGAGATTGTCATCGCTGATGTCGGTCTCATTGGCAATGAAGCACATGCCGATGAAGTCGTCGCCGTCCTTGGTGTCCTTGTCTTGATCATCCTTGCCGTCGTCGTCACTCCAACCTTCCATGTCACCGAAGTTGATGTCGTGGAAGGCGGTGAGGATGTAGTGGAAGAGCTTCTTGGCTTTGCCAAGATTGCGGTACTTCTTCTTTTTGCCTTGGGCATGAGCTAGGGGCTTCTTGTTGCGGTTCTTGCTGATGTAGTCGTTCTTGCTTACGCCGCCATAGTCACTCTTGCCCTTCTCCAGCTTGGGGCATTTTGCTCGAATGTGGCTGGGGCCACCACACTCAAAACAAATTACCGGCTCTCCTCTCTTTCTCTCCCTAACCCTCTTGTAAGCATAAGAAAATTTTCTGGCTAAGAGGGCTAGTTCATTCTCTGGGAGCTACTCAATCTTATCATCACTTATCTCACAGAGAGCAGCTAAGGAAAAACCAGCAACACCATCAGAAAATGCACCGGAGTTAGAACTGGGGTAGGTGACCAAAGCCATCGACTGTGATTTCAACTTACGAGAGATAATGTCAATCTTGTGAGTCTTGAGGTGTGAGTACAACGCATCAAGAATGAAACTCGAGAGATTAGTTGTGTCCTTGATGGTGGTCACTTTCATCTCCCAAACTCGCAGGTCTAACGCAGAAAGCATCTGTCGAGCATTGTCCGAGTCAGGGTATGTGAGACCAACTACTCGGAGGTTACTCAAAATTTTATGAAACCTAACAAAGCACTCACCTAAGGACTCTACAGTGAGCATCTCAAACTTGTTGTACTTTCGCTTGTACTAGTCCTGTCGCACAGTCTTGATTTGGGTGGTGCCCTCATGGTATGCATCGAGGGTCAGCCAAATGTCGTAGGCCGACGTAAGATGAGATATGCGATCAAACTCGTTTCTACTAAGACCTTGGATAATGATGTTCCTTGCCCTAGCATTTGCCTCCACATCTGGCGTATTGACCACTGTGATGTTTTCATCGACAGGAACAACAAACCGAGTTTTCACCTTCCTCCAGATTGCATAGCCCTAAGCCTGTATGTAAGACTCCATCCTACTCTTCCAAAAGAGATAGTCGATCCCATCGAAGAGAGGGGGCTTGGTGGAATACTTGTTTGTCACCATGGCTCAAAAGACCGGTTAAGATTTATAGTAAAGAGCTAACCAGTTCTAATACCACTTGTAGGACCGAACAGGCAACAGAGGGGGGTGAATGGTGCCTTCAAACCTCCCCAAGTATTCCACACAATCCTTCTGCTTCTATAGCTACAGAGCTATGAAGTTAAGGATTCAAAGCTCACTAGAACCGAGTGAACAGACCGGCAACAGAAAGGAAACAATCGTGACCGAAAACAGAGTACACAGTGTTTACTACATGGTCAAATGCGGAACAGGGGAGGAAGAAGACGCACGACCGCGAGATCTGATTTCCGAATAACTTTTGATTGACGGATCAATTGGTCATGAGACTTACTTTAAATACAACTAGACCATGTCCTCTGGCTGTGAAAATCCAGAGCGGTCGAAGCCTCCCTATCGAGAACGAAGAGAACAGCGCAGTTGAAACAGAAACAGAGGAACCTGAGAAAGCGGATGACCGCTGGCTACGACTTTTAAGAACTTTCGACCAGACGAACCAAGAACCAAAGACCTTGCCCTCTGGAATAAACTAGCCAAGGGACTTTGAGAACGCTTCCCAATTCAGAGCAAATCAAGACCAGAATAATCCGAAGCAAAGCAACTTCTCAGATAGAAGAGAAGAGCTCAGGGAGAAAGAACAGAAGCCAAAGCCAAACAGACACGTCAAGCAAGATAAGCAAGCATAGATCAAACTTGATAACTCAAATATATGCAAAGAGGTGAATGATTGTATTAATGGAGGTTTCTATAGCCACTCCATCCAGGAGATTCAGGAGCACACACGCTCCACCCCAGAGAACAACTCACACAAGATAGAAAGAAAAACCCAGAGCTTCTCGGGAACAACCTCACTGAGCACTGGCGCTCTCCAACTCTATTTATAGCCTTCAGATACTGGGGGAGAACCCATTAACCCCCAACTAACACCGGGTTTTACACAACTTTACCCGTTATCACCAACAGACTCCAGTGCTTTAATAGAAAGCAGTTTCCTTTGCAGGCTTTAAGCATTTATCCAAAATGCCCCTCCTGCACCTTCTTGAAAACTTCCCGTTGCCTTGCTATCCTCGCACAACCGCGCCTGCCTTCCGACCGACTGGACCTCGACTCCTCCCGAGCCTAGTCCCTGGTCCACTTGTTGTTGCACACAACCGCACCCAGCATCCGACCATCTGGACCTCGACTCTTCCCTGAGCCTAGTCCCTGTCCACCTTGCTGTTGCCCGTTGTGTTCACCTCCGCCAGCTCCAGCTCTGGTTTCTCGTCACCCGACTTGCAACCACCTCACCAGCCTTGATCATCTTCGGCGCCTCCTGACGGTTTGGACCTCAACACCTCCTGTGCCTAGTCCCGGTCCTCCTACGCCTCACCATGACCTAGCTCCGAAGTCCTGCAACCACACAGACAAGCAAACCATCACATAGCACCGCACAAAACACTGAGAACATCAATCTGCATCAGGAAAAGCACTCGTAAGACATCCCTGCTGGTCGTACATCACCTATGACCGGTCGAACTCACAAGATGTGCAACACTCAAAGCTTACGACCGCATCCCAGATCGTTACGACCAACCCAAAAGTCCATACGACCGATTACCAGAGGCTACGACCATCACTAGACCAAGTTACAACCTCTCCAAGCTGATGGCAACCACTTCCGACCACGTTTAGCGCTTTTCATCGTGGTCGAAGCCCTTCCGACCACATACAGCAAGATTGCACCGCCTCCTGACCACGTTTAGCACGGTCGAACCGCCTCCCAACCACGTACAACGTGGTCGAAGTCTGCCGTCTTCAACTACCGAGCACGGTCGAAGTCTGCCGACTTCAACTTCCAAGCGCGTACACCTTGGTCGAAGACCCGACTTCAACACCCGACTGCGTCGGTCGAGGATTCGACTACCGACCGCATACCACGTGGTCGTAGTCTGCCAATTTTGTCTTTTGAGTGTGGTCGAAGTCTACCGACTTTCGACTCCCGAGCGCGGTCGAAGACTTCGGCTACCGACTGCAGCCAACGTGGTCCAAGTCGCAACTTCGACTTCCAAGCGTGAACATTGTGGTCGAAGTCCGCCGACTTCAGAATGTGATCGATAGCTCGACTGCCGACTTCGACCACGGCTAGCCGATGCTCCTGACTTCCGACCACGGCTAAAGGAAGTGATCGACTACTGACAATGTAATCGTAAATTCATCTGCCGGCTTCCGACCGCTCACTGGAGCTTACGACTTAGTAGAAACAGCTCAAAACAAACTCAACTTCCTCAAACACGGGTCAATTACTCATTACAAACATGGGGTCATCTCCACATGGTCTCTCAGAAAAACTCTAGTTGCCTAACCTGGCACCAGGTAAAATTGACATGACTTACCATCAAAACTGGCAAGTGATCAGGTTGTGATAGCCGTTGCTGACCTCACATAGGAGTACATATACACCAACTAAAATTAACATTTCCCCCTAAATACCAATTGAGAATTCTTAAATTGAAGTGTACTTTTTTAAAAAAAATCCAATTAAAAGTGTTAAGTTGCAGTTGAAAGTTCAAAATTTTGAAAGCTTGAAAATCAGATGGGTGCCAGCGTCCAGAAAATCAGGTGGGTGCCAGCGTCCACTATCTTGGTTGGCAGCCAATGCCAGCGTCCAGAAAATCAGGTCAATGCCTTTCTTAATTACAAGGCTGTGATCAGCAAATAGTGGTTCGCAGCATCTTCGCTGCACGCATCTTCGGTAATTCTTTTTAAGAAAAAAATTCTGTGATCTTATCTATTTGTTTGGATCTTCCCCTTTAGATTGGGAAGAAAATCGAACTAAAATCCCCACCAATCCGAAGAGATTAGTTCTAATCTCTTATTTTATTATCAGATAGTAATGAACTTAGTTTTTTCAATATTAGTTATACCTGTTTGGCCAACTTCTAAATAAACGGTGAGCTTACGTTTTGAGGAAAATATTGCTATGTTCTATAAAATACGAAACCTTCAGCCTGTCATCGCAAATTTAAGCATCGATTGTTGCATGTATGCTACCCTTCATTCCATTTCAACAAATAAATCATCATCGACCTTTTCTAAATCATAATAACCCAGATATACCAAAGAGCAGAAAATGCACAGGTTCGATTTTGGCGAGCAGATCAGGGATGGCGAATCCATTGATTTCTGGGCAGATAGGTGGCTACAAAGCATGGCACCCCATGGACATCGGACCGGATCTCTTCAAAGTGTCCAAGAGAAGAAAAAACAGAACCGTAGCTAATGCAAGCCGGTACAAAAAAAACCTCCGATCTGTAAGTCCTAATTAAGACTAGCTAGTCATCAGCACATGCATTCGCACAGGCTAGTTACATAATATTACCTTATATTCTATATTATTAACATTGTTTAGTACATGGTTGGAGTTGTTAGAGCTAGAGTTTTGACCAAGGTTGTAGGAGTTAATTTAATAGACGAGCGATGCTATTGACCAATGCACAGCTGCCGTACGTGATGGTAACCTACGGAGTACGGATGTACGGCAGCTCGAGCTGGAGGAGAAGGAGGAGGAGAGAGAAGCGGGTAGAGGGAAGAGACTTCTATATTAATTGCTTGATAATTTTATATATTGTACAATTGGTCCACACTAACTGCATTATAAAGTTAGCTACTAACGGCGATGAAACCAAGTGATAAAATTATGATCTATACAAATGAACCAACAAACAAACCAGATTGAATCGACTAAACCGAATTGAAGCCTCTGACTTGACATTCAAGTTGTGGGTTCGTGGGCAGTAGCGTCACCGTGCACTGGCTTGGTATCACGTCGGCGACGAGTTATGCCCCACATGACAGCAAAAAAAAGTAGGTATGCAATTTCAAGCCTATAGGATTTTAAACGTGGGAAACAATAGGAAATTTTGTTTGTTTGAGTTATGGGAAAATCATAGGAATCCCTACCACAAGCACGTGTTTCATGCAGTCAGCCGCTTCTTCGAGAAGGAGAGGTACGAGTGGAAGGCATGGGTGATGTTGATCCCCTTGCCTGTCCGCCCGGATTTGGAGAGGAAGTTCATCGCCCGCAGAATCAAGCAGGACGATGCAGTGCAGGATGCAGCCAAAAAGGTTGCGATCTACTTGGGAGGCTACTACGATCTAGAGCTAGCAGAGTCTCCCTTCGACCTGATCCCACAGACGCTTTACGGTGGGAGATCCTTTGCAGTGCCCCAGTTCAGAGAGGAGGATGATCCCCGCCTGCCGGGGGTCGCCAATATTGTGGCACAGCAGGAGCTCCTCTATGAGAGGGCCGTGAAGGAGTCACGGAATTTGCAGATGCAGCTTCTTGAGGCTCGATAGGAGGTCCGACAGCTTCGCCTGGCTCTTGTCCGCTTCGAGGCGATCGAGGCGGGAGAGATGTCGGACCGCGGGGAGTCCCCCGACGTCCCCTCTTCGTCCACGTTGGTGCAGTCTTGGCCGAGGCGCAGGCTCACTGCCAAGGAGTACCGTGCGCAGTTCCGCCCTGCAACACCTCTCGCCCTGTCGGCCGCGAACGCCGACGAGGAGCAGCTCGAGTAGTCTTTGTTCGTTAGCTTAGATGGAGCCAGTGTGGTAGTACTTTTGTATGTAAAGCGAGTTGTAACATGAACCCTAAGTTGGTATGTGTACCACTTGCTTAATGTGAAATCTATGTTATCTACCTCTTAATTTGTTTGTCTATTATCAGTATTCCCTTGTCTTCAAAGCTTTCTCCTGTCCTTTTCGCCCTAGTTCTTACCTTATTCATTCTATACTTGCCTTGAAATTCAATGTCTTACTTATCTACTCCTTGTTCGTAAAAGCTGCTGCAAAGCTAACTTCAACTCCCCATTGGCAGAACCCCAGCATTCCAGATGGATCCAGGGCAGATCAGACAGCCAACGGAGCAGGGTACACCTGCCAACGATCAGACGACATTAGCCAGCATCCTACCAATGATGGAGCAAAATAGATTTCAAGCAAAACAGAACATGGCAAGGATGATGGAGCAGCACACTCGACTCCTTGAACAGATCGCAGCAAGACCCCTAGGCAACCAAGGCGGAATCAATGCCAATTGGGATGGTAGCTGCAGATGGGCTGACTTTCAAAAGACACGACCGCCGATTTTCTCTACATCTTCTGATCCTCTAGTAGCAGAGGATTGATTGTTAGATGTGGAGAGAAAACTGCAGACAGTGCAGTGCGACGACAAGGAGAAGGTGCTATATGCATCCCACCAGTTACAGGGACCTGCTGCGACCTGGTGGATCAGCTACTAGCGTATGCAGGAGAACAAATAAATCACTTGGGAAGAGTTTTCAAAATCCTTCCGCAAAGCGCACATTCCAGATGGGATCATTGAAGCCAAGCGCCGAGAATTCCTGGCGCTCAAACAGGGTGGGAGCACTATGATGGAATATCTGCATCAGTTTAACCACCTTGTGAGGTTTGCCCCTGAAGACGTCAGCAATGAAGACAAAAAGATGGAGATGTTTAGGGCAGGGTTACAAAAGTCCTTGAAATTTCACATTTCTTCTATGGATTTCAAGGATCTACCTGCCATGGTGAACAAACTCATTACCTCCGAGGAAGCCAGAAATGAGATGGAAGATTTTAGGAAGCGGAAGGCTATGCATAAGCCCTCATCACTAGCCCCCAGCGCTCAACGAGGGAGAACAACAGGGTCGCCCCAATTTCGACCCCAATCCCAACGACAATTTATATTTTTCCCAAGGTCGCAGTCCAACCAATCTCAGCAACACACAGTGCAACAACCACTAGCAATCAAGTGTCCCACATGTGGAGGAAATCACTTTTCGAACAATTGTCCCCGAAGATCAAATGCTTGTTTCCACTGTGGGGAAGCCGGTCATTACAGAGACCAGTGCCCCAGACGGACATTGCCATCTGAAGTGGTAAAAATGCAAGTCCAAAGCAAGCAGCAGGGTGTCAAGCCCATTGTGGTCGCACCCACTTCAGGTTGGGGTTACTTGCAATCGAAGCCACAGAAACCCCAGACAACCACCAGATCAACTGCATATGTTACAGCAGGCAGAGGCAAGGGCAAATCAGGACCCACTTATTATGCCAGGGTGAATCACGTATCAGCCGAGGGCGCCGCAGGAGCAAGTGACGTCATTGTGGGTATGTTTCCAATCAACTCCATACCTGCATTGATTTTGTTTGATCCTGGTGCAACACATTCTTTCATATCAAAGAGTTTTGCTACAAGACATCAATTGACATGTGTTTATTTGCTAAAACCTTACGCTGTTCAAACCCCGAGGATATGGATGGAATCCCAGTGTGGGTGTGGTGGTCTTAGCATAGAGATACAAGGGATAGTATTTAAAGCAGATTTACTGCAACTAGACATGAAAGGTTAGATGTCATTTTGGGCATGAATTGGCTAGCCAAGAATAAAGGTAAAGTGGACTGCGAACTCAAGACAGTGAGCTTAGTCAGCCCGGAAGGCAAGAAAGTAGTGGTGAAGACAGATCATGAATTAATAAAGAACGCAAAGAAACATGTGCTCAACGCAGTGACAGCTACAATTGACCAAGTACCCATAGTACAAGAGTATCTAGATGTGTTCCTAGAAGAATTGCCAGGAAGGCCGCCTGACAGACAGACAGAGCTAGCTATAGAGCTGATTCCAGGCATCAAACCAGTCACCAAGCACCAGTACAGAATGTTAGCTAGTGAACTAAAAGAGCTCGACAGACACACTACTAGATTCCGACCCTTTAGCCACGAAACACATCGCAACGACACTAAATTAGTTGCAATAGGTATGTACTATTGCAACATTTTGCCAAAATCGTGGCGATATGTGCACAGTATTGCCTCTAAAATATTGCGTTGCGATAGTCATTGAATTCGTTGTAATAAGGTGGCTTTATCGCCACCATTTAGAAAATGGTTGCGAGTAGTGTGACTTTATTGCCACGGTTGTCTTGCGTTGTGATAATATTGATTTTCGTTGCAATAGTTAGGAGGTATTGCCACCTTATAGAATTTCGTTGCGAGTGGGTGACAATATTGCCACAATTTTATTGCGTTGTCATAGTCATCAATTGCGTTGCAAAAGGTTCCTATACAATGCGTATGAAATGAGTTTGTATTGCCACGAAATAAATTTGTTGCTATATATGATGATTGTTCGTGGCAATAATCTGTTATTGCAACGCTTTATTTTCGTGGGTCTAACTGCTCAACGCAAGGGCCGAATTGGTGTGGAGGAATTATATTATCTATAGTTATTAATTGCTAGAGGAGATAAAAAAATTGAAAAGTGACAACTAAAACGCAGTTGAGGAGGTCTCACTTGACAAAACAGGAGAGGATAAAAATTAGAATAGAAAAAATAAAAACAAAAACCATGGGGTGTGGAGGAATCGAACCAACAACCTCCTAGCTCGGAGGCCAAGGCGTTTACCACCAGACTATTGTACCTCACTGTCAATTATGATTGTAAATTTCTATTTATCTAAGCATGGTAAGCACCTGTCATATAAAACCTTGGGCACCTCCCACCGCACGCCCAGCAGTCACCCCGCCTCCACCATCCGCAGCCACCGCGCAAAGATGATCCAGTATAAGGAGGGAGAAACCTGAATTAAAATACAAAGTATTACTATGGAAATAACAGCATAAATAGTAATATAGGGAAATATATATCCTAATGAATATTTATATGGACGTATTAGATATACATAAAAATATATCTGCAAGATTGTGCACCTGCAAGGGTTAGTTTAGTAATAAGGAGGTATGAATATGGAAATTATTTGAGCTAGCAAAAATGAATAAAACCACCCACAAACATACATAAAAAGAATTATATATATATACATATATGTAAATAATAAAAATAAAAGAAGTTACCAGAATAATAGTAATAAAGAAATATATGTGCAAGGAAAGTTTTCATACAAAAATATGTACAAAAATAGACAAAGAAGTATATACGAATAAACCAATAATAGATCAACATGTGCAGTTTCTGGCTGAAGCAAGTTGCTTTCTTGGGTCACATAATATCAGAAGAAGGAGTCAAAGTCGATCCAGAGAAGATCAAAGCAGTGATGGAATGGAAACAGCCCGAGACAGTGATTGAAGTCAGAAGTTTTCTTGGATTAGCAGGTTATTATCGCCGATTCATAGAAGGATTTTCAAAAATATCTCGTCCACTCACCCAGCTACTAAAGAAGGACAAACCTTTCACCTGGACAGATGCCTGTGAAGAGAGCTTTCAGCTACTGAAGACCAAGCTAACCACAACCCCAGTTTAGATTTTACCAGATCCAGAGAAGGGATTCCAGATCTATTGTGATGCCTCAAAGCAGGGTCTGGGATGTGTTTTAATGCAAGACAGGAAGGTTGTGCCATATGCATCAAGATAACTGAAGCCGCACGAGGAGAACTATCCAACGCATGATTTGGAACTAGCAGCTGTGGTGCATGCACTCAAAATTTGGAGGCACTACCTGCTAGAAAATCGTTGCGAGATATTCTTTGATCATAAGAGTTTGAATTAAATTTTCACCCAACCATTGCTGAATATGAGGCAGCGACGATGGTTAGAGTTAATCAAGGACTATGACGTGGAACTCCAATACCATCCAGGCAATGCAAACGTGGTAGCAGATGCACTTAGTCAGAAGATTCATCAGAGTAAGAACAGCACAGTCGAGTATCCACCTGAATTACAAAAGGACATACAATGGCTGAATTTAATGATTGCAGAACACGGGTGTGTGGCTGCACTAGAAGTTCAACCCCTACTGATTGACCAAATGAAAGTAGCTCAAGACGAAGACGAAGAAATTCAGCAGCTTAAGAAGAAGATTGAGGAAGATGCCTCAACTGAATATGCAATAAACGAATATGGAATCCTTACCTTCCGTGGTCGCTACTGCATACCTAACAAGAAGGAGCTGAAAGACCTGATCTTGGTGGAAGCTCACTCTTCCCAACTCTCGATCCATCCAGGAAGCACCAAGATGTACCAAGACCTGAAAGAGAAATACTGGTGGAATGCAATGAAGAAGGAAGTGACCGAGTACGTGGCAAACTATGATGTCCACCAGAAGATCAAGACAGATCATCAGAAACCATCGAGACTATTGCAACCTTTGCCAATTCCTGAATGGAGGTGGGACAGTATCGGCATGGACTTCATCACCTGACTTCCAAAGACTCGTGAAGGTTATGATGTTATCTGGGTCATTGTCGATAGATTGACCAAGGTGGCCCATTTTCTTCCAATTAAACAAACCTAGGGAAAAGACAAATTGGTCGAATTGTACCTGACAAAGATTGCAACATTACATGGAGTCCCAAAGAAGATCGTCTCAGACAAGAGAGCACAATTCACATCTAAGTTTTGGGAAAAACTACATGAAGCCATGGGCACTGACTTAAACTTCAGTATAGCATACCATCCACAAACAGGCGGTCAGACAAAAAGAACCAACCAAATCCTGGAAGATATGTTGAGACCTTGTGCTTTGTGTATGGAGCAGCTTGGAACTCCTATCTACCATTTGCCCAGTTTTTATACAACAACAGCTACCAAGCCAGTATTAAGATGGCCCCATTTGAAGCTTTGTATGGTAGAAGATGCATGACACCATTGAACTGGTCAGAAACCGGAGAACACCAATTTCTTGGTCCTCAGATCGCCCAAGATGCCGAAGCTCATGTCAGGATTATCAGAGACAGACTAAAGATTGCACAAGACCATCAGAAGAGCTATGCTGACACCCGCCGAAAAGACTTGAACTTTGAAGTTGGAGATTTTGTATATATCAAGGTTACTCCGTTCAAGATAGTCAAGAGGTTTCAAGTCAAGGGGAATTTAGCTCCAAGATATGTGGGACCGTTTCAGATAACCGAGCGAGTTGGGGAAGTAGCTTACAAAGTTCAGCTACCACCCAACCCAGCAAGGATACACAACGTGTTTCATGTATCACACCTTAGGAAGTGTTTACGATAGCCCATAGACGAAGTGCCATTATCATATATTGATTTGCAAGACGATTTGACCTATCCTAAGGAGCCACTTTAGATACTTGAGACATCAGAAAGGTGGCTTAGAAATAAGAACATCAGGTTCTGCAGAGTCCAATGGAGGAATCACACAGTAGAAGAATCCACTTGGGGGAGAGAGTCAGACTTGCAGCGGGATTTTCCCAACTTACTCCCTAGACAAAGCGAATCTCGGGGTCGAGATTCTTTTTAAGGGGGTAGGTTGAAATACCCCCAAAAATTTCAACCCCTTTTTGAATTTTCCTGAATTTTTGAGTGATTTTCAAAATCTTTCCCAATTCGGAAATTTTCGGCGATTTCCGCTTTCCCTTCTCAGCTCTGCACTTTCCCAGTTCGGTGGCGCCTTCTTCTCTTTCCGCTTTCCCTTCTCCCTGGCGTCTCCTCCCGTTTCCGCCTTCTCCCTCTGCCTGCGCCCGCGCTCGAGGAGTGCTGCGCCCACTGTTTAGCTCGCCCTCACCTCTCCGTCGTCGCCCAGTCGAAAACCAGTCGCGCCACCAATTGCACGTGTCGCCTTATCCCTCCTCTTGGCCCCACCTGGCAGCCGCAGCTTCCTTCTCCCTCCTCCGCACGGCGTACCACCGCCTGTCTCGATAGCTCACCTGCCCCGCTCTCTCTCTCTCTCTCTCGTGCGTGCATTAACTGCCCCGGCCTACGGTCACTTCCCCGTCGCTCAGGCAACTACCCCCGTCACCTCGCCTGTCCGCCCGTGTCGCGCGCCCATCCCTGCTCCTCCCATTTTTCTCCCCTTCGTCGGAGCTCATTTGCACACCCCTCGCTCCATCGCTCTCTAGTGCTCCCCGATCTTCTCCCACCCCTCCCCTTGCTTGCTGCAGCTCCCAATTGCCTCCGTGAGCTACCAATCGAGCTCCACCGCTCTCCAGCTCCGTCACCGTCTTCCCCTAAGCCGGCGACCCCCGTGAGTAATTCTTCTTCCCTTCTCCCTCCCCTTTCGATTTCGTTTGCCCAGAGCACCTCCACTGTCCCCTAATCACTTTGGTGAGCTTCTTTGGCCAGGTGAAACCCCGTGGAGCCCCGACGCCGTAGCTTGCTGACGACCGAAGAACCTTCCCCGTGGCCAGCCCTCCTGGAAGCTTCTCGGCTAAAACCACGTACAACGTGGTCGAAGTCTACCGTCTTCGACTACCGAGCACGGTCAAAGTCTGCCGACTTCAACTTCCGAGCGCGTACCCTTGGTCAAAGACCCGACTTCGACACCCAACCGCGTCGGTCAAGGCTTCGACTACCGATCGCGCACCACGTGGTCGAAGTTTGCCGTTTTTGTCTTCTGAGTGTGGTCGAAGTCTACCGACTTCTGACTCCCGAGCGTGGTCGAAGACTTCAGCTACTGACCGTAGTGGTCGAGACTTCGGCTACGGACTGCAGCCAACGTGGTCGAAGTCCCAACTTCGACTTCCAAGCACGAACACTGTGGTCAAAGTCCGCCGACATTAGAATGTGATCGACAGCCCGACTGCCGACTTCGACCACGGCCAGCCTATGCTCCCGACTTTCGACCACGGCCAGCCGATGCTCCCGACTTCCGACCACGGCTAAAGGAAGTGATTGACTACTGACGATGTAGTTGTAAATACATTTGCCGGCTTCCAACTGCTCGCTGGAGCTTATGACTTAGCAGAAACAGCTCAAAACAAACTCAACTTCCTCAAACATGGGTCAATTACTTATCACAAACATGGGGTCACCTCCACATGGTCTCTCAGAAAAACTCTAGTTGCCTAACCTGGCACCAGGCAAAATTGACATGACTTACCATCAAAACTGGCGAGTGAGGTTGTGATAGCCGTTGCCGACCTCACATAGGAGTACATATGAACAAACTGAAAGTTAACATTTCCCCCAAAATACCAATTGAGAATTCTTAAATTGAAGTGTACTTTTTTTAAAAAAATCTAATTAAAAGTGTTAAGATGCAATTGAAAGTTCAAAAATTTAAAAGCTTGAAAATCAGGTGGGTGCCAACGTCCAGAAAATCAGGTGGGTGCTAGCGTCCACTGTCTTGGTTGGCAGCGAATGCCCGCCAAAACGATGTCAGTCTATTCCCCCACTATTCTTTGCAAGTTCTCTCCAAGAAAGATATTTTTTGGGAAGTGGTTACATAACAATCGAATAAGTTTTCCTCCAAATCAGTCGAATTTCTAGCGGTCGAATCAAGGTGCCTCCCCATTCAGATTTTGACGCGTGTCCTACCCATAACAACAGCTACCCTTACCATCCAACCCAGATGCCTCTCCATACCGCCATCATGCAGATCATCCCGAAAGCTCTCTTCCTCCTTTAGATATCAAGTTCCACTACCCCACCATCTCCATCTTCGTCTTGGCAAGCTCCGTGCATCTCCAACCCTGCCCTACCCCCACCCGGAAATCTACCTCTTGTCGCAACAGTTGGCACTGCCATCAGCACCGCGGCTGCCCCCACATTGTTGTTGGCCACTTCCAGCACCTACTGCCAGCAACACCCATGTCACGCCACCACCTCTTCCCTCCATCGCCACTCCCACCCTGCCCACCCTAATTAATCTTGCATTGTCGCTATACTATCCGTTGCCGCTGCCCACCGCTCTCCTCCTTGCCCGTGGCCGGTAGTGTCACAACCGCCTTGCCACCCACCGTCGATCTTCCGCCTCCCCTCCATCTATAGCTGGGCTCTGGTGTACCTAGAACCCTAAATCGATGAACTTGAGCCACAGACCCTCCGATATCGCTGGAGAAGACGAGGACCTTGCCGACCGGAGCACGAATCTTCAAGTTGATCCAACGGTATGAAATCTGTTACCGTCTTCCCCTGAGCTGGCGACCCCTGTGAGCAATTCTTCTTCCCTTCTCCCTCCCCTTTCGATTCCATTTGCCCAGAGCACCTCCACTGTCCCCTAATCACTTTGGTGAACTTCTCTGGCCAGGTGAAACCCCGTGGAGTCCCAACGCCGTAGCTTGCCGACGACCGAAGCACCTTCCCCGTGGCCAGCCCTCTTGGAAGCTTCTCGGCTAAAACCGCCACTGCCACTGTGAGCCCCTCGCACCCCAGATCGCCAAACCGCCTTCCTTTTAGCCAGAGCGCCGCCGGTGAGCCCTTGCGCCGCCATGAGGCCGAAAACCCCCTTTCTGCTGCCATCCTCCACCGCCGATCCTCGCACCTCCCTAGGCGCCAAAATAGGTTCCTCGTGTCGAGAGCTACCCAGTGGTGCCCTTCTTTGCCACCGGGGACCCCTGCCGTCGCCGGAGAGCAGAGGCCCGCGCCTCTACCTCTCTGCTGAGCACGCACGGCGGGAGGTTGAAGACAACCCCCCTCCTAATGACATGGCCTCATCCCCACTGTCCTCCCCCTCCATTGCCTTTTAACATCGGCCGTCAGATGGTGATGTTTCCACAGCCGTCCGATCCCACTAAAGTTCCCCCTCCGCAGCCACCCGATCGGATCCTCTCCGCAGCCGTCCGATCCACCTTACCTTAGCGCATCCTGTCCGCCCGCTCTTGATGCATCGCAGCCGCCCGCACTGGCCACGCGTCGGCCATCTAGTGCGGGGAGGCGCGCGCGAGATGGTCTGAGGCCGCGCGGCCTGCTCGGCCGCGCAGGCCGAAATAGTGCCCGGGCCGCACTGTAGCCAAGGGGCCAGCCCAGCACTGTTCATATTGATTTTTCAGGATTTTCCTTTTTTCCAAAAATTCAGAAAATCAAATAAAATCCCAAAAAATCACAAAAAATCCTAAAAATTCCCAAATTACACCATTTTGCTCATCTTGATGCCCTGAACCCATTTTTGACCTCCAATCCACCAAATTCATCTCTGAAAAGTTTAAAAATCCCTCATTTGAATATTTATGCAATTTACTCCTTTTTCATAGATTATTTTGCCTTACTTGATTAGGCTCAAGCCGGACTTATGTACTTTTTGCATGTTTGCACTAGTGTGGGAGTCCTTAGAAGCTGCAGAGCAAGGGCAAGATTAGAGCAGCACGTTTTACGAGGTTACTGAGTTAGTCGACTGCCAGGGCAAGTTGCAAGACCTTGATCATGTTAAATCCCATGCCATTTAAATTATGTATTTATGGTATTTGCATTATTGTTATTTGTGAATTGCTAGTTGCTTAAAATGAAATGTTTAGAATGACCTGATATTTAGATATTTCCTACCACCGATAATTGCCATGTTAACTTGCTGCCATTCCTTTGATAGCCCTAGAAATAATTACTTAATGATAAAATAATTGTAGAATATTTACACTTCATGCAAAATTTACACTACTAAGGTTGTGGCCGCGGGCCGGTAGATTTAAAATGTTGGGGTTTAGGGTAAAAGTGCTGTGGGACACCACGAGACGGTCTTCGCCCACCACTTTACGTCTTTACCCTAGGGTGGAGGCTGAGGCCTTGTGAAAATGTAAGGACTAGACCCTCGCGCTGAGCAAGTGACATATTAGCCGCTCAACCACCGGTGTTGACTTGTCAACTCTGGTTTAGTAGCTGCTCAACTCAAAGTGAAACCCTACATTGGGAGTTGGTGTGGATCAGCAGATCCAGACTGGACAACGATAGGTCTCCTTAGTTCGGGCTTGGCGTTCCGTGCAGGCCAACGGATACCCGAAGCTGGGCGAGCTCCTAACCTATCGGGTAGAGCGTATACCTAGGATTGAGCAATGAAACAACCCGATTCCTTAACTTAGTCATGAGGGTTAAGAATGCTTGTGGGTAAAGTTGGGCAACTCTGTAGAGCCAAATAAAAGGTATTCGAATACGCCTTGCTCCCGGTTAATGGAGCTATGTCTATGGGTGATTCCAACAGCAAGGCATAAGTAGATTTCACTGTTTTTTTTATATGTTTAGTTGGATAATCAACTTTGACAGAAAAACCCCCATATTCTTAAGGAGTAGTCCTTGGTTTGGAATCTCAAAAATGTTTACAAATAAAATTGCATCCACATACATTAATAAAACAAGTATACGCCATCCTTTGGTGATCCGTGCAACTAACTAAAAAGGGTTTTCCTTGTAACTTGCTGAGCTGTTGTGCTCACGGCTTGCAAAACCACTTCAGAGTTTCAGAATGCTGGTGAAGAGCAGCCAGTCAAGGATGCTCCGGAAGAGCAGTTCTTCAATGAGGATCCGTGGCTCTAGGTCTCGATCACGCTCAAGTTTCCTGGTGGTTTTTTTGTTGTAATATATTTCGGGCTTGCATGCCCGCTACTGTAAAACCTGGTTGTTAAACCTTATGTTGTAATATAAAGTTGGCTCTTTTGCTGTAAGCATGTTTGTGATGATATTCTCTTGTTCGACGCTAAACGGGGGCGTTACAAGAAGTTCCATAGCTAGAGCTGCAAGGAACATCGCGTGGATAGGAAAATTGCAAGTTTGCAGGTGTTAATGTCAGTGTCACTAGTTTTGGTGCATAGATGAAGTCAACGACTGAATGCCTTTCTTATGTGACAACAACAGTACGGGTGCTGCTAGTTTATGCCTGTCCTGCGGAGACACGCTGCAATTCTTCGGTTGAGACAAAGTAAACGACCGAATGCCTTTCTTAATTACAAGGCTGTGATCAGCAAATAGTGGTTCGCTGCACGCATCTTCGGTAATTCTTTTTAAGAAAAAAATTCTGTGATCTTATCTATTTGTTTGGATCTTTCCCTTTAGATTGGGAAGAAAATCGAACTAAAATCCCCACCAATCCGAAGAGATTAGTTCTAATCCCTTATTTTATTATTAGATAGTAATGAACTTAGTTTTTTTCAATATTAGTTATACCTGTTTGGCCAACTTCTAAATAAGCGGTGAGCTTACGTTTTGAGGAAAATATTGCTATGTTCTATAAAATACGAAACCTTCAGCCTGCCATCGCAAATTTAAGCATCGATTGTTGCATGTATGCTACCCTTCATTCCATTTGAACAAATAAATCATCATCGACCTTTTGTAAATCATAATAACCCAGATATACCAAAGAGCAGAAACTGCACAGGTTAGATTTTGGAGAGCAGATCAGGGATGGCGAATCCATTGTTTTCTGGGCGGATAGGTAGCTACAAAGAAAACACAGAACCGTAGCTAATGCAAGCCGGTACAAAAAAACCTCCGATCTGTAATTCCTAATTAAGACTAACTAGTCGTCAACACATGCATTTCGCACAGCCTAGTTACATAACATTATCTTATATTCTATATTATTAACATTGTTTAGTACATGGTTGGAGTTGTTAGAGCTAGAGTTTTGACAAAGGTTGTAGGAGTTAATTGAATAGACGAGCGAGGCTATTGACCAATGCACAGCTGCCGTACGTGATGGTAACCTACGGAGTACGGATGTACGGCAGCTCGAGCTGGAGGAGAAGGAGGAGGAGAGAGAAGCGGGTAGAGGGAAGAGACTTCTATATTCATTGCTTGATAATTTTATATACTGTACAATTGGTCCACACTAACTGCATTATAAAGTTAGCTGCTAACGGCGATGAAACCAAGTGATAAGATTATGATCTATACAAATGAACCAACAAACTAACCAGATTGAATCGACTAAACCGAATTGAAGCCTCTGACTTGACATTCAAGTTGTGGGTTCGTGGGCTGCAGCGTCACCGTGCACTGGCTTGGTATCACGTCGGCGACGAGTTATGCCCCACATGACAGCAAAAAAAGTAGGTATGCAATTTCAAGCCTATAGGATTTTAAACGTGGGAAACAATAGGAAATTTTGTTTGTTTGAGTTATGGGAAAATCAGAGGAATCCCTACCACAAGCACGTGTTTCATGCAGTCAGCCGCTTCTTCGAGAAGGAGAGGTACGAGTGGAAGGCATGGGTGACGTTGATCCCCTTGCCTGTCCGCCCGGATTTGGAGAGGAAGTTCATCGCCCGCAGAATCAAGCAGGACGATGCAGTGCAGGATGCAGCCAGAAAGGTTGCGATCTACTTGGGAGGCTACTACGATCTAGAGCTAGCAGAGTCTCCCTTCGACTTGATCCCACAGATGCTTTATGGTGGGAGATCCTTTGCATTGCCCCAGTTCAGAGAGGAGGATGATCCCCGCCTGCCGGGGGTCGCCAATATTGTGGCACAGCAGGAGCTCCTCTATGAGAGGGCCGTGAAGGAGTCACGGAATTTGCAGATGCAGCTTCTTGAGGCTCGATAGGAGGTCCGACAGCTTCGCCTGGCTCTTGTCCGCTTCGAGGCGATCGAGGCGGGAGAGATGTCGGACCGTGGGGAGTCCCTCGACGTCCCCTCTTCGTCCACGTCGGTGCAGTCTCGGCCGAGGCGCAGGCTCACTGCTAAGGAGTACAGTGCGCGGTTCCGTCCTGCAACACCTCTCGCCCTGTCGGCCGCGGACGCCGACGAGGAGCAGCTCGAGTAGTCTTTGTTCGTTAGCTTAGATGGAGCTAGTGTGGTAGTACTTTTGTATGTAAAGCGAGTTGTAACATGAACCCTAAGTTGGTATGTGTACCACTTGCTTAATGTGAAATCTATGTTATCTACCTCTTAATTTGTTTGTCTATTATCAGTATTCCCTTGTCTTCAAAGCTTTCTCCTGTCCTTTTCACCCTAGTTCTTACCTTATTCATTCTATACTTGCCTTGAAATTCAATGTCTTACTTATCTACTCCTTGTTCGTAAAAGCTGCTGCAAAGCTAACTTCAACTCCCCATTGGCAGAACCCCAGCATTCCAGATGGATCCAGGGCAGATCAGACAGCCAACGGAGTAGGGTGCACCTGCCAACGATCAGACGACATTAGCCAGCATCCTACCAATGATGGAGCAAAATAGATTTCAAGCAAAACAGAACATGGCAAGGATGATGGAGCAGCACACTCGACTCCTTGAACAGATCGCAGCAAGACCCCCAGGCAACCAAGGCGGAATCAACGCCAATTGGGATGGTAGCTGCAGATGGGCTGACTTTCAGAAGACACGATCGCCGATTTTCTCTACATCTTTTGATCCTCTAGTAGTGGTGGATTGGTTGTTAGATGTGGAGAGAACTGCAGACAGTGCAGTGCGACGACAAGGAGAAGGTGCTATATGCATCCCACCAGTTACAGGGACCTGCTGCGACCTGGTGGATCAGCTACCAGCGTATGCAGGAGAGCAAAGAAATCACTTGGGAAGAGTTTTCAAAATCCTTCCGCAAAGCGCACATGCCAAATGGGATCATTGAAGCCAAGCGCTGAGAATTCCTGGCGCTCAAACAGGGTGGGAGCACTATGATGGAATATCTGCATCAGTTTAACCACCGTGTGAGGTTTGCCCCTGAAGACGTCAGCAATGAAGACAAAAAGATGGAGAAGTTTAGGGCAGGGTTACAAAAGTCCTTGAAATTTCACATTTCTTCTATGGATTTCAAGGATCTACCTGCCATGGTGAACAAACTCATTACCTCCGAGGAAGCCAGAAATGAGATGGAAGATTTTAGGAAGCGGAAGGCTATGCATAAGCCTTCATCACTAGCCCCCAGCGCTCAACGAGGGAGAACAACAGGGTCGCCCCAATTTCAACCCCAATCCCAACGACAATTTATATTTCTCCCAAGGTCGCAGTCCAACCAATCTCAGCAACACATAGTGCCTCAACCACTAGCAATCAAGTGTCCCACATGTGGAGGAAATCACTTTTCGAACAATTGTCCCCGATGATCAAATGCTTGTTTCCACTGTGGGGAAGCCGATCATTACAGAGACCAGTGCCCCAGACGGACATTGCCATCTGAAGTGGCAAAAATGCAAGTCCAAAGCAAGCAGCAGGGTGTCAAGCCCATTGTGGTCGCACCCACTTCAGGTTGGGGTTACTTGCAATCGAAGCCACAGAAACCCCAGACACCCACCGGATCGACTGCATATGTTACAACAGGCAGAGGCAAGGGCAAATCAGGACCCACTTATTATGCCAGGGGAATCACGTATCAGCCGAGGACACCGCAGGAGCAAGTGACATCATTGTGGGTAATTTTCTAATCAACTCCATACCTGCATTGATTTTGTTTGATCCTGGTGCAACACATTCTTTCATATCAAAGAGTTTTGCTACAAGACATCAATTGACATGTGTTTATTTGCTAAAACCTTACGCTGTTCAAACCCCGGGGATATGGATGGAATCCCAGTGTGGGTGTGGTGGTCTTAGCATAGAGATACAAGGGATAGTATTTAAAGCAGATTTACTGCAACTAGACATGAAAGGTTAGATGTCATTTTGGGCATGAATTGGCTAGCCAAGAATAAAGGTAAAGTGGACTGCGAACTCAAGACAGTGAGCTTAGTCAGCCCGAAAGGCAAGAAAGTAGTGGTGAAGACAGATCATGAATTAATAAAGAACGCAAAGAAACATGCGCTCAACGTAGTGACAGCTACAATTGACCAAGTACCCATAGTACAAGAGTATCACTACTACAGAAGAGGCTATACTGGACGGCTACATCACAGACGGTTAGACAAAACCGTCTGTGATTGACACTAACACAGACGGTTTTAATTTGGACACCGTCTGTGTTAGTGGTCGAGTATCCCAGACGGTCCTTAAGGTTGAACCGTCTGTGATACTTTAGTATCACAGACGATTTTTTATTAAAAACCGTCTGTGATAATATGGAATTATCACAGACGGTTTTTAATTAAAAACCGTCAGTGTTGTCTAGAGTATCACAGACGTTTCTTCTTAAGAAACCGTCTGTGAATGTTCACAGACGGTTTTTGACAAGAACCGTCTGTGATGTCCTTTGTCTGTCATATTCTGATCTGTTCATGATTAGAGGTTAATATATAAGTACACATTGCTTCTAATAACTTTACTACAGAAGTACTGAGACAAGAAATCACAAATTAAAGGCAAATTTATTAGTTTCAATTAGAGGCAAATTTACTACAAAAGTCGCATAGGTAAAGAGTTTCCCAGATTGTAATCTTTTGGGCTTCGTACGCTTTTTCTTCAACTTTGGGACTTGGAGGATCAGCCACTGACTGTTCGAACGCCGTTAAGATTGTCCTTGTCCTCAGCACTTCCTCCTCCAGCCTGGGCAAATAATCAGTAGCATAGCCCATAATCTCGTAGAGGATAGCATTATAAGATTCCTCAGAATCTGCCGTTTCTGCTTGATCGGCAAGGCTATCCATCAGTCTCTCCAATGCGCGTAGAGCTTCTTCCGCTTTGCGCACATTGTGGAGAAGAACCAGGGTAAGGGCTGTTTCCCTTTCTTGAGCGGCAGCGAGACGCCTCCGTCGACGGCGGATGATCAGGTCGAGCTGACGGATGCAAGAAAGTCGGGGAAGGAGAGCAGGGCGTGTGCGGAGAAGCTGCTCCAGATGCAAATTGCTGGCCGCCAGTGTAAGGTTCCGGCCGAACAATTCTTGATGAACAGATGAGAGGAAGGAGATGATCACAAGAATAGTAGAAGGCGCCATATTGTACGTACGTAGAAGAGACCTGGATTAGGCGTGCATATTTAACCTTTAGCACAGACGGTTCGTATACCCAAACATTAATGATATAGATTCTTCGTATAACAATCGAGAGACGTTAATTAGACGATCGAAACACGAAGCGTTCTGGCAATCGAAACACGAAGCGTTCTGGCAATCGAAACACGCGCGAAGCATTCTGGCAATAGAAACACGCGCGAAGCGTTGTGACAGACGGTTTTACTGGCAACCGTCTGTGATATTTTCATAGACGGTTATTAACATGAACCGTCTGTGATAATTGAGACATCACAGACGGTTTTTGTTAATAACCGTCTGTGAACTTTCACAGACGGTTCTTAATACGAACCGTCTATACCAATCGAGATAACACAGACGGGTCCTGTTAAGAACCGTCTGTGAAAGTTCACAGACGGTTATTAACACAAACCGTCTGTGAAAAGCCAGATAACACAGACGGTTCCTGTTAAGAACCGTCTGTAATAATCCCATGTCACTGATAATTGGTGTGTAATAATCACATGTCACCAATAATTGGCGTATACACAGGATTTCGATCTCACCCGTCTATTCTCTCCACATCGAATGGCTGGCACCAGTTCCTCCCACGGCCAGGCCCTTATTAATAACTCCCCATCAACCTTTCCACCGGTACTAGTCACGCGTGAGTTCATCCACTAGCTAGCTTCCTGTATGCATCTCCCCTCCGCTGTGAGCTAGCACCTCCATCGCGGCACGAACGGTTCATACTAAACAACACACTCTTGCCGTAAGTGTCGTAAGTGTGTCTTATTTAGTGTGACCGTCGTGCCACGAAGGGTTTGTTAGCTTGTTATCCTGTAATAGATCGATCTGAATGTGTTGTTGAGTTTTTGTGCTTGCCTCTGTATTTGCATGTTCCTCGACCAGCTCAACCAAGAATCTGGGAATGTCTTTTCTTTGCACTATTGTAATAAAATTGCCTTGAATTTTGTCGGGAAAGATGAACTGTTTCGTCAGGGCATGACTGCCAACTCGAAGCATATATAGCATAGCATTCGAGGCACATCCGAGGCCTGCAGCTGTGTCTTGAGGAATGCCAAGAGCTGGTCTTCAGATGTGGCAGCCACACTGGTCTTCAGATGTGGCAGCCACATCTGAAGACCAACTCTTGGCATTCCTCAAGACACAGCAGCAGGCCTCGGATGTGCCTCGAATGCTATGCTATATATGCTTCGAGTTGGCAGTCATGCGCCTGACGAAACAGTTCATCCCCGTGTAACTATCACAGACGGTTTGTAATGTAAACCGTCTGTGAAGGACTATCACAGACGGTTCTATACACGAACCGTCTGTGATACGCATAAATCACAGACGGTTGATATTTCGAACCGTCTGTGATATTATGTACATCACAGACGGTTCGTGTTGCGAACCGTCTGTGATAATGAGACTATCACAGACGGTTATTTATGCGAACCGTCTATGATAGGCAGAAATCACAGACGGTTAATATTAATAGCCGTCGGTGATAATTCGCAGACGGGTATTAATACGAACCGTCTGTGATATGTAATTTTCACAGACCGTTTGTAGTTGGAACCGTCTGTGATATTCTGCGTAGTATTAATTACTTGGCGTACTTGCCTGAAGGATGTCGACACCGATCTGTCTTCATTGCGCTGCATCGGTGGAGCAAGGCGGCCGGATTTAGGGAGTTGGGGGTGAAAAAATATCACCGTCTTCTTATTGATCTGATCAGAGGTTAGCATACTCAATTACTTAACATTCTTAGTGATCTGATCAGAGATTAGTATTCAATTACTTAACATTCTTAGTGATCTGATCAGAGGTTAGTAGTAGAGGTAATAATCATTTTTGACACCCATTTTTCACTTGTGTAGCGTAGATGGACCGAAGCTGGATGTATATTGAGAACCGTGTGAGTGAAGAGTACATTACTGGCGTGTCTGCCTTTAGAAGGGCGGCCGAGCTGGATATGTTGAAGAAGGGGATGAAATATATGTATTGCCCATGTATTGATTGTGATAATCTCAAGATGTTTAGCAACTCAGCGCAGATTGAAACTCACTTGATTCGAAGGGGTTTCAGAAAAGGGTACAAATGTTGGACCAGTCACGGTGAAGAGAAGAGTACACAAGAAGGTAGTTATGACATAGTCGAGGGAGGCAACGATATGCCAGTTGTGGACTGTTCTTTCGATCATGAGGAAAGGTCGCAGGATGACAATCTGGATCATGAGGATAAGTCGCAGGATGACAATCTGGATCATGAGGATAGGTCGCAGGATGATAATCTGGATCAGATGTTACGTGATGCAGAAGGGAACTATAGTGAGAGAGACTTTGGTAAATTCGAGGGCTTGATGGAGGACTCGGAGAAACCTTTGTTCCCGGGCTGCAAGCCGCAATACACGAGGTTGTCATCAGTTCTAGAACTGCTAAAATTGAAGGCAAGCAATGGTTGGTCCGACAAGAGTTTCACGGCATTATTAGGTCTCCTAGTGGACATGCTTCCAACGGGAAATGTGTTGCCGAGAACCACCTACCAAGCCAAGAAGATTCTTTGTCCATTAGGAATGGAAGTAGAAAGAATACATGCATGTCGGAATGATTGTATCCTGTACCGTAAAGAGTATGCTAGCTTACATGTTTGTCCGGTGTGCAAAGCATCCCGATACAAACGTAAAAATGACTCTGATGATGGGAAGGGCATCGAGGTGAAGCAAGGACCTCCTGCTAAGGTGATGTGGTATCTTCCTGTAATCCCCCGTTTGAAGCGTTTATTTGCAAACCGCAAGGATGCAAGATTGATGCGTTGGCACTGCGAGCAGTGTAAGAAAGACGGAATGATAAGACATGTTGCTGATTCTGCCCAATGGAGGAACATCGATAGGATGTTTGTAGATTTCAGTGTGGAACCGAGAAATATAAGGTTTGGGTTGAGTACAGATGGAATGAATCCTTTTGGTAACATGAGCAGTCGACATAGCACCTGGCCCGTGACTCTGTGCATGTACAACCTTCCTCCTTGGCTGTGTATGAAGCGGAAATATATTTTGATGTCACTACTTATCCAAGGGCCGAAGCAACCTGGCAACGATATTGATGTGTTCCTAGCCCCATTGGTGGAAGATCTTGCAACACTGTGGAATGAAGGGGTACATGTATGGGATGCGGACAAACGAGAGAACTTCACTCTACAGGCCATGTTGTTCTGCACCATTAATGATTTTTCTGCCCTTGGTAACCTGTCAGGGTTTAGTATAAAAGGAGCCAAAGCGTGCCCGCACTGCTTAGATTATACGGAGAGTGTGTGGTTGAACAACTCCCGAAAAACTGTGTACATGCGTCACCGTAGGTTCCTTCCAAAGTATCACCCATACCGCAAGATGAAGAAACAATTTGACAGAAAAAAGAGGATGACTCAGTACCAAGACCTTTTAGCGGGAAAGAGGTGTATGATATGGTCAAGGATATAAATGTTGTGTTTGGAAAGGGACGTAAATTGAGGAAGAACATGTGGAAAAAGAGGTCAATATTTTGGGACTTGCCTTATTGGGAGCACTTAGAAGTTCGCAATTGCATCGATGTCATGCACGTAGAGAAGAATGTATGTGACAGTTTGATTGGTCTCTTACTGAACATTCCTGACAAAACAAAGGATGGTGTTAACGCAAGGCGTGACTTGGTCGCTATGAACATCAGGACCGAGTTAGCACCGATAGAGACCGATAAAGGCCGGACGTACCTTCCCCCAGCATGTTACACTCTGTCTAAGTCCGAGAGAACTGAATTGTGCCAGTCCTTAAATGGTGTGAAAGTTCCATCCAGTCACTCGACAAGCATGAAGAAACTTGTTTCCATGGAACATTTGAAATTAATTGGCATGAAGTCTCACGACTGTCATGTGCTAATGACTCAAATGCTACCTGTTGCAATTAGAAGTATTTTGCCGAACAAGGTTCGAGTGACAATCATAAGGCTATGTTATTTCTTCAACGCAATTGCTCAGAAGGTCATTGATCCGGATGGACTAGATGCTCTGCAAACCGAGGTGGTGACAACTCTATGTCATCTAGAGATGTATTTCCCTCCATCATTTTTTGATATCATGGTCCATCTCATTGTCCACCTTGTGAAAGAGATAAAAATATGTGGCCCCGTATTTCTACGTCATATGTACCCTTTCGAGAGGTACATGGGAATTCTGAAGTCCTATGTACGCAATCGATCTCGACCGGAGGGTAGCATCATCGAAGGTTATACAACAGAAGAGGTCATTGAATTCTGCATCGGCTACATGGCTCAGGTAGAGCCGATAGGTGTACCTCTATCTCGTCACGAGGGGAGGTTAGAGGGTATAGGGATTATCGGGAGGAAAGCAATAACTCCGGATCAAAATACGTATGCTCAAGCCCATTTCATGGTTTTACAACACATGACTGAAGTGACCCCATATATTGAAGAGCACATGGACATGCTACGTCAGGAGAATGCAGGCCAGTCAGAAGTTTGGATCACGAGACAACACAACCGTCAGTTCAACGAATGGTTGAAGGCGCAATTGACTAGGAGGTCGTCAAATGAAACACTACAATGGTTGGCAAAAGGGCCAAAATTTACAATTGTGACAAGGCAAGGATATGACATTAATGGCTACACATTTTATACAACAGATCAAGATAGAAAGAGCACAGTGCAGAACTCAGGTGTCCGCATAGATGACTATGATTCGCACGGCCGTACCGCTGGCCCAAGCTCGTACTACGGGCTTGTAGAGGAGATTTGGGAGCTTGACTACGTAATTTTCAAAATTCCTCTATTTCGGTGCCGTTGGGTCCAACTCCCACGGGGTGTAAAGGTTGACAAGTACGGCGTCACTACCGTGGACCTCGAATGTGTAGGATACAAAGACGAACCATTCGTACTTGCGAGGCAAGTTGTTCAAGTATTTTATGTAACCGACCCGGCAAATAAGAAGCGCCATGTAGTTCTTCAGGGAAAAAGAAGGATTGTCGGGGTTGAGAATGTTGTGGATGAGGAAGAGTACAATCAATTTGATGATTTGCCTCCATTCGGAGACGGCATCAGGCTCGATGAAGAACAAGGCGATGAAGCAAGCTATATGCGTATCGATCATCGTGAAGGGCTTTATTTAAAATGATATAGCCAAAGTGTAATAAATGATATAGGTTATGCTTGTGTTTTTCATAAATGTATGTATGTTCCATTGTAATTGTAAAATGACTAAGGAACCCATGCATTGTAATTGTAAAATGACTAAGGAACTATGAAATAGTTATATTTATGGTTATACTTGCGTTTTTCATAAATGTATCTATGTTCCATATTGTAATTGTAAAATGACATAGGAACCTAGCTAGCTGCGGGTATTTATAGTGAACTATCATAGGCGGTTTATCAAAAGAAACCGTCTGTGATAACACATCACAGACGGTTCTATCGATATAACCGTCTGTGATAATATGGGTAGCAGGGGTGGGAGGGAGCAAAACCTAGCTAGCAGGGGCGCTGCAGAGTGGAGACAAGAGACTGCGGCAGAGCGGACTCCGCAGACCTAGCTGCGGGTATTTTAAAATGAGCTATCACAGACGGTTCTATCAATATAACCGTCTGTGATATGCATTATCACAGACGGTTCTATCGATATAACCGTCTGTGATAATATGCATATCACAAACGGTTATATTGATAAAACCGTCTGTGATAGATCATCTTTAAATACCCGCAGCTAGGTCTGCGGAGTCCGCTCTGCCGCAGTCTCTTGTCTCCACTCTGCAGCGCCCCTGCTAGCTAGGTTTTGCTCCCTCCCACCGCCGGTCCCTCCCGACGCCGCCGGTCCCTCCCGAAGCCGCCGGTCCCTCCCGACGCCGCTCCCTCCCGAAGCCGGCGGTCCCCCCTGACGCCGGTCCCTCCTTCCCGACGCCGCCGCTCCCTCCCGAAGCCGGCGGCCCCCCCCGACGCCGGTCCCTCCCGACGCGGCCGGTCCCTCCCGACGCCGCTACCTCCCGACGCCGCCTCCTCCCGACGCCGGTCCCTCCCTGTGCTTCACATGTTAGCTTTATGATATATATATGCTTCACATGTTATATGCTTCACATGTATTTTATGTTATATGCTTCACATGTATTTTATGTTATATGCTTAACATGTTATATGCTTCACATGTATTTTATGTTATATGCTTCACATGTATTTTATGTTATATGCTTAACATGTTATATGCTTCACATGTATTTTATGATATATGCTTCACATGTATTTTATGTAGCATATAATATATGCTGCACTTGTTAACTGCAAGGTCTATTTGGAAGGCCCATAGCTCACTGCAATTAGCTAATCGTTAGAACTTTGTCAAAGGGCATAAAGTAAGTGACACACTCCAGTGTATCTTGTTCAATGAACTTGATGCACTGGTTTGTGTCACTTGATTCATAGAACTTTGACAAGCTGGGTCCATAGCTCACTTCAGTTAGTTTTTTCTTAGAAGAGAGATGGCGTCCACACAGTCTTCGTCGTCGTCATCTAGGTCTCACGCTCCCAAGACTGCAAAATCTAAACGTGGCCGAGGAGTATCGAAATGGCCAGAGGCCCGAATGACCATCACGGTGGTCTCTCCGGATGGGGTCTCTCTGGAACCGTCGAAAGCAGCGTCATCATTTCGGACTACCTGCGGGATAATTGGAAGGCAACGGGTCCCCATCACCATAGCAAGCTGGAAAGATTTGACAAAGGATCACAAAAATCAGCTATGGGAGGAACTTACAAATTCGTTCGAGTTCCCAGCAGAAGCACAGGGACTCGTGCAACGGCAAGCGCTCCTCGCGATGGGAAAAGCATGGAAGAATTTTAAGAGCACTCTTGTGATGAAGTACGTGGCCGAGGATGTCACGCCCTTCACGAAGTATCCTTTCGTGTCGCCGGAAACATGGGAGGCCTTTGTGCAGATGAAGACGACGCCCGAATTTGTACAACAAAGTGCGGCGCACAAGGATCTCCAGTCACAAAACACGCACCCTCACAGACTCGGCACTGCTGGGTACGCGGGTAAAATCCCGCAATGGAGGATGCAGGATGAGGTCGCAATCCGATCGGAGGCCTCTCCGCCATTTGCCGGGATCGCAAACGAGCGCGCTCGAAACTGGTTAAGAGCGAGGTCATCAACCACATCTTCGGGTGTCTCTTTCAAAAACCCCGCAGATGAGGAAGTGTCCCAACGCATGGTAAAATATGTTAAACAACATAGTTGTTAACACCTCTTGAACTTCATGGGTTCAAAAATAACATGATTAATTGCCTCTTGCAGCAATCATTGACTACCGAATCTTCTCGTGGCTCCTTTGAAGAATATAGGGAGATAGATTTACTATCACAGGCCTTGGGAAACAAGGAGCACCCAGGTCGCACACGAGGCATGGGGGTTTATGTACCTTGGAGGCACGGATTTCCAGATTACTCCGAGACATATAGGAGTAGGAAGAGATCCAAGGCGTACCGCAGCGAACAAATAAAACAGGAGCTTCGTGCTCAACTTGAGGAACAACTATCTGCCTCACTTCAAGAGCAGACTGCCTCACTTCGAGGAGAGATAGATTCGTTGTGGGAAGAACTGAGACAAGTCCGCAACCAATCGCAACCCACTCCTAGTACTGCGGTACCCAGTCCCCCTCAACGTCGTAGTAGCTGTGCGTCCACACCAATTTCTGAACATAGCGACGACCACTTACGTATTGATGACATTCAGGTAATGTACCTCTTTAGAATGGTACATAGATCTCTCTGGTGGACGCCTTAACTCATCTCTTGTATCGTTATGTAGGAGCCCATGCCTTGCAGCCTCAAAGTCAGGCTTGTTGGCTCTATTCCCATTGACGCTGGGCGCGGCATTGTGTATCCATTGCTGCCAGGGACGCTGGTGCACGGTGTACAAGTAGACACCGGTTTCATAAAGGTCCAGGTGGACATGATTAATGATATTTTTAAGTCCGTCCCTCTTGAGAAGCCCCCAAACGAAGAGATTAAGACATTAGGGGATGCCGTCCACACATTCGTTCAGTGGCCCAAGAGGGACATCGTCCTCGACATGTCCGTGCCATAATCTTCACATCCAGTGGCCCAAGAGGGACGTCGCCCTGGACCTGGCACACCGGCTCCGGTGGCTCCACCTCCACCTCCAAATCCAGTAAAGTCTGTTGCATCGGCTCCCGCCGAGACGCCACCGAGAACATCTCACAAGCGAGGCTCCAAGGCCTCCAAGGCTCATGCGAAGAAAATTAAGCCGCGTCCTGTGCCATAGACGTTTACTCTAGGAGTGTCGTTGGTGCCCGACTCACAATTACGCCATCTTGGTATGATTTGCAATAGATTGCATGCCTGGTACATGGAGAAGTCCAACTTGAAGCCAAACCGGCAGAGTGCATTCACTCTGAAATATAACGAGACACATTTCCTCCATGACACGGGCTACATCGTCGTGACATTCGAAGATTTATTCTTACTATTCAATCTCGACGAACTCGACGCCTCACTTCTACGATGCTGGACACTGTAAGTGTACTGTACAATGAAGTTCTACATTCACGTTATACAGATAAATGTCATTACTCTTTCTTTATGTATAGATACATGATCCAAGAAGTCCGGCGAACGCGACGACCAGTGGGTTTCCTCGACCCTCACTTGGTCTCCGAGCAATCTATCAATGCAGATGCATCCTTCGTGCAAGGTTACATAACGAGGGGATTGATTGCTCACAGCGACAAGGAGTACGTCATGGTACCCTTCAACCAAGGGTAAGTGCTTCACTAGTTGCCACACATATGTTTCATTTTGTACTTTACATGCAGCATGAACTTAGGATTAATCACTATGGCGACACACATGACTAGGCATCACTGGATTTTGATTGTGATTGTACCAAAGTGGAGCAAGGTAATATACCTTGATTCCCTCCTTAGGAGCAACCACGACTTCAGTCCTGTGCAAGAAGTACTTAACAGGTAAACTCATTTCCTCCATACATAACTCTATTGTAATATTTCTTTTGTTTGCCACGGCTGAGGCTAAGTTTTTTGAATCACGTAGGGCTTTTGCCGAATATGTTGCCCAAGGAGGATCACACGATACAAAATCCAGTGACACGCTACGACACCAGACGCGATTTTCGGTACCCTCTACAACACAACAATCCTATATCATACTTTGTTATAATGCCTCTAGAATTGACAATACCGATGTATGTAATTCTATTTTTGCAGTGCCACCAGCAGCTACAAGGCAACGTATGTGGATTCTACGTTTGCCGCCATATGCAGGAAATCATGAGTACTAAGATCAATGATCCAGAGGTTTGTCAGGTCCTTCCAATAATTATTATTTTCTGATTATATATATGTATTTATATTACACACATATGCTAATGAATGACTTAACATTGCTCGTAGCGACAGCGGGTGAAGTTCGACCAAAGTGCATATGATCTTGACAATCTCGTCGAAATTCGTGCAATCATCTCCCAATTCTTGGTAGCAGAGGTCATAAGTAAGAGTGGAGAGTTCTACGCCGGCAATGGTGATAATTAGATGTTGAAACATTGGATTCAACTGTACAAATCAAACAATTCCTTCAACTAAATGCATTTGTCAGATTTTGTGTAACGATTTTCATTCTATATATGTATGTGATCTGCTGGCCGTTTGTTACATTCATCTGTGTATCGAATTTTGTTGTAATTTACTATGAGTTGCAATTAACTTATATCTATCATTTATCTGTAATCTGCTTGCTTGCTTGCTTTCAGAGGGCATAGCTAGCATATCCTGAGGCTAGCCAAGAAACAGCAAATAAAATGGATGATGCACTTGGTATCACAGACGGTTCGTTATTAAAAACCGTCTGTGATACAATATCACAGACGGTTTCAAAGAGTGTCGTCTGTGGTGTGAATGATATCACAGATGGCCCTTACTACTAACCGCCTGTGATATTTGTATATCACAGACGGTCTTGATTACTAACCGTCTGTGATAGACGAGTATCACAGACGGTTGGTTATAAACAACCGTCTGTGATAGTCTCGTATCACAGACGGTCTTGATTACTAACCGTCTGTGATAGACGAGTATCACAGATGGTTGGTTATAAACAACCGTCTGTGATAGTCTCGTATCACAGACGGTCTTGATTACTAACCGTCTGTGATAGACGAGTATCACAGACGGTTGGTTATAAACAACCGTCTGTGATAGTCTTTTATCACAGACGGTCTTGATTACTAACCGTCTGTGATAGTCTCGTATCACAGACGGTCTTGATTACTAACCGTCTGTGATAGAGAGTATCACAGACGGTTGTTTATAAAAATCCGTCTGTGATACTCGTCTATCACAGACAGTTAGAAATCAAGACCGTCTGTAATGTAGTTATCACAGACGGCTCGGGAACCGTCTGTGATAACCACCAACTATCACTGACACCTAAACACTGACGGTTCAGAAACCGTCTGTGATGACGGTTCCGAACCGTCTGTGATAGGGCTGTCTGTAGCAGTGTATCTAGATGTGTTCCTAGAAGAATTGTCAGGAAGGCCGCCTGACAGACAGAGCTAGCTATAGAGCTGATTCCAGGCATCAAACCAGTCACCAAGCACCAGTACAGAATGTTAGCTAGTGAACTAAAAGAGCTCAAGAGACAGCTGGATGAGTTGCAAGAGAAGGAGTTTATTCGACCAAGTGTTTCGCCTTGGTCGGCTCCAGTGTTATTTGTTAAGAAGACAACGGAGAATTGATGATGTGTGTCGATTACCGAGGATTGAATGATGTCACTATTAAGAACAAATACCCATTACCAAGAATTGATGACCTGTTTGATCAACTCAAGGGGGCCAAGGTGTTCTCCAAGATCGATCTACGCTCGGGTTATCATCAACTTAAGATCCGATAGCAAGATCGAGAGAAGACAGCTTTCACCACAATATATGGGTTGTATGAGTTTACAGTCGTGCCTTTTGGTCTAACCAACGCACCAGCATATTTCATGAATCTCATGAATCTGGTGTATATGGATCAACAGGACCGTTCTGTAGTGGTCTTTGTAGACGATATTCTGATCTACTCCAAGAGTGAAGAAGAGCACAAGCAACATCTGCATATGGCATTGTCGAGGCTAAGGGAACATCAATTGTATGCCAAGTTCGACATGTGCAGTTTCTGGCTGAAGCAAGTTGCTTTCTTGGGTCACATAATATCAGAAGAAGGAGTCAAAGTCGATCCAGAGAAGATCAAAGCAGTGATGGAATGGAAACAGCCCGAGACAGTGACTGAAGTGAGAAGTTTTCTTGGATTGGCGGGTTATTATCGTCGATTCATAGAAGTATTTTCAAAAATATCTCGTCCACTCACCCAGCTACTAAAGAAGGACAAGCCTTTCACCTGGACAAATGCCTGTGAAGAGTGCTTTCAGCTACTGAAGACCAAGCTAACCACAACCCCAGTTTAGATTTTACCAGATCCAGAGAAGGGATTCCAGATCTATTGTGATGCCTCAAAGCAGGGTCTGGGATGTGTTTTAATGCAAGACAAGAAGGTTGTGGCATATGCATCAAGACAACTGAAGCCGCACGAGGAGAACTATCCAACGCATGATTTCAGCAGTTGTGGTGCACGCACTCAAAATTTGGAGGCACTATCTGCTAGGAAATCGTTGCGAGATATTCTTTGATCATAAGAGTTTGAAGTACATTTTCATCCAACCAAAGCTGAATATGAGGCAGAGACGATGGTTAGAGTTAATCAAGGACTATGACGTGGAACTCCAATACCATCCAGGCAACGCAAACGTGGTAGCAGATGCACTTAGTCAGAAGATTCATTAGAGTAAGGACATCACAGTCGAGTATCCACCTGAATTATAGAAGGACATACAATGGCTGAATTTAATGATTATAGAACACGGGTGTGTGGCTGCACTAGAAGTTCAACACCTACTGATTGACCAAATCAAAGCAGCTCAAGACGAAGACGAAGAAATTCAGCAGCTTAAGAAGAAGATTGAGGAAGATGCCTCAACTGAATATGCAATAGACGAATATGGAATCCTTACCTTCCGTGGTCGCTACTGCATACCTAACAAGAAGGAGCTGAAAGACCTGATCTTGGCGGAAGCTCACTCTTCCCAACTCTCGATCCATCCAGGAAGCACCAAGATGTACGAAGACCTGAAAGAGAAATACTGGTGGAATGCAATGAAGAAGGAAGTGACCGAGTACGTGGCAAACTGTGATGTCTACCAGAAGATCAAGACAGATCATCAGAAACCATCGAGACTATTGCAACATTTGCCAATTCCCGAATGGAAGTGGGACAGTATCGGCATGGACTTCATCACCGGACTTCCAAAGACTCGTGAAGGTAATGATGCTATCTGGGTCATTGTCGATAGATTGACCAAGGTGGCCCATTTTCTTCCAATTAAACAAACCTAGGGAAAATACAAATTGGTCGAATTGTACCTGACAAGGATTGAATATTACATGGAGTCCCAAAGAAGATCATCTCAGACAGGGGAGCACAATTCACATCTAAGTTTTGGGAAAAACTACATGATGCCATGGGCACTGACTTAAACTTCAGTATAGCGTACCATCCACAAACAGGTGGTCAGACAGAAAGAACCAACCAAATCCTGGAAGATATGTTGAGACCTTGTGCTTTGTGTATGGAGTAGCTTGGAACACATGTCTACCATTTGCCCAGTTTTTATACAACAACAGCTACCAAGCCAGTATTAAGATGGCCCCATTTGAAGCTTTGTATGGCAGAAGATGCAGGACACCATTGAACTGGTCAGAAACCGGAGAACACCAATTTCTCGGTCCTCAGATCACCCGAGATGCCGAAGCTCATGTCAGGATTATCAGAGACAGACTAAAGATTGCACAAGACCATCAGAAGAGCTACGCTGACACCCGCCGAAAAGACTTGAGCTTTGAAGTTGGAGATTTTGTATATATCAAGGTTACTCCGTTCAAGATAGTCAAGAGGTTTCAAGTCAAGGGGAAATTAGCTCCAAGATATGTGGGACCATTTCAGATAACCGAGCGAGTTGGGGAAGTAGCTTACAAAGTACAGCTACCACCCAACCTAGCAAGTATACACAACGTGTTTCATGTATCACACCTCAGGAAGTGTTTACGACAGCCCACAGATGAAGTGCCATTATCATATATTGATTTGCAAGACGATTTGACCTATCCCGAGGAGCCACTTCAGATACTTGAGACATCGGAAAGGCAGCTCAGAAATAAGAACATCAGGTTCTGCAGAGTCCAATGGAGGAATCACACAGCAGAATAATCCACTTGGGAGAGAGAGTCAGACTTGCAGCGGGATTTTCCCAACTTACTCCCTGGACAAAGCGAATTTCGGGGTCGAGATTCTTTTTAAGGGGGTAGGTTGAAATACCCCCAAAAATTTCAACCCCTTTTTGAATTTTCCTGAATTTTTGAGTGATTTTCAAAATCATTCCCAATTCCAAAATTTTTGGCGATTTCCGCTTTCCCTTCTCGGCTCTGCACTTTCCCAGTTCGGTGGCGCCTTCTTCTCTTTCTGCTTTCCCTTCTCCCTGGCATCTCCTCCCGTTTCCGCCTTCTCCCTCTGCCTGTGCCCGCGCTCGAGGAGTGCCGCGCCCACCGTTTAGCTCGCCCTTGCCTCCCCGTCGCCGCCCGGTCGAAAACCAGTGGGGCCACCGGTTGCACGCGTCGCCTTGTCCCTCCCCTTGGCCCCATCTGGCAGCCGCAGCTTCCTTCTCCCTCTCCGCGCGGCGCGCCACCGCCTATCTCGGTAGCTCACCTGCCCTACTCTCTCTCTCTCTTGTGCGTGCATTAACTGCCCCGGCGTACGGTCACTTCCCCGTCGCTCAGGCAACCACCCCCGTCGCCTCGCCTGTCCGCCCGTGCCGCACCCCATCCCCGCTCCTCCCCTTTTTCTCCCCTCCGTCGGAGCTCATTTGCACACTCCTCGCTCCCTTGCTCTCTAGTGCTCCCCGATCTTCTCCCACCCCTCCCCTTGCTTGCTGCAGCTCCCAATTGCCTCCGTGAGCTACCAATCGAGCTCCACCGCTCGCCAGCTCCGTCACCATTTTCCCCTAAGCCGACGACCCCCATGAGCAATTCTTCTTCCCTTCTCCCTCCCCTTTCGATTTCGTTTGCCCAGAGCACCTCCACTGTCCCCTAATCACTTTGGTGAACTTCTCTAGCCAGGTGAAACCCCGTGGAGCCCCGACGTTGTAGCATGCTGACGACCGAAGAACCTTCCCCGCGGCCAGCCCTCCTGGAAGCTTCTCGGCTAAAACCACGTACAACGTGGTCGAAGTCTGCCGTCTTCGACTATCGAGCACAGTCAAAGTCTGCCGACTTCAACTTCCGGGCGCGTACCCTTGGCCAAAGACCCGACTTTGACACCCGACTGCGTCGGTCGAGGCTTCGACTACGGACCATGTACCACGTGGTCGAAGTCTGCCGATTTTGTCTTCTGAGTGTGGTCGAAGTCTGTCGACTTCTGACTCCCGAGTGTGGTCGAAGACTTCGGCTACTGACTGTAGTGGTCGAGACTTCGGCTACGGACTGCAGCCAACGTGGTCGAAGTCCCAACTTCGACTTCCAAGCACGAACACTGTGGTCAAAGTCCGCCGACATCAGAATGCGATCGACAGCCCGACTGCCGACTTCGACCACGGCCAGCCGATGCTCCCGACTTCCGACCATGGCTAAAGGAAGTGATCGACTACTGACAATGTAGTCGTAAATCCATCTGCCGGCTTCCGACCGCTCGCTGGAGCTTATGACTTAGCAAAAACAGCTCAAAACAAACTCAACTTCCTCAAACATGGGTCAATTACTCATCACAAACATTGGGTCACCTCCACATGGTCTCTCAGAAAAACTCTAGTTGCCTAACCTAGCACCAGGCAAAATTGACATGACTTACCATCAAAACTGGTAAGTGAGGTTGTGATAGCCATTGCTGACCTCACATAGGAGTACATATACACCAACTGAAAGTTAACATTTCCCCCAAAATACCAATTGAGAATTCTTAAATTGAAGTGTACTTTTTAAAAAAAATCCAATTAAAAGTGTTATGTTGCAATTGAAAGTTCAAAAATTTAAAAGCTTGAAAATCAGGTGGGTGCCAACGTCCAGAAAATCAGGTGGGTGCCAGTGTCCACTGTCTTGGTTGGCTGCGAATGCCCACCAAAACAATGTCAGTCTGTTCCCCCGTTATTCTTTGCAAGTTCTCTCCAAGAAAGATATTTTTTGGGGAGTGGTTACATAACAATCGAATAAGTTTTCCTCCAAATCAGTCGAATTTCTAGCGGTCCAATCAAGGTGCCTCCCCACTCAGATTTTGACGTGTGTCCTACCCCTAACAATAGCCACCCTTACCATCCAACCCACGATGCCTCTCCATGTCGCCATCATGCAGATCATCCCGAATGCTCTCTTCCTCTTCCTCCTTTAGATATCAAGTTCCACTGCCCCACCATCTCCATCTTCGTCTTGGCAAGCTCCGTGCATCTTCAACCCTGCCCTACCCCCACCCGGAAATCTACCTTCCGTCGCAACCGTCAGCACTGCCATCAACACCGCGGCAGCCCCCACATTGTTGTTGGCCGCTTCTACCACCTGCTGCCAGCAACACCCATGTCATGCCACTACCTCTTCCCTCCATCACCACTCTCACCCTGCCCACCCTAATTAATCTTGCGTTGTCACTATACCGTTCGTTGCCGCCGCCCACTGCTCTCCTCCTTGCCCATGGCCGGTAGTGTCACGCCCGCATTGCCACCCACTGTCGATCCTCCACCTCCCCTCCCTCTATAGCTGGGCTCTGGTGTACCTAGAACCCTAAATCAATGAACTCGAGCCCTAAACCCTCCGATATCGCTGGAGAAGATGATGACCTTGCCGGCCGGAGCACGAATCTTCAAGTTGATCCAACGGTATGAAATTCGAGTGAAACCCCCAAAAAAATTTGGTTGGGTGTTGTATAGCAATTCCATTTTTTTTGGAGGGTAGGAAAGATTTGTTTACATACTGAGGGTGTAGGTGCATAAACAAATTTTTTGAGATGCTCGATACGAGACAACGAAAACGATGGGATTTATTGGCTGTTATATTTTCGTTGAACATTTAGCAACACTCGAGCAGTCGACCAACAAATATGAGTAGCAATGTGAGTGTATCTGTCTGTGGAAACACACATGTATACCAGTCACAACTCGGAACAGACTAACAGAGAACCACTTGGGTACAATACACCAACGCACTCACGAAGGATCGATGCAAGTGACGCACGCTCACAAGTCACAAGTCTGATCGCTTTCTTATTCTCATGCCACGAACCCAAGGCCTTGATCAGATCACCGCCGCATTCGCCTCTCCACCGTCAGTAGAGCCGTCCGGCCCACCATCGCCGGCGGTGAGCACGGCGCTCTTGACTTCCTTGCTGTAGCCGGTCTGCACGTCCCAGAAGCGGCTCCACAGCATGATCCCGCCATAGTTGCTCGACTTCTGCACGATCGGCAGCACCTTCGACTTCAGCGTCTTCGGGGGGATGTACCCATTGCCTGCCGCCTGCCGCGCCGCCGGGATGCCGAGGTAGATGGAGCTCCGCGGCAGGCTGCTCGCCCACGTGTTCCAAGCGCGCGTGAACGCCTCCACGTTGTTCGCCCGGTAGTTGCAGACTGGGTTGTTGTAGAACTGGACGTGCACGCGGTCGAAGAGTCCCGTCCGGAGCGCCTGCCCCAGCAGCCGGTCTGGGAACGGGCACTGCGGCGCCGCCGTGATCCACACCTTCTTCTTGCCCTTCTTGCTGTAGTCCGACAAGAACCTCGCGAGCTCGTCGTAGTGGGCGGAGCCCCCGAGCTCGATGTCGAAGTCCACGCCATCGAGCACGGCGTTGCCGAACGGCCGGGAAGGGGAGCTCCCGCCGAGGTAGAAGTCCCAGATGTGGTCGGCCACCGCCTTGGCGTCGGTCTCGGACGCGAGTGAGTACTTGCCGATGCCGCCGCCGATGGAGAGCAGGACGAGGATTTTCTTGGACTGGCAGAATTTGACGTCGGCGCCGACGCCGCTCCGGGGGTGGCCGGCGAGGTCGAGGTTGTACTTGCCGCCGCCGAAGCCGTTGAGGAAGGAGATGATGACGGTGGAGTAGAGTTCACTGCTGCAGGCGGCGCGGAGGGTGCCCTCATTGCCGTTCTGGCCCCAGTACACCACAATGTTGCCGGTCTTCGCAGCCACAGTGCCGCCGACGGAAGAGAGAAGCAACACCGCAACCGCAACGACGGCGACGGCAACGCGGAATGTCCAACGGTCGAAAGACATGTTGTCTATGGTGCCGGAATATTCGTCTTGATTGAAACGATGTGCGCGCGCTGTGTTCTGTCCTTGAGCTGATACTTTTATAGTGGAGTAGGATGAGCAGTTAGTTTCCCCTTGAATATTGAAGCAAGAGAACAATAATTATAGGAGATAAAGTCAACGACTGAATGCCTTTCTTATGTGACAACAACAGTACGGTTGCGGCTAGTTTATGCCTATCATCCGGAGACGCTCCAGTTCTTCGGTTGAGACAAAGTAAACGACTGAATGCCTTTCTTAATTACAAGGCTGTGATCGGCAAATAGTGGTTCGCTGCATCTTCGCTGCACGCATCTTCGGTAATTCTTTTTAAGAAAAAAAATTCTGTGATCTTATCTATTTGTTTGGATCTTCCCCTTTAGATTGGGAAGAAAATCGAACTAAAATCCCCACCAATCCGAAGAGATTAGTTCTAATCCCTTATTTTATTATCAGATAGTAATGAACTTAGTTTTTTCAATATTAGTTATACCAGTTTGGCCAACTTCTAAATAAGCGCGCGGTGAGCTTACGTTTTGAGGAAAATATTGCTATGTTCTATAAAATACGAAACCTTCAGCCTGCCGTCGCAAATTTAAGCATCGATTGTTGCATGTATGCTACCCTTCATTCCATTTCAACAAATAAATCATCGTCAACCTTTTGTAAATCATAATTAACCCAGATATACCAAAGAGCAGAAACTGCACAGGTTAGATTTTGACGATCAGATCAGGGATGGCGAATCCATTGTTTTTTGGGCGGATAGGTGGCTACAAAGCATGGCACCCCATGGACATCGGACCGGATCTCTTTAAAGTGTCCAAGAGAAGAAAAACAGAACCGTAGCTAATGCAAGCCGGTACAAAAAACCTCCGATCTGTAATTCCTAATTAAGACTAACTAGTCGTCAACACATGCATTTCACACAGGCTAGTTACATAACATTATCTTATATTATATATTATTAACATTGTTTAGTACATGGTTGGAGTTGTTAGAGCTAGGATTTTGTCAAAGGTTGTAGGACTTAATTTAATAGACGAGCGAGGCTATTGACCAATGCACAGGTGCCGTGATGGTAACCTACGGAGTACGGATGTACGGCAGCTTGAGCTGGAGGAGAAAGAGGAGGAGAGAGAAGCGGGTAGAGGAAAGAGACTTCTATATGAATTGCTTGATAATTTTATATACTGTACAATTGATCCACACTAACTGCATTATAAAGTTAGCTGCTAACGGCTAAAGAAACCAAGTGATAAGATTATGATCTATACAAATGAACCAACAAACTAACCAGATTGAATCGACTAAACCGAATTGAAGCCTCTGACTTTGACATTCAAGTTGTGGGTTCGTGGGCTGCAGCGTCACCGTGCGCTGGCTTGGTATCACGTCGGCGGCGAGTTATGCCCCCACATTGTTAGCGCATGCTTCTGCATGTGATGCTTAGTCTTCCGCGTGCATACGACGCTACATCTCCTGCATGCGATGCTACATCTTCGGACTGCATCGTTTCCGAGTGCATGCGACACTACATCTCCTGCATGCGATGCTACATCTTCGGACTGCATGCGCCGCTTTGTCTTCGGCCTTCACGCGCCGCTCCTGCATGCATGCGACGTTACGGCTTCTGCGACTGCGAGTATATATATAGCATACGTCTTCATGGTATCAGACGCAGGATCTCCTGCACGCTTCCGCCCTTCCCATTCCCAGCAAACCTAGTCGCTGTTCTTCTCTTCGATGGCCTCGCCAGTCGACGACGCCGCCGAGGCTGCGGCAGTGGCGGACCTGGTATATCGCACCAAAATTTTCATATACAATTTGGTAAAACCATTTGTCAATTCGGTAAATAATTGTAAAATTTGCACCGTAATTCGGTATACAGGCACTAAATAATATGATAAGTCTTATATTCAAGGATTAAGTTGGAAACTTGCACAAATTACAATATAAATAGTTCAAACACCATACTAATAATCTCAAATATACATAAAAGGGACTTACAATACTACTTATTTGACTTTTTTGGCACCAAAAGACTATCACCCAACTTCTTTCTCAACTTTGTTTTCATATGTTCAAATAATCATATGTTAACTGCTAGAAACAATTGTTCAAATGTTCAGTTGTATCTTCCTGTAAATAGATTAAGCAGCCACACTTTTGGCCTTAATCCTAGGTGGAACCTCAAACTTTTGATTGTGCAATAGCTAAAAGACTCAAAATACTCAATTAGTATGTATATTCCAATCTTGGTTGCATGACTATACGCTTTTACCCTTCACTCCATCGCAGGACATAAAAGGACCATAGCCCACGGGTGAAGCGAAGTTGCCACTAAGCCAAGGAGCCAAGGACACAACCAAGTGAAAACCGAGGAGAGAAAAATATCAACCCTGAAAGTCTGCAACAGAAGTTAGGAAGATTGAATGGGTGAGTGAGTTGACTGTCTTACCACATTGGATGCAGTTCCTCCAGGACAGCATCCTAGCAGAATTAGGCCAACTGACAGGGATGGAGGGAGGCCCAGCACGCGGCTAACAATCGCTCCAAACGCAGGCATTATGGTGTCCTGAGCAGCACACCCAAATAATATCTGCATTGGATTCAGTGGAATTCAAAGAGATGGATCAAGAGGACAAGAAATCGATATGGAACAAATGTCATGGAATTTGATCTAGGAACCTTGATCAAAATTTGCACAGGGAAAGAAGTGCTTACAGAGAGGGGCCTCTCGCGGAGGAGCGTCAAGAACTCCCTGAGCTCGAGGGTGAGGCCCGTGGCGAGCATGATGAAGCCCAGGACGAACGTGTAGGACCCCGGCGCCATCGCGACGAACCACCGGAACGTCTCGGGCCGCGCGACAGCGACGGCGGCACCAGCCGTGACGTACGCTGGGTACAGCCCCGCCGCGGTGGAGAGTGCAGCGTGCCACCACGGCACGGCCGGTGGCGGCGGCGGCGGAGGAGGCGATGAAGGCGCGGGTCCCGCGAGGCATTGGAGGGCGCGGAGGCGCCTGGGGAAGGAAAGGCAGGGCCTTGGCGTCGGGCAGGGAGAAGCTGGGAGACGGGGCTTGCGGTCGGGATGAGGCGGAGGGGGAGGAGGAGGGGAGCCATGGCCGGCGCGGTGGTGCTGGTTGGTCCTTTCTTGTCCAGAGACGGTTGTGGTGGGATAGGGAGGCGGGGGTTACGGTGTAGATCTAGGCGGCGGCGGCGGCGTGGGGGTAGGGCAGACGGCCTCGCTGAGGATCGATCGAGGCAGCGCGTCCGCGCGTGCGGCAGCCGAACAATCAGAGTGGCTGGCTGGGCCCCAGGGTATGCCGTGGCCCACCCGGC